>CAJVRI010000715.1:2676500-4014750 GCA_911649635.1 Poeciliopsis gracilis
ACGATCAACATTTTCAATTCTGATGCGTAACAAACTGCTAAAGATCATCCAAGGGTGAAGATCTTGAAGAGTGGAGACTCATCAAATTCAGTTTTCTTAACGATGGAGCCTCTGTAGTAGAACTTCGAGAATCAACCAGAACGAATGGTCTTCAGATGGTCTTGGAGAGTTCTCCTCTAATGACGTTTTCCACATTTGCTGCACTCCTGCAACATTTTTGGAGTCTTGCAGATCCTGGAAACTGTTGAGCACAGGGACCCTATGGATTCTTATTTCGGCTTAAGATATCAAAGCACCTTAAATGGCTTAGCATGGTTGAAATTGAATGTTTGACACGGTCACCTCGTTGCAAAATATGACTGCAAAAATAAGAGCTGATTTTAGCACGTTTACCAAACCATGCTGGGCCCTGAACGCTCACTCATGTTTGATTTTAAAGCTTTGTTTTAACATTTAGTGTGTATTTTCTATTTAATGTAATTTTAATATTATAGACAGTTTGATAAAATAACTGAAGTTGTAATAAAATGCATTGTTTTCCTTTTATTTTGTGTTTATCTTTGTAATGACAGAAATCCTGTTTTGAACTTTGATGTGAGTTTTTCCAGCCTTCCATACGTTTCCTCTCCCCCTTTTTTGCTAAAGCTGTCTCTGGGACACGGCCTTGTTTTTAAGCTAGACCCGTGGAAAACACCAACCGCTGTCCAAACACTGTTTCCTGACGTTGTGACAGATCCTAATCTAACAGACTGTCCTCCTGTCAGAACAAACAGCCTTGTTGATAATGCAGTGAGCTTTGAGTGAGTGAGGCCAGCGACATTTATACGCCAGGCGGAAAAGGAGGCAGAATTCATATTGCTTTGATGTATTGAGAGTCATCGCAGGAATGGATGTGGCCATGAAGCTTAGCAGCATAAAACTGTCATCATGATCAACTGTGGCTATTGACAGCAGGTGACATTGTAGCCAAGTTTTCCAAGAGATGGCACATTGTGCATTAGTTCCTAACAGCAGCCTTGTGGTTTCTGTCAGATTTCCACCTTAACAAGAAATAACTCAGCTGGTTTTGCAGCATGACATATATGATATTGTCATTTTTCAGCAAATGAAATCATGTATTATCAACTGTATTCTGTGTTGAAAAAATAATTCTTGCATTTGTCACTTCTAGGCTGGAGATTTATGTCCCTGAATAGTTAAAGTGTAACCAAAATTTTAAAAAAAAAAAGGCAGAACCACAGCAAACACAAGCTAGTTGCTATGTTTCTTCATCACTTTGTATTTTTACTAGTAAAACTTTTTGTAGGCTGAAAGAGGAGTGATTCTTTTCAGAACTAAGTTGACACCCAATAAATTAAAGTAGTTTACAGTCATTTACTCATAATGTGCTTGATTAGAGCAGCAAACCAGTTATTATGGAAATAACTTTTATTCCCTTTGTTTTTTAACAATGTGTCAAAATTCAGCTTATTCATGGGGAATGTGAAATTCATCCAAATACTGTATCTATACAGTGTCCTCATGTTTTTTTACTCTTTCTCCATTTCTTACATTTACACTTCTTGGTTTTTTTCAGGAAAAAAATGAAATTAAAATCCATTAACTGAATTTTAATTCACTTGAAACTCAAAAGTCAGATTTTTTACCAAACGGTGAACACAACGTGCTGAGGGCCTACCATGTTTCACTAAGCATAAAACACTTCCATGTCTTCATTACTATATAAAATATTCTAAACTGTTTTCTCAGAAAAACAAAAGTATATTCTGTAATCTGAAAAGTCTTCCAGAGTAAATGAAGATGTTATAAAATGTTTACTATTAAATTTATGTTCACAAGAATGACTTTGTTTTTGTTAGTGCGCTCTAATATATTATGGGGATCTGCAGTTATTACCATGTTGACCTAAGTGAGCCGAGTCTATTGCATGAATAAAACATCACAGTGAAACAAGCAGGCCACATTTCTGGCATTTCTTCAATCAGGGCTCTTACATTCACACAAACGATGAGTGGAACGAACTCTTTAAATTCCAGCACGAATAACAAGCCCACAAGCTCCTCTGAAATGCACTCCAGCGAGGCGCTCAGCCAGGAAAGCTGCTGTGTGGCTGTTTTACACACTCTGAGTTCCATCTAGTATGATGCCATGCGCTGGTTCTGCACCACTCAAAATTCTGAAGAAAGCATAATAAAGAGTTTGTAGAACCGGAGGCAATTTAGATTAATCTGCTGCATGTCATCTCAGTCACTTTTAAAATAGCAGCACCATTATTCAGAAACTATTCAAATAATTTCCATTCTCTTGTGAATAACGGCAAATATAAAATATACTCTTATCTGTAGTTTTGCTCCAAGTGACTCGCAGACTTCCACAAACTTCCATTTTTGAGTACACTGAAATCTCTTTAATATCTAAATAAGTTGTTTTTGTTTTTTTTGTTGTTTTTTTTGCTAAGTCTCCCCTATTAAAAAGTTAAATTGTGTTTGTGTGTGGTTTAAAAAAAACAAAAAAGAAAATAAGTCCAGTCTAACTGCCCTCTCACGTCCTGCTGAGAGTAGATTATTCTCAGGGTCACAGGTTACTAACTAACGCCCGCACACATTCACACAACTGACGGGTGATCAGATAAGAAGATGGATTTTTAAAAACAGCCTTAAGGTGGATTTTATTCCTGCACATCCTGCTGTTTAAAACTCAGATTTGTTCTCCTTCAGTGAGGCTGTTTTTGGATATCAAATTTAGTTAATCCTGGCTTTAGGAACTCAAGATCTTGAAACCACTAACTTTTTCAAATAAATTTGAGTATGTAAATTGTGATTGATGGTGGGGAAAAACATATTTTTTGGAATTACTGGTGATTATCACAGGTGTGTTTTACTGAGAAAAAGCTTAAAACCACCGGTGATTATTTCGAACACTGCACTGAAAAAGTATTTATCCCTCCTAAACGATTTCACATTTAGTCACCATTTGTTTTCTTTCCAACAGAAATCTTAAAAGTATGTCAAGCATTTCTTCACTCTGATTTCAATAAAATCCAATTTAATCAATTGCTCTAGGGGATAAAGTCACATTAAAACACAGCAAAGTTTTAATTTTGCAACATGTGAAAGTTGCACAGAAGACATGACATTTTGATTAATCGTTCTCCAAATGTTTTAAAGGTCTTTTAAAAGTTTTTGTTTGACCTTTGGCTGCTGTTTCACTCATAATTATACTTTGTCCAGAAAAGAAATTTGCCACGAAAGTCATTCAAAAATGTAAAGTGTCTTGCTGAATAAATAAGGCATATAAAAGCGATGTCCTTAATGACAGAAGATATAAGAGATAAGTTATTTTCATCTGCTGCATGGCAGGTTTTGAAATTGGTACTTGTTGATACTAAAAATCAAATTTTGCAACACATATTTTTTATCTTTGACGTCATAGACCAAATAAACGGGTTATTTGTAAAGAGGTAAACTGGTTCAATATATTCAGTTTTACCAAATATTTTTTTAAAAGATGGTTTAAATAGCTTTTCTTCTCTCACTGAAAAATTAATTTAGCATTTATTGATATTTTTTGTATAATATTTTTCTGATTTAAAATATTACAAAAACAAAAACAAATTAGAATTACAATGATTCACACCACAAGTCGCTCAAAGTGGTCAGATACTGAACTGCACTGCAAAAACACAAAACCTTACCAAGTATTTTTGGCCAAGTTTATGGTGCAAATAAGACAAAACTAACTTTTCAGCAAAAAATATGAGCGTGTCTTACTCAATAACTCTTCAATATTGATGAAAAAGAATTCGTTTACTTATAATTAGCAATAAGAAATTATTGACTTCTATATCTTGCTGAAAAGTTACTTGTGCGTTTGTCTTATTTCAAAAATACTAAGATATTTGCAGTAGAAATTAGACTAAAACTTCTTGGCATGATTTTGTATTTTTGCAGGGAAACAATGAAAATCAGTCACAGCCAGGCCAAATAAAACTTTGCATAGCTTGGAAGAAGTATTAAGTAAGATCACAAATTACAAAGCAATGAGAAATCACCCATGATATTTTCATCAATCCTCAGCTGAAATGTGGTTTACTAATGATGATTGATGCCACTCCTTGAAGCTCCACTTCAAAGGGCGGACTGACACGGCCACCAGCGTCTGTCCGACTCAGCTTCATGCTGACCCGGTGAGTAACTTCTGTGAAGTTCTGTTTCGAAGCGCGCCGCCTCCAGTCACTCTGCATCTGTGCTGCGGAGGGCCTGAAATGAAGTGTGGTGGTGATCTGCAGCTGCGGGCACAAGCTGACTGGGCTGGATGAAAAATAAAGTCCAGCGCTCCAGAGGGGGTCCAGGCTCAGCAAAGAGATTACATTCTTCCATCTTCGTGCCCCCACCCTCAGGCTCCGGCTCCTGTG
Organism: Poeciliopsis gracilis; assembly: GCA_911649635.1. Classification (NCBI taxonomy): domain Eukaryota; kingdom Metazoa; phylum Chordata; class Actinopteri; order Cyprinodontiformes; family Poeciliidae; genus Poeciliopsis; species Poeciliopsis gracilis. The sequence continues at coordinate 2,680,915 of CAJVRI010000715.1, forward strand.
ATATTGGGCCACCATAGGTGGTCAAAAGTAAAGAAAATGGAGAGAGAGTGCAGAAGGAGCAGCTATGTGGTACCTGAGCTCAGATTTTGAAGGATTGCTGTTATATCGTATCTTTATTCTACTATATTTCCTTTAAGCCAGATCCTCCCAAGGTTACATTTTACATCTCTTTTTATTATTTTTTTTCCTTGCCTGGATATTGATCTATGATGATCTTTATGATCTCCCTCCTACTCTCATTCTGTTGGCTTCCTTTTCCTATTGCTTTTGAGAGCAATAAAAGGTGGAGACGAGGCAATCTTGTAATTTTTAATGCTGTATCTTTTTTGTAAGTGTCAGAGGAGACCTGTACGGCGAGAATAGATGTTTTCATAAAGTTTAAAAATGTCTGAATCTTGGGTGTAGGATGTGCAAAAGGAACATTATCCCACACCGCTTGTAAGGCATGAATATTTTATAGAAATATAGAACAGCAAGCTGCACAGTGAAAGGAACAGAAGTAAAAATTTTAAACCAAATAATATTACCTTACATCCCCAAAGGCACTGACTGTGCTTCCAATCCAATTTCCAAAAAAGACTTAAGCTTTATGATCCAGCTGAGGCAGTAGGACAAGGAGAGGATGAACTGAAACATTAACCCAAAGTTACGACTCTGCAGGGCCTTCTACCAAGCAAGCAGCTTCAGTGTTGGACATAAATCTGAAAAATCTCACAGATTTTTTTTTAGGATACAGAGAATTATTATTTTTATAAGAGCCAGAACAACGCCCAATCCGCTGAGGCCACTTTATGGTCGCAGAAGACTCGCAGATTGATGATTGTGTGACAACGGTCGCTGTTGTTTTCTTTTTTTAAAGTGTAATTGAAGATAAAAATGATGCTCAAAATGGCCGGGTGGGAGACACACTGATGTATATTGTGTGACTATCTTATTCTTTAATGATCCATTCAAAATCTTCCGCCTACCTCTTCTGTCACAATGAATCATGGAACCAATAAGGGTTCAAAGAAGGATTTTTTTTTTCTGAAAGAGAACCAGTTGATTTTCCCACAGGTTCCAGCCAAACATACATTTTTGTATCAGCATGTCATTTTACTTTGGGACTATTAATAATTTCTTTAAAATCTACTTTTTTTAGATTCAATACATGGTCAGAATTATTTTCTTCGCACAAACACCCATTGCAGTAAGATCTCTGTTCCCATTCAAGTTATATTAGGGAGCTATCCATAAGCTTAGATTAGATAAATTAGATTACATCCTTCCATTTGTCTTGTTATAAATCATGGAGTTCATTTAAACTGGTTGGTTTTCTGCCATAGACCATCTTTTAAATATAACCCACACATTTTCAACAGGCTTAAGGTCATGGTTGTTCTAAAAACTTAATATTAAGTTCTCCACTTAATATTAAGTGCTCTCCACTTTCCAGTTTTCTATCCTGTTATAAGGTGAAGTTTGTGCCATGCATCACTGCCTCTCCACATTCTTCTTGTTATTTTTGCCAAACAGCTCAATTTTTTTTATGTAGATTAGATCTAAACTTTGTCCTGCTAACCGAGCGTCCATCTCTAGGTACATCGTATTCTCAGCGTCCTCCCTGGGTCAGCTGGCTGCCTCCCCAGGAGTTTGTCATGCAACTTCCTCTCCACTATAAGAAACATATTGTCTTTTGTACATTATTAAAAACACATGAATTATGTATTAAATTATTTTTCTCCCAGGAAGCCAAAAATAAACTTACATTTCCTGGAGTAACAGAGCATGAACTGGACAGCCATTCTTTCACTATCAGCTTTTTGCAGTTTTAGAGAAGAAACTGTTGGAAAAATTTGATCAAAATTAAATCTACCAATGTAAAAAACTTCACTTCTGACAATCTCTGCCACATTTTACTCTCCCTGGATGACAAAAGAACTGAATTTGTTTGTTTATGGTCGTATTAATATGCACACAAGGCCAAGCCTGTGATAGCCCAAAGTGTATTATCCATGTATGAAACCACAGACTGAAAAAAAGAAACCTCAACCTTTTCTTTTTTAATATTTAATCCACATTTTTTTACATTGATCGTTATGGCAACATGAGATAGACTCACTCTTTTTGATCAATGCTTATGATGACTAGTTCAGTTTTACATTACACCTGTAAGACATGTGTTTTCCATCCAATCAGGTACTACAGTTTAATTATCAAGTCGATTCTGCACCTCAGGCCTGGATTTGAAAACAGTCTGCATGTCCGTTCTCACTGCCCAACACATTACTGAAGTTCATTAATAATCTGGCAGCCAACAGCAGCAAATCACAGAGGTGAGGTGGCAAAATGTGGCTGAACTCCTTCCCCGAACTGTCCAGGCTGCAGTAACAGCACATTCACATCCAGTTTCTTGACGACTGGAGATACCGGAAAAATTGGATATGGGGGAGATTTGCTCACTGTCCCAATGTCCTTGAGTGGTTTCAGTTCCCTACTTCAATCATGTTGACACTTTTAGAGTTCTGGACAAACTCGGATCACAGCGAGGGTCTGTGTTTGCCCAAAAATCATTTTTGAAAGTCAACCATCCACCACATTAGAGGGGGAAAAAAGATGGGGAGAGAAATCCCTCTGTGTGAAAGGCACAGCAACACGAGCACACACTAAAAATATCATCATAACATGTACAGAGAATCTAATGAAACAAATCAGTAAACAGAATCTAAGCCTTTAATCCAAAGATATTCGCATAATCCAGAATCTTTTTACTTCATTGATCTCCACACTGTAGAAGAGAAAATGTATGACAGCAAAGGACATTTGAAGAACTGTTGCTCCTGTTGCTGAAGTGTTGTGCTTCCATCCACCCATGATAATTAGGCTGATGGCAGTGTCACACACACTTGAAGTTTGGATTTTCTCTGACAGACAAGCAGGAGAGAGAAGGGCACGAGCAAGTGGAGGCGAGGGAGAGGCGAGTCTGGCACCTTTCTGCTGCTCACATGCTGTCTTAGGTTGAAAACGTTACAGGTTTCTGCAAATATCAAGCGCCGATGTCCTCCAAAATGACAAAAATAAGCTTAAAGATTTCTCACAGAAAAAGATAAGCACAGTTGTCCTTGTTTTTAGCTATAACTTGTCAGCATTGCTAACATTACTTCATCCTTTCAACTGTTTCTGAAAGCATTCCAATTTAATCAACCATGCTGAACAATAAGTAACAAAATGTAATAACCTGATTTTTTTAAATATATAAATGAAATACAAGATGAAATATGAGATTGATCCTTTAGGGGGAGCTATCACTTTATTCTAAAAGGACATCTAATTTTATATCTTTCTCAAACCTCTATGGACATCTGACTGCAGATGGTAAAAAATAAAGGAATAATTCATCACATTATTTGATTTGCCCAAAGTCAAAAAGCACTGTGGAAGTGTGAAAATGTATCACATGAGAAACTTACATTTAGATCTACTTTCCAATAGATGCATATATAAAAATATTGCTTCAGTGTAGATGATTTACATTAGAGCACTTCAGCACTTTGAGGAGCAGCCATTGCTTGTTAAAGTGTAGTACGACAATATTAAGAAATAAACTAGAAAATTCCTGAAGAAATTTAACCGGGGCCCTGCCAAAGTGTGCCCGTCGATTTGGACCCACCGTGCTAAACATTAGCATCAATGCTAAAGAAAGCTGCAATGTAATCAATAGCATGTGGAGAGTCACAAGCATGACTTACTCCATTCAGTATACTAAACATGGGTAATAAGTCAGAGAAACTGCTACTACCTCATTTAAGGTATAATGCTAATGCTCTGGTGCTTTTTTAGATTTAAAAAAAAAAAAAAATGTTTGCTATGGCCCTGCTATGGCCCTGCCATAGCAATGCATGGAGTCAGTGACTTTGTCACTGCCTCCTTATGCATTGCTATGGCAGGGCCCCAATAATAAATGGCCATGTCTATGTGAAGAAGGGGAAAAATCAGCACATTTGAATTGATAATCTACTGTTTGCCAAGTAGAGACTGTTGGTAATCACCTTGTTGCTTCTAAATTACTAATTTGCATCCATTAAAATGTAAATATGGATGTAAATATGGATGTATTTTTATTAACTACATACATATACTATATGTATTAACTACATACATATACTATATGTATGTAGTTAAGTAATAGAAAATATAGATTTTTTGCTCAGCACTGAGACAGATTGAGTCAACTTACCCCAGGTGGCTGCCTCCCATGATGCTCTCCTTCAGGAATCCCAGTAGAGTATAATTAGTCATCTGATCTTCCTACCACCGTGCCACCCCCATGCAGATTACAGGTTTCATATCATTACCCCCTGATGAAAGACGGTTCAGCTAGCCATTACTGCCCGCTCTCTTGTCAGAATGTTGTTTCTTCTGTTTCCTCTCCATTACTCTCTCCGTCTTGCAGCTTTTTTTTCTCCTCCTCCCTTCCTTCCCCTCTGCATTCATAAAAGGAGTCCAAAAAATCAAAGGATTAATTCAGCGTCATTGATTTGAAGCAATTAACTGCTGTTCCAGCTAATCCCCAGAGTTATGCCTCAAATCCAGAAATTGGCCACTGAGGATGTGCAGCTTTGCCCACATTTCATTGTTTTGTCTGGTGAATGAAGTTGGAAGAGGCATTATTTACGCTGAGGAAAGGACAAATGCAGCTTTTCAAGCTCCTCAATGAATAAAAGAGATCTAAACTTTGGAGAGTTAAGAGGTTTTATTTTTGCATTTCAATACCTCCCTGCGACAGATCATTTTTAGAGCATCGATTGTTAATCCACCACATTCATAATTAAAGCAAGAACTCATTTATTTGATTTAAAGCAAACCAATTTGCAAAACCTATTGGCTTTTACAAATTTAGCTTCTGGTTTTTATTGCTGTTCCTCAAGAGAAATCTGGCTGTACGTTTTAATAAGCGCCCCGTATCCCTGATTTTCCACACTGTGATTAATTTTGTCACAGCTCATAGAGAAGTTGAATCATTTAGGCTGGTATTTAACACTTTAATGAATGTTTTATGCTCTGGGGAAGATTTATTATGACATTCATGTGAAAAGTGGAATAAGCTGCTGCTTCAGCCCTTACCAGGACAAATACTGTAGTTTCTTTGTGTAATAACCATTGGCTATCACAAGGGGGAGCAATGTGATCACATGTTAAAGACCATCTCAAGCAGCAAAACAGTTTGACTTTAAGTTGCTGTGGAATTTTAGAAAAAAACACATACCTGTACTTTTGATAAAAGGGGACTCTTTTTTTTTTTTTTTTTTTTGCAGTGATGCAAAAGAGAATCATTCATTTTCAGGCTAAATTTTGTAATCTGTTAAACGATAAATGACCTAAAAACTAACCAGGATCAGTGATTTTTGAAAGTAATTAAGCAGAAACACTTGACAGGCCAGTTATCTGAATATGCGTTACTCTACAGAACCACACAAGAAAATATTCAAATATTTCACACTGTATCACATTACACCCACAAATCTTATTGAGGTTATATGAGAAGGACAAAACGTGTAGCATAACCGGAAGTAATAGAATTGTTTTTTGAGACATTTTACTAATAAATACCTAAAAAATTGTTCGTATGCTACTTTATACAACCACATTTTTCTGCTTTCAGCATGGAACTAGCAGCATTACAATATGCTGTATTTGTATAGCATATAAACTATACATTTTGTAGATTGTATTTACAAAATACTTCAAGTTGTAATCAATAGAACATTTATTTTGAAGTCACAGATCCAATTTAACTTAGTTAAGTTTCAACTTCATTAAAATTTTAGTTAAGCACTTCCCAGTATTTTCTGTTACAGAAAAATGTATCAAGGATTATTAGAATGCAGCAAAATTTAAAAAAAAAAAAAAGAAAGAAAGAAAAAAAGTTCAATGGATAAATTATGATGACTTTTGTAAGATACTAAATATTGGCATTGTCTTTAAATTAAAAACAGCATTAAAAACACTAGAGTACATCTCACTCTCATTACAAGCCTCCTGTCGTACATTGTTGTCTTTTCCTTGACTGCTACTGGTCGACCTGGCTGCACTCGCTCCATGTTTGCTTGTGTTTGTAACTAGATAAGTTATGCATCTCCTCAGATTGACTGCCGTGACATGCACTAGGGGCAAAAGTCCCTGGCAGTATCCCTGTGACCTCGAAGAGAGACTTTGCAAAGAACAGAATGCTGTGGGAAACATTTCTGAAGTGCATTGCTCACAATGCAGCCGTTGCTTGGGTTTGTGGTGACAGCCACTTAATTAGCAGTTCTATTTTTATTCTCTCATCTCCTTTTTGTGCCATTGAAGGCCACAGTGCTTGTCAGGGAGTGATTGTAAGGAAGGAGTAGAATGTGCTGCTGATGAGGAGCCAAAGGGCGAGCAGTAAAATGTTATCACAAGTGTTTTCTACAACCTGATATTTACTCAGACTCTGAAAGCTGTGATCACATGATTGCTACCCTTCAATAACTGATTACATTTCCTTCAGCAAGCACTATTCCTCTACAATTATGAGTGGGCATAAACAACAATATTTAGTTAAAAGTTTTACTTTGCATGGTGAATGTGTTTCATGTTTATGCTGTCTGAATGCTGTGCTAAATTTGATTGCGTTAATTTGACTGGACCGAGTCAAATTTGTTCATTTATGTATAAACTTATTATATTTTACCTTACATGATAAGAACTAGAACTTTTGATAGTGTTTTTTCCTCTTGTCAGGTGTTTTTTGGTGACTTTTGACTGAAACTAAATTTAATTGAAGTTCGTTAAACAGAACTGAATAGAAATGAACTGCACTAAGGACAACTGAGCTGATTTGAACTGAATTCAGCTGAAATGAACTGAGCTGGACTTGCATAATTAATCAGTCTTGTAATCCATTATTCTTGTGGCTTAAGTGTAGATTAAATATCTAACGTAATTTAACTGAATTGGATGAAAATGAACCGAAATTCACTTAAGATGAACTTGAAAGTGAAATGAATTAATTTTTTAACTAATTTGGAATAATGGTGTGAACAACTTTTGCACTAACAAAGAACATGTAACTAAAAGTGACAAACAAATCAAAGAAACAGAAACAGAAATTACAAATTTATCCTTATCTCCAGATAAAAAAATATAACAGAGAAAAACCTATGTATTATTATTATGGTTATTTGTCTTGTAACCTGGATAATTTAGAAAGAAAATAAGGAGGCAGACTTGTTCAGTAAAACCATCTCAAAACCTTTTGGATGCTTTTCAGAACAAAGGTCAGAGCTTTGAGATGCCTTTGAAGACATGTTATCTTTTGTTCCTCTTTTTCTCCCAACAGGTTTGACTTGTTGATGCCTTCCCCATTTCCAGTTTGTCTTACACTGAGTCCAGAACAAATACTTAGTCAGAGCAGAGCAAACCAAACCAGTACCACAGCTTACAGTCATCCCAGACTTAGGAGGTGGAACAGCAACCACACCTGCAGTTCTTAGAAAATATTTCCAGTTTCTGCAATAACTTTCCTTATTTAGGTCACTTTTGTATGACAGTTGCTGTGTAAATGTTTTTCAGTTGGAAGCTGCCCATGAAAACAACAGTAAAAGTTATTTTATCCTTCTCTTTCCTCCTTTTTATAGAATTTCTAAAGGACTGGGCTAAAAAATTATGAGTACTCTCCTGACTTTGTTGTGGTGGGCATGTCCTATTCAAAGTAACCTAATAAATACCAGCCCATTGTTTTATGCTTTGCTTCGAACAGACGGTTTGGACCCTCAACTATTAAGGAACAATTGCTTTCTGGAGGTGTGGATCTGATTTTACCCAAAAGCAAAAGTGCCTGTGAAGGATGCAATGTGCCAGCTATGCTATTAAGCTTACCTAAAATTGCATGCACTGTGAAAGACCATTCCCAACTGTGATGAAAGAAGTGCACAAAACTGAACAACATCTTTGCCAGCAATAAAATGTTATAAAGGTTCCTCTTGGTCTGAAATGGAACATGAACATATTAAACAACATAGATGAGACGGCTGGTTTTTATCAGGCTAGATGCCCCCAATGATCGGATCGTTTTTAATCTGAAGACATTGATGAATGAAAAAGGCAGTAAAAAAATAAGTCTGAAAAACCATCAATGTAAATTTGAAACTATTATATTGAAGCCTGGCTCTTCGGAAAAGCAAGTTAAAAAAAAAAACTAAAATACCTTTAAAGCGTTTTGTCCAGTATTTGTTTTTATAGTTGTATCTGTAACAGGCAGTTTCCTAAAAGTATTCTCAAAAGCATTAGCGATATCAAAGTGAATGCTACATTTTATTTCCATCCATTGGAAGGTTTAATATTGAATTCTTCTATTGTTACATTGTGGGCCATATGAGTGGATACCATTATGTATCAGTGAAAGAGGCTCAGAAAAACAATGCTTTAGATAGAAACAATGTAAAATGAGGGCAGCATGTGAGCTATGTAGCCTGGAGAAAACGTCATCATAAGTGGAATGTGCCTTAAAGGATGAATAAAATTACTTAATCAAGCTTAGGCCAGACCATATCTGGTATGCAGGGCGTATTTTAATACTAAAATAAAAATTGTTCTTATTCAGTGCATTGATATTTTTCATCTTCTTAAACTCGGGGTCTGCTGTAATTCAATATCTGGTCTGTTTCTTATTATTATCATTAATGATTAAATAATAAAACATTCAGAGTGAAATATTTTCTCTTGACAGCATATACAGGTCAAAAAAAGAGCTTTTTCTGTGTTCAGTTTGTTGAAGTCATAAAGCCACAAATTACATCACATGGGTATTTCTATCCAAACTGTTTTCAAAACAGGAGCAATTCAAATCTCCTGAGGTCACTATCAAAGAAACAGAAAGTCTTTTAAGTCATGTTTTGTATTGTCACCAAATGTCTTTGGAAATAAATAAAATACATTTAATACTAAGAAAAACTTTGATTGTGTTCAAATAGTCTCTATACTTTGACTTCTTTAATCCTCCACCAAACTTCAAATTATACTCGTGGTAGCTCCCAGTAAACCTTCAATTACAGAACAGCCTTGCTCCCATCCCACCACCACTCCAGTTGTCGTGGCAATGCACCCACAGGTCAGGACAGATCCTTTCTGGACGTCTGCACAGATTTTTTTTACAGGCAACCATTTGATGAATGGCACTGAAAGACAGTGGAGATGGTTTCCTGACTTAAAGGGAGAGAGGTGATGGATGCACAGAGGTCGCTTTCTTCCTGTGTTCGTTCTCAGGACATATTGGTCATTTTAATATCAATCATTTATCTCAGTAAGGCTGGACTATCTGATGTCTCAAAATAGTTTTGGGTAAAAACAGGAAACCAGTTGTCACATGTTTTTATTCTAAAATTAAATCTACAGGAAGTCCATGATCTTTTTTTTAGTGTGATATCTTCATCTAAGCTGCATCTTATCATGTTACAATGACATTTTGCAGCAGATTAACTAAATTGAGAAACACCCAAACGGAAACCTCAGTCTTCTTTGGAATACACATTTTTGACACAATCATTTCCTTTAACAGCTTGTTTTAAAAATTAACAACTGAGACTCACAGCTTTCTTAAGCAGATCACTGGAAATGCTGCTAAATGTTCAAACCCACATCTTCCTGTTTGCAAATACTAACTTGGGGAGTTGTGTCTTGACCAGCTTTGACCATCAAACTGGAACATCTCAGTCAGAACATAGTTACTAATCTGTTTGCCATATTTCTTCAAATCCAGCTGAAACACCTACAATAGTTACTTTTTAAAGCAGACCATGTTTATTACCTCAATGTTTGTTTTGACCTTTGAGAGTGACCTTTAACCCTACTCTGAGTTCTGATGTGTGAATATTGCTTTTAGTGGAGTTGCAGAGCATTTGTATCACTTCCTCCTTTTTTCTATCAATTAACTTTATGTCCAATACATTTTTTCTGGGCAAACTTTAAATCCAGTTGAAAGAATGGAGGACTCTTATCACAAAGGGTGATAAGAGCCTTTTCTGTTTATCTCTACTCTGTTAATAAAGTTTGAAAACGCCAAACAAGCAAAGCACAATTGTTTACATTTCTGTAAAATATTATGAAAGCCACAACAGAGGGAAGTTAAGCCATAAATTCCTCACAGTCAGTTACTAATTCATTCTTGTTAAAAACTTTATTTAAAGCAGCAGTGTAAACAAAATGCATTAATCATATACTTTAGAAAGTTGCTGTCCAGTAAAATATGAACGGTTCTAAATTTGAATGTTGTTTTTGCACAAATGCACGTTATTTTTATGCTGCAATACCTTCAGTCATAATTGTACACAATTATACAAAGAAGTCTGTGGCTGTTTTTCTCACCTGCAGGCTTTACGTTTTTACAGTGCTTGTGAGGTTTAATCTCATGTTCTCTGATGAACATGTCATTGAACATGTTGTGTTCAAAAAGCTCAGTTTTGATCCCATCTGACCAGATTAGATGCTCACATTTTTTCACTGACTGTCACAAATCTTCCAAAGCAAACTTAAAACGAGCTTCAACGTGTCTTTTCTTCAGCAGCGACGTCTGGCGCAGTGAATAAGCAAATCATCATTGGGATTGTGTCCATTATTCCCTGATTTAATATTAAAAGAAAACTCTATCTGCTATGTCAAGACATATGCCTTTTTAGGTGTCTGGTTTATAGTGAATTTTTGTTATTTTTGCTCATGCGTTGTCATTCTAACAGTTCTGACTAAAACATTTAGAGGTTTACAGAAGTCGGTGAAGTCATTGCTATTACTAGAATCGTTATATTAATGTTTTTGAATGTTTACATTACTTTCACCCTTATTATCACTCTCTGCAATACTCAGGTAATAAGAAACTATTTTATTACCCTCGTTAATAGTAAACTAGCTGATATCAGTTTACAAATAGTCTTTCAAACTACTGATAGATTTCAACTGTTTTTTGGACTTCTGTGTCTTTTTGCACTTCTCATTTCATTACATAATTTTTACTAATTACTTGGTTAATGGAGTAATTTGTTCATCTGTATGTGTGGATAACTTGCTGACATCTGGTGTAAATTTCATATCAATGGCCCCAAGCATTAAAATGTTCAATTCATGTTTCACCCATTTGTTTTTAAACTTTATGTCAGATAGCACATAATAAGTGAACACTAGATTATGTTGAAGTTGTGAACCTGGTGAAGTGGTGATCTATTAACATTTTAACTTGTTCGAACCAGATCTTGATAAGTGTGAGCTGCCACAACTCTGCACTCTGTCACCTCCTAATGCTGTTCATTTATTATATTAAACAATGTCACTGATGAGTTTGTAATTCAAATCACCTTCTGTTGTAAGGACATTCTTTTGTTTTGCTATAAAATGTTTTGTTAAATGTATAACATTTAGAGAATCAACCACAGATAATAAAACTAAAATATGTTTTCATTTTGGGAAGTGGGGATCTCTTTTGTACCAGTTTTGCCTTTATATCAATGAAGCTTCTGTTAGCATTTTGGAGTAGTAATTGTGGGCAAGTCATTTCCTGAAAATTATGTTTATTCCACCAAGAGCAAAATTGAAATCTAAAAAAAATACAAACTTCCAGCAACTTCTTGTCAAGTTTCCATTTGTGAAAACAGTTCCAGCCTTTCTTCCATGCCAGACAGGAGAAAGTGTGTAACTGGGCATGAGTGGAGAAGATTTCCATTCGGTAAAAAGGAGGGCCCAGATTTGGAAATGAGACAGCAACAAGCCAACACACATTTCTAAAATACCACAGAGTCTGAGCTCAGCCTTGGACCAAGGGGGATGGTAGTTCTGCAGAACGCCAGAGGAAAAACATATCTGGGAAATCATCTTAACTTCTTTCTTAGTTTTAGAATCTCTGCCTCAGGGTGGAAAACTAAGAATAAATAAACTCAGTGTAAGAATTTAATATGGTATTAATAACTGGCTCTAATGAATAGAGTTAAACATATTACACATGTAAGTAAAATACTAAGTAATTAGACTGAAGGCTAAAAGACTAAGTTGAACTGATTGAATTACAAAATATTTTAGATGACATTAAAGCTCTGGGTACCAAGTTAATTTCACTGTTGCTTTCACACATAACTTCTGTGAATCTGAATTAATAAAAAAAAAAAAACGTTTTCTAATAGTGGAGCAGTAACATTAGGTCTTCCTGAGCTTAGGAGTCAGAATTCAACTTGACAAGAACCCTGTATCTGCCCAAAATGATTAACCTCTGGCACATTTAGGTTGAAAGTCATTAAAATAATTGTTTTGGGCCATCACAGCTGGAGTCCAATCCTGAGTCTGATCCAGAATCTGTGAACTTAAAGATTCAAGTGAAGGGAGGCAGACTTGAGTTATACGAGTAATCTCTCATCACTGAAGATAAATATTAAAATACAAGAGGAAACAAACCTATCAAAAATTTAAGAACATAAATATTTTTGAACATTTCATTTTTAATCAAATGTAGATAAAAATGTAGATATATTTTTTTCCAACGTTCACCCTCATACATTGTTTTAGTATGTTTTGAGAGTTGTCTGTTTTATTGCCTATCAGAGACAAATTTCTAAGTTAAATAAAGATGATTTTAAATCTGAATGTGCAAATTAGGGGTGTAAATGCAAAAAAAAATTGTGTTCTATGAAAAATGCTTCTACGTTGCAATGTTGGAAGTCCAGGATCTACAGATGTAAAGAAGACATTCATGTCCAAAAGGTTTTAGTCTTCATTCTGTTATTGTTTTGCTGTTTTTCCTGTGCTTGATTTCTTTTTTAAATTTCAAACTGATTGATATCCTGGAAACTATTGTGACAAATATGGCAAAAGAAATCTGTTTTAAAGTAGCTGAAGTCTGAAGAAAAACGTTACTTGACGTCTATAAAACCTAAAGCAATGCTGATTCAAATCCTCTTGAAAACATTACGAGAATGTCAAACTACAGAATTAGGAATTGTTTAAAACGTTTGCACAGTGATGTGCATAATTGTTTAGAAATGAAACCATTTTTTTAAAACATTGATTTTTTTTAACCTCTATCCTTGATTCTATGCTGAGACACAAGATCACAAACACATCTGTAAAGCCGCCTCCAGGAAAATCTAATATTTGTTCAACATCCCTGGCAGCCTGTCAGCAGGTTGACTAATTTAACATGGCTGCTTCTAGAGTTTGCTCTGTGGGGAAAAGTTGCGCAAGCAAAACCTGAATATTGACATTATGTAAAAAAAAAAAAAAAAAAAAGAGAGAGAGAGAGAGACAAGTTGTCATGAAAGCAGCTGGATTAAAATACTTAAAGTTGCGAAATACAAAGTCTTGTTTGTGATGTTTCTGCCTCCCTGGTCTAATTGAACACAAAGCTCTGTGTGATCTTTTACTGTTGCTTAGAACTGAGGCCTGTATTTTGTTTGTGCTGTTTTGACTTCTAGATGTGCTTTAATCAGTTCCCGAATGCACACTGGCTGAGGCCAGCCCTTTGTCCTGCTGATAAATTCTCCAGCAGCTGCTGCAGCTCTTTGCTCTCCCTTATCGCTACTTAAACAGTTAAGGGCACTGACATCGCTCTCAAAGTCCCACACTCGAATTTTTTATCCAAATACAGTAGTTTTTTTTTTTTGCTTTTTAGAAATTTATCAGCGTAGAAACTTGTGATTCTTTGAAGTTATGGCATCATGACCATGTTATTCTGCCAAAGTTCAGAGTGACTTGTCAGGCTGTCTTCAACACTTAACAAAACAGATTTGCTGCTAAACATCTGATTTGGGTTCAGTTGTAGCTGTTTGACGTTTTCTTCTGCTTGTGATTACTTTAAATTTAACAACAGCGTGCCGACTAGACTGTGACCACAGATATACAACTAACTGACATTGTTTGATAGCATAGCACCAAATAGACATTTAGATTTTGATGAAACGTTTGGATTTCAAATAAGGTGCACTGGCCTTGTTAATGGAAATAAAAATTTAACAAAGCAGAGAGCATGTTCACTTGCTTCACTGTTGTGTTTTTAATTTTTGCAGAACTTTGTTTTAATATGACCGTTTACTTTGATATTTGAAAACATGAATGGGTTAAACTGCTTCTTTAATGAAGATCAAAAAGTTTCTTCCTGTGAAGAAAGTCATTCCTCTCTTCTGTTTCGTCATGTTTCACTAATTGGCTCTAAATGACTAACTCATTATGACTATAACGTGTTATAGTTTGGACTGAATTAGACTGTATGGGATTGTATTGACATTAAGGACACTTATGAAATGAATTTTATCGTTTCAGTGTTTGTGGTTGGATGTTGTTCAGACCATTTCTACGTAAAGCGCAGTGACGTGATATTTGTTTTGAATTTATCCAATAGAAACACATTTGCCTCTAATTAAGTGAACATACAATACATTTTAATACACCTTTTATTTTTATATGGCCAGTAAAAAGCTATAAACAGACAAAAGTACAAATAAGTGGTTTGATTCACTGTTCAGACTTTTAACATACTTTGTTAAAAGTCTGAACAGTGTCACCATGACAACAAAATCATTAAATAACCATCTTACAATTTAATCAGATGATCATAGCAGGAAGCTGTGAAACAGTCCAGCTGAAATCATCCTCAATCTAATTAGCAAACTATAAATGCAGAGAGAGCTGCTGGAAACCTTTGTTATGGTGCTTACTTGTAGTTTTTTTGTCTAATGAAAGAGTAAAGCCATTTTTTTTTTTTCTCTTAAATAAAACTACCTCAGAAATAAGGAAACTGCTGCTAAGATTGTTGCAAAGGAAATAAGTTCCAGATTATCAAGCACTTGTATGTAAAAAGCTTAGCAAACACCACAACCATCGATTTCAGAGAAGCACAAAACAGACCACCAGTCCAGAGCCGGTTCATCGTTGGCAGCAGGTGGGAACTAAAACATCTGCACACACTTTCTACCTACGGACTTAAAATAGCAACTTAAACACTGGCTGATTGAGTAGAATACAACTAGACAAAAGTGGAAATAAACTAATGTTTAGATCTCAAGGAGCCACAATCGATTTTCAGTTCTAGAGCTTCTGACTTTTAATGATGCATTTCAGACTGTTGGGATTTTTTTTTTCTTCATTGGAGTTTTTAGTTTCTGGTTTAAAGTCTGGAAAACACTTAAATCATTGGGTGCTTTCCAGGATCAACTTTCAACTCGGTAGAAACTCTGCAGCATCTTGACATTCAGAATGCCCTTTGACCCTGCCTGTGAAAACAAACAAACCCACCTGACAGAACTGTGAAACAGCTTTCGTTCCTCGTTTAGCTTGCTGGTGGTGTTGGCTGGAAAATTGGACTAAATTTAATAGAAACATCCACTTTGTGTTGCCAACGTAAAACTAATGGCGTGATTGCAGATTCTTGCTCAGAACAATGTGTCATGTTAAAAAGTTGGACTCTGTGTACTGAGGTTTACCCTGGCAGCATTGACCTATGACTCATTGTTGGAGTCTGGGATATTGCGACAGATTTTGTGCAGGCTGTAACAACAACTTGTTGTCTCAGATGGTCCTGATGAAATTGCATGAAAGCTGAAATTCCAAACAGGAATTACCATACTTGGATTTTAAATGTGAGTGCCTGCCTGCCTGTCTGCTCTGTGATCAGGCTGCTGCAGAATGAGCCTCTAATCACAGAGCCCCACACTGAGCAGACGGCTTGCAAAATGATTTCAGCTCTGCCTATGTGGTACATTTTAAAGGAAATACTGATCCTGACTCTATTTTGAACAATAGTATGAGGTTAGAGCCAGAGATATGGAGATAAAATTAAATGCTAATTTATGATGTGAGGTTTAACTCCCTTTGATCTGAGGTAAATCTCTATTAGGCTAGTTTGATGCATTTTAAGGAGCTTCAAAGAAAAGATCAGACATCCTGTGTGGGAGGGATCTAAGGGGATTAATGCTTTCGTTCAGCATACAGGCTGCCTGTAGCAGATCTGCCACATGTGCAGGAAGTGAAACCATAGCGATGAAGCCTTGTGCAATGTGTGACGCAAGTCCTCCTCCAGTGTGCATCAGCTTGTCTCTTTTAAATTACACATCAAATCAGGACGCCCTAATAAAACCTGCTGACAGTGTTTCTGATAGATTGCCTCATCTTGGTTTATTCCACCTTGCTGACATCAGTTGTTGAGTCCTTGAAGCAAATGTGCACTTCCTTTTTCACATCTGTGCAGTTGTGATAAAAACATTTCTGGGTAGAAAAGCACACATGAATTTTAAAACAGAGTTTCACAATTATAGAAATAAATCACAAAGAAGCTAGTGACTTGTTTGCTTTAGTTCACATTATGTTGCAGATGCCATATTCTCACTTCACATTTAGTTCATATTCTCACTTTTAGATTCTGAATCATTTTTACAGCAAAGGAGAGAAATTTGTTTTTACCCTGGTGCTGACCAGAATGAAGGTAATGGTATTGGCAAGGGGTTTGCAATCTTTTGCCCCTTAAAAGTGGTTCTTAATATTTTTGACAAAACATAACATTACTTACATAACATTATTTTAAAAGTAAATACTGCCAATTTAGCAACTCCTCCAAGTTATTTTATGCTGTCTCTGTAATAGGATTTTCACTATAAACCGGCAATAATGGTACAAAGTTGTTTTTTGTTTTGTTACACTGCACTTTATTTATTGAAATGGGCTTATTTTGATTATATATTTTCAATAAATATATATATATTTATAAGGGGATCCATTGGCCTGTGTTTTCTTCTCAGGTCAGAGAAAATTCTATATGATCTGCGTTTCTATATCTAAATATAATGTATAACGTATGGAAATATAATGCGTCAAAAGCCTGCTTAATGTGTCAAGCAGGCTTTTGGGCTCAAGAAAAATGTTCTTCCACAAGAATGAAAGCAAAAGTGACTCTTTGGACTGAAAAGGTTACCCATCCCTTCCAGGGATGGAGGTGCAGGCATGGTGGGACCAACTGGTTTGACAGGAACCATTGTCAGTCAACGTTTGTGGCGGTTGATGTGTGGCGGTTGATCAAGTCTGGCTATTGTCTGTTGTCCTGTTTCTCTGCGTCATTGAAAAATGTGCAGCTGATTGAATTTTACTTCACAAAACACTGGTCTGTAGATTAACTCCTCCGTCTACATCGCTCTGTGGAATCTATGAGTCAAGATGTGAATTAAATGATCCCCAGAAAGAGCTCTGCTGCAAAAAAACATCAATCATTTCAAGACATGCAAAGTCTTAAAAAGATAACACTTTCATAAGCCGTCTTTGGCTTACTGTGTGAGCTTTGATTCAGCCTTGGAGATAGCACATGGGACACTGACCAGGCCTTGTTGCCAACAGCAACGAAGCATGAAGATCTGTTCCGCTGCTTGAGAAGGTCACCGTCATGGAGGACAAGGTTGGAGTGTGTGTGTGTTTCCACTGCTACATGTGCGTCACTGACAGCAGGCTATCAGGTCCAGAGCTTGGATAAGGAGGATGTTTTCATGGCTTGACTTTCAGAGAATACTCAAATTTGAAATGGATGAAGGATGCTTTAAATTCATGCATTGACACAATTTTAAAGTCATTACTCCATCTTAAAGCAGAGTCTTACCCAGGAAATGAAGATGATTCTGTGAATAAACTGGGAATTTGTATTTGTTATAACATCCAGGTGTGCAGGCTTGTCTACTTACAGTACAATATAATTACAAACAATGAATCAAAGTCTGCTTAGTGCTGAGTTTCTTATTATTCACCAATCTACATAAATAGTTTGATCATCAGAGGTGATTTCAGGCCAACTGTTCTCATAATACTTTCAATGATGAATTGGGTTCAATTCTTAGTTCCAGTGAAAGGAAATCTCAATATCTCAACACATGATGGACAATCTGATAATCTCAGCGTTGTGAGAACAGTTCTGGAAAAAGATACAGATGAGTTTGGTGTGAAAGACGTTTAACTGGTGACCAGTGGCGGGTCCACTGGCGGCAGGAATTTTTTTTTCCTGCAGGTGCTAAGAGGGAGCTAAACATTTTACTGAGGGTCAGATCTTTTTTCCCCATAGTTATCAACACACATTCGCTATTTTAATTAGACTGATTTGCGTTTATTTGACACTTGGACGTCAGCACAAAGCTTTGAGTCATTAGCCAGACGACTTCCAGATAATATATTACATTGTTTAGGTCAAAACAGCATTTATGACAAAGGGGATACCCAAGTATTGACCCTTTGCACATGCGTCACTTAATCATTCAAAGCGCCATGCTGTAGATCGGAAGTGAGAATCTGGAGTATTGAACTGAGCGGGCTTCAGTATTTACAGAAGCCTGAAAAAGCTAGTTTAGAAACCGACCTGAACCTCCTCCCACCTGACATGTTGATCACATTACTGACTTTGGCTGAATTCACACCACATGATTTATCATCGTGTCATAAACCGGAGCAGCCTTAAAAACGTACAGAAGACGAGAAGCTAATAATTTTTTTCCATACATGCTAGGCTACATGATGGCGAGGCATCGTTTCCACGGTTACTGATGGTTAGACAGTATCTTCTCCATAATGTGATATTTGATATCTTTCTAAACATACTTACTTATAAAATATATGAACGTTAATCTTCTTAACAATTTCCCCACAAACCGTTCGGATAGTTTTCCAGAGAAATGAAATTCATTATAGCAGAAAAGGGTGGACCCTTTTCTCATATAAACCCTATGGAATAAGAATGGGACATATATTCTATTTTAATAAAATAGAATAGAATAATGGTTTATTTGTCCCCCAGATTGAAAATTTCTGGTGGTAGAAGTGGTTGTTATAAGCAAATCGAAAACATCAGGGTAGATTATTTCACAGCGTAACGCTTAACACCTTGTACAACACAAAACATTAATTATTGATGGCTGCCCTTTACAATTATTAAATACATGTTGCCTAAACAATGTAGATCCAGACAAACAAGCTAGACGTAGCAGCTTTGCAATGCGATTACTGAAACAGAAACACACCTTTTGGAGCTGGAAGACGGGATTAACAAGCTTCACTTCCTGGTTATTAAGAGACGACTGGGCGCAGCTGGGTGCACTCTGTGCCTACGGGGAAAATGTCTTCCCTGATGTCCTTGGAAGAGACGAGCAGATGACGTTTGTGGGTGACTGCATTGGATGGACAGTGACTCACTTTTTCCCTTTCACAAATCATTTATAGTGGCCCAAACAGTAAACCCAAGTCCTCCTGTTTTCAGTCATTCGACTGAAGTTTCTTGATTCTGAACCCCCCTCCACTGAACAGCAAAACCATTCACACCATCTATCTCCTCGCATGAGAAACCATCACAGGAAACCTGATGGCCACCATGAGTTTTTGTTTATTTTACATGTGACTCATTTCATCTTTAACCTGTTTGATCAGCTGCTGAACAACTTGTAAAGTTAATGTCAGCTCATTCAGTCATAAAAGCATTCTGATATTCTCAGATAATCTTCCTTATATATATCTAAACATTCCCTTAGCTGGACAGTGAGCCTGTAAAGAGGGAAAGCTCCCACTGTGAACCTGTGTGTATATGTACTGAAGTGGCAGCCGTTAGTGTAGGTTCAGCAATCCTCTTTATAATCCTGCTGAGTGTGGAAACATGAGACTTGCTGAAAGCTTTATCCAAATCCATACATAAGTAACACGGTGAGTCCGGGTCTAATTTAAGCACGAGCTTTGACATCCCAGACAAAGTTGGCTTCGTTCTGTCCCCATAATGAAGGTTTGGTTCCATGAGGAAATAAAATATATGGAACTTTGCAAAAAATATACCTCTGGAACTGTTCTCGATTCTATCACATTACCAGTATAACCATCAGTACATTTACAGGAAATTTATGTGATCAGTTTGTGATCACATCAATTTTCACAAAATATGAAAAAAAAAAAAACAACTGCTGCATTAGGGTTGTGGTAGACAGGAATAAAAGGAGGAGTCAATTTCCTCAAAAAAAAAGATAATTTTTTGAGCTAAGGCTGCAGAAATGTAAATATTTTAGATTAGAAATGCATTCTGAACTATTTCTTACTCCCCTACTCAAATCTAGAATAACCAAAACATAAATAATAATAATAATATAATAGTTCTAGATGTCTGGTGCTTCAACCAGCTGCAACAATCAGTCATACTGCTATATTTTTTAGAGCACATTTCTTGCAATCCCTCTGAACACTACCATCATTCTGTAATGAGTATCTTAAGCATTTTGGAATTTTTATAGAGCATTATACGCTCTATAAAAATTGGAATTGGGAAACTATTCACAAGAGGTTTCTCAATAAATCCCAGTAAATAAATCCCAGAGGGCAAAATTTTCATTCTGGAACCCATTTAAAAAAAAACAAAAAAAAAACATTCAGGGACTCCAGAAAAGCAGCTTCACTAGGAAAATGCAGCACAAAAGGTTAAAAAGGTTCCAGTTTGAGGAAAAAATAAATACCGTTACCGGTTGAATCAGGGTCTTTCAGACTGTAAAATGCTAAACATCAAATCTTTCAGAAATAGACTTTTTTTACCCTTTGCATGTTGACAGGATGCCTTTCACAAGTCATTACTGATATCTTTCTTCCTTGGTATTTTGCTTGACAAACTCTGTTTGAGATACAAAATCTTTCTGATGATCAGTTAATGAAGTGGATTTGATTAGCAACATCCGACTCTTTTCAATTCTTAAATCTTTTGCAAGCAGCATTTTACAATTTTCTTTCAAGCATGAAACCATTAACGTCAGTGAAAATCTGTTTCTAACGTTCACATCGACTACCTTTGCAACAAAGCCTAAATAGAGCATAAAATAAATGATACTTCTTGTTTGAGGACTTTTTGTAAAGATCAGCAAAGGTATCAGTGGAGTCTGAGTGACAAGGGTATCTTTCCCCTTTAGTGGAGTAGCACACACCTTGGTTCAGACCAGCAAACCACTCAGTTTCCTGCTTTCAGAGGTGGTCACCCTGATAGAGGTTTAAGTGCATGTGGGCAAACTGGTGGTTGTAAGGATGAGACTGATTATACACGGCTCGTTGTCTCACCTGCCCAGGATTAAGTGTCCACTTTTCCCCATGGCAACCGGCCATCAGGGGTCTGTTATCTGAAAGCAGAAACAAAGTATGTATGAACAACAAAAAGGAAACAGAAGGCTGAAATGAGTCTCAGGTCCTGACATAAACCAGAATCTACAAGCTGAAATTGTAAAATCTACATTTTTCAGTTTCATCTCAGCAGCTGTAGGCCTGATTTTGCCTTTTCTGTGGTTGCACCTCAGAGACAGGAAGTTGTGAATTTGTCACTGCGCTCTAAGCAGCCGAGGCAGAGCTACGTCAAAGGCCTCTGCGGTCGTCTTCATCCTGCCACAAGAGCAAAACATGGAGGTCATTTTACAATGAAAGGGCTGAGCTCAGATTTTCTAGGTAGGCCTGTGGTTTACTCTCAAATAGAAGGAAGGAGTTGCTATAAACCAAGAGGGCAAAAGTCCCAAAGCCGCTCTTTGCAGTCAGAATAAAAAAAACACTGACAGGCAGTCAGGTCCTGCTGAGCTCCAGCTGAATAAATTGCATCTGTGTTGCATATGAGAACCTGTTGTAATCAGCTCACACAACAACAGGGACTCCAGAGGCTTTTGTCCAGTGGGTGGGTCTGTCCCATGACATGCTCCAAAACTGAGTCCTCTACACAGGGAAAAAAAACCTTCTCTGAAATTAGAAGAATATCCTGAGGGTAAAAAAATCTCTTTTCTCCTGCATCAACAATACTCACAGTAACCTGATTCTGTTGTTAAGCAAAGACGATCTGTAACGTCCCAGGAAACAGTAGTCAGTGTTATGCAATGGAGCGACGCCTCTTTCCTCGTAAAGAAACATGGAGCTAAACAACAGACATGTTGAGAACAAACTGTGACTTCCGAATAAGACCGGCACCTGATTTATCACAAAGGAAGAGATGGAAAATTTGACCAGGGGATTTGTAACAGTGTAATAAATAATGTTTAACAACTGAGAGGACATGGATCACTATCTTTGTAAACTGTTTGTACGCTCTGCTGAAACTGTCTGTACCCATTTTTGATAACTTCATCTGGAGTCGTTTTTATCTATTTATTTTAACTTAATCTGGAGTTTTAAAAAAATCTACAGATTAAGTTATAGATATGAAAGTGACACCGCTTTCATCCAATTATGGCCAATTATGATTGTACTTTACGTTATTTGGCCCTAAAGCTACACTGACAATTTCCTTATTTTTTAAGTTTGGATGAATAAACACAACTCCGGTCTGGTCTCATCTGGAATAATCCGATGGTTGTGCATTGGTGTGATAGTTAGATGTGCTGATTTGAAGGTTTAAGCCTGAAAACCTGTTTATAATTGGGGCCTGCCATAGCATTACAGAGTATTCTATGTAACACTCTGCATTACAGGATGACAGCATGAACAACCCCATCACCAGCCAATGCACCCCACCCCTCTTAATGTCTTCCTTTGTTAAAAAAAAAAAAAAATAAATACATTGTGGGTGCTTGGGTTAGAACTACAGAGATGGCGTTTTTGTAGTCCAAACCAGAAGCTCTTCCCTTCTTTGTGTTCTGTTGCTACAGTAATTGATCCTCTGCTGAATGTTGTGTGTGAGACAGAAAGGTGGAGAAAAAATTCTATCTTTGTGAGACACCAGGTCAGTTTTTCTGAAAAAAGCAGTCCGAACAACTCCTTCCCGTTCAGGAACTGTGAGACGTATTCGAAAACCATTTGAAGCATAAAAGATGGCCATTTTTTGTCTCCGATAGTAACGCGATTCACATCTGTGACTCACTCACAGTAGTGAGAGAGAGATGGTGTATGCCGAGCACGGAAACTTTTGAGAAAAGAATGAAAATGAATGGCTGAGAGCCTGAGTTCACCCTGTCACGATTTCACTCTGAAGCGCCTTGACAGAAAACCGTCAGCCCTAGAGTCACTGCTATTCCCCAGGTAGCATTATGTAAGAGCCTCTTATTCAGGAGCTGATTGCAGAAGCTTTGACAAAATAGGCAGAAGCGGTAAATTTACAGAATGTAGTGGTGATGAAACACTCAATTATTACAGAGGAGAGCTGAGTTGGCAGTTAAAAACCACCATGATGGTGGAACTCTTGAGTTCCTGCGGAAGGAGCCTGAGCAGAATGTTATAACTACAGACATGCAGAACGTTTTGGCATTACATAACTGGTTTAACCATATCACTGTTGCACATTGGAGTAGTGTGGCCATTTAAAATGAAACTTACTGAAAATTTCAAAATAAAAGCCTAAATATTCAACTCAGGGTAGTGCACCTTAAGCGGTGCACTAATATTAGCCTTTGCTATCTTTTTCTCTCAGGCTAACATTAGCACAAACATTAGCAGTGCACTGCTTCCCACTAGGCAACATTTGTTGCAACATTCATTGCAACTCAGTGTCTTCTACTGAATTCAAATGTGGGATGAACTTTGGAGCAGTTATCACTGCTACCTTGAAGGAAGAAGGTCCTTGGTTTAAATCCCTGCCTTCAAGGATTTTACATGTTCCCCCTGTATATGTTTGGGTTTTCTCTGGGAGCTGTTTGTTAAAATTAGGCACAATTATCTCCAGTAATCCAACTTTCAGTTGAATTTTTGTTGCACATTTTTAACAGACTTGTATTCTTAGATATTTACTATGTATACATCTTATTGGTAACAAAACCAATTTAAGACTGGAAGACAGGAGACACTTCAATCTCCATCTCATGATTTGATCCAATAAAATATTCAATCTAGAAATTGTGACTGAAGGGAATACATTTAAAATTTTATGGTTTTACTGGATTTCCAGGTTGACAAAAATTGATTTTTGCATACAATTCTGTAATTTCAATTGCCAGTATTTGGTTAGCTGCCTGGCTTAACTAAAAAAAAATTATTCAAAATACATGGTGGGTGAGACGGACTTCTATGGTGGCCGAGCAGATGCATAACAAGAGATGCATAACAAGAGAAAGACTTGCAACCTAGACATTAAAACTGATTTGAGGACAGAGTTTAATGTTCTGCAGCAAGAAAGTTCAAGAACTATATTAAAGATAAACAGCAGACGCATTTGAAAGAAAAATAGGAGACGAGATGCAATGCGAGATTATTTAATATCGAAATTAGATTACAAGGAGAGCGAGCAAAAATGACGATAAGACATAGGGACATTAGACTCTGGAAAAATACACAAATAAATAAGTGTAATATTAACTGATGGGTCCCCATTTGCCCCCCTAAACAAATTTATAAATACTGGATCCACCCAGATTTCATGTTGAATGAATGAAAGATTCATTGGGAATCTTAAATCCTCTCCTTATCGAAGCTATTGTGAACTCTACCACACATCTTGGTAGTGGTACAGACCTGCTGCAAGGTGATGGACTTCCATTTAGTCTATACATTAGCTAGCTCAGGAGCAATACAACTGAAAATTTAACGCTACACATTAGCTTGTGTATTTACAGTATATCATATTCGACTTCTTGGGCATAGTTTAATTCAGACACTGATCAGTTGGGGAAAGAGTTCACTGGCAAACATGTCGTCCCAGGAGCTGTGGGAACAGAGCGGGGAGGACATGTCGCTGAACGGGGACGGGGACCTTTCGTATCCAGAGTCGCTGTAGGTGTCTGCAAGGCAGGCTTCCTTTTCCAGAGTGCTGAGGGCAGGGGAGGAGGTGCCAGGGAAGAGGCCATCCACCTGACTCTGAGTGCTACAGGTAGGGATGACCACTTCCTCCGGCTCGTCTTTGACGTCGACCGTCTCCTCCCCAACGACAACCTCGGAGTCTACGAAGGAGGCCTCGTCGCTCTCATTGCTGCTGCTCTCCAAGTCGCTGCATTGCTCGCTGCTCACCTCCTCCACTGGCTTCGTGTATATGTGGTCAAAGTGGATCAGTTCATTAAGGGTTTCCAGCTTAACTGATGGGGCCCCCAGAGGCGCAGGTGGGGCGGCAGGTACTGGGTGCTCCCCTCCAACCAGCAGAACCTGCGGCTCCGGGCACTCTTGCTCACAAGACTTGAGGAACAGCTCTGGGTCAAGGATGTCCAGAATGCCCAGCAGCAGATCAGACTGTTGAGGGGAAGGCAGGAAGAGGATTAGTCTGGTAGCCAGTCACCCAGGATTTAAAACCATAAAGGAGTGGTGTCATTGTTGAAGTGAGGTTCAGTCAAAAGATTCCAAGTAGTCTTGCACATTAAGCAACTGTTTTAGCATGAATCTAGCATGATCTTCCAAAGTCTGGAGCAAAAGCTAGACAGAGATGCCAAGACAACCATCTCAAAAGGTCTAGCCATAGCGAGGCTAAAGAGCAGCCTGGAGGGCACAGGTGTCAAACTCCAATCCTGGAGGGCCACTTTTAGCTGCGCCTCTGCTGCACCACATCTGAATAGAATAATTAGGTCATTAGCAAGGCTCTGGAGAACTAATCTACACAAAAAAGGAGGTAATTAAGCCATGTTTTGTACCTGTAGCTCATCTAAAAACTGCAGGACAGAGGCCCTTGAGGACTGGAGTTTGACACCACTAGTCTAGGACTCGCCTCCAGTTTAAGCCTCCAGGACCAACTAGCCAGGATTCAAACTGAAGAGCCATCTACTGCTGAAAACATTTGTAGTGCTTAAGAGATTACAGTTCATGCACACAGACCCTGTTTAGTTCACTTCAATCAAATTCTAGGTCATTACCCTATAAAGTTTGGTTTGTTTGAGCAATGTGAATGCAGAAGCCAACCGATTCAGATGAAAATAAGTGAAATCTGGTTTGCCTAAAAACTTAAGTTTCATTTCAGTTGAAGTGAACTTTGGCACGGTTTGAATGCATGCAGACTGGAGACTGCTCCAAAACCAGGAAGTGAACTATCATGCAGGGCATTGTGGGCATATACAACCAAAACAAACCCAAGAATGCAGAACTAGCAGGAGAAATGACTGGGTCTTTTACAACAAACAAATCCTTCAACTACTAAAATCTGACTACATGTAAACACTTGTTTACATTGTGTGAAGGAGAAAGTTGCGCCCAGCATCTTCAGAAGAAATGACACCACAGGTGCGGGTCTGGGTCGGAGCAAGTTTTTCAGTTGGTTTGATATTTGAAAAAAAAACTGCACCTACTGAAGATGTTGCAACTTTGGTTCCCAAGCAAAGCAAGTCTACCGAACCATCGGGTGTGAAAACGTCCTAAAAATATCACTACCTCCTTAAAGCAAAAATGTTGACCAAGTCTCACCTCATTGTCTGTAGAGTCAAGGCAATCTGTATCCATTGAGAAGTCTTCAGATTTAGGGACTGCTGGGCCTGCACCTGCTGCGGAGGCACACGTAGCCTGAGTGCTGCGGACTCAGAAGACCCGACTCCCAAACCTGCGTCGTTCCCGGTGGATAACAGAGTCTGAACCTAAAAGAGAGAAAAAAAAAAAAGTAAAATCAATTAATTCTAATAACCATTACAGTTTAATCTATCTTAAAAACATCTGTTCTCCCTCATCATCCCTACCTTTGTTTTTGACTCCAGGGTGTCCAACCCAAGCCTCTGTCTCAATTCTTCATTTTCTGTCAGGAGACCACTCGATTTTTCTCTCAGCATTCTGTTTTCGATGTGAAGTTTCTGGTTCTGTGAGAAAAGAGCAGATGGTTACACATGAAACTTCGAACCGTTTATAGAGAAGTGAAGCATGAACTTTCTTGGGTGAGAAAGCAAAATATAGAAATGAAACAGAAAATCTTCCCCATTTCTACATGTTGGGAGAGAAAAAAAGTTTCATCTAATAAAAAAGTGACTGACTTAATTAATAATGAAGCATTAAATGCAAATTACCTCCAGTTCCAATTCTATAACTTGTTGTTCCAGTTCCCCCATTTTGGCCTTTTTCCTGTCTCTTGCTGTCTGAGCTGCCACTCTGTTCTTGAGTTTCCTGAGGGGGAAAAAGGCCATAAGCGGTGAGGAAAAGAGGAATTAACCGTTTCCATGACGCTGACTCAGTTTGAGTCGGATCACCGATCATGCTGCTGCCACGCAGGCAATGAGGAACCAGAGCAGCAGCAGATCCCGGATCAGCTGAATCACCCAGATAACAGCTTTATGAGCGCGAGCAAAGTACAGAACAAGATAACGGTTACCTGTACCAAAAACGCAAGTGAAAACCCGAAGATACACAACAATGCACTGCAAAATTAGCCATTTTGTGTTAAACGGAATTTAGCAAATAGCAAGCAAATCTTAGGGCGTGTCTCCGTTTAAATGCCCGGAACAATGGGTCCATTTAGCCTCGGCTAAAGCGTTTAGACCGAGATATATTTAGAAATGACTGCTTTTATTACGTAAACTAACCTGCGAAGCGCTTTTTCTTCGGGACTCAAATGAGTGAGTCTCTGCCTTTTCCGTACCGGCGGCCCCACTGACGTGTTGGAGTCCGAGTCCGACGACACCTGGCTGGCCGTTGACGGTAAAACCAGAGATATCTGCCGGCTGTAGGCCGTCTGTGAGCCGCTTGATGAGCCGGACTGCTTCCCGGATATCAGGAGCACTTTGTGGCTTCCAGCTGCTGCTGTTACCACCACCATGTTTATATTATTTCTTTTTGAGGCTGTATGTATTTAAAAAAAAAAATCACGGGGTATCAGTCCTGGATTCAGAAGAAACCTTCGGGTTTCCCTGCCGACCCGTTCCCTGACTCTTCGCAACTGTGTTACTGAAGTGGGTTGCAACTCCGATCTTTTCTACTATCGTGTAGACACCTCATTGGCTCACAGAAGTACTGACGTAATTGGTTTGTGAGCTATGATTGGTGGAGGAGCTGATGTAAGTTTGCAGCTGAAGTTCCGCACAAACCATGCCAACTTGTCATCTGGGGTTTTTATCTTTATTTTTAGTGTAATTATACCAATGTCACGTCACAAATTTGAGACTTAAAAATAATAACAAGAGGCCCACCGAGTCTTTATTATTATCTGGTACTCGCAACTTTTTTTCTTTTTTTTTTTGTGAAAACAGGAAGCGTTTCCTTCCACAAAGAAAAATTCACTTTAATCTCACTACGTGATCTTTAGCAAATTGTTTCTCGTCTGGTACAGAATAACTTCCTCATTCTTTACGTTTTTAACAAGCCATTCAAACTAACACATCAAGCTGTACGACTCCTTCTCTGAAATGACTTTTCCTTCTTCCAGTAAGGAAGGAGAAAAAGAAAGTTGTAAATTTCTTATCCCAAAAAATAAGCCAATATGGGATAGAAACATATTTACCACAAATTGACTATAACGTTGTACAGTTATTAAAATTGCATTCTCAGATTAAAAATGTACAAATGAGTAGAGTAATTTGAAAGAAAATGCCCAAGATGTTTATATTTTTGGACAGAAAACAGCAATTTATAAGAAATTGCAAAGATCATTCCTGTGCAAGTAACAGCAGGAATTTAAACACTCATTGCGTCTGAGTTTATTGGCTGCAGCAATGGTGAAAGTGTAACAAGGAGGAAGGATCAGCCAAAGATCGCAGCCGTCTGAAGCGCTCCAGTTCTGCCACTGCTTCATGCATGGGGTGGCAGACATATTTACCCAAGAGAAACATGATTTTATCTGGAGTTCTTCTGTCTTCCAACACTCATCCTGGGTTGAAAGGGCATAAGGCAGATGGAGCTGATTTCCCTAATGGGCTTATCTAATTGGTTTCTCTCAGAAAATCTGCTGCTCCTACAAACTAAGCTATAAAAGATGGCTTCATGATTGCCCTTGCTCTCCCTGGATGTACAAACTTAATGTTTTCAAGCTAGGCTTGGTGACTTTGCAGTGATGTTATTCAACTGTCCAAATTTTCTGCAACAAACTTCCAGCAAGTTTCAACAAGCTTTTCTTGAGCAGTTACAAAATGAAGTGGTAGCCATTACCTTTACCATATGTTGCAACAGTAAGACTTTTTTGTAAAAGATCTTTCTGCTTCACATTTCATACAATTTAAGCAAAACTTCTAATATTTTTATAGAACATCACTTGAAATTAAAATGAAATGATTAAATACTGTCAGAGCAGCAGGTTTCTTGGCTCTTTTTTGTACATTTATGATTGAATATAATGAAATGTATGATCTAAATTGTGTTTATTTCCTTGTATAGTCTTGTATGTGTGGATAACGTCACAGGTTATCAAAGTCTCGTGTGAATTTCACATCATCATAATATTTTAAAAAAGAGGAAAAACTTTTGGTTAATGTAAATATTTAGTAAAGCATATTTGATCTATGGTTAGAAAATAAAATACAGTTTATTGCAGGAAAAGAAAGTTTTCAATAAGATATTTATTTAAAGTTGCTTTTACATACTTGACATAAAAAAGCTGCATGACTTGTGTTTGGTATTTTGAAAAAAATGATACCTACCACATGATAGATCAGAGCAAAACCACCGGATGTGGTGCTAGCAGCTACTGAAACAAGAGAATAGTTCATCTACTCATTTTACTGCACATACTGAACGAAAGTCTGTAGTAAATTATGTGAGTTGATAAAACAGTGCAGAACATACAACATTTACAACCTTCCATCTTGTTTTTTGCATTGTGTTAACATTGAAGTTAATTGTTGCCTCCTAAAGTGCTCCAGCCTGTGATGGAGACACCAAGTAGACAGACACACTCTTCCTGAACCAATATGGGGTTTAACATTTTTGCAGCATTTGGGCACAGTTACTGCTTATAGTGCAGAAACCTTTGCTCCCTCACCCAGTCACTTCAGCAGCAACTAGAGCAAACAGCTGTCTGTTTGCAAAGCCTTCCTGGCACTACAGAATCAACACAGGAGAAAGTGACACCACTGGTCTGTGTGGGAATGTTTAATGCAGCAGGAGGAGTACAGGATCTGGCACAGGATGTGCTTCATTTGATATGGAATGAGTCAGAGAAAATAGGGAAAACTCAAAAACTTTTTAAAAGTTTCTTTATGCACAGAAAGTGAAATAATTATTAAGATAATTAATCTTGTCATAAATCCTAAAGAGATAAAAATGAAAGAAAATGTTATTTCTGACTTTGACACTCAGTTGGGGATGTCCCATCATGGGTGAGATAAGTTCCATAGTTTGCTTTCAGGGAAGTTACAAACTATATTTATGTTGCACTCAAGTTACGTTCAACCCACAGTGGGATAGATGTGCGACAACAAGAAAAATAATATTTCTGCTGAGGGGTTTTTTCTAATGAGTCTCACATCACTCTAAAGATAATCTGACACAATAAAAAACACTGCAGCAAAATGAGAAGGATGTGATCAGTTAAACACTGTGTAAAATAATCTTCGGTGCATTTGAAATGCAAATTATGTCCAAACTGTTTCTCAACACCAACTGGCAGAAAGGCCCCATGAGCTGACAATGTTGCACCACCGTCAGCTTACAGAGTTTTAAGTCCTTAATGAACATCCTCTTACAACATGATTTGCTTGCATGGGTGTAACAACACAATGCAAGTACAAACAATTACTGCTCACTGAATCCAGCTCAGAGCAAAGAGATTAAAGCACTCTTTTGATGTGAAGGTCTTTGCTGTCCTGAGAAGTTTCTGCCTGCAAAGTTTACCTTGGGAGAACTTAGAAATCATCTGAGATGTTTCTCTGGAAAAGGCAATGAACCTTGTGAAACTTTTTTTCTCTAATGCAATAGATCCAAATGAATGTCTTTTAAGGAGGTTCCAAACAGCATCGTACTAATGTACTAGTTTATGTGTCTGAGTTGTCTTATAGTTTGGGGGATTATGTTCAGAATTGGGGATTATGTGGTTTTGAGTGTTCTGGTTGCAAATCACAAAAGTAGGACTTGCTATTTGTTTTCATTCTTTCTATTATTACCAATGAAGGCTGATAACATGTTTTCATGTAATAATATGTACAATAATATGTTGATTTATTCAGGTATAAATCACCAAACATGCTCATTTATTTTAACCCAGAGGCCTTAGAGAGAGAGAGAGACCCTGTGCACAACTACGCCGCTTGTCTGCCAGACTTCTCAGGCTATATTTAAAACCTTACACATGAATGCAAAGAGAAACAGACTCATAAATACAGACGTGGGGGTCCTCCCTGGAGCTCAATGTTGCTCTCTGTGATTAAGGTGGGTGGAGCCCCCAAAAAAACCCACCAAGAAGCACCTCAGGTCACATAAATCGCCTTTTTCCTCCAGATGTGGACTGTATGTTGCAATAGATAAAAGTGTTACAGACCAAAACCAAAAAGCTGGTTCACTTGTTTCAAAGAACATGTAGCATTGTTGTCTCTCAAGAGTTTTCTTTGATGTTTAACCCCAAGTTCAGATTTGCTGCCTTGGATATAAAATGTAGTAAAAGTTGAAGTGATAACGTGCACTTCTAACCTTTTCCATCTAATGTCTGATCATTCAGATCACCACCAAAAGTGGTCCCTACCACTGGTTTCGCAACTTCCTGAAGTTGCAAAGCCAAGTTTTGCATAAGTTTTCAGTGACTGACTGAAAAAAGCTCCAACAGGGTGTGATGTCCGACATGCAGCCTTCTAGGCAAATCGAAGGCAGCACAAGCAGGTAAAGGAAACTGAAAGGTGGATAGATAGTGCTGGGGAAAAGTGCCAGATAATTAATGATTAATTGCCAGATAATTAATAATTAATCAAAATGTCCACATCTGTTTGGCTTAAAAATACAAAAATAAAGATTTTAGAGTGAAGTCCAACTGAGATACAGTGGAGTTACCTAAAGCAGCTTATAGAGCCCTCCATCGGGGCTGAAATAAAATAATTCACAACAGAAGAGTGAAAAAACTTAGTGAGATGTAAATGTTGTTGCTTTTCTTCTTTAAATATTCATGTTTTGTTGTATCACTTGTCATTTTTGTGCAAAAGGCATGGATTAAACAGTGAAGGTAAGATATGCAAGGTAAACAGTAACACCCATGTGTGCTCGTCGGGGTGGGCGTTCCAGTAAACAGTGTTTATGGGGAAAATCCTGGGTGAACAAAAGGGGTGAACAGGGTCACACCCTGGGACAGCAGCCAGCTGCAGAAGGCTGTTTGTGGGCATATTTACCTTCTTCCCATCACATTAGAAGATGAATACTTCTATGAATACTCCTGTATTGATGCTGCTTTATTGGTCATCCCCTCTTTGTCAGACCTATGCTGTTGCATTCTTACTAAATGTTTAGTTGCGTTAATACTTTGAGCAGTTTGATATGTCTGCCAGCAGCTGGTTCCGTATCTGAGCATGTGTGGAAGCAAATACAGAGATAACATGAGTGCAGCTTTGCATGCACAAGAGGAGAAAAAGATACAAAAGATGTCAAAGCTCACTCTTTTCTTTGCTGCATCACTAAAAAGAAAAAAAGAACACATCGACTAAATTTTCTAAAACTTGATCTCTGCTGTGCTGTTTCTGTGTGATTATCTTAAGTGTCCCTGCAGACATGTTTGTCCACTCAGATCAGCCATTCTTTGTAGGAACCAAGCTGACACTGCAGTCTTTTTGTCCTGCTCTCACCACAGTGCCAGACGAACAATAATCCTGTTTACCACTGTGCTGCACAGCTGGGAACTTATCATACAGTAGAGTGTAAAATTATCTCAGTGCGACAGAGCTTTTCACACATACCAACAAGTTTATAACTGCATGCTTGCCTTTTTTTCCCAGCTTTTCTTTGCTGTGTAATCTAAAATAAGTTCTGCCATGTTAAACTGAAATCGTGAAACATGTATCACATCATCCCATGTGTGCATTGAAGAGCTCGGAGGAAGACTGTGTCTTTACTAGGACAGATCTGACTGGCTTCATAATGATGCAACTTCAATCTGTTGCAACACAGATGCAACAAGGCAACTGTCCAGACTGCAAAGTGATGAAATCTGCATTAATCTTACTCTCACTATAACCGTCTTTTTCTGTCATGACTTCCGTTTTTTTCTAACAGCTTTCAGTTCAGAGAAGCGTGGTTTACAAACAGACCATACAACAAGAATGCTGAAAAGCATGACAATACTTTTCACTTGATTTACTCCATAAAGTCCTGCTTGGTTGGCGTCTGACCTTACAGAGTCAAGGGTGATACCGCCACCTGCTGTGTGTAACCGCTCATTACATCGCCACTGGAGCTTTAAAGTTTCAAACTTTTTAAATTTTATTTTTATGCTCTTTCTGTCTATGCTAATCCAAATGGCACAAAATATGACTAACTTGTCTATTTTGGTTAATTTAAACTTATTATGTTTTATGTTTTTCTAATAGAAAAACCAACATTTTTAATTCTAATAATTATTACCCAATTAGTTGTACATAATTTTGTTATTGTAGTCATCTAAAATTAAAGCTGTGTTGAAGTTTGCAAGACAGAATATGGTGGGCAGATCAATGCAAAATATTCTAACTCCAAGTGAATATCAATATTCCTAACATAATGAGATTGATACTTCAGTTTCAGATTTCCTCATGACATTTTATTCCACTTAGAGTTTCTCACCTCTGCCATTGGAAAAAAGCATTGCTTTGCTTTGCTCTCAAATGAAAATATTTTTTGCCCTTTTTTTTTTTTTTTTTAGAAAACAGCACAGGCAATTTTGGGGGTTTTGTGTGT
Organism: Poeciliopsis gracilis; assembly: GCA_911649635.1. Taxonomy (NCBI): domain Eukaryota; kingdom Metazoa; phylum Chordata; class Actinopteri; order Cyprinodontiformes; family Poeciliidae; genus Poeciliopsis; species Poeciliopsis gracilis. The sequence continues at coordinate 2,714,560 of CAJVRI010000715.1, forward strand.
TTATGTTTATTATCTAACTATTATTAAAGTATTTTTATGAACTTTATCTGAATTCTGTCCAAGGCTTTAATAAAACATTTCAAACAAAATCCCCCAAAACACTCTAAAGATCAGGAGATTGTTGATCTGTCATACTTGAGTGGGAAGAGTGATATACTGTATTTACTTTGTATTGCGGGCTGCACAGTGGCGCAGTGGGTAGCGCTGTTGCCTTGCAGCAAGAAGGTCCTGGGTTCGATTCCCGGCCTGGGGTCTTTCTGCACGGAGTTTGCATGTTCTCCCTGTGCATGTGTGGGTTCTGTCCGGGTTCTCCAGCTTCCTCCCACAGTCCAAAAACATGACTGTCAGGTTAATTGGCCTTCCCAAATTCTCCCTAGGTGTGAGTGTGTGTGTGTGTGCATGGTTGTTTGTCCTGTTTGTCTCTGTGTTGCCCTGCGACAGACTGGCGACCTGTCCAGGGTGACCCCGCCTCTCACCCGGAACGCAGCTGGAGATTGGCACCAGCACCTCCCGACCCCGTTAGGGAGAAGGGTGACGGAAAATGGATGGATGGATGGACTTTGTATTGCATTAATACCAAAATATTCAGCATCACACACCTCTATTATGTGTAATGACAAAAATGTTGTCATGGCCAAAGTTTTTTAAGAAAAAAAATAATCTAAATAATTTTTCTTAAGTCTGGTTTCCAACATCAAGACTGAACTTTTAGTGATTCCTTGTGTCTGTGTCTGCAAGGGTGTGTTTACAAATGTACAAACAGTATATGCAACATCAGCAGACATCAAAAAGTGAGTCCCATGGAGACAAAGGCGGCTCAAACAGGAGGACGATCAGTCTCCAGACATGGTGAACCACATTTCTCTCTCCCTGACCAAATTCTCCCATCATTCCTCTCTCTGTCTTTTCATTCTGACTGCCACCCGACAGTGTGGTAGCACATGGGACAGATTGTTGTACTACATGTCAGCGTGTCCTCTCACGCAAGGCCGGTATGAGTGATGTGCAGAGTGGCTTTTCATTTGAGGATTTGGATGTTTAGGATTTGCCTCTGTGACGCATCGTTTCCCTTCAGCGGAGAGACGATCTGACCAGGCAGAGGCAGACAACAGGACACAGCAGCTAAGAGCTGGCAATTTAGCCCACAAAATGTCATCATTTATCACAATTTGATCATTTTTCATATGAAGAGAGGAACTGCATCTTTCATTACTGCAAAACATGTCAACATGTGTTAAATCTATACTTTTGTTTGGTTCACAAAATTAAACAAAATAAATCTTGAGCAACATTTATTTCTGTTGCGTTTTCATCCAAGAAATTTATTTTGTTCTTTTGTCCTCAACAAAAAAAACAAAACTTTTAAGTGAAGAAACGCCATTATGTAAATTTTATTTAGGTTTCATGTGTGCTGGTTCATGACACATTATTAGTTAACCCAGTTTTTAGAAAAAACTGTTGATACCCTCTGAACTTTTAAAATACTTATCACAGTAAAACTTGTGTTAGCCATTTCAATCCAAAAAAATCACATAATTGTGAAAATGATTATAGAGAGAAAATGGTTTTTCAGTTTTTTGTTTTTCAGTAGTGATAAGTTAGATGTGACACTTAAAGAATGATACTAATAATACCATTAATGTTATGAAATACCACTAATAGTTTTTAGACTTATTGTCATTCAAAATTATTTGTTTTATATCTACAAACTTCAACATCCCACAGAAGAAAGGTTCTTTGCAAAGGTTCCATGTTTTCCTTTATTTTAAAACATCGCACTCAAAGTAAAATGGTTGTTCAGTCGTTGTTGATTCATAACAAATTTCCTGTAATAATGTCAAAAGCAACTGTTTTTTTGTTTGTTTGTTTTTTCCCAAAATCTCTAATAATATTTGCAGCTCTAAATGAGTTTTATTTTTCCTGGAATGAAGGGAAAGATACTTGTTTTTGAATTGTGAAGGTTGCAGTTCCTTCTCGTTTATTTCTAATCAGACAAGACTCTGAAATGTATTTTCTACGTTATATTCTGTTCGCTCCAACTGGTTCTTTCTGCGTTTTAGAAAGAGTGTGCAGATTCCTTCCACCCATCCCGTCAGAGAACATGTTCACGCCTGTGTGTGTGCATCAACCTCATATCCCCCCTCGTGTCTAAGAACAGTTTATCGGCGCTGAGGCTGAAGCGGCTTTGAATTCTCCAAAGCCCCTAACCTCTGGGAACATACCTGTTCCTGCAAGCCTCAAATGTGCAGGTGCCCCATTTCAAAAGGCTACACACCTCCTCTCCGTTTTCCTCCTTTACCTGCCTCGTTTTCCACCTCCCCCTTCTTACGGCTGCAACTCTACACTAAAACTGAACCACAGCACTATTGAAATATCTCCTCCAGTCTGGTCTGCACTTCAAAGTAGACTTTCCCCCTCCAGCTAGATGCAAGGGGGGCCGTCCGAGCAGGAAAAGGTCCCAGTCCCTGAAGAGCTGGGACTTCAAAGTCTGTTGCGTTTATTTAGGAGCTGTTTGAAAATCAGAGAACACCAGGACATTTGATGCTGCTGTTTAGCCACGGTACAGTTGATACTGGAGGTTAAATTGTTTCACTAAAACTTTGATCAGATAAAATGCATTCTAATAGCGCCTGGTTTGGCTGTGAACACAAAAGCACTTTTATCATCCAGGAAACTCAAAGCAAAGACTGTATTTTTAATTTTTTTTTTTTTTTTTACTTTGAACTTCCTAATGCATTAAGTAATTTGAAATTATTAGTTTTCCCCATAAACCACGCCATTGCTCAGCCATTATTCAGTTTTTAACATATATTTAATAGCTTTCTATAAGCTTGAAATGTCAATAATGAGCCATTTTCACATTTATTTGGTTGCAATGAAAAATGTTTGCTTAAACTAGAATGAATGTGCCAGAATACAAAGAGTGAAACATGGTTACCGCCAAGATGATGTGAGTTGATTATAAGCAGGTCAATTTTAGCATAAGCTTTAGATCCAATAAAATCAGTAGCTGTTGTTTCACTGCATTGGTTTGTGAAAAAATAGCCTCAGTTTAACACTGTAACAGTGAAAACTATGGCTCATCTTGAAACGATTCAAATATAAAATGTAAAATGACTGATACATTTACTGTAACAAATAGTAAACTGCAACTGATTACATATGTATCTGTCACATATGATACATATGTAATAACTACATCCTGTATGGAACAACAATAGTGCTGCAAAAAATACAATAATTTTATTAAAAGATTAAATAAAAAAAATAGAACTAAATACACAAACAAACTATAATTGTAAAACAGATAATGTTTGTTGTTTTATATATCTATATATTTTTATATATATTTATATATAGATATATCTATATATTTGTATATAGATATATAAAACTTATTAAAAAGTTAGAAAGATGCATATGGTGGGCGCTCCATATGAATACTCTACCGTTGTTACTATGAAATGACTCCTCCTCATCCCTTCCTGTATGCTGGTATTTCTCCCCCTCTGCTCTCTAAACATATAATTTACTGTAGATCACTCCAGGAGAATTTCCCACTGCGGTTGGTCCGCTGACATCATTGCAACCATGCAAACGTACTGAGCTGGCTGGAGTCAATGGTTGTCCTCATCCGGCGTCGTTATGAGGAAAGCATCTCCAATAATCGGGCGTTAGGGAGGCCCCTAATTGCTTTATGTAATAATGTGCCGTCGTGATCTTCTGGGAGCGATGAATGTTGGAACACTCGGTCACCTCATCATCTCTATTCTTCATTAAAACACAAACGTCAGCACTGTGCAGGCAACAAAGGGGCGATTTACGGAGGCTGCTTCAAGGACAAGTTCAAATGCTCTATCTGGGTTTATTATTAGAAACTTGTAAGCTTCTATTTACTTTACATGTACTTTCCCCAGTGGAAGATAAATTCCCTATTCACTTTACTGTGCAACCACTTTATACCAATTAGAAGAAAACATCTGAAATGTCCAAACAAAGTCCAACAGGTAGCCAAATACAAAATGTTCAACTTATCCACTGTTGGTCAAATAACAACCAAAAACTTTAAAATTGTCTTACTGGAATTTTATGCAATAAACTAAAGCCTCGTTGTACACAATTGAGAAGCAAAAGGAAAATATTAAAAATAAAATATACAAACCTGAAAAGTGTGGAGCACATTTTTATTCAGCCTCTTTCATTGTTATTCATACCCTGCTTTAGTCTTTATTCAGCAATGATTTATTTGTGGCACATAGATAATAAATGAAATGAAAACCAACAATCACTGTACGCACCGAGAAAAAACACCGCAAAGTGCCTCAGCATCATCATAATACATTTTTCTAAATTAACACCTCAAAATCTGAAATGTTGATTGCAGAAAACCACAAAAACAATCCTGCATGGACTGATTGGTGTGAAAAGATGTTCAATATTATGTTAAGTAACACTTATTGAATGCAGAAACACCTATTTATTGATATTTTAACAATTTAATTGCTTTTTTTATCAATACTTTCTGGCCCAACAGGCCCTTTAAGACCATTCGGATTTTCCCCCGAATGGAAATGAGTTTGATGTCCCTGATAAAAGGGATAAAACAAGAGAATCATGGACTATTTTAAATGTAAACAAGAATGAAGAGTATATTTGGTGGAGGGATGACGTCACACCACCAGCAAAGGAAGATTCTGTGATGTCACTGGCGATGCAGTCTGTGATGTCATCAACTGCAGAATTGTATGTAACACAATTCTACATATTTTTCTTTGCTTGCAATATCACTGACCAGTTCAGACGCCTGCAAAGCCCTTCCAGGTAGATTATCAATCAACGATTTTATTGATAGTACTTAGGAGAAAATGTCTCATCACATGCCGAGAAACCATAGTGGAATGATGGGACCCCATGCAAGAAGGGGAGTCCAGCAAAACCCCCAAAGCAGGTTCCCTCCTGCACACCCAAATATCTTACACCCCCAAGATAGGTTCCCTGCTGCGCACCCGAATGCCTTAAATGGGGAAATTCAAAGACTGAGCTCGCTTCTGGAAATGGAGAGAGCTGGAAGGTTTGAAGACAACCAAAAACTGGCCCACCTTGAGGCAGAGCTGGAAGAGACGAAACTCCAGCTAAAAAGGCAGAAAACTCTCAAAGAAATGTTTATAAACCAGGCTAAAGAGGCAAAGAGGGAACTCGAGAGAGTGGAGAAGTTTAGTGACCCACTAACGCTTGACGCTGGGGTCATTGCTTCCAAGGTTCACAAGGATGTGAAATACATGAAGAAGAAGCCCTTGCAACAAGACTTTGTGGAACTAAAGGTGGCACACCTCCTCGCCCAGGAATCATTTGTAGCCGAAATACAGGCAGAGAGAAAGAAAAGCAAGGCCCTCCAAGAAGAACTGGACAAACTCCAGGCTTCCTACAAGGAGCTGCGCTCAAAATTTGAAGCAGACGCTGCCCTGGTGAGACAGACTTTCTGTTAGTCTTTGTTTAGAATAATGGACTCAAGATAGTATAACACACTATTATGCTTACCACCACATTGTGCTCATTTCCTCATGTTAAAAAATATCTTTCTTTCTCTCTCATTTTCTCCCCTTCTTACATAATTAATAGGTTAATTAATATACATACACATACACACACACATGCACACATTTACACGTCCCCTCCATGGGCTGCCACCTTATCGTGGTGGGGGGGTTTGAGTGTCCCAGTGATCCTAGGATAGTGATACTGTCGGGGCTTCATGCCTCTGGTTGGGCCACCCAATGTAGACAGGTCCTAGGTGAGGAACCAGACCAAGTGCAGCCCAAAGATCCCTTATAATGAATACGACCATTGGAAACAGGAGTTTCCATTGGAAACAGGGGTTTCCAATGGTCGTACATGGGGTCCCACTCTGGGGCCAGGCCTGGGAGTGGGGCACGTTGGTGAGCGCCTGGTGGCTGGGCTCCATGGGTTAAAGCCCGAAGAGAGCCTATGGGCTCACCACCTGTGGGGGTGAGATTGAGAGGTTCTGGCTTGAAATAGTCGGACTCATCTCAGTGGATGGCTCTGGTTCTGGGCCCAGTCTCCTTGAAAGGGGTTGGATGTTCTTCCACTCTGGAGTTGCCTCTTGTGAGAGGCACTGGGCAGGAGAGGGCACATTTGTTGCCTCCCATCTTATTCACCCCAACGTACAGGCACAAAGAGGATAGCCTCTCCCTCTACCTACAGGCTTGGGTCGGGTTCTGACTATTTGTGCTTACGCGCCAAACAATAGTTCAGATTACCCACAGGGTATGGTGTCTGGACTCCATTAGGGATAGGGTGAGAAGAAATCTTGGGGTCATTGATGTTCATACATATGTACAGGGTTTCCCCCACTGTACTACAGGCCCCCTGGCCCCACCTACATCAAGGTGGGAGTCAAGATTAAACCGCCTTAGCTCTGTTTGTGCGGCTCTATGTGAACTACAGGTATAACATGTAGTTGCGCTTGAAGAGGTTGAACGTTGAGCGAGTGTTGAGAATGATTTATCTTTGTGAACAAAGAATTATGTGCAGCATTTACATCTCAACACGCTGCCCAGCTTGGCTCTGTGTCTGCGCTGTAAAGTTTTTGTATGTGTTCTTCACATCTTTTAATACAAAAACACGATGGTGACCACTGACCACTGGGCTTAGAAAGTTTTCTAGGGGAAACCCTAACAATGAATATCCATTATTTCTCTATTTTTACAGAAATTCTCTCCTGTTTAATTTTAAGCAAAATGTGCATGTCTCTAATAAAACAGGTTAAGAAAAGTATTGAACTTAGTCATAAATTAAATTTTTTAAATTTAGAATTCCTCTTAACACAATCCACTTTTAAATTTCTGCAAACACATTCCTACAAAGGTGCCATTTACAGAACACATTGCATAAATCATTCCATGCGATCTTACAGATTTATGAAGACATCACCCTAAATGTGAGACTCTTTATCTCGGCCACCATGACCATAAAAACAGGGTCAGGAAGTTTTCTACCTTCTTAGCCGTACTGCCTGAAACAGGATTGCTGGGGAGTCTGGAAAAGTCTGGAAGAGTACAGAACAAATATTGAAGTATTTCCCAGGGATTGGGTTGGAAAATGAAACTGGATCCTTATCCATCCATCCATCCATCCATCCATCCATCCATCCATCCATCCATCCATCCATCCATCCATCCATCCATCCATCCATCCATCCATCCATCCATCCATCCATCCCTGTAGAGCGTTTGTGTTTTTGCATTCTGTATTCAAAGCCTGAATTATTTGCTATAAATTAATAATCAATTTCTCCAAACATAAGCCAATAAAAGCTAATTATCTTGAACAATTTGAGTCTGGGAAGCTTTACCTAAAACCCTGTTAGCAACTTTGATTTTTTAGATAAACTATTATCCTGTAATATCTTTTTAATGAAAGGAAATGTTGTATTCAGTATTAATAGCATTTTATGACAATCTCTTTTCTGAATTTACCTCAGTGCAAATACCATGCAAACCTCCACCCATAAGTTTGATTTGTTTTCAAACAGCACAAACAATTCACAACACACACACTCTATAAATCAAGCTTAACCTTACTGACTTCTGCATTTTGGATGAATCTACACATTAATGCTCTGCACTCAACCATTCTTCATCATCATGTTCTGCCAACCTGAATCAGTGGCTAATTCTTTCAGGCTAATCTGAGTTTAGACATGATGTGGAGACCTACAGCTAAGATTTCAACATTTCAATCATTCAAAAAACACTAAAGGTTTCCACTTTAAATAATCTTCAAAGTAAAAATGCAATCAGTAAAGTTGCACTAATTTGCAAACTTGCAATAACCAGCAGAGGGCGAACTTGCTATGAAGAACTTCTTCCTCAGATGTGAGTAATTGGATCAGTAACTTGACCTAATGCAGGGTGTGGCACATCAATCAGCTGAGAATGTCAATCTAATTCATTTTCATCAATGAATCGTCAAATGTTCTGCTTTCAGAATCTCATTGGTTATGTATTTATTCATTTACGGTCACAGCCTGTGTGCATTTCATAAGTGTGTGTGTGTGTGTATGCTGGGGGGTGTTTGTGCCACAACGCAGCTCTGTGACATGTGGTGTGGATCAAGATTCATAAAACCAAGTGACGTCTGATGCAATCTCTAAATTATTCTGAAGGCGTTGAAGAGCTTCTCAAATTCTGGCTTTGAACTGTTTTTCTCCTTTTTTCTTTCATTCTTTTCTTGAGTCCAAACACATGTTGACCAGCTATCTTCCAGAGGCGGCAGCATTCCTGACCTAAAAAGTCCCAACAGTTGGTTTTCATAATCGCACTGCCACACAGCTGACAGCAAGATGAAAACTTGTTTTCTGCGTTTTCTTTTTGAACATAAATCACTGCAAGGACCTCGTTTGTTTTGAAGTTTTTTCCAGTTCACCAGTTTTATGTGTTATTATTCTTTAATTAATGCAAAAAAAAAAAGAAAAAACATGTACGTTAACTGAAAAGACAGTACATGTGGAGTATCATCACCACTTTCACAGTTCAATTGCTTTCTGTGGCCATTAAAAAAAACAATGCACTTATTTTCAGACATAATGAAGTCTCACAGACAGCGTAAAAAAAGCACCAGGCAGGAGAAGCTCAGCAGGAACTATTCATAATAGAAGCTGCACAATGGAGGCTTTATCTTCAGTAGCAAATAACAGAACCTGATTATGCAGAAAAAAAAGAACGTGCATGATGATTGCTATGTTTTTAAACTAGAAAGTTAACTCACTTTTCGTAAGAAATTGCCAATTTTGACACTTCGATCAAACAACTTTCTCCAATTGGATGTGATTTCACCTTTAAACAAGAATTTGAATTTATCTTTGGTCAGGCTCTCAGACTGGTATAGCTGCTTTGTTGAAATTGGACTCAATTAGAAGTTCAAACAAATTAAATGTCATTAATTTAGCTGATGAAACACTAAAAACATCCAAAGAAGAAAAAAAAAACGTCAGGCTGGGTAGTCTTTTGTCTTAGCAACATGGCTCTCTACCCAGGGTGGCATTTGTGTCATGGATGGGTACCTGCAATCCACGCAGATTGATTCATAGTTTCAGACTTTTTAGCTCACGATATCACCAGGCCTACACATTTAATAAAACCTCATTCACAATCAGACAGCTGAAACATGGATTGGTTTGTTTCACAATGATTGAAGTATATAAAACCTTTGCTATGTTTGTGGAAACTTAAATACTAGAAAGAAGTTTTTAATGTTGTTTTAGGATTAATGGATTGGGCAGAAAGCAAAACTTAACCTCAATTTAACTCATTAAACAAGACATATCTGCCAGGTGTGCATAGGCTTCGTGTTTCTCTTGGAGAGCAAGACCTTTATTTTGAAAGACTACTTGCTTAAGTTTTCCCTGACGCTTCCAGTTGCTTTGAACCTCCTCTATTAGTAAAAAGTTTTCTGCACATAGGAACTGCTGAATTCAAATTCTTTTTAGACCTTTTTAAACTGTTATCCAACTCACTTCCTTGAAAATGCTGAGTAAAACTGTTCTCTCCAACAGATATGAAACACTATTTTGGATTTCAGCCATTGTAAGAGGCAAAAAATGTTAAGGTTTATTTCTTAAAGCATTTTCACCCATTCCAAAAGACAGACATAAGATCCAAAAAATACGTTTTAGAAACACTTTTTGAAAATTGTTAATACTTGTTGATGGGATTAAATTGGTCATGGGATTAAATTGGATCCTCCAATTTGTGCAGACAAATAAAAAAAAAGATCCATTGTAATTTTATTAATCGCATTAATTTTTTTCCCAACAAATACAAATTTCATTGCCAGTTGCTGAGCAAACATGAATGTGATCAAAAAAATTAGCCCGGGTAAATCATGAAACGTCCTGAGGAGGGTAGTGTTTGTTTTAAGGTGGCGCGGCGGATGGCGCGCACGTGAAACTGCGGGAGAGAGCAGCGCGTGAACGCCAGGGACCGAGAGGTGGGGTCCAAACACGCGGGATCTACTTCACGCCCAACTGGGGAAACTCAATTAACTCAAAAGTTATCGTGTAACTTGAAGTTCCTTCAAACAATAAAGGCCTCCTTTCAGGGCGAACAGAAAGTCCACGGTGCCTCCTTAACCGAGTGCTGGCACTTCAGAGTGGGGAGTGCAAAGGAGAGGGTCAGAAAGACTGGTGGGTGGGGATAAAGCCCTTTTGGGAGCGAGGGGGGGAAACTAAAAAAGAAAAAAAAGAAAAAATCACGTGTTCGGAGATCAAAGGAGATCCGCTTTGTAGAGGAGGAGGAGGAGGGTGAGAAAGAAAGAGGGAGGGAGACAGCGAGGCAGCGTTGAGGCAATGTAATTGACAAGGCTCGCAGTGGTGAAATAAACACGCTTCGGCGCAGGGGCTCAGCTTTTATTGCACAATCCCGACTCCTTTTTTCTTTTTTTTTTTTTTTTTTTGGAGGCATCGCCCGCAGCGACTACACCTGATTCCAATTACCTTCACCCGATTAATTAATCCGTGTGAAATTATGTCCCGATCGGCGCAGATCAAGCCGGCAAGATGATGATTTTCCCAAGGAGAGGCTCGGCTCGGGTGCCCGACTCGGTGGTCCCGGTGATCTGCCTGCTGGCCGCTTCTCTGGGCGCCGTCCTCGCCAAGGATACAGCCTTTGTGGAAGTGGTGCTGTTCGAGTCCAGTCCCAATGGGGATTATACTACCTACACGACTGGCTTGCAGGGACGGTTCTCCGAAGCTGGAGCCACTATCAGTGCGGAGGGGGAGATCGTTCAAGTACGTGTTTTTATTCTAAGCTCGTCAGCAGAACCGGGCGACACCAGAATCGGGCTGCAGTTTCACCAAGCTGCCCTCTATAAAACTTTTTTCCACAGTGGCTGTGGGGGAGCTGACAAGATATGTGGTGTGTGTGTGTGTGCGTGTGTGTGTGTGTGAGAGAGAGGATGGTACTAAAGCCTGCAAGCATATGCGGTCACAAGATGGCTCCTATCTTGTGGAATTCATTCACAGGGAAAACATGCTCTTGCAAGTTATTTTGTTTGATAACTGGTGCGCACTTTTCAGTTATTTGCGCTGAAATAGTAGCGGAAGTTTTTCTGGTAACAAATCGCAGAGCGCTTTGAAAAGTTGGTAAACTTTCACCGAGTAGGTTTTGTATATATGTGTGTGTGTGTGTGTGTGTTCGTGTTTCGCAATAGCAGCGTGTATTTTTGCTCATGTTTGACTTTTTTTTGGATCACGATCTAATGCAAAGTTCCGCGTCAAATTATTTTACACACACGAAGCGTGTTCAAGTTCCAAACATAAACCTTACTTTGTACTTTGCCAAATATAAAAAGGCTTTATTCTCCCACATTAAACTTTATTTTTTATTTTTGTTTAGCTGTTGTTGCATTAAAAACAGTAACTTTCATACAAATATGTAATATTTAATTTCCTGGATCCTAAACGCGTCAAGTGCACTTGGCCGGAGCTGCATGTGTTCGGATCAGGGGAGTCTGAGGGGAAATATGGAGCTTTTCCTCGCTGCAAGGTGTTTATTTGAAGTTTTATGGGCTAATTCTTTCCTAATCTGCTTGGCCACTGACTACAGGGCAGCACAGAGTTCTCTTCTTGCGCAGTGCCAGGGTTTCAATGACCTTAAACTTGATAGAATCCTGAGGTGCACAGCTCCTTCAAATTCTTTTTTCCTCTTCCCTTTCATATTTCCAAGCCTCTTCTGGGTAATGCATATATTTAGTTGCCTTTAAAACCAAAACTGCAGTAAAGTTGATCTGCACTTACAAAATTATAGACACAAGTTCTCTTTTAGTTTAGGGTCAGTTTTCCGGAGATGAAACTCTGCTACCACTGATTTGTTGCAGGAAAGCTGCAGAATGAGAAGCTAAACGTGCCTTTTTGAATCATGTTTGACTTTGATGCATCATTTGAGGGATGCTGGGTTGTTGCATTGCTGCAAAGTGTCCACCATGACACATTTATCCTCCTCCTCTTTTCTCATCTGCATCGTTTGTACAACTCAGCATCTTCTAAATGCGTCCCTACAGTTTTGTTTTTCGCCAAAGAGCCTTTGACGTTAGGAGAAAGCCGATATGTGGTGATCAGAGGTGGGGATATACAGTGATGGTCACTCGGCGCCACTGCGTAACCGCACAGCCATGCCGGACCTCAGCTTTACATCAGAACCCGCATCTATTTAGGTTTCCTTTCTTTACAAACATAGCTGCTGACCACTTGGAGACGGCTTGGGCTGTAATGAGTGGCGGCCCGTCCAACGCAGAGCAACTGTCTTAAATTTCTTGTACCTTGTATTCTGCCAAAGATTTTTTTTCTGAATCGGAACTAGCAATAAATGACAATGTGGAGAACATAATTTTTAAAGGGAATCGCGTTCTATAGCGTTACAGAAACATTCCTCTAAAGTTTCTGGAAATCCTTGTGATGTTTTAAGAAGTGGAATGATGTTAAACCAAATATTTAGCTAGTATTCAGTTATCAAGTGTGATCCCTCGGAACCTTGACTTTGGGTCTGTGGAGTATTTTGGTTTCCTTTTGCTGCTTGATCAGAACCCTGAGCAGGTACGGGTTCTAATGGATGCAGATGGAGTTGGGGGGGTCAGATGGGTGTGTTGGCTCTGTTCCTGAGTAAAGATCCAACCACAATCACCACATGTACTCTCCCGACTCTCCTTTTCGAATTCCCTGAAGTTAACACAGCCTCGGCTCTGCCTGAAGAGTGCGAAAAGTGGCACACGCCGCCGGGGCCAAAAATAATAAATTAAGTTAATTTGCTTTTGCTCTCTTTCAGAGGGTCGGGGTTGGGGAGCACGATGATGTAAATTTGGCCCCGGTGCCAAAACCCCAGGCTCTTCCAGCCAGTCCCCACGTTGCCACAGCTCAACTCTGTAAATCATTTTAAAGCGTCAGTGTCTGCGTAGCAACAGGGGCTGAACGGCAACTTTGACTGAGCTTTGATTTATTTATTCATTTTATTTTAATTTTTAAATAAAACACAGTGGAATATTTCTAAATATAGATAGTTGTGTATGTATGTTGTCTCCTTTTAGGAAAAAAACTGTTTAAAGCTCTTCTTTAGTGTCTTGGGAAATGAAGAAGCAGCAGTTTTGTGTCAAGAGCAATTAAATGGAGAAGCTTTAATTTAGGAAACTGGATGTTTGTTCATTTGATCCACTAAAGTCTACTCAGGTTTTAATACTCTGCTTTCCAAATATATCCATTCATTGCATTTGTGATTATCTTTATTTGCATTTCTCACATCACTATCACAGACCAGTGTGTTTTATTGGGATTTTATGAGAGGGACAAACACAAAGCAGTGATTGATTTTGATGCGGAGGGAAATGATACATGCTTTTCACAATTTTTATCAAATATTGTAGGCATGTATTTGTATTCAGCGACCCTAAATCAAAACTTTGTAGAAACATTGTTTGCTAATGTAAGTCTTGGGTTACCAGCTTTCCATATTTTAAAACTTCTTGCAGCATAATTTTTCTTGCTCTCTTTTGGATTTGGATCAAGGCTTTGACTAGGCCATTTAAACACAATGTGTTTTGGTCATAGCAGCTCTGTTGTATGGTTAAAGTTGTCCTGCTTGTGTCTTCTCTCAGCTCTTCTTCCTGTATTGTCCTTTAGCTATCTCCATCCAGCTCCTTATCAACTCACTACAAAAAATGATGCATTCATGATGCTGCCACTACCGTGTTACACACTGTGGATGGTTAGGGCCAGATTTGAGGCATGCTGTGCCATCAGTGGATTCTCCCTCCTCAGATGTGAATCTCTGCTGCTTCTTTTGATTGTTTCGTTGCGTTTAAAACTCGGTTTCATTGAACGGCCATGTGATGATTTGGAGTTGTTGCATCATTTTTCTGTTCCCAGGTGACTGACTGACTCTCTGAGATGTTCCAAACTTGAAATATTGTTTTATAACCTGATCCCGCTTTAAACTTCCCCACATCTTTCTCCCTGACTGGTCTGCTGTGCTCTTTGGTTTGTGTCCGTAAGACGGATTCTTAAACGATGTTCTTCTGTCCTCTGAGAAGTTCACAGAACAGCTGTATTTATGCTGAGAGGAAATTACAATATTTACAATTTCTTCTGGAGGAAAAGCTAGCTCCTCTGGATTTCATTTAGGGGCTTCAGGTTAAAAGGGGCAAATTCCTTAAACACAAAATGTATTATTGTGGACTTCATTACAGTTATGCACCATTAGAAATTTGTGTAAATTCAAAGGGTTTAAATACATTTGCAAGACTCTGCAGTCCAACGCTGCATTTTCTCTAAAACACAAGTCATATTTAAGCGACAGATGGGTGACTGATGAAGTTCTCTGAAAGGTTCCCAGTGGGGTTGAAACGAACATTTATGAATATCCTGACAATCGGGGAAAAAACAAATGACACATTAAGCAAATTTTTTATTTATCTTCTGAGCCTTTTTCATCCAATATTAAAAATACATTGAGAGATGTGAATGAATAAATATTTAAATTCCCTTTCAAATAAGAAAATGTTTTATTTCCTAAAATGCAGTAACGTAGCATTACTTCAGTGAATTTGAAATGAATGAAGCTAAAATTATGCCACTTGAGGAATTCTGGGTAAAATATTTACAAACAAAAGTGTTTTTCAGCTTAAATGCTAAATGTGTGTATATTTTATATAGTTGTGGCTCAATTTCTGCTCTGTGTTGGCTTGCATCAAATGGCCTTCTTTTGAGTTTGTATACTCCAGTTATGCCACGGACGGACGTTTCTCACAGTTTTAATGCTGCTCCTCGCTGCCGACGGCTCTCCTGATCGGTACCGCTTCGCAGCGAAGCGCCATCTGCCGCTCATCATTCCTGCGCTCTTCATCGCTGCGCCGCTCCGCCTGTCGCTGGGCGACCTGCAGATGCACGAGCTCACATCAGCCTCTGATTTCCAACGGAGCCGTGCTTGTCGGCGTGCGACTGAAGAAGCCGGGACGTGGCAGGGGCACGCAGAACTCCAGATGGAACTCATAGCGTCGTCAGCCAGAACCAGAGGGAATAATGTGGCTTTTTCCTGACTTCCTGTCTGAGAGGACAGAGCATCCCTTGAATCCTGCTTCAAAAAAAAAAAAAGATCCGGCTCCAGTTTTCTCAACTTCCACGAGCGGTTTGACCTTTGAACTTGATCTCCTGATGCATCTGAAGTGCCTGCAGCCTTTTGTTTCCCACTGACTAAACGTTCAGGGGGGAAAGTGGTGGTTTTCAGTTGAGACAACGATGCGCTGGAATACTGGAGCTCCTACCTTGCAGTTGGCAGGGCTTGTGTCGCGCTGCATTTAGACTATAATGAGAGCTTTAGTGGTTTAAGGCATCCAGCGCGCGTTCTCACCGCAGCCTGGAAACCCCAAGAGGCTATAATGGGGCCCGGGCCCAGACAGTAGGTGCCCCGGTTCGGGGCCACTCCCAGCGCCAAAGCAACAGTAGCAGAGTACACAAACGCTGGTTTCGAAAGGTTGAAAGCGACGCTCCCTACTTTTTTCCAGTTATTGGCTTGGCGGTTGCAGCTGTATTTTAAGTGCTATCGTCTCTTAACCGCCACCCTGCTTCACTTTCATGTCTCAGCCAAAGTAATTTGAGGCTGCGTTTCTCCTCTTTTTGGAATAGAACAGACTAAACTGTTTTTCTCTTGCTTAACACCCCCTCACCCCCATCCTGCCCTTTCCTACACACCGTCTCGCCCCCAGTGTGGTATTTAAAATGAGCCAAAAACTGTTATGCTTCCTAGGCTACAAGTGGATGATTTCAAGTAATGTTTACAAACCAATCAGCTAAGGCTAAGTAGTCTCTCAAAATAAGTTGAGTCCTTGGGAGCCTGTATATGGAGGCTGTTTTACTGGCAAATGTTCCTATTTACTCCTTTTATATCATTTGATGTTACTTAGGCAATGACAACAGGAAATGCCTATTTCATTTTTGGTTGAAGAAATTGTGTATTCAACATGGTGTTGTTTTTTGTTTTTGTTTTGTTTTTTTAAAGGAATTATCTGAAGTATTTGCTGCCAAAGCCTTAAGCTGGTAGCCGTTTGCACATTCACTTCAGTTGAAGAGCTTCTTTTTGAAATTTCACTTGTCTGAAGGCAAAATAAGTTCAAATACATTTTCCAATTAATATATTTTGATTTATAAGTGTAGCACTACCAGACTGCTACACTTATCTAATAAACCTTCTGTGTATATATAAAAGACATGTAGATATTTTAGCTTGAGTTGTTTCGATGAGAGGTAGACAATGCACTAAGGTGTGGGCTAATTCCTCTGCTCTTCTTTGCTTTGTCTGCAAACCCACACCTGATTTCACTCCCTACCAGCAGCAGGTTCTGCACAATAACAACACAAACTGGGTTCAGAAACGATGTGGCATAATCTAAAACTGCTTATGCTGTTTAATATTACGAATGGGTTTGGCTTACTAGAACATTTTTAATAACGGATCATCACAGAGGGATTTGTGTGTGTAACAGGTGCTAACTCTTGAGTCACCAAGTTGTTTTCTTCAAGAACATGTATTTTTTCCATGAAGTATCTAAACTGTTTTCCAACAAGTTTCTAGGTTTATTGAAAATAACAGCAATGTAAGTGGGGGAAAAAAATCAGAAGTTAATACCAATCATTAATCTTTGAAATTGTCATTAATTTACTTGGGATAGCATTATGTAATAAGAAATAATTAAAACACTCTAAAGAGTTTGAGTGTGGAGCAATTAACGTTACAGCAAGAATGTGAATATATAAATTAAGTGACTGTCAAAAGTAAACAATAAAATATACCAAAAAGACATCAAATACTGACCTCATTATGGGAAGAGTGCAGCAGTGTACATCATTGTCGATAGGAGTTGCTACAAGCATCAGTGATCTGATTGTCTAAACTAACAATTTGGTTTATTTTTAAATGAGGATTTTTTTTTTAATACAACTGAGAGGCATTGGGTCGGCATTTCAGAGTTTTCTCTGTTTACTGGTGAAACTCTTTGCACTTTTCTAATCTTTCTCAAACGTTATTACTGTTTTCTAAACTCTTGCCTCTGGCTCTTTTGTTCTCGACTTCTACACCTGTGTCTCTGAGCCTCACTCTCTCCCCGTCTGAGGACAGATCTACCTAAAACGAGTGCGTGTTGGTACTGGTGGCCCCAGCAGCGACGGACTGACTGGCCGAGCTTTGATGTTGTCCGGCCAGCTTTCTCTGCTCTCAGGGGACATCTGCTCCCTCGTGTCACTCCCCTCCTGATCCAACATTGATTATGTGTCTAAGTTTGTATGTCTGAGTGTCTTGTTTTGTCCCTAGACGCTTTTCTGATTAGGAAGCATTAGCCAGTTTGCCCAGAGGTTACACATTTTTCTTGGGAAAGATGCTTGGGAAAAACATCTAGGCGGGTGGAGAACTGTTTTATCTCTCTGTCTTCTGTTTTTTCTCGGATGGCTTTGAAAACTCGCTGACTGACCGGAGTCCTGAGTGGGATTTTGTTTTTTTGCTCAGCGCATGGTGTGCCTTCCCTTCGTTTTATGAAACGGTGCTGAAAGGCACAGTCCATCCTGACATCCCACATTTTTATCCACTGACACATGGGGTCCGCAGAACAAAGGCTAAGGGGTCGAGGGTTATAAAATGACAATGCTTGTAGTAGCTCATCCAGGCAGAGGCATCCTTTTGTTGTTGGTTAGGAATGTGCTGACTAACTGTGAAAGGCCACAATGCCAACTGCCTCCTTTGTTGAACTTTTTTATGCCAATGGACTAGAAAGGTAGGTAGACAGAAGGGCAGGTTTCCTGCTTAAATGTTCCTTGTTCTGCTTATTTTTAGATGTCAGTTGTCTCTCTGATCTCTTTGTTTTTATAAAAGGAGAGCTTGACTTATCAGAGATCTTCCTTACTTACCCAACTCCAAGAACACCGGGTTCAAAGTTCTGTCTTTTTTGTGCATCATTACATAATGTGCAAGTCCATCCACAATGTTGCTGCTAATGCTGTTTTAATGTACAGGATTTTGTGAGGAATATCACTTTAGTTTCCTGTTGCGACTGGTTGTGCATGTTTCTTTTTTATCAAAGGCATCAGAGACGGTTTTTCTTTCATCTTTTCAGAAATGCATTCCTTCGCAGCTGTTGCAGAGGTCATTAACAGCATTCCAGTTGATTTCAGGTGAATGCTTCTGGCCCCAAATGCTAATATCTTCTCAACATCCTAGATCCCCCTTCTACCTTCTCCTTATGCCTGTGGGTACAGCGCTTTCCAAAAGTTTTCATACCCCTTGAACTCTTTTGATTTTCATGCAAACTTTTTTGCTTGTAAGCTAAAACAGTGTGCTGTGGATTCATGTTTATCCCTCTTTTTACTCTTAAAAAAATCTAATTGCCTTCACTCATGTAATTACTAAGTATAGTCTGCTTTCCACACTGTGAACATTTTACAAACCAATGCTCCATCCATCATCCGAAAATGAAAAGACTATAGCACAGACGTGGCTGCCCATCGAAAATGACTGATGGGCCAATCAAGAAACAGCCAGGAGGCTTAAGGTAACTCTGGAGGAGTTGCAGGAGAAAACGACTGTTAGTTGTGTACTCCCGAAACCTATGAAAGAATGCAAAGAAGGCAGGGTATGTTGAAAGAAAGTCACTACTTGAAATTTGCTAGAAGTCATGTAGAGAGGCAGCAAACATGTTGTAGAAACCAGTATGGGACATACAAAACGCCACGTGTGGAGGTTAAGTAAAGGTAAACATCACTTTGAAGACACTCTCTCCAGCATGAAACCTGGTGTTTGCAACTCCATGGTGAGGGGATTCAAGAGGAGTTGGACTGTAGAAAATGCAGGAAAGAGATTGAAAAAAAACTGTTAAATGTTGGAAGAAAAATATGAATCTGAATTTTTCTTTGCAGCAGGAGAAAAACAAGTCAGAGCTTCAATGGATCCCTTAAGCATATTTATGTGTTTAGAATGGTCCAGTCAAAGTTCAGCAGTAAATCCAATTGGCAACTCTGACAAAACTTGAAAATTGATGGTTGCAGATGTTCTCCGTCCAATTTGACTGAACATCTGTCATAGAAAAAAGACTGGACAAGACTGGAAACAAAGTATTGACTCTTGGTGTTTGTCAATACTTGCAAATCAAAACATGCAAATCTTTCACTCATAGAAAAAAAAACCTTAAACCATGTATATTCATTTCACTATTATCCACTAATTTAATGTGGTTCGTCAAATAAGAACCTCAGAAAATGGTTTTGTGTGTGAAATGGGACGCTAACCCTTACCCTACCCTAAAACTTAAGTTGTATGAATATTTTCACAAAGTGCTAAAGCAGTAAAGAAGAACTAGCATAACATAATGAGGCCAGAGGCATGATGGATTGGACCTGCTTGGTCAGATGAGTACAAGCTGGGTTATCTCTGCATGCTTATTTTTCCTGCAGAGCGCTGTACTGTAAGTCTCCTGAGTAATGAGATATCGCTGCATCTATCGCAGCTCCTGCTCTGGCAATAAGAAAGCGGCCTAGATTTTCAATATAAAAAATCTTTTATATTGTTCCTGTATCAGGGCTACCTCTCAAAACACAGGGGACACATGACTCTTTTTTTATTTATTTTTTATAGGGTTTGTCTTTCCTGAAAACTATTTTAAAAAGGCAAATATGTTCCCTTTCTGCTGTTTCTGGACTGATGGTACAGCGTAGGAAGAGTATCAAAACTCTACTTTTCTTCCCCTCTCTCAGTCAGCGACCCTGGCCATGCCGCCGCCTCTTGCTCCGACTCCTGGACCCTGAACAGGGAGGGGCCTGTGTAGCTGGGTGAATAGCTTGCCGGGAGTCTTGCCGCTGGTGTAAACCACATGAATGCGCTGCCTGAGCAGATAGTATCAGTTGAGGCGGGGAGTCCTGGGAGGCCACGGTGCTCGGCACAGTTCCGCGTGCTAACATCAAAGGCAGAACCAAAGGGGGGGGGGGAGCGGGAGAGAAGCAGAGCGAGGAAAGAGAGAGTGAGAGAAAAAGGAGCGAAGGCTGGGCCAAACTCTTCAAAGGCCCCTATGACTAATGCCAGCGTTGATATGCGGAGCTGCAAAACTGAATGATGATGTAATTGCAGGCCTTTGAGCTAAATCCGCTCCCATACAAATAAAGGTGGAGGTGTTGCTTATATGCAAGAAGACATACCCATCTAGTGTTTTAAAGCTTAAGGTCAGAAAGTTGAACATATCGCTCTACTGCTGCAGGTTTGCATTATGACAGAAAACTTTGTTTCTGGTGGACGTTTTCAAAGTACACATCAGGTGGAACAGCATGGTGTCTCTGTAATGTTTATATAGAGCTTCTGTTTGTGTTTGATAAAATGTGCACATCTACTTCCCTTGTAATGTGTGCAAAGCTAAGCGTGACCACAGATCTTTTTAAACTGCCTCCAGCAGGCTGATAACTCGCAGTCGGTTTCCATGATGGCACAAAAAGGTGCTTCATGCCGGACGCTGTTTTGCTTTCAGAGCGCACAGCTATAATCTGCTATTGGCTATTTGCATATCTTTGCACTTGTTTTTCTGATCCCCATTTGGTGATTGTGCTTCCTTTTTGATGTTTAACTGACAGTAAACACCTGCACCGTCTTTCATTTGAAGTTCCTGTATCCTGGGTTGAATTTGGAAGCCAAAGCTTGGAGCACAAAGCCTTTGTTGCTAGTTGAAGAGATGAAGAGAGCCCCATTTTCTTTTTTTTAGCGCAGTGAGACTGTAGCACTTGTCGGCAGTCGCAGGATCCTCCAACTGGTTGTTTTTCCTTTAAAGTGAGGAAACGGCACACAAATCATACGATGAACGGTTTCAAAGAGCTGATTTTCTCAATTATAGCTGCTGCCATTTGCAAATGTAATTCCTAAATAAAGTTAGAAAAAACTTCTGCTTTGTGCTTGTTAGAAATGTACCTGTCTACTGAAATTTCTAGTATTTTAAGTAGAAATTTTTTTTACATTGTCATAGAAACATCATCAACCCCTTTTTTTCTTTTATTTGCCATATTTGAACCCTGATATAGCTGTCAATATAGCAATTGTATCGCAAATGACTGTCATTTACGATACATGCATATTTTCCTATTTTCTGTTTTCATGTGTGCTTCAATCACTATGCAGCATTTTGGGCAATGTTGTTGTTTGTGTCCAGTGTGAGATTCTGTCCAACTGACTTGATATCACATACACAAGTAAACTACAAGTTCATATCACTTGGAATGTATTCGCCAACAACTATTAACCCCAAACAGTCTTTTGCAATATTAATATTGCACACACTGATATTGCGATGACAGTATGTTAATGATGTGTTTTGCAGCCCGAGTATAAAATATCTTGCTGGTGTGAAACATTGTAAAAGTGCCAAAACAGACGGCTCCGTTTTGCACCTGGAGAAACTCAGGGATGAAATTATTGAAAATGCAAAAATATAAAATTCTGAAAGGATGAAAAGACCAACATGCAAAGCCCACATAAAAAAAAAGAAAGTCAGTCCAATTGTAATGCATAGTTTTGTGTAAAACTGTCCATAGAAGCATTGATTCTAAATATTTACACACATTTTTTTGGTAGAACTTATTTATACTTTCCAGCCATGTGCATTGTGCAAAACATTTTGAGATGCTGATAAAGCTCAAAGAATGTTACTGAAGTAACCGGTGCTCCCAAAAGAACATTTTGACTTTTCTCTAGAATTTGATCAGTTTGCCTATTCAATTTGACATTTGTCGTCTCGTGCATTGCCTTCTTGTACTTAATCATAGCATAATTTATTTCCACCTTCTAAACCCCTCATGAAAAGGTCAGGACAATAACTCCTGTCCAGCTGTGGCCATTTCTTTGTCCTTGCACTCCAACTGCTCATCTTACTTTATTGCCCGTTACAGCAGGTCACTAAGTTGAGTGACAACAGGAACGAGTGATCATATTTTTGTGGGGGGTACATATATGGTGCACTTCATCATTTATATCACTCTGCTTCCAATTTGACACACCTCGCATTTATCCAGGTCCATTCGTTTGTTGCATGTCTCTGTGGGAGCAGCACTTTTCATTCTTGGCTGTTTTTGAAGAGGCTAAGTTATTCTGGGGTGATTCCATGGGCAGTTTGTCCAAACACACTTGGCTCTCTAATGACAAGTTGTCCCTTGACATGTCAGGAATGTAGCATTCTCAGAATGCTGTTTTGAGAGGAAGTAGAGATGGGTTTTGAGATGACAGGAATAACAGAAAAAGATGAGCCAGTTCAGAACCGTCGCTATTCTGTCTGCATCCCACAGGCATGTGCCAAAGTCCAACTGTCACCCCGGGGTGACATGCATCCCGCAGGCATGTCGAAGTAAACATCTCTGAGTATGTGGCGCTGACATTTGGACAGTGGCCTCATCGTATACACTTGGAAGGAACATTTTATCCTTCAGAAAATATATGTTCACACTAGATTTATCCAGAAGACATAGTTTCTTTCCTAAAGTTGGCCTTTGGTTTACTTCTAGGAGTATTTATTTGTTTACAGCTCTAACCTAAGCTAACGTTTGATTTTAGATGACATGTTTTAGGACATGCCAATCTTTTTATTGTGTTCATAAAACCAGTGCTATTTGAGTTTACTTTTAATTTAGCTTCTTCTGAAGGCAGCTTTTAGTCATCTTCAGGTCTTTGTCATTTCTTGAAGGAACCTGTAACTAGTTGTTTCTCACTAAGTTGTTAGATTGACAGAGAAGACAAAAATGATGTCGAAAGTGGTAGGGCGATGATGGCACAGCATGTTTTTAAATGAGTTTGACCAAACTTATTCATGTGATTTTTTTTTTTTTTTTTTTTTTTTTTCTTATTTAATGGAAACGCCACAATTGCAGATTTGTTTTTTCAGCATCAGTGGAACATCGGCCAAGTTCTGCATGCATTTGTAAAGAAACACGGCGACTGTTGCACCTGAAACCCTCAAAACAAAGTGGATATGGCTCCATATGAATGGCTGATGTCATGGCTCGAAAATGTGACGTCGTAATGACACAAGCTGTGATAGAGGATACAGTTCACCAGGTGCATAAATGTCCATCAGTTGCCCATATGGAAGAGATCACACTTCAATCCACTGTACATTGTGTACAGGTATGATATACAGGTATCAACATTGTGTGGTTTGTGGTCAAACGTTTATATGATACAATTTGAATTGAAAATATTTATTATAATAGGTTAATAGGTTATAAGAGGTTTTACCAGTTAGAATCAGAGAGATATTCAGTATGTTTACGCCAGTGAATTATTCCCCAGACCCATGGAGGTTCTTTAACGTTGGTCTTATCTATAAAAGTGCACACCTGAGGGGGGTACAGCCACCTCTATTAAATCATACAAGGCCAGAGACCGTGTAAAGACAGATTTTTTTTCTTTGAGGCGAAACTGTTTTATGAAAGATTAACTTTAAAGTAAAACATACTGCTACCTTTGGCAAAAAATGTAGCAGGGAAGTAAACAACCAGAGATATGAAAGAAGTAAAACAGGCATTTCTAGTATCTATCTTCACTGGGCATATTGTTGAATTGTTGTTTGTCATCATTAGCTCTGTTTTTAGTATTTTTTTAAGAGAAACCATCAAATTTCAGTTGCCATTGCCTGTACATTTCCACTTCATTACAACCGTGTGATGGCTGTTTATTGGAAGACTTATATTGTTGCTCTACAGAGAGACGTCCTAATTTTCTCCATCTTTGTTCTCCACACAGCTGCAACACAAATCCCACTCAATAGAGATAAGATACTGTGAGGTCCTGTGCCTTAAAGTTTTGATTCTCCACTTCACGTTTACTGGTCTTAGTTCGACTGAGGTGTCTCGATTATCTTCAAGTTGTTTTTTTTCCTAAGTGCATCATGTTGCAGTGTGCAGATCTTTGCCATTACGAGTTTTTGGAGCAGTTGGTCATTGCTTATTCTGCAGATGTGGTCCAACCACTGTACTGTCTTCCTTGATTTGTACTTTAATAGCTGGTTTTAGTTGGCATCACATTCTCTGATGGTGTTTGTTTGTTTTTAGGTCTTCTAGAGTCAAACATGCCTCATCAGTTTCAAAAACCCCAAGTTTGTTCAGATCTTGTTGGCGAAAGGCCCACAGCTCGACTCCATAGACAAGGCTGGACAAACATTGGTCTCTGGGGAGGGTTTGGATTTCTTCTTGGTGTACCATTGGAGGGATGTGAACGCCAAAGCCCAAGAACCAGCTCAGCAGTGGCTTTTCGCTTCTGAAACCTTCTTTTTCTGTTTACATTGATCAGAGGTATTGTAACTTCCCCTCCTGTTAAGTCGGAACTCTTCAGGTGATTAACGATTAATGAAAGTCATGTATTATTAACAAATGTCTATGCTGGTTTTAAAATACAATGGTGCAGTTTATCTACAAGATACCCGTAGCCTTAACAACTTATTACAGAATTTTTAAATTTCCTTTTAAAATCTCTACAGAATGAGAATATTTGCACCAACTCTGGTGCTTTAACTTTAGGGTTGTGCAGTTTTCTAGAATCCAATACCTGAAACAGAATTGAACCATACTGTCTTTAGACCAAACTGTTGAAACTTCTTACTAGTTTTTGCTCATACTGACAAAAACTAGTAAGAAGTTTCCTCTCACTGTCAGCTTGAAATGTAGTAATCACTCTATTTTATTTCAAATACCTTCTACTAAAAATGTGGTTTGTGTTTGCTCTGATAGTCTTATATATCATATGAATTTCTCATCATGCCCTCTGCTCCTCTGAGGTTTTCCGGCATTGCTGCTTTTAAGTGATAAGAGGATGGTGACAATTTTACAGTAGGCTAACTGGCAAGATTCAGTCATGCTTTTATTTTTTTATTACATCCTCCATCCTAAAGGAAGAGGTTATGACTTTTCCTTTGGCAACCACTTCTGTACTTGGCTTTTCTGCAACATTGCTTCAAGCTAAGCTCACGGACAGAGGATTTGGTAATGTACTGATGCATGCGTTCATCGTAATTATTGTTTTGCAGAAGCCGAGGTTTGTACTGCCCTGGCAACAAGAGAGGCTCAGAATTTAAATTAGAGTTTGTAGTGTTTTGGACAAAGTTCTCGGTTGGTCTGAGTTGTGTACCATAACTTTTAAGTTGTGTGTTAACCTGAATGGATGGATAATCCTGCAGCTTTCTGAAAAATCTTCTCCGTAAGATTACAGGTTCATCTATTTGCTCGTCATTTCCCTTCCTCTCTTTCATGAGTTGCTTTTTTTGTTCTCTCTGTTCAGTCCAGGAGGGAAAGGGGGAGGGTGTATAAATGTGAGACCACACATGCTGTGTCAATGTTTGCTGGAATAATTAGAGACAATGTGGGCCAATAACAGGAGGAGTGCAGTAACCTGAACTCACTTTGTTCTGCCCCGACAGCAACACAAAAGCCATTCAGAGTCCTGCGGATCGGCGGGCTCAGAACGGGAACAACTGCAGTTTTCCGCCCGGCCGCAGTGTGCAGCTCCGAGGATCAGCGAGAAAACAGACTGGTTTCCAGGGACTTCGCTTCCTGTGCCAGCTCAAAGTGACGCTGATGTCACTCTAAAGGCTTTTTAAGCACAGCCTGTAAATCCCTGCCACCAACCTCATCCCAAATAAAAAAAAAAAAAGAAAGAAAGAAGAAAAAAACAAAACCCTACCCCTTGTCACTCTTCCCAGTCATCCAACACATGTCCCTGGCTTAGAGGGCCCTCTTTAACTAGAGGATATCCGGCTGCCCGGTATGCAAAGAGCCTGTGGATTCCTGACACGAGTGCTAGAGCTGGACTCAGAGGTGACTTTCAGCATGGCCAAACAACTGTTGGATTAGTGGGACACTTTAAGTTGATTCTGAGCCAATGGGAGGCAGCAAGGCCCAGAGCAGGGCATAATCTATTTTAATGCTGGCTTGAAAGCATCTCTATTTATTTACATCTAAAACATGCCCTTATGCCACCTACAAGATTCAGTTAAACAGCAAGCACAGCCAAAAGGGGAAATTTTAATGTTTAAATGAACTTAAATAATCTTTATGATTGAGCCGATTTCTGTTCAGTCTATGTTAAGTACCAAGATCATGCCGTGAAGAGGACCAACTGGTTCATCCCAACGGTGTCCATGTTGGAAAGGGGACACCGCTATGGGATGCATACATCCCCTGGAGGTCGCGGGTGTCATTGTGGCACCTGTCCCCACCACTCTCCGCTCGTGTCAGCAGCTCAGATTTATTTACATTTTCCTTTTTTCAGTTTGTTCCGGTGCACTGTCAGCTGGAAGCAACGGCAGATTGGATTGTTCGATCTGGATTCTTGTCAGATGGATAGTTGCTTTGTTTTCTTTTTTTTGCTGTTAATCCTAAATTATGGTTGATTGTTCAAACTTGTACATCAGTGAGGATCTCAGATTTCACAACAGGATTACTGTATCATCTGAAGACAATTGATTTAGAAATGCAGCTTTTGCTTCCTCGTCTTTTTTTTGTTTTTACCTGCTTTTTCTTCAGTTTCTCCATCCGTCTCCTCCTCCTACCATTCCTCTGCGCTGAGGTACTCACGGCTGGCAATGTGTTCTTCATCACAGCTTGTGTTTCCTCTTATCTATAGCCCTTTTATCATCGGCCGCCACACATGCCCAAAAGAAAAGGAGGGGAGGGAGATCCTGGAGGGCGGCTGATATTATCAGCAGGTGGAGATTTCTGAACTGGAGTTCAGGGGCCCAGAGCAGCCAAAGGAGGCCCCGGCCGAAAAGGGTTCAAATTAAAGCCGACACAAATTCCTGCAAATTTCTAAATCATCCAAATATCTTTTTTTTTTTTTGTAATATTAGTAGACTTGCGTAACATTTCCAGTACGACACTTTCATTTGTGATTGAGAAATTAGTATTTTATGTTGCAGTTTTAATGTTTTTATTTTGACTGTTCAGATTTATTATTTATCATTATTAGTATCAGTGCTTTGTTTAAAAATTAAGTCAAATGAATTTCAGTATCAAAATGGAGAAATGAGATGTTTGAAAGCAAAATGCAAACTATTGTACGTTAAAAATAAATCAAAGAACTCGAGACTAAAAACTTCTACAGAGTCTATATTGAAACAGAATAATTTTACATGTAATGCATATCTAATGTATTAAAATTATTTTCACTTATACAATTAATATGCACTGGGGAAAACCTTTTTGTAACCAACAAAATGATCAACAGATAAAGAAGGAGAGCAGGGATGAAGGGATTGAGCGGCGGGCAAACTAAAACACAGCCTCACAAAAGCCTAAAACGATATCGCTGGTGGATATCTGGATGCTTGGGATGCCTTGGATGGCTGCTCGTACACTTTTGGCTTTGTCTTTGTGGGGATGAATAGAGGCCTCTGTGGCAGCGTTGACAGGTTTCTCCAGGCTGAGACCTGACTGGCTGGCAGACTAAGGTGCTGGAGCTCTGGAGACTTCATCTCTCCCATAGGGGCAGAAGCCTGACAGGGGATGCTGGTCATCATGGTTCTCCCTACAAAAGGCTCTCTGTTCTCAGTTCTTATTATTGTGACATACTTGTTACACTAATACACACGGGTCGAGATGGCAGCTGAGAATCCACAGGATCAGTTGAATTCTCCATTGTGTTTTTACACGGATATATTGAGAGATCAGTAATGGGTACTGGTAAATATTTTTATAATTTGGCAGGTTTACCTTGTTGTGAACCTGCCAACATAATCGGTGTTCTGAAAATATGCCTGGGTGCAGCATCAATGCTGGTGTTGTAGGTCAGGGTACTGATTGAGTTTTCAGACAGACTGTACAACTTCCACAGTTTTGAAAGGTTTGCTTCGATCTCGTGTTTGGAAGAATCCTGTATGTGACTGAAAAGCTGTGAAACTTGATTTAGCATGTCTTTAACAACATTGTAGCTTTACATGGATAGTCCAATTGTACTAAAAGGTGGAGTGCACTGACCCTCCCATGGATATTGTTGACATTCTGCTCATTTTTTTCATATACTATGGATTCTGTTCACTTACAGGTAACATCTAATTAATACATTTTATGTCATTATTTGTACACTTTGAACTGCATGTTGCTGAAATGTGAGATACAAATAAAATTGACTTGTGTTGGTTTCTTGATGGTGAGATGAAATTTTGGATTTATAGACGGCTTGGGGCCTTGTCTGCAGTAAAGCAGTTTACCAGCCCGTCTACTTTCCAAACCTTGCCTGTGGTTATTAGGTGTGGCTCATGAAATAAAAAAATTAAGATCCTAAATTGAAGCAGTCAAAATGAGCTTCCTCTGCAATAAAGATGAGGTGAGGAACTTTTTCCATAGGGAAATTCAGATTAGAGCCACTGGTTCTCCACCTAAAAATTAGTTTTAAGGAGGTGGTTTGGTCATCTGATTATTCCTGTCTTTGGAAGTCTTCTTCCAAAGGGAGCAGAACCAGAACTTTTAAGTTTTTCTTCTATCCCACAGACATACTGGGATCTTAAAGAATAAGTTAACAATTGTAGCTTGTTTTCCTTCTCA
The DNA here is from genome assembly GCA_911649635.1 of Poeciliopsis gracilis. NCBI lineage: Eukaryota > Metazoa > Chordata > Actinopteri > Cyprinodontiformes > Poeciliidae > Poeciliopsis > Poeciliopsis gracilis. The sequence continues at coordinate 2,743,163 of CAJVRI010000715.1, forward strand.
ACTACTTACCTCCTCAAACTAACCTTAGATGAGTTGAAGATGATGGATGCCTGATCTTAGTCGGGCTGGACAATAACTCAGTAACAATAAAATGATAGACATCTCAATATTAATAATAATACATCCAATAAAATGTTCAATAATTTCACTGAACTGCACAGCATTCTGGGAGATGTAGGCAGATGGAAAGGCTTTAACTTCTCCACCTCTCACAGGCGGATAATCAAGGTTAGTGGCATCAACTAATTCACTTGCTCTTTGGTTGCTTAGCAACTCACTCTTTCTTTGGTTACCTAGCAACTGCCTGTTGAGTGACTTGCACAGCAGCAGTGTGCTTCACAACTGCTTAAAAATGAAACAAAGGTGTGATGTGAAAACAGGAAAGGTCACGGCACATTTTGACAGTATTCCACATATTTATAACAAAAAAAAAATCAATAATTATCAATATTGACTGATGTGATATGTTTATATTGTGGTATGTTTTTCAGCCATTTCATCCAGTCCTAGTTTTATGCTTTCCAACTATTTTTCAACAACCATATGATTCACCAGTTCAGATCGAGATCATCCATAAGAAAGATGGTCGTTTTGTTTCAGTATATCAAGGCAAAAAGACAGAAAAAATGTGCTGAGTTTCAGCGTCACGCAAATCCGATTGCAGCTGACTTTCCACAATGGTCATCAGAAGAGCATCATCCCGCTCCAGTACCACATTGATGACCAAGAGAAACTGCTTGGCTCAAGTGTCAGCAGTCTCATGGGGGCCTGAATGGCCAAGGCCGAGTCTGGTTAACAAAATGCAGAGGAGCCATATACAGTCTAAGCGGAGCATGGGGCCTTCACACGTGATGCCTGAAGAGCGAGCGTTCTCCCAGGCCCTTCACACGCCCTTGCCGTCTGTCCCAACTGCCCATCTTGAAGAGTCACAGAGCCTCTTTGATCTGAATGCTGTCCTCCCAGCTGGAAAGCCATTGGGATGCAAGCAGCCCTTCTGGTCTCCCGTTTCAAGTCAGGCATTCTTTCCTAAGGACCCAGAGGTCCTGACCCATAGCTGTAGTGGAATTTCATATGCAAAAATAGGCCCGACTTACCACGCTGTCTGAATGTCCACTCATTCTCTTTTTAGTATGCATTATCATGGGATGTATAGACGTAGGTGTCGTACTTAAATGAGAAGGATCAGAGTTGGAAATGCCTCTCATTGTCCTCGCCTTTTCTTCTCATTTATTTATTTACAATGTCCATGTTTAAAAAATGGGGAAAAACAAATATTCTATGGATGTTCTTCAAACTTTTTTTTTTTTTTTTTTTGTGCTTTTGATCAATTTTGACCTTTAATAACTGATATTAGAATATATGGGAAGAACATTGAAGTTCTGAGAGCTGTTACTGTTAATATATTGGAAATGGAAGCAACACCATGCCATTTTTGAAAACAGCCATTTATCTTATAAAAAAGAGGAAAAAATACAGAATTTAGCATCTCATCGTGGTGATTAATATGCTTAGCTTGGTTAATATTACTAAAACAGTAGTTACTTGTATATTTCTTGAAAAAGTAATTGTTTTTTTTTGTTTTTTTTCATTTGTTCAAAACTTTTAATTTAATTTTCGACGATGCCCTGGCCAAGTAGTGCAAGTTCAGGATGACATTAAATAAAATGTACATATGTTTTCTTTTACATATAATAAGACATCAAAGGGCAATAAAGTCCAATTAAATGTTAAAAATGTCTTTTTGAAAGGTAAAAATGATCAAAACGGAGCTGCAATATGTTTGGTCGTCCTGTGATCTACTGAACGTCTTTGTCAGGCCTGCTTTTTAGCACTTAGATACTGAATTAGTCTGTCACCAGACGGAGGTGATGAAGCTGGAAATTAGCTGGACAACTTCAGGTTGTTCAGTTTAAGGCAGAATTTTAAGAGACAAATAAACTGCAACTATTGTCGTCTAACATGAAATCTCAGCATGAACTGCCCAACATCACTTGCTTTATGTTTTGCTTTTTTTGCCAGACTAATTCAGTTACATTGTGATGCATATTTCACCGTCACATATTCTTGCACATCTATGATTAGGCCTCTTTATCTCTCTCTTTTTTTCTGACTTATTTTAGTCTGGTTTTTGTCTTGACTTTTAATAATTCTTGAAAAAAGAGTAACACCTGTTATGTCAAAAGTTGAGGAAATTCTTGGGATTAATGAGCCTCCAAATATTTCTTAATGTATGTGGAGAACAGAAAGTCTTCAGCTGAGAATTTTCAACTTGACGTTGGAAGTTTGGAAATTGAGGCTAAAGAAAGTTTCTGTTTTCTCAACTGTGAAACAGCCCGCTCTTTTTAGATGTTGCTCATTACCTTTTCAAAGCGCTCCGTAGTCGTTCCTAACAGGATGTGTGTGTGTGTGTGTGTGTGTGTGTGTGTGTGTGTGTGTGTGTGTGTGTGTGTGTGTGTGTGTGTGTGTGTGTGTGTGTGTGTGTGTGTGTGTGTGTGTGTGCGTGTGTGTTTTTATATGAAGTAGGTTTGAAGTTTAACTCTTGAGCGGCGGTTATCCCCAGGGTCTGCCTTTTCCCCAACCCTCTGCTCTCCTTCTCTTCTGCTTTCCTCTCGTTCGGTCTCCGCCGACTCCTACCTCTGGCAACGCAGCCAGTGAGAACGGGGGGAACAATACTGCATTTGTGCACCGCTCTGCACTTGGCCTGCTGCTAAACAAATGTTCGGAGGAATTCTAGTGGCTGGCCTTGCCCCTGAGCCCAGGCTTATCCCACAGTGACTTCATAAACGCTCTCTGGGGTGATCAAAAGAACAAATAATCCTTTATGTGATAGCTATATGGTAATGGAATTATTTCCACACCAATTAGAACTTGCTTTTCTCTCTCTGTGGCCCTCGTGTATACCATTTATTTTGCCCCTGCTGTGGAGATAGAAAGGTTCTGTCACACCAAGGAACAAACTTAAACTTTTGAGGTGAGAGTATGTGTGCATAACAAAGTTGTTTTTATTTCTGTGACAAAGACTGCTACATATATTGAATTAAAACATTTATTTTTCTTTTTGGTAAAATACATTTATGCACAGTCACAGCAAATTTCTTTAAGGCACCAAAAAGCAAAACCACTTGAATGGCAGAATGAAGTATATGCCCTCCATCACTGGAATGTATGAAATCCACAGACTTTACCCCTAGGCGGTGGTGTGGGTTAATACTCGGTGTTCGGATGACATGGATCCACGCCCAGACCTTCTGTTCATGACGCCCTGAGGTGACGACCGAAAGCCACTTGCAAATCCATTTTTCTTCCTTTTTCAAGGATTACAGTATAGTTTGGGAAAAAATAACAATCGTGACACTAACATGACTGAAGTTATGAATAATTTCTCTTGGTTCCACCCATCAGTTCACATCTCCATTTCTGATCACCTTCACCAGATCTCACATTTGCACCTTGCTGTGTTTTTATCTCCCATTAAAGCAACCTTAACGCTTGCACTGCCACCCCTCCTCAACTTTTTTTCTTGTCTCTCTGCTGTGCCCCTTGACAAAAGCGGCGTTCGGCGGAGGTCCAAGAACTCTGTTTGTTCGATCGCCGCTGCAGCCCCACCCCCATTTTTATTGCCGTACATCGAGGGACAGTGAGAGTGCGTAAAAAGTTTGTATGCACATTGTTTATCAAGAAGCCAGAAGGAGGTGTGGCTGGATCTTTATGGAAAATTAAATTGGAAATAAAAGTGCTTTGTAGTTGCTAGTTTGTGGGATCAGTCTACAGAGTTCTAAAAATGGGAAAGATGTTTTAATATGTTGTGAAATTGCAAATACAAATGATAGTTAGTGTGACTGAGCTGTTATAAAAATGTCCATCAAGGTTTTTGTTTTTTTGTTCTTTTTTTGGCAAACAACCAAGATAATATTCCTCTGCCTCAAGCTTTCTTTCTCTCTGCAATAACCCTGCCTGAGGCGTAGGTCAATATTTAGCAGAGATGCTCTGTTAAAAACTGTTTCATGAGCAAGTGAGCAGATTAGTCACATACAATACTAAAGTTAATGTCTGCATTGCAGCTTCTTATTGGTCCAGTTTTGATTACAGTCTAAAATGTTCAGACTTTATAGACAGTTTTAGTAAAACCACCAAAATGGAGCATTTCCTTTGCTTTTATGACATGGGAACTGTCCTAGAATTAGAAAACCATAAACCACAATGTATGGACTACGCTAACAAAAGTAGTTTCACAAAACAAAAAACGTATAAATGTGATTTCTTGGTTTTCTCCAAAATGGAGCTAAAATCTTGTCTGTGTGTTACCATCTACTGAGCTTCTTGCACTCTAAGCCATTTTTTTTTTAACCTGAGTAGCTATCTGATGTAACACTAGGATGGTGACAATGCAGTTTAGTCAATTGAGCAACAAATATGCAGGTTCCCAAATCTAGATGACTGCCGACCTCTAATAGAAAAATGCACAAAACCGGGCGTACACCTTCAGTAGCACATAAAGATGATTACAAAGTTGGCCTTTTATCACTTGGAAAACTTTCCTAGGGTTAAAGGACTAAAACTCAAACTCAACCCTGCATTGATCTTTAGTTGAATTAATTACTGCAACAATGTCTTCACAAGTCTGCCTGAAAAAGTTTCTAGTTTTAGTGAGAACCAGTCTTCTCACTAAAACTTTTTTTTAGTTTACAAATCACGGCTTAGCAACAAAGTGCATTAAATATGTTATAGTTGTATCAACTTTTCAGACCACTCTGGTCTTCCAGTTCAAGTCTATTTTGCAACCTCTGATGCAGCATTCAGTTTTTATCCACCACAAATCTATCCAGAAAATTGAAAAAAAAAAATACTGGAAAAAAAAAACTGAGTTCCTTTTAAATCGAGGCTAAAAATTGACTTTATTAGAGCTGATTAAAAACGGCTGGAACACTGATACATTTGATGTGTGCTTGATTATCACTATTTTTGACGAGTTTGACCCCATTTGACAAACTGTAATGTTTATCGCTTGTTTTGTGGTCTGTTGCTGTGTTTTGATTGCGCTGAGCATTTAGAATTGCTCTGTTGCCTTGACTTAAAGCACCAAACTGATGAGATTCTTATCACTCTGTGAATGTCAGTGTTTTAAAAACATTGCGAGACTTTGTATTTTTAGCATCTACAGATGTAAGGAACTTATAGCACCTCCCTTTGTGCACATAATTAAGGAAAAGCTGATTCTCTGTGTCTAGAAATAATTGAGAGTGCTTCATGTCGAGCATCCCAGCTCCATTTTTCTTTTATCCACACAGCTGACCTCTAGGCTCACTGAGACGCACCTCTGCGGGGCCTGGCCCAAAGCTGGACAGTTGATGTGGACATTGTTGCAGCTCTGAGTTCTCCTCACCCGGGTAACAAGGCCCTATTGAGCCCTTACCCCACACTGTTTGACTGCAGCCACTATTTTCCTACTTGGCCTACTCTTCCTCTTTTTCCATCTCACCACTGAACTTAAAGAAAGCTGGAGAGACAGTGTGCTGTTTTTGTGCTAGCTGCTTGGTTATGCTGCTGGTGGCCGACTTCCTACGGTGCTGCAAAGGTCCCGTTTACTTTCTCTCACTCCCGTTTGTTTGACCTCCTCCAGGGAATGGACCACTGTTTGATCACTTTAGGGGAGAAAAAGAGAGATCAGTGGTTCTTTTGACATTCTTTCTAGCTTTTGACAGCCTATATGCAGCTGATCAGTTTTCTCGGCATCAGCGAGTGGCCTCTTTTGATTTTTTTATCCTTTTTTTTTCTTTTTAAAGCCAGCCTTTATGAAGCCTTTTGATTAGAACATGTGGGTAGAGCTTAGAAATACTGCCACATCATTTCTTATTTCACACTTTTCTACTGATTCTGCACACCATTATGTTTAGGAGGAAGGCTCATGTTTTCTATAAATGTCAACGTCTTTTGATCTTATTAGTCCAAAAATCCTCCACACTTTGACGCGATGTGCCACTTAGAGCCGCTTGATTACTAAAAAAGTAATAATGTCAATTATTTCTGATAAGATTGAAATCACAACCATTTGTCATTATTACTCACCAAGATTGGAAACAAACTCAATTTATTGCTTTTAATGGAAGTTTTTTTTGGTCTAGAAGTTTAGACACCTACACAAATTATTGAACTCTGGTTTTCTTATCACTTTTGAAGGCTATATGTGTCTAAACCGAGCAGTTAGGCATGCGATTTACTGATACATTTATAAAGAAATGGTTCATTTTCAGGAGCTCAGGGAATTTTTCACTTGGCACCACAACAGACTGCACCATGAGTTGCTAAATAATCCATGGCAAACTATTTGAGGGATCCTAACAAAGTGAAAGTAGTTGAGAACAACTGTAACTTTGGTAAACCAGATGGTCTAAAGACTCGATTAACTCTGTGTTAACGCAGGACAGTGTGTGGAGATATTAATGGAAGACGTTTCTCTTCCTGGCAGATTGATGGCTATGTTTTGGTTTGGTTGGCTTATTGGGAGAACAGTATTGTAAAGTTTGGTGGATGGAAGATATGGGTAATTTCAGTAAAACTAATTCTTAATGCTACATACAAAGACGTTGGTGCCCAATAGTGCATTTTTGGGATGAGTTCGAGTGAAGAATTCAACACCACAAATGTTTGCATGGTAGAATAGTCAAATATCCCCTGCAGCACTACACTGGAACCCAGTATTTGCAGGGGACATAGCTAAAATCCACAAATACTTGAAAACACTGTAAAAATGCTTCCAACTATGTATTTTGATTGTTTTGGAACAAAATATTTACTGATATGAATTGATACACATGGTGAAAATCATCCTGGCACAAACATCCACAGGTTTCCTTGAGTAGAGAAATTTTCACAAATAATTGGGAGCTGCATTCCACAAAAAAAAAAATCTGTGAATACCAAACCGTGAGCAGGCAGGGATCCACTGTAATTCTTAATCTTGTGGATATGAGAAATGTGGAGTTGAAATAGCTGCCAAGGGTCAATCCTGTCCTGAAGTGTCTGTATGACGATTCAGATTTCGTCATACTGAAATCTGAAAGTGTTTAAGCAAAGGCAAGCATAGCAATAAAATTTCAGAAATTCAATAATAATAAATCCCACATTTATTCGTTTCCAATGCAAATGTTTTTTGTAAAAGTTTACAAACTTCTGCTATGGAAGGATAATTACTTCACTCAACCGCATACATCGCTAAAGTCCAAGATATTTGTGTAAAATCCAGTTCATTGTAATGGAAGTGGACTGTGGCCATATAAGTTTAATAAAAGTTTTTAATTAATTATATCACAGTCCCAAATGTTTGCTGCACAAATCTAAGCTAAATTGGTGTTCATGTCTTCATTTTCTAATTTCTTTATTTCATCTCATTATCATCATGATGATGACATTCTCTATTCTTTTTGGGATTTTATGGAAAAGTGAGTTATTTCAGGGATGACATTACATTTATGCCAAAAAAGAATTCATGAAAGACTTAAAGGTGAGGGCTTCTGGAAGCTTGCTTTATTTATGCCAAAAATGCTTGGCCACAATTAACCAGCCACAACCTCTCTGAATGTCAATTTAGGTCATTTTCTACCCTCACAAAAGCCCTGGACTTGGAGCCCGTGAAGCAGAAAAAAGCTGATGTAATGGGTTTAAGAAAATCTCCAAGGGGAGTCAAACCTCACCCACACAGCCCCAACTACCCCCACTTGTCTTCTGTCCAAAATCCCACCCCTCATCCAAGCCTTTAAACTCTTTAAGTGGTCTCCACCGTTGGTCAACACCCAGATCGTACCGCTTTGAAGCACACAAGTCAGAAACTACTATTCAAACAACACAAAAGTTTATGATAGTAACCAAAAAAAACAATCAAAGAAGATTTATGATTCGCTGATTTTGGTGTTTGAAATGGGGGAAGGAGAGCAGGAGATGAAGAATGAGGGAAAGAAAAAAAAAATGGAGGGGGGGTGAAGAAAAGAAATCCCAGCCTTGGCGTACACAGCAAAACGCACAAAAGAAACCTGTAACGCCTCCAGATTCCTTCTAGTCGACTATCAAAGACATGCTTTGGTTTAGAACAAGAGACTGGTGGGTAAGATAGGACTGAGCGAGCCAGTGAACCCGGCAGCGGCTCGGTTGGGTGCTGCGAGTTAATCTCTCAGATAGGATTTTTCTCCCTTCTTCTCCTCCATCTCCTCCCTCTCTTTGGGGATATCGCTATTGCTGTGTAGCTTTGAATAGAGGGACTTGTCTAACCTGATCACTGGTCAGAATAAGCACAAGGAGAGGCTCAGAAAACACATGCAGAGATGACCGCTGCTTTCAAGTTCAGAGGTGTGGAAAACCTGCCCACTGATCCATCTTAATGCCTTGAGCACAATTCCTGTCTCACACTCCTGTGAAGGCTTTGAAAATGGGCCTCAAATGGAGTCTTCAGGTGAAAAATATCATAAAATTACACAGTTTGGCTTGAAAGCAAAGCGAAGACGATGTGATGTCTAGAAAAGGTTGCGTCCAGTTGACATATTTCATCATGATGTTTCCGGTACTCTGGCATTGGAGAAAGGAATTTTCTATTACCGTTAGCATATATACTGGAGGGAACAAGTACAACCATTGATTGTGTGGAGGTACTTTGGAGAGTAAAATGTTTTATGAGGTTTCATGATAAATATGATATTTAAAATGAGTTTGCAGGTATTGCACAAAAAATGCATAGAGCACACAAGTTCTAGTCATTGAAATGATGACCTAGAAAATTTGAGACATTTTATTTGCTGCTCTGTTGAAGGAACTGGTACAGTAAATAACAGGGATCTTGTTTAACCAGGGGTTTTCAAGTTGTGGTATTTTGTGACCCATCCAAAAGAACTTTGCAAAAAGACCAGAAAAATAGGATTCCATCTCTCTTGTAAAAATATGGATAAAGTAGAAAAGCGTCAACATTTGTGCATTGTTTACAACACCGAGTCTTGACAATAATTGTTGCTGCCCAACAATATGGAAGATGACCATCATCTACATGTGTACATATTCAAGGACATCTGCTGATCCTTCCATCAGTGGGCATATCTGTAAATTCAGCCTCAGTTAGCATGTCAACATTTATTTCAGGAGAACTTGAAAAAGTCCAGTATGGCTTGATTTGAATGGTTGCAAAGAGAAATAGGCCTCTTTCTGAACAAGACTTATTGGAAAGTGTTTTGGAAAGATGAGATGCTACAGCCAAGTTCTAAAAGTATAACTTGATTTGATTTAGTTTGTGGAAAATAAACTGGATATCAAAGATTACATGTTGGTCTGAAGAAACTTGGATAACTCTCAAGTATTGGCATTAATCTGTTGATTTTTCTTGTGACAGAGGGCAAAAGAAAACATGTTCTTTTTTTTTTTTTAAAGCAATTATCAGTTTGAAGTGTGTCCAAATATCTTCCTGTTCTACTCATTTTCTTCCCTTTAGGAATGCCAGAACAAAACTGATTGATGATGCTCCATTTTCCATGTTCAACTCTATATTTTGGTCCTTGTTTTGTTTACTTATGTTCTTCTTTCCTGTGCAATGTCATTAGCTGCTTAGGAAGTCTTGAGCTCCTGGATCTTGCTCTTCTCCGGAGACCCCCCACTCCGTCAGGTTGTCCCAAACATTGATTAAGGAAGCAGAGGAATACAGAAAGATGAAGGTTAAGGAAAGACTCTGGGACATTGTTGGTTTTCACAAGGAACACCAACCTGTAAACTCCCCTTTTAAACCACTGATTGATTTTGTTTTCCTTAAATGTCGGAACATTTTAAATGAAATCACAAAGGTAATTGCTGGAGACACCTAAAACATTCCACATGTACTTCAAACCTCTCCGGATCCTCAGTCTTCAGTTCCCTGATCTTATTGCAGCGTGACCTCGGCTGTTTGACCCGGAAGTGATGTAGGTGAGCGCTTCCTCAGATGTAGTTGGTGCTCCAGTAAGTGTTTCCTAAAGAAAACAAGTCAGAGGCAGGAGAAACCTGAAACCAGCCCTAATGCTGACTGCCGCTCCACCTTGCTTCCCTCTCCCAGGGCTCTGTGTCCACAGAGGAGCCGATATCGGAGGAAGGGGAGTAGCTTTTACTGCCTGAACCCCTCAGTCTGTGTACACATTTCATTGAGGTGTGTGAACATGTACATGAACTGTAAGACCAGCTCACATTCCTCTCAGCGCCGACTGGCAGGCAGCAACAATTCTCTGCAAACAGGCAGCGATTGCGGTTGTAGCCGGTCTTCAGGTTGGCCTGACAGACACCGGCATGCCTGGCCAAAACGGCTTGTTTGTGCAGTTGTCGTGAGGAAGGTCAGTCACCAAGTTAAGTGTGTGAGAGGACAAAATGAACCTGACCTTTTGAAGAAAGCCCCGTCTGTCTCCCCTCTGAGAGTGGCTGGATTACAACACTCATCTCCTGCTGTAACTGTCGCACACTCCCACACACACACCCAACACGCTGTGGGAGAGTCCACGGTCACTCTGATTTCATGTCGGGCTCTTCTCTTTGATGCGCCGGGGCTTCTGTGCATGTTTGGCAAATGGTCATCTGAAGTGTTTCCATCCCCTTTAATAATATCTCAAAGCCTTGGGTTTAGGTACAGCTTTTGATTGTGTGCCAGACTTGGATGCTGGGCTGGCCTGAAGCTATCCAACATGTCTGATCTAAAGGACAAATCTCTGTATTGAAGAACAAGCCAGATTCTTCACTATTTTCACTTGCGTTCTGTTCAAACGCTTCACAAAGCGTTGTAGCCACTGTAGAATGGATGGTTTTTAATGCACATTTGCAGCATTGACAAGCTGAGCCCAGAAGATGCGTTTGATCCGTCAACAGGACTAGATATTCTTTTGAATCAGACAAAACCATATTTGAGAAGGAAATATGGTCAAAAAATATTTTTGAAATTTAATGGAAGATATTTACTGTTTTCAGTTTAGACAATCGAACATTTGACAGTATGTTTTTATTTTTTGTTTGTGAAAAATTGCTTTTCATTGCTTGAGCTTTTTTTTTGGATGCATATTTGACAGGAAATACTACAACTAACAAAATCATACCAAGTATTTGTGGTCTAGTTTTTACTGAAAATATCTTTGCACACTTGAAATAAGATAAAAGAATTTTCTTGCTGGTCAATACTTCCTTAATGCAGATGAAATAGTCATTAATGAAATAAACTGCCAGTACTTTTTGAGTATGTACTTTGATGAAAAAGTAGTTCTTTGCTAGTACTTTGTCAAGATTAAGAAATGGATTTAAATCAAGCTCCTATATCTTGCTGAAAACTTTCTAGTAAGTTAGTTTGTATTATTTCTAATGACCTGATGCCGAGATGTCATACCAAAATATGGTACCATTATGTTTGAAGCTCTTGACTGGACATACTGCACATTTACTGTGTAGATATACAAGTCGAGTGTTGTGATGCAGCTGGAAAAACAATAATGTTGGCAAATGCACAATGTCAAATGGTTTTGCACTAGGACATGGAAAGTATTCAAAAGCTTCGAGAGCCAGTCCCAAACGGCATCTCTTTTAAGTTCTCCAGGTATGGGTTGTATTGCACTTTAGAGCCAAACCTTGTTTGCTTCACCTCGGGTCTTTAGAGGTATGATGTTTTCTGACTTGCATCCGAATAAGGCTGTTACCTTACACTTCTTCTGGGACTACCTTGCCGCCATGTTGTCCTCTCGAGAGGGCAGGGTCGGATAGAGATGAAGGAGGAGGAGGAGGAGGGGAGGAAGGGGCAACATGGTCTAATCCCATTCCAGCAGATCGAGCAGCAGCAGCTTGCACTGCATTCCACAGCGCTGGGGGCTTTAAGGGGTGGGGAGGGAGGGCAAGCAGCATTCCTTCATGGCTGGGGCCATCAAAGATGCCGCCTGACTTCAAAGGCCACTCAGAGCCAAGGTGTTGATGACTGCAATCCTCCCGTCCGTCCACTTTTAGCAACCTCAACCCCCCTCAGCCCTCGAACGTACGCACGCACCCACACAGAGCAGGCGGGCTGTGGCAGGTATGTGCGCCCTCCGGCCTCCGTCCGTCCTCACCCGCTGGGCTTCAGCAGCATTAATCATAGCTCATTAAGTAGTGACATTGACTTTTGTTTTTGTGGTGGCGGGTCAAAGATGAATAGCTTGAGCCGAAGCGAGGGAAGCCTTTGAACGTAGATTTGAAAATTGACAAGAAGAGGCACAATTTTGTGTCATCACTGACTGCAAGTTTTTACTTTTAGGCACCTTACTGGCCTTTTAGAGGTTTTAGTGAATGTTTTTGGTTTGCAAGGAACATGTAGTGCCAGGAGTACCTTTCAAGTTAAAAGCTTGTGATAAAAATGTAGAGAAAAACATGTGCACTCAGTTTTCAGCAGATGTCCCTCTTCTTCTGACGCTCTTAGTCATGCTAATTAATTCACACTTGCGCCTTTATGCTGACAAAGAATTTATGCAGGTGTTCACATTTATAGCTGCTCTTATAGGTGTATTGATGCAATTACCATTGGGCTGGAAGCATTTTTATTGTTTAATATCCTTGAATGAAACAAAAAAGGAAGAAAAGGTGGAACAAAATCAATTTACAGCAATTGGATCCAACATTTATGTTAACTTATTTTTTTTATAACTAAGCTTTGTATTTATTAAATTAGCATACCATAGAATATAATTTTTTTTATCTGCTCTTAAGACTATTAGAGGAGCAATCTGCTCATGTAGCTAGCTTGCAGTCTGCTGGTTAACAGACGTGTGTATCGCAGCTTATCGAGCTGAGCACTACACAATGCAAGTCGTAAGTCTGTGTTCATTTTTAAACGATGACTGTTGCTTTTCTCGAAATGTATTTTGTTTATTTTAGGGTATAGGAATCAGGAAATTTTCAGCTGAGTTTGTCTTGGGGAAATGTGCCTGTAGCAAACAAAGTAGGGGGAAGGAGAAGGTTGCACTGCTTTTCTCCTGGGATAAATAACACAATTAAACTCTCAGTAAAATGAATTTAAACCGCAGAAACGACATGATGGAAAATGTAGGCAGTTTTAAGACTTTAAATTACCTGAATATCAGCTGAAATGAAGCACTTCCATGCTGCCAGTTTGATTCTTTTTCTTTGTAAAGTGGTGCCGTGATGATCCCTTCAGAAGCCGGTGCAGTTGTTTCCACCCTGCCCCCTCTCTAAAATGGTGGCATCCTGCCCAACGTTGACCCCTGAACTTTGTCGGCCCTTCCTTTGTTCGTGTCATTCTAGGTTTTGAAGCCTGAAGAGCTGAAATTGACACCAGAAAGACTTCTGAATGCGTGTATGCGCACACGCACACACGCGCACATGCAGGCCATTGACGGCTTCAGGATGCACTTGCAGAGAGTTAATAGAGTCACAAGCTCGCCGTCCTGCTCAGTGTTAAAGCTGTCAGCCCCACTGACTTGTGCTACATATCGGGACATTTACATGATATTGGGTGTCCTCAGCCAGCATCCCTGGTTCATACTGAAACCATGACACTTGTTTGCTTTGCCCGTTGCTATGAAGATGCAATAGAGGTGATTTTCAGGGAAGGTTAAGCAGGGGGCATGCGGTGGGTGGGGAGGACTTACAGCCATAGGGTGACTTCTCTGAAGCATTTATTCAGGTTATACACTTGATATTTCATGGGACTTTTTTTTTTTTTTTTTTTCATTGATCGGTTTAGCTTTTTTAGTTGTTGCATAACAAATACTCAAGCTTTTAGTTGCTTTATTATAAATGTTGGATGCATGACTACCTTGGCTGATTGTTCCTTTTGGCCCCAGTGGAGAACACAAAAAGGAGGAAGTCTTTATGTGAGAGGAGAAGCAGAGGGATCCCTGATAGTGTTACAGGAGGAGGAGTGCCAGCCCCACCTGTAGGGCCCTCCCAGCTGCTCCGCTGCAACCGGATCCCGATCCCCCTCTCCTCAAGGCTACGAGCACTCTTTGAAGTTATTTCTAGTGCTGGGAAAAAGAGCCAGGGAGCAATCAAGAAGGGGGTAAAGAGTGCCTGAATGAATGATATTGCAAGGCGTACGTGTATATGCACCATGCAAAGGAACGCTGTTAAGTGTGTTCTTACTTGTAAAGACTCGTAAAGGGTTTTTGCTCATTCTGTTTGCTGTCTGAACTTTTTGGAGAATATAAGGTTGGAATGGTTTAAATTTCAAATCCATAATCATGAATTTTTATTGTTTCTTAATAAGATTAATTCACTTCCTCTAAATCCTCATCTTAACTTGACCCAGTAGCACAGACTGAAATCGTTTGGCTAACACAGTTTAGCTTCACAGATTGCCTGATTTTTGGGTAATTTTCTGGATTTGGGCTCAAATTTCCTGATGTCTGAGCTATTGGGGTTCACATAGTTTGACTTAAACAAAGGCAAACACAAAAAAATATACTTTTGGGTTATTTTATTTTTTAAGCTTGTACAATTTAGAACAAGTTTCTTTTTCTTTTTTTTCTTTTTTTTTTTAAACCCATTCCTTGAGTTTGAAGATCTAAACCTCATCTGCCTGTGTGGAGGAACATTTCAATAGAGATTCTGGGATTAAGCACCAGCACATTTGTTATGGGATGACGCATGTTTCCATGCCAGCCCTTCAAGGCAAGGGATGACAGGGGACCTGGCTATTTCCTGGTGACCAAGCTGCTTGTTAGGTTTAGATTGTGATGTGTTGTGCTGCCTCATTCATACTGCTCACCTACAGTATCCACTGTAATATTATACACATTATGTATAATGTTACATAATATTTTTGTAATGCTTTTATTTATATTCAAGACTAATTATAAGTTGAACATACTAACTTAGACCCTCCTCCGGGCTCTGATTGGTTGTTTTTGGTTTGCCAGCATTGCGTTTCTTCAGACATCTATAGTAGCTCAGGGAGGAAGTGGAGGAGCTCGATTTTTCAGATTATCTGTCTCTTATCACACGACATGGTGACAGTTTTAACAAATATGCAAAAACCATATATAATTTGTATGTTTTTAAATGTTACATACTGCAGCTTTAGCTATATCTTGAATTTCCCAAAGTCTTTCTCCACTCACTGCTCAGTAAGTTGGACAAAACATTGGTTGGAAAAAACTCCAAGACAATAAAGGCAGTACTAAATGGTTAAAGGTTTTCTTTTAAATAATGGTGGCATACAATGATGGCTTAAGAGACTTTAGGGAAGTATCACATCTTCTAATCAGCCGCATCTCAGAATCTGTTGAATTTCTAGCGAACCAGGCCCGCATTCATACCAGAACATTTAAGTTGAATTTTTCTTTCTTTGTCCTTAGTGGCTAAATCAGCTCCCACTTTACCTTTGTTTGCTCTTATCAAGACTCTCAGTGTAAGGATGAGGGACTGAGGCTCTAATAATGAGCATACAGTGACAGTTTGACAGTGCTGGTTTTATTCCAGGAAGTTCACAAAACTCCCCCAGTAATGGCTCAGAGACGGTTGAGGCTCAGGGCTGGGGATGAGCACTGGAGAAGTACTGGAAAGGGGCTGAGGGTGACTGAGTTCAGGGCGAGAGGACGGTCAGGGAAAAATGCCACCGGGTTACCCCTCGGTCAGCCATGATGCATTTCAGGCTGAACACGCTAACCTCTTACACATGCCTGTGCTCAAACAGAGAGATGTGTAAACACATGCATGGCACCGGGGAAGCAGGTGGGTGTGAGCTATGGATGCTTGCCCAGGTTTTTCTTCTTCAAGATGGTGTGTGCATGTGAAATAGGTGCCAGCAACTCTCCCAAAATGTAGAAAGGATGCAAACAAGCAAGAGTTCCCCAATGCTAATTATTTGCAGCAACTTTACAAAGATGATGACGCAGAAATTATCTGCAAAAAACGAAGCAGCTTTTATCGTTACAATAGCCTCTGCTTTGTGTATCTGCTGAAATGTTAAGAAATTTATACAAGTTATCTCACTAAGCTTTACAAACGTCTCTTCTGGATCCACTCACTTCTTCCCCTCGCTTCCCTTTGATGTTCCATTTTAAGGTCTTGCTGTGCTGAAACGAAGATGAGCTGCCGAAAAATGCAAAACCATCGCTCATGTTTTTCCCAGTGTTTGGCCTTAAATAGGCATGCAATTCAGCAAATTTGTACGTTCATGTTCTCCATGGGTTTTCCTGGCTGCGTCTGCTGGAAGCAAAACGGGGCTGTAATCTTTTTGAAGTATCTGCTTTGTTTCAGAAAGAAAAGTTTAATTGGTCCTAAGGATATTCATGTACGCATAAAGATGTTCAAAAAGATGCACAACAAATGGAGATTATTAGAGTTTCTGCTCATGTTGTGGTGAGAGCAGCAAAGGTTGGCTGGTTTTAAAAAATATAATGGGCCAATGATCTGGGAGATGAGAGATGGATGTGCCTGTTGATCATATGTTGTTAGAAATGTGTCGCAATCAAAGAACAGTTTTAGACGGAAGGGATGGACCTTAGGGATATTGTAGTTATTATACATTTCTTTTATTTGTCATTATCGCAATAAATTACATTTAAAGATGTTTGCAATCACCCAAAAATTACTATTCATCAGAGCTGCTTTTATTTCTTTGTGTTTACCTAGAGATCAATACTGATCAATTTACAGGCTTAGTATCAAAAGTTGTGGAAAAAGAAGCCAAAGTAGGTCAGGAAATCCTGGGAGTAAATGAGCAAGACTACCATGAAATATTGCAAAAGTCTGGCTCCTTGGAAGCAAAACAGTGGTTTAAGACTATTGCACGGCAGTATCACAAGTACTTTTACCACAGGTGGATGGTTGGAGGGGAGTGGTGAACTTAACTGACAGGTGGAGGTTAAATCCCTGCCAGGGATTCATTGAGAGTGTGGTCTGTGTAACAGGATATTCATGTGAAAGGCAGTTTCCCCCTGAGGCTGGACAGACGGGGGCAGGAACAGATCTGCCTCCTCGTGGCACTAAAAGGGCGCCAGACACCCTCACCCATCAACCCTGGGTGCTGAGAGGAAAAGCAAAGTTTTCTGACCGGAATGGTAGAGTTTGACTCGTCGGGCCAGAGTTGTCTACAAAGACAGGTTCTCAAATGCGTTGGTGTATCTTTTGAAGGCGTGACCCACTTCAACTCCTCGCCATTCTCTCCTCCAAATCGAGCTCCTTCCCATCCCCACATCCGTCAACGCCTACGTCAACATCTGAGAAAAAGGAAAAATCCCCGCGCGGTCAGAGATAATGGCGCAATGGCCAGCCTCTAAAATAACAACATGCTCCACAACAACAACACTGCCCCATTTGGAGTCCAAGAGCCCCTTGCACAATGGCCTAGTGTGCAAAGGCCTCCCCGCTGCCAACCAAACTGTTAGCCAAGCAGGAGAGCGAGGTCACAATCACACAGCCAACAGGGCTCCTCTTCCTGGTCCCCGCTTAATCGGAGATGCTGGCAAACAGAGGCGAAGCGAAACGCTTTGTGTAAAAATCTCAATGTTTTGAAGGAAATCTTGAGATTTACTTCTCCAGGTTTGACGTTCCTTACAGCCGCAGGGGAAAAGAGCATCTTTAGAAAATATTCCAACAAACCTGCATGTTGTGTTTTTAGTTATGGAGCAGAATAACTCAGTTTCTATGCTGAGAAAAGTGTAAAAAGGAAAAAAAAGAAATAATATATGGAGAAAATAAATGTCAATCTGTCTGGTGAATAGAGGATGATAAATAGATAGATAATTAGTTCATATATTAATCCATCGGGTTTTGCATTTACAATTTGACATTTTAATTCAGCTTAGAGCTTCAATTCACAGCACTTTACAAAAAACAATCAATTCAACCCAATAATACAGACAGATTCTGAGTCTATTGTACACCATCTTACTTGATCCTTATCAAACAGTAACATGAGGTTCACTCTATTATTTAAGTTAAGATTTTGTAATTCTGGACATTCAGCAGATTTCATCAGCTCATTAATGTAAGAACAGTGGATTTTGGGCTCCATAATGTTCAGAGTTCATAGATCACTTTTAGATTTCTACTTAAAGAAATATGTGTCAAAATTGTGTTTCTTCCAATAACATTAAAGCAGCTTTAAGAAATTATTGGTAAATCTATGCAAGGCTGCAGCCCATGGATTTGTGAAAAGGGTTTTTTTTGTGTTTTGCAAGCTTAGCCTGAATTTTTAAAAATCTTTCATGTTTTCCTTTGTGCTGTTGAAAGACGGATCCGTTTGTCTCAAAGGTTTGCAGCTGAACATCTGAGCTCATTCTTTAATGTTTCATCATAGTCCATCTAGTCTATGTGTGGGAGGGCTGAGGAGGAGGAAAAGGATTCAAAGAGGACTTTTTTTTTGCTAGGTCCATTTTAGAAATCCAAAAGAAAACATATTAGACTTGTATTCCTCAGTTTGGTCTTGTATTTTCAGTCTTCTGTCAGATCTCCATACTGGGTTTCATCCTTAATGAGAAGCTGCTTCTTCATGACTCACCAGTTGACCATCTCATTTGCATTTAACCTCCTTTATATCTGGGTAAACCCTTCCCAAAAACACTTCAGGTCAGGCGTGTGACCCCCGAAGCCTTGTTTTTAGGCTCTTTCTTTCCTTTTGGGCTACTGCACAGCTAACCTGCTCCAAGCGCACTAAAGTGGGGTTTAAAGGTCAGGTGTCACACGCAAGAGAAGGGTATCTTGGGTCATCGGCAGTGGCCCAGGGGCCAGAGTAGTTGGGAGCTCCCTGATTGGAGAGCCGTGGTCTCTGGGTTAATAGGATAAGTAGCCTGCAGGTCAGCTTGGCCCAGTTCTAATGCTAATACTTGAGCCTGTCTTTGCACTGTTGCCAGGTCGGGTAAAGGATTCAAGGATTTAGGGACTCCGCTTGGTTACAGTTTTAATCCAGGCATGTTTAAACTCATCATCATTTCATTCTCGTGAATGGCTGTCAGCCACTGTTGACCTCTGATCTTCTTGAATTTCTTGCTCGTCTTATTGTTCATTGTTTACTTTTTATGACTCAATGATTTTGTAAATGATTTTCTTTTTGTGTGAGACGATGCGCTTTGCAAGAATTTCAGAAATTTAAAAATGTAAGAAATATGTAATTAAGGGAAATAAGTTTCATTATACCATTAGCTACAACAATCTATCTTCTGAGTGCTTATATATTATCCCTCTCTGACATGCTGATTGTATGTAGCTCTCACATTAAAACTGAGTAATTACCTTTTTTTGTGAAAGTGCCCTTAAAGCAATTATTTAAGCCACTACATTACAGTTTTAAATTCCTAACGATATGAAAATTGCCATTCAGTCGCTGTCTGTCTACATTATTGACCTACTTATAATTGCAGGTAATTCAAACAGTGTTTCAATTATTTCATAATTTCACAAATCCCCTGGAACTGAGACCAGTCCTTTTCTGTTTCTAAAATGTGAAAAAGTTTTATGTCGTTATTATGTTTTAACCTATATCAGCATCTTTCTATTGTTGAACAAGTAATAAAGAGCCTCGGAGTGAATGCCTTTGTTTGTTTGAAATTTCAGAGGCCACCTACATTCCTGTTCTAGGCCGTTGTGCAGCAGTCGGTGTTTGTGATGTCTGCCACCCTCTTACCTTTAATCCGCTGCTTAGACACTGTGTTGGTGCTGGCTCTAAAGAGCTTTCTGGCTGAGAAGTGGGCCAATTCAGCAGCCGAAAACATAATGAGACAACATCTGAGGAAAGTTTGATACTCTGCATTCAGTGTGCTATAAGACATCTTTGTACTATTTGCAGCATGATGATATACAGAGTAATCTCTACTGTCTCTCAGTGGTACAATGGAAATGTCAGCAACATTAATCTTTCTAGCAGTAATGTAGACAAAGATTGAGAATTTCAGCAAAAAACCTGCATCTTGTGCAAATAATTGAAGGTGAATAAAAGCCTGTTTTGCTTATTTGCTACAGTAGAAAGCCCCAGTGTATCTTTTAGTACCGATAACTGGTTGCAGAGCTGTGAAATGCTATTAAGGTCTTCTGTTTCATTAGGAAAACAGTTGATTATGAATTGCCAAATTAGCATATTCTCAACAGATTCAAGTATCCAAGGGAGAAGTGTGCAGCTATAAGCTGGTGCTTTACTTCAGAACAACAGTTTTATTGAAGTGTGATGGAAAAGACCCCCAGACTTAAAAGGCAATTATTAGATTTTCTACACAAAAGGGTACAAAATGAGAATGCAGCTGGCTACATAGGATTCAAAGGAAGTTGCTCTTCTTACCCATTTCTTTCATCTTTTTCAGATGCATCCTTTGGGACTATGCAACAACAATGACGAGGAGGACCTTTATGAGTACGGCTGGGTCGGCGTTGTGAAGCTGGAGCAACCGGAGCTGGACCCCAGCTGCCTCACGGTCCTGGGAAAGGTAAAGAACAGACTCTTTCTGAATTGAATCGCAGAATAAAATCCACTCAGCAAGTCGACACAGAACAAAGCTACAGCTGTGGTCTCTGTCTAGTTAAAATGGAAAACAATATCTCAGAAATTAGTTGCCTGAACAAACTGATCAGATAACATCAAACATAAACCTTTATGACTGCAGCTAGGTATCACCATGAATGCCATACCTCCACAGCGAAACACAGTGGTGGCAGAATCATGCTGTGGGCATACTTCAGCTAGCTATAGGGCAATACTGAAGGAAATTCTGAGGAAAGACGTCTCTTAAAAGATGCTTTAGATCAAAGTATATTAACTGACCTGGAGTTATTTAACAAAGCAGAATTTCAAACTGTAGATCTGCAAAGGTAGAAGAGACAAACGCCAAAGGACTTGCAGCTGCATTTGTAGTAAAAGACGGTTTCACAAAGTATTGACCAGGAGCAGATGAATACAAACAGACCACTTCAATGAAGAAGATATTTAACATCTAATTGATATTCAACGATTTTAAGTGATTTCCTGCTATCAAGTCATACATTTTTATAAGGAATACATAATAAATGCCAGCAAAAGGTTGATCAGAGTTTATTATTCATTTACATTAGTCATCTGGCACAGAATCGATGAAAACAATGTATGTTAAAATTCAAATACTGACAGATTTGGGTATTTTACAAAATGTAAACACAAGATGACCTGTTTACAAATATGTAATGGCAAAAGCAGAAATGCTGTTGCAATCACAATTCCTAGAGCTGAAGTTGAAGCTAATTCAGCCTTTCTTTGTTCGTTCCTCCTTAAATATCACCATCACCTTAACAAAGGCGATTTTCCAGCGAGAATTTCTCTGTTACAGCTGAGAGGGAATTCTGCTCCGTTTCTGGGTCTCAGCATAAACTCGGTAGCAGGAAAGTGCATTAGCATGTCTAGACGGCATAAGGGCTCCTTAAATCATGAATGGCTGCTCCCTTTCTGTCAGTGGGAAAGCACAGGATAAATGAGGCTGCAGTCATTCCCACCTCATAGCCTTTCTCTGGGGAAATGTTGGTACATTCCATTAAGGAAAACATTTAATTAGAGCATGATAAAATATTGCTCCAAGACTCCAGAGGGGTCCGAGGACAGTAAGGAGGAAGGGGAGGAGGGAATCTGGGGATGGGTGTGGTAAGAGATTTCGTTTGTATTCTCCTAGCAACTGAAAGCAAGAAACAAAATAAAGACGGGGATTAACTATAAAAGATCAAGGATAAGTTAATTAGGGGTTTTAATTTGGAAAAACAAAAAAGGATAAGCTAACAAATACACTTAAAGTTATCCGTTTCTCCAGAAGTCTCTTCAAAGTGAATTAGTATTTATAGTGGCCTTGCAGTAGTCTACCCAAAATATTTTTCCCATTTTGTCACATTAAATCCACAATAACATGTCAAATATAACAACTTATCTGACGGAGCAGAAAGGATTTTTGCATTACCTCGCAATAGGTTTTCACAATAAGAATTGACAGATACATTTTTTATGCAGTCATAAATGTCAATTTAAAATTTCAAATATATGTATGTATTTAAAGAGCCTCAGTGGAAACATGCTTCAATACTCTTAACTCTTTGGTGCAAAAAACTGATTGAAATTCCATTTATTCACTGCAAGTTTATGTCTGTTTGTGAACCGCACATGAAAACAGTCCTTTATTAACCATTCAGACTACCAACACAAAAAAAACACAATGAAAACTGTCGGATGCTTTTATTACGCCATGAAAATAACTCATAAATACTCCAAATATTTTAGATGCATCTTTTCTTTCGTTCCATCTTACGAGATGGGAGGCCTCGTAAGACGACGTTTACATTTTGCGCATGGATTCATTTTCTATCCTAAAGAAAAAGTAACGAAAATTTCAGATGTCTCACAACTGAGATACTGACATATGAAATCCTAATATAGCAGAAAGAACGATGGCATGAACTGATCAGTACGTTATTGAGAGCGAACCCAAAACCTATTGTGAGAGAACCAAAAGTTATTTGAGGTAACGCAAAAGAAAAAAAAAATCCTTCATACTTTTTTGTTTTGACTGTTTTTTCCTTCCAATGTGCGACACAATTAAAATGAGAATAGAAGGGAAAATTCCTCCATGTTCATTCACTATGCCGTCCCACATCCAGACAATCTTCAATTCATTTGGAGAATTGGTTTGGTGATGAAGCTCAGATCATCACAAAAAATGAAAAAGAAAAGCCATTGTCACCAGAAACTACTTAAAAAAATGATAGTCAGGTAAGAGCTCTGATTAGTTTATAGTAGAGTACTTGGTGTGTCAAACAGAATCAAAGGTCACCCCAAAGATGAAAGACCCTCACCTTCTACTCAGTGGACTCAATCAAAGCAGGCTGCTAATGAGCTGGCCATTGTAGACCACCTCTTTTGAAGTTTTGCTAAGAGACACTTCGGTCAGGATGGCAGGAATCTTGCCCTGTGACCTTTTGGCCTCCATCCAGCCTCCCCAACTTCTAGACCACTCGGTTTCCTCTTTGTTTATCCAGCCAGAACTATAATTAGAGAAGGGAAAGTCCATTGTTGCATCTTGACAATCCCTCGCCCCCGGGCCCAAACACAGCTGGGTGCTCTGCGATTGGCACCGGCACGATTGCCAGGCCAGACAGGGCAGTCTTTACCCCCCGCCAGCCTGCTTGCTCTTCCTGGCCAGCCAGGCCACAATGCCCAGGCCTATTCTGAAGCCTGTGCCCTCCACCACACTCACCCTGTACAGTCTGGTCCTGTGATCTGCAACCCCCACCCTGCTCAACTGGCCCCTGACTGAACCCACTTTGCTGCCACTTTGCTGTCCATGGTGTTGGTATACATTTATTTCTGCTCAACATGCATTACTCAGAGCTGCAATGAAACACGCAGAAATACTGTTAATTACAAAAATATAAAGTAAGAGGGATCATTTAACATCCGTGGGAGTAACACTATTTAACTTTGTTCTGTACACTTTGTGCATTTCTGTAGGTTTTGGTGTACAGTAGCATTCTTCATATGAAGAACTGTTTTTCTTTCCTTTATTTGATTATTTAGTGAATCAGGAGTTTTATGCTGCTTTCACTGAGACCGAGACGCTCCAACATCTAAAATATTTACAGTTGAGGAAGACATGGAAACGAGGTCGGTCACACCACCCTCTGAAGTCTGGTTGCAAACCAAACTAAAGTGCTGCTGTGTCATATATATGTACACAGTTTTTTCCCATTCTTCCTGTGTGGTTCCTGTGAGAGCTCCAGGACTGTTAAACCTCTGACCTCAGTGTGCCACAGCAGCAGCTCCTCCCCTCAGAGCAGGAAAAGAGTTACAAGAAATCGGTTCCAACTGCAGCAAACTCTTTTTCAGGTGTTTTTCATGTGGTTTGATCAAAAAATATATATATATTTTTTTGTTAAACCCCCAAACGAGTATATATTTTATTTAGGATTTTAGAATCACACTGCATAATTGAAAATCTGAAGAAACAGTTTGTGTGGTGCGGAACATTTCTCTGAACATTTTAAAAATGTAGCCTCTGAGCTATAAGCTACTGAATCAGGAAGGCTAAACACAAATAATAACTTCAATGCAGGTCTTTTGGAGTAAATGTCTACCTGCTTTCATATCTAGAAACAGAATTTTGTTCTTTTTCTATTGGATCACCAGTCAGTTTGATGTCCACAGTGTGTTTGGTAAAACTTGAAATTTGATGTTCCCAAAGACTCAGTTGGATTTGTGCTTGAACTTTGGCTAGGTCTTTCTAGCTCATGAATACGCTTTGCTATCGCTGTAGTTTTAACTGCCCCGGTTTCAGGTCTTATGTCTGACAAGTTTTGATGGGACTGCCCTGTATCAGGTGCTGTAAGGTGAAATGAAGGCCTGCTGCACTGATTGTAGCAAAACATAAAACTGCTGCTGCGCAAGTTACTAAAGTTGCACAAGATGTGCAGGTTTTTAGGTAACCAAAGAACCTGTGACTAAGCTAGGTGCCACTCACCTCTGCCTACCTGAATGCTGTGCAGGTCTGGATTGGAGTTCAGTGGAATTATTGAACAATCAGATGAAATTTCTACCAATATTGATCACATGCCTGTTATGATATATATTGTTAGTGATTTATTTCCCCGACTTAATTAAAAGGTTGTGAAACCACTTTTCTTTCCACTTCAGTAATGCACTTTGGTCCATCACAGAAAATCTATTAAAATTTGTGGTTGCATGAAGAGGAAAAAAAACAGGGAAAGGTTCAAGGCATATGATTATTTTAGAAAGAGTCTGTCCTGCCAGAGCTCCACTGCATAACAAAGAGCCCTGGTGTTGCATGTTAACTCGCTTCAGCTGCAGCTTATCAAGTCCTTGCCTCCTCCGGGCCGTTTGTAGATGTTGTAAATCATGCTCACACCTCTGCATGCATGTATCCGTTCTCCAGTTGGACTATTTATTGCATTCGGTAACGTGTTCTTAGTAGTCATTTCCTTCCTGCTGCTTGACTTTCTCAGAACTGACCTTCGTCCCAGCTCTGCGTGCTCGCCTCACACACATACTCTGCAGTTTTTGGCAGCTCCTCTGGAACATAAAGTCATGCCACTGGCTTTCGGACTGGTCGGGGGGTCTTTGACGCCGTGCCAGTCCCATAGATCCTCTTTCAAGGACCGTGGTATAAGTCCAGCAGGCCAAACCGGGCCCCTCTGTCTTTCATCCTGCCAGAGGCCCTTTTAACATAAAGACGACGAGAAGAAAGAGATTGTGTATTGGAAATTAAAAAGAAAAAATATGACCCATCCTCCCACAGTTATGCAGCTTGCGGCTGGCATTACATGTAAAACTCCCTGGTATGTGATTGTTGTGTGGCCTTGTCCTGCCCTTAACCAGTTTGTCTCGAAGTTGTGATCATTTCCACTAAACTCCAGCCAAACACAACAGTCACAGCTGGCCGCAGTCCGGCTGCTAAAAAAGCATTTAAGAATAGCTGGGGCAAGGAGAAAAGTTCAAAACTCTTTATTGACATCCTTCCAGAAATAAACCTCACTGCTTTAAAGTTCTTTTGCCAGAGGCACACTACCATAAAAAGTGCATCCTGTGTGGGAAGCGCAGTCTTTGACACAGACACAAATATGATCCTAAAACCACAGTTGCCATGGAACAATGCGAGTGAGCGAACGAGCGTGTCTTTTCCTACGAAGCTGGCACTGCGGGACAGCGGGCCAGAGCAAACAGCTGCTGCATCTTAGTGCTAAGTGGCTTTCGGACTCTTAACTGTGTCTGGCATGTCGGCTTTAGCTGCCAGAGTGCGCATGAATGTTTGCAAAGCAGCGGGAGAGAGGGGGAAGACCAGGGTGCAAAGGCACACAAGAGCATCTAGGAGAGGGTAGACGCGTTTAAAAAGAAAAAAAAAGACGAGGAAAAATGGCAACAGACAGATAAGTGTGATGTTACTGGCGACTGGTTTTCCAGCCTTTGGCCAGGTTGGCTGTTCCACACACTCAGGTGTGTGTTAGAGGTCACCCCGAGGCCACAGCAGTGCCAGTAGGGTGTCATATGGCTTGTTATAACGACTTTCCACTAAAAAGGCCTGTGCTTGACCTTGCTTTCAGTCCCAGCTATAGTAAAAAAAAAATAGGAATCAACCCAATCACTGAGATAATTGGCTACTTTGAATGAAAACATTATATATGCTCATCATCAAGTGTTGAGTGGTGTGGAAAAGACGAGCAGAAGGCTGGCCTGTCAGCTTGTTTTGGTGTGCAGACTGCTGAATATGACTCACCGTCTCTGTCTCATCATGATCTTTTTTCTGTGCCTTTTTCTTCTCTCACTGGAGAAAAACTTGGTGAAGAATGGAGCCTAAAAGAAAAGGAAAAAAATCAATACAGCTCTTCTTTCTGCAAACTCCAGACCCTGTGTGTAAAGTACTGTGAAGCCACAGTAGTTATCGATTAACAAGAGCCTCTTTTGTTCGATGCAGAAGAACTTTGATTATGCTCCGACTTTGTGAAAGAAATCTTTTCATGGCGCAGCGTATTGACGAGACAATTTTTCCCTGTGCTTGTGCAAAATTGATGGGGCTTACTTCCTTTCAGCTGGGAGATGAAAACTGAAAATCAATATCTTTTGTTGTGTAAAACACTGTGGTTAACTCAGGCAGCTGTTCCACGAACCAGAACTGAGGCTAATTACTGGTAACGTCACAAACCTCTCGTCTTTGTCAATTAAGCTCTGCTGGGCTTCAACACAACAAAAGTTCCCTTTCAGAAATCTTTTTCTTTCACTCTCAGGCTTGAAAATATTTCATAAAATTCGAAATGGAATCATCTGCACATTCATTATCAGGTTGAGTTCTAAAAAGATGTGGTTTAAAATTTATAAGTGGAAATCAGTCAATAAAAATTGAAATGATAGATGGCATCTGTATAAATTACAGGCTGAGTTTGAGTTTCACCCAAACTTAAAAGACAAGAGATGCACCAATCAACTGGCCAACGTCAAAATTGAACAGTTGTTATTTGATAAATACTGAAAATGAATATTAAATGCATAATAAAATAATAGCTGAAATTTGGGGTTAATAAGCAAAACTGACAAAATGTGCTTTGGTGGACCTTTAAGAGTTTGAGAAATTTGATAAGACTTGCTTTGATCCATTAACAGAGCTAATCTGTTGAATTGGAAACTACTAACTCAAACTACTATCTACAGGACGTTATAGTTGAGACAGGAAAGAAATCAAAATATGTAAGTAGAACCATAAAGAATATAAAAAGGAAAAGTCTGGTGTGTCTCTTTTTTCTCGTTTAAAAACAAAAATCACTCCAGACTCCACCTGGACTCTTAGTTGCCAAAAAAAACTAACTTTTTCTCATTCAACCAAATCACATGACCCAAGATCAAGTCCCATTAGAGTATAGGACATTTAATATGCGCAGGAAATCTTTTAAGAGGGGAAAATATGCAACAGTAAGAAAAGATGAATGTAATTTCAAGGCTATTTACACATCTTTACAGAGATGCCAGTAGTTGTGGAGGGTGATGCAGCTTTCTTCTCGAGGATACTTTTTGTTTCCTCTGATCCTTTTAAGACTAATGCTTGTGTGTTAACACTTTGAATCCAATCAACACGTTATTAAATGAACTTTACGACCAAATCCAGCTCAGCTCCGCAGCTGCATTCTGGGCTTGCGGGGTAAAGTGCGCGCTAACAGCTTAGCCATTTCTCCCCCTGCTCCGCGCTTCAAAGCCACTGCACAAACACAGCAGCATGGAGGGAGGGATAGAAAGAGAAACTGCAAAAGAGAGGAGGAGCAGCAGGGAGAACACAGAGGGAAAAAAAGGTTAAGGAAGTAAAAGGAAAAAAAAAAACTTGTGAAGCATGGAGCACTCAGGGGCTTGCCTCCCAGGCTCTCCTTTCATGTTTGTGTACGCCTCAACTTGCTGATATTATCTTGGCCGCTCTTCCTGGCGGGGTGTCGGGAGAGGTTTCCACTCTGACCAGCCTGTGAGCCCTCACCTTCCTTCCTATTTCAATCCCAAATAACCCCCACCCCACCCCTCTCCTCTTAAATCACTGCTTCACCACGTTTCACGGCAGTTGGAGGCACCCGGGATCCCACTGCGCTTGTTTCCATGGTCACTGGGAAGCTCCTTGTGTCATGTGGCTCAAAGTGAGCCGTTCCTGGGCCGAATTACCCGCCTTTCAATAGGAGGCCAAATGACCATTATTAGACTTCACAGCTCAGGCCTCTATTTAAAGAGAGAAGAAAGGAGCCCCGGGGACCTGAGATGAGAGAGAGATTGGGGAGAGAAAGTGGAAGGTGATGGGAGACGACAGTCGGAAATGATGGAAAAGAGGAAACTTTGGTTAGCATCTCTGACGAGTTGTTTTTCTCCTCTAACCGTCATGTTTCGTAATTATAATTATTCAAAAAGTCACACTCCAGTTTTAGGATAAAAACGCCTCAGAGATGGTCTTGCGTTGGATCAAAAGATGAGCTTTGGAAGGAGTAAATCTCAGAAACGACAGACATCCGCCCACACCAAACAAAGCCCCGTCTTTTCTCTCTGCTGCTCCCACTAAGCCCACACTTGTGTGGATGAGGATCTCTGCTCTCCTGGCTGTGTGAATCAGAAGGGAAGTTGTCTGAAACCTGGGCACATGGCCTGGCAGTGCAGCTGGAAACTAAGGCTTCCTGGTCCCACACAGCTAATCTGATGCACACACAAATCCTCTGGTGGAGGGTTAGCAGGGGTGAAAACTATCCGCTCTTTTAAGTCGTGCCAGGGCGGCAAAGTTGGAAACGGCAGAGGGAGACAGACGATGTGTGTGCAGATATATGGGGGCAACATCGGAGCTGGCTGCACTTTAAGACGGTGAGGTAATGGAAGAGGAGAAATGAAACATGTAGATAGGAAGCGGACGGAGAATAGGAATGTGTCTGGCAGCGAGTGGGGATTTTACTTATTAGAGCCCAATATGACAATACAATTAAGGGAACATGATGGAAATGTGGCAACACATGATAAATCTTTCTTTGGATCATTATCTGATGTATTTTGTGAGTGACAAAACTCTTACATTTACAATTACCAGCCACTTTATGGGAAACTCTTAGCTGGAACTGCCTTACTACTTCATGAAATACATTCAGAAATTTTTTTTGTTCATTTTGACATGATGGCATCAAGTTGATGAGGATTTGTTGGCTTTGCATCTATGATTCATATCTGATGCTCCAGTGCTTCCTGAAGGAGCTCTGTTGGATTGACATTTCATTGTTGATGTCACTGGACTGTTGACTCATGTTCAAGAAACCGGTTTGAGATCATTGTAACTTTTTTATCTGGTGCATCGAGAAGGGACACAAAGGGGATGGAGATCACGACCGTCAGCCTGAAGTGTTGATACAAGGCAGGATGGATCCATACTTTTCATGCTGTTCACGTCTGAATCTGAATTTTGAATCTAAACTTGAGACTCCTTTGTAGTAACTTTGCAGTTCAGAAATTGTTCTTCTGAGTCGCTGGGTGGAGTCGGTAGAAGCTACAGTCATCAAAGCTGCATATCTTAGTTTCCAAGCGTGTGTATTTGACCTGTTGCTTGTTTTGATTTTGTTTTTTTTTATCTAAAACCAGCCTGTCCATTCTTCTCTGATCTCTAACGTCGATAAGGAATGTTTTGTCACAGATCTGCCACTCACTGGATATTTTCTCTATTTTCAAACCATTTCCTGCAAAACCGTGATAAGTTTGTGTGTGATCAGCAGTTTCAGACCAACGCATCTGCTTTGCTTTAACTCCAGCATGTCGTCTTCACCACACCTACTGCATAAACATAAATCCATTGAGCTGCTGTCATTATTGAATGATTTACCATTTCTGTTGACAAGTAACGAAACAGGAATCCCTCATGAAGTTCTTTTTGTTGACCAATCTGCTGTATAGATCACAAAAGATGAAACGAAAATAACCAGATGTCTTAAATTTATATCTTAGAACACGTTTAGTACTTTGGATTCAGCAGGCCCACCAGGTCAAATCTGCATGTGTGATTAACAGGAGTCATTACACTATCACCACCTTACTGACTTTTCAGACAAAAATAAAAAAATTTATCGGCTAAAATCAGAATTAGCCGGTCAGTTTTTAAGATGCAGAAAACTGTAATCAGCGCAACCCTAATGAAATGAAAATCATGCTCTCATCTGCTTTGTGATCATTTGGTGCGTTCCTCACTAAAAGCAGAAAAATAGCAATGCATTCTCAATTAGTGTCTACCTGTTTCCACCTCTATAAATGCTGCTGTGCAGAGTGTGTAACATCACTTTGTTCAGGAAGGATGAGCTAAATTAACTTTGTAGCAGCCTCCTCCAGCTATAGGCCTGAAGTGTGACTAATGTAGATGCCAGTTCTGATTTAGATGAATTCATGAACTAAAAACAATACATCTCGCTCTGCTGCCTCGATTTTGAGCAGCCAGTCAGAAAGAAGCTGGTCCGCGTCTCCTTCCTGAACCAGGCTGCTTCTACCTGCTTATTTTCTTGTTGTTCAGCTCGAACAGTTAAAGGTTTGGTTGATCTCGATGACTGGAACTCTTCTGGTTGGGTTGTCCAGTGAGAATCAAAACGTAAAGTGTAAAATGAGGCTGAACTGCAGAAACGGCAGCAGGCAGCAGCACCATCCTGCTCCGCTGTCCAGCAGCAGCTGGACACATGTTTGAAGAGAGCGAGGCACCAGGAGCAGCAGCAGTTTCTGCTTAAAGCAGGGAGGGACACGGTTCCCTGGAGCAGATTCAGAGTGAGATTAGTGAGAATCGTCTGACTTCAGACGAATTAGGACTAAAGGAAAAGTGGCAGTTTGTGAAGAAGGCTTGGCTAAGATCTGTGTTTGGATTATATTTGAATAAGAATAATCATCTCAAACTGCCATCACGGACTTTATCTTCAAAGATCTGCAAAGACTTACCTTCAAAGCAATAATTATAATCTGTCACAGACAAACCACATTTACTGTGGTTTTTGGATTTCTGACCTGATTGTTCCTTTTAAAAAAGTGCAATGAAATAAATTGGTCACATTTTGTTGATCAGTAACAATAATGTGTGCACAAAGAGAAAAGGGAGATGTGTTGCTCATACCTTGATGAAGTTTTGAACCAGACAGAAAATGAATCAAAGGTGATGATCCTTACTTTATGCATGACATCATACATCCCTAACCTTAAACTGATTTTTACTGAGCTCAAAACAAACAGCACATTGTTTGTTGACCTGTTTACATACTGAAAGAAATGGGATTTCTGAGTCTTTACAGATGTTGAATGTTGACTATATTATTGTTTTTACATTTCAATGTAAAAACAAATGTTTTTATTTACTGTAAAAAACATAAATATTCAGATTCTTCTACAGTGACTTGACGGGAAACAAATTTTCAGCTTGACCTTCTGGTCAGAGAAGAAAAATTGGTTTGTTTTCAATTAATATTGTAACCAGCAACCACAATATGCTTGTGCAATATTCTTTCAATGCTTCTGGTTTTGTTTTCTACTTTCTTTGTCTGTCATTGTTTGAAAGATGTGAAGCACTTTGTTATAGGAAAAGCTCAGTTAAGAAATCTAAACTTCAAAAATAAAATCCTAAAACTGAGATGAGTAGAGCTGCTTCAAAGGGAAATTGTCTTCTATGAATTTATATAAAGTGGTGGGTATAAAAATGATGATTTAATCAATAACAAGAATTTTGCTCCACAAAAACTGCTCAAGAAAAGGAGGAAAAAACGCTGTTCATCTGTCATCGCTTCAGAGACTTATGTAACTTTTCTCTAAACAACTCCTGTTTAGACAGTAGGAGGAGAAAAAGGCACTTAAAGCGTAGTGTTCCTGGGCCTCGCCGGAAACCATGTTTGTTTTTCCTGTGAATCACAAAAGACCAGAGACCAAAACCGGTAACAAAACAACATGGAAGGGGACGGGGAGGAAAAGAGGAGGAAATTTAATTAGCGGTTGTCCGCTCCTCCCGGCTCGGCGTTTGTTCTCAGCAGGACGGGAATGATGGGCAGCGGGAGAGGGAAGACTAAAGGGCTTGTTGATTAGTGGTGGTCTGAGTCTGTGAATTTGCATCTGCATTCTTATTTTGTGCGCGGGCGATTCTGAACGACTTCGAGCCGCTTGGAGAAAGGCAGGAAATGCTTCCTGCAACGCACAAAGCAGAAGAAAAACGAATGTTTAGAGATGTAAACGACTCTGCGGTGCTCAGGAAGGTGGAATCGAGGGATTGAGACTCATCCATCACTTTGTGTTTATCCAATCTCACGAGTTTGGAACAAACTATCATCATTCTCCAAAAAACCTGGGTTCTAGAAAGTAGAAGTGCTTAAAAAGGAAATCTAACTTTGAGCTTGAACAAACTTTGAAATGTGTCACTTTATAAGAACTTCTGAGTTCAGTTTCTCAAGTTACATGAAAATGATTGAGTGTCTGCACAGTGGAGGAGATGGATGGGTTTTTTTTTCTGACTATTCAGAGAAAACATGGAAAAAACCTTCTTGCTGTGTTGTCAAAATGCTAACCAATAATCCAACATGAAGCCCTGATTTATATTCTCTCTTTCTCACATAATTCCCGATTAAAGCTCTGCGCTGGTTCATTTGATGTTGAAACTTGGTGAACTTTGTTCTCCAATCAGTTGTTGGGTCTCAATCTCCAAAACATTTGTTTAACTTTCACTTCAATGCAACTCAGAATGTCTTGTTTGTACACTAAACAGCAATTGGGAATATATTTCATCCCCCAAAATATGATCAAGGTATACAACATAGTTTTGATTTTGCTTCAATAACAAAGCCAACATATTTTCCTTATGTGTAGAAAATAGTGCCGATATTTATGGGATTTATTTTTGAAATAGAGCATGTTAGCTCATGTTGGTTTTCTCAAGCTAATGAGTAAAGGAATAAAAACTAATGAGAAAAATCCACCCCAACATCCCAAACCTTCCCATTAGGGTTATGATTTTTAAAAGTCCATACAGTAAACTTGCACTTTTCTGTATTCACGGATTCACCAATTTGCAGACAAATTTGTCATTTGACAGATTTTTTTATTTTATTTTTTTTTTTGTGGGGTATATACAAAATATTTCAAAGGTAAGGCAGAATTAATTTTCCTTGGCTCTGATTGGCTGAAGCCAAGATGGATCCAGCTGTGCATCATACTGAATATTACTTGTGTTACTGAAGTAAGCAGTTGTGCTCCCTGACTTTTGAGAATACCGAGGGTCCACTGCAAGACATTTTGGTCGTAATGGAAAGAATTTGCATGCCTCAGTTAAGTTATACATCTCTGGATAAAAATAAGAGATTACTGCACTGAACCTCATTGAAAACCTGATGGTTATTCCACCAAATAAATGATTTGGTGGAAATGTTAGTATTGTTGTTTCTCAATGAGCATGAGCTGAAAGCATTGCATCTTTTTTTATTTTCAACATTTGTCATTTTCAATAGTTTGTAGAATAAAGGAATAACGTTTCTTTTTACTCAAACATGTACCTATAAAAAGTAAAATCAGAGAAACTGATCATTTTAAGTGTTTTTTTTTTCCTTGAGCTGCATATAAAAAATTTAATATGACAGGAAAATAATTGCAGTTTTGCTAAATGGTATTGAAAAAAGCAAAACAAGTTTTATTGTGGCAGAAGAAGCTTTGACTGTAATGACAGTTTAATAACTTTAATATATATATATTTTTTTTTCAGTTTGTTTTTTAAGAATTTTTGGTATTTTATAAGTGATATTTCAATGTTAAAGCACCACAGTTTTATCTATGCCCTTGTAATTTATAAATCAAAATGTTGCTACTTTTGTCAAAAAAGGTGAGACAAACCCCAGAAAAGTTGCTTATTAATTTTTCTCACAAGTTTCTGGTTCTTTTATTCCCCATCAGCTTCTTTTTATTTAAACTGATGATTTATAATTACATTTTATTTAAATTTTGCAATCAGGCTATAATAGAAAGCTGATCTATGCAGGATTTTTATAGTAGCTGCAGTGGCACTCATTCATTTCTTTTTTTTTCTTTTTTTATTTCTAATGTACAATGTTTATTTTAGTGATTATATCTGCCATGGCAATAATCTGAGAAAAACTTTCTTCTATAAGGACATGTGACAGGAAGTTATGCTTGGCAAACATTTGATCTGCTCATGTAATTATAATTAGTAGTGGCAATCACATGCTGAGAATTACTCACTGCACACTGCTCTATATACGCTGTAGACATTCAGCATGTGATGATTCTTTTCATGGACTTTTTTCAAAGTGACATCTAACACTTTCAAAGACTTCTAATGAGATTAGAAACGATTAATTTATAGGAGAATATAGTTAAGAAAATTACCCGGTTCAGACAACTTTCTGTTCAAATTGGACACGTTTTGGAAAATCTGACAGAGCAACTTCAGTTTTATCACCTGAATGTTATTTCAAGACTTAATATTGCTCGTAAGTTTCACTGTAACACAAGTACCAAACACATGTCTCATGATGAGAGAAAGCACCTCTCAGTACACCTCTCTCCCTCCCTGAACTCTTTAATGGGGCCGGCTGGTTGCCAAGTTACACTGGCAGGCCTCCTGAGAGGTGCCTCCACGCACACATACATGCACGCCTGTGCAAAAACACATTTTGATCGCACAGTTCACTTGTATAATTGATGTTACGCAATGTTGGGTGAATAGCCACCCTATATTGTGCGCTGAGGCAGATGCAGAACAGGAGAGAGGTTGTTGTTTAAGTTTTTAGCTGAGCTTTGAAGATAGGCTGAACTGGAAATGGAGGCAATCAAAATGTGTAGTGAGTGATGTTTTTTTTTTTTCTTTTTTTAGCTTTAACAATTTGTGGATTTGGAGAAGTAGGGAAGCATCCAGAATTGAACCTCTGATGAAAACCGATTCCAAAAAGTCTTCATGTGGCTTTGTGTTTGTTGCTCAGCTCCTCCCTGCGTTTGGGGATTCAAACCACCCATGAGAACAGGTTCTCCCTCCTGACTGGCATCACTGCTTTACTTTTTGTAGTAGTGTGTGCATACTGGTTGGTACAGACAGGAATGAATCATTGCAGTCTTAGCTGGATGTTTCAGATCTGTCGCTCCATGTCTCTCAGTTCTTGGGTATAAATTAATCTGGCTTTCAAATCAACATTTCTCATTTTTTCATATTCTTGCTCAGATATTTTCATACTTTCTGAAAATACCTGTGAAGACACTGTTGCAGTAAACGATTTGACTAAAGACAAACACATGGATGAGTTTCTAAAGCTCTTTTTGGGATGTTCTTCAGGTGATAAAAGGCTGACTTTGTCATTATCTTTATCCGTCGCTGAAGGTTCATCGTTACACCCAGAGTTCAGGCCTGATCTCTGGTTTTGAGCTGTAATAACTGGAGCTACGTGCTAACTCTGTAACGCTCTATTTAACAGGTTGTGAATAAGACTGGCAAGACACAGTCATAAACATGACATAACACCTGTCATGAAAATGAGTATTGAGTAATATTTATGACTGTTATCATAAACCGTCATTCGGTAAATCATGACACAACTTTAATACAAAGTTGACATTATTCAAAATGTCTTTATGACAACTTGACATTAACCAAAAAATCATGATCTGACATAAATTTGTTATAAAAATATTACTGATTAAACTTTCAAAATTATGTAACTTTATGTTATTAAAGCTAAAGTTTAATCGGTATTGAATCAGGGTGAATAGTCTTATTCACAACCTGTCAAAGTGTTACCACTAACTCTTGATCGTTCCTCTTTTTGATCCAAAGATAATAACGTCAGAACTTCAGAAACCTTGGCACATCCACACAATAATTTGTTCAGTGTTTGGTTTGGTTCAGAGTTATCTGGTGACATCACAATGTAGAAATGTGTATCATCTGCGTAATCTTACTTTTAGAACAATCTTTGAGACTTTTCTTAGTAACTTGCGACAGTGAATGTAAAAGTAAATCATTTTTCATATTGAAATGATTTTGAGAAAAAGTCGAGCTAAATGCAAATCTAATAATTCTAGTTTTGCGTTTAGACATTTGCAGTTCAAATGCACTCCTGGTAACCCAACACCAAACTCAAGCTAGCAGCTTAGGGTTCATGTTTTCTCAGAGTCGGCTTGCTTGGGATCAGACAACTTTAGTGAAAGATTTTCTCAATGCTGTAAAACGTAGCTATAATACCACTTATGGTGCATATTTAGTCATTTGTTTTAGTTTATATGGTGGAAAATTGAGTGAATTTAATATATTTTGCGTGGGTTTCTGAATGATTATGTGCCATATTTACCAGACCAGCCCATTAACTCCTGACTTGTGGGGACATTTTATTTTTAGTCTATTGCATCAACATTTTATTGGTCTCTGGGAAAGAAAGTCATAGTCTTGCAGCCATTTTTAGGTCACTTGTTAGAAGCAGCAGTGATCAGTTCACCCTTAACTTTCTCTCCCTACCTCCTGTGTGCATGTTTGATATTAGGATGGTGGTCAAAGAGTTACAGAGTGGGTCAAACCATCTTTGTTTTCTTCATATTCAGGAAACCTTCAGTTTATATGCAGTTGTTAAGAGGAGAGGTGTTTGAGGAGACGCACTCACCAGTAGGTCAGAGGAGAGGCTTTTAAGAAGAAAAGATGCATCAGACTCTCCAAGAGACTGCTTTAAAATGTCTCAACGGAAAGAAACATTAATATTAAACAGGAAAAAAAAAGAGAGTTCAAGAGTTTGAGAATATGCAATAATTGTCAAAAACGGCAGTCAGACATAGGATTCTCCTTTCTCCAGCTGGAGACGTAGGAGAAATGTTGAATCTAACTCCGGGAATGTTGAGACAAAATGTGCTCAGATATACTTAAAACTGCAGTGGTCAGGTGTGACTGCATTAAGCTGTGACTTTTTCCTTCATCTTTTCTGGATGCACAAACTCTTACCCCCTGCTTGCATCAGACCTCTGCTAAATCCCAGGAGGAAACAGATACAGTTTACAAGATGAGTGCATGAGTTTTCTGTTTATATTATGTTTAAAGCCATGAGGAATATGATGTAGAAATACATTTTCAATATCATAGAGATATATGGGTAGTGCACAAAAAACATAGCAGTCACCACTCTTAAATATCGAAGATCTTTTCTGCATTTTTTTTTTTTTAAATTCTCCGTTTACGTTTTTCATTTGCTCTGTGTGATATCAGGGAGAGGTTTGCTCAGCTCAAACTGAAAACTTTCAAACAATAAAATGAAACATCATCTTTGGTCTTTAGTATAAGGTGAACTCTCAAACTAATCTGTGTGACCTGAAGAGTGGTGTGGAGGGGTGGGGGCTTCTCAGGCACTTCAAAACTCTGCCGGCTTAGCAAACTGCCCACTGGCCCTAAGGCATGAGAATTAGGGAATGATCTTCCCAGAGCGAGCAGAAAAACCACAGCAGAAAGTACTAAGAGCCCAGTCTAGACACAGAGAAAAATGAAAGCTATGTTTAGCATCCCTAAGTAAGCCCGCCAGCTTGTAAGATCTGAGGGAGAGACGTTTTCGCTCGTCTAGAGAGAGACTTTTCTCAGCCTTGCACCCTATCCATCATTCACACGGACAAAGGCTTCTCGGATTTCACACACCTGCAAAATAATGTATTTAGTTATGAACACATGAACGAGAGACTTGCTCAAATCCAGCCAAACAAACACTGATACACCTGCAAAGCATGGCCGATATGCTTGTTCCTTTATCACATTACTCCCTCCGTCTTCCCTGCTTTCTTTTCATCTGCTCTTTCCTTTTTTTCCCTCCTCCTCTCCATGCGTTCCCTTCCCTCTCTCTGCACTGCTATAATTAAGGCAATTAAGTCTTCAGAAGACTCTCCACTGCTATTATGCCGTAATTTCATGTTGCCTCCTGGCTTTACGGTTTATTAAAAGATAAAGGCATACTTTTCTCCCATGGATTTTCTCATATGTGGTCTCTCCTCCTCCTTTTCCCCCCTCTATCCATGTCGCAGCAGGCGAGTGTGCCAAGGCATTATTTTCATTCAGCTAAAATAAAATCCTGCTTTTGAAACAAGAAAGCAAAAATGAGAGCTGCTGTATGTTTAGAGGGATGACTTTTGTTTTTTATGCTCCCTCATGAAGTCATCAGTTGTCCAACATCCCGTCAGACAACATTAATCACTCTGTGTATTACTGTTTGATGTTGGCATATAATGTTGATGTGTCATAGCATGTTTTTTTAAATAATTTATATTGGCTGCGGATCATTTAATCAACAGGTTTGGTACTTGTTCTGCTGGATCTGCTCACTTGCAAAGTGCAAAATTAGGTCTTTCTTGTCCTTGCGTACGCTCAAGTTGTACTCTGCAGGTGTTTCTGTGAAGGCAAATAACCTTTGAATCTGCTAGTAATGACTTTTTATAAATCCACTTTTACTCAGATGATGAGAAATATTTTGGAAATGTGGAATTTAACACGAGTTGGGATTTGTGGCAACTCACAAGTTTAACCAATCATCCAGAGTTCATAGCAGCTTGACTTTTTCAGATTCGTGGAGGTTTCTGGTGCCAATCTCCATGAAAATACAGAAAGCACTGCTTTTTTTTTTATAAAATAGTTTAGCCTCATTAGAATGACATTAGAGTTAGACGTCAGGTTGCAAATGCTCTGCAGTTACATTTCCATGATCTATGCATTTTTAAAAACGTAAAAATGTTGACGCATGATTAGGATAATATTTTGACTATGAAATTGTTTTGGAATGATTGATGAGCATGATGTATTCAGTGGTGTGGAAGAAATTGGCACAACATATTAATTCCCACCAATAATATTTTTGATGGCTGATGGGAAACTTCTCCTTCTGTGTTTAGTATCACTGTGGTTTCCATGACATCTGGATTCTTACAAGATCACAGGCATGCAAGGATCCTTGCAGGCTTTCAGCACCAGGCTACACCTACAGGCCTGGTGATAGTAAATTACAACTGTGCATCAGGTGAGCAGAGCAGACTGCAGTAGATCATCAGCAGGTGGTGATTAGATGACTTTACAAGCTCGTCATCAAATGATCAGATTTTGCTAAGTAAATTAGAAGCTCAACACAGAAACAGATTCTGTTTTTCAGAAAATGCAGATCCGACAAAAATCTTGAGGCTAAAGATCCAACTGAAGTGTTACTAATATTATGTACAAAAAATGGAAAAATTAACATTTTTGTTGTTCTGCAAAATTACATTCACTCAAAAAATGAAATTAATTAAAAACGACCATTTAACAAGGAGATGTGCAAATAAAGCATTACGTGAGGTTGTGGTATGCAACTGAACTAGATTGTTGCAACACCAAATATTTCCTTTCTTTTTAATTTTCAGCTGTGTTTGGATTCATTGTCTCATTGATTATCAGTTGTTGGACAGACAACCTCACATTTAATTTGAAACACTTTGACAGGAAGAGTTTGTGGTTGACTCGATGACTCCAAGGTCCTGTTTGCAAAACGAGCCCAAATAATCACTCACTTCAGTTCAGTTTGCTCAAATACCACCAATCATATCAAGATCCAAAAAAATCTATTCAATTCAGTCAGACACACTTTGCAAGTACTTCTAGTTATCAAACAATGCAGTAAAGAGTGATTTATTTAAGTAGATTGACTTACAGCATCATCCCTCCACCACCGTGCTTGACATTTGGCAAAGATGTTAATTTGGCTTTGACCAAACATAATGTCATCACGACAAAATATGAGCTTTCGTGATGTAAGCCTTTATTTTTATGAAGGAGAACAAGTTGTCTTGAGACTTTCTAGCTGTGCTGTCATAAAATCTACATGAGCATCTCACAGTCAGATGTTGGGGTGAAAATCCTGGATGTCCACTCCTGGTAAGTCTGGCTACACTCAAGTTTTTTCCACCTATAAATACTTTTTCTCTCAGTAGACTGAAAGCCCTAAATAGATTGGAAATCACCACATCAACAATTGTTCCTCATCAACATGTATGCTCTAAAACGGCAAACTGGCTGAGAACTGCTTTTACGGAGGTCACAAATAATGATGATCATCTCATAAAGTACATCAGCAGCTGCTGGCTGCTACTTTCAAACTCGACTCGTTTGGAAGTAGCAAGGTTGCACTTTCAATCTCAGCTTTTTCATTTCAGCTTCCTCGTCATATTAGGAAAATGTGTGATATGTGATAATGAATGTCTCTCTCTTGGTTCTCTGTGCTAAATAATAAAATTCCCAACAGTGTTGATGTCTTTTTGAACCAAAGACTTCAGGTAAAGAGAAGTCTATCCAGCACCTGAAAAAATATTGAATTCATTATTTTTATCTAAACAATGTAGTTTTGTTTATAAAGTGACATGTGGCTGCATTTACTGTTTTGGTAGATAAACAAATTCTTCAAAATAATCAAGAATTTCAGCTGCTATGCAGTTTTCTGGAAATTTGTTCCATAAAAGCTGAATTAATTCATGCTAATTGGCTAACATTAGTTGCAGTCCAAGCAGTTCTCTCCAATTTTCATAATATATTTATATTGCCATAATTTTACATTTGCAACACTTAATGTACAGCTCTGTTTTTGTGTGTTTTATTGCCAATTAAACACACATCAGTGTTTTCATTTAACCTTGGTGGTATGGGAAAAAAAAAAGTTGCGAGAGGAGTTCCTTGTTTTCAGAACTGAATCTATAAATCTGAGTATCACTGCAAAACTCCTCACTTCATGAAGCTTTCATCCATCTTGTCTCGGTGTCGTCTTCAAGCAGAAGCACCTGGTCATTTTACCGAACGCATTTCCTTCAAAAAGAAAAAAGAAAATCCCCATTTGGTCTCAATAAAAAGCGTATGAATAAAAGCTTGCATTTCCTATGTGATTCTGCCTTTTAAAAAGTTTTCCACAGAAGACTGAATGCCATCTCAGATTCCCTGAATAATATCTCCTTACACAAGAACGCTGCCACTTGAAATTCTATAGCCGGTTTGAGGCTGTGAAGTAAACGGCATTTGCTCATTGAAGCGTTTGGGGTTTTAGCAATCTTTTAGCAGCATTTATCCTTCCTGTGGTGTCCGAGGTTGTAGTTTTGTGTCATGTTTTTGAAGGAGGAGAGGTTTGCCTGTGGGTGCATTTTTGTTGTCGTCAGGCAAGTCCCTGCAGTGCAGGCCTGCCCGAGTGGAGATTCTTCAGGAGGGAGATCTCTTTCTTCTCAAAGCGTCTTACCAAGAGCTATTAATTATTAACTGTGAGAGCTAACATCAAAGCTGCAGACTTGTGCTGAATTAAATGTCCGGGGGGGTGGAGGGAGGGGGGGTTGCAGCAGCATCAGTGTGGAGCTGAGAGAAAACTGGGTGAGAGGGAAACAGCCGAGCTGAGATTCTGCTCTTCCCTCTTTTGAACTTTCTGAATACAAAAGTGGATAAAAGCATGAAAAGGCTGATGTTGGTTTATGTAGAGGAGGCAGGACGAAGGAACAGGAGACTCGTATCTATGGCGCTTCGCTGATTTC
Source organism: Poeciliopsis gracilis (assembly GCA_911649635.1). Taxonomy (NCBI): domain Eukaryota; kingdom Metazoa; phylum Chordata; class Actinopteri; order Cyprinodontiformes; family Poeciliidae; genus Poeciliopsis; species Poeciliopsis gracilis. The sequence goes on from CAJVRI010000715.1 coordinate 2,784,624, forward strand.
ACTACTAGGAAAGATGGAATCGGCTTGCTGGGTTAATTGGCCTTTAATGAGATCTGAAAGACTGATTCATAAACATCTTCTCTGTGGATTAAACCAAGGGGAAATCTAATTGAGTCAGAGGGTCATGATGTGTTTACATTCAAAATTAAATCAACAGAAAATGATAAATAAGCGTCTCAGTATTAGAGACCTCTGTTAGTTTGGTTATGTAACTTTTCTATTCAGCCCAAATGATGAGCAGATTATATCATAACTGACTTGTATATTATATAAAATGAATAAAAATAATAAATTTGTAAAAAAACCCCAAAAAAAACACTTAAATATATTTTCAAAGTAAACATTGCGGCTGTTTATCCAGCTGCATAATACTTGACATTGTCACAAAATGTGATCTTAGATTCAACTTTGAATTTTGTTTTTCTTTTTTTCTAAGGAGTCTTTTCCAGTTTTATCAAGTGAAAAAGTCAAATGGGGCAGTCTGATGCATGACAGGTTTCAAATGTTGTCTTTTTCATGTCACGCCAAGTTCAGGTTGAATCCAAAAGGGCTGCAGGAGACGATGTGGCTCACGGCTGAATTTGTTTTTGGTACAAACCAGAAGCTCTGAGTGTATGATGTATTAGTGTTTCCCAACCGTGGGCCTCAAGGCACACTGCTTGCAGGTATTTCCTTGCTTCAGTCCAGCTGATTTCAATTGATGACTGATTAACAGGTGTTTGTTAAACTGCAATCAGTTGAATCAGGCACATTAAAGCATGGAAAACTCTTAAAACATGTGGGACAGTGTGCCTTGAGGACCCGGGTTGGGAAACGCTGATGTATTAGTCATAGTAAGAAAATGCATTAAGACACTTCACAGCTCTGAATAATCACAAAGTCAGAGATATGACTCATCATTCAATCAGCAAAACTCACTTTACATTTGATCAAGTTTTTGATGATTTAAAAGATGAAAAGTTCATCAAATATTTGGAAATATCAGATGTTAAATTGCTGAGGAATCTGAAAGCTCTAATGTTCAATGTTTGCATCCTAACTCCATTCTGTTTGAAGTATGATAGATGACCCTTGACCTCTCCAAAATAACTCTAGGCAACAACTGTAACCACATTTTCTTGTCGTAGACTGACTAGATTACAAAAGGTTTCTTGTCAAAGCATGAAATGTCCACAAGGCGGGGATGAGTTGTCCCAAAGTCGAGACATAATGTCGACTTTTTGTGGACAAAAAAATCTGGTATGAAACAATCCCCTAAAAGTTGAGTTTTGCCTCGATTTGAAACAACCATTAGCGATGCATAACTGAGGCTTTTGCGATAACCGACTTGAAAAGGAGATCGTATCTTCTGTTTATGGGGTAAAAGAATGAGCGCCTAATGAATAACAGTGCAATCTTTCAAAATTCCTTTGTTCTAAAACGTCACTGAAGTTTCTTTTTGTTTTAATTCCTTGAACCTGTTCCTCTCTGGGACAGATTGTCCCGAAACTTGCTCCACATCACATTTTTGAAAACGTCACCACAGGATTCAACATCACACTCTGTGAAAGCCTCCCCCACACATACCACCGTGCAACCCCTTTTCAGCTGGCCTGCAGATTGGCGTGGAGACACCATCCAGCCAGGCGGCAGCAGAGTCGCAGCAGAGTCGCAGCAGAGTCGCAGCAGAGTCGCAGCAGAGTCGCAGCATTGCGCGTTGTCACTTTGATCCTCACCCCCTCCTCTTCCCGCCAGTTATTAAGAGTGCTGGCAGGAACCCAAGGGCACTTGATAATACCAGGATATGATCCTAGCTGCACTCCCTTAGATCTTGTGGAGCAGACATCAAAACGTTGTCTAAATTGGGCAGTATGAATCAAGATGGTTGAGGAAGGATGGTTGAGGAAGGATGGTTGGGGAAGGCAGGAGTTAAGATAAAACAACAGCTTTCCTTTCCTCCTTTTTGACGAGGGAATGCCAATTTGGATTCTGCAAGGAGATACCTTGGGTTCTGCAATGCAAGCGTTTCTTTTATCTCTTGCCTGTAGCAGAACTCTTCAAAAGGGCCTCTGCGCTGTAACTTTTCCTGCCTCTCACATGAAAGACGCTCACATTTTCTAACAGCTGGAAACCCCTGATAACTTTGTTCAACTTTTCGAGCGCGCTCCGCAGACTTCAGTTCAAATTCCACACTTGCTGTGCAGGGTTGCATCACATAAAATTGGTGTGTTAGTCGTGGCTTTGGGCAGGGGGTGGATTGGGGTTGCTTTTGGTTTCTGTCACATGGGTCTGCCTTAATGTGGTGCTGATTTACATGGGATGACATCACGGGACTTTGGAGGAATGAACCAAAGGACCACATGTGCATCCCAGCAAATGTAATCACTGACTTGTTTATTTCTCTCTGTTGGTTCTCTCTTTGATTACTCTCCGTTCTCATGGCATGCTTGTAGAGGGTTAATCTCTGGGAGACGGCTCCCTCTAGTGGCTGTCAGTTTAACAAGCAAGATGGTTGCAGCTGATCATGCAACCTGTTGTGCACATTTGCACATTTGTTGATCATGACTAATTACTCCTGTGCTCTGTGTTGGCAGGCGAAGAGAGCAGTGCAGCGCGGAGCCACGGCCGTCATCTTTGATGTATCCGAGAATCCAGATGCCATCGATCAGGTTTGTACACACCTAGAATTACCCAGGCATTCATTCTCTCCACTTAATCCTTCTTGTTTGGCTTTTTGATTTTTCTTATTTCTGAAAGTGGCTCGGCCACATGCCCTGCCCTCCTCGCCGCATCTGCATATTTGTTGTTTGTCTAAGCAATGTACTTTCTTTGCTGCTGTTCTTCTCCACAACTCGTACTTTTGAAGAATTCAAGCTTAGCTTCTACCTGACCATGACCAAACGCTGTGAAGCTCATAATTGCACAGGTAGAGAACATTACCTCACCTCCTGAGACCTCAAAGCATGCTGTACAGTCACATAAATCTGCTGTCACACACATCCACATGCTTGCCCTTTTCAGTCTTTCTGATTCCCATGTCTTTGCTGCATAATGCCTCAGTTGCTCCCTTGAGCGCCTTTGTCACAAGAATTCTCCTGTGGTATTCATCCCTGCAATGCCAGGCCTGGACTTGCAGAAAGAGAGAGAGAGAGAGAGAGAGAGAGTTTTTTTTTTTTCCTTTCCTCTTCTTCTCTGCTGCTGGGTCGTAAAGTGCGTAGCTGAGAGATAAAAGGGATTGCGCACAGACCACATGAAAGGCAGCGCTGGGCGGCTGTGTTAAATTCCCCCGAGAGGCTTTTCCAGTCAGAGCAGAGCGATCAGCAGAGACAGGAGCCGCAAGGCCGAGGGGCAGGGAGGAGGAGCTCCCGGAGAATTAAGGTCCCTGGGCCAAAATTAGATGAAGTCTTGTAAAGTTAATACACTTGACCTTGTTTTTTATCTCTCCAAATTTGTCATATAATGCAAAGCTGACGGCTGCTTCGCAAGAACTTAGAAGGTTAGAAACTTTCCTTAAACAAGATGCAAACTGAAGAAATGAAACCTGCAGAGGGGAAAGTAGGACAGGGAGGACAGATAGGACTGACTGAAAAGTCTTTCTAGTCTCACTGGCAAACTGTTGCTATGGTTTCCATATCTTTTATCCTATGCGTAGTTTCACCTGATAACTGAGAGGAGACGTTACCATTTGTACTCGCAGTGATGTCGATGAAAACACGTCAGACTCTGTGCTGTGACACATCTCTGAGTCATGGCTGAATACGTTTCATGCTGCAGCGTCTTTAGCTTGATTGGCGTCCTGGTTGTGTGTTTTTACACCCTCTGATGCAGTTTTATAGGTCTGTCTCTGTGAATGCCATCTGATCAGAGGATGATCTGCTGTCTCTGTTTACACATTATAGTTTAGAAACAATAATATGGAACAATCTTTTTGTAGCAAACAAACCAAAATTGTGGTAGAGTTAGAAAATGTATCTGGGAAATTAAATGTTGTCATAAGTCATATCCAAACATCTTCAAAGAGTTGTTGTGGCAGGAAAGATTTGTGAGATACTGCACAGTTCTTTCTTTCTGGATCCACCCAGAGACTCATGCTGGTACAGTGGTGCAAGCTGGACCGAGCAGGGCACACAAGCAATTTAACTGGCTTGTTTGATTTATGTCAACAATATCTCCACCGCCATTTTCCCAATCAGACCATATTAGTTAGCAAGAGGCAAAACCATAATTCCATGGTCAAATCTTGACGTCCAAACCTTTTTATTAATTGTGGTGCATTCGGCGTCCACTGGACCCCACAACAAACACTGAGAGACTTTGGAGAAGCTGACATCATCAGCGTGTCGACCACATGGTGAGGAACACTTCACCAATGGAGACACACCCATTTTGGCTAAAGCTGAACCGTTAACTGTTTAGTGTGAGACTTGACAGTTCAGAAGGGTCTATAGTAATATTTTTGAGTAATATCAAAATACTTCACTCAAAATATTTCAAGTTAAATTTTGAGTTAGACTTCATTACATCTAACCACAAACTGAAGTGGTTAGACATATCGCCCCTATAAAAAACTGCAGGTGGCTTCTTGTTGCCAATTCTTTTTGCCCTGGCGGAGTCCAACTCTCACCAGAAACGAGCCCGACTTATTGCTGGCAATGCGGACCAGACTCTGACACTGGTCATACAGGGACCTGACGGCCGTATCAAAGGGCTCAGTACCCCATACTCCCGGGGAACCCCCCACCGGGGAACCCCCCACCGGGCTCCCCGAGGGACACGGTCAACATGTCCCTCTACAACCTCTGCAACCGAACTCCCACGCACCCTCCTGGACCCTGCTGGTACAGGGTCCTGGTGTGTAGGACCAGAACCCTGTATGTAGCCTGGTACATGCTCAGCGAAATTAGCAGCATATTAAGATTAACAATATTTTTCTTCTGTCTCCAGCTCAACCAGGTTGCAGAGGATCCTCTGAAACGGCCGGTGGTTTATGTGAAGGGCAACGACGCCGTCAAGCTCATGAACATCGTCAACAAGCAGAAGGTGGCCCGGGCTCGGATCCAACACAGGCCGCCAAGGGTAAGAGTTCACATTCACGCCTCCGACTTCAGAGCAAAGATGCTGCAAACACGTGTGAGACAGATCTGAAGCACATGTTGGATCACGACAAAGACGTGGAAAATGTCTCTGAGCTTCTACTGGTGGTGAAAGTTTCAGATGTAGGAAACCCGTGTAAATTCCAGCTGTGAAATCATTCTGTCTTTCTTCTGAGTTGCTTGGTGCCCCGAGGCTGAAAGCTTTTTCACAGCTCTGTGACAGATTAATATCAGTCGGTCAAAGGCCTGTTTGTTTGCTTGGCTATTTGATAAAAGGCCAGCAAGGTTGGAGGTCAAATAACTTAGCATAATGAAATTCTGGGATAAAAGGCCTTTTTTTTTTCTGGTGAGGAATAAAATGAACTTCTTTGAAGTATTAGTATTCGCCTTTTATTCTAGATCTTAAGCCTCAATTAAGAACAAAGCAGCGAGTTTTATGAGTTTAATGGGACACAAATGATCAAATACTGGAAAAATTGTCAGAAAAAAATTTAAATCTGTCTTACAAAGTGGAGCTACATAGCAAAACAAAATTCAGAACTTTTTTCATGGACTGAAAAACAAATCTGTTAAAGGGAAAGGTAAAAAAATCAGTGTGACAAAATTTCAGCATTCAGTCATCGTTTAGTGAAAGGATCAGGAGAAAAGAAAAGTCATTAGTAATATTAAGCGATGTTGGACAGCAGCGACATCCAAAATTGAGGAAAAGAAATGGAAGCTGGTTCAGGAAGGGTCATTTTCTACATGGGAGCATAATCTCCTTTATTCTCATATTCATGCCTAAAGCGAATGGCTGGAACAAGGAAGCCTTTTCCTCCGAAAGAAAGCGTCTACATCCATCTCCCAAAACCTGGAGGAAGAGTTGATTATAGTCTGATGAAACCATTCCTGACCAATTCCTACAGTGAAACATGGTGGTGGCTGCATCATGTCAGGCTTTCTGGTTGAGTGGATGCAATAGAATAAGAGGTATTTCAGTAATAAGGATCACAATTAGTTCATTTTGACTGAAAATCTCTGTGGTCTGCTAAAGGGAGATTTTCTCAATAACTGACAGATGAACTGATGAACTTTTGCTCGGCAGATTGGGAAAATATGACCAAATCACTTCTACCAAAGAAAACTGAAATCTAAATCTGAATAAAAAGAGGATTAAACAAAATATTGTACGCATTCTTTTCCCCATAACAATTTGTCTGTTCAGTCCCGTCACAGACATGGTTAACTTTGCGTTAACCATGGCAAAGTTGTAACTTGAGTAAATTAGTGTCATAGAACTTGCATACAAGGGAATAAATATTTAAGTGAATAGAAATGAATAGATATGTCTTCGCAGTCGATGTAAACCTTTTTTATGAGCTGCATGTGGAAATTTCTTAACATTGATTTTTTTTTAAATGTATTTTTTCCACAGCAGCCTACGGAATATTTTGACATGGGCATCTTCCTTGCTTTCTTCGTCGTGGTGTCGCTGGTTTGTCTCATCCTCCTCATCAAGATCAAACTAAAGCAAAGGAGAAGTCAGGTCAGTAACTCACTCAGCTACAAACATGTGAGCCCCGAAGCACAAGTCTTTTTTTTTTTTGTTGTTTTTTTTCTACAGAAGCTCCACTGCAGGCGTCGAGTCATGCGACAGTAGCTCCGCTGCTGATGGATTCCTCTTGTGTGTTGACAAAAACCTCTCAGTGGAGGCTTATGTCGAGATGCATGAATTGGAATTAGCATTTAATTAATGCTGATGAGAAGCCGGCTGACGGCGCCAAGCACACAGATGTCACGACAGGGCAGAAAACCTGCAGGGGCATCCGTTAAGATGAATGTAATCCAGCCAGGATGCCTGAGCTGCCTGGTTTAGATTATTAATTTTCCTCAGAGTGAGCTGATGCACTTTGATATTGGCCAATGTCTGGCTCTGTTTTGATTTTTATTATTTATTAAATTAATTCAGAGCTTTCCTCAAAGCCTCGTCTTGGAATTATGTTTTGGCCAAAGTTTTATTGTTGATCTGTTGTCTCCATCTTAACCATCTACAATTATCTACACAGAAACACCCACCTTGCGGTTTAATTAATCGTCAACAGAAATATTTCTTTCTTGAGTTGCCATCTGCTTTTAATCATCAAATCTGTTGGACATGACTCATGAGTTGACCTCTACAAAGTCATTTATCCATTAAGGTTACAGGAAGCAAATTATAGACAAAGAGGATAATTAGACATCTGGCTCCTAATGCGGCTTCTGTGAATGTTCCTTACATGTCACCAGGGCAAGTCTTGACTTATAACCTCCACTCTCTGCTGTAGTTCTGATCTCGCATTTATAAATGCTTTAGGGAATGATTTCAGCTATTGTGCAGATTCCACAAAACTTTCTCAAGCAAAAAAAATATATATATGTATATATAATTTTTTTTTTTTCTGTGTACTGCAGAGCTCCATGAACAGAATGGCCATCCAGGCGCTGGAAAAGATGGAGACGCGCAAGTTCAAGGCGAAAGGGAAGGGTCTGCGCGAAAGCAGCTGTGGAGCCTCTGATTCGCTGAGCAGCAGCTCCACCTCTGACTGCGCCATTTGTCTGGAGAAATACATCGATGGGGAGGTAAGAAAAGAGTCCATTTTATGGATGTTGTGGCATAAAACTTGATTAAAAAATACTTTTTTATTGTCCTTTCAGCTGTTTCATATAAGTGTCACTATGTTTTATTGGAATTTGGGAAAGTAGTTAAAAGCTTTGAAGTAAAACAAAAATGATGCATGTTTTTCTAAAATCCGGTGCAACAAATTACCTTCAGAAGAATGCTGATTTGTAAAGTGCCATTATCGGAAAAAACCAAAAGAATAAATAATCTGTTTGAAGCTTATCACAAGCCGTTTAGGAGAGATTTGAGATTAGCTGCTCCGGTTAAACAAATGTAAACTAACATAAGTTTTCTTGATTACTTTTTGTTTAATTTTTATTTTCAAAATCACTGATTTTGTGGTGCTACTTTAGAAATATTTGCAAAGGATTTTGCAATATTTGCACTTCTGTATGATGGGAAATGTGACTTTTTATTACTTACAATATTGATCACACTCTATAACTTGACATCAAGTAAGACTGATGCAACAGTGTAGTAGAAGTAAGAAATACTGCTGCCACCATATGGGAGTTAGCTGTCACTTAAAACTTTTTTTTTGTTTGTTTTGGGGTTTTTACCATTTTTTCTTCTTTTTTTTTTTTTTTACCATTTTTTGCAAAACAAATCGCAACAAGCTCATAATTTTCCAAAAAATTTTTTTTTTTTTTATTTATTGCATCAATTTCTGCAATTGTGTAGTCACAAAAAGTCTGATTTACAATGGCCTATTAAAAGTCCAGGGTGAGTTCTGAAAATTCTTATCTGCTGATGTTCAATTCGTCTGAATGACTTTTGCAATTTTCCAAGAAATTATGAGAAAACAGAGAGGTCTCTAGATATGCAATATATCTAGTCTCCTTCAAGCATTCTCTACTTTCAGTCATCACTAAAACTAATTAAAACACACTGAAGTTCAACGGCTGACGGGGGTTTTTCAATGTACGTTAAATGTTCGGCTTAATGGGATCATATATAAAGCAAGTTGACCTTTGTGTTCATGGAGCCACTGAGTTTGTTTTCTGTTCATGACATATTCTGCAGACATGAAACAAAATTGCAGTGGACAATAGAATGGAAGTCCCCCTGATGTGCTTGGGGACTGCAGCCTTGAGGGGTTTTTTTTTTGGTTTTTTTTCTTTCCGCCGCCTTTTTAGACATTTAGCTCAGTCTTTCACAGCACCTGGAGAGATAAGGGGTGCCCAGAGTATAGCAGGCTGTGATTACACTTCCTGTCCCAGCAGCCCCTAAACATGACCTTCTTTAAATCTCCATGGAGTCACTGTCAAAATATGTATCCCAGTCTTGGACTTTAGGGTTTTACTGTAACGGCATTGCTCATCCTTTATTCATGGATGCTGGAGGGACAAACCCTGTTGCCCCAGGGGGCACAGAGTCTGCGAGTGTGTGTGTTCTCTGTGGTTATGAGTCTTTTTGGTGAGGAGAAGAAAACACAACAAAGCATGGCGCCAGGATTGCACAGAAGGAAGTGGCGATATAAAAGGCTGAATGGCATCAAAGCAGTTTTTGAGGAGTGAACTCAGCAACAAAGGCTTTGATGGAAAAGAGCTTGAAGATGAGTCATGTATTAAGCCACCGAGTTTTAAAGGCAACAAGAGACTTCTTGGTGGAGAACATTCTAACTGTTCCCCGCTTTTGTCTCCAAATTCCTTTTAGCCAATATGGCAACTAAATCCAATTATATTAAACTAATACTCGAGTGTGAGCTTCTTGTTTTGTTCAGAAAAAACATGTTATTTTTGTTCTAAATCAGTTTAGTTTGAGGCATGTGTTGAATCTTATTCTTCAAGTTATGGGCTGTATTAAACCCTCAATTGGGGAATTGTGTGGCTCTGCTGCCACCCTGTGGACAGAGGCAACATAACGCATTCCCACAACCAAATGAATAGCTAACAGATATTTACACCAAATATTTGATTTGAACCATTACTCATGTGATCCAGTAGATTTTTTTTAATTTTTTTTATATGCATTCATGAAGTTGGCCTTTACAATATAATATTTTGGGCGATTTTATTAATGACTGCTCAGATGCTGAGCAGGAGGGATTGCTGCAAAGGACTCAACTAACCTAAACTGAGATTGACTGGTTTATGTTATAATTAGGACTGTATTCAAACAGAGCTATACACATGCATTGTTCATTAATTGATCGTATACTTATGCTTATAAAGAATTAAAAACCCCCTGTTTTGGAAAATACTTCGAGATGACATTTTTTGTGAATTAGTGGCACCTAAATAAACTGAATTGATTAATTCCTCCTCTTTTCATTTACAGGAGTTGCGGGTGATCCCTTGTGCTCACAGGTTTCATAAGAAATGCGTTGACCCCTGGCTGCTTCAGCATCACACCTGTCCCCACTGTAGACACAACATTATCGGTATGTTTGAACCCAATTTCCAACTTTTTTCTATTTTAAGAAGTCCATGTGCTTCTGAAAACAGCCCAAGCACTTAAAAATGCCGCCTGTTTTTTTTTTGTTTTTTTTTTAATTGTTTTTTTGGTGTCTAGAAAATTAGTGGAATATAAAGTCACAAATTAGTAGGCACTGCTTGTTACCTAGCGACCCCAGCAGAGCTCAAGCACGTTTTACAACTGTATGCGCTATACAACAGCTGCTGGAAAAGACAAGTGTTTTGTTGTTGCCTTAGCATCCAGAAACCACTTGCTGCACTCTTGCTGGTTGTGCAGGAGGCTCGACTTATGCTTTTTAAAGATGTATGATAATTGTGCATCTATTTGCAGCTGTTCTCATGTGCAAATGTAAAAGTTGCATTTGAGGAACGTGGTCAGAAGCAGCGTGTTTGGATTAAAAGTGACAGGAGGCTCTATAACAACTCATTCTAAAAGCTTAAAATGGGCAGAATTGAGCAGACAAAAGTCATTAAGAATTTGATTTTGTGAGAAAATGTATTGAGTATGTTTTTTTTTTATGTGGACCTGTTCAAGGTCAAGCTTCAGTCATTTTTAGCAAATGTTTAACCATTTGTTATTTCCTGTTTCTATGATGCAGAACAAAAGAAGGGAAACCCAGGACCAGCATGCATGGACCCTGGCAGCTCGCTCCATGGCAGGCAGCGGGTGGTGCTGCCGGTCCACTATCCTGGCAGGGTGCACCGTGCCGGCCAGGTGACGGCATACCCGACCAGAACCAGCATGGACCCTCATGGCAACCCTATCACCGTTCTCACAGTGGACCAGCACTCGGACCCTCGAGGTCTGTACCCACCCCAGTCAACGTCGGCTTTCCTCCGGAGTTACCACCCCGCCCTCCATCTGGAACATTCACTCAACCCCCACCACTGCAGGTTGGAGCACCGCGGACCCCCTGCCTACTCCGCGCAGCAGCATCATACCGCTTTTAAACGACCCAAGTTCCACGGTCGCAGCTTCTCCCGAGCAGCTTGTTTTTCCCAGTATGAAACCATGTATCAGCACTACTACTTCCAGGGCTTGTCGTTCCCCCAGCAGCCAGAGGGGGCGCAAGGGCCTTTGGCTGGGCAGCTGGGAGGAGGCGCAGGAGCCCACAAGGGCCACCACAGCAGAGCCTTCCAGCAAGGACTCCTGTACCCCACAGTGGTACACATGGCGCCTCCTTCTTCTTCACGGGTAGGGGACAGTGGCAGCACTTCTGGCCTGAGCTGTTACCATGGCCACCGCTCTGTGTGCAGCGGTTACCTGGCCGACTGTCCAGGTAGCGACAGCAGCAGCAGCAGCTCAGGCCAGTGCCACTGCTCCTCTAGCGACTCCATGTTGGACTGTACCGAGGTCAGCAACCAGGGGGTTTATGGAAGCTGCTCCACTTTCCGCAGCTCGCTGAGCAGCGACTACGACCCTTATGTCTACAGGAGCAAGAGTCCCTGTAGGGGCTCCACAGGGGAACCAGGTGCTTCGGGTTGCACCAGTGCTCCCACTGAGGACTCATCAATCCCCCCTCCACTGGGACATGACTGCCTCCAGCTTCCGGCTGGCGCGTCGGGATACAATTCGGGGGACCATCACTCCAACTGCAGTTTGGAGCCCAACTACAGCAGTCGTTCGTCACTGGAACCCAGGGAGAACATTAACACGAGCACTACCTCAGCTGGGGCCCCAGAGGCCGCTGCAGCCGACAGGGGGACGGGGGCTCAGGAGGAGTCGGGAGAACTCGGGGCTGCAGCCTGTAGCTGCTGTTTTGAGGTGATTCCTCCCAATGCAGAAAGCAAAGGGCAGGACTTGGACCAATCAGGGCCGGTAGCCTCGGGACACTGTCAGCGGGGTGTAGACTTTCAGAGTTCCTCCCCTAAGAACTACTTCACACCCGAACACTTGTATCCTCCTTCTGAGCAGGTGAGCTATGAAGGGCTGCCCTGCTGCTTCTACAAAGAGATGAAGGTGCACAGGGCCGCGGCGGGACATTTCACAGAGGACTACGCCGTTAATGTGCAGTACGCCCACTCGGACTCGGATGCCTGCTCAGGACAGGGCTGCTGCGAACTCAACCACAGGATACCCATAATTCCCGAGGACACAGACTGTGAAATGGGTTTGGGGGCAGAGACCCAGAGCAGCTTTTTACCTGTGAGCATAACAATGGAGGCAGAGCTGCAGACAGGGGAGCACCAAGAGCATAAAGAGAGGTACTTCCCCTCAGGACAGCTGGGTCAGGCAGAGGAGACGAGGGCTTTATTCCACCCTCAGCTCTCTGCAAGCCTGACCATACAGGGAACTAGTACCTCAACAAATGAGGGAGATCTGGGAATATGAGCACGAGTCCGGAAAGGTACGCTGTCAGCAAGTCGTTTAAAACCTTTAGTTGCCTTGCTCTAAAGTTGCTCTCTGAGCGCTGAATGTTATCATCTAAGATTGTGTGGATTTCTACTGAAATGGTATCGTTTCCCCCAGCCCCGAAGATAAGCAATGCATCATGTTCATTCCTGTGGCCCCTAATGTCTCAAAGCTGATTAGGCTCATTGGCATCGACTCAAAGGTTGGACGCCACCAAGAAAGGCCCTAATTTTAGATAAAATCAATATTTAAACAATTTTGTAAGTGCAAGCTGAAGGAACAAGAGCACAGTGGACCCCTGCTTATTCAGAGATTTTTTTTTTTTTGTAAAGCAAATCTAAAACTATTCAAACGGATTGGGAAGATGAAATGCCTTCACTTCTCTTAGTGCTGATTGGTGTAACCCACTTCTGCAGTAGTGCCAGGACCGTTTCCACTGAGTGTATTGTTGCATATTATGATACATTTGGTGTCTGAACTATTAAAATCAGACAGTTAAGCTTTTTTAGAGGGGGCCCCAAGTATACATGGGTATCAGCTCCTGCAAATACCAGGGGTCCACTGTCTACTATTTATGGAAGCATGTCTGCATTTGTATATTTTCTGTATTTGTGCAGATGAATAATGACAGCCTATAAAGCTAAATAATTATATGGACATAGCTATACCAAAACAGAAAGACATGTATTTTTATTTTTTTTTGTTTATTTGAAGAGCAGAAAAATGGGTCTCTAGTTGTGGGCCCAATAATAAAATACAGAAGAGCAAAGAAATGTGAATGCAAGGCTGACACTGGTTTATATTATAGTCACTATAAAGAATTTGTTTATGCATTTAATTTCTTTACGTTGTGGCCTATCTTTATGACATAAGCAACATTAGAGCCTTATTATAGTGAGATATTAACAGCGATATGAAACACTGCGTAAGGTCAAAATTCAGACTCAATTTGTGTCAGGTGTTTTGGAAACCCGAAAGAAATGTATTTTTGCTGTCAAATAAGCAGTTTCCTCTATGAGGTGTGCTCTTATAACAGTAAAAGATTCTAGTTTGTATCTTAAGGCCAAAGGAAAGTAGCTAAAGTTGTATCTCATAAGGGTTCCTTATTGTACTGTGACTTTTTGTTAAATGATGCAGTTCTACATACCACAGTGTATCAGTTTGAATCATAACGTGCCGTGCATAATACATTCATGCAATATCAATGCTTGTCATTCATGCCTTTCTGTTTGTACTGCAGACTGTTTTGTTTTTATACTGTTTCTATGAAATATACATGTTCTCTACACAGAGGAAAACCTGAAATAACCCTATTTATAAAAGTTAACCCAGTGCTGTAATCAAGTGAGAATCTAATCTTTGCCTTTGCAATAGAGATATGTACCTACGGCAAATATAACATTTTCGGGTACTTGAGTCACTATTTAATTTTTCTGTTGTTTCTAGCACTTAAGATTAAAAAAAAAAATGTGTAAAAAATTAATATTTTTTAATTTTCTAAGAATAATTATTTTCTGTCATACGATTACAAATGTTTAAAAAGAAAAAGAGGCTAGAAATCGATCTGTGTATATTCTGTACCTGTATAGCAAACACATTTCATAAATGGAACTATGTTCTCTGAATATTTATTTGCTAATATATTTATCTTTAAGCCATGTCTTATGTTCAGTGTATGAGCGTTTGAGTTATTTGGTTGCTTTTTGTTTTCTTTTTGAGAGAAAAATCACTAACATGAGACTTTGTATATACATGGTAATTGCACACAAGACGATTAAATCTTCTCTGACCAAAAAAACTGATTTTAAAACTTTAGTACTATACAGTTTTGTTAAAGTGTACAAAGATCTGTAAAATATACAGTTTAATTCAAGCAACTGTGTGTTTATTCTGTTTTATTCAGATTGTACAGAAGGTATAAAGTTATTCTGTTGTACTTTTACTATAACTTCATTAAAATACCTTTCCTGGTATTTAAACTTAGATTATTTTGGCAAAATTCTAGTTTTAAAGAAAACCATTTATTTATTTTAAATATCAGTTTATGTAGTTTGTCTCAATTTTGCAAGACGTCAGCAACACAGATTTTCCTGTGATTGTTCAGGTAAAATCTTTTGCTACTGAAATCATTATTGGTCAAATGCATTTTTCTGATTTTATGAAGCTGAATCTTGGATTTTCACATTAATTAAAACATACTTCATGTGTAATAACTAAATTTAATTAAAAAAAAATCCAATTATATTTTTGAAATAATGAGAATCTCATAAATGATGTCTAAATTGGAGCAAAGTAAGCAAACTATTATATATGAATGACAAATTCAAATACTGAAATTAGTTATTTAAGGCTTGATTTATTCAAATGAGACTAATGTTGCAAAAATATTTTTGTACAGCAGAGGCAGTTAAAACAAACTTTAGTGCAGAGTTTTCTGAACAACCATAAGTGCAAACACAAAAAACGCTTTCCACATATTACAATAAATAACCACTGACCTCTGCATTTCTGTCATTATGCAGCAGAATCTGCTTAGAGCCTCTGAGGCTTCGTGTCTGAAATCAGTCCGTGACACTTCAACAGTTTTTTTTTTTTTTGTCTTCCTACGGGAGGCAGTTAGAGTGCAGCTCACAGCTTGAAACCTGAGTGAAGAGCCACCACTCCACCTGTGAAGTTGAAGTACTGCACGCAGAAGAAACCTGCATCTTCAATCATTCCTTTGAACTCCTCCTGCAAAAGAGAAGGATAAAAAGGAGAATCCACAAAGTGACATGCTGTAAAGTTTCTGAGTTGAACTGCAGTTAAGCTTAACTTTGGAACTCCTTCAGCAGCAGTCTTTGAAGCAAGTTTTTCTGATTTTATATAAGCAAACATTTCCAACATGTTTCTTTTTAATTTGGAAACTTATTTTTTCTTTCAGAGAACAAATTCTGACTTAAAAATGTACTAAAATGTGGCAATGATGATGCTTCCAGCGTTCACAACAAGACAAAACAGAAACATTTCCTGCTCTATTAAAATTAACTACAATCAATGTGTCAAAGCAAAATCCAAGACTATATTTCAATAAACCCAGAGGTTTGTTCACTTCAGTGTTGCCACAACACAGAAACAGCGTTATATTTCAAACCAAAAATTTACACAGAGTTCTGCCTTAATCAACTCCAAAGTTTCCAAAACAATTACATCATCATTTGGTCTTCCCCTCATTCAATTAGTCTGTATGTAAACTTCAGATTTTTAAGACAATCAATAAATCTGACATTTTTTCTCTCTCGTTATTGTAGCATTTAGAAAATAGAAATTATTTTGGTAATTCCAACTGACCTAAAACAAGAAAAGCTTGGACTGATTTCACTTTATACAGTGAAGAAACAATTTGGTGTATGTAAACTTATGCTTTCAAATGCATATATTATTCAGTTCATGGGATTTGTTCCCTCAGTTTTATTAACAGCTTAAAAAAATCCATTTAAAATATATCAATAATTTTGCCAAAATAATCTAAGTTTGCTTTACTCATTTAATATATCGTCAATTCATTATTAATATTATACAACCTTGAGATAAATGGTTAATAAATAATAAAATAATAAAATATAGGATAATCTTTTTAAAAATGTTGATAAGAGTCACCTAAATACTACAAGATAACCATACTGGAAATACAAATCTAAAAGAAATGGGCATTTTTTTTTACCTGATCAGGGAACTTGCGAATGCTCTCCACCAAATACTGATATGACTTCCAGTCTCCAGCGATCACCTCTCCTAAAACTGGGATCACCTGGAAGCTGTACATATCGTAAAGTCTGAAAAGTGAAAAGAAGACAAAAGTTATCATTTCCGCTCAAAAGAAATTAAGCTCTAAATCTTTCAAATGCTTCAAACATCCAGCTCCATCCAATCATACGCAGCGTTACATTTAACAATGAGACTCACTTTGCAAGAACAGGATTGGTCACTTTGCTGAACTCTAAGCACATAAATCTTCCACCGGGCTTCAGGACACGCAGAGCCTCTTGAAGGGCCTATAAACAATAATAAATAAATTATTTAATTATTTATTAGGATAAATAATATTTGTTAGCTTTTTATAAAATCCGTCAGTGTTTTGTTTTTAACAAGGCCTCGTTTGAGAATCCCAGTTCTAAGTGGAAAGTCCGGATCGCGAAGAGAAATCGTCACTCTTTTTTTCTTTTTAATGAATAAACGAATGTGCATTTATATCAGTGTTCTTTGTCAGGAGCGCGAAAAAATAATTCCATAAATAAGCTGGCTAAAGGCAAAAACTAATAAACATTTGATAGAGGATTGAGGAATATAATTTGCAAACATTTTTCTATGCATTTAGATTTTTCCCACACCTAAACATGGAAAATATTAAAAGCAAATTCACCTTTTCTAAGAATGTGCCTATAAGAAGTATTTATTCAATAAAGCTAAAAAACAACAATATATCCCAAAAATAATATACAAACTTCAGGCATCTGAATCACAGTTTTCCACATAAGATTAGTTTTCAGTTAATGCTTCGACTGTGGATAGGTTCTCAAGATATAGCATTCACACAACAGTACAATTTTTTTTAGTTTTCATTATCATAAAAAAAATTGATACGTATCACATCTGATAACATTTTCCCTAAAAAATGTCAATTTCAATCTTTCAATTTTCACTTGGTTTGAAATTTGCCATGAAAAAGAGGTCAAATGAATCTAAAAAACTGTTTTTAACTAATAGGCTATACTCTTATGTGTTTAAAGTAGAGTTATTCAGTGCAATTTCTCCAGGTTTTCATAATTTTCTCAGTTACCTGATCAATATGAGTGACGTTTCGAATGCCAAAGGCGATGGTGTAAATATCAAACTGGTCATCATCAAAGGGCAGCTCCTCTGCATCTCCCACCACCCATGACAGCCCTGGTACACAGAGGCAATCAACAAACAGCAGCTGTTCATCAGCTGAAGTGAGTCTTTCACAGTGCTAACTTTTATTTAACTTCTGATCTGCTTTTACGTAAATCACACCAACTTAACACCTGCACTCGTCTGAAGCCTACCCGATGTGATGCCCAGGCTGTCCGCTCTCTGTTTGCCCACTTTCAGCATCTCCTTGTTGATGTCACAAACAACAGCCCTGGACTCCTGGGCTCTGTCCTCAGTGGGATACCTGTCAGAAATGTCCTTCCATGATGGGGTCTGGCTGGAACTCGCTGCTCGGCGCTTCTGTCTCTCTTGCTGATACAAAACATAGTCCAGGAAACGAAAAGAAATATCGCCTGGGGGTGGATAAAGGCACAAGATGCAACTGTGATGCCAGCGGAGGATTCAGCTGGATGATCAGCAAACTTGTGTCTACCTGTTCCACCGGCCACATCGAGAAGCCGAGCGCCAGGCTGCGGGTGCATGACATGCAGCAGCATGTCCTTCCACAGCCGATGAACGCCAAGGCTCATGGCGTCATTCATCACGTCATATTTCTGCGCCACATTCTCAAACACCTTGTAGACTGAAATTCAAAACAAACAGGACAAACTGTTACAGTAAAAGCTTCTGCAACTAAATAAAAGATACAGATTACCATGCCAGCTAATCATAATGAGCAAAGAGTCAGAGCCAAGGCTAAAGAAGAAATTAAAAACAAATAACATCTAAACATAAGAACTAATAAGCTGCCTTTTGAATTATGTTATAACTCTTTTTTTTCCATAGGAATGATCTTTAATCAAGAACTTAAACTTAAGTTGCTATTTTAAAACCACAATTCAGTGAAACCTTTCCAATTGAAAGCTCATTAAACATGTTTAAATCTTTTCTCATTCTTACATCATATTTGTTTTGGGGGGATTTTGGGGAGTATGCAGCTACATGCTACTTTTTGTTTCAGCTCTTATCATTTTAAAATACTTCATAAATAAATGGTAGGTCATCTGACTTATGTGTTGTGAGGTTATAAATGTTCTGCATGTGAATATGATCATAATACTCAGTGTTTTGTTTGCTTAGATACTTTTCATTAAGCATAACCAGTAGTCAATTGAGAACTGGAATAATTTAACTGATTTTAATGTCAAGTGAATATAACTATTTTAACTTGGTTATCTTGCATTTAGTAAATATCACGGTATATTACATATTTGCAGTTTATATGATATTCCGTCCTTGTGTGTGTTAGTTCATCTGGACTGAGCACCAAAGCTGTCCAGATTAAAATAGTTAAGGTAATTAAAGTAAAATCATAAAGCTAAATTACAAGCCGAACTTTCAAACAAATCCTCAAGCTTTGTTTGAGGATTTGAACTCCCCCTAAAGATTTACAAAGAGACAAGAAATAAGGGTGAACAGCTCTAAACAACGAGATTTCCAACGGACTTCTGTGAGGGTCGTCCTGTCTTCACTGACTTACCTCTCTTCGCCTTTTCCGCCTCGGGCACCGTTTCAAACCCGAAGTGTGTGCTTCTGTCCTCTGCTGCGTCGCTAATGCGGCGAGAGGAAGACGGGCCCAAACAACAGCCTGTGGCAGCTGAAGAAGTAATGCTTTTGTGGGAAAGGCGAGCCAGGCGACGGACCAACAGCCTCACGGATGCCGCCATGTTGCCAAGTTGCGCAACCCAGCTCTTCTTCCTCTGATGAACAGGCCGCAGGTGACGATGGATTGCTGCGGCTGCTCTCTGCTGGCCAACTATGGAATTGCAGTGAAATGTTAAATCCTAATCAGGTAGTTTAACGGTGTTGTCGTTTCACTAAAACCTTGAATCAGTCGTGATAAAATTAATTTGGGTCCTATCGTAGCGATGCATTACGAACCAAGGTATTTCAATGCCTCCAGGCTATGCATTGAAGGCACTTAATACTCAAAATAACTGCCCCGTCCTTTCACAGTTAATGCGGCTGTGCATTTTCTTGTAATGAAGTGCCACAAAGTAGACATCTGATTTTTACTTTTGCAAAAGTAAAAATTAGAAGGCAGTGCATTAACATGAGCACAGACATTAAGATTTTATTTCCAAATGTTTTATTAGAAGGCAGTATATTTGAGAAGCTTCAATAAGTACATATAGCAGTTTCCTAAAAAGTTCTTAAGTATTTGTAGTACCTCGAAGGCAAATCTGTAATCTGATTCACTTTAGCCACTTCTTGGGGGAAAAAACACTGAAGATCGAAACAGTCAAGTTGCTCCATCGCCTGTGAACTATTTTCCCAAAACATATTTGACTAAAATCTCAGAGAAGAGGAACTAATGCAAATCTGCCTGACTCCAGATCTCTGAGTGCAAAAAGGGGCAGCTTTTGTCCCCCTTTCTTCTCACTTTCCTATCCCTGCAGTAACCAGACACTGCCTCCTTTTGTCTCATTGTTCCCTAAATTACTTGTCTTCTTGGATTCAGAGGGATCCGCTTACAGCGGAGTCTTTTCCCCGGCTTTGGGAAGGCTGACCACAGGGGAGCTGCAGGCTCTGACTCTTTACAGGAGACAGAGAAGTGATGAGAAAGCTCCGCTTAACATTTCTAAATCAAAGGCCGTAGTAGAGATAGGTTCTGGTAGCTTTACAAATGAATGGAAACAACTGTTTTATTATAGAGCTGAGTTACAAAGATAGCTCTAATATTCTGCCACCATTAGAGGGAGCAAGAGGATTTTGTTTTCCAACAGTTGGCCATTTCTGCAGATGCTTAGGAATGTTTCTTATAGGATGTAGGTCTGTGAACTGAGATGGTTTAGCTATATCTTTTGGACCAGATAATATTTTTTTCAGCTAATGTTAGTATTATTCAACAGAGAAACAGCCCCGCAGCATCACAGATCCGCCACCGTACCTACAAGTGGTGAAGAAGTCTCTTTGCACATGTTTTGCACATGATGATTTGTTTTTACAGAAACTGACTCATTCTTTTGGTGTGATGCCTTTGTACCCGGACGTTGAATTTCACAAGCACCCAGTAGGAAAAACAAGAATCCCCCCCTACTGTGAATACAGAATGTTGTGATTATTGCCAGTATAAATCCTCTTTTAGCAGCTCCGACTGTGCTGTAAAATATCTCCCCTTTGGTGTTTTAAGACATAAAATAGAGAGAAATATATTATCAATTTCTATGGCTATTACTGGAAACTTAAAAACAACACCAACAGCAAAATGAGTCAGAAAACACAGTTGTGAAAACAAAATATGTGTGTAAGTTTATGTCTGGTTGAACGATGTGAGTGCCCAGTTGATTCTTTTTTGGGGGGGATTTTATTGTAATCTGCAGGGGGGGCAGAAAATCTTTGGGAACCACAGGGGGGCCCAGAAGAAAATCTTTGGGAACCACTGAATTAAGAAATTATCTCCAGAGTGCCAGCTTATCCCACATCTTTCTGTGTTTTCTTTTTTTTTTTTGTTTTTGGTCCTCAAATTATAAAGCTGGTCTCCTGCTGATCCCTCCAAAACACACGTTTCACCTCACCCCAGAGGGAAACCAACAGGTCACACATGCTTCTCCAAATCCGCATTGTGTGATGGGTGTGTGTCATCATTGCACATGTTTCATAAGTATCTAGCTTCATGAAAAAGTAAAAAAAAAAAAAAAGAAAAAGAAACTAAGGAAGGTGGAGCAGATGCCCAAACCTGCAAGCAATGAAGCCCTGATCCATTAAAGGAAAAAAGATGTTCAGTTTTGCTTTTTCTGCGCAACAGGCTTTAAATGGATTGCGAGGGAATGGGATTTGCTTGATCTGATATTTGTGGCCCATATGCTTCTCAGGGACTGACGCTGATTATGGTGATGATGAGGCCTGTTTTTTTCATCATGATGAAGCAGAAAAAAGAAAAAGAAACAAACACAAGTCAGCCTTAAGAAACATGCATACAGTGTTTATTTACAACCAGGACACATTAAATAAAACTACAAAGATACTTCACTTATACAAAAGATAGATTATATCCCATTCACATACAAAATAACAATAATTTACTGTATAAATTAACATTTCACTATATTTTGCTATTTACAATTTGATGAAAACAACATTTTGGCCCCTTGTGACAGTGTCCCACAGGGCCTATGCTATTGTTTTCATGTCATTGAGCACTTCAGGACATTCGCAACAATCTGAAGGGGGGAAATGCAACATTTTTGAGTACTCCGAAAGAGACGTAGCGTGGAATTTTCCGACCGACTGGAGGACGGGACAGAAGACGGGAGTTTGCATAATTCACCAGGCCAGACAAACAAATATACCCTTGTTAGATACCGACTGTCACATTTGGTTAGTTTGTGTTTGAAAGCGCATTAATTTCCCCGTCCCACTCCTCTCCACGCATGGTCAGCTCTGAACATTGCAGACCCAGGGGCGTCTGCAATGCAATGACTGCAGCTGAGCAGATGAGCAGAAGACAGCATTGAGTCACTTTTTTTTATTTTTTTTTACAAACTTCTAATTGGGAGACAGTGATGCAATATTCTTTTTTAATTGATTCAGATCCTGCATGAATCTGCTCATTGCTTCAAGTGCTCAGGTTGTTGATCAGGTCATTGTGGTTCATTTTCACCGTAATCTAAACGCAACCCGGGATAAGTACCGTTTTGTTTTGTAAGTACGAGCAAAACTAAGTGCATTGAGTGAAGAAACCACCTCAAGCGTTATAACCCCATGCAAGAAAAACCAACTGCTGATGGCACAGTAGTAGATTCTGACCTTTCTGAAGTGGTTAATATGTCACAGCTGCAAACTTAACGTCGGCTTGCGGGTGGCACCGCTGAGCACTTTCTGAGTGTACCGTTTGCATTCAACCTTCCGGGCCTGAAATCTGCGTGACAAGTCCAAAAACTCGAGAGTCTGTTGAATCTCAAGACACTTTAATGCTGCCTAAGCGTTCCACTTTTGAGCTCGCCAAATGAGAACGTTTAAAATAAAAGCAGATGGGACTCTCGAATGGTTTGCTGAGACAATAAAATCAAAGAGTGGTCATAAATATCTCTGTTTCCACAATGAATTATAGGATATACAACAATATTCACCCCCTTTCTCCTGCAATCAAAAGACTGAGAGTTAATGCGAACAATATGTTCAGTAAATGTCCAAGACTACAAGTAAGAGCACACAAATTAAACAAAATATAAGTTTTTATGAAGAGTTGCTTTCCTGATGGCGGCAGATCTACTTCCCCTCACACACAAGGTCTGGCATTTTTTCCAAAGAGAAATCCTGTCTTGGGAATCTCACTCCTCATATCTCCATCAGTTCTGAAGACTGCGAGGGTTCCCGGTCGATATAAAGACAGAAACAGATGTGTGGAATCTGATGCAGGGGAAGAGGAGATCCTTAAGGCACTTGAACACCATGAAACCGGAAAGACTCCCACCCACAGCCCAAGCAGGAAAAACAAGCCCCCAGATCTTCCCAAGACTCCCAAACTGGCAGCTTGTCAGGAAGAAAACAAATTCCAAACCTTCCTGTGACTTCTTCTGTCCACCCAAACGTTGGAGCAAAAGGTGGGTGAGAGAGCTCTCCTTCACTCTGATCTGCACCTAAAGTGCTGTGATATCTCAGTGTACTATTGATTTCCTCTCCTTATATACCCAGGTTATCGTGTCAAACACATCCAAGAGAAAAAGAAAGAAACTCAAGATTAGCATTTGCAAACAAAATAGAAAAGACAAACATATACAAGTCTTTGGAGGGAAACGACTCTGGCTTTTGACAGCAAATGTTCTTCTGTATGAGGCAGTTAGGAGTTGATGTGAAACTGTTAAGCTTTGACTGCAGGTGTTTAGGTGTGAGTTTTCACTGATGAAGCTGCAGTCTGGAGGGATTTTAGAGGTATGCTGATTGCTGAGGACGGCTGTGATGGATGAAAATGGCCCCCAATGGCCCCCAACATCTAGACGTGTTGAGAGCATCTAGATCTTCTTCCATCCAGTCTTTTAGCTCTCCTCTCTGTCACTGCGGCCCCTTATGCCCCTGTGTGACCCTCCTTCTTTGGTGTTAAGAGGAATGAGAGTGCCTTGTCTTTTTTTTTTGTTGTTGTTTTGGCCAAAAGGCCATTTAAACTGCAGTCACTGAGTCAGTTGCCATTAGTCACTCAGTTGTTTGCTTGTTAGTGAAGCGCCTTGTTGGATTTCACTGTCTCAGGGCCATATTATCCGACGGCGCTTGAGCAGAGTATTTGTGGATGGCGATAAAGGTGGAGAGCAGCATCAGCAGCAGCATTAGTGGCCCACTAGAGGGGCTGAGGTCCCCATGGTGGTTCTTTAGCTTCTTCTTGAAGAGGGAGATGGTGGAGGGCCGGTACAGGATGATCCATGGCTCGGAGGACACTGTGCTCTGGCTGCAGCTGTCTGAGCCACTGACTGTCGGGATGTTCGGCGTCCTGGAGGAAAAAATAAGCGGGAGATGAAACAAAAAGCAAAAAAGAAAACTAAACTTAGGCCAAATACAGAAAACACTCTAGTGTTAATTTTTGACAGTTTATTTAATCTTTCTCCAATATTTGCAGCTGTCTGCTGGTCAACTGGAGTTCACAAATTGAGCCACTAGATGGCACTACATCCTTCAGACTGGATCTTTAATTGCCCACTTTTGGTAATTTTGATATCAAAAATCTACAATACTAACAGTTAAAATGGTGTAAAGTAAGGAGTTTATTGAAATAAGGGGCCAATAGAAAAAATCTAATGTTGTTGATCAATTTAATTTTTCAGATTACAGAATAATTGAGGCAGTTTCAATCATTTATTTATTTATTGTAATCTTCTGTAATAAAACTGAATTTCAAAGAACCTCTGTTCTTTTTGCAGTTCAGATTTGACCAGTAAAAACAGAACATTTTGAGCTGGAGACGATTAAATGCTGCCCAGATTCCTAAAGCCTTTAAATGAGGAATCTGTGAATCACGCATCAGAATTGCTAGTCAGGTCTTTAGTTTAATTTTGTTCACATTGTGTTGCAAACAATGCAACACATTGAGAAAGTTCACTTTCTCTGTGAACATTCTCAGTCACAGAGAAAGTTCACATCGACTGGAGTTGCCATAAGCAACTCCAGGTTTTGCTGCCCATAGCAGATTACATATTTTTGTTAATAAAATAAAATCAGCAACAAAAAAAACTGACAAACATGTTTTTAAAATAGAGGCATACAACTAGTCACGTTTCATGATTTAGGAAGCATAAGATGATGATTTTAAATTTGCTCAAGGTGACGGATTTAAGTCTGTTTATACTGTAACTGATATGGACTTACAATGGTCTGATCCAAGACGGACATTGTTGCAAGCTTCTCATTTTGCTCTTTTTGTTTGTGAAAGCAGGTAGCAAAATATTAGCAATACGCATTACTAATATTTCATATAAATACGCTATTCTTCTCTGCACAATTTACATTTTTATTTAGCAGCAGATTTTTAGCTCCCACAGTTTGTAATTTATCTAAAATAGTTACATTTCCTGCTCAGTAAAGTTTCTTCTGAACTGCTGTGAGCCTAAAGTGCTCCTAAACAGCGTTTCATCAATTTTCCCTTAGTAGGATTTAATATTTAGAAAAGCATCATAGTAAAGAGAAACAACTTTTGAGGCTCAGTGCACAGAATGTTTCACCTTTTGGAAACTACTTTTTCCATAAATATAACTTTTTACACTCTGAGGTTTGAAATCTGCAAATGTCATGTCAGGAATGCAGTGAAATATCACAGATGAAGGGTTTAACATTTGTTGCTTGGTGGCTCCCGGTTCTAATATCGTCATACTTACTTGACCGTGACGTGGAGCAGCAGCTTGGCCACCATCGCCACCACCGTCAGTATGAGCAGAGCAGCCAGAGCATAGATGGTCCACACTGCAGAAAAAAGGGAGCGACTTAGTAACAAGACATCAAACATCCTGTCACAGTAACAAAAACAAACCCAAGCATACTGGAAAGATTAGCAAGAGAAGAGCTATTTGAGCGCTGCTGGCACACCTGTTTATAGTGTTCAGCCAGCAAATTGTCAAGAAATGGTGACACATTATCAGTGCACATCTGTTCTCCTCTGGCTGAGGAAAACACAAGGTAGTTAGATGAGGCAAAGCATGTGGGACTCTGGGAGAGGAATGTTTGCAGGAATCGGCAAAGCACAGGACGCCCGCGTTTTGCCTTGACAAAATGTCAGGTTGGGATAATTGGGGGAAATTCAAAGTTTCTTCACTTCTGAGTGATTGTCAGGTAGAAAAAGCACTTTAAGTTAGAGTCATACTTGGTCTCAACATGTAGAAGCATTTCTGTGGGAAAAAAAAGTTGATCTGAACAGTTTCAGAGGGAAGAGTTCATGCTGAGATTTGAGTACGGTGGGGTGTTAACATACTAGCGCTGTGGCCGGTGGTCTCGCCGCGTCCAGCCCACTGACCTGGCATGTTGTGCTCGGGTTTGCCGGGGCTGGACGTGATCACATAGAGGATGTGTGAGGTGCGTCCGTTGGCGGTGCTGTTGGATCCCTCTGTGACGCTGCTGGACAGCTGAGGGCCCAACGTGCTCAAGGCGTCTTTGCTCTCTTTTTCATCCGAGCCTCTGGGAATCGTGGTCCTGGTGTCCTGCCTTCTGAGAGCTACACAGACACAAACATGAAAATAAATATGCTTTTTGAAACCATCTTCTAGCAGGTTTAAATTTTAAATTCTTCTCTTGAATGAGCTGATCCCAAAATTATCTGATGTCCTGGAGGATGATGTCAAATTATACAGCAAAGGGAGGAGAGAATATTTACTGCTAACATGATTTTGAACACTAGTTCAGAGTTGTGAGGCTCATCAGTGTCTTCAAAATTTGCCTAAAATTGGCAGCTGCCCACATGCACAAGCCAAATAACTTCTGAAAATGGATAAAGAATTAGTTAAGTAGTTTTTAAAATGTATTATTCTTATTAATTCTTCTTATTATTATTATTGCACCCTGTAAAAAAGAAACTGTTCAAATAAATGGTTAAAATTTAGGTAATAAGTAAGTAGAGTGTATTTAAACTTTTGACTGCAACTGTACATACTGATTTAGTAAAGTGTCAGTTAAAAATGAGAAGTTTAATTTGACATTTTTAGCCTGTACTTTATTCATTCATCATTGGTTGTAATTTAATTAGATTTTGTTCAGGAGATACCAAATACTATGTTGTTTTAAATTTGATGCAGTTTTTCTTGTAGAAAACCTTTAAAATTAAAATCTGTTTATCCTGCATGTAATATGCACATGTGTCTTTACCAATGCTGTTTCAAATAAATGTACCTCAAACTGATAATGTATTGAAGAATATGAAGAAGTTACTCTCATGAAGTCAACAGGTCATTAAATAGTCTTCATTAAAAACATGGAACCATTAGCAAAGACTTCTCCATCCCTGCTTGTTTCTGTCCTCCATGAATGGTGGTCGGATTTGAAAGCAGTGTGGGATATTTTTCCTACTTTTCACGTAATCGCTCGACTTGACTGTGATGTTCCCGGAACGTCCCACATGTTTCCCATTTGCAGGCAAAATGGCATGCTTCAAACCCAGTCACAGCTGAAATGCACCACCATCCTCATCTGAGAGCATTTACCCTGAAATTACAGCCCAGCCTCCCAGCCTGCCACCGTGGAGATACAGAGCGGAGTTAGTGGCGATAATCAAACTCGGTAATCTTTCTTCTCTCTCTGCTGGGCTCCTTCTTCTGCTCACCTACTGTATCGATGTAAAGTTTGCTTTCAGCCTTTCAAAACAGAAGGGCTGATAATGGTGACCTTTTCCTGCATTGCGTCTCTATTTCTTGGCTACACAGCGCCTCAAAGAAAACAAGAACCACGCCTGTGAAGAGGTCAGGAGATTCTGACCTTCTGATATTGTTTCAGTGTAACTCCACCGAGGCAGAAAAATGACAAGAATATAAATAGCGACAGAGAGGGAGGAGCGGGAACAGACTGCATCGCTCTGTGTCAGCCTGTAAGATTAAATGTCACCTATACCTTGTTATATTATCTTACAATTTATGTGTCCCTTTGGAAATTAACATAATATTAAAATTGTGTAAAACACAATTTAAAAAAAAAACATGTGGCTTTAAATTCACTGCGGTTTTCCCAGCTGTTCTTCACAGTAAAATTGGATTATAAGAAGGTGCACTGACAGTACTATGTACATAGTTGTCCAACATATTTGCTTTGAGGTTCAGCAGGGAGCAAACTCTGGAAAAGCCAAGCACCCTGCTGACAATGGAGCAAGTTCCTTGAAAAACAAATTTATCCAGACACGCAGGATCATCTGCAGCTGCGAGGAGAGATCTACAGCGCCTTGCGAAAGGTTTCGCATAACTTGAACTTTTTCACCTTGTGTCATGTTACAGCAATGAATGCCAATGTATTTATTGCAAATGTATGACACAGACCAGCATGAGGTGCTTCAAAACTTCAAAATGGAAGAGGAAAAAAAAACATGGTTTCAACATTTACACAGGTAAGATCTGAAAACAGCTTGAGGTGCTTTCTTATTCCTGTGAGCCAAGACTTTGTAGAAGAGTTTAAACACAGTCGGGTTGGATGGGCAGCATGTGTGAACTTTCAAATCTTTACACAGATTCTCAGTTGTATTTAGAGCCAAACTTTGACTGGGCCATTCTAAAACTATTATCTTGTTTCTCTGTACATGTCCCCGCAGTGTGATGATGCCAATATGATTTAGTTTAGTTTGGTTTAATTTAGTTTAGTTAATTACAATTCATATCTCATAATATAAATTTAGATTGCTATTTTCTTGAAAAGGAGTTAGGAAGAAGTATAAACTTATTTGATCCTGACAACTTTCTTTCATATCTGTTACTTTTTGCACATTATTAATGTATGTGACTTTAGACATTATTTTTCTGTGGTATGTTTCAAAGTAAACTAATACGGCTTTACTTTAGCAATGGTTTTTCTTTCAGCTAGTCTTTCATAAAAGGCCAGATTTGTAGGGTGAATGACTGAGCATCAGACCTAACAGGAAATAACTAAAACTGCTGAACAAAATACTATCAAATCAGCACACAAAGGATGCAGTAGCAATGGTTGTTCATTAATCTTACCTTGGTACAAAAGAGCAAAGCCATGAGCTTGATTGGTGCGATCTGAGAAGAAGTACAGAATAACAAAGTCTCCTGTGATGTTCACCAGCCCCCGCGGTGGACTGCGCCAGTCGAAGCGGGCAACCACCTCCCTGGTGTAGCCATCCAGAAGCTCCACCATGTCGGTCTGGTCGGAGATGTCGAAGAAGGTGAAGTTGAAGAGGATGGCGTAGGATCCGGGGACCTGGATGGTCCAGTAGCAAACGCGGCTGGCCGCATATTTGTCAGGGAAGTCGGGGGAGTAGATCACTCCAGCGGGGGACGTGTAGTTCCCACCACAGGCGCCAACCCGGACTGAGGGCAGGAGGAGACGGAGCACGGTCAGAGATGAATGCTTTTCTAAACTTGGTGTGAACCTGAAATAAGCTCAGGTATGAACTGATAACAGCTACTTAGTGATACTCAAATGGCAGCACAGCATTGGATTGGAAAAAAAATCATGATGATAGGTAAATAATTTAACAGCAGTTTTAATCCTGATGAAAACTTTTTTTATAAATTTTCTTAGGCTGGTAGCTAATGCTGCAGGCAGACATGAGTTGAATTACATCATAATTTTTACAGATTTATTTAAGGATAAAACAAACAACTAAGCTAACTTTGAGAAATCATCATTGTTGATTGATTGGTACTGAAAGTAAAATATTAGATTTGTCCATGATGTCATTGTGAAAGGAAATTTGTAAAGAATAGCCTGAGCAGGTCACCAGTCTATCGCAGGGCAACACAGAGACAGACATGACAAACAACTAAAAACAGACGCGCTCACACCAAGGGCGAATTTAGAGAGACCAATTAACATAACAGTCATGTTTTTGGACTGTGGGAGAAGCCCGGAGTACCCGGAGAGAAAATATGTAAATAGTGAATAAAATAAATACGAATATTCATGCAATCGTGACGTGGAAAATCTAAACTTACTAGGTCCATGTAATATCAAGCAGGCATTGGGTGCTATCTTTTAGGCTCACAGAAATTGCTGCACAGTTTTCACCACACGGTTTTGTCAAACTTTCCTCTAAGAACTTAATTTTTCCACCAAACTGCAGCACAAGCAGGAGAAAAATGCCTCAGTGGCGTTTACCGTCAAAGACGATGATCCAGCCGTCTCCCCCGCAGGGCTGAGTGTGATCGCCGAAGCAAACGTGGTTACACTCCATGCTGGATGACTCCACATGGTCTTGCAGGTTTGCTTCGTTGCCACAGAAGCAGGCATAACCTGACTCCATGCCGGCAAGCTGCAAAACAAAAAGTTTGGAACAAACTCCACTCAGCGATTTTCATTTGAAATCAATTTGGCAAAGCAGACACGGAGGCAAACCCTTCAGGGGGTCTCAAGTCTGCTGACTGAGAAGCAACACAATGAGATATTCTCAGCTGCTGGAAAAAAAATGCTGAAAATATCCTAACATACACCACAAACTGTTGACTTTCTGTGGTTTTCTAAATATCAGAAATCACATTTATGTCCATTGCTGTTTACATTTAATTTGTATGGATTAGCAAACAGTATTTTCACCCCTTAATCTTTTCACATTTTCCCAATTTACAACTGCAAACATCACAGCTAAAGATCATGTGTTGGTGCTGATATTGACAAAGAAAATCACATGTGCAAAGCAAAGCATACGCCAAAAGATCTGCAGCATTAATTGCAGCAAAAGGCTCTTCTACATAGTATTAATTTGGGAAGTCTGAATATTTTTAGTTATTTGAAGAGCTTATATCAGCTTCCTTCCGTTTTACAATTAACTGTAAAAAATGTTTTTACATTGATCCATCAAAAATTAAAAAATAAATCCACTAAATGTTTGTGTTTGCAACATGATAAAATGGGAAAAGGTTTTGGGTTTGAATACTTTTGTAAGGTGTAATGTAATTACTTTATTTACATTATAAAGTAATAATGTAAATAAAGTATCTCAAACAGCTTTTACCATAAACATAGAAGTTAATGATAATTAGCTCCTTAAAGATTTGGAATATGGCGGTAGAAAAACTAAAAGCTTCACCCCTAAACGTCCTGCCAGACACTGGGAACGCTTGTTCTCAAAAGAATCATTGTCTTTCATTCGAAAAAGACACCATTGTTCCAATTTCTGGGCTGAGATGAATTTGGTGAATTGAAGGTACGGGCAACATTTCCCAGCCTCCATGTTTTGTGTCATGAAACAGGAATTCATTCAGCCCCTGCTCTCCACACAAGCCGTTCAATGAAGTCAGGGAGAGACAGATTTATGCCGCACTCAAAAAGTCATGTGAGCTCTAGATTCTCAAGTAGTTATTGTTTGTCAAGGACAATAACAATAAAACAAAAATCAGTAGCCTCTTTCTGCAGCATGTGCGTAGCGAACAGGTGACGAAGTTGGGGCGGATCTGCTGGGACAGGAAAGCAACACCTGGTGCAGCCTGTGGTGGACAACAATTGTTGTGATGGAAAAATGAAAAAACCTTGCAGAGGAGATGTCCAGTGGGCTAACAGCCATTCATTTCCTGATGTCAGGCCTAATTATTGGGATAATTTGTCATCTATAGACTTAAGGTTTAAGGCAGCATCTTTGATGGCTAAATAATAAGGCCATTCAAACGACAATAAAACAAACCATTACTCATATCAAAACTGAGCTGAAGACTAATTGAAGTGAAATATGAACAGTTTTCTGGACAATATTTATTCCAACAGGTGGATAAAAAGAAGGATCCCATTGTCCTTCAGGTGTATTTTTGTCCTTAAGTTGCACGTTTTCGTTTCTTTCAGCGTACTATGAAGTCTCACCGAGTATTTCTGACTTCGACAGAAGTTGATGCAGGTCTGGATGGTGAGTTTGTTGGAGATGTCATGAACGCCAGGAAGAGTCGGAGGATGACCGGTGTCTTTGAAGCAGCCCAGATTCCCAGGCACTGCAGAGATACGGGACGAGAGTGAAAAGGACATTAGGAGATTGGGATTATTTTTAAGGAATTTATTGAACATTTAACTTAATATTGTGCAATGTCAGAATTAAATACACAAATTAGTCAATTATTGAATAAATAAACTGTTTGTACTTCTTGTTATTAGCATTCTAGAAAAATATGCAAAAAGAGAATGAGTCTGGAGAGGCGCAATATGTATGAATAATTGTATTTACTGTCTTTCATTCTCTACAAACTGTTTCTCTCCATCCTGACCAAACAGATGTAGAGAAGAGATGGAACATTTTAATATCACAGCTCTGTAGTTTTATCTGTTTGCCTCCTTTAATCCACAGTATATTTACTAAACCGGGTCCCATCTCCAATACTATCTCTTTAAATCTAGCAAACGTGATTACACACTCCAAAGCCTTTAAATTCAGCATAATAGCTCAAGAAGAGCCAATAAAGCCTCTGGCAGTCCATGTCCCATTTGTGATTTGTTTTTTATATAAATTGGCTTTCTTGTGTTTTACTTCAGCATTGTGAAGTGCAGCAAATTTGACAAACAGTAATACATTCACAAATTGAAAGCTATTTCCATGGGAAGCAAGAAAAATCCAGGGCGCAGAAGACCTCATTAAAACAAAGATGGACGAGACACGAGCAAAGTTTGTCAATCACGTTTTAGGACACAACTGGAATGCAAAATTGAAAGCCGTGAGATATATATTGCTGTTACATATCAAGGGATTTATTTGATCACAAGTTGGATATCACACAGAGGAACGTTTGTTTTTGGCGCAGCAACAACATCTTGGTCTCTGGATGCAAAGTTTGACAAGTCCGGAGACTGCAGGGCTGTTCGTCCCCCGATGCTGCTTTCTCCCAGAACTGAGACTCCCGGCAGCAGACGTCGAAATAACAAACAGAGCCGCTGACGACAGCCAACACCAGCGAGAAACATTTTCACTCTGCTGTCCTGATTCTGTTTTGGAACGTACCGATAATACGCAAACAAAAACATCATGGACAGACCATAAATTTGGATTAAATATTTACAGCCTCGCTGCGGTCAAAACATCTTGTGTCGAACTGACCTTGATGAAGACCACACACACACACACCCCCACACACACACACACACACACACACACACACACACACACACACACACACACACACACACACACACAGTTTGGGTCTATGGTGCTGGTGCCAGTGTTAAGTTTTCAGCTGGCACGAAAACTCGCTGCCGTCTCCAGTGAGATTCTGCAAATTCTTTCTGTTTATGAAGGAATTAAGCACAAAGGCTTTTCAGAAAGAAAAGTGTGACATGTTTAAGATTCCGCCACAAACTGGTGGGTACAAGGAGGAACGACACAAAACAGACACATTCTCAATTGTTGGCCGCAAAGTGACCGTTATTTGGTCTGCCATCGCACTGTGTTTGACAAATGACTCGGCATTTGAAGACAAAATCATCTAACTCTGTCGCACAAGCAGTAAATCGTGTGCAACATTCTTTTTTGTGTGTGTTTTTGCTGTTTTTTGAGGTCCAGCCAAGCCACAGCTTCAGAGGAGGGTAAATATGGTTGCCTGGGTCATTTACTGTGACATGAAGGAACACACTGCCCAAGTTAGGAGCTGGATTATATGACAGGTTAAAGGGAAATCAGAAAGTAATGAGAGTGTTTGAGGCTTTCAGTGTTTCATACAGAGCTCTCTTTGCTCAGTAATGCACTGGACTGACCCCTGAGGTGTGTGCACTGCGGGAGCAGAGATAAACACCTGGCTGGAAACCAGCAACCTCCCTCCAAGCAAGGCACTTCAGTGATGCCTTATGAAAAGCAAAGTGGGGGGAAAACTGCTACTGCAGGGCTCAGCAGCTCAGATTAAAGGCAGAAATAATGTTTTTCTTCACTCTGCTTTGACATGATGATTTCAGACTGCAGTTAATTTATCGTTCTTTGTCCTCGTCTCGTCTCACTTCGCGCCGTTGAGCAGCAGGTGGGATTGTATCACGCCGGAGCAGCTTTTCATTTTACGCGGATCTTGCGACGTCCCTGCCCGTCTTTATCCCAAAAGTTGTCCCGCCTCAAAAGTCCCGGAGAAAACAACCATCACAAACATCTGTGCTGCAGACTCAACAAGCACAAATATCCACTTAGAAAAAAAACACAAAAATGTTTAACACACTTCAAAGCTGCTGGTGGAATTTGGGCTTTAATGAGCCAAAGGGGAGAAATGGAGGAAACACAAGCAGCTCCAATCCAGACCTATGAAAACCTTTGGAAATCCCAGCAGGATGGGGGCTCAGTTGGACTCTTACACTCACAGCTTGGTTTGTTTACCTTCCTGCACAGAAACGCAGTGTGCCTAACCTCAGATACATGTTCCTCGGTCAAGAACCCCCCAAAAAACACAAGAGTGGTAAAGAGAAGAACAAAACGCACAGGGATGGGGTTGAAACATCAAACATTTTGCAGCAGGCAGGCACTGGCAGCGAGTTCATGCAAGCAGGTTGATGAGCTGAGGCGACAAACGTGTTATTATGGGAAGAAAATCTGAAATTCCTACAACATCTGGAGGGTTAAAAGCAAACACAGAAAACTCCAAAAACGCATTTAGAGGTTGTCCCTCTAATTATATTAAATTGACACAGTTATGGCTTTCTGCTTGATCTTCCTAACAGTGTTCAAGATGAGGCAAGGCAGGGAACATCAGGTCAAATATTAGGTCATTGGAGTGCTGCAGGGATTCAGTTCAAAAGCCAAGATCACAATTTGTTCCAGCCAAGAAGACTACAAAGACGAGCAGTGATTGATTTTTAAACATGGTTATTTTTCTCTATTTCAAACAACTTGATTACTTGGAATTGTCTTTCTTGTGCTTTACTGAATGCAATAAATCAAGGAAGTGTCCTTTGGGAGTTAAAATATAAACCAAAAGTCAACAACAAAAGGCTTTAATGTTGTTTATGGGTATATTTCTTTTTCCACTCTGAGCAATAACTGGGACAAATCTTTATGCTTTATGGGAATGGTTTTTGATTTATTTATTCAAAAACATTAACATTTACAACAAGTTTGCAAAAAGCATTCAACATCCCTCTGTCTGAAGTAATTAAATGAAGTGTTAATGACATCCGCCTTACAATGTGGAACTATGTAATACTGTCGTGAGATTGAAATGACATTCTAAGATTTCATTTTTTATGTCTACAAAAAGAGTTAATGCTTTTTTTTAATTCAGACCAGATTTAGTATTTGTCTGATTCTAATTTGGTTCTAATGCTGAAAATAGATCGAAAATGCAGTTCTTTCAATAAATCTGACACTGTATTTTAAAAAAATCTACGTTCAATATGTAGTTACGTATCGACTAGACTTATGTAAATGCTACTTTAGTTTACCCTGACAGAAAGCTTGAAATCTAACGTTAACATTAGCGGCTAACTAGCTATTCTGAATATTTGTAAGTTGGTTCCTTTTTCTGTCCAATATTCAAAATACTAATAAAAATATGTTGCTGTGGTGAATTTTAATGCTTTAGTAATCAGGTATTGTCAGCTAACTTGATGAGAAGCCTGTGTTAGTCCACTCCATCTGCACAAAAGGGAAATTCAAGAGCAAGAACACTTTTAGCAACTAAAAAAAAACTAACAAAGTAAGCTAATGAAGTATAGAATCTGTTTTACTTGCTCTAAACAAACATTAAAAGTCCTACTAACTTTTCTTTTTGATTTTCTTCAGCAAGGAACCACTGTGAGTTTCTGCCTGAACAGCTCTGGGCGTGGGAACATGAAAGGTCAGTTTAAGGAGGCTGATTGGCAGCACCCACACAGATCACAGATGAAATCTCCCCCGGGGGCTTTAGCGTGTGGGTGATGGCATGAGCTTTTCATAATGAGTAATTACCTTCACATAACAATAAATGAGCATTTTTCTTCTGCTCTCTTAAGTCGATTTGGTAATTTTACTTTGTTGCTTCAGCAGGTCTAAGAATATTTACATTTAGCCAAATTTACATATAACTGTTCAACAGGTAAGAGAAGTGAATTAATATTTTCTTAGATATAACATCCAAAACAAACATTTGATCTAGAATTGAATGATTAAGTCACACTCATTTGGAAATTCAATCCAAATGAGTGTTATAACACATCTTTAGGTTGAGCTGTGAACATTTTTCTTAATCTGAATTATCTTTATTGGCCAATGTTGGGTGAAAAAACAATATACATACGTAAAACTTAAATGTTTTTTTTATTTTTGAGAATCGGTTACAAAAACAAAGTGTCCTTTTTGTATCGTAACTTAAAGAACATGTTGAACTCCTCCATGTCTTTCAGTTCTTATGAGAACGTCCTTGTTTCTACCTGCACACTATTTGCAAGTAACAGGCAGATCAACACTTAATACGAAGCTGCAGATTTTTACAAGCCACGACGACGTGGCTTGTACAAACCACAAACAGTCCTGAGCAGTTTCTATTAATTTCAAAAACATACCAGCAGAGGAGCAGCACAGCCTTAAGAGAAGTCCAACACCTGAGGATTTTGCAATCGCTGAGGCTGCCAGAGACAAAACCTCCAGAGAAAATAAATGCAGGCATGATGAGACAAAGCAAAATACTACTTTTCTCTGTACTGTTTCACATGCTTTACATTCTGGCAGCTTTGCAAAGCAAAACACATTATTATTATTTTTATTATTTTTTTTATTAGCAGCAGCCTTTAACCTTCAAGCACCTTCAAATAGAAGTCAGTGTAGTATAACGAAATCTAATTTAGTTTTTGTTTGACTTAAAGATGAAAAGAAAGAAAACTGAACAGACAAAATAGACAAAAATAACCGGTGTGAAAAATTAAAAATGATCATTTTAGTTGCATCACTGCTTCATTAACGTCCAACCCAAAAGTCATTAATGTTTGCACTAGAGAGCAGCAGTTAGGTTGAAAGAGTTTATGTGGGATTTTAAAAGCTCATTCCTCAAGTGCTTAAAGGATCATTGCAAGTAATTTAAAACAAAGGTGCACTGAAGTCTTGGAAAGTCTTCCAGCAGCTCATGAATCTGACCCTGGCTGGTTAAATGTTTAAGTTTGATGCGCTGCTTTCTGTGTCTTTATTCCCTGCTTGGCCTCGTTTATTACTTCTTTTGTAGTACGGTATATTCAATACGTAAACAAATACAGCTGCTGCATTTCACCAGGCCTGTGATTACTCCAGTCGACTGCACCGCAGTCCACCAGAACATAAGGAAAATGGAGAAATGTGCCGCAAAGCTCCCCCAGGAGTTTCTGGAAACCCAGCATGGTTTGTCAAGAAGTGGGAGTTGCTGTTGTGAGTTTTAGCTGCTTTTGTTTTTCTACGCGGACCATAAATTCTCCAGCCACTAAATGGAACAAGTTTGCGTCTTAAAGTAAACGGACTTATTAGTGGGCAGGAAGAAAAAAGGAATTAGATCTAACATACAGATTTACCAATGCATGTTTCTCTGTTTGCCTTTTATGCACACAACACAGGTAACAAATACATTTATAAGTGGAATCTGTGTGAGTGATTTTTCTTTGTTTGTGTGTGAGGTGGAGATGCTACAACAAGACTGAGACGGAGCAGATCAATGTCCCCGCTTGGGGCCTTGGAATAGTGACTAACCATCTAATTAGAGGGAAGGGAGAAGAAGCAGGGCTTTAAATGAATAATTAGTGTCTTCTCTGAGTCCGAACAATACAGGGAAGACATGAAAAATGGCCACCAGTCTGCATCGCTGCCTCTGCCGGCAAACTAAATAGGCCGTGTCCCGAGGAGAGCCAGGAGACCTGATACTGGGAGATCTGGAGATGAAAAGATGCGCAGATACTTTGTGGCCACCTCAGGTGAAAGATAAGAACTTCATTTATCATCACATACTTTCCAAGACAGTAAAGTCTCATTCGTCTGGAGTGACAGTGCTTATCTGGGCACCAGACATAAACTTTAGAGTCTCACTTTCTTAGTACACATTTTCAAACCAATGTAGATAAACTTTACTTCAAATGCTACACTGCAGAGTAAAGTCTCTTGATTCGTACAGCATTCAGAATGAAAGACAAAAAAAGAAAACACTGCATTTCTCACGCAGTGAAACCACAGAGGGGCTGAAGGCAACAACTGCGGAAAAACATGAAGACCTATTTTGTAAGAAGATGAGAGTAAAACACAAACATTTGAAATTCCCCAGAAGCAGGAGTATTAGTTTTCCCAATAACTTTGAAGAACTGCATAAAATTATGATCATTATTTCAGACATGATTGTTTCACTGAGAGTTCAGGTGACAGATTTAGGACTAAACTGAAATCTCAGTGTACAATTATTATTATTATTATTATTATTATTATTATTTACAATTTAGCTTGTCATTTAAAAAAAAATGTTTTTTTGTTTTATCTTTTGTATTAGACTCTTACTTTGCCTGGAAATGCTTTGCATTTTTTTGGGGGGGACAGGAAGATTATAACTGTTGCACCACCTCTAGCCTCTATTTCCTGTGACTTCTCCAACAACAAAGCTAATGACGGTTTAAAATGTCATAAAATGACATATCAGGGTCTCTGAAAATATAGTGAGATAAATTGTTTAGTTTACAACTCTGTCTACAGCAGAAAGATTCATTAAAGAATAAAATAACCAGATAATTGCTTGGATGTAGCAATGCTATAGAGTATTTTACCAATGTTTAACACCCAGAAACACCAAAGAGGTATCAGGAATATCTTTTCCAAAAGACCTGCTGTTGTTCTTACCAACACGTCTTTGACAGCGGTAGTTTAAATCGAGCAGAATGGCAGATGGTAAAAATGTCAACGCCTCACATATAAAAGCAGAAAAAGTATTTACAGTAAATGTTTGAAATAAAATGTCATTCTTTCACCCTAAGTACCTTTCTACCAGTAAAATAACCAATGTTTATATCCTTAAACAGCTTAGACTGACTACACTGTTTTAATTAAATGTAAAAAATGTAAAAAAGCACAAAACAACTGCCAGTCTTCTTGTTCTCATTAGCAAACATCCTACGAAACCCGCTGCCCTCATGATCAATACCTCCAATTCCCTAATGGCCCGCATGATTTAATTGAACTATGTCTAAAGAATCAGGAGGCAGACGAGGGAGAAAATCTCTATGGTGCCCTACTGGTTGTTTATGGAGGACTTTTCTGAATAAAAGGTTTCTTCACATCACTATTTCGTCTTTGAAAAGATTAGATACCACAGAGTGTGTTGAAGTCTTTAAAATCCACTTTTTGCTTACTTACAAGTAAAAGTATAACTACTTTATGGCACTCCTGGTGAAGATATTGGGAATACCCATGAAATAAATTCATCTTTTATTGCAATTCAAATCTTTACAAGATTCCCTTCTCGCCTTTCACAGTTTTGAAGCGTATATAAGAGTGATCAAGTCTTGAGTCCTGTATTCTTCACTTCAAGTTACTCCACAGGTTTTTCTGCAAGATTTACATTTGGAAAACGAGATGGTCATGGAAGATGGTTGACATTTTGTCTTTTGAACCATTTCTGTGCTTATTTTCAGTCAATTAAAGTCAAATAAATAAGAGGGATTTGTAGGGATTTTAACACTTGTTTCATTGTAAGGAGGCTCCCTTAACAAAGAACATTTTAGAAAATACTATGTCTGTTTTCATAAACAGAAAAAAGGCTTTCAACATCTCAAATAACATTTTACAGAATCTCCATTCTGTGCAAAAAGTTCAGTGAAGTCAAAGTGAACCCTAACCAGTGTAATCATTTAGGATTTCGAACTACAGATGGTCATATTTGGTCCAGACACCTTAAAAAGCCCAACATAGCTGCCCTTTAATTTAGCGCCATGGCATAACCCATAACTTTAGTATTAGCAGGCGGCTCCAGCATACAGAAACAACCTCCTGCAGGCCAGTGTTTACAGAGCAGAGCTCTTCTCGTGAGTTGACATGCAAATACGCAAGGAGAAAACTTATTTGGCAATTAAACACGTTCCACTCTCTTGTAGAGCGCCACTCTGGCAGAAAACCGTATGACTCTAATTAATCAACGTTTTCAATCATTCTGATCATAATTTGTTAACAGGGGTGCCGATAAATGTTTAGTTCTTTCCTGTCTCTCACCACATATTGACCTCTTCAGCAGATTGCCTTCATTTCTTCACTATGTAAATATCTAATCACTAATATTTACAATACGTGCCAATCAACAGAGAGGTTTCCACTGAGCAAATTAGTAACCTTTGAAAAACTAAACAAGCTGTATGTAGTAAAATGTGCTTATGTACACATTTGGACAAATAACTTGGATTTTTAGAGATTAGAAACAAATTAGTTGATATCCTCATGATAAGCATTTATTTACAATCAGCACCCTTTTCTGAACTCTTCCCCCAAAGGGAGCCACATGATAAGCCAGTCAGGGTTTCCTGATTTGCTAAAGTTGCCTGTAATAAATCCATCTTTGTTTCCTCAAAGTCCCGATCTTAATTTTTCTCCATTACTAATATGAGTGGAAAAAACAGCAACGTTCTGCAGCCAAAACGTCAGCTTGCATGACTGACCGCAGTGCAACGTCGGAAAAAATATATTTTATTTATAGGAGCCTTTTAACAACCAAACTTAACCCAGTGTGCCAAAGGATTTGCTGTCTCATAATCTGAATATCTGACTGGACTGAAACTGTTGTATCTGGAGCAGAAATGAACTCTAGCATGTATCCTTTCTCTGCACAGTGGTGTCTGAACCTGCTTCAGTGTGCAGGCAAAAAGCTCTGTTTGTGGTGACAGCTGGCATCAGACCACCTAGGGAAAATATTCTGTCTCTAAAAACAATAAAGAGTGAGATAAATTATGCAATCACAGAAACCCAAAAGCATCACAAGGTCAACCGCAACCGCTACGAGGCAGAGCCGAATCTCAACTTCAGTCTGGGTTTGATTTTCTAACCACAAGAGCGACTTTGTTTCAAAAACATGTCTTGTTTTAATTCACTCTTTTCTTCTTAAGGCAATTAACTATTAATTTTGATTTATTAAAATTGTTTCCCTCCAAATGTATTCCCACTGCAAAGTCTTGATTCACAGACATTTGGTGTTTGGAAGTAACAACGCAGTCACTGGCATAAAGTCACATCAAGATTTTTAAAAAGAGCTCATTTGAAACCTCTATAAAAAATAAATAAATATACTGTTTTCTACCAAATTTGATGTTACTGTTTTTATGCTGTCATGCATGCTCACATATTGAAAAACATTCTATGTAGAAATAATTCAAGTGTCATTTATTGCTTCATTTTCCTGTTGTTTCATTTAATTGCTGCTCATTCCCCTCATTCTGTTGCCGCCCTGGGCATCTGCCCATGTCAGTGAAGTTAATCAGACCAGAAGAGACGCCACAAGTTTTGCTTTCAGTTTCAGTTATCCTGGATCCTCATCTGAGTAAACTGTTTTCATAGTTAGCATAAAAGAATATGTAATGTTAATTTTTTGTGATTTTTATGATATTTGAGTGTTTCTCCGTGTCCAAATAAATCAGTGGTAGGCTGCATTCTGTGGTGATTAAATTGTGTATGGTAGAGCGTAAGATGCGTTATGAGGTGACGCATTTTTTCCCCTTTGGCATCATGTCATCTGACGGCATGGAAACAAAAGCCAGATGGATAATAGTATGACACGGTTATAAACAACCCACAC
Source organism: Poeciliopsis gracilis (assembly GCA_911649635.1). Taxonomy (NCBI): domain Eukaryota; kingdom Metazoa; phylum Chordata; class Actinopteri; order Cyprinodontiformes; family Poeciliidae; genus Poeciliopsis; species Poeciliopsis gracilis. The sequence continues at coordinate 2,825,801 of CAJVRI010000715.1, forward strand.
CAATGGCATCCGCGCTAAATTTAACCGTTTTAAGCTGCTCTATTCAGAAGTGTCAAAACGTCTGATAAAGATGCTAAGATAGGCAGAGCTTAATACATACATTTAAATATTTTATAAATTTAGCTAAATTTGTGATAACTGGTGAGTCTGAGGCGTTAAACTGACTTGCATCAACTTATGTAGCACTATTAGTATTAGAGTTAAACATGATTTTGGACTGAAAGAAGATCCAGGGCACATATAGAAAACACAGATACTTTTATTTTTATGTAAAGTAATTTGCAGATCAAGCAGAGTCAGAAATTTAAGAGAGAAAGCAACAGCTTGTCATTCTTTTTACTGTCTTTCTTCAAAGGCTTTTTAATCTTCAATCTATTTACTGAACAAGAAACAACATCTGCACCACAAACATCGTTTCCATTTCCTCAGACTTTATCAGCTTGTACTTCTTCAGAAAAGACAGGCGTTTACTGCAGTCGGGGTCACAAAGGTCAAGAAAGTCTTGGTCTTGTAAAAACCCTCGGTGGACACAGAGCATGTACGTGCAGAAAACAGCTGGTGGCACTCATGAGTTCTTCACATGTTACTCAGGTGTCACCTCAACTTCAAAAGGCCATGTGGCAGCACCGTAAATCCGTCTTAATTAAGCAACATCTCATCACTGCATACTTTTCTGAAGGTTCTGCAGTAAAAAGAGGCCCCGCCCCGACCTGACACATTACTTGGTTTTAATGTGTTCAAGGTGCGACAGCCTCGCCAGATGGATGTGATGTTGCTAGCACTAAGTCTTTTGTTACCTGGTGACAGATGGTTAATCAGCCGTTCCTTGCGATTGTCCGTAAAGACAAAAGCGGAACCTTCTTGCAGCGCTGCGTCCTGGCAGTTAGATGTTCAGATGCAAACTCTCTGGCAGCTCCGTAACAAAGACGCATCTTAAAATAACTCGAAACAGGTGGGAGCTGCGACATGTTGATAATAAGACTCATTACCCATCACGGCAGGTAATGTCAGCCACATTAACAATGTATGGTACAAAAGAAAGCAACGAAACACAGCGACTCATTCTTTAAAATATATATAATTAAATTTGTGTGTGAAATTGGCAGCTTGGGAGTTTACACGGGGTTTATTATTACAGGAATTACCATTTATGATTTTCTTTACAATGTAGTGACATGCAGTTTATCTTCCACTACCTTTTTACTTAGAAAAACACTTTTTGTTTGACATATTAAAAACATTCACAGCTGCTGCACTTCTCTGTAGTTAAGAAAAGGCACTGCGGCATAACACGTTTTTCCTGGTTATTTGCTGTTGACAGATGAACTCCCAATGTGGAGATCAAAGCTACGTTGTCTTGGCAGACGCTTGAGGACTTCACCCTGAGAGTTTCACTTTGTCAGTCGGATTCAGTTAGGGCATATTGTTAATGCATGTCAGCTAAGAAGCGCCACACCAAAACAGAATGCCTTTCCGTCGCGGAGCACTGCGGGGAAAACATATCATCAGACTGTCTCGAAACCAAGTACTTCAGAACATCACAGCACAAAGACAGAGGCATGCAGCAGAATCGTGCTTGATATTATCCACAAAGGGCGGCTTTAGCAGCGAGTTGTTTGAGCGTATTGGAAAATTCTCATGTTCCATTTTTTTTTTTTTTTGCATCTGCAGGAGAGAGATGTCACATGAAGAGGAGGAGCTTCAGCAGAGAAAACTTGATCAGTTATGCATGACCTGCATTAAAAAAAAAACAATCAGAGTCTTGACAATAAAAATGCCTGGTGGTGCATTTGATGGTTTGGACCTCGAGCTTGTGGGGAATAGAAAACGGAAATCCTTTGTTCTGCTTGTTTGGTCCTCACTAAAAACTGACTTTATTTCTTTATTTTTTTATGCAGTTTGCTTTGCCATTGTACTTTTTTTTTTTTTTTTGCAATTGGACTATATATTCACTAAATTAAATACACATTCCTTCTTATTTGCCAGATTAAAGGTACCTTTTAAAAATAACAACTATGAAGCCGTTTTAATCATAATTTGCATTTAGCCCAAAAGCATTTCTTATTGGTGTGATGTGATATTATGATTTTAAATGTTGTGTTTGCATTTGCTGATTATGATTAATCATTAATCATAATGATGAAGAGAAACAAACATCAGTTTGCAGCAACTTAAGATCTCAAAAAGACACCGGTGTGTAAATCTTTTCGGAATCAGACTTCACTCCACCTGCTCCCTTGTTTCAAAATTGGGATAAACTTATTCCAGTGCATCTCAGTGGAATGGTTACAATCTGTAGTTCTGAATTTAAAAAAAAGAAAAATCACCAATTCGATTTTTAACAATCTGATTGTGTATCACTGTTTTCCTCCAGCTTTCAGGTGACAGTATATTTTCAGTGTAATCTGCATTGAAAAAATGTCAAGCAGAATGCTAAGAGGAAAACCAAGCAGTATAAATAAATATCTTTAATTTAAATAGTCAAACTGAATCAGCACAGAAACACATTATTTGCTCAATGGAGCAATAATAGGAGCAGTTCTGCATCTGGGTCGAGTTTGACCTGTTTCATTGGGCCCCTATGTGCTTCTGGCTACTTATGACTATCCCCTCGATTTACTCTCAGTGTAACTCGGGTGGCATGACACCCACTGACAGGAAACCCAGCTGGACAGAAAATGAACTTTTGGCAGGCAGTGCAGGTGCCACAGTAAGTGGCGATGATCTACAAACCACACAACATCAAACATTAGCAAAATAGTAGACAAAACGAAGGCAGAGACAAAACAAAAGCCAGACAAAAAGAAAACAAAGATTATTGTTGCCTTTTCCTTTGGCATCCAAAAGGGTTTTCTTTTTTCCGCTGCTACTTGCCAGCCGCTGACAGGGAACATTGACACTGAAAGATCATCAAGTTCTTTCGCTTGGCAGTCAAAGCTGTTAAATTAAGCAGATTGAGAACAAGAAGCGCCAGAAGGTGCGGCACCACGTGGCGATTGTGGTTTCACAAAAGAAGAGACAAAGCAATCGTGTCTGAAAGCCCCCTGCAGGGAGAAACCATCTCTACTGGGTGAGATTGTGGATGCAGCGCTCACAGCAAACCTCTGCTCATGTTCTTACTGAAAGAGCTCAGATAGAAAAGGTGTGGCACGCCAAACACCATTTGATATGGACAAAGTCTCGCTCATTTCAAAGTGTAGCTAAGACAGAAACATGTTTAGGACAAACAAAACTGTCCCACACAGCTGCATAATATATGGTAAATATACGATCATCACAATATCAGTGCGTGCAATATTCATATCACAAAGTTCTTTTTAAGGAACCAATAATTGTTGGCTAATATATTCCAGCTGTTATGAACTTGCATGTTACATGCTAGTGGAACATTTAGCATGTTGGGCAGAGTGTCATAGCACACTGCAAAAACACAAAGTCTTACCAAGTAATTTTGGTCTATTTTCTAGTCCAAATACCTTGCTCCTTACAATAAGATAAAACTAACTTACAAGTAACTTTTCAGCAAGAAATAGGAGCTAATTTTAAGTCAGTAATTCCTTCAAATTGATGAAAAAGTACTAGTTCCATTGACACTTATGACAGGACCTTTTTAGTTGCAGCCCTATTATTGACTCTATTAGCAGAGAGAGCAGACCCAGCAAATATTCTGGGGTTGAAAAGATGCCTGTAAATGTCAATAATTACTAAGTGATCAATAACAAGAGTGATTGCCTCCAGAAAAGCAGGAGTCTGTTAATCTAGAACAGCAGAAAAGCTGCATCTGAATGACTCACAAAGCCTCAAGAAAAGCCTGCTTTGATCAGCTGAAATGTTTGGCTGTTATGCACAGTCCCATTGTTTGGAATAAAACCCAAAACATTAGCAAAAACATATTTTGGACTTGTTTTGCAGCAACGGAACCTCAGCACCTCGCAGTTATTGAGCTGACCAGGATCTTATTTGTTTAACAAAATATTCTAGATTAAAATGCGAGGCCATCTGTCAGACAGCTGAAACTCGGCCAAAGTTGGGACAATGATTCCATTTGGAGCAGCAAATCTACAACAAAATATTTGTATGAGAAAAGATAGGGCTTGCAATGGCCTACTCAAAGTTTTTGACCTTTTTGAAAGGCAGCTCTGCAGAAACAAAAGCCTAAGAAGCCTCAATGAAGTGAAAGAAGGCTATGAGGAAGAACAAGTAATCCATTTCCAGAATTGTGTGAAAAACTTTTTCTCTTTCTATTTCTTTAGACCTAATCCAACTTTTCTACTTTTCACTTTTGTTATTCAGCTCAGCCAGTCACCTACGGATTAATGGAAGCCCTAACGTGCCAAAAAACTGGGCATGTTGGTGCAACAGATTGTGTTGCAAGATTCTGTGTCAGTTGACAGCCATATTTTCTGAACTGTGCCCTTCATTATGTCCTGCAGGCACTTTGTTGAGAGCATGAAACCAGTTTAGCCTGAAATCATTGTCAATGACACATAAAATTTTATTAAATTACATCTTGTTTCATTTGCTAATTTTCTAGTAAACATATGAATGAGAAAACTGTTGTTCTTGTTCAAAAATATTATTTCTGACCTCATAAATGCACTGTTTTGGGTAAAATTACAGTCATATTTTCAGCAATAAAAGCAGGAGTAAAGATATTATTAAGAAGAAACTTTTTAAATCAGCTTTTGATATTTCTTTTATTATGCTTTCTGGCATTTTTACTTGATATTTTTTTCTGCAATGAGAGATGCCAGTTTAATTTCTGACCAGAAAGTAAAGTTATTGGTTAAATTCAAATAATTTTACATCTAAAGCAGCTAGAACTATGACTTATATTGGCTCCAAGTTGTAGCCTATGTCTCTCACATGTTTTTATGTGGTTTTTATAGGACAAATAAAAATAAGAAATGCTCAAATGCTTGGCCTAAGTGCTAACTGTGGAGATTTACATCCAAGATAAATAAATTAATCTGTTAACCAGCTCAATGGATCTGTTGCTTTGTGAATTTGAAACCCAGGTTTGCTCTTTCAACTTTGACCTTGACGAACACCTAAAAGGTTTGCTATCTAGCACACTGAACAAAATACAGTCTTGTGAAAAAAGCCACTTATATTCCAGTAGAAAACACATGAACACATAATGACTCAAAATGTACCCTGGACAAATTTACCCTTCAGACCCAAAGAGGCCATTAGCCAACAGGCAGCGCCGGATGGCCCTAATGGGCCTGAGCCATTCAAACAGCAAACTTTAGTCACGTATGCAGCTCCAACATGATAATAGTGGGATAGCTGGAGGGGCTGAGATTCATTTTTCAGGCCCACTGGTACCAGAAGAGTCTCGTCTTGGTGTTTTCAAATCAGTTTAGCTCAGGCTCATACATGTCAAACCCAGAATTGTTTCTATGCTCCTGCTTACTTTGATTGAAATCTATGAATGACTAAATGGGCCCCAGGCTCATTTTTGTTTAAATCCATGATTCAGTGATGACACTTTTATGTTTAAAGACATTATTCCAATAAAATAAAAATGCATAACCAATTATCACCTTCATTGTCAGATAATTACTTTAAAAATGTTTTTCTGTCATATTTATTTGTGTAATTTGTCTTATTTTGTGGTTGTGGTTTGCAGCATGTTAACCTTTATTAAAAAAAACTTTTTTTCACACATGTTAAAACTGTAACTGTAACTGTGATTGTAACTGTGATTGTATGGTATGAGGTGAAAAAAGCTCCTCAGTCTCCTCTCAGTGCTCCCTCTGCTAACTAGAAACAACCATCCAGAGCCAGGAGGCGGGTCTTGGGGTTGTCAATCAACCTCTATGTGGCGCTGCTCATTTCCCCCAACCGTCTCCCCCTTTATCTCTCTGTTATGCTGCACCTTCTTCTTGACAGCAGAGCTTGTTGTGAATGCCAACATTCACAACATGCTAGCATTCGCATGTGGACAGTGGATAAACAATTTCCTGAAACAGTAAGTTGCTTCTCTGCTATTAGCACATCGAGCAGCGAGTGCCTGGCGTTGCTTGACAGCGGTAAGACCCTCCTCCTGGCTCTGATTGGTTGTCTTCAGATGGCAGTAGTAGCTCAGGGAGGAAGTGGAGGATCTTTTCACGGATTATCTGTCTCATATTACTCTCACATCACAGTGACAGTTTTAAGAAATATGTAAAAAATATATATTTTATAACAGTTGGATTTTGCAGTTTTAACTGTGCTAATAGTAGTCTGTATGTTATTAGTCTTATGAGTACACATATTCCTGACTTCCAGTAACCTCTCCAGCACACTTCATCACCTCGTATCTTTAGTTACCAACCAGACGTTTTAGTGTTTCTTTAAGTATTCACTTTATACAGCCACATTTTGTGGGGCTTTCATTTTTAAATCATGTTTTTGTATAAACTTGTAACAATATGGAAGATTGCAGCGTTCTGCAATATCTCAGTTGCAGCCACTTACCCCTTTGGAGGCAGATAGGAAGCCCTGAGGGAATTTCAGCTGATGTGAGGGGCGGACAATACGGATGCAGTCTTACATTTACAAAAATGCATGTCAGGGTTCTCAGTAAAATGAAGTAGTGTGTTTAGGCTGTAGCTGTGAGAGCTAGCTCCACAAAAGTCTACTAAAATGTACGCTTTGCAGAAATAAAAAAGCAAGCATTGAATTAACTCCGATTAATAAACTGAGGCAAAAGAGACAAGTCTCCACTTAAACACCTGATTTAAAAAAATATATTTTACAAGGTGCAGTTTAAATAAAACTGACTAGATGGGCACTTTTAACAATCTTAGAAGCTACACGCTGTAAAAAATAGCACAAACGACCACCATAACTCAAGAACCCAAATGAAATATTGAATGTATAACTTAACGGAAAAATTACTAATGGACATGAAGAAGATGAAAACAAAGAGACGGGAAATGTAAACCAAGGAATAAGTTCCCAAAAGAAGCTTTTTGCATGACAATAAAGAAAGGATAAATATTTATTTTAGATGAACTGAAGAGTTATGCTTTGTTTTTGTTCAACAGATCATAATAACTCAAAAGAATATAACAGCACTGATATGATGTTTAGGACTTTTCTGTCACTATTTATGCTGCCTTCTATTTGCCCCCTTTACTGGTTTCTACTTTTTTGTCACACTTCTGTGGTTCAGATCTGCTCATATTTTTTGGTATCAGGCACAAAATAACCTTTCAAATCAGTTTTTGAATCAGAATTTCATTACAGAATAACCTGAGGATTGTGAACTGCTTTTAAGCATCTTTTAAGTTTTAAATGGAGGAATTTTTATTCGTTCTTCTTTGAAGATCTGAATGAAATATACAGTATAACTCTTATAGGTTGTAAATTTGCCCTCACTGCTCAGACTCTTGTTGTTTTTCTATTTTTTTTTGTTTGTTTTTCTTGTATTTTGTGATTGTCCACCTGAATTTCCCCACAGTTGGATGGAAAATAATATTTATTTTGTACTTCTTCTAACTGCTATAAAGCATAAATCAGACCTTCATATAATTTGTAAAAAATTAAGCTAACATGGAGTAAACCGATATTATGTCAGTTTGGGTTGATTTTTTTTTTTTTACCCCTAAACAAATAACATTATTTAAAAACAACTTTTTGAAATTTACCAGGTTATATTTGTCTTTTTAGTTTGTTTTTTTTTCTTGATCAGAAACAGTAAAATGTCACTAAATAAAGAGCAAAAAAAAATTTTTTCATTGCATTTCACAAGAAAATTCATATCAATTGTAGCAAATCCTTAAATTAAAAAGCTTAGTCAAATGCAAACATCTGCAGTATATCACTGAAACCTGCCATGCAAGAATTGTGGTCTTTGACATGAAAAGCACAATAGGAGGATCCATCCAAGTCTTCTATTTAAATAGGAGCGATTAAAAAGGTGAAAGGAAAGAAAGTGCAGGTATTAAAGGCAGCCTGCTCTGTGTGTGTTTGTGTCAAAAGTGCTAAGTCTCTTGGAGCCACAAAACCTCAGAGTACAAGCAGTCCATCACACATATTAATCTGAGATTTACTGGACGGAGAAAGTCTCACACCCACATAATGCGAATTAAACACACAACTGCATCAACAAACTGGAAAAGAAACAAGAAGCATGTCAAAACAAGCCATGAAGCCAAAGGCAAAACCTATCAGTGCTGACAAACGCGTGTCCATGTGGATCCTGGGTTGGGTTAATACAATCCTGTGTTTTTAAGGGAACTGGAGTTTTCAGTTCTTGAAGATGTTCTGTCCATTGATAGCAGTCAGAAACCAACATAAAAAAGACGTCCAGTTTCTGCTCAACCATACAAACACAAGCTGGAGTTGACGGTTTGCATTAAATTAAAAGCAAGCCCAGACAAGGCAGCAGGAGGGGAGACGGGAGGCAATTAGAGACATTTTTTCGATAATAATAGCTGCGTACAACCACTGCATGAAGTTATGCATGGCAGGTGAGAAGATGAGCTCAGTGATACAAACGGCCGGTCTGCAAGCCCATTGTTCGTCCCTAAGGGCAGACAAGAGAGAGGAGTGGCAGCTTCTTACTCTGGCATGAAGGGATGTCACAATATTTCCAGTACGAAACGTCTTCGTGATCGGTGATGTAGCACCACGGCTGGACGTCCCCATCAGGATTCCTGCAGACACAGAGGGAAAGAGACAAAGCACAAATAAGCTGGTGTACAAATAAACAGACATTTAGAGCTCGTCTTCTCTTCTTTTTCATAAACTGAGTATAAAAATGATACAGAGAATGAACTGAAGTTCTTCACTTTGAAAAACTGTAACAGTAAGTTCCCACCAAAGGTGAGACATCAGCCAAGAATTTATGATGCAGATTAACTGCTAATAAAAAGGTCATTACTCCTTACAAGTATAAAATAATATAGCTATGCAACATTAAGTCTAGTTGCTTGTCTTTTTTTATATATAAAAGGTTAACCTGGAGCTGTTGAGAACAATCAGAGCCCTGAAAACATTTCCAAAATGTCTCTGCAGCTTTCAGTTTCCATCCACCAGCTATTCTATTAGGGTTTTATGTGACAGAGCAAAACACAGAGCATAATTATAAACGGAAAGCAGAAGGACTCATGGTTTCCAAAATGGCTTACAAATGAATCTCTTAAAGGTTAGAAAGAACAACCACTTTTAAAGCTTTCCACCAATTTTCATTTGGATTTAAGGTTGGTATTTGTTCTAACACTAAATGCTTTGATCAATTTGATTATGTTTTGGGTTGTTGTCCTGCTTCAAAGTAATCGTTCTCTACACTTTCCAGTATTTAGCAGCCTATAAATGATTTTCATCCTGGGATAAGTATTTATTTAAAATGACCTGTGTGCCTACAAGATGTGATTCCCTACAAGATGTGATTGGTGCACAAATAATTTTTCTCCCTGAGGTCCTCCTCCAGCGTTACCAGTGACATTCTTTTGTTTTTGCTGCTTCCATGATTCTTACATCCTTTGCACAGGTGATTTTCTTTTTTTTTTGCAATGTTTTTAGTTGTGCTGTCACTCAATTGTAATGATTTAATCACATTAGTCACACTCTGGCTGTGTTTCTCCTAAAAATGCTTTAAAAAAACATCTTACTGTCTCAAACCGAGCATCTCAGTTTTGCAGGCTTTTACCTTCATGACAGTTTAAAAGGAATTACGTTATTATTTTCAAATATAATTTTGAAATGTTAACTAGATACTGGTTGTGTAATAGTAGAGCATTAACTAATTAGAAGCAGGTCTGGGAAATAATTAGAGTTAAAAAAAAACTGAAAGAAAGATCAAACAGAGGAGGGGGACTAGATTTTCACATGGATGCATTGCTGCAAAACTAACTTTATAAAGACAAAAAACTCCATTTATAGCTGAATACTCAACAGTGTTTCCAAGGATGATCATTTCCCATGTCAATCACTATGGGTTACATGTATTGGGACTTGTCTGCTCAGCTTCTTTCCTTAAACTCTGGATGCTCAGCTATGCCAGTCAAGTCCAGACTAAACAGTCTTCTGGAGGTCAGAGGGAAGGCTCTTTGTTCTGGCCCAGACAGACAGAGACCCAGAAAAAGAGAGAAAGGGGTGGTGGGGCCAAGCTTTTGTCCGAGTCTGCAGCTTCTTTTGAAACTCATCAAGACACTTTCAACCCATCATAATAACCCAGAAAGGCCCCTTGGTGCTTTTCCTTTTCAGTTTTCTTATAAAAGCCATGAGGAGTGGGATGGGATGGGAGGCTCAACATCTCCAGGGTAAACCAGTTCTGTAAACCAGGACCCTCGTGGCAACTTCATAATGTTGGGAAATGAAATAAAGGTAGCCGTGCTGTGAACTGGAAGCTCATCTTAATGCCGTTTCAGCTTTTAAACCTCCTTTTTGGAATTAACTGCAGACTGTAAAAGTACACTCACTGCTTGCTTAAAAACAGCCTTCTACAGTGACTTTTCTTTAGCCACAAACCTTTTCTCTCATGACACAGCTCATTGTAGCATTTTGAAAAAGCCCTGCAGCGCTGCGCGATCCTGTTTCACTTTTTTTCTGTCCAAAGTTGTGAAGGGCGTTTCCATTTCTTTTCTTTTCCAATAAAAAACACTATCCGGAGTATCTTCTCATTTTTATGCTCTGAATGAACAACACTGAAGTTGTTTTGCAAGACATTTTGCTCTCAGAATCCAATCATCGCTGCTTCCCTTGAAGCCTCTCCACAGTAGCTCATCCCCCAACTTTTTTTTTCCTTAAAGTTCACAAGCTTGATTTTCATCGTATCATATGCTGGGATCTATTTGTTGCCTCACTAGATGGGAAGAAGAGACCTGTTTGTTTGGCTCCAGGCTGCTCTTTAAGCAGCAGAAACTGGGCCAAACAATAATAAAAAGTCGCTGTATTACAAACCTATGTTTTATATGGCTCGCCTCCTCTCTCTTTAACACCTGTCAACACAGTATAATCATTTTTGAAATATGAATCCAAAGAATGCATAAAAGCCAATTATGAAGTTTAATGTGGTTTCTTAATCACCCAGAAGGAGGCAGACATAAATTAAGCATTTGAATCTGAAAAAGAAAAAATCTCAGCAGACCACCCACTTCATGTGTGATTCACCAGCTTCTTTGATATATGATTAATTTAGCGGGTTCTTCAACCCGGAGCCTTTTTCTAGATCCATCACACAATCATGCAGTCGAAAGAGGCGTGGGTGGATTTGTCATTTCAAGGTATGGTAAAGTTTGAAAAAGTTACAGTTTAATCACTGCTTAAGTATTGTTTTGTTTTGGGGGTTTTTTTTTTACATTTTGCTCCCACACTTCAAAGTAGTGAAATGAGAGAGCTGGGCCGATCTGAGAGTTTTTCTCTTGTATGCAACATGAATTAATACAGTGGTGCTCTTTCCCTGCCTGCTGCTGCACACTGCCAGTCAGCTGAGAAGTTTCTGTTGAGAAATGTTTTCCCCATTTGCTTTATTTCTGTGCAGGATTTATGTGCTACATTGCACTAAACACACGAAGAAGCAAAACAACCCACCAAATCCAGCCCACAACATTTTCCTTGCTTAGCTTTTTCTTTTTGCTTTTGCACTTTCCCTCTCTTTTCGTAAAAGGGACTAACTTTGGCTAGCAAGAGTGTTTTGGGATTAATTTTAGCTTTTAATGACCTGCTTTTTATTGAAGTCTCATAAATGCCTTTTTAACCACGAAAATAATGTTTCCGTTTGCATCCCTTTGTCACTGAACCCCAATCAAAGTGTTTGTGTTTGTTTCTTTGTTTGATTTCTGCTTTCAATTTTGCTTTTTCCTTGGGGTTGGGATTTAAAAAATCCTACTGCTTTCCCTCAGAGGAACAGTTTTTTTTTCTTTTCTTTTTTTTATGTATATCAATCAATTTCATGATGGGTAAAAAGCCTATTCTCTTGTTTGTTTTTTTTATCTTTCTTTCAATTAATTACTAGCAGTGACAGAGGAGATTTTGAGATTTTACAAAATTAATTCACAAACTCAGAATAATATGGCAAATCTGATATTTATATTGTAATATTAAAAAGGGACCCAGGGGTTTATGATCCATATTTCTCACCAAATTTTCCCCTTGACTGATGTCTACCACAGTCACTGTCCCATTCTCAGCACAACAGTCTTATTAGATGATTTACAAGAATGCAGAGAAACTTCTGTAAAAGGCAGGTTAAGTTCACTGATGTTTTTTTGTTTGTTTTTTGTTTTCAACGGATGGTGTTAGTTTCTCCCCTTTGCAGCAATATTATCATGTTTGTTCACTTTTTTTTTCCCAAAACAATTTGCATCACACCAACAGTTTCCTTGTGAAGACAGCCCTGGATGTCATTTACATAGATACATGTAAATGTGTTTGAAGTTTTCATTAAATATCCACAGCTGATTTGAATGAGGGAAAACTCGACCTTGTTTGCGTGGGAAAACCATTTTCAGAGCAGATCTACTTTTAATGTCCAATTGTAGAATAAGAAAGCACGTGCAAACTGATATTTTCAAACATTTAGCCCCTGCTAACAGCTTTGTGCATTTGCCACATTATGTATTATTTGTGTGTTTGTTTGCATGAGGCCTAAGAAAAGTTAAAATGTCAACAATGTCTGATAAGGAGACAAAAGCAGACTTAGATTGATGGATATTTTTCCATTTTCTCCTGCAGCAAAGAGAAAAGATGTTATCCTAGAAGATAAAAGTTATTCCCACTGTGTGTTTGTCCCTGTGTGAGGGATTTTTGGGGGAGTAACATTCCCTTTGCTGCATGTCAGTAAAGGGCTGCTTTGGCTCAGATCAGCAGAACTTGTTGAAACACTCCCATACCTGGAGGAAGAGCGCTGGATATGTTTGGACTCTTAATTGGCACAATTACGATGATTGAGTCATTTTGCTCAGAGTGAGCCACACATTTCAGTACACAGCCAATTAGAGCCACAGGGCCTCATAGGCTCTCCCGAGCCGCACACTTGAAAGCAGGAGCGGTGTCCATCAGAGCACAGCCGGAAAAACAGCTGTTCTTAGCTGGCGCTGCTCACATGTTTTCCTTCACTCAAAAATTTATGATCAGTTTTAAAAAACGCCTGGCGCCGTGAAGCTAGATATATAAAATCCAGAAAAATCTTTAACATCATGCTATTTGTGGAAAAACCGGTCATAACATGCAATAAAATGTTCACAAAACAAACATTTAGTGAGATTCTAGGTTGACTTTTGTTTAGTTTTACTAGCAGACATGGAAAAAGGAGATGAAAGCTCTACCTCCCTCATTTTGCAGGATTGGTGGGAGGAGAAATGCTGATTGCACAGCAGTGATGAGAGGCTTGTCTGGGTAGGGATTTGAGGTCAAAAGCAGATCAGAGTCTGGTAATTTACTGCATGAGAGAAGACTCTTTAATTGACTTGGATGATTTAGCATGCAAACTGCTCTCTGACGCTGTGAATGTGGAGGAAACATATAGCTGGGCAGGGCTTCTTGCCGCCTGCTGGGGTATTTCTGCATTATGATGACGTGTTAAACTCAAAGTCATGTTAGAATGCGACGAGTTACTGTTCTTGACTGATCAAACATTAAGACAGCAAACAGACGGGGTAGTTAGAACCAGCAATCATGATTCCTCTAAGTACAACTATCTGGAAATATCCAACTGTACTCACAGTCTGGAGAGAAATACTTTAGATGTGACTTTGTCACCATGGTAACCTACAGCACATTGTACAGAGATGATATAGTCAAATCATAATAGAAAGCAGTGCATAAAGGCAGCTATATTGAAAAGTTATTGAAAAGGTAATTTATTTCAGTAAGTCAATTTACTAAGTGAAGACATTACATAGATTTATTACACAGACTGATGCTTTAATGTCTTTTCTTCTGTTAATTATAATGATGTGATTTCTTCACAGCTAATGAAAACACCTTTAAGATTAGAATATTATGTCAATAAAAAAGGTCAATTATTACATTATTTTCTTACTGTTCTATCTTAGAACAGTAAGAAAATATTTTCAACTCAGAAATCTGAGTTTCATAAAAAGTAACTCCTTGACAGTTATTTTCAAAAAGTACACGTTTTACAAATATGGTCATAAAATCAGTGGACATCACGTTTGCAGCCTCCTGACCTCAGGCATGAGCCCCGCATTATGGAGACTCACTTACAATCAACTTGGGGAACACTATTCACTCTGGCATTTCCATTATCTAATCCATGTAAGGGAAAAGCATTAGAAGCACGGTGAGCACTCATAAATTCTGCAGAACACACACCTGCATATAAATAGCGGTCAAATGGCAGACAAAGCTATTCAGCCTCTTACTGAACCATCATGCGCTTCACACGCTCCAACTAATGCAGCGGGAGGAGAGTCCAATATCAGGCTGCAGGGACACGAGATTGGGCTGAATGTTAAAAGGGACATAAATCATAACTTTGATTTGTGGGATACTTTTATGAAATATTACGAAAAAGGTCAAAGACGTGCTTTTAGAATAAGGACACAGTACTTTATCATTCTCATGATTTAAAATGAGAACTTCCTTCAACGACATTAATTCTTAGTAAATATATAAATTTATATGAGACCTTTTAAATTCTTCCTCTGGGTTTCCATTTGTGACTTTAAAGAGAAATAATGCAACATCTCTAACCAGTTTTCCGTTTTTATTGGAATATATTTTTTTTTACCATTTACCATTAAAGATTTAATGACTCATTTTTTGTGGAGATTTCCAGCCTCTGATATCAGAGCTGTGTGTTAAAGTTGAGACTCATAATGATTAAATATACCGAGGGTGTTGATTATTTAAAATCAAAATCAGAGTCGAGCCAGGTGAAAACTCAAACATCAGAGAGGAAAAAAATCCTCCAAAGTGATGAAAACACTCATGGTCTGTTGTCGCAAATGCTTAAGAGGAGTTTTAATTTGAGAGGGTGATTAGTTTTTATGCAGGGCCAGGATGATTTGGATTGCTTTTCCCAGAAACTGGAAAAAGCTGTGAGCTCTCAGATTTTTATATTTACGCTGCAATAACACAAAATCGCACAAAGTATTTGTGTCTAGTTTCAAATGCAAATATCTTTGTGCACATAAAATAAGATAAAACTAACTTACAAGTAACTTTTTAGCAAGATAAAGGAGCTTTTATTAGATCAAGAATTCCATAATAAAGTACTAGTTGTATTGATAGATTATAAGTGTTATAAGTGAAATAATCTGGCAGTACTTGTTCCACTTAGACACCACTAAGATATTCACACCATAAATTATACAGAAATACTTCTGTTTTTACAGTGTTCATGTGTTTCACATTTTGAATATATTTCTAAATATGTTTCTTATATGAATCCAAAGGGGACATAACATTTTTCATGAACCAGAAGAACTTGAAAAAAAAATCAGAATTGACTAAAAGTGCTGTTGGCTAGACAAAAGATTCAAAACTATGATTGTTGCATCTTTACAACTTGTTCCTGAACTATGCCACACATTATCTAAGTTTTCATCTTTTAATTTTCAACTGGCTTTAGAGCAAGGGAGGCTAAAACTATTGTGGTTCCCTCTACTACCTGTCCTATTGTTTTTGGATTTCCCTTCTATTGTGGAGCTCAGGAGCAACCTAAACCTCAAATCAGGAGGAAAGATGTGAAAGACACATCTTGAAGGTTGCAGGAGTTTTAAAGAAATATGAATTGATTTGAATTGCAGTCTGCACCTTATGCAAATCAGGCCATTTGCAATTCAAATTAGATGACGAGGTACAAGACATGACTGCAAACGTTCACCTCACAGGGAAGCTTTCTCTGATCAAGCAAATCGAATACAACACATCTTCTGGTGAACTCTTTTTATCAAGCAGCGCATGTACGTGGGTGCAGGAATGGACAAACACTTGACCTTGTGCAGACATGCCACACATGCAAACCCTCATTTTCTGACAATGAAGTGTCCGCCTCGGTTGTGCTGGAAACGTGTGAGACTCCCTCCAGCTTCAGCCCCGTGGAAAGAGAAGCCATTGATTCTGGGGTGGGGTGGGCGAAAATGTGAGCTGTCGGTAAGCTGCCAAAGCTGCTGACTGTATGAGAGGCCAAAACAGCAGCCAAATCCAAACAATGAAAATGTAGTTTCTGGACATAACGAGCTCTTAATGTGCAGGGAATGCTTACCTCCATACTCCGCCTAAATCCAACTCATAAATCTTCCACAATCCCATCCTGTCCAAGTGAAAACAAATTTGCCTTACTCCACTTCAAAGCACGGCCACATTATACGTCTACAGCCAGAACTGTTCTGGAAGGTTTGTTCTGTTTCCACGAGCCTGGCAACCAGGACCAGGCCACCGTTCTGGACGTCTCCGTTATTTTCAGATGACTCACAAAACAACGTGACCCGCTCCAACCCCCAGGAAAACGTACAACTTTGACATTTCTGCTCGTAGTGCTGACAGCTGCTGTTGAAAGTGTGACCGTTGAACCGAAATGGCTTTCTGGACACCCACAGCCACTGCAAGCCATTCACATTGCAGTGACAGAGATTTGCTTACACGAACTCCCCTCGGTGTTTGCACGCTTGTTACAGCAGAGCTAAATGCCGTCTTTAAAATATTCAGAAGCAGAATATCTGTGCAGGCCCTCTGGGAAGAAAAAACACTTTGAAAAATGACAAAAAAAAAAAAAAAAAACAGACACTAAATTATTCAGAAAGTCAAGCACTTGGTAAGCCAACAATCAGAGAATCTGGACGTCTTGGAGGGCAGACTTTGAAATAATTTACAACTATCTTGAACAAAAGATTAAAAAAATAACAGGGAGATGATGAAATGAAAAGATAAAGGAGGAAATGCAGAAGGGAAGAGAAAAGAGTTGGATAAAGATAAAAGATGTGCAGAAGAAGCACACAAAGAGGATGTTTGTTCAAGCCAAAGAATAAGAAGGAGCGGCTAAGTGGGTCTTTCTGTAAAACACAGGTTCTGTCAGAACTTCAACATGAAATGACAGCGCACAACTTCTGAGAGGGACCAGTTAAATGTTTGAGCAAATATGTCGGCATTTTATGATACAACAAAAAACGTTTTGTTACCTTTGAAGGCAGGAAATCTACTCCTTTCCTTCCTGTTTCCAATTTTGGGGTGTTTTGTTCCCTTTGCCAACTGCTGGCATCAACCTTAAATTTTAATCTTAACTAACTGTGTCCGACATTCCTCTGATGGAGCCACGACATGAATCTAAAGCGGGTTATCAAGTGATTAATGAGATTTGAGAGAATTAAAAAAAAGCTCTCTTGCAACGCCAAAATATGTTTTTCATGTAGTTTTCAGACTTCTTCAAATCTATGGTTGATTTCCTGAGTAAATGTTTAACTTCTGGAGGCTTCCTGAAATGTTTGCACTACTCTGCATCAAGGAATCACCAAACACAAACACTGGCCTTCACAGATGGACTCCTTCATCTGATTAATGTTGTATAATTTGTGATTGTTTAATCAGTAAAGTTTGCACTCATTTCTAATATACAAACCTCAGTTTCTTTACTTAGGAGCAAAACTTTTTTAGTTCTTTCTATTTTAATCTATTCTAGTTCCAGAAAAAGCCCAACTTTAAAGTAATTTTATTTTATTTTTTTAAGAAATCTGATCCTGGTTGGCAGCTGGTTGGATTGCAAAGACTCCATCATGAGAATTAGAAGAACGAGATGCTAACAGGTTGTTAGCAGTTAAATCTTTTCTTATTTTTGATTCATGAGTGACACTTGATTTTTATGATACACTAACCTGCAGTAGTTGTGGCTTCCCAGACCTCCTTCTCCATTGGGATATTTGAGGGTGTTGTAAGGGTGCTGGAAAGTCTCATTCCAGAACAGGCAGGGTTTCCCTCCATTCAGGCTGGTTTGGTTCTGGAAGCCCCTGTAGTCCTGTCCGTTGGCAGTGTAACACTCTAAAAGAGATGAGAAAATGATAAATTAATGGAGAAAAATAGGGATAAATAAAATAATATCAAAATCACATGTCTAGCATGAAAGATCACGCATCTTTCAAGACTAAAAAACAATTGTTTATTGGGCATATCTACATTCTGTACGATGACATTTATGCTTTTAAAACATTTTAATGTGTCTGGAATGATTGTAAACGGTCTTATTAGTGCACAGACCCACTACTTTTAAACTCCAGCCAAAAATATGAGAGCAAAACCAATAAAAGCCCTGTTTCAATTAATACCAACATACAGTGAGATGGGGCGAAAGCCACAGAGCTATACAGCAAGCGCAAGTATGGCTTGAATTTAGAAGTATATAACAACCATATGTGGATTTCCAAAGAAAAACAATGATTGGTGGAAGGGTTCTCTTCCCTGAAAAACAGGAATTCAAATAAACAAAGCCTGATGGAGAGTTGATGAGCTTTCGCCGCTCGCTACGAGTCCACAGGGTTCCTCTCACAACACTTAAAACTGGTAAGAGGAAAACCACATTCCTCTTTCGATGACATTAAAAGACAAAACATTAAAAATGTTTTGATTATTCAGGGTGCAGGTGCTGATATTTGGTACGAACACCTAAGAAACCAACGACAACAAGAGAGCAATTTTGCAATGATCCCTGGGAAAAGAGAATATTTACTGAAATATTCTTGGTGTTGTCTGCACAACAGGAAGAAGAAACATGACTGAATGAATTGTGACAGTATGTTATTTAGTTAACAGATGTTAAGAAAATTATATTTAAAGCAAAAAAAAAAAAAACCCATTTGGATTATATCTTCTTTTTAAGTAAATGTTATTGTTTAATTGTGAGTTTTATATATATATAAAAAGGCTGTGTTGTTTTTTGGTGTATGAACTGACAGATCATTTTTGTAGAAACACACTGCAGGTCTTGGACCTCACCTTTTGACTTTGTAACCTCTGACATCAAGAAAGTATTTTTATTTTTTCAATTCACTCAGATCCCTGGATAGTTTTGCTTTTTCTGACTTTTCTCTACAAACCAGACATGATTGTTTCAGCAATTTCTGAAACACTCAGAGCAGACCATTTGGGACCAACAACCCTGCTATCACTAAAATCTCATTTCTTTCTCATTTTAGTGGTCGACTTGAATTTCAGCAGGCTGAGAAGAAGATTCCATGCATGAATTGCCGCCATCTGATTTAGCCGATTGCTCTTTATGCTGCCAAACAGTTGAACAGGTCTCCCTAAAATGAGGAATGCAAACAATATATTTGCATATATATACTTTAATATTAAGATTATGGAAGGACAAAAATGTCCAGATGGTTGGAAAGAGGAGAAAGTTGAATTCCTCTAATAATTTCCATGAATGTAGATCACTGATTGTGTCAACAAGTAAAGACTTTGTCACAGTTGCAAACAAAAGTATCTGAAAATACAGAGCAAAACTCTGAATGTGCTTGCTGTTATTGATGAAATGAAAGAAACAAGCTGTTCTTGGTTCTATTATAATACCGATTACCCTCAGTGTCTGTCAATCAAACATTAAGAATGAAAGAAGAATACTTGCTTGTCTGGCTCGTCTCCAAGGGTCTTGTTGCTATGTATGTGGTTAGCCAATAACCGGCCTCTTTTTATCAAGTCAAGCTGGACTGAGTATGAGCTAATCCATTGCAATATGACAGTCATTATTTCCCTTGGTGAGCCAGCTGTGATCCATCACGCTCTATCATTCTGTTTCAAGGTTTCAGAACTTCCTCTCTTGCGTCCTATCGTCTGTTCTCCTTCAGCATCTAACTCCTCTCAAGCTTCCGCATCCCAACCTTTCCGTGCAGATACAAACGTTTTTCTTCGGGGAACCCTGCACACCTGAGAGGGTTTCTGTTCCCGGGATCATTCTGATGTTCCCGCTTTGTTTTGCTTCTTTAAGGTGTAGATCAGAAAAAAAATTGCTTTAACCCAAGATATTTTTGTTTTCAATCTGCAGTCTCTTAGAGAATGAACAAACTTATCACAGCCAAGAACAAACTAAAAAAGAAATAAAAACCGGATGATCAGTATCATAAACAAACAGCGCAATAAAGTATTCACTTTTTTGTTTTGCTTTTACTCACTTGTCACACTTAAAAGTTGAAGACAATGCAGTTTACAAATATAAATGTATTTATTTTAGTAAAAAAGAAACTATCCAAACTTGTAGGCGCAATGTGAAAAAAATAATTACTCTCTAAACATGACAACTGATTAGAAAACATTATTAGAAACTTGTTTTTGTATTTACTCAGTTTAAATTTGTGTGATGTGACTTTTTGTGTGTGTGAGTGATCTGAAACAAGATAAGAAAGCACACAAGGGGCCAAACACCATCATAGAAATGTCTCTGAATGACAATCTGGGCCTCCATGGAAAAAAGGAAACTGCCAACGACATTTTTGGCACACAGTTGGGGAAGGACAGGTGCTGCAATAATTATTCGGATGACTTGACAATTGACAGGTGAGTCCAAGTGTAAATAATGGAAACACGCAACATTAAAACAGAAGGAAGAAGGAACAGGTAATGCAAAAGCCACATACTTTGAGAGTTTCTTAGATGTGTGTTGAGTGAAACATGACTAGTTGCTTTGCGTTACCGCAAAGACACAATTAATGATTTAATGTCACTTTTCAAACTAAATAAATGCTGTGCATTATTAACAGTAGCTAGCTTGCACTCACACATGCATTCCAGCTTCTTGCATGAACCTCCGAAGTACTACTAACACTTCACTTCATTGCGAGTCAGGAGCCCTGACTTTTCTCAGTGCGACAGGCCGAGTTGCTTTTAATTAAGGTTGCTTTGGCCGTGCTGCTCAGCCGAGCCCGTCAGCCATCCATCGTCTGCCTGACAGGAGCTCGGCTGGAGTGGAGGAGCGCTGGGGTGTCAAGTTTCTGCAATTATGATGCCTCTCTTTTGTTGGTAAGTGTCTCCCATCTCTCTGTGCGCAAATTAATGTTGTCTTGACATGCAAGGATATCCTCTATCAGATCATAAATTCACCTGAGATTGGCTGGCGGAGAACATGACTCCATAAAGCTACAAAAACAACTTAACGAAGAAGCAACCGAAGTCACGCCCTCCAAAGCGGACATAAGGGATATATATTACAGGGATGGTGGTTAGAATCAGGCCTACGCCCAAAGGACATACAAGCCATACTAATAATGAACACTTCTCACATCTGAATAGATGCACCTGTAAGCAGATGGAACTCAACACGTTCATATTGAAGATTTTGAAGATAACACCGTGTTGTGATGTGTTGATAGGCAACAGCTGTAATATAATCAGTTCAGCTGTGATGGAAACTGAAAC
The DNA here is from genome assembly GCA_911649635.1 of Poeciliopsis gracilis. Classification (NCBI taxonomy): domain Eukaryota; kingdom Metazoa; phylum Chordata; class Actinopteri; order Cyprinodontiformes; family Poeciliidae; genus Poeciliopsis; species Poeciliopsis gracilis. The sequence goes on from CAJVRI010000715.1 coordinate 2,847,107, forward strand.
TATGGTGCATTATATGCACACCACTGTCAGAAGATACACAACTCTGGAGCTTTTGCCCATTTTCTCATGTTACAAACACAAAATGCTGTCGATTTTATTAGAATTTTATAATAGATTGACAAAATTCTGCATAATTGGAAGGGATTGTCCTAAAAAGGTTTCAATTACATTTTATTTAAAAAAAAATACCTAATTTTCTTTGCAGTTCAGATACTGTTGGTCTGTCACAAAATATCAACATGAAATGTGAAGTTTGTGGTTGTAAAATGGATAACAGCTCGAGGGTGTAAGATCTTTTGCAAGGCAAAGTGTATGAAGATTTCATACTATATTTACATTTTGTTCTGGATTCAGGCAGCCAGGACAGCAGAGCAAAAAGACGGGGAAACACTCCCACTAAGAGGTTGGCACCGGCACAAGCACAATAATGAGTAACTGCTCCCTGAAAGCAATCATGACTTCCCGAGTCAAAGACGATGCCACAAGGAAAGGGCGGCCAGTTGCTTCCTAAATGAGATCATGTACTTCAAATACCTTCTCTTCAAAAAGAGCAGGTACTGAACTGATGAAGCTCAGCTGCTCGATGTGACGAATCCATAACAATGAGATGATTGACACTTGTAATGTCTCCCTTCCTTTCTCCTGCTTCAGGAAACTTTCCTCCTGAGTTTCAGGAAGGAGCATGGCCCGTCTGGAAGCAGTTGCAGCTGGCAATCCCTCAGCCGGTTTGCGGCCAAGCCGGGCTTCCCGGATTAGACGGCGAATATTGCAGAGTTTTTGCCACCGTTAAAAAAAATGTGTGGTTGCTTGTGGTGGGAATGGGAAGTGGAAGCTCTGGAAGAACCGAGAGATAAGTGAGGTCATCGTAAAGATGAATAGACTATTTAAAATCCCTGCGGATAGCCACACATCTATCAAGCTAAAGAGAAACGCTGCGCTTTACCTTTGAGTGGAGCGGTTTGTCCACGACCCGCAGAAAGGAAGAGCTCATCCGCCGATTGGATCGTGACCACTTTACGCTCAACTCCCCTGAGAACACGCCCTGCACCCCCTCGCTCCCCTCTGCCTTGTCACCAAGCAACTGTTGGGCTCTCGTCACATGGGTCTTGGCTTTCTTGTGGTTTCATCACAGGCCGAGATGGGAAACAGAACCTCGACCGCATGAAACACATGGGGGAGAGGATTGGGGAAATAAAATCCTCCAATAAAATACGCGCAGATCTAGAAATAGAAAAAAAATCTAGGAAGGGAAAGAAGAGGACTCGCCCTCAACCGAGCCCGGCGCTCAGAAACTCCAGCACCGCCCCAGCAATGAGAAAAACAAGAAAAACATGCAGAGGATTGCTGGAAGACAGCTAATCGCCCTGTTATTATATTTGCTGGGATTTACAGCTAATCACTTCCATACTGCAACTAGGATTCTCCAAAAAGAAATTGGGGTGAGATGGAAGGAAAAGGGGGGCTTGGCTTCAGTTCATGTGATCTCAGGAAATAAACAAGTTAACAAACAAATTGTTTCTGTTAAACACGTTGTCAGGTCAGATAAGTGCCAGAGCGCTTATCTGTTGTTGTGTTAGCTCCGAGGAATGAAAAGCAGCGATAATTACAGACAACTGCTTCCTCCCTCACAGAGGGCTGACATAAAGAGCTCCCTTCCATATTTATTATATGTGTTGGGCGTTAGGGACAAGCTTTGTGCACGAGCGATATTTCCACTCTCATAAAATTACACAAAATGAACATAAGCTTGGACAAAAACATATTTGAACAAGCAGCAACAGTAAAACAACAAAGCAGCTGCACTCACGGGGTTTTTGCAAACCTTCCAAAGCATACAAACACAGTTGACAAGAGAAGCAGATTACTCGTATACAATAATCTGCTTCCTCTCCGCGGTGCGCTGGTAGCTATTACTGTCGTGGTGCTCATTAATGTCAGCGAAGTAAGAACAGAGGCCAGGGTCAGGCCAAACCAGGCCAGATGCGAGCAGGTTACAGAGTTCCTTTAAGAGTAAAGAGGAGGGTGTGTGTGTGAGGGGGGAGCACAGCTGGCTGCAGCACAAGTCTGGTTCGCCTTTCCCCTTGAGCAGTATCCATTTCCACACCAAAACCACATCAGACCTCAGAGGATGGCAGCGTACAGCTTAACATTTATTATCCACGTTTCACAGATATTTGCATGTTCAGTGGGGCATAATTTAATGATGTTGCACTGCAAAAACACAATCTCTTAGCAAACTGGGCTAGTTTCTAGAGCAATTATCTTAGTGTTCTTAGAAGAATCCAAAACTAACTTACCAGCACCTTTTCAGCAAGGTGCTGGTAAGTTATATTGAAACCTGGAAAAATGTCTCGTTATAAGTGAAATAATCCACCACTGGAACTAATACTTCTTATCAATATTAAATTAAGTATGTAACGTTTATAAATTTTTTATATATTTTTTTTAAGTATTGAAACTACTTCTATGTCGTGACCGTATGTCATCAGACAAATGATCGGTGGTAAAAAAAAAAAAAAAAAAGAGCTTCTCTGCCTTCTCCTAGTGCTAAACAACCAATCAGAGCCTAACATTGCAGCTTTTCCCCAATCAGTACATCATGTTGTGAATGCTAAGGCTAGTTAGCATAGCCACCGATGATGGCAGATAAATGGCTTCCTGTAAGCGTGAGCTGTTTCACTGGCGTTAGCATATTTAGCAGCGCATACATGCTTTTGAGTGACAGCATTAAGGCCCTCCTCCTAGCTCTGATTGGTTGATGACATGGTGTCAATTTTAACAAATATTTAAAAACATATTCGGTAACACTTTATTTGACAGGTTGTGAATAAGATTGTCATGAAACGTCATAAACGTGACATAAACTTGTCATGAACATGAGTAAGTCTAAATGTCTAAGTATGAAAATCACACTTTTAATACAAAGTTGACATTATTTAAAATGCCTTTATTATGACAACTTGTCATTAACCAAGAAATCATGATCTGACATAAATTTATCAAATTATTACTGATTAAACTAGCGTAAATCTACATAATTTTTTAAATTTAATCAGTTTTAACTCATAGCACTTATATATTTCTTAAATATTATATGTATGTTTTTTAAGCATTAAGATATTTGAAACAAGACCAACTGAGTAAGATCTTGTGTTTTTACAGTGTGGATGTTGCTTCAGAGAGAGGAGGGAGGAATTCTGCAGTTAATGGCCCCCACATTCTCCCATATACCCCCTATCCATCCAGCATTCTTTTAAAAGCATCCTCTGCAAGAAGGTCAGTGAAAGTACAAAGACAAAAAGAGTGTTGAGAAGCTCTTCATACCTGAAATTCAGGTGATGAAATACCAAAGTTCTTTTCATTTTCCTCTTATGTCGCTTATGTTGTGGCCCAAAATAACCCGAGACTTCACTGAGGCCCCAAAAATAGTCTTCATCACCGCAATTCTTCCTGCAGAAAACCCTCTGCTGCACCACCCTGTGAGTTCACCGCCACAGCAGCCACAGACCCACACAGCTCCTTGCCAGAGTTGCAGGGTAGCACCTATAAAACGCGGCCCCATCTCGTTTTTGTGCGGCCCCTATTATTTAGCTCTGTAATGGAAAGAGCTTAATCTGCTGGAGCCGTTGGTGGGTTGAAACCACAGCCGAAGTCTCCTCTGTTTGAAACTGCACTTAGCAAAACTAGAAAGTGTAAAATAACTTTTTTTCAGGATTTTCACTTCCCCCACAGTTGGATCATAAATGATTTTATAATATAAATAAATAAAACAGGATTTCCTGGAGTCGCTAAAATGATATCAGACAAAACAGAGCGAGGTTTGGTGCAGGCTCTGTAACGAGAAGGGACGATTTGAGGTTTTCCTTGGCAGTAATTCAGTAACTGATGGATTGCAGGTTCTGACAAAGGACATAAAGGGCATCAGAAGACTTGCTGACACGCTACAGAGAAAAATCTGCTGGCAGAATGTTGACACTAGGCACCCGCTGACCAACCTGACATGAGGGTGGACGAGGTGACGTGTCGCTTTATCTATTTGTGGCATCTCGTTGAGTAACACACAGCACAAGCCAAAAAAAAAGAGGTCATGCTTCCAAACTTCAAAGCTTCAGCACTTTTTCTATCTTGTGACTTTGTAGTGTCGTTCCTGCTTCTTTGCGAAGAGATTCAATAAAAATGGAAATGCAAAATGGGTTTCTTTGTTCCCCTTGCACACAGATCCAGATGACAAAGAGCAAAAGGTTGAATAAACAGAAGGATAAATCTCCTGTATCGAATGCCACTGAACCTGCTCTAAACCAGCTCCGACTCTCAGAGCAAACAAAGACCTGTGCAGCCTCAGAAACGCTGCGACTGTAAGGAGTAAGGTTGGTTATTTCTGCAGAGCAGATAATGCAATATGCAGATCTGATGTCACGCAATAAATTAGAATGAAGCAAGGGAAGAAATTACAAGTATTTCAGTAGAATGAAGCTTTTTGCTCAGTGAAAAATGTGACAGATGTGCCTCTGAGCAGTAAAAATATCTTCTAGAGTATGAACAATAAACAAATTGGGTTCGTCTGGCTTCTGTTATTCAGAGAGGCAAAAATAATGTCATTTATGCACGGGTTTGTTATTAGCATCAAGATATACTGAAGTCTGTCAAAAAAAATCCCCAGTTTCAAAAAATCTAAAAATTTCCATCATGCTGCCTGATTGGACAGAGTCTACGGAGAGTGAAGAGTGCCAAATCACAATAAATAACTTTGTCTGAACTGTTTTGTTTAGTAAATAAATCTATAGAAAAAAGTTGAGTATATTTTAGGTGACTACATTTATTTATCCATGCTCAGGTAAAGTTTTTGTATTGCTCATAAAATCTGGAACAAACTTCCAGAAAGCTGTAAAGATGAAAGGCTGAATTTCTTTAAATTAAGGCTACAAACCTAAAACATTGATCAATATATCTGATGCATATCTGCTTGATGATTTTGACAAAATGTAATGTATAATGCTTGTCTCATAATTGGTTCCTGTATTATGCTTTATGGAATAAAGAACTTTGAATTGTCTTGTTGCTGAAATGTGCAATACAAAGAAACTTTACCTGACTTAATAAAAGAGATGCCAGGATCCGATATTAATATCTGTATCTGTCCCAATATAGACAACAATTGCAAATCAGCTACCAGTGACAACGTGCCAAATCTATTCAGTCTAATTCTATATTTTGTGATCTGAGGGAAATCCTGCTTTATTATGTATTTTACATTATTTTTAGTATTCCTAATTTCACTTTGGAAGAAAATTTGTTGGATTTTATACATGTTTGACCTAGGTGGTCCACCTGTTGTTTTGGTCAGTCTCTTTATTATTTATTTTACAATGGCTGTTGTTCCTCTAATTACACTGACTTATCAAATTAAAGTCATTACATGTTTTGACCAAGCCATTGGTGTACTTAAGTGTGCAGTATTGGTGCTGAGTTATGACATAAATATGGAATTCAGTACATTGATGTTCATGTTTTAAAAAAGAAATGTTTTCAGACAATACAGCTGTTTTCTGCATTGGATTTGTATCGGCCTGAGATATCTGTATCAGTATCAGAAACAAGAAAAGTGGATTGTGCTTCATAATGCCCCTTTATTTAAAAGCAAACTTATTCCTTTCCTTCTATTAGTATGTAACAACTAACAGAAAAACAAAACAATTCAGTCATCGCTTTTGGTTTAGATTATCAGCATCCCCTTTAAAGACTTTCTGGCAGGCATCCATAGCCACGACTACTCTACCATTACACTTCTCTCATTCAGTTATGAAATGGTTAAGTTTTGCATCCCCAGATGAGGCAAAAAGGGGAAAAAAAAATCACTGAGATGACTTGAAGCCTTTCAGCTCAGAAGTTTTCAAGGTGCCCTGATTTGAGCATCTGGGATCCATCCATCATAAACCCAACAGCCAGTTAGAGAACAGTACGGATTGTGAATGACAGAATGATGGAAGGAGGCGGGAAATGGAGCGAGATGGAAGAAAGAAGAAAACGGAGAGAAGGGAAACACAGAGGGAGTCAGGGTGGGACAAAGACGGGTTTTATGACACCGCAGATTGTTCACCCAGGCTTTAATTTTCTCCCTCTTGTACACAGCTCCGTTGCAATGAACACTTTATTTCACATTTCCCCGTATATTATCGAACAGGGGTAACGAAGCCCAGACTTGTAAAATTATCAACAACACAGACCCCAACGCCAGGGGTCTCAGCTTCAAGGGACAGATCTCATTCCAGAGGAGCTCTGTGGCGCAGCTGCGCGCTGGGGCCCTTCCACAGCAAACAAGCAAGTGGAGCAATGCCTAGGAGAGCAAAACCATGTCCTGCTAATGCATGTCTTCTGCAGGGGAAATAACACATACACATATGGGTTCCTCATTGTAGGCATCCTTTCATAACCGCACGATCTACGAATTGTGATACAAGTCATGATGGCCCACTCCTCCTCGGCTTTCCTATGAGGGCGTTTCAAGGTCACTCTTCTTTCTTATGTTTCTCTGCAAAAGCACAAAATCTTACTAAGTAGCTTTGGTCTAGTTTCTAGAGTAGATATCTTTAAAACACTTGAAAACTAACTTACAACTAAGATACAGGAGCTTGATTTTAAGTTAATAATTCCATAATTTTGATGAAAAAGTACAAGGTTCGCTTGTAACATGAGAAAATATCTTGTTAGCAATGGAATTAGTACTTTTTCATCAACATTGAGGAATTATTGGCTCCGATATCTTGCTGAAATTTAGCTTGTTAGTTAGTTTTGCCTCATTTCAATAGAATTAACGTATTTACAATAGAAACCAGACGAAAAATAATTCTTTAAGTGGACGGTAAAATGATCGCCCCGTTAGCTTACAATGTCAGATTCTTAGATAAATACAAGCAATGACAAAACACGCATTAATATTCACTCCTACCCACATCATTCCCGCTCATTGCGCCTTTTTCCCCCTTTAAACTCTCACAGTTGCCTACAAACATGCCCACAGTAAGAATGAAAGGGAGCAATTTTCACCAGCGCAGAAGCCGCAGTATTTTAAGATGGATCCGATGTGGAGGGAAGGAAGGTCACACACACATGCAACACTGGCTTCCTTTGTTTCCCTGCTGGTAAGGCCAATGCCGCCACCGCCGCCGCCGCGATGCCATTCCCACCACTCATCGTCGCACTGATATGGCCCACTGAGGGTGTGTGAGTGTGAGAGCTCACGTCTGTCAGTTTCCTAACCCCTCGCTTCACAAAGCGCTGGTTTCGTAAAAGCAATAATCAATTTGTGGCTCCATCATGTAAACAGTGAAGCCAGTACGGTTCGCTCTGTAATTTCATAAAATTACGACCAGAGATGGGCCAAAACCATATGAGGCATTAAGCAGAATTTATACCACTAACATCCCGTTTTAGATCGATCATTTATAGATTCCACATTTAATACGACTTGTTTTACAGTCAATAACAATAAATTACTCAAGCTGTTTGTGGAGAACAGTGTGATTTGCTTGAAATTACATCAGTCGCATTGCATTGTTTATTTAATCAGTTGTACTGGAGAATAAATGGATTCAAGAGGTGACAACTGTAAACAAGTGGAGGAGATAAAAATATTTTTTCTGATTCATTTGAAATGGCTGATGGGACCAGTGTGGAATGGAAGTTTAACTGGTTAACGTTACATGCAATCATGATTCATTTACAAAAACGTAGAACCCCTGCTACACAAGCAGCAGGAAAAGGACAAGAGCTCAAGGAATTCTGGGTAAATACAACCAAAAGAAAGACACGTGTCTAACATAAGCTGGAAAAACGATTCGTTGCCTTTCACAAAAATGACACAAAAAAAATTCTACAACCCCTAAAATCTCACGCTACTCCATTTTGTTTGCATTTTGTGAAGAAGGAAGTTGCACTCATGTCTTCTTCTGAGGTTTCCATGTAATTTCCTTAAGTAGTTTCTGGTGCAGCGCCACCACAGGCAAAGAGGGGAACAGGTTTTTAACAGTGACGAGTAAAAGCAAACCGCACCAGCTGGAAATGTTATATATGTGCCATTTTGGTCCCCAATCGAACTAAGTCTACTGGACAATCTGGTGCTAAAACACAGATAAAACACTGTACATTATTCACATGACCATGCAATCAGGCATGGTGGTGGTCACATCATTTTTGCCCCTCCGCCCCTCATGCTGAGCCTGGAGCTGCGTCGAACAGAACACCTCATGATCAAGGGATTGGTTTGCCACCAAACACACCTGTTTTTTATCATCCTGTTTGTGTTCAGGTTCACCAGCATCTGGGGAATGTAAATTATACATGCTGTAGTTTGAGGTGTAGTTCTGTGAGGGGGAGTTGTGTTATCTCCCACCCACCAACCATGTGGCTCTCGGTGTGCCTGTGTGATTACAGGGTCCAGGAAAGATGAGGTAAATAAGGAGTTCAGCTTCTGAGGAGCAGAATGGATGTGACTGAGCCTGTTAATGCTAAAATTAAATGAAAACAATCTAAAAGTCCCACACCGCGGCACAATCAAAGCACAGTTAACTCTGCTGTTTACTTTAACAGACACAGTTATTAAAACAGATGGCTTATCTTTCCCTATATTGAACCATAGCAAAAGCGTGACATTCGATAAGAGAGCCAGCAGCCTCTTCAAAGCAGCACCAAACATTTCAAGGATTAGATCTTTTTTTTTCTTTTCCCCTCTTCGCTTTGAAAATAATGACCATTATCCCAGTAAACTGCGCTATCATTTCATTGTGCCTTGTTCTTTGTCTTGTTTTTCTCTTTTTGTAAGAACTAACCAGCTTTGAGGTATTTTCTGCTTTATTATATTTTGCTGCACACTGGTTTAATCAGTCATTTCCTGTTGTGGAGATTTTTCATGCCAGCAGACAAACATTACACCAAAATTTAATTTGGAAAATGAGTAAATCAGTAGCAGCAAAGGAGAATGAGAAACTCTACTCTGTTTAAGACTGGAAATTTTCAAAAAGGATACAGCGGTAGTTTATTTTGTACTTTTATACCAGTAACAGCAACTTAGTATAACCACTAACAAATATTTAATGAGTTAGAGCACAATGGTTCTTAGTGTGAATGAGATGCCAGCTGCCATCTGTCGACATTGAAAGATAAACATACCATTTTTTTTTTCATATTTTGTTGTATTTTATTGGGATTTCAAGTAGTAGATCAACATATAACTGCCAAGAGGAAGAAAAATGATTTATCATCATGTTTTTATATCACTGAAAATAACAGTTAGTTATATCAATCGAAGCAGTAGCCAAGAATCACCATGAAAACTCCATCCACACCATGATAATGGTTGGTAATGGCTGCATCATGCTGAGGGAATGCTTTTCTCCAGCAGGGGCTGAAATGCCAGTCAGCAGAGATTTCTACCTTCCATCAAGATAACACTAAATGTGCAGTATGAGCTACTATGGTCTGTTCCTGGGCTGTTAGAAAACCCAGATCTAAATCCCCAATAAAAGTCTGGGAAGGCTTGGAAATTCTTGTTCACAAACTCTCTAAATCAGTGCTGTCCAAAGCCAGCACTCAAGCACAGGTGTCCTGCATATTTTATAAGTTGCACCCGTAAATCAAACAAACAGTTTCAACTACGATCTCTGCAGAACTCTGTAACAAGCTGAGACAATAAAACCAATTGAATTAGCTGTGCTGCAGCGGAGACGTTTAAAGGCATGTTCAAAATGTCTCACATTTAAAGCATGTCATTCCGTAAAGAAGCCTGTGCAGAAGTGTTCTGGATGTTCTACAAAGTACAGATTCAGAGAACCAGAATGTAAACAATTTGTAAAACATTTCACTTCAACTTCACAATTATAAGCTACTTTAAGTTGGTCTTTCAAATAAAATCCTTATAAAATACATTAAGGTTTGTGTTAAGAATGTGAAATGGGGTTTGAATACTTTTGCAAGACAAAGACAAATGACTTTATAGCAAAACAGTAAAATTGTAACTTTTTATCTTATAAATACAAATAATGTTTTTAAGTCTTATCTATCTATCTGATATCTTACAGAACATATGTTCAAAATTGTAGATCTCTTTACAAATAAATAAAATCAATTTGAGCTGTTTCCCTAATGACTCATTTGTTATAAGAAGAGTTCACTTTATGAAAAGCTGTAAATGTTCTTTAAAGCAATTTTGACAAGACCTGACAGCTTCTTGTAAACCATCTTTGGATTGCGGTGGACTTAGATCAGTGTTATGTACACAGATACCCGACTAGTAGATCAGATTTTCAGGAGAGTGGAGATCACATCATTTAGAAACAATTCAAATGCTCACACATTAAAGAAAATGCAAAGGAAAAAAAGGATGTTTTAAATTTAGCAGGTATAAATGCAGTTTCCTTCCACTTGGGATGGTTCATCTCTGGGTTACTCAATGAAGGTGGAGTTGAAAAGGTAAAAGTTAACTTCAAAACAGGTAGAGCAATGCACCAAAGTTGAGTGGTAAACCAAACTTACAATTTTTAACCTCAGTCACAGCTTTAAGTCCTTTTCTCATTAACCGCTCAAGTCATTTATGCTTCGTGAATCACTGACGATACACCGAATATGGGAGTTTGCACAGGGGTGGTGAACATCAACAAAAAACGGTTCTAATGTGTATCAAATCCAGAGGTTTCGGCAACTTTTACTTCTTGTTTGCATTGACGGATAAACAGACTCCATGTGTGGAGCACAAACAAGCACCCATCTGCATTCAATGATTCTCCATCGTTTTTGTTTGGAGAGAGTGGTAAACACGGGGGGAGAGGGCCCCAGTGGGTTTGTTTCGTCTATCGTTATAAACTATAGATGGAGGAACTCGCCTGTTTAATTTCGCTCTTTGGCATGTTTACATTGATTTTTCTCCTCTTTAACTCAGACACATGATGAAGAAAATCTACAGCACATCAGTTAAGTTATTTTTTGGGATAATTCTTGTTGATTTTAGAACAATCCCCCAATTTTTTTCTTATGTAACCCATACTCCCTGACCTGGTCAGAGCACCGCTGCTAATGCATGAAATAACAAAAGGTTGTCAGATAAACCGCAACTGAGAGCAATTCTGCAAACACAATCCTAGAAGCACAATAAGCTGATGAAGAGGGCACCGCAGTGTTTAACAGAAGACCCCCTTTTAAAGAGCTCTGTCTCTGGTTCCCCATCCCGACTGGGACGGCGATCGTTTTTCATCATGGTTTGTGCGGCTCTGGGAAGAGCAGCAGAACTGGGAACCAGATGGTTGTGCTAAAACACAGGGGGCATCTCACTGGGATCCATTACGAGCGGAGGGTGGGGGGATCCATTCAGGACCGGTAGATTCTGTTTCATGGCATCGGCCGAGTGTGACCAACACTCGGGTTGGGGTGGACCGTGGGTTGGTGCCACATAGGCTGTGGCAGAGACGGCCCATTTTGTGTTCACCTCCGAGAGCCGCAATCACCTTAGACACAGGACAGACAACTAAATCAGGGCCCCTTTACGACTTGGGTTACATCCCTTTTGACTTAAGGCCTCTTTCAAAATGCCTCATGTTGCAATAGGATATGATAGGCTCTGCGGCTTCAGGGACAATAGCTGTTTCTGGAAATGACGGACTGAAATCTTCCTGTGCTCTAACCTCATTTTACTGCCCCCAAAGCATCACAGTTCAACTTAATGGATGTTTATTTGCATATTCTTGAAAGAAAGACGACGGGGAATCATGTTCTGTGCTTCCTGACGCACCGAGCCTTTCCCTGTCACGGCCTCTTTGCTCTATCCATTGCTGGCTTTGTTCCTCTATTTGCTGTCCACTTCGCCAGGCCTGCCTCCTTCACTTGTCCAAATGTTTGCTCTGTCCACTTTGCCGTGTCCACCCGCTCAGCCCCATCTGCGGACATTTCAACAAGCAGGAAAGGCGACAATTTGCCTCTTCAGCCACAAGCTGTTGCAGCTGGATGCAAACCAGACCCTGTAGCTGAACAGCAGATTACTCTCCATTTATTTAAAGTGGTTGACTTTCTCTGCTGCAGTTTCAGTGGGCTCCAACCCAAATAAAACGCTTGTATAAAAAGAAAGTAAAGTTCGTCAGATGGGTCATGCCTCACACAGTAGCAATTCAATGTCCTCCTGTTATGTTCTTTGGTTTTGGTCCTCAACAGTCCAAACTAAAAGTTACAGCACAAAATTATTGGTTGCTTTGAAACTTCATCTTCATCTAAACCACTCAACCAATTCCTGGTAAAAACTTTGGAAGGCATTGAATCAAAGAAAAAATACTGCTTTCAAAGACTATATCAATAATTTCATCAGAAAGAGAAACTGGATGCTAGGATGATTCTTGGGCTAATGCTATACACATCAAACCAGCTTCTAGTTCTTCCTCAGTTTTCCTTGGGAGAAAGCATCGACAGTGAAGACTTTTATGGCAAAGCAAAACTTAATTGTCTTCTACAGAAGGCTATAGTTTGTGCAGTGTTTTTATATGTGAGCTGCTTCCTCCTTTGGGGCCTCAAACCTTGGAAAAATTCCTTCATCTGCTAATTAAGTTGAGTTTTGATCTAAACGAGAGAGGAAATGAAGTCTAGATTACTTAGAAAACAGAGGTAGGAACCATTTGCAGCTATGGCCTTCAACTAAAATGATTTATATTTCAACTGTGATTCTATTCTAGGTACAGGAAATGCTACGAGAAACTATTTTAAGTGGTGGGTGATCCTTTAATGGTAATATAGCCATATGTTCTCAGTTGAACTTTGTGAACAAAACAGAGCAGTTTGCATGTGTTTTCACTTCTTAGCTCAAAATATGAATCTCAAACATTCCCAAAAATATTTGATTTTGAACTAAAAATGAAAATATGCAGTTCAGATTTCCTGAAAATTGTCAAACAGCCTTTTAATATCAGAAACGAGGCTAAATTTACCATTGTTTGTGACAAACTGCTGGCTAGCTAATTTATTTATTTTCTTTTTGTTAATTAACTACTTCCTGTCTTACTTCAAAATAAGACTATGCTGGCTCACTCAGCTGAATGGAGAAGCTAAATAACTACAATAAAAATAATGTTTATGGCTCGGACATCTCCCATTTATTTGAATACTTAACATTTTTTAAAGCCATCCATCTTTTTTCAATTCACCTCACAAAACCTGGCAGAGACCATTTTAGAAGTCAGTTTTATGGACAAACTTAAGACAATTTCGGGAGATCTATGTCGTCCAAAAATGTAAACACTTTCAGGGGGGAGATTTAATCTCATTGTTTTTGATCCTGAAAAAGTCCAAACTGAAAGTGAGATGACAAAAATACACAGTTGCTTTATAACGTCAGACTGTTTACTAAACACACTCACTCAACCAATCACTGGTCGTCCCGCTTCCAAAGCTTTATCAGTAATGTGATCAGAAAGACAAAAAACAGATGCTGGAATGATTCAGAGCCTCAAACAAAACAAAACCAACCAACTTCTAATTGTTTTTTGGTTTGGTTTTACTTGGAAAAAAAAATACATCAGCCTCTGAGCGGTTTTACGGCATAGTAATGCTTAATTTTGTTGTACAGAAAGCTGTTTCTTTTTTTTGTGCTGTGTTCATGCATGAGCCACTTCCTCCCCTTAGGCAGGAAACATTGCTTAAAATTCCATTGTCTGGGATTTAAATTGAGTTTTGATAATAAAAACAAGCATTTGTTTTAGAGTTAATAGCATCCAGGGAAGAAGATTAGTCTTCATGCTACTTCATTTTAGCTCTCTGAGTATTTGATTTACCCTTTCACCCTGGAGTACATTTTCAGCTGATAGACTCAGACCGCTGCAGGGAGCACCAGCGAAACCGACGAAGAGAATGTCATTTGGCAGCGACTGGAGTGGGTCTCCTCATGCAAATGTCAGTGTGCATGAAGAGGCCACAGAAATACAACTTATGCATATCAGTATTCAAATGGAAAAAGAGAACCAACTTTAATGCAGCACAGAAGAGCAGAAATCTGGATACTTTGCACTGTCGAGAGTTGTGGAAAGCACCGGATGTATAAAGCAATGGATTCAACAAAACACTGTCTGACCTTAGAGCTGCAAAAACCACACAAACCGGCGTTGTGACCACATGAATTGCACTCTCCCACCTAAGCATTGTTTATCTCCTTCAAGCCTGACAGTTGTGTACAGCCTGCAGCAGTCTGACAGTTTAATGCCACGCTGTCTGGCTGGACCGCCTCTGTGGATCAGGGACCAAAGTTAAACACTTTCTACTGGGACCCTCTGTACTTTTCCAGACCGTCACATCTGTCACGCCTTGGTATGTTCACGGCTGGTCACAGGTTTACATACGGATCATCAGCATCAATGCCATTCTAGTTTGGAGCTTTTTATGATTTATTTAAAGGGGCAGTATTTTGTATTTTCCATGCACATTGTGCCATTTCATAGCCCAATCAAGTAACTGTTACCTTCTGTTGTTACGAAAGTGTTATATGCCTCAAATATGACTTACAAGGAATTTGACTTTGCAATGTAGTATCTTGACATTTGGCCTACATACTGAAGGCTCCTGCTCTTCAGTATGTCATCACAACATTCCTCCATGAACTTTTAACACTGTTTTAAGGAGTTTTGCACTGAAAAGTAGTTTCAGCAGATGCCCACATTAAATATGCATCAAAGAATCAAAGCAACACTCCAGGTGTGTTTCTCATGAGAAATAATCTTTAGAACATTATGCAAAACTCAAAAAAGTCTAATTTACATAACACTATAAATATTTTTCCCAGAGAAGTTTCCATTTATTGCGAGTTTTCTTTTATTAACATAAGGTCAACAGTGCTCAACTAAATGCCTCCACTAGTATTTGGATATACGTTGCATAGAAAGTCGCCAATGAAGTCACACATTTCTAAGGCATCAAAAGACTTCTGGCTACATTTCTGCTGGATATTTGACCAGGAAAACAATTTTAAATTAACTCTACAATCTTTGTCAGCAAGGAGGTCAAATCCCCATCCAAAGTTCAGACAGACCTATTGGTTGGTGGCTACGAAATGTATGTTGTCATTATGCAACTGTTTTACCAAAATATTAGTGGAGGTGTGTCTGTATATTTGAGCATCACTGAATTATTTTGACCCCACAAGATTTGCAGAACATATGAAATGTATTTAATCTTCAAGACGCAATGAATGATGTTTGTTTCATCATTCAACCATAGAAAAATAAATTCTTCAAATTGGTTTGCTTTTTTGACTGTCGGCCATATTGGGTTTAACAAAAATAATTTCTTGCATTTGCAGCTGATGGCCAGTAGTTGATAGTGTATTTTATGATGCATTAGTGTCCACGTCAGTGGACTGTGTGCATTTATGACATAAAAATCAACAAGAAGCACAAGAAAATGGCTTTTAGATAGCTGTCCACTGTAGTGACCACAATGCATGAAAGGTTTAAGATCAGTTTATGTGAACTTCTGACGGGGAAAAAGGCAATGGGGACACCCAGGCACCACCATCACAGTCTTAAATCCTGAAGCTGAAATTCGCCTTACTGCTTTGCATTGTGGTTCGCCCGATCAACCGCCTGAGCAGGTGGTGATTTGCACAAAAAAAATGAGGGGCTGCCCTCAGCGGAAGTTCAAAAAAAGAATCAAGAGAGGGGAAACACACAGAAAGAGAGGTACTTCAATCAAAGGAACGTAAGCCCTTTGAACACGACAGGATGAGAATCACAGTGGCACCATAATGAGCATGACTGTGTTTATAATAACTGGGTCTGTTTCTGTGTCTTAGTGGTTGGTGGTTTCTTTTTTTTTAGGGCGGTCCAGTCCCTTGGCATGGGAAAACCAGGGCGTTGCCCACAACCTGACCCTTGACGGGGCAACACCCAGAGGTCAACAGGAAGTAAACGAGCCGACGTATGACACAGACGGACGCATTTCAAACCGTGAAGGGTTTTTCCCTCTGCTCTTCAGGACTCAAGCATGATCCAGACTCAACTTTAGACAAAGTAAAATAAGAGGGTTCTTCAGAACTTCTGGCCTGTCTTCACAAGTCATGGCCTGTGGGGTGTCAGGCATGATGAAAAGTGGAAGAAGAAAAATAATCCTCTTTGTTTGCTTCTGCTTTAGCCTTTCTAATCTGGATGAGTGGCTTCTCACTGAGCGTAAATTTGTCTGTCTTTCCATCTGTCATCACTATGTAACTTTAGGGAGCTGCTGTCTGACTCTCTTGTTTCAGTTTTAAAGATTTACACATGTAATGCATGTGATGATGCTCAGAGGACGAGCTGCAAGGATGTGGATCTTTTTACTCATCAAATGAGATGACAGCTTTGTCCAAGCTTAACAGTCCAACTGCATCTGAATAGGCCTGTCACTATAACAAATTTGGCTGGACGATAAATTGTTGGAGAAGTTATTGCAATAAACAGTAATATTGTTGTTTTGAGTCCATTTTCAAGTCTTACACTGCTAATAATGGCATAAGCAAGTACACCTTTTCAAAGATCAGAAAGCTTTTTCAAAATATTCAAAATATACAAACCAAACAAGTGAAAAAATAAATAAAATTTATTTTATTTATCTAAAGTCTCTGAAAACGCAATTACAATTAAAATACTAGGTTAGTAATGGAGGCCAATGCATCAGAGTGAATACTTTTGTCATAGTCTTTGATAAAAAGAGAGAGAAATGAGAAAAATAATCAACCAAATGGAAAACACCCATCTTGTTTTATCACATATCTAAATTTCTCCATGTACACTTTACGTAAACTCTGAATTATTGTTTTTTTTAAACCGATAAGATATCTACCCACAGGAAAGAGACTGTGACTTCACAAACAGACAGCTAATTAGCATTTTTGTTTTCAGATAATCCCAGTTTCAGATAAAGTCCTCGTGTGTCGTCTGGTTTTCTTAGTGTCCTTTGTTGTCTCACTGAAGTCAACTTCTCAGGACATTCCATTGAAGATTTATGGGGGCTCCATATGGGCTAGAGTGCGACTCATTATGCACGGATGTGACACAAAGAGCAGACATACTGAGTGAGTTTGCTGTGAAAACAAGCGGGTCGAGCAGGCTGGGTCTGTGCGTTAACCTCCAGGACTTTAAAAGGAACCTTCAGCGAGAGCCGCACAAGTTTTAGGGAGATTAACCCATTTGTCAGAGAACTCATCATCATACTGAGTGATGACAGAAAAAGGACAGCAAAAGCAACCATGTGTGCCCAGACGATTGTTCTGCCCGCTGATTAATGCAGACACTTCTGCGTGCCCTTGAATGAAAGACAAGGGACTCACAAAGTTTCTGCTGCAGCTGGAAAAGTTGGGTTTTGTCCTAATAAGCTTGGAATCCTTTCATCCAAATAGTTTTAGAGTGATGTTCCGAAATAAGAAGACTAAGGCCAAACCTGGAGGGGATTCTGGACATCACATGTTGGAAGTTAGTCATGGAGAAAAATGTATCTTAAAAGATAAAACTCTTAATATCAGAAGCTCCAAATGAAATGCATCCATCTTACACATGCTTATCACAAATTACGTCAACTACAGCTCTGGAAAAATATCTAGAGACCACTTAAAGTGATCAGTTTATCTGATTTTACTCTTTATAGTTATATGAACATTGTTCTTTTATTTTATGACAGCATGCCTCCAGATCAAAAGCAAAAATGTAGCATTTGTGTGAATACTGCAGAAAATGAGAAATTGTCAAACTACTAAGAAAGATACAGTATTTTCAGACCTCAATTTCATATTCATTTAGAAACAATAATGATAATAACGTTCTATCTCGTTTTAACTCAGAAAGAGATCAGAAATCAATATTTGGTGGAATAACCGTGAGGTTTTCAATGGGGTTCAGTCTGTTGGCCTCTTCATTTTTTCCAGAGCTATGTATGCTTTTCAAAATGATTGGCACCACTGATAAAAAATTTAGAGGAAAAAAATCTAAATCCTTAAAATAAATGTATCTGTTATTGTATAACAACAGATGTTAGCATAAATTTATACATTTTTATGCAAAATTTTATTTAGCTTAACCGCACATCTTTAATTTGAGTACATTTATTAAATTTGGAAGAAGTCCCACTGTAAGAAATATTGTTTTACAAAAGCATCCCTGCTTGTACAACCTCTTTTAGCCACTAAGGATTGATTATTTTGCAAGGTTTGACCTGAATCTGAGCGCATTTTCTTCCTTAGAGTCCTTGATAGTCTCTCAGGGCGTTTCCACGCCGTTAGTTTGTTTACTTCGGTCCAAGTCAGTTGATGAATTTGTTAACTTGTAACGTTTTCGGATGGTTTGGTTTCTTTTCACACAGATAAAACTCCAAGTGGCCGTGGGAACATTCGGTCTGTTTATTGCTGGGATGTGGGAGAACCAACTGTAAATATAGGAAACAGATGGCGTGTTCATCTCGCCACTATTTTATGCAATATTATCAAAGGAGTTGAACATGGCTTCACGTTTCACAGAAAAGACACACCTTCATTGTTTATCAGTTTGTTGTACTCTACTGCATCCCACAATGCAATGCATACGTACGGAAAGACATTTGGGTCAAATTTGAACCATATTCCTGGCGGATCTGTTTGATTGGGGTCGAATCACATTTGTATGTGACCAGGTGAAAAATGGGTACCTGTGATTTTGCCAATTATGTTTTGCTTAAATTTCATGTACCAGGTGTAGGTCTTCTTTTTGCCAGAGAAAATGTTTAAATTACATTTATCTAATAAGAATTATTAGGTAAATATTTCACCGTGGGGCCTGTGTGGGTGAAACGTGGGCTCAAAAGAAGGGGCCATATGGGAATGTTTGTGGGTTTTATATATGTTCAATATTGCGCATGTGGATTTGACGCAGGGCTGAAATGTGTGCTAGGTGGACCCCACAGATGTTCATATTCCCCGTTATGAGCCTATGCATACATTTCCCATTAGTCATCCATTTAGGACCCACAGAAAGAGCTTAATTGGGTTCTTGACCTTGAGTGGGCTGCACATAAGATGCCTATTTGGCAATAATACAATTTCAGTATCCATTTAGTCCACCAAAACAAATTATATAAGATAATCATATTTGCTCAGTATAGTGAAGAACCCATAGAACAATAAAATTCCTGCTGTTGCCTTCGTAAATGTTGCTGCAGAAGAAGCAATCCAGTTTCCTATTAGCTGCAGACAACAATCAGATACACTCGCTGTCTTCCACTTAAAATAGATTCTTCCACTTCGCTGCCATCTTTTTACCAGAGTGGTATAAAAAGAGCATACACAAAAGCAGAGATTGTGTCCCTGTATCTCGCCTTGAAGAAGAAGAAGTAGTGAAGCTGAAAAGAGTGACGGCAAACTGCAGCAAAAAGCCTGAACTCCACCCTGAGGATCTCAGGGTGTCTGAATTCATAAATCCAACATAAAATGAGCTGATAAATCAACAACTTATCTTCACAAACAGGGAGTAATAACAGTTCATAATATTCAGTCTTTTTTTAACTTGTCCTTTCTGGCTTTTAAGAGAAAAATCTGTTCATTCTCTAAATGACTCATTGTTATTTTCAAAGCTAACAGCATCGTTTTTGTTCCCGTTGAGGTAATTGTCTAGTTCGGAGCTTTATGGCAAAAACAAGTGCTTGCTGTTGAAACAGTAAGTTAACTCGATGACTAACAGAGTCAATTTAACCTCAGAAGACTAAACTAATTAATATATGAATAAATGATGTTAACTAATCCCCATACTCAGACATAGGCCACTTTATTAGGTACCCCTTGCTGAAAACAGACTGGACCCCATTTGCTTGCTCTCCCCTCTGCCATCAACAGATTATTTTTATTCCACACAACTAATACCGAATAGGTAGTTTTCTTTAAGTAAACCCAAGAGACAGTTATGTGTATAAAAACCATAGAACAACAATAAGCCAAAATCTTCTGAATGATAAGACACTCATCACAATAAATGCCCAAATGTAATCAGCACATTAATTTTATACCAAATGTTGCATCCAAAAAGCAACGGCTAAGAGCCGCTCACTCTGCTACAGAGCCTGCAATGCGCCTGTCTATGAGAGCAGCTCGTCTGGAGGAGTGCCTGCTGCACAGAAGCTCACCAGGAGGAGAGGTTTCCGTCTCCCTCTACAAACCGGAAAAGCTCCAGGGACCACAGCGCCCACATCTGAGACCCAGACCCAATGCATCTTCTTCCCAGAATGCCCACTGACACCCCCCGTCCAGAGCTCAGAGGGCTTACCGACACACTAAATCCCTTATGTTAAAGTCTTTAAAAACCCGCTGTCTCTTCGGAGACTGACGCTCCGTCACGATCACCTCCGCCAACACAAGCTTGTGTTTCTTCCACAGCCTGAAGAAGGTCTGTTATTATGTTTCTGAGGCAGACGAGTCATAGTATCCATCCTTCGTGTGCACACTAACAAGGATCCCTCTGTCTCAGAGGTCAAAAAGGTCAAAAGAGACAGACCATAAACTGAACTGTATCAGCTGCGTTTACAAGTTGAGGAAAAGGATTACATCGGTCGAGAAATGCTGAATGGGTACATGAGGGAGAGTTATGGGCCCAGTCACAGGCATAAAATGGTGTGTGTGTGTGTGTGTGTGTGTGTGTGTGTGTGTGTGTGTGTGTGTGTGTGTGTGTGTGTGTGTGTGTGTGTGTGTGTGTGTGTGTGTGAATGGTGCAGAAAGAGAAGGAGAATGCGAGACCTTTTGACACTCCTAAAATCTTGAGCAGGAACACTGAAGGTTCACAGTCTCCAGACGGTTACAGCTGCTCGACATCTGAACTTCACTGAAAACTTCACTTCAAATCAGAGTCAAGATAAAAATTACATGAAGTTAAGCGATTTATATAAAAAGAAAAGTGATTTTTTTAAAGACCTGACAACACTTAGGGCTGTCAATGTTAGCACTTTAATGCATGAGATTAATTTGAAAGTTTAACGCGGTAATATTACACCATGCCAACTGATTACATTACCTATTTTAACCTAAAGGCCAGTTTACAGTTTCTAAATTAATATTTGAAACAAAATGATTTATTTTAAACCTTCCTGAATATAAAATTCTGGAAACAAGAGAGGTTTGGTTCGAGACAATAAACCTCTTAAACATTTTTACATTTCAATCACTATGATTCTAAAGTTCAGCATAGCAATTAATTGTAATTAATCACAGCTCTAGACTTTGATTGATCTGATTACACTTTTTAATCAATTGACAGAATTACAATATTATCAGATTCATCATATCTGGAAAGCAAGTTTCCTACCCAATGCTTAAAAAGATGTTTTGACCATTTAGAAAAACTTTGAAGTTGCATATAAACGGACTTGCCACTTTATTAGGTACATCTGTTTCTACCTCTGACCCCTGCAGAAGGTCAGAGCAGCTGAAGAAACTAAGAAAAAACACTGCGTGGTCTGATGTTTCCCAAAGCACCAACATTTGGATTTATTACAAATAACCTCTCCCAAGAATAAAAATGGGCCAATTTAGATTTGTATTTTGCAATATAACACATTTTATTCTCATAACAGTCATAATGTGAAGTTTGGCGTATCCAGAAGAGTATCTGTATCATTGTCAATTGTTTTCAACACAGCAGGATTTTTAACCCATTTAGCCCTCTGAATGCTAATTTAATTCTTCCAGACATGTGATTTGTATCTTGAAAATGCACATTTTCAACATTATTCACCTAATAAAAATAAAGGAAATTAAAATGTTTTGTTCAGACCCCTTAAAATATGTACCACACTCACAAACACAGTCATTTTTTAACATAAAGAAGCATTATTCCTCACTATAAACATTGCTACAAGCATTGTGTGGTGAAATATTAATGAAACAATAAAAGTTTAAGGCTCTTCACATCATTTTTTATAGCACCAGTACCGCTGACGTCAGTTTTTGCATCACAGGCGCCACAAGCTTCCCTGTTCCAAATCTCTCTAAGCACATTTTCTTTACCCTGTGTTCCAACATGTCACTAAAAATACGCCATGATATTGTTAATGTGCAGATTTATGGCTGCATTAGGCGACAGCTTTGTTTGGGTGATGCAGCACTTTGCACTTTTCTACACATTCCACACACCTCTTGTGGCCACCAGAAAATGAGACAAAAAATAAAAAAAAACCACAACACAACGTGCATGAAGTTCCAACACATGGAGCCAACTGGCAAGGCAAAGCTAAGGATAGTACGGCAGGCTGGCTTTTCCGCTCGCCGCAGCCATTCTCGACCTTAGTGTGCAGAAGAAAATTAGTTCCAGGAGGCAGAAGTCCATTTCAATTCAGAGAATTTGAGTTTGAAGTTGGTCTTATTTAAAGAATTGACTATATATCATAACATAACTACCCCAAAAAGTCTTATCTTGTGTCTCAAAGTATTGCTAACTTCTTGTGTGTCAAGATCTGAATTGGTGGTTATGTTTTTCCAATATTCCAATCTAATTTCTACAATGCACCAAAAGCAGTCACAGCATATTAGCCTGACGCGGTGATGCGACCAGCACCATTCTTTAAAGCTGGGAGTGTTCTGGATTCTCCCAAATAAATAACTTTGCTGTTTGTGTTTGTCTCAGGGGTCCATATGATTTCTTCCCAAAAGGAATTGGGTTTGTCTCGGTGGGAAGCTGCAATTCCAATCATTGAAGGTGTCAAGTTTTGACACACTCTCAATCCATGTTGATAAAAAAAGAACTTGTTACTGATGACACTGATGTTCCAGCATTTTGCAGCTTATGACATTCTTGGGAGTGCATGGCTGCGCTGTTGCCTTGCAGCGGAGATTCTAGGTTCAAATCTCGGCCTGGTGTGTTTCTGCATGGAGTCCCTGTGCACGGGTGGGTTCTGTCTGGCTACTTCCACCATCCAAATACATGACTGTTAGGTTAATTGGTCTCTCTAAATTGCCCTTAAGTGTTAGTGTGTGTGTCCCTGAGTTGCCCTGTGATGGTATAGACATTGGAAGGATTACGTTCCTGAGCTTTAGTGGTTTCTGGATTGTTTGTCACCAGTTTGAGTCTTGTTTGAAACTTGTTTCCTACAACAGAAAAACAGTCATTAAACAAACATTAAAGAACAGATAAAGCAGGCCGACATTAAGCGTCAGGAATGACCTTCCTAAAGGCTCTGACTGCAGACCTATTAAGCTGCCCAGACTGAACCAGGAAACTGACTAAAAAGAAAGAAACTCTAAGCTGACATCCTCTCTTTATGGCCTGAAGAATCAGTGAAGACAAATGGTGCATATCGCTGCTTTATGAAAGCTTGCTTGTATTTATAGGCACAAAAAGGATAAAAAGAACCTCAACTGTGCCTTTAATTTCTGCCACATGATCTACAGGATCTAGGCAACACCTGCTTTCAATTTCAATTTTGATCCTAAGAAACGGTCTGTAAGAATGTAGCAAAATTCAAGCATAATCTTGTCAAATGTTTAAATGCCTTAAAGGCTGATTAAAACCAACTGAAATCGTCTCTTGAGCTGCTTCAAAGACAGAATGCTTGAACTGAACACATCAAAACATTGATTTTGAATTAAGTGTGTGCAAGCTCTTGCAATGCTGGTAATTCATACAAATCCTTTCATCAAACAGTCAGCAAGAAAGCACATGATGTTGATTTACCAAAACGTTCAAGAACTCCCAATGGCAGCAAGTAGAAACAGGACAACGTTGTGCTCAGCCCTGCACAGTAACGTGGAACACATCGCATTTGCTTCATCAAAAAAAAAAAAAAAAAGCTGCCACAGTTTCAATTTCGACAAGATCATGCATATTTTCTCACACACATAAGACTTAGACACACACATAATCTCTGTTTCACCACTGACCTCCACTGTTAACCCCGAGCAAGACCAGTCATGGTTACAGGGAAACATCAAGAGCAAAATAAATCTCTTCTGATTAACCAGCTTGGGCTTGTTCAGGCAACCAACATCATGAGCCGCATCATTACCGGCTTAGAGTGCAACTCAATTATGGCTCATCCTGACAGCTCTGACAGGAGTCGGCTTCCCCTCTCGTGTACATTTGGTGCGAACGGCCCAACGAGTCGCCAAGAGAGCAACAGCAAGGATCGTTCTGACCCGAGATCAAGTGGGATTTTCTTTATGAAGCTTCTGGAAACAGGTCACTGTGTTGTACTAGAAGGAGATTTCCATTACAGATGGTTTCGTTTAATCATAAAACTCCTGCAAAAGTATCAAGTAATTAAAGATTTTCACGTTTTGTCACATTGAAACTACATGTATGCTATTAGAATTTCAAACAAATTGGTTCATGACAGTCAAGTGGGTGGAGAAGGATCCAAGATTTAAAGTGAAACTCTGATAACTGTGACGTAAAGTTGCTTTCAGCTCCACTGACTGCGTTATTTCGGAGTATTTCTCAGCTTTGCAGATTTAGAAACTGACATTTTCGCCCATTCTCCTTCCTGTTGTTGGCTGCTCATGGGGGAAACATAAGATATCACTACATTTGTTTACTGTAAATGTAGTGTTTATCAGCTGATGTTATTTTCAAATTGTTCAAATAAGACAACACGCTCTGTTTTCCAAAATCCAGACATTTCTTTTTCTTTCTTTGTTCCTCCAGTGAGGTTAAAATCAGCAGCCATAACAACACCATCATGATGTACATTAATTACAAACAATGCTAATGATAGCAGGCATGTCATACATAGAGTAGCTCAGGGGGGCCCCAATTGAAAATCTGCTCAGGGCCACAAAAAGGCTTGGACCGGGCCTGATGTGGCTGCTTCTGGTCAGTGCTCTCTTTGCAACTGAAATTTTTTAGATTTTAAAATGATGCCTTAAACAGTCATGTTTACAGGTTGGTATATTGTTGTATAGATTTACGCTACTTTAATCTTCACCACAACTTTGCCTCTGATCTGTCCGCTCTTCATGATTGCCCTTCCACCTTGCAATCATGTGGTACTTTGCTTTGGTCTAGCACACCAAATCTCCATAAATTGAAGCTTGTGCTTATAACTTGACCAAAAAGAAAAAAAGCACACAAAAGTTCAAGAGGTAGGAATATCTTTACAAGGACCTGTAGGTGGTATAAAAGTAATTTAGTGCCCCACCGCTACAATCATGCTGCTGCAGAGCCTTGGATAAACGTATGCGTCTGTGTGCGTGTGGGTGTGCTTTTCCGCTTGTGTGGCCGCAGCACAAACTCAGTGATGTTTCTCCCTTCTGGTGAAAAACATTTATTAGACTTCTGCTTGATGCAATTCTGCAGTCTGCCGGGACACTGGAATCTCTCCGGCGTAATCGTTTTAGATGCACTTTCACGAAAGCAAGAGCAGCTGGCTAGCGCTGATAAGATGATGCACGTCTCGGCTGGAGGAGTCAAAGAAAAATCACCACCTGCTGAAGAATTTCTAATAAATGAATAGCGGCTCTAACTTTTTGGTCTCAATAAGATCACAGATGTTCAGTGAGTTCTTGTAACAGATTATCGTGCTTGTCTGGTTCCTCAAAGTAGAAAATTGACTCATGTTTAACCAATTCTGCTTGCCTGGGTTTTTGATCAAATAAAGCAACATATGTGTTTCATCCTTCAGCTTTTGATATTTACATGTTCTTAGACACTTTATTTGTCCAGACTAAACATATCAACTCTGTCTTTAATACAACCATAACCTGCATTTACAATGATTTATTTCACATCCAGTGAATTATTGTTTTACTGTACAGCAAATGTGGCACAGCTGACTTAAACTAAACATGAACTGGGTTTTTTCTCTCTTTCCCCCCTTGGTAGTGTTATGAGGGGAATGCCATTGCTTTAAATACTTTGTTAATACATAGGTACACATGGGAGCACTTACGCACTGGCCCAGATGGTGGACCCTCTAATTTGAAATCCAAGGCTATAATTAAGAGACAAAAAAATTAAAAAGGAAAGCACGAGGATTTGCTGCTCCGACATGAAACGCGGCGCAAATTACAGCAAAGAGGAGCGCGGTTTGTGCGGTCATCATTATTAGATATTCACATTAAAAACAAAACGCACTCCGGGAGGAGACTTTGAAGCTCTGCGCACAGACGCAAACAATTTTTCTGCTTTTTTTTCCTCCCTTCTCCTGCTTATGAATCTGGGCTCGGTGGCGAATTAAATGGATAATATCAGATGACTGAGGTTCACTTCTGACTGACCGATGTCTGGATGGTTCAGTGAGATTAACAAAAGCCAGCAGCGCTGTGCGGTCTGTGTCGGTGTCATTAAGGAGGGTAGAAATGTTCTGCTTCCATCGTTAAAAACTAAAACTGAGAAAAGCTTCAGAGGGCTTTGAAGTTGTTCAAGAAGAGAAGGTAAACACGCCAGGATGTTGCAGAAATGTGTGCGTAAAAAGGTGAAGTTTTATGTCAAAATCCCGTGTCTGATTGATTCAAACTGAAGTCATCATTTTAATGCCATCTAACACACACATACATGTTTCACAGTTATGTGCGCTAGTTTATTAAGGCTGACTGAGGTGTGTGGGGACAAGTAATCATCCAAGCGTCCCATCAGATCAGTCACATTCAACTTCCAACTTCAGCTGATCTTCCTTTGAGCTTTCACTTTAACTCGCAAACATTTTAACCAAACACTTCATCCAGTTAAAACTGGATGGTTCACTTCATCCAGCTTTAACTGGATGAAGTGAACCAGCTGCTGATTCTGATTTAAATCCATTATCTTCACGCGTTATGATGCGTGTCATTTCTTTTAGACAGCAGCTTTATCGGCGCGTAAAAACCGTAACTTTGTCGCATTTCATCTGGCCCAAAAGGAGAGCGGGACAGCTCCACTTACCGCTGTCGAAATGACGAAAAGCCGCCGATGTGATAAAGCCAGCCAGGAAAAGCGCAGAGGTGGCGCTCCAGGAATCCATGATGTGAGTAAAAAGTCTGAAGCGGCTCTTCCTCTCAGGTGAAGTACAGCCTGATGCGCACGCTGGCGACCGGCTTGCTTGGCTCGCTGCTTGCTTGGCTGGCAGGAGTCAAGGCAAGAGCCCCTTCAAAAAAGTGCCTGAGCGTCACGGCAGGTACTTCAGCTACAATACAACTCTGACACCGCGGAGACGAGAGCAGATAGTAGAAACCAGGGATCCTATTTCCACGCCATGTGACAGGAAATAGGGGCAATGGATTCAACCTGCAGCGCTAAAGAGACAGCAGAGGGGAACTAGGAGGAGGAGTAGGAGGTGGAGAGAGGAAAGAGGGTGGAGGTGCGGAGTTTGGGGAAGGGGGAGCTGCGGTGCAACAAGCTGCAGGTTCAAGCAAAGCGGGATTTAGAAAATCTTCATGGAGAAATAACCTGATAGTGAGACTTCATTCACTGCAAACCCTACAAATCGGATAAGTAGGTCAAAGGCTTTCAGCCCTTAACTGCAGTCATGCGACTTGTTTTGAAAAATAATTGTTTGCTTTGTTTTTAGCCATTTTTTGTTTTTGTGCTGTTTTTTGTGTTTATTATCTTTTGGTTACTGATGTAATATTGTATGCATAGATGTTTCAGACAAAGGCAAAGATAGGCTTTAGGTGTGACCAAGAGATTCCGAAAGACCAAAAATGCTCATTTGTTCATGAATGCAAATATGTTTTTTACTACCTCTTATGATCCTTGATATTATTAAACGTAAATCAATGCAGATGTACTGTAAAATTCTTTGTCACAAAGTAAAAACCTTGTATTTTACATGTGACCCACCTGTGTCTATGTCCACTTTACCACTTAATATAATCACATAAGTTGCAAAAGAAAGAATTTCTAACTATAACAAATCATAAAAAGATTTCAAGAGATCAATTTGAGATTATCTGAGCATAACTTGAAGAAGTTGGGTATCACCGTGTCCAAAAGGGTGGACAGGGATGCCTTGGTTTTAGAGGAACTACTAAGGGATCCACAATGCGCTACAGTTTACTGCTATCGGCTTATCTGAAGATTAATTTGTTGTAATTCTCAGAGACAGCATTTAACAGACCTTGGCCGTAACGCATCGTAAGTTGAGCTACCATTACATTATCATCTTCCACCAGTTTTTCCGTTGTCTTGTCTCTGGTATCAGCAATGAATTTTTTGTTCACTCAACTGGATACTGTCTCTTTTTCAGACTGTTTTGCGTAAACCTCACAAATGTTTTTGTGTGAAAATTCAGTGGATCAACACTATCTGAAATCTTTAGATCAGCCAAGGGGGGTTTAAACAGTGTTATGTTCAAATCCCCTTTATTCTGGTTTCAGACGGAATATGTGCAAGAAGACCGGACGTCTAAATGCAGAGTTGGTTGATTTTGGGTTAACCATCAATCGAAGAGATGTATCCAAAAAAGTGTCACGCCATCAAATCAAAGCAGCAAGTCATTGTAATGGAGAATAATAATAAACACATTTCTTTCCCAGCTTTTGAGTCTTGGTGAGGACTCAAACTAATCAAGGTCCATTATGTCTGGAAACCCCTGCTGTGTCCGGTATATAGTCACTGCTCAGACAGTCAGTTAAAGCACCTAAGCAGCGCTTTTTAATAGACAGAAATGAAAAGGGGGAATGTATGTGAAGAATTTGCACATGATTCTTTCATTGCAGCAGCAGCAAAACAGATTAGAAGGAAAAATACCAGATGAGGACAAAACAGGAAACATAATAGCATTTCTTTGGGAAATAATGATGTGTTTGTTCCTGCTACTAATCAAAGAATCCACTAATCATAAAACATATTGTCTACTCCTTGACTGTTTCAATAAAATGTTGATCTTATACTTTAAAGACAACTATGACTCAAAACCAAAAGCGGTTTTGGTTTCAGTTACACCTTTTTAAATAGTAATATCAAATATAATTATAAATAATAAATAATATCCATGTCTTTTCTTTCACACATGTCTGCTTGATGTTTTCTCTTTTCTTTCCCATTCACTGAATCTGATCTATGGGGGAAACAGCGCCCTCTGGTGTTTCATACAAGCACCGCCCAGTGCTGTGAATGAGCTTTTCCAAGCCAAAAGCAGCCACTTATCCCAAAAATAGACTCCCAGTGATGATCTCACCAAACCTGGAGAGTGAAATAAATAAAAATATATATAAATAAATAAGAGGGCTCAACATTTAATTTGCCAAAACCAAGCTGGTTGAAATGAGGCGTAATGGGAAAATAATCCAGCCTGACGTGTGCCCTTTTGAGAAATGTAAGTGCATGGCCTTGAGGTATGCTGGCTGCTGAAAGCTTTCCTTTAACTGATCTGAAAGACTGTCTTGATGAGACAATGTTTCTTAAACTGAGGCAGTATTTACTTGGCAGTTTACAAAGATGATGCCCAAGTTATTCAACATTTCTAAAATGTCACTGGTGTATAACAGTTAATTGTCACTCTATGCATTATTTATCCAATAGGCAATAAAAAAAGAAGAGGAATCTATAGTTACTATGCAATGTACGCACAACTTTATTTAAGCTGTCCAAATCTAATGCATCCACACACAACTATATCCAAAAGTCTTCTGAAAAGGATCAACAACAACAGCTGAGAGCTGATCAGGAACCATTTCAGATTTCAAAAATGGCAGATCATATTCTGATTGGCAGTCAGTCAGTGGTTCCAGTCATCCTAGTTTCTAAATGTTCTCTTAGCAATTTAAAAGCATAGAAGTCAACAGCTCAAGTTTAAAACAAT
The DNA here is from genome assembly GCA_911649635.1 of Poeciliopsis gracilis. Lineage (NCBI taxonomy): Eukaryota > Metazoa > Chordata > Actinopteri > Cyprinodontiformes > Poeciliidae > Poeciliopsis > Poeciliopsis gracilis. The sequence goes on from CAJVRI010000715.1 coordinate 2,876,816, forward strand.
TATATTTCTAAGTTCCTTGGCTTTAATAGAGAAGTTCAAAAAGTAGCTAAATATGCCAGGAGATGAAATTGAATCCATCTCTTTAGTTCATCCCCTCAATCTCTGAAAGATGAAGGTGCAGCTGTAATTATAGTGTCATATTTCCTCTAAGAAAAAATGTTATGACCTGACTAAAAGGTCATAACAAAAAGCAAGACACACGATGTGTGCAAGCGTTATACAATTAGAACTGTGACTTCTTAGTTAATTTGGACTAAATGAACTAAGTATGAAGTGTGAAAGTCCACTAAATCAGCAGGGTATGAATGTATGAATAAGGTTGTAATGTGTAAAAAGACTCAGCAAACCTGTGAAGGAGAACAGAAATGAGTTAGTCAAGCTTTAAATTCCTGAGGGAACTCACCAAGTCAACAAGTGTTTTGTTAAACAAAATATCAATTCTTAAACCAACCACAAAAAAAAGAAAAAAAAACTGAGAAACTTTACATCTGGGAATACCGACACAAAAATCACAGATCAAATTCATTAAACATGCCGTTTCATGCTTTACTGGAGTTAGATACAGCCAGATAAATAAATACAAAGTTCTGTAATTTTGGGTTTAGTTTTGTCTGTGTTCTGTTTGTTGTTCATTGTTCCGACAATCCCTGCGTTTCTCTATTTTGTTTTGTTTCCACCTTGTGTTCCCTTGTGGTTTCAACCACGCCATTTAGTGTGCGCCATTAGGTGGGCTTGCTTTGCACATTCCAGTGTGCATCAGTCAGGCCATTATCCAGATGGCCTTTTCAGATCCAGCGGTGGGCGCAGCTGGACTCTCACTGCAGCCAGGCAGCTGATAAAAACAGAGATTTTTGGGTTTCCAGATAAAAACAGTGCCACAAATAATAAAAGAAAGTCAATGATTTGCCAGAATAAATCCTGGTCTGTGTGGACAGTCCCGTGTTTTATCTTATTTTTGCAAATTTACATTGACAGTAGCTGATGAAATATTAATCAGAATGTTCTGACAGTTAATCTCTTAGATTGCTTTGCTGGCAAAAGGTTTGTTTACTCTCCATTTAAGGGAAATGGACTCGTTTTCTTCAGTAACTGAGTTTCTTGTGAAGGTAGGTGTTTTTTGCTTTTGCCTTTGAATTATTCTGTTCAAACCTCAGACACAATTTGACAAAGTTATAGTTGAGTACAAAATTAAATAACTTAAATAACATATTAACATGGTTCATGTGCCTTTATCCTAAAATAAACTAAATGCAAATAATTATTTGAGAGCAAATCCAAACATTATCTTGACACAAAAATTAACTAAAATTTCAAGACGTAATCTGAAACTAAAGTATCAACATTACCACGCTAACGTCAATCAATATTATCAGTATTTTGGATTGATAACCCCAATCTGTTTCCTTAACAGCTGTGCTACATCACTGCAATTGTCCAGGTAATCACCTTTCTTTGAATTTAAGCTCCTGATTATTATTCTGTCATTGTAGATCCTACTGTTGCAGTACACATTTTGCAGTTTTGCTATCCTACATGCCATCTGCCATTTTCTTATATTTTATTGTGTACTACATTGCAACTTTATTTCCAAAATTAACCTACCTGCCTGTGTCAGTAACTGACTAACAAGGCTGCATAAGCAGTCAAGTTTAATTTGCCAAGACGCACACTGAGGAGGACAAGCGCAATATAAAAAAAAAATCTCCAAAACATGCTGTTATGACACTCGAGCAATTAATACCATAATGGGTCACCAAACTTCTGTAACAATAATTAGATGCTGATTAGATCTATGGGCTGCCCGCATGTAAACCTAATGTTAACTATCAGGAATAGTAGAGGATCTATAATGCTGTGGGCCTGGGTTTTTACTCACCTTACTTCGGTGTTTTAACCCACAGTTTTTAAAACACCACAAGATATTATGTAAAAACCGGGTTGCCTCTCACAGAAAAGATGTAGGTGAATTAGCAAATTAGTGTATTCCGACAATAAGATGGACAATTCTTAGACAAAAGACAAAATGAAAATAATCGCATATGTTCTTCTTTAACTTGTCTGATTTTTTTTTGTTTATTCTTGGACTTAAATATGGAGATGAGTTCTTCTTCTGCTGCTGCTGTACTCTCTATTTACGGGAGGGATTAAGTGTGTGCAAATGGGTCTGTCGTCACAAAGAGGAGACTGTGGGCCAGAATGAATATAAACTACTGTGTGTCCATTTAAAAATGCTTTCCAGCATGATAGGCTTCCTTTGTCTCCTTTGACTCATTTTCTTTCCCTGAGTGTGTGCGCGTGTGCATGCGTGGGTGGGTGTGTATGTGTGTGTTCACTCCTTGTGCTTGTCTGTACATGCTGCTTGGCCACATTCCTTGTGGTCCGCCGAAGTTAACGTAATTTTCTTCTTTTCTTTTTTCTCTCTCCAGATAAACCTTGGCACTTCAACACATAGCATTCCGACTCTGACAGTTTGGCAGCTTTACTTAAAAGGTGAATAAATAAGATGCAACATTTCTTTCACATGCATGTGTTTCTTTGCAGGGTGTGTGCGATTTAATTCTATTAGTGAATCCTCCTTGCTGTGATATGCAAGATAAAGGCTGAAGATTATGATGGGAATGCACAGGTAGGATGATTCTGAAAGTATCTGGGTATTCAGATACTTGTTGATCCAAAGAGAGGTTCTGCATGTGTGGCTAATAGGTTAACCCAGAAGCTTAGACTTCACAAATTCAGAATGTGTCCCATGATACGTCTTTATTCTCTCTGGTAATAACAAGAGTGCAGCCTGAAAGTTTAATTCTACTTTTTTTAAATTATTTTAAAGGTAGAATTATTGTCTCCTCCCAGATATGTTTTTAGCATTGAAAAGCACAAAAAACTAAAAAACATTGGCAAACTGATGAAAGTACATATATTAAGATGGAAAGCAAAGAGCATGTGGTTTTAAGGCTTCATTATGAATAATTTGCATTTAAAACTAAATGAATCAAAACAACTCCCACACAGACTAACCAATCATTGAGCATAAAAAGGGGGAGTGGTTTATGACACATTTGGACCAGAACTTAAACATACTTGAGGTTTGTCCATCCATTTCAGATGACAATGGATGGAAAAAGTTTACAAACCTCTGTTAAGTATAACATTTTTATGGAGAAAATCAAAAAGATAATCATGAAGGGAAATTTAAAAAATCAAAAGCAGTCCGATATGCAGATATGCACAAAGTTAAACTGATAACTTTGTTAAACCAGCTTTAAATTCAATTTCTGGATTTGTCTATCAGCATCCAACATCTTGACTTGGAAATATTTAGCTACTTTGCCGTTCCAAAATTGTTTAAGTCGATCAGACCGTGAACATGTTTCTTGTCAATAGTCCTCCTTGCACATTAGATTTAGGTTTCTACTTTGGATAGGCCATTCCAAAACTTTTAATTTATTTCAATGAAAGCCATCCTTTTATTGATTTGGACTCCATAAGGCTTTGAAAGTTAAAATCCCTCTTTATCTTCTGCTTTCAAACAGTTCAAACATGTTGTATTTGGAACCGTTTTCATCGACTTCAGCAAAAAACCTATAAAGAAAACAGGAGATTGTTGTCACATAACGAGCACAACGAGTACTTGTTGGATATTGCGTCAGATGTTTCAGTCTTGTATTCCCTTCATCAGTTTTTGAAAACCATGTTGGTTTTTTTTGTCATTGTGGCCTCATATTTTCCCTATTTTCTAAATTGTGAAATTGAATCAGAAAGATTCTACAAAATATTAGTTTTTGATCGACTTAAACCATACTTTAAACGCTCCCTATAAAGATCTACTTGTCGACAAGCTGTACTGAATAAATGTCACATCACAATGAAAAAAGCTTGAGAAAGATTTCTCATATTTATTTAAGCCTCACAAGCCACTATGTCTTTATTTGGACACATTTTATGTTGCTTTTGATGACGTGAAAATTCATATGTGTTTTGAGAGAAACATTTCAGCTTGGCAGCAAAAAAAAGTAAGTACTGTAATGACGTTTAGTGTCATGTAATATATTTTTTAATGTGTCAATGAATGCATGATCATTCTCTAAGCTGTTTGGCAGTTTTAAAGTTGGCTTGCTATTTTTCCTGTCCCTGATTTAGGAAATGATAAGCACTAATTTTACATTACAGTCTGTGTTCAGAGGTTATCTCTCTTATTCTCAAAAACTCCCATTAGGATAACAATTTCCAACCTTTTTGATGCTCTTGTGACGGTTTTATGGCAGCACATAAAGAGCAGAGGTGAGTTTGATGCGTTTCTTTTTATCTATGGATATTCATTATGTTTTAATTATCTGTGATCTGTAATATTACATCATGTTTGGAGGGGGCCTGGGTCTAAACGGTTTCACCAGTGACAAATATATTCTGAATATGCAGCCAAAAGACTCAATGATGTTATTATAAACAAACAAATAGCCATGACAACAAAAAGCATTGAAATACCCAAGATAAAAAACATTTTTATCAAAGGCACAGGCTTCTAAAGGCTATAACAGATTTTTAGCTGCTTTAATTATAACAGAACTCGTGATTTGGATCTGATTTGAATCCTTTTAATGTCCATAAAATCTTCGAATCAAGCACCTTTATGCTTATAATCTGCGGATTTGAAATAAAAGAACATGCTTTTTTTTAGCCACAACATAATTCTGCATTCATGATTTCATAATACAGTAACTCTTCTGTTTTTTTACCCAAATATGTGATGCAGTGGTTATGTCAGGGGGTCTCCAATGACTTTTATGATGCCTGAAGGTGTCTTGTTAATTTGCTCCACCTATTTATACAAATTTTAACAGCATAGGAATATCCTGCTGAGGTTTATTCAGATAAAACAGTTTTGTTCCCCAGAAATGAAACTAAAGTTTTATTCACAGTGAATTGCAATTCAGATCTAAAAAGCAGATTACAGTTAAAAAAATGCACTCAGTATTGAATCCATAAAGACAAAGTTCTGGGGTCTACAGGGTGGCAGCATCATGATGTGGAGTGGTGCACTTGAAAGAACAGATGAGTGAAGTACACGGAAAAACTGAAGCAACATCTCAAGATATCATCCAGAAAGTTCGATTTTATCCAAATGGGTTTTCCAAATGGACAATGACTTGAAGCATACCATTTACTTAGTTACAAAAAGGCCTCGGGACAACAAAGTCAAGTTTTTAAATGCCTACCACAAAGCCCTAATCTCAGTCTCATAAAAAAAAATTGTGCATGTGTGTGTGAGCAAGGCAGCCTATAAACCTGAATCAGTTACACTGGTTCGGTCAGGAGGAATGGGCCAAAATTTCAGCAAGCTACAGTTAGAAACTTGTGGTAAAATACCACATCTGAGCAAAGTGAGACTGTTTAAGATGCAATGGGGCAGCAAATGGTGGTGGAAAAACTGTTTGTCCTCTAAACTTCATGTGAAAATCTCAATATTCAGCTGGTGACAGATGCTGTTTTTAATGCTTCCATAATGAAAAAAAGGGCTGTGATTTTTCACTCAAAGAAAAAAACATTTGAGTTTTCTCTCCTTTTAGCAGATATGTGAAAGACAGATTTCCTCTCTGTCTTTGAAATGAATCCTAAGTTCATGTGTGATGCCAGGATAATTTTATCCTTTGCCAAAAATAATCACTTGTCTCATTATATTAATTAAAACCGTAACACCTTGGCAGACACAATGACTCAGAAGTTCTTGTGTCTTCTCCTATGGGGAAACATAGTGAGTCAAAGTGATTACTGAACCAAAGCATCTGCTTGAAGTCTGTTCACCCTCTGAACTGCCACATCAGTGTCTATATGATACAGATCATTTGTGGTTTCATAGCCAACACAATAGCCACCACTGTGTCACTCGGTGACCCCAGCAGTCGCTGCTCATCTTGACAAATCGCTGCCGCTGGCCCTTTTTCTACCGTAACTGCTGCCACCATCTCTGAACTTTCAGCCCCTACACACACACACACACCTGTGCAGGCCCCTGAGCTTACCTGTGTTCAAAGCCAAGATAAAAGCTGGCGCGCACACCCAGCCACCTGCATTTAACCAGCAGCCGCTGGAACGGCATGACCCCCTCCAACTCCACTGACACACACTGCAGTCATCTATCTTACTCAGCCTCCTGGGTCTCTAATTATGCACCGGGTGGGTGACTCCCTCTGGAATGTTTATTGTAACATCGTTCAGCTTTATCCTCTGTAAAAGATTAATAAAAAGGGAACATTTAAACAGATGCAGAAGGAGAGAGGTGGATTGGACCATTTTTTTTTATGCTCGTCAAAAGGCGTCTCCCACAATTGGTCTGTAAACAATGAGCACTTAAATTTAACTTTGGAAATCTGGACAAAGATTTCCAGTTAAATTAACACACTAATTTCACTGGTGGTAGATCCGTCTTATCTGATCATCTGCGAAAAATGTGTCCAACCGACTGAGCTGAACAGAGTACCCAAAAATTGTATTTAAGTACAAGTAACACTAACACTACCGACTACTACTTTATGTAAAAAGTAGCTGTCCAAGAAATTACTCAAGTAAGATTAAAAAAAAGTATTTGGCAAAAAGAAAAACTTGTTCAAAATATAAATTAATATTTTAAAATTACACAATCAAATGGATCAAAACATGAAAGTGGAAATATTGGTGATTTAAAGACTAAAATGGAATAAATATTATAATCAAGAAATAACAAAACCAGACAAGTCTTTACTTCTTTGGATACAGGACTTATTAAATGTGTCTGTGTCTGGTGATTCTTTAGTTAAAACATCTTTGCTCTTCATTCAGGTGAAGTTAGAGTGGGTAGAAAAACACATTTTACTCAAGTAAGAGAATAATTCTTCGTAATAAAATTACTCAAGTAAAAAGTACAGCATAGTAAAAATACTCCTAAAAAGTTTTTTTTATTTTTATTTTTTCCCAAAAAGGTTACTTAAATACATGTAACTCACTAAATGTAACTACTTGCTACAAACTCTGCCAACTGACAGTGTTTTTTGTCAGTTGTAGAAAGTACATTTCACTTTCCAGAGTCCAGAAAACAATACTGTAAGTTCTTTGAAAGTACTCTTATAATATAAGTTGTTAGTTTTGTGGAAAAATACCTTATAAATTCAAGGAACTCACTCTTGGTTCCCGCAAAGTAGCATGCGACGCCTCTTATGTTTACATTTTGTGAGGACGGAAGTAGCGCTCGGTGTCTTCTTCTGTCATCTCCTCCATTATTTCTTTATGCAGCGCCACCACAGGCGAGGGGTGGAACAGGTTTTTCGAAAGGTTCCGAGTCCACCACACTAGCAGGGACGAAAACACTCTTAGTTTCTGTAAAATTTCTTTCCATTTGAGAATTTAGAGTGTAAAATGATGAGTCAGCAATTTTTATAGTAAACAAGGATAAAGTGGAACAAGCCGAAATAAATGTGCAGATCCAACATGTACATAATGTTGATGAGAGAAACAAATTCTCAGGTCTCGAGGAACCAAATGTGAACAAATCCACTTTGATTCCTCTGATCCACCTCTCTCTAGAAATGGAGCAATATTTCACCACAAGAAGAAATGACAACCAGATGGATGTTTTTTAAAATTTGAATTGTTCTCCGTGCACAGCAAAGTGGCTTTCATTTTAGCCTCTAGCTGTTCGTGCTACTCTCAACTTATTCATCAGTCACAAAGTGCAAACACAGCGAAGCCTCAAAGGTTTATAGGAAACCCAAAAACCAAACCTAAAGTATACTATTTCTTATAAACCACAGCTTGGTTTCTGCATAAGTAATCAATCCCATTTAAGAAAATCATGTCAAATTGACTGATGCAGTTGGTTTAAGGTTTATTTAAAGAAGAAACAGGAGTACAAAAGAAAAAGCACAGGACTGTTATTAAATGTAATTAATTGGATTTAACACAATCCATGCTCCACAACAGAAATATTGAATTACACACAAAAATGTAATTTACGATGAATTTACAGGAACAACAACTTTCTGAAAAGCATGAAGAAGTACTGTATAAACCCAATATTTTCTTACTTTGCCTGAAAATTAGGCAATTGTTAGCTGGAGATTAGACGCTCTTTGCTTAAGTTTTAACTCATTGTAAAATGAAGTCCTGTAAGGCCTTTTTCAAGTGTGAGGCAGACCTCAATAGGGGACTTCAAGCACTTTCAGGAAGAGGATTGAAGAGCAGGATCTAAATTCATATCGGAGGCCAGAAGCAGACGGATGAAAATAAAAATTTTACTAAAAGAAAAGGAAAGGTAAAAACCTTAAGTCCAGGAGAAAACCAAAAAAGTAAACCACACAGAAAATACAATGAAAATGGTTGCAATAACAGGAGGATCTGACCAACTGAGAGGTATTTAAGCTGGATAACTCCTGTTTAAAGATCCCACACTTGTCAGAATGTTTACTTGTTTTTAATAAATCAGAATTAATAAGAGTTTATAATTTTAAAAAAAATCATTTATGAAAGGAACAAAAAGGAAAACTTGGGAAATAGGAAAGCATAAAATTAAAACTAAAACAATTCATCTGAAATATAGTATATTTTCTGAACTAATTGTATTTCTCTTGTATCGCGCCCCCTTTATCTTACTGCTTGGCAGCAGTAAGGACTGTCTGCCAAGCTGCATTTAGTCTCCGTGGCAACCAGCTGTTTTAGTGCTTAACAGGTGGGGATGATCCCCATGAGTTTTATTACTACTTGAATTAGACATTCAATCAGCTGCAAAACTTTGCAGTGCTCCACATCTTTGTTCTCACCCGCAGAGAGATCTATGCGTTCCTATACAGCGATCTCCTTCAGCATCTGGTCATTTAATTTAGACCCTCATTTACAAGAAGATAATATTTCCGCAGTCCTGCATGTTTGCAAGTCAGCTATCATCGTTCCTTTATATTTTTCTTCCAAAAAGTGAGATTTAAATTTAAAAAAAAATCACAAGAATTGATAGCTAAATAACTTTCTGGATAATGTTTTTATTAATTTTGTCTATTGGGACACATAGCATAAAGTGATTAACAAATGTTTTATAAACAATAAAGAACTTTGCAAAGAACGAGGCTTCAATTGGGTTTTTTGTTGTTTAGGAACCAGTTCATACCTGAATACCTCAGGTCCTGCTTCAGGTCTTTACAGGACTTGCTGAACACATGGTCTCTGATAATGTTTATTTGATGGGCATATAAGTTTTAAAGCTGACATTAAATTATCTTCAGAGGGTCTGGAGAACTCGCTGAGCAAGTCTGATGCAAAGAGGAAGTTGATTTCCATGAGAAGAAGCCAAAGATGCTTTATTCTTCCCCAACATTTCTTTGACTTGTAAAAATTTTTGATGACTTTTTAGAATTTTGTGAATCACTTGTGGTTTGGGGTCCTTAACCAACCCGCCAGATTTTAAATGCAAAATGAACCGGAGACAATGTGATTGATGTTGGTGACTATATGGCTCTGATTCAGAGATTATTTGCAAAAGTGCATTGTATTCAAAATCTGTGAACGGTTAGCATGAAGAACTGACTGACCTTTTGTGACAGATTTACTGCACATAAGAAAATAAAAAAAAATACAGTGGATCTTGTTTGGATGAATCCATCAAAGACGTAGCTGAAAGCCAGAAGGGTGCCAGTGATTACCGCCGTGACGTCCACAGCCACTACAGCAGCTTGTTAGAATCAGCCTGTGATGAAACTTTGTTGTGGTCCGACTGCGACAGCACATCTGAGTCACAGGATGGTAAACGAGCATTTAAAACATCTGCTTGGGCAACAACATTGACCCGATTGACACACAAGGCAAAAAGAACCCATAAAAGATTGCAGTGTTTCTTTACATTTGGAAGTGATGCATGCTCTCTTCAGGGTTATTACAGACGCTTCAAAGTATAACAGAAAGTGGTTTCTACGCTCAGTCAACCTCAATTCAAACGCTCTTTTTTTTTAACACAAATAAGGCCAAGGTTTTCGTTTTTTTGAAATACACTGAGGCCAGACTTCTCTTTACTGTTGCCTCTTCTCTTCCACGTCAAACTTAAAGAACCAGGAAAACATCCTGAGATCAGCGTTTCTTTTCATTTTGTCCACTGAAGGGAAGCAGTAGGAGAACCACAATCCACCATGCGTGTAATGTAAACTGCTGATGAAAAACACTCTTTCGAGAATGCTTGGCTTGGAAGAGCGACGTTGTTTACAAGACTTCAACACAAAGAAGATGACAAGAGCCTTGACGTCATATTTAATGTCAGCAAATAATCACTCCGTGGCAGAGTGAGACAAAAACACGGTTTTATGGTGTCACAAATCTACAGCAAACATAATCCATGAACCCAGTTTAAAACCACAGTAAACAAGAACAAATGGATACAAGTTTGAGTTCCAAATCATACATAGAGCAATTTTTTTTAGCAGTTACCGCTGAAATGCATTCGTGTTTGACTCGTGCTAAAGAGTCTCAGTTGTGACTGGAAACAAGATGAATGAAACTGGGGGGTCTGTGTAATCCTCTCACACTTAATGAGAAAAGCAAGATGGATCTCTTTCTATTCAAATCAAAGCAAAATTAAACACAGGAAGTGGAATATTTCCGTACCAACAAGATTATAAGATCACGAGTTGAAGAAAACAAAGTGTTGTGTTGTAAATCTGTCAGTAACCAGCTGCCATAAACTACACAAAAAGTGAGCAGTTTTTGTAATTCTGCTTCCAAAAAGAAGGAATATCTTATTATCGTCCAACGTGGTTTCCATCAACAGTTCTTCTTGCTTTCTGAATTTCTTTCTTTCAATGTTTGCTTTGAACTTTTGCTGCTTTTTTCATTCATTATGTTTCTAATAAACAATCTTACATAACAATACCTTGCAAAATAACCTTGAAGTTTGTCATATTTATTGGATTATGAGTTTTGGGATCCAAATCTAGGCAGAACCTGAGAAAGAAAGACAAAGGGTTTTAATGAACAATAAATACAGTGTCACACTTTTTCTATATTCAGATGACGGATTGCACAAAGCTTGGAACGTCACAAGCTGTTTGTTCCCTAATTTTCAAATATCATTGTTTATTCTGAGAGTAAATTACACACAGACACACTTGCTAGATGACATCTGAAGTTAAATAGGTCAAATGGACTTTGTTGAGGGATAAATCGGGTCAAATGTTCATCACTTTTCAAATTCTATGTGGTCTTATATGGATATAGTAAAAAAAATTTAAAATGTTTAAGAAGTATGAACGCTTTTGCAAAGGTTTGCAGCTAGTGGATGACCCAATTATTTTATTTCTCCAATGCGTCTGATGCATTGTTCTGATTTCTCATGCAGTTTATTAAGACCAGGCTTAGATCTCTCAGTCAGCAATGTTTTTATGAGGATCTGCAAGAGGAGATTGATAATTATTTTATTATACTAAAATCTGATTTTATTATTTTAGAATTATTTTGTCATTTAGTTTTGGCTGGTTGAACAAGAGCACATCTGTCTATGGTGGGACAAACTCAGAATCCATTTTTATTTCTGGTTTAACATAACGGAAAACGTCTGTTGCGTCCACCTGGTTTCCATCTGTACTAACCTTCCTGTCATGCTGTTTGATCATTTCCAGTTCTTGAGATGAATAATTGAGTTTTACACTGATTCAATGAACCCAGCAATAAAAAAAGAAAAACTCTTTTTGAATCAATTGTTTATAAGGTGTGGAAGTGTTTTAAGTTAAAAATGTCTGGTTTTAGAAATTCCATCCATTTTCTTGAGCAATTTAGAGACATGAGATGCATTTATATGAGGAAAACATCATTTTCCAAAGCACCTAGTCATGCAGACAAACAAAATGAACAAAGCTTTACTTTATTTTGCATAAATAGAAAAATGAAAAGATTTAGGTAATTACATGACTACACAATATTGCACACTAATCTAATACATCCCAGTCCAAAATTATGCACAGTCCTGATCAGCTGGACCCTACAAGTGAAACATAAATTGTTTTTAAATTGAGTGAATATTTTTTGACAAGCTATTTTTAATAAGATACAAATATAAATGTGTAGGGTACATTTAAAACATTTAAAATCAGTTAAATATCCTTCATGTTTTTATCAAAAGTGACTTAAAATGTCTTCTTTATTTTTCTTTGAACTTCTTCTTCTCCATGTCTAGATGCTGCTATTTTATTGGCTGGTTGTATTAAAGAATTGACCATTGGGTGCTGAGTCGATAAGGTTTCTCGTCAAAGTAAAAGAGTTTTTAAATTTGGTGACAATTTGAAGTTTTGCCAAGAATACGTCACTACAAAAATCTTATGAGTTTTTAAGAGTTCCCCCTTTCATAAACATCAAAAATCTACAAAGTTTGGCTCTTCTCACTAAGCTTAGTAAGGGCAGAGGTCTGACTCGTTATAAGATCTGTGACTTTGTTCTGATCTGCAGGGGAACAGAGAGCAAACAATGAAGAGCAGCAGTAAGAATTCATAATGAGGCAAGGAAAATGTACAAAGACCTTCAACGCTCCGGAGATATTAATCACAGGTTCACAAACAGATAGACACACACACAAAAACGGCGGGAAAAGAAAAAAAGCACAGAATACCACAAGCAAACTCGTCTAGACAGTAAACAAGCTCTGCCTCAGGGAACTGAGCATGTGGGCAAACTAGATACAAACCTGAGCGCAGGAGACTCTACTGATGGAGAACGTCTGGATAAACAATCATGAACATAAAATCATTACGACACTGCTTCAGTATTTGTAATAAAGAAGGGAACATTGCATAAGCTACTTAATAGACACCACTGTAATAAAAACACAGATATCTTAAAAGGAGTTAATAAGACAGGTGAGTCTGGGCATGTTTCAACTGATATGTTTCATTTCAAAGATATGTACTCTATGTATTCAGTCTATGTCTTATGTCATTTGCTTCCAGACTTCATGCATGTCAACACACAACCACAGATGGATAGTTCAAAGAAAAACTGCAGAGACAGTTTTCCGTTATCATATTGGCATCGTACACGTTGCACATCGGCTGATAAGGAGAAAAACTGCTGGAAAACAAAAAACCAAGCATGGAGGAGTGTGCACCTTTTGAAGTCGTCTTTCTTCTTGCAGTTGAGTTGTGGCGTAACGCTGCTGGTTAAGCAGATCATTAAGAGTAATGGTTTCTGAGGATTGCAGGGCTTTATCTTTAATGGCAAGAACAAAGTTGTTGATGATCTGGGGGGATTCTGGAGCTGGATTTGATGGGAATTCCCTTGCTTGCTGGAACAGTTTATGTTGAAACATTTTGATCTGTGATAACAGACAGGTGCTATCATAAATTTAAAGTCAGGGAATTACTGGCTCGGCTTTACATACTGAGACAGAAAGCATGTGGGGTTTGATATCTTGACAGAGGCTGCAGGTTCTCCCTTGAACAGATGCACGACTTTTATCGTTTGGCAGGAGCATATCCCAGTAAATTATTTACTTAGAAATGAAAGGAAGACTGGATTTTACACATGTATGGACTTTTCTTCAGAGTCAGAAATGTACTTTAGATTTAAGGTAGAAATAATAAAGCTAATATCAATATGCAGAAAATATGTCAGCAATAACGCATTTACAGTTCGTGGCACAGCTGGTAAAGAAAAGGTTTACCTAAAAAAATAAATATTCTATGTCTGTAAGATGTTTTTTAAAAATTTACAATTTTGCCATCTTCAAGAATCTCTCTTTTACCTTTTGTTTTTTTACAGGAAATCATGTGTACCACAGTTAACGCTGGGGTTAAAACAATTAACTGGTTTAATTGTCATGGATATATTGACATAAACGTCAACTAATTTAGAAATCAATTAACTGTTGACTGGAGTAAACAGACACAAAACAGCGACTTGCTACAAAAATATTGTTCTCAAAGCAGTAATTAAGCCAAAATTGTATAACAAATAAATGCATTTTGCACTTAAGTTGGAAAAAAAAACCTTTATCTGTAAGAATGTTCAAGCCAAAACCCTTTAAGTGCCATAGTTTTATCCTCACCTGGTTCATATTATGTAAAAACGTCCTCTATTAATTACCGTTTGCTATGGTGTTTCCAGGAGAACGGTTCTTGTCTGTCTGCATCGTGACAAGTGTAAAGTTTGACGGAGGGAGGATTATGGTGTGGGATTGTTTTTCAGGAGCTGGGCTTGGCCCCTTAGTTCCAGTGAAAGGAACTCTGAATGCTTCAGTATGCAGAGATATTTTGGACAATTCCACGCTTCCAACTTTGAGGAAATAGTTTGAACCTGGCCCCTTTCTCTTCCAACATGACTGTGCACCAGTGGACAAAGCAAGGTCCATAAAGACATGGATGGAGAGTCTGGTGTGGGTAAACTTGACTGGCCTCCACAGAGTCCCGACCTCAACGTGATAGAACACATTTGGGATTAATAAGGGCAGAGACTGAGAGCCAGGCTTCTTGTCCAACATCAGTATGTGACCTCATAAATGGGTTTCAGGAAGAATAGTCAAAGATTCCCATAAACACTCCTAAACCTTGTGGACAGCCTTTGGAGAAGAGTTGAAGCTGTTCTAGCTGCGATAGGAGGACCAACATCATCCTGAACCCTATGGATTAGGAATTTGATGCCACTCAAGTTCATATAAAAGTCAAGGCAGGTGAGCGAATACTTTTAGCAATTCAGTGTATGTTTACCAATAGCAAACTCCATATTGATATTCATCTGATCCCTCGACTTAATTATTTGAAAACAATCCAAACTGTTGCCAAAAGACAGAAGCAGTAAAATCCTATATTTGTGTCACTGCCAAAAAGCTTCTTTTCTTCACTGTAGGTCTGATACTCAACTCCAATAACAATGGTCAGCAATAAAAGTTTATGAAGAGAAAAATATTCTCTCGTGAATATTAAAGAGTGAGGGCAGCAGCAGATTTGGAGCTCCATGTGAAGTATACTCTATTTGAAGCCTGCGGTTAAAAAAAATGCAGCAGATATTAAATCTATGAAAAGCTGCAGAAAATTTCTGCACAATTGTGGATACTGAGGAACCCATGTCAGAAAATGACACATCTTAAGTATGATAATAGTTCCATGGTCCTTCAATTTGAAATTAAAGGAACTGCAGCAGGAATGAGGTTTTATATGTGAAAAATGACAATTTCTTTACGAGGAAAAAGCAACACGACCAGCATATTTGAGATTCTCTTTTCAAAGCTGCACATCTTTATTCATGGGGAGCTGCTTATCTACGAGGTGAAGTAAAGTTTATATAGAAAATGGTTGGCATTCATTGCAGCTTTTAAATTTAGATTATCACCGCTAAAATGCTTTTTCTCTGGATGAAACAGAGCTTTGAAAACCTTTTCCCCTCGAGGCAAACAAAAAGGCAAACACCAACTACTCCTTATTTATTTTCTCCTCTCAATTTCCCTCCAAATCAGGAAACTCACTTCCACAGAGTTCTTGTGTTTATGAAAACACGAGTTTCCAAGAGCCTGCAGTGAATTTATATTTGGTACAAGCTCCGTTGTGCGTCTTACTCCTTGGCATCGTGCCTTCTCATAAGATTTCCATGGGGTTTTGTCCCCCCACAATTTCCACAGTGATTGATTTGCTTTTTAAAGGCTTCCTGTGTCGGGCACGGCCTGTGAGGCACATCTGTAAGGGTGCACTGGTCATGCTGGGTCTGTTTTCCTCTGCTGTGCTCTTCTGTGGTGTAGTAAAGTGAGGTATCTGCCTTTTCTGTGGCCTGGGAGAATGACGTGCTCCATTATAAAAAGAACTGACTCCAATGAAAAATGAACCTCGGGTCCTAACGGGCGTTGGTCGCTCGGCGGATTACAGCGCCTCAAGGGATGTAGCCGAGCCTCTGATGTTGATGCCTAAAAACGGGGAACAAAAGCAGCTGGCCTGTGAGTGATAAAGTTATACTGAGTGTTCACGTCAAGTATAGTTAAGAGTTTGAGGAGTCAAATCTGAGCCCTTCCAGCTGCTGAGGATCAGCTTTGGGTTGTAATTAAGCGAATTTGAGAATGGATTCTGTCTGCTTTGAAGCCAAGTAGTTCCAGTTTTGTCAAGATAAGTAAGAATCAAGTTCAGGGGAAACAATCTGGGATGGTAAATCGTGAATTTAAACATGAGCAAAAGTATATTTAAACATTTTATGATTTTTGTTTGTTTGTTTGTTTTCATTGGGCAAGTTTCTTCACAATTTTTTTTCATCAGGTGAGCCAGTTCAAGATCTGAAGGTGATTCCAGGTGTTGCATTAGGAGCTGGAAGCTGCACTGGGAACAATGGGAGCGACCAAATCACCATTTCACACATTCTGAGAAAAGAAGGCATCTACATGTTGAGCTGGATGATAAAGGCCGGATCCCAAAACCCCCTAAAAATAAGATTATGTTCACATGGCAGGCAAAAGCAAACCAAATGCACCTTGGGGATTTTTTTTCCCAATATGAGACTCATATCCAACTTTTTCACCGCAGTCTGAACGGCCCAATTTCTATCTGTTAACCAAAAACATAAAAATAAAAAAATCTGATTTTTTCGACCCATGAATACTTTCATCCATTACTACTTCTTCGGGGACGTAAACCATTAAAGAAGTCTCATTACTGCTGTGTTCAATTAGTAGCATGAACAACTTGGCAAAAAAAAAAAAAAAAAAAAAGAAAAAAAAACACTGCTATGTGTTATGACCAGAAAAAGGCGGCCGTTTCTTCAACATTGGGTTTTGAACTGAATAAACAGCAAATTAAGGCAAAAAGAAAAAGGGCTCAACTTAAAATAAATAAAAAATAAAAAATAATCTTAAAAGAAGTACAAAAGCAAAATACAATGTTAAACCATCAAAAGTGTAATGAAAATTAAACATTTATTCATAACAAAAGAACCCCATGTTTTGCACACTTTAAATCTGGAAAGCTGCTAGAATTTGCATGCATTTCAGAAGACTGCAGAATTCGAGGTGCGACGATGCAGACATGTTTGGGAAGCCAAGATAATGTTGACCACATGGGCACTGAAGCAACAATTGAATCAGGAAATAACAATAGAAGGTGGTTTGGGCTGTGAAAGCAAATATATGCTAATTAGACTCTGTAAAACATTCTGCTGGGAAGCCTTTACTCATTTCATTTAGGTTTGCTAATGTTGGCTCAGTTCTCCGTTTCCAAGCATTCGTTTCATGGAACCCCCCTTCCTTGTTGCAGGTGACTAATGTTAGCAGGTGTTGTACTTTGCTGCGCTGCAAACTTTATACAAGAAGAGTTTTGCGAGTTTAGGGATATCTACTTGGCCTCCAAACTCTCATTTTCTCTGTGATGTTAATATTTTTGGGACTGCGGGAGAAAAAATATTAATTCACAATAGTTACAAGTCTCAACCTAAAGAACAACAGACCTTCACTGCCTTAGTCCAAGCATTCCTATGACTGTCTGTAGGAAAAAAGGCAGGAAGAGTCGGCACAAGGCATATGCAAGCCCCAACACCAACAGGGCATCATATGATTTTATTTTGTAGTGATTGCACATTTCACACATCTTTTCAAATTAGCTTCTTTACTGTAAATTTTATATTTGTCTGCAGACGTTGCATTTAAATACTTAAATTAATGTGAAACACCAAAATGCCATTCTGCGTTTCAAAATGCAAATTAATTAGAGCATCTTTGCTTGTTTGCTACTCCAGAAAAAATTTAATCAATTACCGTAATAACACCAGTATGATATAAGTTAATTACAAATGGGATTAATAATAATAGATATATTACATGCATAGTGTAACCTGGGAATGATGAAGAATCTGGCATTTACATGGCCTTTACACAGGAATACATTATGCTAGATCATCAGTCCACACTAATATACTATCCACAATAAAGAGGTGTAAAAAGCCATAATGCGTCTCAAGGAACTATTAATTCACTTCAGAGAAATCTGAAACTTAAACTAAACTTAACATGACAAATATTTTCTTCAGTATTAAGTGTTACATTGTCAAAGGCACAACCTTTGGTGGGCCAATTCCCTAATCCTGATCCAATCTGTTTCAACCTACACCTTAAAATTAGGACTTATCTTCAGAAGACGCTGCTTAACTATGAGGCATCAGAAGGTGAAGGTCAAAGCACACCTGCAAAACTGGAGCTGACATTAAACAAATAAACCCCATCCAGAACAAAAGAGCCTGAGCCATAAGCCACTTCAGAAACCTTTCTTCTTAATCCAGGGATGTAAAGCAGATCTGAGAAACAGGAAAAAATCCCACCTGAAAGCAACAGGCGTCCACAGAGCCCATTAGCATTTACTTGTGTTTGAATATGATTGAGCTAATTACGCCGGGTTGTTGAGATGTTAAGCGAGCGTAAACATTCAGGGGGTTGGAACAGGCCCCCGCTGAGATGAAAAACCACCTATTTTCATCCAAACGTAATTAATCAGCACCTGAGTCTGAAACAGACGCTGCAGCTCGCTCCATTGCCTCTCTTGTAACCACTTGACTGACAGATGAAAGCGAGGAAATTTGCAACCAGTTAGGCAATTAGGCATAAAGTGAGTCAGATCTGCTCTGACAAAGACCTCAGATGTTGAACCTCAGTCCTCTGCTGGGTCTTTCAGCATGCATACATATAAATGATTGGATAAATTATTATAAAGGAATATTCCATCATATTTTATTGCCAGGAACCTGGCAAATCTTGACAGGATTAACATAAATAAATCACATCGTAGAATCCCGACCCCTTCAGGGACAAGCGTGTTAGAAAATGGATGGATGGATGAATTACACTGTAGAAATAGTTTCATCTTTTGTGGTTCTTTGTTTCTCTTTGGTTGAGCAGCTCGTGTGTTATATCAGTGTCAGATTCATTCATGCCAGAGCTTGATACTCTATACATGCATAGCCACATCTCTGCATCACGTTTGTTCATCAAGAATCGACCGACGTTTAAATTCAGTGTCACAGTTTCAGAATGAAAAACCTAGTTCTATGTGACAATATAATTGATAATAGTTCCCTTAACTTTCCTAAAAAGATGCTATATCCGATGAAGCTCGTTGGACATTAAATAAATGAAAATATAAACTAAGAGCTTTTTAGAGCTCCTTACCTCGTTCAGAACAATATTTTTAGCACAACAGAGATTGTCTCAAAGAATCTGTATATAATGAGGAATAATTCAGTGAAGGTTTGATCTATTGTTGACGGCTAGCATCTACTTTTCCTGAAGGTGCAATTATCAAATTGAAGTTTGATCAGTTTAGTTATTTTATATGTGAAACTAGAGACTATTTAATACTCTTTTAAGAGTCTGGAGAGTCTTAAAAGAACTCTAAGTTAGATTCTTGCACACGTTTTGAATCATTTCAGTCTTGCCTTTCGTCATTTCGTCTTCCTACCGAGGATCCAAAATACTGCAAGATAAACAACTCAATGTGGTGGAGTCACCTTCAACGCTTATGTAACCGAGTGACGACAACCAGCTTCTTTATCAGCCAGCTCTGTCAACGCAACAGTTCAAAAACACCTGGACTGGTTTCTTCTACACTTCAAAATAAGAGCTTGAAAGATGGATACACCCCTGTTCAAAACCGGGAGAGGAATCACAAGTAATCACTTGTAAAAGGAATAAAATGGAGCAAGAGACAAAACCAGCTGAGGGGGGTAGGGATCATTGTGTTGCATAAGCAAGACATTTTGCAAGACCTTCTATGCCAGTAAGAATTTCTCAAATGGTAGAGCCAAAAACATTTCATTTTCTCTGAATTATACATTTTTATGGTATATTTTGGCTTTTTATTCACACAAAAACTAATTCCCAACTGGGAGCAATCTGATTGGCTGAGGTAGATTTTAGTTTTGTGCAACTCTGGCCCTTGTGATGCTCAGGGTGGATTTGTGTGAATTCATGTGGATGAACTGTTCCTCCTCTGACCTGCAGTTTCCAAACTTCTGAGTTTCACAGAGCATCCTTCTCCCACAACTCCCCCACTGAGCTCCTGCAGACTAGCGAGCAGCAATTAGCAAACGCCTGGGGTAACTGCACATCTGCGCAGTTGTTAAAGGGTTAATAGGGGAGCAATTTGTGCTCACTTTCAAGAAGGTGGAGTGTCAGAAAGAGGAGGCGTTTTTAAAAAGACAGAGGCCCAGTTTTAAGCATTAAATTACAATGCTTAAGTCATATTTCATATATATAGCATTTTTATAACAATTAAAGGTAACATGGTTATTTAGCTGTGCTATAAAATGGCACTATATGCCTGGAAAATACATAACACTTCCCCTTTAAAAACAACAAATGGTATCAAAGATATTTTCTCTTCCACACCACAAACATACTGATTTGATCTTAGCAAGACTGCACCAAATATGGAAAATTTGAAGGCAGAAAGAAGTTTTAGTCACTGACAAGAATTTATTTTCATCTGCATGGCTTTGATAGCTGCGAGCATAACTGGCATCGCAAGAAATTTCCATTGGTCTAGTTTTAGACACACTTTTAGATCTGTTTTGAGGTTTTTTGGCAACCGCTCCTTAACTTATTACCAGCTGAGGAGAAGATTACTTAAATTTAAATGCACTCTTTTATATAGTATATATTATATAGTGTCTCATAAGCAATAGTGGTAAGAGACACTCTATAATTGCTTATGTTTGCACTAAAACTCTACTGACAGAAAACTGAAATACTTTCCTAATCTTCAGATAGTATTCAGGAGTGTACAAAGAGTTTCCCTTCACGCTCACAATGACAGTCTTTTTATTAGATGGAGTGATATGCTGACAGTAACTTGATATCGCTTTCGTTGACAAACTTCATTTTGACAAGAAATATCACGCCGCTCTGATATCTCCTTACACATCTGCAGGACACATCTGTCATATCAAATGGACAAGTCAGAAAAAAAAGCCTTCCACATTGTTCATCTCTCACCTCCTAAAACACTTCATCCCTACTGCTATTGATTTAAGAAATAATGCCTAGTGACTGATGTGTCTGTGAAGCAAATAATATTGTAATCTGGATTCATTTAAAGAGTATTTTTTAGTTTAAAAAAAAAGTTTAATATGCAATCTGGCTGCAAGCTGCTTGCGCTGACGTTCTTTTTAAAGTTTCTTCTTTAATTTCTTGTTTGCAATGGAAAAACATGAACAAGCAGAAAAGGTGTTGCCTTCAAGCTTCATTGTCATCTTTAAGGTTAACAACAGGTAGTTGGCTGATGGAAGAGAAACAGAGCTCACATGTTGCAAAAAAAAACTTCAAAGTGCAGCAGGCCAGGTTATTTCAATTAGTTTTTGACTTGAACTCTAAGCTGGACCCCCACATATCACTGCCAGGGCTCAGCCACAAGGGACCCTGTCACTGTTTCCTTTGACTGCACTGAGTATTTTGTTTTGTTCAAAGCAGAAGATGGGACGGAGAGGTAAAGTGATATGACGGGGCGTGCTGCTGTACCCGACCGTGCGTGCCTGCAGGCTTGTAGAGGGATGATTCCTTTATCCCTCCATGAGCTCTAAACAGTAGTGTGCACCCACACACAGTGTACATACCACATGTCAAACACAGAATTATTTATTGCCTTGCTGTTTTCAAGTGTTTATAGAAACTTTCGCTCCATCATTATATTCATGCAAATATGAAACAGAACAAAGATTCACAAACAAAGTGTCGATACGGTGTAATAGGCTGACCTTTATGTAACACTGGGAGAGATTTTATTTTTCTCCCTCCCTCAGTCACTCAGCAAAACTCTTCATTTGACTGAAGCATTTGAGGCCACACAAACCCTGTGTACGAGTTCAAAGTTGTTCAACCGAAAAACGATCGGGTTCGCTTCACAGTTGACATGAGCAAGAACACATCTGGTCCCATTTTAAACCAGCAGGGAGAAAGGAGTGTTGATGGTGAAGATGATATCGCCTTGTAGTATTTATACAACTTTCTTTCTTCACAAAATCAACCGTTTGGCTATGCAAATCTGTGATATGAAAACCTTTTTCTCTTGTTGCTTTTCTCCTCACTTTGGTTGCCGCAGTTGTCACCCCACGCACCATTTGCCTCAACCTGGAGTTTCTCCAGACTAAACATGGGAGAAAACATGAGGCCAAGCACCATGCCTGAAAGTTCATGCCTCAGGCTTTTCTGATAACATCAACGGGTCAAAAGAA
The DNA here is from genome assembly GCA_911649635.1 of Poeciliopsis gracilis. NCBI lineage: Eukaryota > Metazoa > Chordata > Actinopteri > Cyprinodontiformes > Poeciliidae > Poeciliopsis > Poeciliopsis gracilis. The sequence continues at coordinate 2,898,992 of CAJVRI010000715.1, forward strand.
CAAAAAAACAACAACATCCAAATGGGCAAATGAGTTTCATGTTAGTTCCAACTGCTGGGCTCAAAACAGAACGATCCTCCACAATCCAAGAGGACTTTGAAGGTTAATCAAGTCTGTGCTTGGGTCACCATCTCCAGAGGTTCCTGCTTTCTCTCTCTGAATATACAAACAGAAACATGACAGAATCAGACATCTTACACACTGATAGGCTGTTGCAGCTTTGTTATATTTTTTTCCTCTTGTGTTTTTCAGTTGACTTGTATAAGATATGTCATATTCAGAATGAAAAGATTCGAAAGGTGGATTCACGTTTGAAAAACCCTTGTACTTGTAATGATTGGTGCAGTTTGACTAAATCTACACATTTGAATGTTTGCACAGAAAGACCTGCTGGAGTGTTAGCTTCCCTTTAAAAGGGCAGTATTATCTAAAATCTGCTTTTCTACCTTTAAATCCTATTAAAATGTTGTTCCCTCATGAAAAACAAACCTGAAGTGTTGCTTTGGGTTTTTTCATGCATTTTTTCATTCAGCTGTGTAAAACGCTACCTATAGCTGCAGTTTCTCCCACTCAGACCCTTCAAACTAGCGAGAAGCAATTAGCAAACATCTCATTATACAAGAGACTTCTCAGTGCAACGCTGGTAAAAACATTGTTAAAGGGTTAATAGAGGAACAATGTTGTGATGACTTCCTGAAGATAGTGTTTCAGAAAGAAAGATAGAGGCCCAAATTTCAAGATATTAAATTATGAAGCCCAATTTTTTAAAATTATATTTAATTTAGTATTTTTATAACATCGGAAGAGAATATTATTACTTAATTGTTCTATAAAATGACACTATGTGGCTGGAAAACACATAATTTTGCCTATTTTACACATTTTTTGTGAAAAAACTGAGGTAAGCTCTTCCCGACGCTTTTTGCCATCATTTTCTTTGGAGCCACTCTGGAGATATTAAAATTTTAAGAAAACATTTCTATGCTTGGAGATCAAAAACAATTAATCTAATGCATGATGAAAGTCTGGCAGACAGCTCCCAGAGCTCCATGTAAATACGTGGATTAAATGGGAGGGAGACAGACTCACTCCAAATCTGCTGCTGCCCTCACTCTTTCGATTCATTCTGAACCCTTTTCCACAAACACACAAAGCCCCCTCCATCAACCTTTTGATGTGTCATTAAGCTAAATAGGAGGAGACATGATGGAAGAGTCACACACACACAAAAAAACACACAGTATCACTTCATGGTGCAGTGACTTTTATCCTCCTGTGGTGAGCTGCCACTCCGCCTGTTAAAACCTGCTAAGTAACCCTAGACGAGGAAAGTACCCCTGGAAGTCTGAGACACAAGGAGCACGTGGACAGGAGGCCTTCACTGTCTACCTGTTTGGCACACACACACACACACACACCCATACACACACGCACACACACACACGTAGTTGTGAAGTATCAGTGCAGCTTTCCTCCAGACACGCAACCCAGACAAGATCTGAAATACAGTAAGACCCCCTGCTACTTACATCCTGCTCTGCTTCTGTTGTTGCAGAGAAGTCAATCTGTCTGCACTTGTTTGAAGAGCTCATGCATGTCAGCTAACCGCTCACTCAGAGAGCATATCAGATGTCTTTGGTCACATTTTGACAACTGTAGGTGTAGCGTTTTCTGGCTAAGAGTGTGTCGGGACTCTGATGCAAGCCTGAGCATCTCCAAGGTTTCAGACTCTTCTCTCCTTACACCTGGCCTCCTGTGATCCAGGCATCAAGAGGGGGGCAGGTGGGTTTGCTTTTTGCCCCCATGACCCCAAAAACAAAGCAGTTTCAATTGAGCGCCCGCTTCAAGGGCTGCTGACAGTGTGAGGAGGCCTCCTAACTTTGAACATTCGTCGTTTTTTTTTTCTTCTCTCCCGCTGGAGTTATAAAGAGGGAAAGCCCAAATGAAGTCAGTGAGCCCATAAAACAAGCCTTTAATTTGTTTGTATCTGCCCAGGAGCTACCACTACTGTTGGCCTCTTGCTCCTCTGGACTGCAGTCATGAATACAATCCCACAGGCTATCTGGTTTGATCAGATCAGAAAGGAAATTTACGAGCAGCATTTAAGAAGGCCCAATTTGTTGGATATGAAATGAGCAGGTGGGGCTCATCATTGTCTTTGTACGTCTCTGCTTGCACAGCAAAAAGGTGTGCTGGAGCGGAATGGGAGGGTAGGAAGACGCCTCGCTATGCACCAGTTTTCATAAGATAACAAGCCGCTCTCACTTTGAACGTATACAACCGAATGAAAGATATATGGCTGTCTATAGCTGAAAACGCCGTCCGTAGGGACTGTACAGCTCGTTAAAGTTGTGAAACTATGCAGTGATGGTTCATATATAGAGAGAGACACAAATAATTAAAAGTCATCTGAAAGTGGATTCAACTTTAATTTTAGAAAAGTATGAAAATTTTGTGGGTTTTTTTTTTATCCAACTAAACCAAGAGTGACAATAAGCCAAGATGAACTGAATGCAGTGGCTTTTGCTCATTTTGCAGGGTTAAGATTGTGATCATAATAATTAACTTCAGGACTAATTGCATCTAGTTTTGTTATTTGTTTCTTTTTGTTCTGTTAGATCTTGCCAGATTTTTTCGTTTCTCATTGTTTTGGGGTTGCTGTATTAGTTCATTCATTTGTGCTACTTTCTTTATCTTTGTGATTAGTTTGTTGGATTCCACTTTTCCAGTTGTGTGTCCCAAAACCCTGAGGGTTATAAAACCTTTGTGTTCTCTTTAGTTAGCCGTGGTTTTCACTCTGGAGCTGCTCCTTAGATGCCGAGAATTTTTCCTATTGTTAAATCATGAACTCTAACCTTAAAATGAGGGAAGCAAAACCCAGAGTTGCTTTTTTTGTCTCATTAATTATCCATCTCAGATGTTTTTCTCTATAGAGTATAGCTAGTAAAAATTAATTCGTACCCCTTTCTCTGGTTTTTGTTTTAATAGCAAACGCAGAAATTTTATTTCCTTTGTTAGAGATTATCGTTGTCTTGAATTGTTGAACGTTTTCTCAACTGAAAAGTGAAAGAATGTCTGTTTGCAGCAGTGTTCTGAAGTAAAACTTCAAAACAAACCATAAAACAAACCGAAGTCTCTAATCAAAGTTTAGATTTTAGTGGCCTTTTTTGTGCAGTGATTAGACAAAAAAATTTAAAGAATCCCAAACCCAAAGTTGCATATTGACCTGCGTATATTGCTGAGGGCAAAAGGTGACTGTGGATCTTGTCTAAAGTAACATTTATATATATTGTTTTTAACGCTACATTTTAGAGCAATAGCACAGAGACAGATTATTGTCTATTTATTTAGGGAAAAAATGGTTTAAAACCTACCTGGTTTGCTTTCTGTTGTGTAATTTTATTGTTATTACCATGGTGACCAGTGCTGAGAAGGATCCAAAAGCCCCAAGATAGAACCCCACTTTATCATCTGCAAAAAAAAACATTGATATTAGTAACTGTTGTTCATCCTGCATGACTGAAAAACAAAATTAAACAAAAAAACTTAAAAGGTCACCAGGAAAGCACCGACTGGAGATTTACAGGATACGGGATGCTGAGTAATGGCCGCAGAGTAAAATCCATCATGTAAATTAATTAGTAAGTCTCACACAGGCTAATCATTGTGCGATGAGAGATGGATTGCAAGTGCTGCCAACAGTCAACAACAGCCCAGCAATAGTTTAATTCCTAAAGTTTCAAAGATTACTGGGAGGTTTAAGGTGAGGCATCTTCCTGCTTTTTATTTTTAGTTTTTTTACATTTCTCGTCATTTTTTTAAACTTGTTGTAGTTGCAGAAATGGACATGCGTACGGTTAAGGCATGTTTGTTTATTTATAATTTTCTGATTTATAGTTATTGCATGTTGTCTTGTCTTTCCCATTTTGCAGCTAAATGATCAGGAAATGAACAATACTCTCATCTACTTTGCCACTTGCCATTTTTAAAATGTGTATTTCTATATTTTTTTTTATTTATTTGTTAAATTGTAGTATGCAATATTTGCTGCATCAAAAATTTTGCTGAAAGCAATTATTTCTTTAAGATGCCATTTCTTTTTCTAATTTTAAACCATACCAACTGCAGGGTTGATTTCTTTAAACTCTTCTATGTGAGATTATGCTGCTGCAATAAAAAACATGAACTTAATTTTATGTGTTAAAAAGCAGTAGTTGTGAAAGCCAGTGTGGTGTATTTATCTTTCCTTAATAAACCTTCCCTTTTCAAGAATGCAGGACTAAACGAAGCTATTATTGTTACACTGTGAACTTTAATGCTGACTGAGTGATTACTCAATGCACCGCAGGAATTAAGCTAATAATTACACCAAACAGTCTTTCTGTCAGACACCGCCCTCTCTGCCCAGACCAGTTAGCTAGCTAAGATTACAAATGTTTTTTTCTTTTGCACTCAGAAAAGTTGCCAAGAAGCAAGTCAGATCGCACCTTACTTCCAAGTAACCGAATGTACTTGAAACTGTTTGAACCAGCTTTTGGTTCCCACATCACAAACAAACCCAGCAAGTAGACTTTAATAAAACATAACACACAGTGCTCAGTCACTATGTCCAGATAAAATAAAACAACCACTATCAGTTTTCATCAAGGTAAAACCCAACTATGCAAAAGAGAGTTAAGTGTATCTGTTCTAGATACCAGGAGATTAAGATGAAACTATGTGCTAAATATGAAGGATTCTCCCAGAACTGTTCTTCATATATGTTGCTACTTCTCCAAAGAAAGTATTTAAAAAGGTCTTGTCATCCATCAATGTACGGAGACTGGTTACAGGTAATTGGAGAATAATGAGAAAAAACTGATTTACATCACAATAAAACAATAATCTGAAATACAAGTCCATACAAAACAAATCCTAAAGTTTCTAAATTAGCCAGTTTTGCAAAAAAAAAAAATACAATAAATGTATCAATTTTGACCAATCTGGTGATTCCTGAAGATTTTGGCACAAATCTTACAAGATCCACCAGATATTTATGGACCTTCTGCATGTGGAGAACTAACACCATCTTAACATCTGGCTTTTTCCTCCTGGCTACGCTCAAAGTTACCCCATTATTCCCCTGATACATCACTGATCATATGATGCTGGTTAAAACTGAAATATCTACGCTTCAGTCTCATGCCATGGTGTCAGGAACACAAACAGCATTCAGAAAAACTACATATGGAATTAAATCATACTCAGGTATTCATATTATTGTCGATAGGTGCAATAGATCAAACATTTGCAATTGATTCCCAACGTTTGCTTGTACATGTTATGGTACTAAACTCTGGAAACATTCCTGTCTGGGGCCTGACTTTCTGACTGCAGACAAGGTTGATCTTGTCCATGGACAATCCTCAGCTGTACCACAACAATTTATTCGCTGGAAGATCCAAAAACATCTGGGGCCTCATGCATAAAGCGCGCGTGCGGCGCCATATTTTACGCACAAGTATATGCGTAATGTATAATGTATAAAAATGAACTTTGCATCAATGTTTGCGAAAATATACACACTTTTTCACTGGCGTGAAAATGTGCAGCAGCAAACTTTTTCTGTGGACAATAAACTATAAAGCGTCAAAACTCACCTAAAATCTGATTACATTCAATGTGATTTAGACCAAGAAGTTTCAAACCCGATGTTTTTTCACGATTCTAATGTTTTACTGTTTAAACGTAAACGATCAAACTGAATCACATTTTTCCTCAGACAATAACATAACACGCACACAAAATAAAGAAATAGAAAATGAAAGGATGTGAAAACCTTTATGTGATGATGGGTGGCAACTTTTCTAAATGTTTGCCTACGAGGCCCCTGCTCATTAGCTTCACCTGTATCTGCACAGTTATTGCTAATCTTATTGCTTGTGGTCTGAGATAGCACAAACATTAATATATTTAATAGGAGAATGAACAAAAGAAAACATGAGACATGATTCCAAACTGTCGATATGAAACTGCAAGTAAAGATAATAATAATTTCCAGCGTTTATCTTCCAGGATATTTGAAATACTTGCATATTTCCCAGGCTCCCCAAGAGATGAGAAGTGAAGCTGATTTTTCTCTCTCTGGTAACAGTGCATCTGTACTAAGAGCTGCACCCAAGGTGGATCTCACCCTGCATGACTTATTTTCATTAATGCAACTATCCTTGGAATTTGAAACAGGTTAAGTGGAGACGTCAGTCAAACAACGCTCTTCATAAAGCGCTTAAACAAACCCAACTCCAACTGGAGAAAAGAAAACAACACAAAGTCAACAAAAACAAGGCTCTGCGCCTGCACCTGGCCTCACTCATTTACATAGAGTTCATTCTCAGACATGTCACAGACGCATCAATAAAACTCTAACTTGCAGCAGCAGCCGTGGAAAATCAAGAAAATTAATAAACAAAAACAAAAGTTGAATTAATTTTCTGAAGCAGAGACTTTCATTTCACCGACACGCAAAATTACTCAAGTAACATGACTAGTTTTAGAGTCACTTGATGTCCTTGGTTGGTATTTCAAACAAAGCTTCTTTTTTCATGAAAGTTCAGTGATTCATCACTGAAAGCACTTATTAAAAATACACAGAGGGTTTGTTTTGAACCATTTGTACGCGACTGGTAGACCATTTTATTTCTATATATATATGCACACAGCTGAAACTAGAAGTTTACACTTAAACAATTTGGAAATGAACATAGATAGTAGAGCTAAACTTCAAAAGAAAATGTAAGGTAGTTCTGCATCGACATAAAGACACAAAACAAGCTGTTTAAGTTTTAGTCAAATACAGTTTTTATAAATGTATATAAATGTGCTTCCGCCTTGCAATACACAGTTTTGCATTGTCCCATCACATGACAGCTCAATAAAAAATTCTGAAATGTGTGCCTCGAATGCAAAAAAAGGTTAAAATGTTACTTTTTCTTCTTTTTCAGTAAAACACTTCAGAATCCATGAATACTTTTGCAAGAGCATTTTTGCCCACTTTTAAGGATTATGCTACAACAATCAAAACTCATGCATTTTGCCCAGTTGTCTGTTTTCCTTCCAATTCAACTATAGTGAAAACAGATTGACAAAAAGGAGTATAAACTTTAATGATTTTGTCACAGTGTTTTGAGTTGATGTGCGGCGATACCGACTTAAATGCAAACAGGATTCTATTGAAGAGTTTCTCTTCTAAATGCTGTAAAAATCAAAGTAAAGGTTTCATTCATAATTTCAGACTAACTTTCTGGATGGGCGAAGATTTATTGAGAACACTGATTACAGTGATCACTGATAACAGGAGTGAAAAAATACATATAATCAATAAGCTGCAATGACAAGGTTGAAAATGCAGTGCAATTATATAGGCTAATTGACATACTGACTGGAGCATGATGTCATAATCTACATAGATTTTAAACTTAATTTCATTGAAACATTATAAGAGAAAAGAAACCCTAAGTTCAAGTAGAGGCTGTGAATTTAGTTCACAATGTTGACTATAAAATTGAATTCATTTAAATCAAGCCGTCTTCTGGGAAATGTGAATTTGCACAACCCCGTTTGGACTCACTGTCAACTCTTCTGACAGGCAGCAGCGGCTCATTAAAGTGACTGAGAAGGAGTCAAACTGGAAGTGGTGGTATTTATTGTTCAATGGCACGTCCTTTTCAACTTAATTACGACTTCTTTTGAGCCTACACATCGTGCCGCAGTGATTCATATGGAGAAGGAGGGCTGCTGCTGCTGCTCAGTCTGTATTTAGCGTTGTTTACTTGGCTGGAGGTCACATCTGAACGGTGGAGGAAAAGGAAACAGCTCCTGCAACACCTGCCACTGAGCTCCTCAGGCCATGTTGACAGTCGTTTGCTCCGATTTGTGTAATGAGAGCCATAAAGCAAGAGCAATCATTGTCACATACTGCAGCTAAAAACGTCTGCCGTTGTCTGTTAATGGGAGTAAACTCAGTTATCCCTGGAGAATTTTTTAATCACGCAACTCCCTTGGCATAGATGCATGCAGTTAAACCAAGATGAATATTTATTGGTGAAGAGCTTCATGAACGTAGTAATTAGATAAATGAGTCCAACTCAGATGGGAATCAAATGTAATTAATTTCAAGTTTTCAGAGTTTTATCCAACATAAAATACAAAAAACATAACTTGGAATAAAAACAAATAAAAACAAACGAATCTGAGAAATACTGTCATCTGCTGGCCAGATTGAGAAACTGCACCAGCACTCCGAGAGTTTGTGGTGGGTGAGGACTGAAAAACCAGTTCAGGGACCCAGATGTTTCCAATTCACCAACAAAGAGGCAATCCAAGATCCAAAGCATGTCGTTTAGTTCAGGGGTGCCCAAAGTGTGGCTCGGGGGCAATTTGAGACCCTGGAACAATTTCATGTGGCCCCCGACTTCAAGAAGAAGGGTGGGTACTTTTGTCATTTTTTTAAGCTGGAGTATTCCAATAACAAATTTAATACTTTAATGGAAAATGTTAGGCACAATGTATTTTTCTTTTGATTTTATTGTCATAGAAAGAACAGCTATAAACATCCACTGACTTTTTACTTTTTACTCAAAAAACAAACAAACAAAAATCACCAGAGCATTAAAAGGTTTTCTGAATGAAGTTGTCTGTCTTTTTGCTCAGAATAGATCAAAACATTTTATTGAACAAAGAAAAACTGACAAAAAGTTGACAAACAATTTTTCCCACTTTGTTTTATTAAAAAAAACATTGCCTGCCCAATTTATTGCGTAGCAGATAAAAAAAGTTTGACCACTGCTGGCTTATTTGCCAGGTGTGATGTGGTCATGTTGATGTGTGTGTGTCTCTAATTGGTTCAAAATGCTGCAGCACAACGTCAGACAAGAAATTCATTGCAAAAGTAGAGACTATTGTAAAAGTTTAGTCTTGATGAGACGGAGGCTTTCAAAGTCTGGCAAAATAACAAAAATCTTCAGTTTAGCAAAAACCCTCAGTTGGAAAAGTTAGTTTTGGAAAATATGTTCAGTTTTAATTTTTCAAATCAAGATGCGTTTTCAAATGATAAAGTCTCAGGTTTTACTAAAGACATTTTGAAAGCGTCCAGTGGCTCAAGAGTAAACGAGGTTAGTTTTGTTCATTTACTTTGAGATAATTCAACGCTATCCAAGGCTGGGGACATTCCTATTGGGGACATTGCATGCTTAACTATGGAAGATAATTAAGAGAAGAAAAGTTGACCAAGAATGGAGCCCTGTGGAACTCCACAGAGAAAAACTGAGGTAATAAATGAGTGTATCAGTGAAGCTGTAGTATTTAAATTTAGTTTAAAAATGATCTGATTTCTAATGTGGCTCTTGACTGCAGCCACTGTATAAAAACGTTGGTCTCAAATCAGGGTTTTTACCCAAATTTACCTGAAATACAGTAGGGCTGCTCCCCTGTCCATGTCCCCTCCTCCAGACAGGTGCGCTCTGTTGACCTGTACAGTATGTAGCCGTCATTGCAGGTGAAGCCCAGGGTTTTCCCCTGCAGGTAACGTGTTCCATTCTTCTTCCCATTCCTGGGTGTGGGAAGCCAGCCACATGATACCACTAAGGAGCAGCAATATGTCAAGAAGTCATCAGCCAGTGACAAGAAGTGAATATTTGAAGAACTGATGCTTCTTTTCTATAAAGTGACAATGGCTGTGTTCACCTCACAAAAGCAAGCAACGTCATTTCAAAAATTGCTATTTATCTTTTACCAACAAGGAAAAGAAAAACATTATTACTGACAAGTAATATTTGACCAATGGAGTTAGAAATAAAATATTAACAACTGTTTTTCTCTTGCTTTTGCCCATGAGCTGAAGGAAATTAAAGATAGACAGACAATGATCTTGTGACATGTGGTACCTGGCTTCAGGGCTTCCATTAAGGCCTGATGATGTTGATGGGCCCTGAGTGTGGCGTTTCCCACCGCCAGGCTCCGAGAGATAAGGGTATCATGTATACAGAACTGCGCCCCTTCTCCCAAACACATCGACAACATGTCTGCTGCCAAGGGGTCATCAGGTTTCAGAGGCAGAGAAAAGGACGGAACAAAAGCAGGGTCGTGGCTTAATGGAAAAAAGTATGAATCCCAAAGGTAGTGGGAGTCATAGGTGAAAAGGGAAGACATGTTTGATATGTTCCCTGGAGGAAAAAAATGAACAATATCAGTGAGGTTGTTTGGGAGTTTTGGTTACTGAAACAAATTACAGGTTTTAGACAATAACCAACTTCTGAGGAAAAACATGAACGTACAACTTTACAGTTAAAGTATTGGGAGTAAGTCGGGTGAACTGAATCACCGTTCATCCTAAATGACACCATGCCTTTGCAGCATAAACAAATAATAGTAATTAGTTAGGATAAAGGATGACTGTGGTTAATTATTATGTTGGCTCGAGGTTAAGCAAAGGCAATGTAACTGAAACCGGTCATAATCTGAGAAGATTAGCAACATTTGCTTGGGTTTTTTATTGATCGCTTTGGTAAAGACATGTAAAAATCCTGAAAATAAATCAATGCTGCATTGTGGAATAACTGAAAAGTAAAAAAGGAGGATTTTGTTTTTCTCCTTTCTTCTCCCCATATAAGGTGGTGAGAAAAACTCAAATTTAGACAGAAGGAATGATCAATAATCTGGTTTCTCTGCTTTCTTTTGTTGTCGGTAATTTAATACAATCAAATCATTGAATTGCTGAACAGCTCCATTATTTGAAATTCCTATTTTTTAGTTTCTATGTGACTTTACAGAGATGAATATTTGTGTTCAGTCTGATTACTGGGTGGATGCAAGTTCACCTAACACTCACATCCAGCTCCGAAGGTAAAGATTTCCTCCAGCGTGGCGTTGGATGACATGACCTCTCCAGGCCTGGGTCATTAAATCATCGGATGGATCAGAGTTCATCCGACCAAGGAGACCCAGGGTGAGGTTGGAAAACTCCACTGGAAGCAGGACGGTCGCCATCATGGTGGCTTCCTGCAGACGGAGCTCCACAGCAGCACCAGAGGAAAAGATTACCGTCACATTCTGAGGACTGGGGACAAATACAAACACACCTGAAACAAAATAAGATTCTGATTAAAATCTGGATACATAATGACTGAATTACCATCTTCAATGTACAAACTAAACACCAGTAATGACTTCAATTTACAGCATGTTTGCTGATGAATAGCATAGATCAACAGTATTGATCAGGCTACAGTGAGAAAGATTTGCAGACACATTTACATTCTTGTCAGACTTCACAATCCATCACTGACAGCTGAATTTGAAGCACAAACTGCTTCACACTCAAATATGTTTAAGTAATATTTATCAAGCACAAGACTGAAAACAGAAGACAGTTTGTCATTACAGGTTCTATTTTTATATAATTTAGAAAACTTATATCTTTATGAGGTTTCTAAATTTAGGCCAACTTTAAAAGAATATTCAGGTAAATATTGAGGCTGCAGCGCCACACTTAAACAACCAGAGTGAAATATTGCCATCTGCTGGCAAGAAATGGGATCTACATCTCTTGGAGAGTTTATGGTCAAGGTAAGGAAATCAATACCAAAAATCCAATTAATCTTTGCCACTTATCAAAATTGTAAGTCTTATTCCCAAAGCATAAAGCTTTATGCTTTAGAAAGTGGATGTTATCAGTGCAAAATACATTTCAAGCAGCCCACCTTGCAGATCCATCCACCTTTGCTCAGTAAAAGACAGAATCTTCTGGTTCCTCAGCACCTGAAGACGGTCGCCAGCAGTTCGGACCTCGATGACATCAGAGGAGTTCTCCTTCATGGCCACTGATGACAGCTGAGTAGCTTTGACTGAAGTCCCTTATTGATAAAAACAAACATCCTTTTTGATCTCAAATTAAACCATAATTTACTGATGCTTGGATCTGGGCAATTTTAAATATTAAAGGGAATAATATCAAGTAATTCTGGTCATTTACAATCAATTAATGTCACTTCACCTTCTTTTCTTAGAAAGAGTCCCATGATGTTTCTGTTAAGCAGGGTGCTAACAGAAGTAGACACAAGTCATAGAGAAATATTCTGGAAAGCAATAATCTACCTCCAGGATTAACAGTATAATTCACATCCAGAGAAAGATCAAGTTTATACAGGTATAGTGAAACCACTGGGATGAAATAGAGGGACAAACAGAGCTTTTGCATTAAACGTAGACTTACCGTTCTTAAGTTTCAGCTGTTCTGTTCTGGCCTGAACACTCAGGTTTTTGTCTGTTGACAGCAGCAGGTAATATTCTCCTCTGCCGCTGAAGGTGTAGCCGAGGCCGTCAAACGTTATAAAATGCAGATTTCCGAAAACAACACCTGCAAGATCGCAAGAAGTCAACACTGATAAACTTACAGAGACAATGTGGCACAAATATAATTATATACTGAAGGTTCAACCTGCTTTGGGCGGCTGGTATCTGCGACATCCACTGGAAGGCCGATGGTTCAGGTAGACGTGGCAGAGGTCGCTCCACAGGCAGCAGTAGCAGAAGCTCGTCACGTCATAAAGCCAGTGGGAGAACCCAGGAACCCGAGGGGGCTCCCCGTACGGCGGGGAGCCCCAGTCGTGAGCCCGGTCCGGGGTGCTGCCGCCAACCGAGTCCCCCGTCAGGACCAGGGCACCTGTGTTGTCATAGCAACACTGCTGCCCTGATCCATGACTTGAACTGCAAATTTAAGAAGGAGACATCAGAGTTTCTCAGATTGAAAGGTTCTTTCTTGTTTTTTCTTTTTTGCGTCTCCCACCTGGCCTGAACGGCTCTGACACAGTGGACACTGCCAGGGTGGTACGTACACACACTGCCCGTCTCAATGTTACAGCTGTAATCAGTCTGACATAAAAAAAATAATAAATAAAAAAATTATAAAAAATAATATGAATGTCTTTATGCTTTCAAAACAAAACTATCAAGATAAGTAAAATGTAGCTAAATGTTTTTGTGTCGCAAGTAATTAGACAAAATGATGAAATTTTATTGCTATGGAAGAGGATTAGGACTGCAGGGGGAAAAATCTGGCATTTTTCCCAGAATTCTGACTTTTATCTCAAAAGATTGAGGTCAAAATTCAGAAGAAAAAAGTCAGAATTTTGAGAAAAAATTAAAAATTCTGAAATTGACATCAAAATTCTTAAACTAAAAACAGAATTCATAGAAAAATTACAGTCAAAATTTTGAGATTTTACATAGAATTCTGAGAAAAAAAAGTTTTCTTTTCCTCTTCCATACATTGTTGTGCATAGACTCACATGAAACCTCCCTGTGTCTGCGCGGGCCTGAGCCAGTGAACAGGGACAGTCGATGAGCTCGTCCAGGAAGTCAGGCAGCTTCCTCTCCAGGTCGCCCCACTGCAGACACTTCCTCTGAGCCCAGGCTGACGAATCGTCTCTGAAGGACTGCTCCAGGTGCCAGGCCAGAACATGGCCCCCGCTCCACAGGGACTGGACGTTCCTGAGAAGAAATATCAGTTCAAAATTAGCCTCTCAGAAAAAAAAGTCCAAACTGTGATTCAAACATTTAGTTTAAAGCCAGAAATTAATTGGATACATTTTTGTATTTTATTAGATGAAAAAAGACATTGTATTAATGACGATGTGAGAATATGTGACATTGTCTGCACTTAAAACTAACAAAAACACAAAAATATTAAACAATGAAACCAGTAAATGGCGGCATATTTCATAATAATCCCATAAAATATTAGCTCATGTGGAGAAATATTGGTAATTGCTATAAACGTCTCCTGAATTTATGCAATGCACGTACTAATATTTACTAATTTAGTTATGCAAGCTGCAATTCACACAGGGAAAAAAAAGAGAATGAAGCTCAAACTTTAAAACAGAATTAAGTTTATCAAGATTACTTTATTTACATCTGTTTTACATGACAACTTTATAAACTTAATATGTTTAATTTGATTACTTGTAACAAGTGAATTCAATTTTTGTAAGTTGGAACATCTGTTTTCTTATTTCAGTGCAAAGTAAGGTTCACTAGATTTTAGGTTTTAGACACATGCAGGTGGTTTTAAACCAGCACTAGTAAATATGGTGGCACCATTGGTAAACAAAAAAACCCTTTAAATAATTCATTGATATTTTATTTATTTCATACTTTCACACTGAAAAATGTAGAAGATTGAAACTTCAATTTGAGTCCATTTATCAAAATTACTTTAATCCCAAATAATTGTTGTCAACACAATCACAAACAAAAAAGTTACTAAAACCCCTAATAACACTTTTATAACCAATGTGACTAAAATCTATTTCAATTTGTTCTCCTTTTCCAGACGGCACTTTTAGAAACTCCAAGCAATCTAAGAGTATAAACATTGTAAAACATGTAATATTACACAAAGACCAAATTATAACATATTTAGAGCAATGCTACCAATAAGCTGTAATTTTGTAAAAAAAAAAAATAGAAAAAAAAACATAGTATTTTCCTATTCCAGTAAATAATCAGTAATTAATTCAAATGCCTTTTCCATTTCACCCTTGTAAAAAGCATAGAGAAACTTTTATGTGAAATTTAACAGCATTTGCAAATACACATACTGTCAATGCTGTCTCGGAGCTTGAGATGTGTTGTGGTTACCTTTCTCCCTCTGATTTAGAAGTGGCGGTAATTCGAATATTCCCCAATTCCCATGTCGAAAACTTTTCTTTGGGTAAAGGAATGAAGCTGAAGTCACCTGTGTTGGAAATATTCCTGCCGAGAGAGTACAGGTAACTAATCTCTGCCTGCAGAGAGGACGACCCTGCGGTGCTCCTGCTGACCTCTCTGTAACCCCACAGCTCTACATTGACTCTGTCTGGTTTGATTAAAGAGCTGTTCCAGGTCATCCTCAGCTGTCCGGCCGTGTTCGGAGTGCCATAGTTCTGCCACAGTGTTGAATTCACAAGGGTGACTTCAAATAGGGGATCTGCTTTACTGGGATGGACTGACACAGAGACACAGAGTGACCAGTGAATAAAAACTCAAAAAAGAAAACATACGAATATAGTTGGAGCAGAGTACAGCTTATTTTCATTTACAGCATTAATAATATGTAGGAAAGGATTCATAAAACTGTGCAAAGTGTTGCAAATATGCTAAACTCGGCAAGGAAAATTTTAACAAAAATTTAAGTACGTTTCTGCAAGATCCTATAAAAGTTTCATGAGATTTAAAGCACTTGCAAAACATTCTGATTCTTAAGACCACAATCTAAAAGAGAGGTACAAGCAAATCAACAAGAAAATCTTCGTAGTTTTTTGTTTTACCTGACAGATACTCCCCAGATCTGTTGAAATTTGTACCATCTGTCGAGACGTCAAACGATATCCAGCCGGTCTCATACAACAGGGGAGATATGCAGTACGGATGACCTTCTTCATCAATAATCCCCTGTTGTTCAATTTCACCTTTGAACCTGCAACAACGTCAGACAAACTTGGATTTATTTGACCTTTTGGCTGGTGTTGCAACACTTTTTGTTCCATCTCAGTTTGCCATCTTTAAAAAGAAAACACTCAAAACATGCAGCTTTTGCATGAGAGTCAATCATTTAAACGAACAAGATGTCAGTAAATTAAGTTCATGTTTAAATGTTAAATATGTATATTTAACATTTAAACATGTTTTTTTACACTTAAATGTTTTAAAATTATTTAAACATTCTCCAGGAATCTCATTTATTTACTAAACTCAAATTGCCTGGAATGTTCTCCTTTAATTTAAGGCTTTATATATCTGCAATGATTTTACAGGATCCTGTAACTCTGATACATGTAACACTTTAAGTGTTTCTGGTCTCAAACCTGCAGAGAAGTCGGCCATCAGGAGGAAGAGTCAAACCGAGGATCCTAAGCGCTCTTCCTCCCAGCATGGAGCTGGAGTAAGGTGATACCTGGAAGCAGGACTGGTTGACGCCTGAACAGCAGTTTGTCAAAATACTGCTGCATGCTAGACGTGATCAAAACATGCGAATAATCAGAAACCATTCTGGAAAGGAAAACCGGATTTGATAAAGCAAGAATTCCTGCCTCCAATTAAGATAAATCCATGATTAGAAATACTTTCTGAAAAGTTTTCACAAATAGCATAACATACCCGAAGTTTTAGAGGAGAAGAAAGTCAGAATTATCCAGAAAGAAAGGAGCTCTCTCATGTGTGAGCCCATGTTTTGGTTTGGCAACACTGAGTGAACATTCATGGCTGAGTGAATCTACCCTTGACGGAGACTCCTACAGAGATGCAGAGTGTATCAAAGGTCATTCAAAGTAACAAACAATCCAGATCACATGAGTCAAAGTTAATAGTTTAGTAATGATTTAACAGATGTTAATTTTAAGCAGCGTTTAGCAGCATTTGCTCCCTCTTTGTGTTCCAACACGACACACATTCTTTAAATTTCCAGAGATTTACATGCCTGTGATTCCAGTCACATTTCAAACTTTAGTTCAGCTGCAAAATCATTTACATTTCAATTCCAGCTTTGTGTCACTTGGTTTGAGAACCAATCTGGTTCTCAAACCAAGCTATTTGATTTTAAGGTCATTTCCCCTGACTGTGTATATCAGATATAAGCAAAATATTAACAACACAAGTTTTCAAGCATAAGGAAGTCTCATGCTTTAATATTTAAATGTTTATCATAAAATTATGGAATTACAGTGATTGATTTATCAAACCTTCTTGAAAGTTTTGCTCCTGAATAAGCACATTAGTCAAAATTTGGCTTGAATATTGACATTAGAGTAATACATGAACTTCTAACTGCAGGTTCACTGCAGATATTTTTTACAGTAATTTTCTGACTTGTGACGATAAACACCTATATCCCTTGTCTGAATAGCATGTCCTTTTGTCTTTCTCATTTGCACTTTATTGGTCAAATTGAGTTTTGTAGATGTTAAACGTTTAGGCTTTTTATAAACAACAAGCAAATGTCATGTCTTTATTTAATCTTGAAGTATTCATATATTTGACTGTTTCTTGCACTTTGCTCGTCAAATATTCTTATCCTGTTTTATTGTGATAGAATAATCTTAGACCTTTACTTTACAAATAGTAGAAACCTTTTTAATGGTTTCAGTTTTTAATTGTATTGTTTAGATTGTTAGTTTGGTGTGCCCTATATTGAAAAATCATTATTCACCAGAATTAATAAAATACATTCATTTTAAGGCGGCTGAAGAATATCAACATGGCTGACAGTTTGGGAGCAGAAAAATATTGAGCCGAAACGGACAGGATCTCGAAGAGGATCCGGAATTTCTATTATCGACTCGTGAGACTTGGATCTTCTCGCGAGATCCTTAGCTTGCGAGCACATCATTTGATAAGCCAAAAATGGTTTGTAAAAAAACAAATGCAAATTGATTCCTTTATATTATTGCGATTAACAGTAAT
The DNA here is from genome assembly GCA_911649635.1 of Poeciliopsis gracilis. Taxonomy (NCBI): domain Eukaryota; kingdom Metazoa; phylum Chordata; class Actinopteri; order Cyprinodontiformes; family Poeciliidae; genus Poeciliopsis; species Poeciliopsis gracilis. The sequence goes on from CAJVRI010000715.1 coordinate 2,916,467, forward strand.
GCACGTCCATTTTTTGTATTAAGCTTAGTTCGAATTATGTCCGGTTACGACTAAAAGATCCGGAATGCCTGAATATTTGGTGGCGGTCATTCAGTTAGCATGCTAACAAGCTAACATTTGTAGCAGCATCACTGTTGAGCTAAACACAAAATGTATCTTCTCTATACAGTTATTGCCTCTTTAAGTGTATTTTTACTTTTAAAATGGATGAAAAGGAGGAGATATTTCACGGAGCTGAAAAGACTTGATGGAAAAACGGTTCTCATTACAGGTAAATAAACTTCTGCTATTCATCTTCATTGTTTTTGCAGTAAACCTTGCAATTAAATCGTTATCACAAATTTCTACTGCTAATTGAATTGTGCTAATAACAGCAGAATCCCTTTTTGTTATCAATTTAAAGTTTTTAAGATGAAATAACTCCGGAAGCATGTTTTTCGTGGTGTAGGAGGTAACTCTGGCACTGGCAAGGAGACAGCTGTTGCCCTGGCAACGAGAGGCGCCCGGGTCATCATTGCTTGCAGAGACCCTGAAAAGGCTGAGGAGGCCGTGAGAGAGATCAGACTTCAGAGTCGATCTTTTAATGTCTTCCACATGGAGCTGGATCTGGCCAACCTGCGCTCCGTTAGAGACTTTTGTAAGAAGTTTCTGCAGAAGGAGAAGAGTCTGCACATCCTGGTAAATAACGCAGGTAAGTTCATGCTTCCTGGACATAAAACACATCAAATTAAAATAGATTCTTCATGTCATGTAATGCATTTCCCTACTGGGTCTTCCTCAGGCATGCCCGGCATCCTTGACTGGACAGACGACGGCTTCAGCATGTGCTTTGGAGTCAACCACCTGGGCCACTTCCTCTTAACCAACCTGCTTCTGCCGCGGCTGAAGGAGTGCGCCCCCAGCCGGGTCATAACTCTTACTTGCTCCAGTTACAAATACCAGAAGCTGGACTTCCAGGACCTCAACTACAACCTGCTGCCCTTTTTCACCTACTGCCGCAGCAAGCTGGCCAACATCTACTTCAGTCAGGAACTGGCCCGCATCACTGAGGGAAAAGGAGTCACTTCCTATGCCGTGCACCCTGGTAAGAACCTTCTCCTCAAATCTAATATTGGATAGAGGGTGCTCCTAAATAGTTTTAATTTAGTTAATTTCAACAAATCTATTCCAAAACTTTGTTCACTTTAGTTTGTTTTTTTGTTGTTTTCTTTCATCCAGCCAATGTTGCCATTTATTACATACTAAAAATAAAAGGTAAACTAAGAATTAGGCCAGAATAAAGAACAACCTGTATGCGTAAAGTGCCAACTGCAGTCAAACTGATCAAATGCCCCCAATATTATCTACGCACTAAAATGTTATATTTCTTTTATGCTGTTTGGTTTGGTGTAACCTTACCGTTTTGTAACCTCTGGATGTTCACCACTTATATTTTGTATTTGTTAAATACAAGAAAGTAAAAGAGAAAAAATACTAAATTGTTTAAAAAATAGATTTAAAAAAAAAATGAGTCTATAGATTAATCAAATGAAAAAGTGAAAGCCCTACCGTCTGCTAGAACTCCAGACTTTAATATCTTAAACAGGAAACATGCCTAGTTTCTCCATCAATTTCTGCAAATTAATATTTGTGTTAATGTTACACCAAAAGTTTGAGTTTAGATAAAAGCTGCTGTTATTTTTGTGTGTTTTTGGTTATTTGTGAATGTTCTTTTAAAAAAATATGTCTTAATAGTTTCTCGTTTTGTTTGCAGGAATATTGTTTAAAGATGGTTGTTGAATTGATTGTTTTGATTATGTTTTTAACCGTTTCATACGTTTTCTGATTCATTCTGTTTCCAGGTTTCGTCCAGAGCGGCTGGACGTGCCACTTCTCCTTCCTGTTCCGGATGTTCATGCAGGTGATCATGTGGATGTTTTCCGTGCCGTGTGAGATTGGAGCTCAGACCGTCATCTACTGCGCCGTGTCGGACGAAGCTGCCAAGCACAGCGGGGGTTACTTCGTCGACTGCCATCCTGCCACTCTGTGTCCGTTTGCAAGAGACGCAGGTGTGGCAAAAAAGCTGTGGGAGGCCAGTGAGAGGCTGGTGAAACTGGGATAATCAGAAAGCCACAAGACATTTACACTGAAGTTATTTATTTATTAGTATTATTATTGTCATTATGTGTTTATTGTAAACTTTGTGAAAAATGCAAATCTTCCTGTTCAGTTGTTAACATTTTGCCAAAAAATCTGTAACATTATGTTTTTTTATGCTTTAACTAAACAATAAAACATTTAAAGATAAATGTTTGGCTGCTTTAAAATCTGTTTTATTGGTTAAATTTTCTGTATATTTTAACAGAAGGATGGCTGAAATATCCAACGGTTTTACGTTCACCTGCTGTAAAAATCAAATATCAGTAATTAAAATGCACCAATTTTGAAAAAAGAAAAAACTCAACCTGTTAGATAAAAAGTTTGAGGTGAGGTGTTTTTTTTTCTCAACTGCTAACTGGAGGTTACTACTGGCAGAAAAGACAAAGAAGACAACAGGAAGTTGTAGAAAGTGTGTTTTTTAATTATTTAAATGCTTTTCTTATTTAATGGAAATATCATATTTGCACATTTGTTTTTTTAACATTCTAATTTGAAAGTCAAACACCATTGCAAGGTTTATGATTTGGAACAAAATGTAGCTCCCGGTTTTTGGATTCTGATTTTGCCTTCAACCACATGACAAATGTTTTGTGATTCAAGCTAAAAATACATTATTCAGACTTGGAAGAAAAAGTCTGAGAAGTTATTCTTTGCTTCAGATTAAATGCAACATGGCAGATATTAAACTCCAGGCCTTGAGGGTCGATGTCATGCATCTTTTAGATTTGTCTCTGGTAGTAAACACCTGCATTAAATGTCTGTCTGCCTGTCCAGAATGTGGTCTAGTTCAAGTAAACACCTGCATTAAATGTCTGGCTGCCTGTCCAGAATGTGGTCTAGTTCAAGTAAACACCTGCATTAAATGTCTGGCTGCCTGTCCAGAATGTGGTCTAGTTCAAGTTAAGATGTTTCAGCATTTCACTAACTAACAATTCAATCTGTTCCGTTAATAATCATTTAACCTGCTGAGGAAAGTAAAATGAGAAGAACTGAAATGTAAGAAATTATTACAAAAACATGGACATTTTTAGACCACAATGCAAGATATACACACATGTTTCATTTGATTAATGTACAAATGTCAATGATAATAAAAATAATATTTTTGAAATATTGCTTAAAATGTCCTTTTTGGATTCTCCAGTTAAAACAAAAACTATGGCAAAATAAGTTCTTACATTTTTAAAAAAAAAGAAAAAATTACAACTAATAATTTACTTAAAAGAGAAAAGCATTACCACCATCTAGCGGCCACGTTACGTTATAGCAGTTTTAATTCAGTTAACCCCGCCCAGAACAGGAAAACGAAACTAAAAGAAATGTCTGGAGAGATGAGAACAACGTGACAGGAAATTCTCCAGTCTGTAAAGAAGAACTCAGGAGGAGGACTAAAAGTCAACATACTGACTTCAGCAGAGGAATTAACTAAAATGGCGGAGAAAATCGCGCTTTTTGAAAGTTACCTGAGCTGCCATGTTTGTTCAGAGACTTTCAGAGATCCTGTGTCTCTGAGCTGCAACCACAGCTTCTGCTCAAGCTGCCTGGAGGAATTCTGGGAACAAACTGGAAACAAGAACTGTCCCATCTGTAAACGATCGTCTAAGGAGGATCCGTCCATCAACTTCTCCCTCAAAGAACTCGCTGATTCGTTTGCTGAGAAACAGAATGGAGCTTCAACTGAGATGGAAAAAGAGAAGAAACAGAAGAAGGTGGTGTGTGAGAAACACTCAGAGGTTCCTTACTGGTTCTGTGAAGACGAGCAGAGAGCTGTGTGTCCTGTCTGTGAGTTTTCTCTCCACCAGAGTCACAAAGTGGTTCCTATTGAACAAGCAGTCAGTGAACTGAAGCAGCAGCTGAAATCTGACTTAAAGTCTCTGCAGGACAAGAGGAACAAACACAAACAGGTGGAGAAAACATACAATGATATGATTCAACACTCCAAGAAGCAGGTGCTGTCCACAGAGACACAGATCAGAGCAGAGTTCAACAAGCTGCACCAGTTCCTGAGAGAGGAAGAGGAGTCCAGACTGGCAGCTCTGAGGGAGGAAGAGGAGCAGAAGAGGAAGACTATCATGAGAGAGATGAAGAGGATTGAGGATCAGATCTCCTCTCTGTCAGACAGCATCTCTGCTGTTGAAGAAGAGCTGCAGAAAGACAATGTGTCGTTCCTCAGCAGTTATGAAGCCACTCAGAGCAGAGCCAGAGGTCAGAGGTCACTGCCAGATCCACAGCTGGTCTCTGGAGCTCTGATAGATGTGGCCAAACACCTGGGCAACCTGTCCTTCAGAGTCTGGGAGAAGATGAAGGAGCAGGTCCACTTCAGTCCCGTCATTCTGGACCCAAACACTGCAAATAGATGGATCCGTCTGTCTGATGATCTGACCAGTGTGAGATGTGGAAACACAGAGCAGCAGCTTCCTGATAATCCAGAGAGAAACACTGAATATAATGAGGTTCTTGGTTCTGAGGGCTTCAGCTCAGGGAAACACAGCTGGGATGTGGAGGTGGGAGATCATCCTTGCTGGAGTATTGGTTTAGTTAAAGAGTCTGTTGACAAGGGAGCAGCAAATGTTTCACCAGAAAATGGATTCTGGTGTTTAGGGCATCGTGATGGAAAATACGCTAATGTTGATGGTAAAACTCTCACAGTGAAGAAGAGTCTCCAGAAGATCAGAGTCCAGTTGGACTATGATATGGGCGACGTTTCCTTCTACGACTCTGAAGACATGACTCTCATCTGCAGTAACAAAGACACTTTCACTGAGAAACTCTTCCCTTATTTTTATATAGGAAAGCAGGTGATGCCAAAACTTCTGAAATCAAAATATGTGAAACTAAGATGCTGATTGGATCAATGTGACTCATTGATCCCATGTCCTTATTGAAGGTCATTGACGTCACAAACTGATTTTGCTTTTTGTTTGATTTCATATAAACTTAGTTTCTATTCAAAAGGAAAATCTAATACTGTGGTTAAAAATAAGAATAAAAAGAAAACACTTTAAAAACTTTATCTTTACAACATGATGTCAAAAATTTTTTATTTTTTGCGTTTTTCATTTCTATATCTCCATCAGAGTTTATTAATTATTTTTGGCAAAGTTTTATTCACATTGAACCCTAAATTTTCACAATGTTTCTACATCAAGTGTATCATGTACTTTTGTTATGAGTTCAGAAATAAAAAATACCAAAGCAGAAATCAGCCATGGTAGTTGGATTATTTTAAATGTAAATATTTTTCGATTTTGATTTTGTTGTTTGAAGCATTTAGTTAGAAATCAGATCAACAGATTAAAATTAATTCATGGATTTAAGATAAAAAATTTAATCATAAATCTCTTTCATACCTCTACAGATTCTCCTGATACATTTACAAAAAAGAAAATCTTTTAAGAAAAAAAGCTGAATTTAACTTGGTGAATATGGCCAACTTCAGAAAGTATATCTTAAGAGTGTTATGATTTAGCAACTCATGAAATGTATGATTGTTTACATATTTATCTTAGTATCTGATTTGTTTTACTTTGTTTAGGGACAAAGAAAGTCACAATTTGCTCACCAGCACCAATGATATGCTCAAATATAACAAATAAATAGAAAATAACTACATTTCTACAATTCAGCCATGAAAACCACAAAGTAATTATAAATCAATTTAGCTCCTTTAGCTGTCTGGATGTCCTACCCAGTGGTGCCCAAAGTCGGACCTGGAGGGTCGGCATCCTGCATGTTCCAGTTTTCTCCCTGGTGGTACGACAACCTGTTCAGCATATTCATTTTTTTCTTAGCCCTTCAAACGAGTCATCATTTGATCCAGGTGCGTTAAACCAGAGAGAACTAAAACATGCTGGATGCCGACTCTCGAGGACTAACTTTGGGCACCACTATCCTACTCAAACTTTCCTTAAGAAAGTTCTGCTGTCATTGCAAATGATCTGATTTAAATGGTGAACTCACTGCTCTCATCAGGCGTTTTCTCCTAGGCTTTAAATATAGCAGTTATGAAACCACTGATTTAAAAAAAAAACCCATTCTGGACAAATCTCTACTGAAGAACTACAGACCGATCTCCACCTTTTAATTCATCAATAAAATTATTGAAAAAGTTGTTTTAACAATTAAATATCTCCCTTCATTAAATATTCTTAAATATTCTCCCTGTGCATGCCTGGCTTTTCTCTGGGTACTCCAGCTTCCTCCCACAGTCCATGAACATAATTGTCGGGTTAATTGGTCTCTCTAAATTCTCCCTATGTGTGAGTGTGTGTGTGTTTGGTCGTTTGTCTCGTCTGTCTCTGTGTTGCTCTGCGTCAGACTGGCGACCTCCAGGTTGACCCCTCCTCTCGCCCATTGACAGTTGGAGAAAGGCTCCAGCACCCCTGCTGACCCCCAGGAGGAGCCTGAAGTCCTGAAGTTCTTCCCAAAGTTCTGACATCAGACCCGTTGCCAGTTTGTGGATTGTGATGAAAAGTCGGTCAGTGACAGGAAACCAACCAGTTCATGAATGAACTCCACCTATTCTGAAAGGAAGAGTCAGAACTATGCCAGAATCTTGTTGGTGACTACAGAGTGTGTTTTCTCGGTGCAGCTTGTACACCTAATTCTTTTCTTCAAAGATCATTTTGGATATTTATAAAAAAAGTAATTTTATTCTAACAACCAGCTCAACTAGATCATTAAAAGCCCAGAATAGTGACTTTCATTCCCATGATGAGAGTATTTAAACTTCTGAACTGAATATTTTCTGTTAGTCAAAGGCTGTTTGTGTTAGATTGAAAGAATATTAAAAATGAATCAGCATTAAACTGGTAAACATTGTTTTTATTAGAGTAAAAATAAAACTCCAGAAGTTTAAATCGCTGATGTGACTGAATTTTAAAAAATACACAAATGAGAAGCAGAAAGTATGGATGCATAAAATACTGTCATCTATGAGGATATTATCCTTGATACCAGTTTAGAGTTATTGAGTGAAAAATCGAGTTTAATACGAACCAAATTGATGGAATGAACAAACAAAACCTACACAACAAATTCATCTTTACGGTAAAATGAAATATTTTTCCATAAATGCTTTTGTTTACTTAATGTTGGAATGATTTAAAAAAGTTAAAATGATGAGAAAGTAAATAGTCATATAAAATTTCAACCAAAAAGAAAACTTAAGGAAAATATAACTTTATTGTAAGTTTGTAAATACTAGCTGAGGTTTAACTTAGAAAGAAGTTCCGGCAGCACCTCCTGCTGGAGGAAAAGTCACACTGCAGATTGTGTGATTTAACAAGACTAACAGGTTCCAGAAACCGAAAGTTGTTAGTGAAGTGAGCTGAGACGCCATTACAAGACGATAAATCTCTGCGGACAAAACGGCAAATATCTGGATTATTTTAAGAAGAAGGGAGTGAATATTTTGGTGAGTTGTGCTGCTGAAGTAATTCAAAATGGCAGAAAGAGCTCTGCTGGTAAATTACCTGAGCTGCCATGTTTGTTCAGAGACTTTCAGAGATCCTGTGTCTCTGAGCTGCAACCACAGCTTCTGCTCAAGCTGCCTGGAGGAATTCTGGGAACAAGCTGGAAATAAAAACTGTCCCATCTGTAAAAGGAGATCTTCTAAGGAATTTCCAGACATAAACTTCACTCTGAAGGAACTGGCTGATTCTTTTACTGGAAGACCAAAACCTGGATCATTAGAGTCAGAAAAGAGAGAAAAGCAGCTGATGGTCTGCAGTAAACACCAAGAAGACACTAAACTGTTCTGTGAAGACGAGCAGAGAGCTGTGTGTCCTGTCTGTGAGTTTTCTCTCCACCAGAGTCACAAAGTGGTTCCTATAGAACAAGCAGTCAGTGAACTGAAGCAGCAGCTGAAATCTGACTTAAAGTCTCTGCAGGACAAGAGGAACAAACACAAACAGGTGGAGAAAACATACAATGATGTGATTCAACACTCCAAGAAGCAGGTGCTGTCCACAGAGACACAGATCAGAGCAGCATTCAACAAGCTCCACCAGTTCCTGAGAGAGGAAGAGGAGTCCAGACTGGCAGCTCTGAGGGAGGAAGAGGAGCAGAAGAGGAAGACTATCATGAGAGAGATGAAGAGGATTGAGGATCAGATCTCCTCTCTGTCAGACAGCATCTCTGCTGTTGAAGAAGAGCTGCAGAAAGACAACGTGTCGTTCCTCAGCAGTTATGAAGCCACTCAGAGCAGAGCCAGAGGTCAGAGGTCACTGCCAGATCCACAGCTGGTCTCAGGAACTCTGATAGATGTGGCCAAACACCTGGGCAACCTGTCCTTCAGAGTCTGGGAGAAGATGAAGGACCAGGTCCACTTCAGTCCCGTCATTCTGGACCCAAACACTGCAAATAGACGACTCCATCTGTCTGATGATCTGACCAGTGTGAGACATGGAAACACAGAGCAGCAGCTTCCTGATAATCCAGAGAGAAACACTAAATATAAAAATGTTTTTGGTTCTGAGGGCTTCAGCTCAGGGAAACACAGCTGGGATGTGGAGGTGGGAGATCATCCTGACTGGAGTATTGGTTTAGTTAAAGAGTCTGTTGAGAGGAAGGGAGAGAGATATGGTTTACCAAAATATGGAGTCTGGCGTTTACATCACGGTGATGGAAAATACGCTAATGTTGATGGTAAAACTCTCCCAGTGAAGAAGATTCTCCAGAAGATCAGAGTCCAGTTGGACTATGATATGGGCGACGTTTCCTTCTACGACTCTGAAGACATGACTCTCATCTGCAGTCACAGAGACACTTTCACTGAGAAACTCTTCCCTTATTTTACTGTTTTAGAAGCAGGTGATGCTAAAACTTCTGAAATCAAAATATGTGAAACTAAGATGCTGATTGGATCAATGTGAACAGTGAAGCCACAAACTGATTTTGCTCTAGTAGAGCTTTTGGTTTTACTTCATTCGATACAAATTTAGGTTTAATTCAAAAGAAAAAGTAAAACCTTGGCTTTGAAGAAATTATTTTGGTATATTGAATTAAATTATTGTATTTGTACTTTTTTTTTTTTGCTGCATTTTACGAATACCAGAAACAAAGCTGAGACATAAAACTCAATTTACACAGACTGTCCACAGCTGGTCTCAGGAACTCTGATAGATGTGGCCAAACACCTGGGCAACCTGTCCTTCAGAGTCTGGGAGAAGATGAAGGACCAGGTCCACTTCAGTCCCGTCATTCTGGACCCAAACACTGCAAATGGATGACTCCGTCTGTCTGATGATCTGACCAGTGTGAGACATGGAAACGCAGAGCAGCAGCTTCCTGATAATCCAGAGAGAAACACTGAATATAATGAGGTTCTTGGTTCTGAGGGCTTCAGCTCAGGGAAACACAGCTGGGATGTGGAGGTGGGAGATCATCCTGACTGATATTTGGGTTTGGTTAAAGATGACAGGAAGGGAGGGAGACGCAGTATTTTACACCACAATTTGGAATCTGGTGTTTATGTTTTGAAAATGGAAAATACACTAATGTTGATAGTAAGTCCATATCTGTGAAGAAGAATCTCCAGAGGATCAGAGTCCAGCTGGATGGCGACAGCGGCTTTGTGTCCTTTTACAACTCTGAAGACCCACATCTACACTTACAGAGACACTTTCACTGAGAAACTCTTTTCCATATTTCAGTGTTGCAGAAGCTGCTGGAACAAAAACGACAGAAATTATGTGAATTATGTGAAACTGAAAAGTTTGTGTAATTTTACAGATTTTTTACGATTGTTTGATTTTGAAATTTTAAAATATTTCACTTTATTCCTTAAATAAGTAGAAAAGCTAAAGTCTGGGATTTTATTTGTTTTAATTTTGGATGATGATTAAAAAAATCACTTTGTTTGAATCCTTGTTTAACTTATTTCACTTAAATGTTAAAGATCATAAAAACTTAGTAAAGGGATCACAGTAAATATGAAAAGCTGTTTTTTTTAAAAATATTTTTATGTCTTTATATACCCTCATCTCTTTTTACTATAAACAGAATATTAAATCTAATATTTAGCATTTGGAAATTATTTTCCTTTGTTACATTTTATGCATTTTTTGCTGTTTTTTTCCTTGTGCATTTGTCATTTGGAGTGATGTCTGTTCATGGAAACTAAAACACATCTACACAGAAAGACACTGAAGTTTCTATTTAAACTCATTTTATTGATAACACCTTAACACATTTTCTTGAAGTTAGAGAAACACGTGTAGCACGTAAGAGAACAGAGCAATAATCTGAAGAAGCGGAGAACTAGAGGGTTAATATTATACAGAAGAAAGCCAAACTGACAAAAAGAGACAAAGGGAAACCAGAAAGAGCCGACTGCAGAGAAATGATTGAAGAAGGTTGGAAACGGAGGGAGCAGGAAAAAGAGAGACTCCCACAGAAGAGAAACCACCTCAGTGTTGTCAGAGCAACTTAGCTGCTGCTGCAGGAAAAACAAACAAACAAACAAACAAAAAAAAATGCAGACGTTCAGAGTGAAAATGGCGGCTTCAGAGCTCAGCCTGAATGAGCCGGTTCGTCTCTCTGATCCAATTTTCTGTACTAAATACAAAACATTGTCTGTGCTTCATGTGGTGCAACTGTGCCTCCTGCTGGCTGCACTGACAACACTGAGAACCCACAGAAAAGCATGCAAAAGTATCAACACATCATCATCATCATCATCAATGTCGACTTTATCATAGTCATCCTTAGTGCCACAGTCATGATTATAATAATCCTTATCATATTAATCATCTTCTTTATATCATCTGGAGACAAAAATAGATATATGCACTTAAAAAGCTGAGAAAATAGAGAAAGGTCGAGTTTACCAGCATTCAGTAGAAAATGAGAACCCAAATAAAAACACCAAAAAACTAAAAGTGTCCTTTTGACTGTCATGCAAAGAAGATGAAAGATACGCTGCTAGCAGCAGTGCTATAATACTGTGAACTCCCTCGTTTTAAATATGTGAGTCTTATTATGTTGATTTTCAAGGCTAGAAACACACTAAGAACAGAAGAACATCACTTTTGTACTGTACATGCTGCTATTTCTTCTTTTTTTTTCTGGAGAAGGGTTGACCTCTTAGTATTAAAACATGTTGAAGTAGACAAGAGCGTCCTTACTGGATGAGACGTGAGTACGATACAAACTCAGTGGTGAGGAAAAAGGCTTCGTCTGACAAAAGTCAAGAAAGTGTTGAAACATCCGAGGGACGGCTGACGCAAAATACAATCCTGTATCATAATATAAGTCATAAAGTGTCCCTCTTAAAACAGTAGCTCAGCATAACTACGGAAGTCCAAATGTGCCCCAATTCAGTAAGGAAAATAAATTATTACTTTAATGTCTTTTAATTATTATAATTTGCAAAAAATACGTAGATAATTAATGGATTTATTATTCATTTATAATACGTTACAATAAATCAAATATGTTAACAAAAATATTTACAAAAATACAATAATTATCTCTTAGTATAATTTATAAGTTTGACTGTGTGCTCAAATGCATGAGTCAATTAAATAAGTTGATATAGTTTTACCTTAAACTTTTGATTAGTGGATTTCACATTTGGATATCAATGTGGTTGACAAGGTATTAAATTAATTATTATACACCCAATTTTCTGGATTTTTGAAAAATATTTGAACTTTTGACACTCCATAGACCCAAATCATTGTATGTCGGCCAAATTAGGTGTGCTATCCCTTTAAGAACAGGTTTTACAGACAGTATTTGCACAATTGGAAAACAATAAGAAAAAAAAAAAAGCACAGTAAAAACTTCCACTAAAATAAATAAATAAATACTCAAAATAAATAAAAACCTGAGGACTGTTCACCAAACCAACAGCTGGGTCTCTCTGAATCTCTTGTTCGGACCGAGCGGTGACACAAAACGCGAAGGCAGCCAGTGGTGGACGAAGAACAGCGGAGCTGATCGCGAGTCGAACCTCTTCTAAAACAAACATCAGTTTTCAGTCTGCTCTACCCTGCTGCCTCTGGCACAAGCACTTTATGTTATGAAAGGCTGATAACACTGTACACAAACCGAACATAGTGAAGTAAAAGCACAGAAAAATAAAAAACAAAAGCATGAAAAAAAAAGTCAACCTGGGGTTCAAGGCCCGTTCCTGTTTCTCATAAAACGCCTCCTAAACCTCCCCCAGGGTTTCAAAGAGCACACACTGAAGGCTTTAAATCTACATGCACATACAAATATATTGCACACTTTATTAAAAGACCGACATGATTGAAGCACCAAGCAAACACAACCTTCATGATTCCCCACTGCTGCAGGTTGGAGTCTTAGTTTTTGAATGTGCTTCATTTGGAAAAAAAAAGCAGCAGAAACAGCAACTTTCTGCTCTATGGCTTCAGAAACGAGAAAGGTCACACAAATCCAAAAGGGTCTGTCGTTCAGAGCGCCGACTTCTTTTGTCGCTTTCAATTAAAGAAAAAAAAAAAGAAGAACCCGCTGTTGTGTTTCAGCCAGCAGTGCAGGTTAAAAATAACTCTGCCTTTTTAAGAAGGAGCGCTGAGCTTCAAGCGGGCGTTCATCCGTCTCCAAGCAACAGCAGGAGACACCGGCTGAGCATCCCCGTCTACCCCGAAAATAAAACGAGCCCCAAGCAGGTTCAGGATGAGTCACTGAGCTTCAGGTCTGACTGAAAACAGAGGGAGGTGTCAGCAGAGCTTCCTCCTCATCTGACACTTTATGATTGATGCTTGTAGAAAACAACTAGACAACATCCTCTTCTCTGTAGGTTGTGCAACTTTAAAACATGAATCAGAGCTCCTGAGTGCAGGTAAGAGAAAGGTGGAAAAGAGAGTTTTCTCCTTGATTTACTGAGGTGCTGCAGCCTCTTCTGCCACAAACTCTACAATAACCTTATCAAGTTTTATCAAACTTTCTGTAAAGTTTCCAGTGAAAATATCTCAGGACCCTTGAAATAAGACAACACTAACTTCTAAGCAACATTTCAGGAATTTAAGAACTGGTTTGAAGTCAATTGCGAATGAAAAAGTACTAGAACCAAACATGGAGAAGCAGCATTCATCTCCTAGAACAAACTTCCAGAAAACTGCAACACAGCCGAAACACTGAGTTCATTTAAATCAGTGCTCTATAATAAATGGAATATTGACCAACACATTTGATGTGTATTGATGATGGCACTTGACAAAATGTCATATTTGTTTCTACTTTCTCAATTGGTGACAGAATTAATTTTGTTTTATGAAGTGAAGCACTTTGACCTGCCTTGTTGATTAATTATACTACACAAATAAACTTGATTGATAGTTCTGCTGCAAGATTATTTCACTTATAACATGAAAAATGTATTTTACTATAAGTGAAAAAAATCTGCAAGTAGTCATTTTTATCAATATGCAAAAATAACTGACTTAAAACAAGCTGCTTATAAGTTAGTTTTCTCTTATTTTAAAGGGTTTTTGCATTGGAAACTAGACAACCTGATCAGATTTTGTGTTTTTGCAGTGCAGCTGAGAATCAACTGCAGGTTCCTCTGATCGTGCTCAGTTACCTGGAGTGGACTGTGAATGCTACGTCGCTACCTAGCATGACCGCGCTCACCAACACATCCTGTTCAGATCTGGTCATAAAAGTTTACCTACTTTCATCAGTTATTGATTTATTTACGCTGCTTCTTCCCCAGCTCCCTCACTTTTAACGAACAACCAGACGGACTTTTGAGAAGAAATTTGAATTGATTACGAATTTTCTCTTATGCTTAGAGGGCAAAACTATAAAATAATCTAATCTAGCCACTTAAACTCTCATTCTTTCAAACCCAAGTAAACTGGACAATCTGGCATGGATGTTGGTGGGAGTTTTGCTGCCAGTGATACCGACGCATTGCACAAAGTTTAGGTAATTACTAAACAAAAAAAGACGTAAATACCCAACGAAAATTACGTTTTTGAATAGACAGACCAAACAAACCAGTTTAAATAAACTGGTAAGAAAATGGGTCGAATATGGAGCCAGAAGCTTAATGTTTGGTAGAAAGGCATCTTGCTTTACCAAATATTAGTGGGGCTTGTATGTATAAATTTGTTGTGTTATAAGGGAAAATCCACGGTAAAATCAAACTTGTGTACCCAGTTCTTGCTTTTTAAAATAATAAAAGTGATGTGTTTTATTCCCCAGATTCCACACAAAAAAATTAAACTAATCCCTTGCAGCCTAAACTTAATCACATCCTAGACTGTATGTAAACTTCTGACCCCTGCCGTGTAGTCAAACTCTACGTTCAGAAACGTCCCATCCAAAAAGCAACAAAAAACAACCAAACGATAAAAGTAAAGATACTAAAACCAACGTTTAAACCATGACTTCAAGTGCAGTATTATAGCTAACGTAGAAGAAGCAAATTATAAAAATGGCCAATAAACCTTTTCCACTTAACAGCCACAATAATAATAATAATAATAATAATAATAATAATAAAAAAACAAGAAAACAGCCACTGTTACTATGGGGAATAAAACATGCTTCCTTAAAAAGATAAAACAAAAAAGTTTCTTCAACTCTAAAAACCACTGGCATCAAGAAATCTGAATTATACAAATTACATATACAATTGCAAATGTGTAACAATAGTAATCATAATATAGTAATGATAATTATAGATTTTACTTAAAACTTTACATACTGTATTTCCAGTGCAGTGTTTATGTCACACAGGTGTGGATTCACAGGAGGACAAGAGAGGGTCACAAAAATATTGTGGGGGAGGGAGAGAGACCGCAGGTAGGGGGCGCCACACCCCGAATCAAACACCCAGTGAGCTGGAGAGAAGAAGAAGAAGAAGAAGAAGAACAAGGAAAAGAAGCAGAAGAAAAAGAAGAAGATGTAGAGCGATGGTCCTCAGGAGCTTATTTTGTGGATGCAGACAGAGGCGGGGTCACGGTTGTCGAAGCAGAGGTGCATGCTGGGGGATGGAGGCTGGGAGTCCAGTGAGAGAGGGATTTGATTGTTGAGGCGTGACGAGCCATGTCCTCCAAGTCAACACTGGATGTGTTCCTTCATCCCGTCCTCTTCCTCCTCTTTTCTCTCCAGCAGATCGTTCCTGATAGACACAACTACAGCATTCAGCCCTGAAAAGAGAACAGGCGACTAAAGCAATCACAGGTTTTCACTCTAAGCTTTGTCCAAGTTTAAAACTCAGATAGGACTTGCTAAAGAGGGATAAGCAAAATTAACTCTATTTCTTCACATTTTGTTGTTTTTTTTGTTGTAATAATTTGCATTAGGATGGATATTTATTGTTTTGTTTATCATTTATTGTGACAACTCTATTAATTAATATAATTTTGATTCAATTAGCCCTTTTTTAGTGACAATTTTGTTTACAGACTTCATAATTCCTTTTATTTGTTGATTTTCTTATTTTCTTTATTTATTTTGGATATTTGAAATGTGTTTTGGCATTATTAAGCCATTACCATTTTGCTAGTTAAAACAGTCTCAAAACAACAATATTACCATTTATCGCAATAACATTTGGGACAATGTATCGTTCAATATCAAATTATTTGTGATAACATTTTAAGTCCATATTGTCCACCAGTAATCAAATTTTATAGAGGAGAAATAGGTGTAGAAAACATCCTCCATAAAAAAAACAAACATTTTTTTATTATGCCCTCTGCAGATGTGGTCTCTGTTTCATTCTTTTGCTTTTATGAGATTTAAAAAAAACATTTATTAAAGATAAACAAGGACATTACTGCAGACTTGTCCTGGTGTTTTTGTGTCCTCCTCTCTCTTCCAGCCAAACAGTCGCCCTTCCAATGTTTGAAGGTCTTCAGCCTCTAATCCAGGGTGTTTCAATGGTATCAAACTTTTAACACAGACAAACCAGCAGCCAGTGCAGCAGCCACATTTATTGGCCTTCCTAAATCGTTGAAATAGCCTTTAAAGAAACTGTTTTTTTTTTACTGCAGCGGAATAATGTAAAATCTTAAACTGACTTGTTTTTATAAGAAAATGACTCATGGGATTGCAGCTGCCGTCAAAATAAAAGCACCTAAAGCATTTAATTCCATTTATGATGTGCTTTTTAAAGTTCATCAGAGTTTTTAACAACTTCTAATTCATAAATGTTTGCTTCCCTGGGTTTTAAGTGTTATGGCAGTAACTAACAATTACTTTAGCAATCAATTATTTTGGTGATTTAATCACATTTTAAAAAATTGCCAATTTCTGCATTTTTTTTATTTAGTCATTTAAGTCTTTTTATACAAAATTAGAAATATATATCATTGTAAATAAATAGATAAATTTTTTAAAATAATAAAATAAACATTTTACAATGTTTTACAATGAATAATTATTTCAGTAATTGATTCACCATTATTAGTTCGATAACAACTGAGGGATTTAAATGGAGCTAAATTGGGCTCATAAAGTGAAAAAAAATTTAATCTGAGAGAAAATATTGGAACTGAAAAATGATTTTGAAATAGAATAAAAAATTGAGAAAAAAAAAAAAAAAGATTTGAAACTGAATAACAGTTCAAAACTACGTTTCAGATTCAAGTTGGGGTTTTTTTCCAAACATTTTCAGTGTAAGATTAAGCTACTGAATTAAAAATATATTTATTTGAATGGCTTTTTACAAATCTTCATAAAGATTGCCGATAGATTTGAAGGAACTCTAATAATTTTCTTCCTGTGAGACTTTAAAACATGCTGTGCGTGAGGCGGCCATCTGCTGCCGTGTTGCCCAGTTGGCTGGCTCGTACCTCACTGGAGAGGCGCAGCTGGCGCGCCTGAGCAGTGGAAGTGGATGTTCTGCCACTTGCTGTCTCTGCGATGCCAGACACGCGTTTCCTCCGACTGGCTGGAGCGCGGCCGGCCCTGGTTGTCCACAAACTGAGTGAGCCGGATGTACGCGATGCAGGCGGCGTCCTCGCCGATCAGGTGGACGTGGGGGTTCAGGATGGTGGTGTGGATGGGCTTGTTGTTCTTAGCCAAAACTGACAAAAAAAAGACATTGCTTATTTTAGATTATTCAATACAAGAAGAGAAAGGAGATAAAAAGAGATCCACAAGGTCTAGGAAAATAATTTACACTCCCGGAAGGTTTTCTCATTTTTCTCAAGAACAGCCCTCAATGTACTTTATGTATTTTGTGTGAAATTGTAAACAAAAGCACAAAAAAGCCAAATTGTGCTTTTCTTAAATTGTAGTCAGGGGCCACACAAAACTAATCCAGTGGCCACAAATGGGCCCTGAGCTGCACTTTGGACACCCCTGTAAAGAGAATCCAATTAGCTTTGAAACAATTAATCAGATTTATTGTAATGAATTGATAATTGAAATAATCGATGTACTGTTAACTGAAGAACACAGACTGAAAAAAAGGCCAGTTGCTGAAAAAACACCAGAATAAGAGTAGCAATTAAATCTAAACCATAAAATAAATATACATTTTGGATTTAATACAAAATGTTATCCAGAACTTCTCAGGTGGCATTTTTAGCTTCAACTGGTTCCACTGACATTGGAAGGCATCACATCATATATTATTCTAAATTACCATCATTCACTTCTGAGAAATGATCTGAGGGAATCTTAGATCTTAGAGAAAGTGGACTAAATATAGGAATAGAGGATCTTAAGACGAATCAGAGGAAAACAAATGTTTATATCTTACGGTTCTCAAAGTAGAATCTGTGGAAATCCATTCCCTCTACCAGGTTTCCCAACGCCTCCGGCTCAAACGAAGTCAACCCAGGATCACAGATCTTACTGACAACAGAACAGCAAGGCTTGTTTTCAAGACCCCAAATTATTCAAATGACACAAAACGTTCAAGAGATCCCAGACTCACGCGTAAGCGTCAAAGTCTCCATTGTTGATGGCCTCGATCAGCTGTTCGGTGATCTTGATGATTTCTTGTTTGCGCGCTGCAGAAGACAGAAGAAAGGCGTATAAACAAAGGTAACCAACAACAGAAACTGGACTGAAGGAAGGAAGTTAGTTTAGTCATTTAAAAATAGCCAAACAGATGCTCTGGCAAAAGCAGCCATGACTCCACACACAGCAGGTACTTTATTGAACAGAATTAATGAAAAGACAAAGTGGGAATTAAATGATTTCTCAATCATTGAAAGAATCGTTAACTAATTTAGTAATCAATTGATTGTTGACTGAAGTCCACAGACTAAAAAAAAAAAGCCATTTGCTGAAAGAACAACATAGTCTGAACAGTAATGAAGCCAAAACATACAAAAATAAATACATTTTGCATTTAAGATGAAAAACTATCCTCAAATGTTGCAGTTTTTTCTTCACCCGTTTTAAAATCTGTACAAAGAAACTTCCATTTAAGCAGCTTTTCCTGTCCAATTATTAATCGATTAACTGGATAATAATCAACAGAAAAATCTGCAAAATATTAAAAAAAATTTTCCCCGATTAATCACAGAATATTGATTACTAAAATAATAATTAGATGCAGTTCTAAAATAAACAAGAGAAAAATTTCAGCAACTTCCAGATGTTGATCTTGAACAGTTTGGTTTATTAAGAGAGCACACACACACACACACACACACACACACACACACACACACACACACACACACACACACGTACGTACGTATACGTACATGGCACATCATCCAATATCATCACAAGCAGTGTCACCTTTTGTATTGAAATATAAGTTAAAGCAGCCACCTGCAGTCAGCAGCAGAGCACCAACGAGGTTTAATGAAGCTAAAAAACATAAAAATAAACCATCTGCATTTAGATCAGCATGATCTACTTCACTCTGCAAAACATGCTTCTGTTTATCCAGATGTTAGCATCAATCCCAAACTGAAGTCCAAAGTCATCAGATCACAGCCTCTGATTGGCCACCATGCAGCAAGGGGGCGGGGTTTGCTGTGGGGCTTAGTACTCACTCTGGGATGAGGACAAGGAGGGGCTGGAGGGGGAGTGGGAAGGAGGTGGGGGAGTGGTGTGTGCAGGTGGAGGGGCCGGCTTGGTGACGGGGGCCGGCACCGAGGCGGCGTCGCCGTTGGGTGCAGCGGGTGGCGGCGGCACCCTGCGGACGCTGCTTACCAGATCTGTGAGCCGCGACACTGAGACGGTCCAGGAGGGACGGACGGATGGATGGACAGAATGATAGAGGAATGAAGAGCAAATTACAAACAATAAGATAGGAAAAAACAGGAAGAAGATCAGAAAAATGAAGCAATGGGGCTAATTCAAAAGCAATGGGTCCCCATTGCTTTTAAATTTTGAGTTAATTTAAAAGTTGTTTTGGCACTTTCACAAATTAGGTTATTTTATTAAATATGTAAATAGTTTTTGATATGCAGAAATTATTTCATTTCAAATCCTCCTCTTTGGGTGATTAAAAAAGGAATTTGTATTTTTTTAATAGAAGGTTAATCTGCTGTGTGATTTAATGAAATTTATGGAGCTATACTTAAATAAGAAGGTTAAATAAACTTCTACTTTCTTTTATTTAATATATATAGTTTTGAAGAAGAGCGACGTTAGCAACAAAAATATAAAAGTTATTTTATTAACAGCTTCATAGAAAATGTGTTATTTTGTAATTAATTTTGTTTTTTCCTCTAGTTTTGAAATTAAAAAAACTTCTAGGTAAGTTTTCTTTTTTTTCACAGTTTACATAAATTGTCTTGACATATTTTCCTTTGTATTTTTATGTTTTAAGAAAAACTTTCCTCTTGGTCGTTTTCCACCGTTATCAGGGTTGTCAGTGGACTTATAAAGGCTATTGTTTATTTTTGGGGGTAAAACATGATCGCCTTTTCTTAGATTTGTACTGAACACTAGAGTAACTTGTGAAATATCATATCTTGTTTTGGCTATTTTCCATTATTTTTAAAAAATGTGTTACTGAGGACATCCTGTAACTATCCAATGTTTTTATGCAGCTTTTTAAATCTCTTTCCTGCAGCTCTATTCGTGGCACTTTTATATCTTTTAAAAGCACTTTTATATCTTGTTGTTCAAAGTTTGCATGCATAACGGCGCTAAATTTCTGCTTTCTCAATTCCCTTGTTCCACATCAGTTCTGACCCTGTTCTGTAATCTGTCCAAGCTTCTCATCATGCAGCATCTTGGCATGGTATCAGAGGAAAAGCAGATGCCAGATAAATGACTATAACTCTCATTTAGAGGTCGTTTACTGCTGAGTCTGTTTTGGCTCCTGCCCACTTACTCTGCATGGGGACAACAGGGGTGTGTGGAGGGGAAGGGGCGGAGAGGGCAGCTGGCGGCGGAGTGCTGGATCTACCTTCTCCGTCGGTGATGGGCCCTGAGCCTCTACGCACAGAGCCCAGCAGGTCAGCGAACTTCGCAGCAGCTGAATTTGGGAAGGGAGGAACATGGAGGCGTTTGAATTTCAAAGCGACCCCCAGAATTTCCTCACAGTGAGCAGTTGTTATACAACATTTCCTTATTACACTTTCTGCATAACATTCTGACAAAATCCATGCTTGGAAATGTGAGAAAAATAACACTTAACATGAGAATTAAGCAGCGCTATTGTTGTTTTATTTGACGCCATGAGAGGGAGCCATACAGTAAGTCAGAAAACAGCTGGAGGATTGACTTGAGAAAATTTAACTGAAAGCAATTTAATTTGTTCTAGGGCTGGGCAATATGGCTTCAAAATTAAACCTCCAATTTATTTTCCTACCAGATATAATTTAACACATTTTTTTACTCACTTTCTTTCCTAAAAAACAACAACAAAAAAAAAAGGCTACAAGACCTTTTAACTACAAGAATATTGTCATTAGCAGAATAAAGATGCAATTTTACCAGAAGAATGTCTTGAAATTAAGAGGAAAAATATGTTTCAATGGGAAGAAATGATTCCAGAGTGACCAGTTCAGTCTGTATGTAATTTGCTCAAAGTCCTACCACCGATAATAATTTGATTAGAATTTGATGCAGGTGTTTTAGAAGATTAAGTTTGTCCTATAACTTCTTACAATGATCAACATTCTAATTTTAATTTTTCATGTAGGAGTTATCATAAAATTACTACCTTTTTCTCTTAATATTTTGGCAATAAAAAAAAAATCATAATCTGCCCTTATATTCCATATTTATTTATTTAGACTTTGAATTAGAGTGTCAAACAAGATGGCCGCACTGGGCGTGTCGGCATCACTATGAACTATAGAAACACAAAGACTGGACTGGAGAAAAACATCTCGATTTTCAGAACATCAAAACATAGAAAAAAATTAAGTAAAAAAAAAAAATGAATTAATGAAACTGCTTTATTGCCCAGCCCTAATTTGTTAATTTCTCAATGCTGTTAGTAAATGTTTAAAGAGGCTCAGGTTAGAATCCGAAAATCTCATTTTGCAAAAGTCAGGGATCCTCTGGGATTTTGTGTCGCTAAACAACAGCAGGTGGATGATTTCAGTCCATGCAGGAATCAAATGGAAAACCACCCCCCCAAAAAAAACAACAGGAATGTTGTTTTTGGTATAAGATCTGAATGTTAGAGGCTGAACCTGGCCGTCCATGCTGAGACTTACAGTGCACCGCAGCTGAGGAGCCCTGAGTGCTATCAGGCTGGGAACTTGTGCTGGACTGCGCCTTAAGTGAGCTGTTGTCTAAGCTCTTTCCTGACAACATGCACACACAGAATGAGACCAAACACAAGTAAATCAAGAGATGAAACCCAGGCGGATGTTTTCCACCAGAGGAACAACACAATTGGGAAATAACAAAAGGAGCAGCGGAGACGACACAACGGGGGCTCGTAAACACGTAAAGACCCGATTTCTGTCCTCACACTGAGAAATTAAAGCAACTCCTTGGTTGAAGAAACTAAAGGTAATCATTACCATGGTTAATGACTCAATTTCATTCAGATTTACAGCTGGGGCTGCTGCTGCACATGGGGTTTAATTGTGACATTACCACGATTCTCACCAGAGAGCAGAAGGTTGCTGTTGACAACGGTGATGGCTGCAGAGAAAAATTACTCAGACTGTTTGTTCACTTCATTTTCTTAAAACTACAATGTATATTTCTCTAATTTTAATGTGACAGAGCAACACAAAGAACAAAATTTCAAGTAGAAGGAAAAAAGTAAATGACTTTTAATAAAAACTGAAAAGTGTGGTGTATAACTGTCTTTACAATGATAACCCCAGTGCAAATATACCTTGAAAAGCTACTTGTTTGGTAAATAGAGTCCATATGAATGTAATTTAATATGAGTGGTCTTCTATGTGAAGACCTTAGAGAATGGGTGTCCAAACTGCAGCCTGAGGGCCATTTGTGGCCCTTGCACTGATTGTGTGGCCCCCAAACTGCAGTTCATGAATAATACAAATTTGACCTGTTCAGTAAAGGTGATTGATGTCGATGGAGACTTTCTATGTGGAATCAGGGTAAAATTATTAGACACATTTTTCTTAGAATGGAAAATGCAAAGTATGACATAAAGCATTTGTATTTTTACAACCAAACTTTTATAATAATTAGAACCACATCCATCCAGACACTTTATTGAAAAGCTAAATTATTAAATATGGCTAAATATGGTAGACATTTTGAAAGAAAGTGACCCAAACCCCTGAGAATAAGGAGAGAATAAAGTTGTTTGATCAAGTAAAATAAAATTGGAAAACTAGATGCCTTTCTTTTACTATAGCAAACAAGCAAAATCCTTTTTATGTTCTGGATCTACAATGAATAAAATCCCTTTTATATATAAACTACTTTATTTGCTTGATTTTAGTTTTTGTTATTTTCCATTTGGTGCCACGATTTTGGCAAACACGGCAAAAGATTCGCCCACTCCTGCCTTAGAGGTTTATTTGAGAACATTGGCGACCAAAAAACAAAATAAAAACCAAGAAACACAGCAAAAGGAGTCGAAGGGGAGGAGGTGAAGTCTTCAGATCTTCATGGCAAAAGGTGATTCTATAAAGTACAGCCTCAGTGCAGCTGAATACAAACACTCACCACCCTTCATATTTTATTTATAAAGCATTTTAAATGCCATGCAACTTATTACTTTACAATTATGCACTACTCTGGTGGATCCATCCACAACATTCAATGAAATCATCTGAAGTTTGTAGTAATGAGTGAAAAGGTTGAAGGAGAAGTAAAACTTTTGCAAGACATTCATTGACCTGGTGCACATGAATGTGGTTCTTAAAAAGGACCGAGCATGTGGGGAAAATCCCAATGAAGATCTGCACACTGCCATCTTCTAAGAGCAAGAGTAACATCAGAAACAACAACAAATAACCTCCAAATCCACAATGTTTGACTTACCAATAACTTACAACAACCCTGTAAATAACAAACTCAGTAAACGCTCTTCAGAATAACTATCCGTCTCCAAAACGAGCAGCATAAAAATGTAACTGAGTCTAACAAGTAGCGCAATATTGAGGCTAATACAACAGATTGCATCCTCCAAAGTCAGCCTGGGTGTTGGATTACAAAGCAGCTGTCCAGCACTAACCTGACAAGACCCCAAAAAGACTACGAAGGCACAAACTGTTCCAGAAGAGCACGAGCGGCCCCCCCTCCTGCGCTCACCTAGCCCGTGAGGTGCTCTCTGCGCTGTCACCCCCGTTTAAATCTCAAGATCCATAAAAGTGTCGTGTGAGACGAATGCCTTCCAGGCGCGGCGCTAGAAGAGCGGCGTGTGTTCACTGTGTCACCTCTCTGGGCGGTCCGTTGCGGTTTCCAGCCACTAAAGCTAAATTTAGGTGGCCTCCCCCTATT
This sequence comes from Poeciliopsis gracilis, assembly GCA_911649635.1. Lineage (NCBI taxonomy): Eukaryota > Metazoa > Chordata > Actinopteri > Cyprinodontiformes > Poeciliidae > Poeciliopsis > Poeciliopsis gracilis. The sequence continues at coordinate 2,940,401 of CAJVRI010000715.1, forward strand.
TTAGCCTCAGTGTCTCTGTCAAAGGTTCCCCAACCCTGCCCAAGTTCCTACAGGGGTTGAATTTGAGAGAGGAGGACGGTGTCGGGCTTTAAGGACTACAAAGTATATTAACAATTCATTAGTGGTTTTAATACGGCCAGTGAAATAAAATCTTAGCCAGATGTTGGTATCAACCCATTATCTAAACACATTTTAAGGAACATTTTTTTCTTTTTTAAATGACAAGTTAAAGTGGAATAAAAGAGGAAAAGAAAGCCAAAAAGAAATCCCAGTGTATTTCAAAACTATTCAATGTGCCAGTGAGGATCACAAGCTGCATTTCCATTGACCTTAAAATTGTGCAAAATGGAATTGCAAGAACAAATTTGCTAAATTGAATTGCATAAATTTTGAAAAAACTCACTTAACTTTTACTCTAAGATGAGGTGATTTTTCAACTTGAAAGAAATTTATTTATTTTGCAAAACTGCAATGGAAACACTTTTGTTCTGCATCATGTGCTCAACGAACCAAAGCCGCCGCTGGCAGGAAAGATGAAGTAGATGACAGGAAGTGTATTTTTAATGACAAAACTTATTCACGTGTCATTTTCATTGAGTTTTCAATTTAATGGAAACACTGCAATTGTGAAATTATGTTGGGTTTTTTTAATCACAGCAGAACATCAACAAAGATTTGCACACATTTGTAATGTAAATGCAGCTACTGGACCCGTAATTTTGAAGTGGAAAGAACAATATTCCACCATAAATCAGTCATGACCATGTGTCTCTTCTCGGATTTTTGACTGAAAAAAATAATTTTAAGACCTCAACACAAATTAAAACACCTCAAAGAATCAAAGAGCAATGAGGTTCATAAACACCTGAAAATAGAAAGTGCAGTTTTACCTTGAAAACAATACGTAATTTACTCAAAACGTTCTGCACAAGACACCACTTCTGAAGAAGAAAAAAAACAACTACATTTTGTTTGATTAAAGTTTGCTGCAGAAGATTTGTAGAAGCCAGTAAAATACTTGTGTTGCAGATATCTAGAGTGAATCTTGTGTCACTGGCCCCACTAGAAATGTTCAATAATTATTTCACCCACAGTCAACTTCATTATTGCAAAGGGATGTTTGGAAGCAATAAAGGGAAGTTATTATGTTTCTAGAAGTAATGCATTTCTGTTATGCATGCTGTGAAAGGATCAAACCAATCAGAAGAAATGTTAGAAAGTCAGATGGAGTGTTTGGGTTTCCCACATTACATCATAAACTACCCGATAAAATGAAAAACATTCAGTTTATTTGCTTCCTCATAAAACGTTGCTGTGACGACGTAACAACTTCAAGACAGCTTTTAAGCTTTAAAGGTTTTTCTGAGGACAACAGGATGGAAAAAGCCATACTTTTTTTTTTTTTTTACCAACTCTGTAGCAAAGTTTCTGAGTTTCTGAATATATCTGGATGTATATACCTAAAGTTTTTGGAGCCTCACGCCTTTAATATTCTGCTGTAAAAATAATTTTCTCAGCTAAAACGTGAAGTTGTACCTTTCAGCCACTCAGTAATAGCAGCACAGCAGTTGGTTGCAAAAGGAAATTGAAGGCAGGCTGGTGAAGAGACGTTGCTGACCAGGGAGACAAACTGCAGCACTGGGAAATTTTACGTCTTTTCACATCAAATCACATATTGGAAAAGGCAAAGATTGGCATCATGCGAATTTAGATTATCCTGATAATTCTGGAAACAAGTCAATTGGTTGATTGGTTAAAAATAATTCAAAATGTGAATTCACTTCAGTTTTTGCATCATTGTTATTGTGCATATTAATGTTAATGTTCACAATATGAGAACATTGTGATATATTGTGCCACGCTCAATTTGAAATCACTGGCTCCGAGTTAATCAGACAAACCAAATGTTTTAACAGACTCAATCCTGGAAACGGTTCCCGTTTATGCCTGGTCTCATCCTTTCCTCATGTCATCCTAGTTAGCAATCCACAAATCGCTTCTGATATTTGCTGAAAAATGGCTGCAAGCACAATCACAGTTGCCTCTTTTGCTCCGGCAGAAAAAACCCCCAGAACATTTTGGTCAGAAGTTTTGAAAAGATTTGAACAATTATTCAGCTTTATTGTCACTAAAGCTAAAGCTGAAAGGAGGTGTTAGTCATTATCGGTTGCAAAAAACTCAAACCATCATAAAAATCCTGAAAAACAAAAACTGCCTTCTAGTTGGAAAATATTGAGCAGACTAATAACTCTAAAAAAAAGGGGGGGGGGTTTATTAACAGCTTCTGTTCCACTTTATTGTTGTTTTGTTTTTCTAACTCTGGTTTGGCTTTCATGCAGTTCTCATCTGTGCTTGGAAGGGAATTAAAAAAAAAAAAATCCCAAAGAGGAAGAGAAGATGGAAGTGCACATTGTGTTCTGTGTGCTTGACTCTGAAATGAAGCATTCATGACCCCATTTAGACACATTGTACTCAGCTGAGATGTTGAAAGCGGGGCTTTTTCTCTGTGCTGAACTCCGCAGGGTAGAAAAACTCAGACACACCCACAGAAGCTAAAAAAAAGACTTGAAACAAAAGCGCACTGTGGAGTTTCTTTTCTAATATGCAGGCTATGTTCTGCTCAGCGGCAATTGTGCCAGCTGAATATTCGAACAGGCGTGTTGGTATTTTGAGGAACAGATTACTCAGGATCCTCGATTCAACCCAACATGTTTGATGAGAGCCAAACTGAAGCAGCTGAACAAGACATGTCATATTTTACAGCCCTCTGCTCACCTCTCAGACACACCAACAATTGTACAGCAGGTGACAAAATGCATCACGATGAGGCAATGCAGCCGGGCTCCACCAGGGGTCAGTAAAATGTTAGCTTTCAGCTGATTTAAAGCACAGCAGAAACATTTTTATGAAGAATTCTCTCAACAATTATAATGTGCAGCAGGATCTTTACGTGGGCGTTTACACACAAATAAAAAGAGAACATGGAGTTATTTTCTCCCCTTATTCAAAATCCAGAACATAAGCAGGAAACATCCAGTGAAAAGGGCATTTATCAGCGGTTTCCCAAAAATATAATATCAGGATTCCAGCACACTTTTAAAGTCCAAACTCTATAGTTTATCAGGACTTGGAAAAGATGGAAGAAAGGAAAAACAAATGATTGGTTATATAAATTAACTGAAGATGGAAGGAAGATGAATGGATGGAATGACTGAATGAATAAAGGACAAAAGGAAGGCAGGAAGGAAGAAAGGATGCTATATGAATAGATGGATGGATAGAAGGAAGGATGGATAAATGATTGGTCAAATAAATTAAAGGATGGATGGATGATCTGATAGTGACACAGAAGGACCGACACATTGATGAATGTTAAAAACGGTTGGATGAACAGATGAATAAATGGTTGAAATGGCTGGTTTGATGGATATACGGACAAATACATGAATCCATGAATGGCTGGATCTATGGACGGATGGATAGATGGACAAAGGGTTAGATGACAATTATCAACAGATGGATGGATGACAGAAATGCGTGGACGGACAAACAGCTGGATTCCTGGACAGCTTGATAGACAAACAGAAAATTGGACAGATGGATAACTGATTGGATGGACAGATTTACTGTAGGACAAATAACATGACTGATTGGTTGATGGATGAAGGATGAACAGATGGATGAACAGAGAGATAAACAAAGACATGGGAAGCTAGACAGTGTTTGTCTGTAAATAATTTTTGCTTCGCCATCGAGACTCAAAATATTTCAGTCCCACAAACAACAAAGACAGAGATAAAATGAAGTCTTAATTTTAGAGGCTGCACAAATTATTACAACAAATATTCAAGATGCCTCTCTGAAAAAGAAGAAACCCTGCTGAAAATCTAAGCAAGCTACCAGGCAACCAAAAAGAAGAGGAAAAAAAATGATTTCCTCTGCTGTTGTAAAACCTACTCATCTGCCTGATATGATATTCATGGCTGCAGTTACACAAGCTGGCTGCCTCAAAAACGGCATCATAAAAACATGAAGTGCTTGTAAAATAAATTCTGTAATTTACTGCTTCTTTAATGTCAGCAAACAGAAGCTCAGACTCGTTTGTATCGGTGAGGCCTTACCTTTCACATCCTCGTCCTCCACGGTGGTGTTGCTGCTGTCTGACGACTCCTGGAGAAGAAAACAAACCAGCCAATCACTTTGTGTTCAGGCACAGCAGGGGATTCACACTGAGCAGGATACACATAAAGACGTCTGTCACACGAAGGGTAAACAAGGTAAATCTGCACAGGCGGAAACAGGCCAGCAGGGGGCGCATCCTGTCATGGCACATCATGAACAGCAGCACATCTACTGTATTACATGTGGAAACTGTTCACAAGAGGAACCCAAAAGTCCTGCACGTTAGAAAGAGTTATTGTTAAAACTGTGACATCACATCAACTTTTGACCTTAAAGCTCCAGTATGAAACTTTTATAAAATATATAAATATGTTTTTTTACATGTTTGTTGAAACTGTCACTATGTCGTGATAGTATGTGAGACAGAAAATCTGTGAAAAAACTCAAGGTCCTCTGTCTTCTCCCAGTGCTAACCAGAAACAACCAATCAGAGCCAGGAGGCGGGTCTTAGTGTTGTTCATCACCCTCCATGTGGCTCATCCGCTCCTCCCTTTACTTCTTCCTTGCTAAGCTGCAGCTTCTTTCTGATAGCAGAGCCTGCAGTGAATACTCAAGCTAGTTAGCATGGCCACCGATTAGTAGACCTGACGCAATAAATCAATAAATCACCTAATAAATTAAAATTACCTCAATCATTTCCATTTGGATGATTTATCTTCTTTCCCTTTTGCTCTTTCCTTCTACCAAAAATTGGATGACAAAAGTCAACCAAAAACATAACTTTCATTTTATTTGTTGTTTCTGTTGTTTTGTTCATAAATTTTTATATATATATAAAATGATTTCCAGTTCCACACCTAACTGTCCATTAAAGTTTAAGGTTTATTGATCTTTGAGAATGTGTTCTTGCATTACAAAATTGCTTGAAAATAATCTCAAAACAACATCATTATTGTTTACCGTCAATATTTTGTTACTGCGACAGATTTTCCTGCAATGGCAAGTTGTTTCTTACCACATTTAGAAGTGTGTAAATGAGGCTGATTGACAGCGCTAAGACCCTCCTCCTGGCTCTGACTGATTGTTTTTGGTCAGGAGCTTTGCATTTTTGTAGGCAGCAATACTAGCCCAAGGATGAAATGATGGAAATCTATCTTTTCACAGATTATTTGTCTCATATTACTCTATAAGACTATAGTGGCAGCTTTAACTAATATGTAAAAAGCTCTTTTGTACATAAAAGTTACATACTGCAGCTTTAAACACTTTCTACATACATAATAAAATGGCTTTCTGAAACTTTTAACTGGAGGAGCCTTTTCTACCTTTCTCAAAATCATAAGACGAGCTTCTCACAGGAAGATCGGCTGTCATCCCGGGCAGAGCGGCACGCCGTTCGGATATATTTATCCACCTATCTGTCTGCCTGCCTTTCTGTCACTCCTTTCGCCAGAAGAGGAGTTTCTGATTTCCAATTAGCAGAATAAATGGGTCTAAATTCCCCTGCATGTACAGGGTGCTGAGAGACTCCATGACCTGATTAGTGAGTGCACACGTTCACCAGCAGCTTCAAGAGCACAAAAGTGGATTTATATAGCCTTTAAAAGAGCAGCCGGTGACCTGAGCAGAGGAAGAAAGAGCAAGGAGGATGTTAACTGCATTTTTGCCAAGAAGAGGGGGAGAAAACTGTAACATTTGTTAGGCTCTAAATATCTGATCACACCTTCTGTTTGTTTCTTTGCACATTTTGCAATTTTATGACTCATATTTATGAAGCAATTTATCAGCATTCTGTCCTAGAATCATTGAATGTCAGATTGAAAGAATAAGTTTTCTGCTCTAAATTACATGGGTGTCAAAAACTTTAATGTTTCTTTTGAGTGTGAAAAAAGTTTATATGAACTGGACGTCACAGAAAACTTAGTCATGCCTGGGTGAAAGGAATCTTTCTGCAAACTCATGCAGATTCATGCACAACTTCCTAATCCACACCGTGTAAAAACATGTTTCCTGTTCAGAGGTTGCATAAGCTTTTAGAAAAAGTGGAAATGAATTAAATTCTTTTCACTTTCCCAACACAATATAGATATTAGCAATAATTTTTTTGTTTAAGCATACTGTATAGAAAATAAGGAAGTTTTTAAAGAACACTGATAAATAATTGTGGGGAAAGTTTTTTTTGTTTTAACTTTTTGCTATTGAATATTCTAATCCCGGTTCGTCTGGATTACATTGATCCATTATTGACATTAGAGTCAACAATGCAGGCGAGTTGAAAGGAACCATTAAAGCAACTTGGGTCCATTAACACAATAGCAGAACAACAAGCTGTCTCCATGTCACTCTGCTTTAATTCAGTAATTTGTGCAAAATTAGCCTCCAACAAGTACTGAAAACACACACAGAAAAACTTTTTAAAAGGCTAAAAAGTTTTTCAGCCTTTTGTCTGACCAAGGTCAGACAAAGACCTTGGTTGGTCTTTTGTCTGAACATTATAACATTTTAATTTGTGACAATGGGTAAATCAATCCATAAACAGATTTCACCTTTTGTTCCTAGTTAAAGTAAATTTATACTGTAAGTTAGGGAAATGCACCTGCATGTAGGGAACACATTTATGAGGAAGTTTGAGTAAAAAAGTTCCTGAACTAAAAGCCAGACAGGAGCAGATAGTTTGTTTGTAAGCAGAACTTCATAAAGAAGAAAAATCCTCAGCAGATCTTCCTGCTGCAGGTCTGTTTATTTACGAAACTGGTTGACAACAAATTCACATGCAAAGGTAAGAAACATCTTTTAGCTAATCTCATCTTTTTTAAATAACAGCATAAATATCAGGAGTTCAATTTCTGCCACACTCACACAAACACTAAATCCACACACAATGTAGAGGTGCACTCACACGAATGCATGTTAAAAACATGTAAAAAGGATAGGAGAAGGAAGAGGAAAAGGAGGAGAATGAGGAAAAAAAAGGATGAAGAGTGAGGTCCAGACTTGGGAATGGCGAATACCTTTGTCCCGTCCACCGGATTATGGATGACAGTTGTCTGAGGTTCCTGGAAGAAGAGGAGGGGAGGTAGAAGAAGATGGAGGAAACGTGAGAGAAAGAGCAGAATATGAAGTAAATGTAGAAAGAAATGGTAAGTAAAGAAAAAAAAGAGAGAAACAACAGAAGGAAACACTGGTGGAGGAGATGGGGGGGGTAGAACCCTCCAACAAAGCGACAGAGTGGGTGGATGAGCTGAAAACCGTAATTTGGAGTCAGGTCTGCTCCCTGCAGACTAACGAACGAAGAACAGACACAGTCATCCAACCAAATTGCTTAAAATCACCACATTAAACTAGCTTTCAACTTCAAAGAATACGCTACACCAAACTACCCAAAGACTCTTGTGCAAGGAAAGCACAGATTTCCCCACAGCATGCATTATAAAAGTCAACCAAATGTGTCCTTTTTTAAACCTGAACTTATCTGACTCTGTTGTAAAACAGCAGGAATATATTTCTGGACCAGCCAGCTGTGCTTGTAGAAGTTTGACCTCCATGTTCTCCGTGACACAAACAAGCGATGAACCATGAGGATTGTCAGAAATCTAAAGGGAAGAATCATCCAGCACAGATCATAGATCACACAAGGGGTTGGCAAACCCTGCACAAAAACCACCACACACCCCAGGATAAGAAATAAATAAGAAAAAAGGTCAAGCAGATCTAACAACCTGGATTCAACAGAGATGATGGACCAGAGAGAGATTTCATGATTATATTCTGGAAACAAATACAGCTCTGGAAAAAATTAAGAGAGCACTGCAAATGATCAGTTTCTCTGATGTTTGAGTAAAATTTAATATAGTTTTTTGTTTATTCTATGAGTTACCGATAACATCCAAAATCCCAAGCAAATTTTTTTTTATTTATTTTCAGAAAATGAGAAATAGCCAAAATCACAAAAAATATGCAATGCTTTTAGACCTCAAATAATACAAAGAAAACAAGTTCATGTTGATTTAGAAACAACAAGGCTAATGTTTTATTTTTGTGTTTAGAAAGGAACCTAATTATTTATTTCTTTGCATTGGTTAATGTATTGGTAACATTGTATAAAAAAGGATTAAATGAAAAATGTGCACAATGATTAATCAATAGATTAATTGATAAAATGAGAACGGTGTTGCAAAAACAATGCACCATTTCAGACATTTTTGTGTGACGAACATTAGGCTCCCCCTGAAAATGGCGCATTGTTAGATCTTGATTTGGCCACTTCTTCACTTTTGTGACTTGCAGTCCAACACTATTCCCTTCTCATTTCTGCAGGCCCAGATTCCTCATGACTCAAACCCTTTAACTGGTTTTTTATTCCCCCCCTCCATTTTCTACAGCTGTTCTCACTCTTCACTCGGCATACAGTAAATCAGAACCCATCAGCGCCCTCCATATCCTCTGCAGCACTCCTCTCCCTGCGGGAAGTGACACCTCTCTGATGACCAATCATTACTCCTCTCACTCTCCTCTCTTTCTCTCTCTGTGATGCTCCGGGTGTTGCCTAGGCAACCGTCTCCTAGGGAAACGAGCACCGATGGCAACTCGGATGATGATGGTGGCAACGATGAGCGAGAACAAAGTACCTGGGGTGTGATTGCTGATGCCATCGTATGAGCCGATGGAGGGAGGGAAGGAAAGAAGTGCCGGTGACCTCACTTGGGTTCAATTAAACCGATTCAGTTTAAAAAATAAGACGGAACTGGCTTGAAAATATGTACTGCAAATTCCTCCACCGGATCCAACAGCTTCCAGGTCAGATGATTAGAGGTTTGTGGAAGTGCAAGCAGTTTTTCTAATCTGCTCCTGATTAGAAAAAAATGAAACGCTAACTAGTTTGAGTCCCTGGCAGAAAAAGAGCAAACCTCTGCCCCTCCAAACGCTCTCAGTTCCTTTCAAGGATCAGAGAATCTGTCTGTTCTACAAACAGCTTCAGTGAACATTTTATTTATTTATTTTTTACAAGAGTGTTAAACTCTTAGATGTAACTCTTCCCTTAAACTCTGTGTCTGAGCTTAGTGCATAAGTGGACTTCACAGCCACACATGAGCAACACACAGCCTGGTTTAGAAACACGCCTGTGTGGCTGCACGTGTTGCTTTTTACTCAGCAGAGTAGAAGATATTATAGATTATTATTACATGCTCAGCTGTGTTACATGTCAGTTGGTGAGATCATGAGAGCAGCATCTGGAGCTATGTTTCCACCCATTTATAACTGCGGCCTGCAGGGGATAAGTGGGAGTATAATATAGTAACTGGCAAATGTATTTCACAATATAGAGGACCTACTTTTAGAAAAGCGGAATTAAAAAACAAAACCCCAATTTCAATGTGGATTTATAACACAAATAATGAATGTTCTGCAGCCTGGGAAGGAGACTGAAGAGCAAAAGATATTTTCCAAAACTTTCTGTTCTCACATGGTGAAGAAACTGTACTAATGCTGAAATAATTGAAAAGATTACTTCTGTTTTCAACACCAGCTTTAAAAAAAAGGCAGATATTAGTATCTGATTTGAGTTTTTGGGAAATTACTGCAGCTGAAATTATGTCTTTGGTATGTTATAAATATTTTAACCAAACTTAATTTCATTTCTTGCTTCATCATTTCTTTACCTACGATGTTATTATGACTGTTGTGAAGAACTTTGGTCAACTAAAGTTGTTGTAAATATGTTATATAAATAAACTTTGATTTGACTTGAACTAATTTAGTATTAGATTGATCGTTAACTGGAGTATATGGAGTCAAAACTATCCATTTGCTGAAAGACAAAACTGTACAAATATTTACATTTTGCATGCAAGATATAAAAGAAATATGTGTTGCCCATATATGAAGTGGAGTAATTATAGTTTCACCTGGCTAAAATTCTTTTAAAAATCTCTTATTAGGCACCTTTACTATCAATTAATTCTTGTTTTCATTGCAAAAATAATCACTGTATTGTGTTGTCAGAAGCATTTTTTTATTTGCAGATGCATCCATTGCAACATATGATCAAGCGTTCACTATTTGCATTCTAGGCAATAAAATATTTATTTTGCTATTAATCTGTTTATTCCCCATTAGGACTAAATCCTAATCCGATTTGTAGCAGGTTAAAACTTTATAGAATCGCTGCTGATAATAAACATTAGGACAAAAAGCACACGCCGAAGAAGCTTCTTGCTGCAGCTTCTACCTCAATCCATCAGATTTTAAACATAAAAATGATTGATTGAGATGTTATCTGACCGAAGTTTGTGTACTTTTAGATAGTTTTGCTACGGCAAACACACACTGACAGCCCCTGCAGGCTGTCGGTGTCCAGTCATTTTTAGAAAACTTATACAGAAGAGTGAAATGCCACAGTGGCACAAAACCAACCTGAGTGCAAGTCACACAGCATCCCCAGCTGCCACAGGGAAACAGGTAGTGTCTCCTGACACTACCTGCTGATTTAAAACCTAACCTGCCGATGATTACCTTCAACTGACGGATGCACACAGAAGTGAACACAAACAGAGAGCAGTGGGGAGAAGACAGAGGGGTTTTAAGGCACAAACACACATACACACTGAGGTGAAGGGAAATTGGGAGGTAAATACCAGAGCAGGTGAAGGGATGTTTCCTTTGGGACTGGTGACTATGCTGTTTTTGGTGCTGTTTGTCTGAGGCTGTGCAGGAAAGGAGAGGAAAAGGGAGGAGACACAACAAGAGTGTTAACAACAGCAAGAGGGCGTGTCCATGCAGGTGTGTGTGTGTGTGTGTGTGTGTGTGTGTGTGTGTGTGTGTGTGTGTGTGTGTGTGTGTGTGTGTGTAATTGATCACTGCACCAGTGTGAAGTCATGTTTTTGTGCCGAAGTCTTGAATCATCCTTCAATCATTCATTTTGCTCCCAAGGAGACACTTTCTACAGTCAATATTCGTTTTCTGAGGTTCCTTCCAAGCTGCTCCTTTTTCACTCCTTTTCAGATAAATATGTGATATGTTTTATATATATATAGAGACAGAAGGGATTATTTGTTCTTTATTCTCAACTTTTTTAGGACATAAACCTATCAACATCTTGTTTGCTCTTTGTGGTTTTTATTGTGATAAATGTTTAGACCAATGATTTCATCCATAAATAAAGATTATCTGTAAACTTTTGATACATTAAATAAATAAACCAGCAGAAATCTGAAAGACAGTCCTCAAAAAACCCCAGAACACGACAGAAGTCAGTTGTGGTTTTGTAAATGCTTTAGAGAAGCAGGTCTTACTTCACTTCTGCTTTTCAAAGATGTACGGTTGCATATCTGTTTGCAGCCATTTTCACATGCAAGTGTAAATGATGAGTTATGGGGCATGGCCAGCAGTAGATTATTTAGATTTAAGGTGATAAGAGGCCCCCAAACACCAGAATAAAATCTAAATATCATTATCTAAGAATGATCTTGAGCAAAAAAAAAAAAAGCATGAATCGCTCAAAGATTTATCCTGATCTGTTCAAGGAAGCATGATTTTAGGGTTCTTGTTTGTCGTAGTTTTTTTTATAAATAAACTACAATTTCTTTATTTAAAAATATCAAAAATACCAGAAATATTTTAAAAATGCATAGACATGTTTATTTTATCACCAGTAAGGTGATGTTGAATTAGCTATTGGCTGAAAACCTGCAGTACAATAGACAATCAGTTCTCAGGTTCGTCATGTTATTGTTTGCATCCATCCGTCTCTACCTGGTTTTTAAACCTTATGCACTTTTGTCCCTTTTCTTTTTGCCCAAATTTCACAACATTCTGGTTTTTTCAGAAACAACTTGATAAAAACTGAGTGGAAAAAGCAGCAAAAATATCGGAAGACCTTCAAAACACCTGGGAAACGTCAAGATAATTTTTAGTAGATTACAAGACATTTTAGCTTTTTGAAAGTAGACAAAAAAAAAAATAAAAAAAAATAATACACCGCTCTTTATATACATGTTTATTAGTGTTTCTGGTAAAAATGTGTAAAAAAATCCTAAAATAAGTTAATCTTTTATTTTGTGACATAATCTCACACTGAAATATTTGTGTCAATTAAACAACATGTATCATTTTTGAAGAGTGAAGAGTTTGTGTTACACATTACTAAGAAAAAATGTCCTCAACACAAGGATCAATTAACAAAAAGTGTAGCATTATCTGAAAAATGCTTCAGTTGTATTCACCTTTTGGGATTTGTTGGGGATGCCATCAGTTGTCGAGCTGGTAATTTTGATTAAAACAATGAAATGAACTCCGAAGGTTGGATTCCTATACATTTTTCAAGCTACTGCAACAACAAATGTCTTTACTACAAATTCCAGTAAAACTGCAGATTCTGCACATGCATGTTAGCAAAAGGTTTTTTTCATATAATTGTTTTTTTTCCAACAGATGTGTAACAAAAATGTCCATATAAAGAGATGGAACATAATCATAGGTGAATGACCTCACAAGCATAGCAGGATAAAAATAGGTGCATATCATATACAGTGTGGAGTCCAGAAAGCAGAAACTGCTGCAGGGGTAAACAGTGAACATTATCTTCAATGTTATTTCTACAAACTGGTCTGGTTAATGATAATGAGGGGGTGACATCATCTCGCTGTCACCAGTGACACATAGCAACCACTCAACAATGCTTTTTGGCCTTGAACCTCCTTTTTTTTCTCCCTAAAGCTTTGATGAGATGCTGTTTAGAAGGCCGCACGTCAAAGAGCAAACACTTTCTTTCTAGATCACACTGATCATAGAGGTTTGGCATCGAATCTACATTAATCCTGCTGGGAGAAAATATCAACTTGAAATTGCTAAGTGGGGCAGAATACTGGGAGTGGAAGTGAATCATCAAAGTGAGTCACTTTTAGAAAGTCAGCTCCCATTACATAAAATCTTAACCATGCAAATCTGTTCCGTCTCAGCAGTTCCTACTCATCGGTGCGAGGTCAAGCGAGGTCAGTGTTTGCTTAATGCCAAGAATTGTGTGAAGTAGGAGTGAAAATTTTAAAAGGGAGGAGAAATAAATCTTTTAGAAAGTGGGGAAAGTTTCGGCGAGCTCAAAATTGATCCACTTAATAAACAACATTGGAGGTTAAATAAAGATTTAATTTCACTTTCAAGTTTCAAGTTCTGTAATTTGCTATGCTGAGTCATATGTGGTTTATAACACAGTTGTCCAAAGTGTGGTTCGGGGGCCATTTGTGGCCCTTAAAGTGATTTTGCGCAGCCAAGCTACAAAAAATGGCAGCTCAAAGTTGATGTTGTTAAACAAATCTAACAATTAAATGTGGACTGCCTTTCTAAAAAGATACAGGGAAATAAAATATGACAAAGTACTTATTTAATTAAATTTCATAGTAAACACAAACACAAAACCACAAATATTCAGCAGCTTTTACTCAGACTTTGTTGCAATCTTTTAGAAAATGTTAGTAAACAAAATAAAAAAGTAAAGGCTTTGAAGAATGAGCGACCCATATCCTGTTTGCATTGCTGAGAATATGCACATAAAAATTCAAATAAAAAAAAAAAAAATGCATATTTCAGATATAAGTTGGACATTTTTGTTTGCTTTGTTTTATTAAATAAGGAAAATCTGCTGGATTTTATGTTTTAGATCTACAATCATTAACATTTTTGGCCTTTGCTTACTTTCAACTTGACAATTTTGGCCAAAAGGTAAAAAGTATCGACATCACTCATTTATATCTGATTGAAATTATTAAGAGAAGTGTGTGTGTGTGTTCATATGTTAATGTGATCATAATATGACATTTAAACACCAGTGAACCAACACAGGACAGCAAAGGCGAAAGCAGGCAAGCACAAAGAAGCAGAAAAAACCGCATAAAAACACAAAACAGCCATAAAAACAACAACAAACATTCCCATGCAGTAAACTCAAACGCAAATATTCCCAAACAAATTCCTCCTTTCACACAAACAGCATCAACCAAGCCCACCTTCATCAGATAAAGGATTCCTCATTAATGCAACAATCTGTGAGGAAGACGATGAACCAGCAAAATCAGCGTTTCAATCGAACCATGTTGGTGGCTCAGTATCTTCTTTGTGTCATTTGAAAAAAGCTCACAAAAGGCTAAATTAATTATGCAAGAGAAAATCAATTATGTTCACAGGTTTCCATGATCAGATGTATTTTGCATAGATCTGATCAGATGTATCAGATGTACTGCATTGCTCCAGCTTCTGAATTCAAAGCTTTGTTGTTTTTAGGTGAAGTCACAAACAGTGAACAATTTCTTCTTTTCAGAACATCATTGAACAATTGCAATCAAGTTTTTTTTTCTCTCTGACCTCATTTTCAATGTAATAAACATATGTACTTTTGAGAGTCAATCACTTAGATACCCTAGTCATTATACTAAGAACAAGGATTGTCTTTAAACTTTTTCCTTCTGAAACTTTGTGCCTCATCTTGACTGGGTCAGTTGATAAAAAAAGGATTTCAGAGAAGTGGCTCCTGTTGCAACTCAGAAGCAGCATGTAAAAAAACATAAATTGCATTCAAATAAAACCTTTGTGATTTGGCCATGTACTGACACCGGCTATCAAACTGAATGAAAGTGAAGGAGAGATGAATAAAGCGAAAGAAAGTCAATTGAACAGCATGATCAAAAAAGAAGTGAGGGCACAAATGTTTAATCAGCGTGCTCACCATGTACTGGACAGTCGAGCTGGACTTGCGTTTCTGTCCTCAGGCAATTGATGAGATGGATTTATTGATGGATGTGGAGATGATCGGTAAAAAGAAGAGGTTGGGAGAAAATAAAACAAGCAATGATGTCGACTGAAGATTAAAACACAACTTCTGTCCAAAAGATATGAAGAGCAAAAATCATGAAAAGAAGTCCGTGTTTAGAGAAGTCTGACTTGAAAGTTCTTGCAAAAGAAAAGGTGGTACAAGCAAGAAAGGAATGACATCAGGGAAACGTTGCATGAAAAGGAAGTTTGCGAAACAGGGTGGCAAACGCACACAAAAAACGGCCCTCTCTTCTAACCGCAAGAAACAAGTAGCACCACAAAAACTGAACAAATTAATAGAAAATTATTTATAATCAATAGAAACTTAAAACTTCTAGGTTATTTCATAATAAATGTAGCTACATAGCAAAGATACAAAATCTTACAGTTGAAATTAGACAAAACTTTCTGAGTTAGCAAGAGATCGGAGCTTGTTTTAAGCAAATAATTCCTTCATTTTGATTAAGAAAAGTGCTAGTTCCTCCGGCAGATTACTTCAATTATAACATGACATTTTTCCCATGTTATAAATGGAGCTAGTCCTTTACCTTTTAATCAGTATTAAGAAATGGCTGACCTAAAACAAGCCTATATCGCTTGCTAAAAAGTTACTTGTCTTATTTCAGCATAGTAAAATATTTGCACCAGAAACAAGAACAAAAGTACTTGGTAAGGTTTTGTATTTTTGCAGTGAAAGTTTTAATTGACGTTTCTGGCAGCAGAGGAGGCTAAAGGTGCTACAGGGCAGCTAATGCCAAAGAGAGGTCACCTGCAAGCGCTGGACAGGTGCTTCAGCTGAGAAGCATCAGGTGCCATTATGCATTAATGAACCAGGAGGGGAAAAAATGGAAGGTGGAAAACGAATGAGAGGAGGCCCCAAAAACATGAGGACATGTGGAGGAAGGAAGGAGAATCGAGGCAAAGAGAGGAGAAAAAGGATGAAAAGCGGGGACATTAGCAAATGAAGAGGACGACTTTAGAAATGCTTCGGGGCGATTGTGTGGGGAGCCTGTTGCTAGGCGATGAGAGCGCCGCATTGGAAGTAAGAGTCTATTTCTGTCGTTTGAGTTTCCAGGGTCCAGACTGGCAGCTATTCCTGGAACTGGAGTCACATTCCCTGCAGAACCGAACAAGCAGGAAGGGGGGCGTTCACTCACACCAACACGCACACTTAACACCGACGCCCACGCTTACACACTCTCCATGTGCAGGCACGCTCACACCCACATTTTCACTTTCTGGGTGTCTGTTTTTTAAAAAGGCAAACTGGACATATTGACAAACGCACACCTGTGCAAACTCCAACATAACGCATAGCTGAACAGTATGTTCCATGCTTCCGCGCCATGCATGCAGGCATGCTGATGGGAGCTGTGTGTGGGATGTGTTACTGCGGAGTGTCTCCGTGAGCGTGGGATGGCGAGAGATCTTCATTAAAGGATGAGTGGAAACGTGGGGTTAACGACCAGATGGGGTGAGGAGGAAAAGGAAGCAACGAAAGGGAGAGGAAGTGATGAAATGAGGAGGGCTAGCAGATGGTTATATTCAATAATGAAGATGCAGATAATGGAGGGATTCAAACTTAAAAGGGGCAATCAGAAGGACGCACTAGTGGGAGCAACATGCAGAGCAGATGTGCATCCAGATAAGAGCTGTTTTTAAATTAAAAAGTATCTAAAACTGCCTGACATAAAACTCACAAGCCCTCGTTTGGATGCACACAAGTGAAAAACAAGCCCACAAATCCAACCTCTATCACTAGAAAGGACAAGACAATACACTTGTTCTTGACAAAAGCAAAAATAAGCAAGACAAAAAAGCAAAGAGGAAGAGAAGACAGACTCTGACAAGGACAAACAAAGAAGAGAAAGAAGTCATGAAACGTCTGAGGGAAACAATAAAGTCTTACCTTAACATCTGCCTTTTTGTTGAGCAAAGTCTTGGCTGCTGCAGGGATGAATGCAAAAAAACCCAAAGCAGTTAAACATTCAGTTTTTGAGTTGATTATACTTTGATTCATCTTTCAAAGACACCACTAGCGGCATTTTTAAGATTTATTGTTCTCATTTGATCTTTGTAGTTGAGCTGCAAAATAATCTGAATGAGAAATGTTATCAAAGTGTGCAAATTCTGGTGGGCAATTATATTTCATGTGTCATGAAAGATAGATTTCTATTTCGTAAGTTAGATAGACTTCTTCTGCTCACACCTGACCTAGATATAATAGAGAGACGACAATATAGAGGACAGACAATGGGAAATGTAGGTTAATCATAGAGCCACATCTTCTTAATATTGTACAGCTCAACTTTCTACTCAATCATTTTTTTAATGAAGCAAAAATTAGCAGCTGTAGCCTTAGTTAGACATTGAAAAACTATTTTGGGACACCTTCCAATTAAGAAATCACACCTACCTCCAATTTCCATCAATATTTTAAGTTAGTGACTCATTTAAAAGTCCAACTCTTCTTGATGTTGCTTCCTTTCACATTTTATGTGAAGCATGCACTTCACATAAAATGTGCTTTTATTGGCAAAATTAATACATCTGGGGTTTTGTTGAGTCTTTTTCTTCCATAACTCAAACGGAAACGGATGAGAAGTTAATGTAACTGGGATTTCAACATACTTTCAAGCTTGAGAGCTGCTCCAGGGGTAAATAAGAAAAATAATAATAATAATGTTGTTGTCAGTGAAATAAAAAGAAGTATCCCGACTCTAATGTTCCCCTCGGGACGAGAAGAAAGCTGAAACAAAGATGGCGGCCACCACACATGGCGGCCATGTAAACCCAACAATAAGCCCTGCCTGTGGAGGCCTTAAGGAGGATTAGTTTCCAGTCTGCTTTCTAATTAAGGGTAAAGAGGGAAGGGGTGAGATGGGAATAAAACTTTAGACTCGGTTCTCTGATGAGTATTAAAACGAACAATCCCTCGCAACAGCTAGTGGCAACTATAAGCAGTCTGCGAGGTAGTTCTGCTCAAGAATAGATAGAAGGAAGTCTGGCTGCTTTGAATTAATGTTTCCCCCAAAGGGCTCAAAATCTCCGCCAGACACGTTGGTGGAGCGAGCCGAGCTAGAACACTGCAAAAACACTGAATCTTACCAAGTACTTCTGGTCTAGTTTCTATTGCAAATATCTTAGTGCACTGGAAATAAGGCAAAACTAACTTGCAACTAACTTTCCACCAAAATATCACATATTGTATTAAGTCAATAATTCCTTAATATTGATTTTAAAAGTACTAGTATCGCAATGTTTTTTGAGACTGGCTTAAACAGGATGAATGTTTGAATGCAATGTTGGATCTCTCATAAAGGCCGAGAGAAAAGCCACTTTACTCACATTTGTGCAAATAAGGTTTCGTCCACACATAGCCAGGTTTTATAAAAACAAACATAATTAAAAGAAAAAAGCTAGAAACCCATAAGTTTAATAATGCTTTTGTAGAGAAGGGAGCTGGTAGATTTATTTAATTTAAACTGTTTATAATTTTAAGTTTTGGTTTTTGCATAGCCAACCGTTTTTGTATTTGTTGAGGATGCAATGAGAATAATATCTTGATATTTTATAATAAGTGGAAACTGGTGCTTCTTTTTATCAATATTAAAGATTTATTTATGTAAAACAAGCTCTTATATCTTGCTGAAAAATTACTTTAAGATAATTTTGTCTTATTTCAAGTACTAAGATATTTTTCCCTTGAAACTAAACCAAAAATACTTTGCAAGATTCTGTTTTTTGTTTTTTTGTAGTGAAGATTAAAACAATCATTAAATATTTAAATAAAATTAAAGTTTGGATTCTTTTAAATGTGAATTTTATATCAGGTACACTATCATTGTAAAATATGTAAATTATAACCTAAAGGAGAGCAATCTGTTCTCCTTTAGGTACATTGGCGTGAATAAAACATGACCTGCTGGTTAAAGTGTGACTCTCAGGTCTTTCTTGCTTCCATGGATGAAATCTTTTCAAGTGGCTGAGTGCAGTTTCAAGTCTAATCAGATGCAATCACATCAGCGTCCCGCCAGTTACGTAAAACTACTATTTCTGGAAGTCTGGCATGTTTTCCCTTCTTTTCCTTCTCCTGTTTTTCATCTCTCTTGTTCCTCTCGTTCTCTGAACATCTTGCTCCCTGATTTTTTCTTTTGTCTCTAGACATGTTCCAAAAACAGATACAGAAGGAATTTTTGGATTTATTAAGCTCTTTTATGGAACACATTCAAGCATATGTTTGAATATTTTAAAATCAAGAATTTATTTTAAAAAGAGAGAGAGAGAAAGAGAAAAAAAAATAGAAGAGAAGCAAAATCTTTCTCATTTTTTTCCTGGCTTTCATGTCTGCCTCACTGATTATCTCATGCTTGATGTAAATTTTAATATTCAGCAATAAAGAAGGGGGGAGGAGGAAAAGGGAAATGATAAGTAAGCACAATATTATCCAAATAGAGGACAAAGTGGCAGGAATGCACACAGTTCCCAAACGCTGCCTGCTTCTGAAGGAGACTAAACAGGGTCAGAAAAGAGTCAAGTTCATGCTCTCTTAATCTCTGATAGTTTGTTAAGAGGAGAGGATTTGAGAGACAAGAGAAATGGTAAACTGTGGGGGGTGAACATAAACAGTCTCACTGAGCATCCAGGCGTTAGAGATGCACATTAAAGACAATTTTAGACCCAGAGCAAAGTGAGGGAGCTCTGAGGAAACCTGAAAATATATGGGAGGTTATTTGATACTGGAGGAGTGGGAAAACAGGGGATGGAGAATGGGGGGGGCACTCCTTACCTTGCCAAAAATTACACATGAAGCGAGAAGAGAGAGGAAGAACAGATTAAAAACAAAATGAACAAGAAGGAAAAAGATGCATCACTGCAGGAACAGAGCAAGGATGGGCATGGATCCACATTAACAGGCAGGAACAAGCTGCACTCAGGTGCAAGACTGCCTGGAGTACTCTCTCATTAAAACAGCATTTACTGAGCTGCTACATGGTGACTGCATGTGTGTGTATGATGCACAAAATAGAACAGGGCCTCCAGTAAGCTGGTGAGGCAGATCACTATAAATATTTGAGTGGAGCCTCATGGAAGCTGAGGGACATGGAGAGGACCGAGGGGTCCCGGTGGACCACCGAAACAAGGACACAGGCACTACTTACATCTCCTTAGCTGACAGCAAGGCTGTCATGTTGGAGAGTTATTGCAGAGTGTGTAAGTGGTTTTCATCGACAGAGACCAGCTCAGACAGAAAAAAAAAAAAACATTTTTTTTCAAGAACAAGCCGAGGTACAGATCCAAGTTTTACTGTACATCATTAGAAAGGTCTGAGTGATCCACAAAGATTAATAGTAAAAACCAAGAATAACTCAGAAGACTAAGCTATGATCACACATGCACCTTATGAAGAGTTTTTGTGATTAAGAACTAGAAAACTTAGCTGGGAAAACAAAAACAACAATTGCAGCCCAGAAAACCACTTATATAAAATTCACATCTTGTAAATTTGAATACTTCTACTTGAGTCTCAACTGATTTTTGAAACAGCTCAAGAGCTTAAACTGAAACCTCCCAAATTTTTAAGTCACAACTGACGAACACTACGCCGTTACCTAGCAACCCTAACAGAGCCCCAGCACATTTGGGCAGCTGGTTTTCCTGCTGCATGTGCTGTACAATGGCTGCTGGAAAAGTGTTTTGTTTTTGTCTTACCATCCAGAAACCACTTGATACATTCTTGTTAGTTGTGCAGGATGCTCTATTGATGCTTTTCGAAGATGTACAGCTGTATCAGTGTTCATCTGTTTGCAGCCATTTTCACATGAGATTTGGGGGCAGAGGGCGTGACCAGGAGCAGCTTATTTGGATTTAAGGACACAAAGGCCCTAAAACAGCCCATTTTGAAAGCTCAAAACAGGCAGATCTGAGGAGACTGAAATCTTATTCTAAAATAATGATTTTGTGCAAAAAAATGTAAGCGTGTTTTATATAGTCCATAATCCTATCTTAACCTGTTCAAGAAAGCATAAAAGGTCATATTTAAAATACCCAATGTCACAATTACCCCCAACTTTGTGTTGTTTAATTAATGAAATCCCGTCAAAGTCTATGTTTGAAATGTGACAAAATGTGGAAAAGATCACTGGTATAAAAACATCACAAAGCTCTGTAGCATTAACAATCAGCCGTGATATCAACGTGAACTAAGTCAGTATTATAATACTGACCAACATATGTTGGTCCAACTAAACCGAATAAAGAATCAACAGATCGTCTTTGGTTCAGACAGTCTCAACAACAATCCTTCACAGACATATTACAAACAACTGCGACTTTGACAAGGTCAGAAATTTAGTCTGACCTTGCTTTGGTCTTTCTTTGTGTTTATGAAGCATGAAAGTCCCATGCTGTGTTCATACCATGCTTCATCTTACAGAGGTCTTTCGTCATCATATTTAGGCTAATCAAAGTAAAATAGATTGTAATCACATTTCCATTGACTGAAAAGTTTCTCTATAGGCATGCTAATATATAAAAGATGCTAAAAAGTATTAAAATCTCCATTGACACCATTAAAAGGTCAAACGGAGGTCAATAAACCAACATCCTATGTGAGCATGCCCAGTCTTGCATCATTTGCAGTGTTCACCATGCACCAAAAATCCCTTTTGTGCAGCAGCGCATGCACCAGTCCAGTGCACCATGCAGCATTCACTGGCAGCTCTCGGGCAGTTCCATCCTTTAAAAGTTGCAGGGGGTGAACTTTCCAGTGTCATTGTCCGACAGAGAAAAGAGAAGAGAGGGAGAGAAGAGTGAAGAGAACAGCTGAGATGGGAGTGACACGGTGGGAACATGGAAACCTGATGAAAATATGGAGACGAACCCAGTGGCGTGAACGAGGAAGACGAAAATCAGAGGTAGAAATGTTTGATGATGGGGCAAAAGAATGGATGTAAAATGAGGGGTTGAGACACATGAGATGGCAGGAAGAGGTTGAGAGGAAACACAGGGACAGAACATCAGTCTGACTGGAGCAAGGCCATGCTCTGTATGAGAGGACGGGATGAAATGGAGTGATGACAGAGCAGTGATCGGCACCGAAGCCACACCATCAGATCTCAGACAGGAAGTGACATTAGCGCTAACAGTCGTAGCTAGGCTTTCATCCGCTATATCTTATTGTAAAGAACTGATGCAAAATAATCACATTAAGCTTAATTAATAAGTTAAATCTTAAGCTAATTTAACATATCAAGGGGGATTAAATGTTTTTTGTAATGGTGTCTCGTGGGTAAATCATTTAACTGTAAATATAAACTAGAGCTGGGGGATGTTTAAAAATAAAATCTGCTATTTTTTTCATACCCGATCTATTTTTTTCTTACTTAAGAAACTACAACACTACAAAGTGTTTTAAAGTATTTTAAAATACTTTTTAAAATACTTTTAAAAAGTGGCATTATTTCAATCATCCCTTCCATGAGTTATGATAGAGTATTGGGGCTCGCCAATGAGAATGTTTGTCTAATAAAGAATATAGTTCTGTTATAATATTACCAGAATAAAGCACATCCTAAAATAAAGATTGAAGGTAATTTTAATGAGTAAAAAGCTTTACCTGAGTTATTAAGAGATTATATAACCACCTTTGTGTTTTCTTCTTCAAAACACTTCAAAGTCCTGCTACTGATAATAAATTGATGCTGACAAAAAAAATGTTTCCCTATCTGTAAAAATTACACCAAACTATAACTTCACAAGATGCTCAACTTTATTTTGCTAATATGGAGACAGAATTCTCATTTTATTTCAACTTTATTGTTGTAGAACTTTATTCTTGTATTACTACATCACTGTATTCTTGTGAGGTATTAACTTTGTTCTCATTATTTAAAAAATGCCATAGAGTTAGTCTGAACTAAACGTCCAAATCAAACAAGATGGCCGCCTTGGGCGTGCTGACATCACTGAACTATAGAAACCACAGGAGCGCATTGGTGGAAAATTAAATCTCCAAAATCAAAAATCTAATTTATCAATAAAATCTGTTTATTGCCCAGCCCAAATATAAACAGTTTTGTATATTTATATAATATTCAAAGTGTTACAAACTTAACTCAGAGTCCATATTTTTGTCTAAAAGTAAATTTAAACATTAAAAACATTGACTTGCATGAAGAGAATCAGCTGAAAAACACAATTTAGGCTAAATAATTGGATGAAAACTGAGCTAGTCCTGCATCTGATGATTCGATGACAGATGTAGTTAGCAGTGTGGTCAGCCATCATGCTCTGAACTCCCATGCTCCGGGAGAAGAAAACGAACAAAATGAAATGAGAGTTAGAGAAAGTTTTAGAATGAGGTCAAAGATAAAAAAAAAAAAAAAAAAGAAATTAAGTGAACAGAGAAGGAGCAGAGGGGGAGCGGGGTGGCATGCCCTGGGTGCGCCACCGTGCTACCTTGTTCCACCAGCCCTGCAGTGGTGCCGGCGGCTGCAGCCACAGCTGCCGCGGCCGCAGTCACAGAGGCTGGAGCGGTGGTCTGCCTGCTGCCGACTGTTAAAAATCCAAAAACCCAGTAACACGTGAAGAAAAAGAGTTAGACATTAAAGGAGGAGGGAGAAAGGGATCAAAGAGATGATGAAGGAGGGAATGATGGGTACGATATTCAAGAGTGATGAGTCGGTGAGCAGGTTGGGGAACAGGAAGGGCTCACTGGTGGGGATCCATTTACAGTTTCGGGTGAGAATTTTACATCAAGTCATCACTGGCAGGAATGTCATTCATTTTAGTCTTTTAAAAATTTATCTCAATCAATCTTTGCCCAGGATGGAGCAGTAATGAAGTAAACGACTTTTCAAAAACAATAGTGACCTAGTTTGAACTTACATATACATATACAGGCCTGTCACAATAACAAAGTTTGCTGGACAATAAATTGTCCCAAAAGTTATTATGATAAACAATAATATTGTTATTTTGCAAATGTTTTCAAGTAGTACAAAGGTAATAGCTTAATAATACAAGAACACATCCTCAAAGTTCAATAAACTTTACATTCCACTGAACATTTAACACTGGAACTGGTAGACATATCAAATATCCTAAATATAAACAAAACAACAGAAAAAACAAATGAAATGATTTCAGTTCTCATTTATAATAACAGAATGTAAAAATGTCATTTCCTTGTTTGGTTTGGTTCCTGGATTGCTTCAAAACATTATAACCAATTTAAATACAATAAATAAAAAATGTGTTTCTTCTTCAAAGTAACAGAAAAAACAGAGGCTCAATAAAGATACAGGAGCTTGTTTTAAGTTAATAATTCCTTAATTTTGAGGAGAAAGTATTTGTTCCAGTGGCAGATTATTTCACTTGGGAACAACATTTTGTTATAAGTACTTTCCATCAATATTGAAAAATTATTGACTTTTAAAAAAGCCCATGTATCTTGCTGAAAAGTATGGTTGTATACTTGTCTTATTTCAAGTATTATATTGTCATATTTACACTAGAAACTAGATTTTGTGGTTTTGCAGTGAAGCAATGTTTTACCTCAAATTTATGTATTTCAATGATCGGATGTGAAACTGTATAATTCTGACATTATGTGGATTAGCTCCACAGTCAGACACTTTCTATGTGTTACTCTTGTGTATAGTACAATCACTCCATCCTGGAAATGAAAAGACTAAAATAAATTATTAAAATCCTGAAACGCAGCTGGCATTCATGCTCATAATGAGCGAATGTTAACTTCTGACTGAGATTGTGTCACCAGAGACAATATTTATTAGGTTTGGGAGAGAAAAATGTCAGGAGAGAGACACAAATATTTTGTCTGTTTGAAGCTTAACACTCTACTGCATGTTTTCTCAGTAAAAGCCTTAATGTTAGTATGATGATAATGGTAATGATGTCATTTTTAGCCAATGTTAATATTTATGTGGCAGTATTAGTGCTTGCTGACCTTAGAAACTGACAGTATTATTTGACGCATGAATGTGGGCTGCATTTTATTTTACAAGTTCAAAAGAGGACGGTTGAAAATGTATTTTTTTCACTTTTTATGGTAAAAAGTATTACATCAACATATGAAAAATAAATAGCACCGCCTCTGTTTGTCCAGCTGCACTTTTTGTGTAATGGATGACTCATCAAAGATGCTTTTGTTAATGGAAAAAAAAAAAAAAAAATTTTTAATTTACTGGGCAGCGACTCCCTTCCACTGATGGCTCAGATTGTTTTTTAAAAAAATAAAATAAAACTTTTAGAGTTCTTTCTCATTCTCTGACTCATCCACCTGATGGCCTCACTCTTATAATGGAGTACCAGTACCTACGAAGATGAAAAAGAGTGAGAAAAGGCGCTTGAGTGAGGTGAAATAGCCGCGCTATACACCTGGGTCAGCGTGAGCGTGTGTGGCTGTGGGAGTCGGCTGAGTGCTCGCAAAGTGGATCCTCAGACAGTTTCCAACTGTGCAGCTTACAGAGTCAGAAAGCCCACTGTGAGTCATGTTTACTAAAGCAGCGTGTCAGCATAGGCACATAAACACACACAGAACACACAGATTTCACACTGACACAAACCTTTAATGATTCATTCTAAATGAAGGTCAAATATTGTCAGGAAAGTTCCAGGGCAACTCGCTCCAGGCAGGATTTTACTTTGAAAAGTTACGTTTTCTCCCAGTTTGAGATTCAGTATTACTTTGTAATTCTACAACTTTTTATTTCACTGACCACAACAAAGTGGAAAACGTCCCACCAACAGGAAGTGCTGAGTCACTTTTAATGTTTTTCATCAATAATTAAAGTTAAAAACTGATCATTCCTACAGAAAAATCACCTACTAAAGGTTTTAAAGACAGTGAGAGGCAAATATTGATTCTGTCTCACTTTATTACTCTGCAGGTTCAAAATCCTGTTTAGGATTTTTACAGGGATATACAGACATACAAAGACAACAACAAAGACACTATGCATCTTCAGCTTTCGGATCAATTTCAGTGTTCCCTTTATTTTATTCTAAAAGTATAAAATTAAATCCAAAATACCTTGTGCTTTGGACCAGAATTCCCAGCTGGCATTAGAGATAAATTACCTGTACCAATTTAAGAATTTCTTATTTCTGACCAGTAAGTTGAGCACAACACTCTTCGGTGTAGAAGTTATCACTGTGGGAAGAACTATTATTTTTAAGTAATAGTGAATAATTTTCATATTTTCAGATCTGTTTGAGACTAATTCGAGTTTGTCAGTGGATGCTAATTTGTGCATCCAAACAAACTTCTGTTGATACCAGGAAGGCTCAAGTAGTTTTGCTGTAATATTTTGAGCTTTTAACCTCTATCCTTGATTATAGTTGTTTTAAAAGCAGCTGAGTAAATCGAATAAACAGTTGTGGTTAAAGAAAACACTGAAGTTGAGCTGCGATGAAATGATAATGTGGTTTTGCCTTTTAATAACATGCTCTATAAACTTCAAATTAACATTCTGAGGTTAAGGGAGAGAAGTGATTTGTTGTTACCTGTGTCAAAAGGTGCATGCCATCATTTTAGCTTCCTTCCAAGATGATGGCATGCTCCAGCCACAACGTAACAAACTTGCAACTCAAACTTTTTAGTGACACTGAAATCTGGTAAATGACTTTTGCTACTTCAGAGGTATAGTTAAAGAAACTAAAAACCCAAAATGGTCTTACCTGAGAAATTTCGGGAAACCAGCATGGTCGTAAGAATCGCCCCCTAAGAGGAGCAAGAAAGCACAAAAAACATTTTAATCAGAATCACTTTATATAAAACAACATCCATTGTGCAGTTCATTAAAATACCATTGTCCAGATCTTTTTACTTCTTGATTAAAATTGAAAACAAAGATGGATTTAAAAAAAACAACAACTCCTGAATCAGGTTAAGAAATTAAAAATCAAAGTATTGTTGTTTTCTGAAGGATTGTGAAATATGACTGATCAGCAATAAAATTGTCATTTCAAGTTGAAGATTCAACCAAATTGGGAAAATTGAAGGGGAAAAAAAATTTTTAAAAAGTTCTTAGATGGCATTAACAAGACTTTTGAAATTCTTGATGTAACCTTAATTCATCAGTAAGAGGCCAAAACTGTGATGCACAACTACATTTGATGTAAAAATAGTTCAAATAGTTTTATTGTATTTCCAGCTAAAGTAATTTAGGTTGTATAAAACTTGTATCATTGAAAGAGGAGAACAAACAAATGTTAATGGCACATTTAACAAGATGCAGTCCCATTCAATTCCACATCTTTCCCAATTTCAAACTCCAATTGTCACACTGACAATTGAATTGAAGTCAACTACATGAGTGGCTAACAAATAGAATCGATTATTCCATTAGAATACAGGATGCTGGTGGCCCCACTTGATGTTCTAATATTAAAATAATTAAATTTTGCTTTTTGTTAACTCCAATCATCCTATTGCCCGTTTATATTTTCTGCGTGAAAAGCCAGAGAGAATTGGTGGCAGCTGATGGCATGTTGGATGAATGGTGCAACATTTGCCTGCAGCCACCTGCTCTTCTGTTTCCAGCTTTCTATGAGCTGGTATTTGAGCCGTGCCAAGAGAGGCCGAAAGCAGCGGGGTAACAGTGTCATGCTCCAACGACTAAGCTGTTATATCCACACAAAAAGTCGGCAATAAATCAGCATGAGAGGAAAAGTTCTGGATGCAACATAACTTTGCTCTTTTTACTTCATTTTAACTATAAAGTCTATCTCAAGGTGACCTTCATTGAACAAGTTATGACAAGTTAGGTCATAACTTGCACAAACTTTTTGCACAAAATTATTCTCAGATAGTGATATCTAGGAATGATAATAATGATCTCTTGTCACTTCAAATCTAAAAAAGCTGCTGCTGGCCACAACCCCCAACTCAAAGTTTACACTCGCACGTGAAAATGGCTGCAAACAGATGCGCAAATATACATCCATATATCTTTGAAAAGTAGAAGTGGAGCCTTCTGCACAACCAAATCGAATGCAGCAAGTGGTTTCCGGATGGTAAGTCAACAACAAAACACTTGTCGTTTCCAGCAGCCACTGTAAAACCAGTTGACCAAACGTGCTGGAGCTCCACTTGGGTTGCTAGGCGATGGGCTGAGCAAGTCTGGGGTTGCTAGGTAACGGCACAGTGTGACATTACATTCGGGAGGTTTTTGAAATGGATTACTTTTCAGATGCCACAAAACATTAACTTATTACCAAAAACAAATTTGCGCTGTTTTATAAAAGCAGCAGAAACTCAAAACATAGCATGAAAAGTGCCAAATATGAACTTTGAGTAATAGGTCCCTCGAAATATATTATGTGTTCATTATAGATCATCAAAGGGAAATAATTATTTACTTTACTCTATATTCAGAACAATGTGTGCTGTTCTCACAAATACAGGCATAAATACTGAAATTACAAATGAGAAACAAGAAAAATAGGAAAATTGATTTCATTTCAGCTCACATGGAGCTTTTTAGAGATGAGTAAGATGTTGGAGACGGAAAGCATGCAAACAAACCTTGAGTTTCCTCCTGGCATTGAATTTCTTCAGGCACTCCACAGTCTCCTGTCTGTGCATCATAGATGCCACTGTGGATCGTTGCTGGTTAGAGAAAGAAAAGCAGAGGACACGATAAACAAAGAACATGAAAACATTCAGTGTTGTCATCTGAAAGCTTGAATTTGGTTAAATAGCAAAGACGGGACCACTTACGCAGACCCATGGGTGTTTAAGAGCCTCCTGAGCAGTGATTCTCTTGGCTGGGTTGATTGTAAGCATCTGGTTGATCAGGTTTTTCGCCTCTGGGGTGACTGTATCCCACTCTGGGGATGGAAACTAGAAAACACAACGATATAGCCCTAAATTAGTTGACAATCCAACAATAAAAATGTTACTTGTTAATCTTGTTTGAATAGAGTCAAACTTCTCTGCAGAGTTTTGAAACTTAGGACATCAGTGAAATACAAGAAAATGCAGTATAGCAGCATAATAGACGTCCAAACGCATTTAAATGTAACATGAAACTCAACTAAGAGCTACTTAACAGCTCATAGTGATACGTTTTTCTACTGGTGTTATTTTAGCACCAGTTCTTATTGTGAGACAAACAACTGATTTCACTGAGATTGTATGAACCAAACCACAAAACAATGTTTCACTTTGGATTTATAACCTAAAAAAAGCAGATGCATTTATAAGCTTGATGCATATAGATGCATCAAGCTTCAACAATATTAAAAGTCATATTAGTTTTGCAATAACACAAGTGTACTGTCTCCAGGCCTTTGGTTGGTTGTTTCAGTACCACCTGAGATGTAGTGAATGTATCTCAGTGCACTGCAGAGATTTACAATTTGAAATATTATTTTTATCTAGCTCAATTTAGAAATATTATTTGAAACCTAGTTTATAAACACCGGTTTTTATGACATATTTGTAAATCAAGCTCTAAACTTTGGGTATAAACAAAGACTGTAAATTGTTGTTAAATATTCCCAGCTGGTACTTATAAATCCAGATTAAAATCATCCCAGGTTACAAATCGATTAATAAAGTAAATATTCACAATTTCGGATTAAAACTGTGGGCAACAATCAGTCAGACATGATGTTACAAATGTAGAGTTAAAATAGAAATTATGTCTAAAAACACCTCTATAAATTAGATATGTTTTTAATACAGATGTTTGCTTCTATTGCAATGTGAATAAAAACACTCACTGCACAGTGATCTTCTACATAATTAGCTCACAACATCTAAAGATTTTACTAAAAAAGGCATTTTAAGTTATGTGATGATGTAATGGCCAGTTGGGAATTGGCTCTGGTATGAATCCCAGATTAGAACTAATATGTCACTGGTGGAAAACCCCTAATAATAATAATAATGATAATGTTCTCTGAAACATCTTATCTCAATCCTTTTCTATAGCATCGTCATTGTCAGCTGTACTTTCGCCTTCTAATGTATCTGATCTAAAGTAAAATATGTTACATTTAGTGTTAATTTATTCTTGTACGTAAACATATGTCCAACGTCTCATTCCTCTCCTCTAAAAAGTCTTATTACATCTGAAGTTTTTAAATCTAAAGAACAAAGATTTGTAAATATTTGCTAAAACAAGCAGCATGATTTCAGATTTGCATTTTAAATAAAATTTTTACATCTTATAAAACTCCCTATATTAGAGTAATTTTAAATACATCAATTTCATATTTTTGGTCTCTATAAGATAAATATAGTGCAGAATATCCCTAAAATAGCCTTCCATGATTAAATGTTGAAAAGAAGATATCATTCTCTGTCTGCAGGAGTGAAGCTCTCTAAAGAACCAGGCTGTATTTGATTGAATGCTTCAATTAGTTCATGCATACGGCTTACTGTTCCCTGCCCCTGTGCTTTGCAACGACCGAACTCATCTACGCAACATGGCTGCTCAGGACACGTTTTGAGAAGCTTGTTAGATTTTCATAGTGCAATAAACAAAATAAAAGAAAATACAGGGGAAAAAATCACAAGTGCAAAAGGTTGGGAAAATTTCAAACTTAAAGTAATTAATAACATGCAGTGAAATTTTCTTCCCAGAACAGATTATTAATGCACATATTGACAAATGCTGAGGACTACTTTTACCAACTTTTACAAACTACTTTTACCAAACTTTATTAATGTTTTAGAAACGCAGCACACATAATTTTTACATATAAGCCACAGCGGCTCCCTTTGGTCGGATTGTTTATTAAAACTAAAAGGCCAGTCCAAGCAGAGCCTCCAGCAATTTGTTCAGGAACCCTCAACTCATCAGGTCCTGTTGTGTTTAGGCATAAACACTAAGGTCTGTGTCCCATGAGACAGAATCACTGCCAGAGAGTCAGTCAGTTTCTCTCTCTTTATTTGGCATGAAGTTCACTGCGATCCATGGCGAAACCTGCTCTCTTGCACCCCCTGAAATATGAATGAGGCGACTCGGTTACGTAAGAGCAGCCAAAAGGGAACGGGGGCAGCAGGAGCAGCAGGGAGGGCATCGCGATGGAAGGAGGAGAAGGGAAAAAGAGCGGAGACTCACATCATAAGCCCCAGCCTTGATCTGCTGGTACAGCTTGTGCTGGTCCTCGTCCCAGAAAGGAGGGTAGCCCACCAGCAGGATGTAGAGAATCACCCCTGAGTCACAAACACACACAAGAAAACATACTCACCGACGAAGCAAAACAAACACACAACATCAACTCAACCTGTTTTGTGTGTGATCATTTAGGAAATACCATATGGATGTTGTGTTTATACGAGTGTGTTTCTCTACAACTCACCGCAGGCCCAGATGTCCACAGGTTTGCCATATGCCTCCTTCCTCAATACCTCGGGGGACAGGTATCCTGGTGTTCCTGCAAACCCTGCAGCAAAACAAACATCCTCTATTGATTAGCAAGGCACAGATTGTGCAGAAAAACCAACAAAATAGTCAGTATTTAAGCCTTGAACTGCTAATTCTCCACAGTGTATGACTGAAACTCTCAGTCATACACTGTGGCCTATATGTCTAACAAATACTAAGACCTTCAGTCAATTTCACTGCAAAAACACTAAATTTTTGGTATTTTTGGTCTAGCTTCTAGTGCAAACTTTTTAGTTCACTTGAAATAGGACAAAAGTAACTTACAAGTAACTTTTCAACAAGAAATATTAGCTTGTTTTAAGTAAATAATTTCTTACTATTGATGAAAAAGTTCTAGTTCAACTGGCAGCATACTTTACTTATGAAAATACATTTTTCTCATTGCAGTTAACCACAAATGAAAAATGGTTGGCTACACAAAAACTAAAACCTAAAACTTAAAACCGTAACTTCCTTCTCTACAAAAGTCAATATTATAATCACAACTTTATACAGAACACAAATTTAAGAAGACATAAAAAATGCAACAAAAATTTTGTTATCCAAGCTGTACTCTTCAACACATTTTATGTTTAGCTCATAAAATGTGTAAGTTGCCTCCATATAAGGAACAAAAACGCAATGACAGAGTAGTTTATTATGTCAATTGAATAAAATGTACCCCAGATTTACTGCTGTTGTTTCTGGGATACCTACCAAACCAGGCCTGCTGATCCCCCTGCACCTCGATGGCCAGGCCAAAGTCGGCAAGCTTCACTGCAGCGTTCTTACACTTGCTTGCGAGGAGCAGGTTCTCTGGCTGAAGAGAAGAAGAAGACGGCAAAAGGTTATCAAAGAACTTATAGGACAAGAAAACGACAATCCTCATGGAGTAAAAGCTAGAAGCAGACATGCTAAAAAGTTTGCAAATGGGTTCATGAAGGCTGCTTTCAGTCAAGACAAACATTTGCAAGGCACACATTTTATGTTTTTATTCATGCAATGACAGATTTACAGCAGATGTTGGTCCACATTACAGCAGTTCAATCTGATAAGTCTGCAGCACTTTTATTTCCTGGCCTCATACAATGAGGCTCTATAGGCTCTATCTCTGTGGCCTAGATAATGCAGCTAGCCTCATTATTCTCTGTCAGAGGAGAGCTCTAATAATGGGCATCTATCCCCACTGGTCTCTGCTCTTTCTCACTTTCTTCTTCTTAGTCTCACTTAATCATTGCCTTTGTAAAGGTAACAGGCAGCTCTGACTACTGCATAAAGCCCTCCTGTGGGAAATATTAACACAAAATATGATCTGGGGCTATCATTTTATCCAACAATCTTGATGCTGGATAATCACCAGGATTGCTAACATGATAACTTATATTGGTTATCAAAGTTACCCTTTAATCTGCATAGGTAGACTCAATTATTTCAGTCGATGCCTGGGGAGTTAGACGCCCACCCAAACACTTAACTTCAAAGTTAACATAGGAAAAAAAAAAACTTCTTGTTGTCAGTGAAGCTTCAACGTTTACTTTTTTTTTTACATCTTTTAGCTAATGCAGCTGTTTCCTAATTTAGATCAGTGAAGAGTAACATGTGTCCAAACTTTTTGAAATCAAAGAATTAGGACATTATATTTAGGTTGGATTTCTGTCACCACTTCCCCTGCAATGCAGCAGCATCTGCCTGCATCCCGTCATTGTTTTCTGTCCTCAAATCAGACCACTCGCCTGTCCTCAAAACACATGTAGTCAGAGTTGTGCTTCTGCTAGTATCTTAAGCCAAGAAGGCAAAAGAATTGGCAATGCTTCCATTTTGAGCCTACATCATATCACGATATTCTCCCTGCACTTGGTTAGGTTCTCATTTTCTTTTGTAAACCAGGGAGTGTCGAAGGTGCTGGCGCAGTATAATCTGTGACCATGAAAGTGAGAAATTCGTGAGGAAGCAGCGGCTTTCATCAAAAAGGTGAGCTCACATTCAAACATTAAATAACAAACATCAGTGCTGCTTGACACAAGAGCACCGCCTTTTCTCTTGGTGCTTTTTGGCAGACTAAGCGCAGAGAAGATTAGCAGCTGGTTCTGGTTGAGGAGGGCAGAGAGGGACGGTTACCGACAGATGATGGGAAAGCTGCATTGGAGAGCAGGTCATGAGTGGGTGTTTGAGTTGGAGAACTTCCCAGTCTCAGATTTTCACACTTCCTTTTCTATTTATTTACCAGCTAAGGATCTGGTACTGAGAAGGGAGAGTGGCAGATATCCATGCAAACGTTGGGAAGCTGCCTATTTTTAAGGAATTTGCAGAGCAGAAACCTGAAGCTCAACGACATCAGTCAACTTCGATTCAGTAGAACACAAAACGTGTTTTAAGAAGCAGCTGCATTTTAAAACTCCATGATTTTTAATGATAAAATACAGTGTTTATACTCTTTGAACATTTTAACACTCATTCATGTTAAACCCATAAATTTCAATGTATTTTTTAGTCCAATTCTGCACTCACACATCCCCAAACGAACCAGACTTTCTAGGTAAATGAACTACAGTTTGAATAAAGTGGACTAAACAGGGCTGATGTGAATGCACACTAAATGTTTGTAGCTCAAGGGAGTAAAAAACTATGCACTGCATTACATCATCTTCTGAACAGTGTGTGCATCGAGATTGTTTTTGTTGGCACAAAGTCCCAACTTGACTCTGTTGTCATGTGTATTGCTAATTTGAGGGATCATGTCAGTCGGGCTGTCCTCAGTCATCACACTATGACCTATTGCGAGAAACACTCTCCAGTGCGTGGCTGTGAAACAAGATAGGTGCGTAAGCTAAATAAAGCCTTTGCCCACAACAGTTCTGATAAACACAGCAGCCTTTGCTGGAATGCCAGGACTGACATTTGCATAGAGGTCTACTTGACAAAGTGCATCATGCAAAACAAGATGCAACATACAGACAGGAAGAACATACAGAAATACCAGCAGGTACAACACAAGCAAGACTGGAAAACAGGTTGATTTCTATTTGTTTATAGACACAGATCATATTTGACATGTTTGGAGAAGTAGTGAAAGCATCGCAGCGAAAAAAAAAAAAAATCCCTTGAGAGCACTGAGGGCTGTGTGAACAATCTGACTAATTATTACTGACAAAATCACCTTTAAATTTACAACCAGATCTTCTTTCACCGGTAAACTTAGACTAATCGCAAGTTAATAATCACTATTTTGCAAGAAAATTGTTTTCATGGGTGTAATATCAATCCAAACTACAAAATACCTGAAAAAGGAATTGATATTTCTTCTCGCTGTCAAGTGAAAGAACCTGAGACGAGGTACTCTCTCAGCTGATATTATGTGGAGCAGCTGTGACAGAAATCCTGCTACAAAAAGGTTACATAGCAGAAGCATTGGTCAGCCTACATGACCTGCATTGCATGCTTGACATTGTTGCATGCTTGAACTCTCTACACACTAAAAGATATGTTTATACAAGAAGGTAGCTGCGAGTCTAGTATAGCTGAAGAAACCTGGAGAAAACTCAGGGAACATTTTGCTCTGAATCTACATTACTTTCTAATTTAAAAACCAGGTATTATGTTCAGTCTGAACTGTAATATGAGCAATGAGATGATCCACAGCCCTCTATAACTCTTCAGACTTTGCAAGCAACAACTACAACGTCTTACCAACAGAAATCCACAAACTACAGAAACAGCTCAACCATGAACCCCAAAGACAAAACAAAAGTATAACTAATATATAACTTTATGTGGGCAGCAAAGCAATTCCCATCACTCACCTTTAGGTCCCGGTGCACCACGCCCATTTGATGGCAGTGAAGCACCGCCTCCAGGATCTGCTGGATGCAATGACTGCATGCAAACACCAAGGGAAGGGGGGGCGCATGTTAGTCTTAGCAGCGTTGCAAACCCGTGCACAGGCCATGGGGTGCAGAAAAGAAAGGGTAGGTGGGTGGTGGGGGAGGTTTTAGGGGTAGAATAAGAGTTGAAAAGACTCTTCTGTTGTCAGAGTGCTACATTTGTACCATTCGCTGATTTTGGTGGACCCAAAACAAGCAAAATGATCAAAAAATGAAGCTAAATTTGTTGCTGCTGAGTGAGCCTTAAAGCTATAGCATAAAACCAACATATAAAGGATTCCTTTCAGAGTGGACTTTTTGGGGTTAATTGTTGTGGTAGAATGGTACAGCTGTGGATTTTCTGCAACAGAAGACTCCTTTATGTCAATCTCATATGCAAGAACCAGCTGATGGTGGCAGTTACTTTCAGTTTGGTATATTTTTCAACAACCCTCATCCAAAAATATTAGAAATTTCATCTGACTCTAGATGCCCTTCCACCATCCGTGTTTTACCCAGCAGGCCTCGGTGGAGATGAGATATGAGAATAAGGCTGGCCACAGGGGGACCAAGGAAAACATTAATGAAGAAGGTAAACAGAGTATAGAGTCATTATGCAATTAACATTTAAAAATTGTGTCTGTATGAGAATGGGCTGATGAGACTGAAATAAATGTGATATTGGCAAGTCGTCAGAGACTAAAAACAGTGAGAAAGAAACTAGGAGGCAGTGGAAGTGTGAGACTAGATAATATATCTGGTGTGATGGAAGAGGTGGCTATGATTAACGGAAAGACAACATTGGCAGGAAACAACAAGGTATAAAAGAATGAATATTATCAGATGATGGATGAGTAGAGCTGCAGTGACACACACTTATATAAAGTGCAACCATTTATATCTGGACTGGTGCGTGTCTGTGTTTGATAAGAGCTTCATCATGCATGAGTGCCTCCTGTGCACAGAACTTTTTTTTTTAAAGGATTTAGTTTGTGTGTTAAAATATCCAAATTTAATGTCAATGCATAAAAAAACTGCATGTACATGTTATGTCTATAAAAGTTTGAGGATTAGTTTTAATTTGCTCCTTCAGGATCTGACAAAATTGCGAAACAATGACAAGTTGCAAGCTGAAGGGAACAAACTAGTAACACAACAAAAATAAAAATGTTTAACTTTAGGAAAAAAAAACATTTAAACAGCAGAAAACCCTTGCTTTCACTGGGTATACAGTCACAGTAAAATATAAAAGCACAACTACTTTCTCACTAAATTCTAGGACTTCACTATATCAGGAATTTATTAGGATTTGAAAAATTATTGTTGAAAATTGTGATGATGAGCATTTCTGATAAATAATTTCTCTCATTTGTATTTCTGTCCAACAGGGTGTATATACATTATTAGCATGCAGACCATTAATTTATTGCACTTTGCATATTATTATTGGATTTCAAACACTCCTTTGGTGGTATTACTATTACTGATCACACTATGGGAAATATTTCTGATTTATTGTGCAGCTTTAATTTAACAATTTTGTGGCATCTTTGGTATACCAGTTTTGCAAACAAGCTTTCGTTTTAACTTTTTAAAAATTATCAAATGGTGCAATCTGTGGCTTGTAGTTTTGTACTACTGATTAGGTTAGATTAGAAATAATTTTAGATTTTTTTTTTCTATTTAAAGGAGGAAGAGGTAGAGAATGCATGTTCTTTTCCTCGTTTCTACAATGAAATTTGATTCCAGAACAATAAATTCACTCACTAAACTACCAACTTTTAAAGGACCATCAATTCTTAATCATATCTTTCATCCATTGTTCCCCTTCCAGCTCAGCCACACATCTAACTAACATGATGAGGACAGTGTTTGCATGGAATCTCTTTGACATTTGTTGATATGACTTTCTTCCTAGTTTTTAAAACTATACTAAATTTGCTTTGATTGCAATTACAGAGTATTAATTTGAAAGGGAAATGACTTGATTGGATGAAGAGCAATCAGTACAGAACAAAAACATTTCTGTGCAATTTTCAGGTGCACAAAACATATAAATCAAATATCTATTTGTTTACAAAACATCTAAACTAGTTAGGGTCTAAAATGATGTCATCAGGGTAAAATTCCTTTTTAGCAATTACCTGATCTGTATACGGCATTAGGTAATTGCTAAAATCTTTTGTATCTAAATCTAAAGTTAAAAATTGTCCTCTAATCCACAAGAAATATTCAGTAAAATTACAAAGTAGATGTAACAAATTACATTACAAGTCTATTTTGGGTGGGAGACACAAACTGAAACCCAGAGAGACAGTGGAGGAAAAAGATGCATTGACTTGAGTCCAAAGTTCAGGGCTATAAATTAAGAGCACTGTCTCATCTCTAACAGTCTCCCAATGAATAAATACTGGGCAGGTCACATATACCGAGTGTGTCTGGGTACTGGGTGATCACAAGAAGAAATGTGGCTGCACATAAGCTCTGGCCTACAAAAAAAACACTATTTTATATGCGTTTCTGTAGAGAAGAGGCCATTGCAATAAAAATCTGCTCTCGTTCTTCACTGAGGTTCAAGATGAAACAGATCAAACCGAAAAAAGTACAAAAAGTACAAAAAACAGGGATTTTGCTTGACTTTACAGATTGACAAGTTTGAGTAATCATTCTTAATGTCTTCATATGCTTACAGCAAAAAATGGAATAAAAATACATGTTTTTGTACATCTTTGACAAACAGGTGAGCAAATTTGTCTTTTTTCTTTTTTGCACTCACCGTCTCGCAAAATGCCACTAATGGACATGCTTGAGACTTAATCCTGATTATTACTGTAGCCATTTTTTGTCATACATTCTGCTAATGATCACACCCATTAGTGAGTGAGCCACTTTGTGGCTCCATTAATGACTCCAAGCTGACATGCTCACACACCAACATACAGTAAGCAAGAACATTATTTTAAAAATCCACTGATTACCCCATCTAGAAATTTCTGCTTTATACAAACACAGAGCACCTATACTTTATTTAAGTATGGCACGTAAATACATTAACATTTACTGACATCTAGATACTTCTTTGCAATATGCATAATGAGATAATAATTAGGGCTACATAATAAATCAATACGAATATATATCGCATGACCAACATCAATATTTAATACGTCTGATGGAATATTCAATAATTTCACTGAATTCTCATCCAGAACCGGTTTCGCCTCATAATCCTTAAAAATAAACAATAGCATGGAGTGAAAATTGTGGATAAAACAGGCAAGTTCCCAGTTTGGTAATATTTCAGATATATAAACGGATCAAAAATTATCAATATAGACCAACATAAAATTATTTTTATTCTGATACGTTTTTCAGCAATATCGTCCAGCCCAAGATATAATTTGATATTAATATCTGTATCGGTCCTTATATAAAATAATAAAAAAAAGTTTCACATTGAGTATAAGCAAAGATCTATTTAGTTTAATTCTGATTTGTTATTTAATTTACATTATATCAAGAATTTCTAACTGCATTTCTGAGCCATTTCAAAGAAAATTTGCTGCAGTTTATTTTTACTGTTTGGCCAAGGCAGTCAAAGTGTTATTAAGTTTAAGTTTCTTATTATTTATTTCACATTGGCTGATATACAAATTAAAGTTTGTATATCAGCGCGCCTGATATACAGCTTCACCAAGCTTGTGAACCTATTGGTGTATTTAAATGTGCTGTACTGGTGCAGAGTTACCAAATAAATTTCAAAATTTAGTACATTTATGTTTGTGTTTAAAAAAAGTCAATTCAGCTCTATTTTTCTGTATCAGATTGGTATCAATCGATACTAAACCCCAGATCAGTGTGGGAAGTGAAAAAAGTGGATGGGTGCATCCCAAGATGCGATGTGGGATGGGTGTGAGGAGAGCAACTGGGAGGGCAGATGAAACTGGAAAAAGTGGGTGAGGTGGGCCAGATTCTTCCAATTAGAAAAATAAAACAAACATATAAATCAAATTCATTAACATTAAGCAAAAAGAAAACATCCAATCACAACAAGACACGAGCCGGACAGGCGGACGTCAGACTAGAGACGAAGAGGACAGACAAACAGGCGAAGAGGAGGAAGGAGGAAAAGAGGGGAGAAGGGAAAGGAAGCAAGCAAAGTTTGGGGAGGGAGAGGGTTGAAGGGTGGGATGCAGATGCTCCTCTACACATACTAACCTTCAGGTCCCTGTGCACTATGTCATGTTGGTGAATGTGATGGACACTTTCTAGAATCTGATGGATACAGTGACTGTGAAGACAAAACAGAGAGAGGAGGGACAGCAGGGGGAGGAGGACAGATGAGCCACGGGATGCACAGGGAGGTATGGAAAAGGACGAGGATGCCAGATGAGCAGAGTGACAGATGGGGCCAAAAAGCCCACATTACAGGGAGAAAAAAAAGGGCAGGTTAGATTAGAGGAGTGACAGTGGATGTCAGAGGAAATCCTAAGACAGGCAGAGGAAAAGAAAAGGATGTGAAGCAGACAGAGAGGAATGAAAATGGTAGGCAAGTAGGTGTAGGTGGAGGAGACAAAAATGTTTCGTTTTGCTTCGTTTTTTTGTTTTTTTTTAAACATGATGAGACAAGAACAGCCACAGCAGAGCAACCTGCCAGACAGAAATCACAACAACGCTGCCACGGGAAAAGTACAGAACAGAGATGACAGCTTGTGAGAGAAAAGATAATTACCTTTTCGCATAGAACAGAAAGAGATACTAAATAAAAAGAAATGGAACGGACAGTGAATCATAGAGGACAGGCGGTTATTTTTCTATCGCTGAACGGAAAAGCAGCACTGTGTGCTTGTGCAATGCGAAGACAAACATGAAACTTCCTCACAACAATGAGCGTGTTCATTTTGAAATATTTTGTGTATGCAGCAGAATCATTGTGATGATAATGCACAGAATATGTGACTAATGGCAGGCGCAGGGAGTCGGGCCGCCTGGAGGATCCACACCCACACTGAGTGGGAGGACAGAAAGAGAGAATCAGAGAGATAGATGCATATGCATCGTTTGTGGAATCAGACACAAACACACACATTTATTACATGTGGCAACAATACATGCCTTAGACTTTCCTCTCACTGAGAAAATTATTAATATCCATGTATGAGATTGTAGAAACTTTTACTTTAATTTGTGAATAAGCTGCATCTAAGGAGGTAGGAGTAATAAAATAGATGTCTGAGGTTAAATCTTCTGTTTCTAATAAAAATTAAAAAAAATAAAAACTTCCAAGGCCTTAAAACACATTTTATGTAGCAATCTAGAGCCTGAAGGGCGAGTTCAGGTAAAAATCCCATCTGGACACTGCTTTGATGAATATCGTTCTCATCGATTCAAAAAGTGTGGCGTGAATTCATATTTTTTTATTCTTTTTTTGACCAACCCCAAAATGTTTGTTTTTGGGTCGTTTCATCACTGGAGCTTTTAGTTTTGAATCTGAAGTTCACAACAGAACAAAGACACTTTTTGCATGCATTTGTCTGCTCGTTATTTAATACCTCAAAATATCTTGACCCAGCCTCATGGCACCTCATAATTGGATTATGTCACATTTAGGAAGCTGTAACTCGATGGTCTTTATGCTTGTTGGACTTTTTTTCTTTGATTAAAACAAAAAGCGATTGGAAACCTTACTGAACAAAGCAATGCAAAGGTGTGAAATACAAGTTGACAGCATCCCACTGAGTATGGCATTTAGAACTTGAAGAACGCCTCCATGTCTTTCTTCTGTTTACCTGTTGCTGCAACCCTCGAATGTCTTACTGTCGAAAAACATTACGTTCTTTTAAAGAGCCTGCCTGTCTGTTGAGACTGGTCGAAAGTGCATCCAGACCCCCACTGGCTAAAAAAGTAACACCAGTTCTTTGCTGAAAGGCAAACTGACAAATGTTTGAGAAGTAAACAAAGCCAAATGTGCAGGGTGTAAAAATATTTACATTTGACAAAATATGATGTTTCTTGCTTGTTTTACAGTTGATGAGCTAATATTTTTATGACATTCTTAGATATTTTAGAAATACAAATCAATTGTTCTGTGATTTGATACAAAGTTGGGAGCTTTTATAAGTAGTGAAATATTTCCATCCAATTATGATGCAAATTTTTAAAGTGTTGCAAAAAAGAAAATGCAAATTAGGTGAGTTTCCATTTATTGAGTGGAAGCGAATCAACCAGTCAGATGTTGTAAAAAAAAAAAAAGATGTTTAACTCAGAGATTGCACTTTGTTTTCTGTAATTTTGACTGAAAACAAAACTCATAAACTATTTTTCTCCCGTCATTTCTTAAAATGATCATAATGACATATTCAAGACCATTTATTTCCATTCGGCTTAATTGATGTTCAACAAGCTAAACATAGAATCCACAATCACACATCAAGCAGATGAATACATTATGCATTATGAACATAAGCAAGGATTGTTCACCCACTTGTGTGTAATTAAACTTCTCAGGGTTTTGATATCGATTTGGAGGCTGAATCCACACTGCAGCTGAACTGAGACTGGAATTACAAGCGGCAGCTAAAGTTTTGAAATCAGGGAACATCTCTCAAACTGAAGCGATCAGAAATCTGCAGGATTCTCTGAGTGAGCGAGGATTGTGCTTATTCTGCATCAGATTTGTTCATAACTCTTCAACGTGCTGTCGGCCTTTACGGTGCAGCAACTGCATGTTGAGGTTCTGCTTTCTGGACCTTTACAGCCAAAAAGTGTCTCTTTTTTGAGCGGCTTGGGAGTGTTTTGTAACTGGGAATAATCATTTCAAAATTCTGTATTTTACCACGTTTCACTATAAACGCTTCAGTACAGAACTGGTCTGAGGTGCGCTGTCTGTTGCTCAGTTTTTGTATAAGTAGTGCCATTTCTGGGCTGAAACTATTTTAAAAATAAACTAACCCTGGTGTATATTAGATTTACTGTTCAACCTGAATAACCCCTGGTTAGGAAAGATTGCTTGTTTCGTACTTTGGTGTAATTTACTCACAAATTCACTCATTGTGGCCTTGATCTGATCAAGCGTTCCTAAAGAGGAACTCTGATAGATTCTGACTGGGGGCAACAAGGTGTGATTCTGCACAGTTTGCAGTCTGAGTGAGAGTGAGACTAATTATCATGGCTAATTAAAGTCCCACTTCTTGCTAGTCTCCAAGGGAGCCAGGGTGGCAGTGTGTGTATGTGTGAGCGTGTGTTTGATTCTGGCCTGAATGAGTGACATTCAGATGAGGGAGGAAAAGATATTCAGGAAGGAAACGATCACCAACCCGTTCAGATGTCGATTTGGGTTTGGATTGCTTAAAACTAGGGCTGGGTTATGAATCTATCTTATCAGTAATTCAAATTGTTGGTTTTGGAAGATTTAATTTATGGAAAATGTTGTCTTTTTTCCACAAATGCACTCCCTGGGTCTCCATAGCGCAGAGTGATGTCAGCACAAGGCCACCATCTTGTTTGATGAGCATTTATCTATTTGGACTTTGAATTAAGGTCAACTCTTTGAGGGCCAGGCTAAGATTCTTGTTAAAAATGGAAATAAACTCATCATGTTGCAAGACTATAGTCATAATAATACAAGAATTAAGTCGTATGACAATAAACTCAAGTAATACAAAAATAGAATCTTACCAGAATAAAGTCATAATAATTGGGGAATGAAGAAACTAATTTTGAGAACTCCAAGACATAGAATAAAAACTAATTAATTCTTCAAGCTCTTTTCCTTGTTAAAACAACTTTCTTCTCAAATGACTGCATCTTTATTCTGCTAATATTATTTCTACATTCTTTTAGTTAAACAAAAAATCCCGGAATGCTTGAAATAAAAGCAACTTTCTGATCATATTTTCTGCAGTTTGTCATTTCTTTTTTTAGAAAAGAAAGCAAGAAAAAATCTATAAAAACAGGAAATCGGATGTGGTATGACATATTCCTGCCTTTCCTAAAATCCATAATAATCTCCTCGACAGGTGGGCCAGGTATGCTAACATTCAAGCATAAGCTATGATGAACAGCTGCGAGTGGGAGTTGGATCTACCTTGACTCATAAATACAGTATATTTTGCATGAATCTTGCCATTTGTTTTTGAGTGCATCATTATGTTTTCACCTGAGAGTATATTTGCCTTTTCTTATGTTCATCCCTGATGGAAATTCTGTGGGCAACACTACGAGGAAATGTAAATCCTGATTTATTTATAGGATCTGCACTCAAGTCTAGCCAGTCTTTGACAAGTGAAGGCCTCCACATTTTAGTCGACATTGAAGGGCCACATCAGATTAAATGTTTCAAAGGCCATATATTTATTTAGGGTTTTCAGAAGCTGTAGAAGATTTTAAATAATCTTGACATTTGACATTTCAGGCTTAATTGTGTTGTATTATTTTCTACGATATAAGATGGATTTTCTTTCAATAAAGGGAACAAATTACTGAACATTGCTGGATATGACCTTTCTGCTGTGAGTGATTTATGGGCTTCTCAGCCACCTGTTGACGCTCCTGGAAACACACCAGCAGTTCCTGTCCAATAAAACTATACTCAGCTGCTGGATAATAAAATAATTATTCACTCTTGAAGCTACAATAATGAGATTAAATCGATCCTGGGCGCTAATCAGTGACTCAGCCGGGAAACAAAACAGGTCTTATCTGCCCTGATTTAATTGTTGATGCTTGTGGTGCTTACAGCTAAAAGTCAAGCAGTGCTGGCTTTCCTTTAGTTCTGTTTAAACTTCTACGGATATCAGGCTATAAATTAAAGTAATTTGTAACTTACGTTATACAAACATATTCTACAGGATTGTAATATTCAGCTTGATTAAAGCGGAACTCACAACTGTTCCACAAGACAGTTTGATATTTTTAACCTTTAATATAGTTATCTATTAAAAACAAACATAGTGGTTATGTTACAGGATATTACACTAAGTGTTGTACAGAAATGTTCTCCTCTGGTGGCTTGCAGCTTTTGTGTCTTTGCAATAATATTCAAATAATCTTAAAGAATCCTAAGACTGAAGTAGTTCCTTCTGATGCCATTTTAGGAAAAAAACATTTTTATTTACCTTGGTAAGATAAATGTTTAGGTAAGATAAATGTTTAGGACTTACAGTAAGAGAGCTTCTAACGTGACAAAATGCATGGAGTAGTGAGGATGATTTTCAGTGAGCCTTAAAGCAAAGGTGTCCAAATTTTAGCCTCATGGGCTAAAACTGTCGAGTTGAAAGTAAACAACGGCCACGAAAGATAGAAAATAAAGTTAAATGCTATAGTTTTATCTGCACAACTAATATAACAATAATTTAATAAACAAGTCTGATTTCTAAAGAAAGGCAAGCTGTAAGTAACAAACAAAACAAAATACACCAAGATCTTAAATGTTGATGGTTTTTCTATTTTCTTTTAAGTTTTTGTGTTTATTCTTAGCAACAAGAACAGGATACGAGTCGCCCCTTCTTAAAAACTTTTCCTTTTGTATTGGACTTTACTAAGATTTTCTAAAAGGGTTCAACAAAATCTGCTCTTG
This sequence comes from Poeciliopsis gracilis, assembly GCA_911649635.1. Taxonomy (NCBI): domain Eukaryota; kingdom Metazoa; phylum Chordata; class Actinopteri; order Cyprinodontiformes; family Poeciliidae; genus Poeciliopsis; species Poeciliopsis gracilis. Next base: position 2,985,169 of record CAJVRI010000715.1, read on the forward strand.
AATAAAAGTTGCTGAATATTTGTTATCCTGGTACTTTGTGCTGTAAATTCGTTATTTATAAGACTTTCCTGTATATTTTTTTGAAAGTCAGTAAAGACTTTTTTAACTGTGGCTGCACAAAATCTCATTGAGGGCCACAAATAGCCCCGAGCCACACTTTGGACCCCTCTGCCTTAAGAGCGTCTGAAGCACTGAAAAAGGTGGAAAGACTGACAGACATGAGATATTTTCTGTAAAATGTTTGTTGTTTCACTAGTTTAAAAGCAAATTGATACAAGCAGGCAGTCACTGAATAGCTGACAACTGAAGGTTCACATTAATAAGGATTAATATCAAATAGACAAAGTAATAAAATGACCAGCATGGCAAAAATCTGTGACAAATCACAATAATGAGGAGGATGCAAATAAGCTGTGATTAAACATGTTGATGCTGAGCGGCAATTAATTTAATTTTAGTTTCATCATCATGACACTTTTCTTAATCGAGTCCAGCTTCAATGATTGGTCTTTTAAATCAACTGATTACTGGGGACAGCTGTCCTTTTTCGTGTATCACTCATAGACTTCCTCATTGCTTTTCAGAAAGACTCAAGAAATAAAAGCTTCCAGGACATGTTCTATTTACGACAGTGTAAGATGGGGTTAAGTTCTTTCCTTTTTTAGCAACATTTGGTCCACAATCCTTACCAGTTGGTGGCGCTAATGCTCCATTAAGTTATTTGCCAACCGCCATTAAACAAGATGTAGACGAAGAAGAGGAACCAATCACACACTGCAAAAAAACCCTGAATCTCACCAAGTATTTTTGTTCTAGTTTTTAGTGAAAATATTTTTGTACATTTGGATTAAGACAAAGCTAACTTTCAAGAAAGTTTTCAGCTTGTGTTAAGCCAATAATTCCTTAGTAGGGATGAAAAAGTATGAGGTCCATAAAACATGTTGACTTGTTATAAACATGCCAAACCCATTGGGGGCAGTGCAGCGCAAAGCTAAAACATGCCAGCCAATCAAGTTGCTTCAAAACTACCACAATTTCCTGTTTGGAGTTAAACATGCCAGGAAAGCCATTTATATGTTGAACTACTTTTAAATAACGTATTAGAATATAAAGTTCATTAAACAGAAGACAATGCGGATTAGTAATTGAGTCAATTAGCGCATTATCTGCTCTTTCGATCAGGAATATCACCAGTTCTTACAGAGAATAATTACAAGCTACAAATGTAGTAGCTTGAAAGTGCAGACTGGAGCTGAAATCCACCATTTACTGTCACATACTGTAGTGATTTTAGCTTAAAACGACAGGCAGCTCTGCTTGGCTTTTAATGTTAGTGAATGGACTGACACCCACACTCACAACTGTCAGTTTCAAGTATCTCTCTCACTCTTCTCTCAGCCTATTGTCTGTCCACCCCCCCACTACTCTGTTTCCTCTTCCGTCGATTGTTAAAGTGAACTGTGTGTGGCGATGAGTCAGCAGGGGGCGGTGGGCGTTAGATATAAAACAGCGCAGTCGGTGGTAAAAGGGAGAAAAAGAAAAAAACCAAATAAAAAAGAAACTGAAACTGTCACTGTAATTCAAACTTTAGATTTGCTGACATTGTTTTTATCTTTTCCACTGTCTGAGGAGAAGCAAAGCAGAAGAACGATGAACAGCACAAGGTGCATCCTGAGCAAACTGCACCTGCAAATCTTTAAAAGGTTTGACTAATCATAATCTACTGATTATAGTTTAAAACGCATCAGCAGAAAGCTAATTATGACATACATTTATGGTGGTTCCAATTATTTTTAGCCAATAAACGGTGAAAATGCTGATGTTCACAGCTTTCAAAGCATCTAATTACTGTTTTAGCAAGAACCCTGGAATGACCTCTGGATGGAAATCACAAATATGTCATTTTTAATAGCCTACAAATTAGAAGTAGTGCAATTTTCTATATAACAGAGTCCATATTTACCTCCAACAGACTAACTTAGAGTTGAATCTGAGACTAATTTAGTGTTTAATCTAAAACCAGACGTTTTTTTATGCTGAAAAGTGATCGATCAAACCTAAGTTGGGTCTTAAAGGTGTGTGATGTGTTGGTGTGAGAGGTGAGGGCAAGTAGTGCGATGGAGAAAGCAAAGGAAAAGGGAAGAATGGTGAAAAGAAAAGGGCAAAGAGAAAAGACAGCTAACAGCAAAATTACAGCGACTGGCAAAAGTAGTGAGCATGTTTCCTCTTTTTATTGCATCAAAGCTACAAACTTGAATGTGTTTTATTAAGATTTTATGTAGTAGACCAACACAATGTAGTACATGACTAGAAAACGGAGGAAATGATGCATGATTTTCAAAATATTTTATAAAGACAATTTAATTCTAATTATCATTAATTAGAATTTATTGTGACAAAGATATTTCAAGGTAAGAAATTTATCACATTAGATGATAAACGATGCAATAAATTCCCACCCTTATCATGGGATGACCTGGTCAGATGAGGAAAAAAACTAAAAGATTTTTGAATAAGTGCTAAATTTGGCAGGGAAGACTGCATGAAGAGTCATGATTTAAATTGATGAAAAGAAAACTCTTTCTAGATCAGCAAAACTTGTCGAGACATAACTTTGTGAAGTAAATTGTGCTGAGTGCGAGTAGACGTCAAACCGATTCCATTTGTTAAAACCTTTTGAAAACCTAGTATTCATTTCCCTACTCTTCAAATTATGCACTACTTTGCTCTAATAAAATACACTGAAGTTTTTGGCTGAAATTTGCCAAAATGTGGTCATGGGGTGCAGATACTTTTGCAAGGAACTGCAGGAGTTAGAATAAGAACGAGAAAAAGGAAAACAGCCTTTTGAAGAGACAAAAAATAAGCATGAAAAAATAATAAGAATTGTAAGAAAAGAAAGATAGAAAAATAACTCGTCTATGATTTAGGAAGCTGAAAACAAGGGGTGAGACAAGACAACAAGGAGCAGAAACTAAAGGAAAAGGAGAGGAAATTAAGAGGAATAAAGAAGAACATAGAAAACTACAGACAAGGCGACAACAGACTGGGAACGATTTGAAGAAGAGGAGGCAGAGAGACGAAGGCCGCGCTCCTACCTGGCGTCCGCCTCGCTGTAGTACTCTCTGGCTACGATGTCCTCAAACAGTTCACCTCCGGTCACCCTGCATCAACAAAAACACATTTATTCAACCTTAAGACGTTCCAATGTTGTTGTTGCTTTGTTTTTTTGTTTTTTTTACAACATTCCAGGAAAGAACAGAAATAAGAAACCAAAGAAATCCAAAAGCAAGGATTTCATCACCACTTTTTGGTTTATTTGTGGCTCACCCCGTTTCCCCCTAAAATGTCCCCTCCGCCCCTCTTCCCACACTGTTGCCATGGAAACTAGAGGGAATTGCTGAGAGATGGATGCGGAGGGTGTGGGTGGCGGTGGTGACAGGGATGGGGTAAATATAGGAGAGAGTTATGCAATGCTATATATGCACAGAGGGTGCGGGAATCGAGGGAGAGGAGGAAGAAGATGATGAAGCATGTGTGTAAAAAAAAAAAAAGGAGGGAGAGAGGAAGGATGACTTACAAGTCAAACAGGAGGTAGTGGAAACCCTCCTCTGATATACTGTCGTGAAGACGAACTGTAAGAGAATTGAGGAATAAACATTTAGTACAGACATTGTAAATATATTTTCCTTTAACGATTAATTTGATGCTTTTTCTAACTGCCTCTGAAAAAGCATCACTGCTGCATTTTTAGTGAGCGATTAAAGGAGCGTAAAAAAACATCAGCGAGAGCATGTGAGGGAATAAAACCACAGGGAGTCATAATAATAGAGCCGTATGTCATGTATTTACATTGAAAGCAAGAGGTTCTGCAATTAAGATTATACATTTAAGCAACAGGAGGATGGATTGCACTGTTATATTTCATTTAAAAAATAAAAATCAGAATCAACATTGCTCCATTTTGAGTAAACTGTGTGAAAACTTTGAGGGGAATAAAAATTATCAATATAAATTAGGGATGAAACAATGAATCAGATTCCAAATTACTAATTTAGTAATTGATTAACTGGAGTATAAAAACTCAAAAAGGTCAGTTGCTGAAAAACAACAGTCAGAGCAGTAATTAAGCCCAAACTGTACAGAAAACCATTTTCTGTCAATGTTTCACCAAAACCTCCCCAAGTGGTTTTTTTTTCCATTTACCCAATTCAATGCTATGTTTAAGCATTTTTTAATTTAAAAAGGAAAAGCTAATTATTTATTCACTTCAAATATCTAATAAATGAATAACATTGTATAGAAAGATCGATTTAATTACCTTAATGAAAAATCTGTAAAGTGTACCCATTTTTATAAATTAATTGTAACAGTAACTGATAGATTAATCGACTGCAAAAATATTTGTTAGTTGCAACCATGAGTTAGACATAAAATGAGAAAAATCAATGAAGTTTCTCAAAGTTACAGTTTCACTGTGTTGGTACGAGAAGAAGTGAAACAGAAAGAGTTCCTCACCAATGTTGGGGTGTTTCAAAAGGCGACAGATCCGAGCCTCTCGCTCCAACTTCTGGTGATCTGCAAAACAACACAAAAACAATAATTAAGAAATGAAACACAATGAGCAAAATCTAATGCAGAGGGATTTCTGCATCAGGGTTAGATGTGTGTGAAATTTCACTTTATCTGATACAAAAAGAAAAAAGCAACAAGTTAAGTGAAGCATAGAGAGAAAATCCAGCATGATATAACAAAAAAAGACACATTTTACTTAATTTGTTCAAACAATCACAATAAGCTTCATCGGTCAATTTTTACATGGATTATTTTGATTTTTTTCTTATCCTAAACTAGAAAACTATATAAAGTCTGATGTTTGCAACAAAAATGCCAGAAGTCTTCTACGATTGAAGTAGATCGACATCTGGATATTTTCTCTTCTGGCATTTGTGTCACAAATATCTGGTTTTATAATGTCAAATAACATTTTAGTTTGAATAACTGTACATGTATGCCTTTAATCATGGAAAATTATCATTTTTTCTTGCAAATCTATGACTTTTTTTGTCTCATAAATAAGTGAAATTAATCTAGAAACTTGTGAGTTTTATCAACAGAATAAAAGTCACAAAACTCCACATTGTTTTATTTTTTCATTTAGCTGCAATGATCCGAATACTCTGTTGTGCAATGCAATACAAATTGTTAAAAAATAAGAATGAAGACTTTGAAACAGTCCTTTTGGAAAATGCAAATTTTCAGCTTTTTGAGTTCCCACCAATAAAATAAAGTTGCCCTGAAACATAAATTGTGTTTTAAAGACTGCAGTTATCATTTAAAAGGTTTTATTTATTAATGCAAATTGGAAGTAGGCGTGGCTGAGATAGTGGTACTTCCTGATAAAGAAGTGATATCATCCTAAGCTTACGGCTGAAATAAGGAGCTCTGCATACGAAGATGATGATCAGATCAATATAATACCATCTGACACTGCGATCAGTCACAGTGCAGCACAAAGCAGCGCCTCAACCTCGATCGGGCTTTTTTCTGATACCCGAAAATCCTTTGGAGTTTAGAGCAAAACAGATCTAACACACACATTGCGGCATCTGAGCTGCTTTGCTTCTTTGTGATGAAATCAGATGCTATTTATGGTTTAAGTATTTTATCATTTCAGAACGCGGCGATCCGACCAAACATGCCCACAGACAGAAAAACCCAAAACGAAGTGGATCCCTGTAAACACCAACACTCAAACAATTGATGAAAATAAATACATGCTGTTGCTGGAAACAATGTAGTACAATCTGTGACAGGAATAGCTTGAAAAAGGCGAGCAGACACATTTCCATGGGTACAGAGGAGTGACAGTGATGTGTAAACCCAGTGATTACAGCCTTAGAAGACGAGCTGAGCCAGTTGGTGAAAGGAGTGGGGGAGTGTTGAAGAGGGACAGAGGAGGTGGGAGGAGGAAGAACAATTAAGCCTGCGTGCCATCTTTCTGTTGAAAGATTAAAACAATGCTAATCGCTGCGTCTGTTGCTGCTTGTTTTCTTCCTCCGACTCTTCAGTTTGATGAACCAGTAAAACAAACAAAGCATGATTTTCTCTTCATCTCTCTGTAAATCAAACTGTTTTGTTTTTTTTCTAATCTCCAGGTGAGGTTATAGTTCAGGCAGAATGGAGACATTTTGTCTAAATGTCCACTCCACCTAAACTTGTGTTTCTGCTGAACCGTCATTGATACGTTACGATGCCAAATGGTGGAAAAAATGTCAAATGGGTCAGGATCGGGTTTTAGTCTGTTGGTGGCATCTGCTAATAATACGAGAACAGAAATGGCCCAAAGTTGCTGTCTCCGTTCATTGTGATTTAGTCCACATACCTGAGCTTTTGTTATCTATTCTCTATAGCAGAGATGTTCAAAGAACACCCACTTTAGCCAAACCAAAACCAAGGTTTTTAAGCGGACCACAGTTCACTATTTTGGTCAAATGAACCAGACTTTCTCGACAAACAAACTAGTCACAAGTACACCTTGGTGCACCCAAATATTCTTTTGATTGAGCACATTTGGGTAAATACAGCAAGTGTTTTCAAATAAAGGACTGATCCAGATCCTGTATTATTTATTGCTGAGAACAGACTAAATTTTTTGTCTTCAATCAAGCCCTGATTAATAGACAAATTGGATGCCTTTCATTTGATAAGGAAACATCATTTGAAGTTTTAGATTTTTAATCTCGTTGCTAAAAAAAAAAAAAAAATCAGATTTATTTAATTAAAATAGTCCATGTTTGGTTTATTTTGGAAAAAAACAGAAAATGTTTTTGTAATTTTTATTTTTATTTTAAAACATTTTTGCAAGGACTTTTGACAAGTATTTTTGGACACCGCTGCTCTACAGGAAGGCAACACTAAACACTGGAGAGGAAATTAACCTAGCACATGTAATTTAGAAACCAAAACTGCTTTCATTAGCAATGATCTGAACTGTCACACGTCCTACACAAACCTCTGGTTTAGTTCTATAAATATGTTTGTGTATTGTAAGATAAGTGGAAAAAGTTGATGGTATGGGAAAATTGTGCTTCATCTTTTGTTGTTCTTTCCCTTCTTCATTACTATATTATCGCCGAACAAAAAGGTAGAACCTCAAAATGAACACCCACTCATTTCAGACCAGGATGAAAATGGGTTTCAGGTCATTTATGAAGCTGACTGGATCAGAAAAAACAACATTCATGACTGAAGGATGAACTTCCTGCCCCACATTTCTCAGTTTATCGATAGTTCAGCTTCATGAAAAAATAAACTGGGGAAGATTACGGTTGATGGAAACAATGAAAAGGTTCAGGGTTGATCTCTAAAACTCAGTAACCAGATCATAGTTTGTCTTTCTACCCATATGGCCAAACAGAGATTTAAAAAGTAGTGGCAAAAGTAAATGAGGTGGATTAGCAGTGTTTGCCAATTGCCAAGTGAGTTCCTTGAAGATAAATAAAGTACTTTTGAAGTGAAGTATATTGAATTTTATGATTTAATTTATAGAAGTAAAATATTTCCTGCAGTATCCACATTTCCTGGGCAGGAGTGGAAGTGAAAATTGAGTGAAATAAAAGCTATTTTCTTTTGGAATCAAAACACCATAAAGAATGACATTTTTAAAGGATTTTAGACCATTAAATTAGTACATGATGAACTTTTAGTTGTAAATAAAACAGAGGTCTGTAATTACCTGGCTGCGGGTTGTTCGGTACCGCAGTGAAACAAAATAATTTAATTAAATTTCATTTAGAAAAAAAAAGTTCTTATGGAATGCCAATGGAATTATGAGAGTTTTAAGGCTACAGGAATAATCAAAATGAAACAAAAATGCATGAATTAAAAATATTTGCACAGCGCTGGTAGTAGTGTTTCAAATATTCATTTAACCCTTCTCTTTAAAGCTGTCGGTCAGCCAAACACTGTCGTTCTCTGAAGCAGTGGGGTAAATAAGAAATGAGCAGAGCGATAACGGAGAAAGGAAGGATGGTGAGGACTGGTCCTAACGGGGGATGAGAGAGGAAGTGGCGAAAAGCAACAAGCAGGAGGAGATATGTGGCAAACAGGAACATGAGCGCAGCAGATAACCCAGGATAGCATGCAGCAGAGTCTAGAGGAGACGTACTGGAGAAGAAGAGAGGAAGCAATGAAGATTTGGATTTGGGCATTTGGGTTAATCATCGCCAGTGAGGGCTGGCATCTCAGGAGAAGAGACATCCACAAAGAGAAGCATATATAACCACTGATCAAGAATATTTGACTTACAAGATCAGCATGGCTCACTGCTAAATATGGAGTTTAAATGTCACTTTTTTTTCTCATTTACTAAAAATACTACAGGAATGAAAACGCTGGAAAACACGTTCTTGGCAAACATATTTACACCCCTTAAATATATTCACACTGACAGTCACCTTAAATTTTGTTGGGCAATAAAATGTTCCAGTAATTATTGGGATAAATGATAACATTGTCGTTTCAGGACCATTTTCAATTAATATTTTTATAAAGACACAATAATACAAGTTGACCAATAAATTTAGATTTTGTAAAGAACACTCCACATTGAAACTGGAAGACACTTTAAATATGCAAAATAAAATACAAGAATCAAAATAATAGATCAAAATAGAACCAAAACATGAATAAAACGGGTTAGGAAATATCTGAAAACAAAATGCCGTCAGAAAATATTAATCATCAGAAAGGAAACAATCAAGTTCATGTTAATTTATTCTGCAACTGATTCATCGATCCATTGTTTACTGCAACAGGCTGACAAATCACAGTCACAAAACACTGCAGATTTGTGAATTACAAGTAAACTAATGTGTAATTTTCAAAACAGTTTTGAATTAAATATACGGGTATGCAGCCTTTTTTACCCAAAATTCAAAGAATTGCCTTCAGAAAAGTAGGTTTAGAAATTATTAGAGAACAGCATCGTGAAGACCAAGCATAAAGAAGGGCAGGCGATGGAGCAAGTGGTGGAACATCCCCTGGTATTTAATGTGGCTTAAACGATTAATTAGATCAATCAATTTTTCAAATTATCATCAACTAATTTAGTAATTGATCGTTAACTCAAGAAATGCTATGTTCTTTAAGAAAAACATATTCAGAGCAATAATTAAGCCAAAACTGTGCAAAATATATATAAATTTGAATTTAGGATAAATTTGTATGTAAATATGTTTTACCCAAAACTCCTTAAGGTTCAACTTCAGTAAAGAAATGATACATTATTGCATTTTAGGAAATAAAATTTTTATCTTATATTTCTTTAAGTGTATTTTTTTTCTCAATTTTGCATAAAATAAGATTAAGAGGTTAAATGAAAACTCTACAAAATGTACCATTTTTCCGATCACTCGATAAATAAATAATTGATTATAAGATGATCGTTAGCTGCAGTCCTAATTTCAATTTGCAACAAAATATTTTATGGAACTTATAAAAGTTAGCATCAAATAAAGCAAAGACGGGAACTATCATCTTTTAGGAATCATTTCCTAAAAGAAAAATCAGTAAGAAGGGTTAAAATGTTTGGTGTAATCAAACTAATCTGCTGAACTTGTGGCTATATTATAAATAAAACAGGCTCTACTGGCATTTGTAATTATAAGCAGAGTGATTTGACTCGTAATAAGCTTACATGTAATAGGCCTTCACTTAAATACCCCCGCGCGACTTATCTGACATTGACACAAAAAACCGGGACAGAAATCAGTTTGAGCAGGTAAGTCTCAAACAAAATAAACACCTCACATGTGCACATATATATTTATTTATATATGCGTATATACCCACACGCACATCCACTCTACCATGATATGCTACGCGGCCATACAGGAACCTCTGGCATCCCTCATCCACATATCGCTGCCAATAAACAAGTGCTATGATTGGCTGGAAGCCTTGCCCAGCAGACCTGCCCTATATTTCCTGTTGACAGGAGCTGGATTGACATTAACCGCTTGCCGTCTGCAATACGGGACAGAATCAGGGCTGAAGTCAAGCGGGGTGTTTGGGTAACACACAAATAACATTTAGTCATCCATTCCCAGATGCTTTATATCGGGATTTTTAAGAGGGTGAATCACTGTGACTGCAGTAAATAAACAGAGTTCACTGTCAGAATGACCATGCATGTGTGTGCCAGAGTGAGAGAGGCAGAGTCAGATGAGAGTCCCGTGCTCAAAGGCATGTAGGCGTAGAGGCGCATGGCCCTCAGATGCCAAGTGCCTGGGGTGCCTTCTCTGCCATGACCCCCCTGGCCTCCCTGCAGCTCCCATCTCCATCTGCCCGTCCCAAACAAACGCTCCTCCTAAGCAGCCTCGGCTGGCGCTTTAAACCCTCTGACCTTACCTGCTTTCTGAGAAATATGTCAGCAGCGAAACTCTCACTTGTGAAGCAGAGCAGTAAGTCATCGAGATCGCCATAAAACCTGGCTGCTGCAGCCCATGTCAGATGGGTCATGGAGCTATTATTAGCGCTGGAGTAGAAGTCGTATGCAGCGGCTCAAACATTGCTCTGCTGTTTCAGAGAACATGGCTCATCCATTAGTAAAGAGCGGAGCGCAGGCCACGCTCACCGCTCAGTCAGCTCAGATCATCAAATCTTAAAGCAGGAAGATTATGCCGTACCTCAGAAATCTGCAAGCAGCTGCAGCCTTTCATAAAACAGCTGAGGAGGAAACCTATACCTCCAGTTAGCGGAGATTCACCGATCAGAGATTTATGGTTGATTTTTGTTTTCTTTGGAAAGCTCTGACCAGTCCAATTTCTCTACAAACTATAATTAACAGCACTCTGAGTTTCTGTGTTCAAGCCTTTCTGACATCTACAGCTCTGGAAAAAAATGAAGAGTCCACTGCACTGAACCCCATTCAAACTCTAATGTTTATTCCACCAAATATTGATTTCTATTTGAGTTCTGAAAACACTGCATCTTTTTTGTTATTTTCAACATTTCTCATTTTCATTAGTTTGTAGAATAAAAGAATAATGTTCATTTTACTCAAACATATACCTAATAAAAAGTAAAATCAGAGAAACTGCTCATTTTAAGTGGTCTCTTAATTTTTTTCCTGTACATACAGACTTCCATCATTCATTGCTGGAGAAAAGCTGACGTCACACTGTGTGTGTTAGTGGAGATGCACTGATTTGATATGGCTTGTATCTAGGGCTGAAACAATTAATCGGATTAATTGTGATGAATAAATTATTCAAATAATTGTTAACAAACTTCGTAATTGTTAACTGGAATATATAGACTCAAAAAACTGAAAGAACATACTCAGAGCAGCATGTAAGCCAAAACTGAAGAAAAAATAAATAAATAAAATAAACAAATTTTAGGGTGTAATTTTCACTGATGCCAGGCCTTTCAAGGAAGATAAAGGACATTTAAAATCTTGAAATGGAGAATGCAAGGTCCAACACTGAAAACAGAAAAGACATCTTTGATTTCCATTAATATTCATAAATTATCTTAAGGTTCTTCCGTTTTCTGGGGCTTTAAATACCACACATACTCTGCTTCTGAAACTGCATTAATTTGCTTTAAACATTAACATTACAAAGCCTATTAGCGTTAGTATGCTGAAGGTGAAAAACGTATTACTTTATGGTGTAAGTAGTCTGATCTTCTGAATTTTTAACAATTATCCCAGGCAGCCTCACCTCTCTGGTGTATTATCATTGCTATCAGAGAGTACTTTCATAAATCTGTCTGCGTGGATTTAATGACATCTGAGCAATTGTTTCCAGAGGAAATTAATACCCACAGTAAAAGGTTAACTGACAGACACACACAGATATGAGCAGACATTCTACCCCTGTTAAAATGCCTCTTAGACCACACTCTACATTTACACAAATGCACAAGACATTTGTGTGTGTGTGTGTGTGTGTGTGTGTGTGTAGCAGTGTATTGTCAGTGGGGTGCCACCTGGCACAGCCGTGGCTCTGGGTCTCCGGTTGCGGGCTGCAGAGGCAGCAGGAGATTTACACCGGGCGAGTGTTGCTGTGAGGAACGACAGTGACCGCCGCGGACGGTTTACATCACAGTGCTGCCTAAACCGGGCTTTACTGCCTGAGCACAGGGTCCTTTACAAGTCGGACTTCATGCCTGTTTAATGTGAGCAATATACAGTAAAAACATTTGATGTGGAGAATTATGTTTTTTGTGGAAAACACAGAAAGAGAGCATTGATCTGCAATTAATATCTAAATCTCTACTAAGCAACAGGGTGCTCACGCCAGTCCTATTTAGCTAATTTATTTATTTATTCAAACTCTAGTTCATTTGTCTAGAAAGTCTGGTTCTTTTGGGGAGGTGTGAATGCAAAATTAAAAAAAGCAAATTCTGGTCTGCCTAAAACGCTTGGCCTTAGTTTAGTTGAAGTGAACTCTGGTGCTGCTCAAATGCAGACTGGAGACACCTCTAAAAGACAGGAAGTGGACAGTAGCACAGGGCATTCTGGGTAAACACAACCAAAAAAACCACCTGAGTCTAATGCTAGTGGAGAAATGGCTCGTGGAGAGAACATTTCTCCCTGAGAGTGAGCCTGAGAGTGACAAAGAAACTTTTTCTACGCTACAATAATCCTTCGCGGAACATCATTTTAACTGAAGGGGATCAGAAATATGCAAGGTTAAAGACTTCAGTCTAAGCTTAAACATACGGTTGACTAGAGCAGGAAATTTATTTACTTTTTCCTTTCCTTTATTTATTTATTTTTAATCCTACTCCATTCAGACCAGCAAGATCAACACCGACCCAAATGTAACTACAGCCTATATTTGGCGTTGTAATACAACCACATAAATACAACAGAGTCGATGTGGAGTATCAAGCTGAAATAAAGCTTCAGGGTTTTGTTAGGAGGGGGCTACAAAATCATTGTTTTCAAAAAGTGACATATTCCTTATCAAAGGAAAACACAACCTTCCAGTCTGGAACCAGTTTCCAGGGTTCCTCAACGTCTTTCCTGTCAATATTCCAAACCGTTCAGCGACAATGTGTCTAAAAATATTGTCATAGGGCTCGTAAAAGTCCATTTCAAAATGGAGGAAAGGTCAAACTGACTAAAAGAAACACCAAAACCTGAAATCTAATATTTACCTTTAGGCAGGATTACAGTCCATAAATGATTCAAATTCTTACTGATTACTTTCTCTGATCTCTTGGAATGCATTGCAGGCCTTTAATGAAGAAAACATAATGTAATGTTTTTTTGTTTAGACTTTGGATTTGGATCCATTTTTACTCCCCAACTTATTTATACATATTACATCCAGTATTCAGGAACTAAAGTTTCTTGTATTCAAACAGAGAGGCGCGCTGGTCCCATAGAAACCAGCAGCATTCAGCATAAAGTGAAGTTTATTCACAGTAATTATCCACATGTGGACTTGAGTGGCATTTTGCTATTTGAATGATTAACTACCTTGGTGTTTAAACTGAGTCAATCCATAAAAAAGTAACGTTAGTAAGAGAATAAAGAAAAACTACAGAGAACAGAAACAAATCTGGGGCACTATCCACAGCTTATGGGGATTTTTTAAGTTTTGTGAAGCTTTTTGAGACGAAGCAAGTGGTTTTCATTTCACACCACAATCTCCCCGAGCCATTAATTTGTGAGTCCTTTTCTCTCTCATAACTGGCTGTGACTGCAGAGCTTTCAGATCCTCACCAGAGCTGTGGACTTCATGCAGTCTCTACATTTACCAACAGGAAAATCCCAACTCCAGAATGCATCGTGTTCTGACTGCAAAATAATATCCAGGGATCAAATTAAACACTGAAATAAGTTCTTACCTCTTGCAGATAACTTTTTGGTGTTGATTATTTTAGCAGCATATTCCTGCCCTGTCGACAGCTTCACACATCTGCGCACCACTGAAAACGCTCCCCTGCAAACAAAATATATTCTTATTACTTTAAGGAAGATATTTTCACATTTTTATCAACAGCTCATATAATATTTATGTCCATCAGGAAATCTCTGCTGTTTATCAAACTTTTGCTTACATGCAACTTCTTCAGAGCCTCAGCTGGCTAATGACACCAGTTTTTGCTGAGAATACTCGTGTTAATACACAGAACTGATGATTTACTGCAGCTACAAGGAGGCTTAATATTCCTCAAATGTAACTGTGGAAAGCTACATTTAAAGACCAAGCTGTCCAGATTTATCTGCTTAATAAGCTCCCATGAGGAGCCTCAGAGCCAGTCAGTATGTTCCAGATAATGTGCTCACATGTGGATGGTGAGACGTGCAGCGAAAGAAACAAACACTTCTATTGTGAAACTACAAGGGTAAACAAAAGAGCAAACACCTCAAACGTAATATTTGACGTATTCAAAGAGCCTATTTCTGCAGAAAATGTAATTTAATATGAATTTAGTCATGTAGAATAATTTAAAACTGCTGAATATGAGCCGTGTGGCTCTAAAAGCTGCACAGCAAACTCTCAAGTCTCTAAATAGCTTCTCAGGTTCGCCGGCTCAGATCAATCTGGTCGGTCTGCCTTCCAGTGGGTGTTGACAGTGAAAGGCTGAACTGTGACACTGGGTTTCGCTTCCAGACCAACAAGGTCAAAGGTGAACGCTCTGGGACCAGATGGACTGAAACTCAGACGAGGCAACGCAGAGGACTGAAAGTCTTCGGTCAGAGAGCATCAATAACTATTACAAACACACAAGCTGCTTTGAATTAAACAGTTCTTCCATAACTGTGCAGTTAAACAAAACAATCCTGAAAAAAAACATGAAAAATTACCACAATACATTATTTAATGTGCTACTTCATAACTACCATCAGAACTAACATTCCTTCAGAGATCAATGATTGGTGAATCACAAATAGAGATGGGCCAATCAATCAGAAAGATTGAAAGAGTTGATTTGAAAAGTGTTGAGATTTTTTCTCACTCTCACTTAAACATATGAGCATTTTTTTTAATTAGATGGATAATAGTTGCTCAATAATTGCACATATTAAGATATTCTCCTAAAAATGCCAAAATATCAATCCCAATAACATTCCTGTTTGAGATTTATTAATATTTTGGATCAACTGAAACTAATGTAGGTAGTTATTATTAAAAATAATCCTTAAAAATATGACTTACTTGTGCACAGTGTAATTTTTATTGTGTTGTTGCCACCCTAGTCTATGTCAATATTATATAGATAGTGCGTTAAAAAAGGCGACAAACGGCATGATGGTGAATAAAAACAAGTAGTGAAAATCAGAAATCAGCAAAACGGGTTCACAAATGGGGATAATTAGCAATTTATTCTTTTTTTTTCTTGAAATATAAAACAAGAACCTGCTGCATATCTATGTGTTATCATCCTCAGAATAGAAAATCTTTGTAGGAAAATCTCTAATTGCAAAGTGCACAACATGTAAATCTGTGCACCAAAGCTTCAAATACCACCGAGATAAAAATCAACTTTTTATCGAAGGAAAACCACCAGCAGAGCAGAGCACAAATGTTTCACAATAAAAGTTGTTTGACAAAATCTAAATGATAACTAGTGTTGTTTTAAAGTGAAAACGCATTATATTAGCTGCTGAATTCACTGTGAAAACTTATAATGAACGCTACGCCACAGAAAAGATCAAAGAACGTGATTTCTAACAATTGTTTTAGGAGTTTGTTTTTGCCAATTTGTGTAAAAGAATAGCTTCTTGTAGACCACCAAGGCCGATATTATCTGTATTAGGCGCACAATGTCACGAAGCTTAAATGTCACAAGTCCTGCAAAGAAGAAACAGCAGCCAAAAGTGAGAGCACAATAATTATCTCTCCTCAGATGCTTAGGATTAGTATTACAGAGTCATGGATAGCATTATTATCTCAAGGCCAAGCCACTTACACCTGAACTCCTTCCTCTGAGATGGACGTGACAGGATGAGTAATTATAGTCATTTGTAAAAGACGATTCGTAGAGCAGGATTAGTGTCACTCACACAAGATCAAAGCCCGACTAATAGGTTATATTTTCCTTTCTTTTTATTCAAGAGACAAACCTGAAGAATAAGAAACATTCCCAGCAACCAGAGTTATTGTTTCTGGGAAAGGAGCAAGCTTTGCAGCAGAGAAAGTGTTATTATCCCCAGGTGGTGTGTCTGGAGTCGCACTGGTGGACAAAGCTACTTATGCTTGTCAAATGACAAGATAAATAACTAAAATATTATTTTTGTGTGCCATACCAGACGCCTGAAGTGAGTCTGAAACATTTGCAATAACAAAAACTAGTTTAGATTCTCACTGGCATAAAAAAAATAAAATCTACAAGTGTTACTAATTCACCTGTCATCTATTTATGATTTTCAAAATGATTCAAAATTTTACATCGACATGAATTCAGAGAGAAAATACTTTTAGGGGTTTTTCTCCTGAACTATATTTAGATATAACCAGATTATTTTATATAAGCGTCTTTTGAAGTCACTGATTCTGAAAATATCAATAATTATTCTTGTTTTGGACTGTAAAGCTGCCTTTGATATAGCCTAATATCCCAATATTTTAAGGTTTACCTTACTAGCAGCAAGTTTCTGTCACCCTGTTTCTCCCTCAGCGCCGGTCTCTTGTGGAGTTCCCCAAGGTTCTGTTCTCGGGCCAGTTTTATTCTCCATTAACATGCTCCCTTAAGGATCCATTTTTAGAGAGATTGAATTACTCCAGAAGCACATTTTTCAGTGCTAATTACATCTTGCCGTAAAAATCTGGGTAGGTTTTAGCCTTTTGGCCACATTAAAGGAGACAGGGTCACACTAGGTTCTCATTTTGACTTAGAGAAACTATTTACTATTCACTATTGCAGAAAACCTTTTACACGCTAAACGTTTTTTCTTTTATTGAAGGTAAAGCTTTCGGTTTAACTCGGTGGGATTTTGAAAGGCTGAGCCACACTTTTCTAAGATCCCAGCTTGATCGTTGAAACGCTCTGAGTATTGGTGTGAGTCAGCCCTGCCTTTTATGGCTGCAGTTTCTGTAGAAACTAACATTTTATTGCTGAATTTAAAGCTCTCCATGGACAAACTGCAGCATATATCCATCCAACCCCCCTCTGCCATATGTGTCTAGCAGATTTCTCACATATAATGATCGCGTTTACAAGTCCCAAGGTCTGGACTCAAATGTCTGCAGACGCAGCACCTGAATTATGCAGATATTAGACAATCTTCAATGGTTGCAGTGCTTAAATACTGTGTGCTTGTATTTTACTTCTCCATTATTTGATGTGTATTTTGTTTCACTTTTTGATTTAACTTTCATGGTATGTTTTGTTTCCCAATGTTAGCATATAAATTTGCTTTATTATAAATAAAACTGAAATCTCTTTGAAGCTTGTAAGAAACAGAAGAGCTGTCGCCAACTAGTGAGGTGAAAGTAGCTTTACTAAAGCAAAGTTTGTCTATATTTGTCTACACCCTGAAATAAGTGCAACATCAGCTTGTGTTTCCTTCACAATGTCCTTAACAGCTCATGAAGTGGAGAAGGCTGTCAGAGTGAAATCCTTCAGGACGGGTTACACTACACTAAGAAATACACTAAATGTATTTCAAATCAGAGAAAACTCTTTACACTAAATGTATTTCAATATGTCCCTGAAAAGTTAAATCCAACATTCGCAAACATTTCTGCATGAAGCAAACATGGAGCAAACAATTGACCGAACCATTATTTCAAATTTACTTAAACTTTTTTGAAAAATCCAAATGTTTAGATGTAATCATTGCTGGAATGTGTTGAGTGTTGGTTTCCGATATAAAATTTAAAATGGAAGGTTGATTTTTGAGATCTGCTTGTGCATAAATCATTAACCTCTCAATGTTTTTATGTGTAAAATTGTTCCTAAAACTGTTTGTGTGCTACTGTTTTGGCCACGACCCTTTGGTATAGGATATTTCTAATAAAAATGAGTGTTAGAGAAATTATATTGACAAAGACCCAACAAAATGTGCACACAGGATTGCTACTAATTTTTCCATTTCAAAGTTCTATTTTAGCCTCAAACTTCAACTTATAATATTTAGGATATCCAAGTAGAAAATATTTACCTTTTGTGTTTTTCTCATGTCTATCAATCATAAAACAGCACTTAAGTTGCTCTAAGGTTTGGAAGTGTGGTAAAGCGTTATTCCAATGCTTTTGCATCTTGACAAACTTTGATCAACTCCATTTCAAAATCTATAGCAGCTAGAGATTTGTCACATCCTTTGGGAAAGCCAGACCTCCACTAATCAGCATGGTAAGAGCTTCACTGCTTGAAAAGGCATCAACTTTAGGAGCTTTCAGAGACATTCAACATTTGCTCTTGCTACCTTTTAGGTGTGAAACAGAGTCTGCCAATAGCCAATAATTTTAGTAATTGGCTATTCTGTCGATTTGTTGGGTCTGTATATTATGATTAATTGATTACTAAATTAGTTGAAGATCACTTAAAGCATCAATTATTCAGATTAATCTGATTAATCCTTTGAGTCCCAATATGCATATGTCATATGGGTCTCAGTTAACTTTTTCTCCCTTTCTGCAGGTGTAAAAGCAAATTTCTACACCTTCTCTCTCTTTAATTTTTCCACTATTCTCCAAACATTTTTTTATTTTGCATAGATTTTTGAATACTCAAACTGCTTCTACAAAAAACTGAAAGTGCATGAATACTTTCTGGGGGCACATTTTAAAGTTCCCCTGATTTTGCAGGAGAAGAACCAGCTGACACTTTAAAACAAAAGCTCTCACATTATCCTTCATGGGAAAACAGTTCAACTATTCAAGAATTAAATCGCTGAACATAAAATTTTAAAGTCCGGGTGGATCTGCAGGAAGTGCAAATAATAAAGCAGGGGCTAAGCTCACATGCACTCCAGTAGAACTGCAGTAAAAAGATAAACTGTAAATTTGTTGTTGATATTTCACTGGACGTAGAATTTATTTGTTCAAAGTGCAAGATGAGAGACACGGCAAGATAAAGACAGTCTGATAAAAATCAAAGACTGCCTGAGGGATCACAGAGGAGATAACTGCTGAAATAACGCTAAAGTCTCAACACTGTCACCATAACAACAGAGATCAGAAATAAAAATTAAAAAAAACACTGAAAATTTAATTTTGTTTCAAGTCTGCACATTTGGTGATATACCATGATGCCTTGCTTGTGTTAATTGAAAGAAAAATGAATCTTTTTTTAAAGATTTGTCCCTCAAGCAGAGGTCTATGAAAGCTGCAGAAATAAAAGAATAACTTCAAAACTTCCCAACGCATATGAATTATTTTATTGGTTTATCATTTATCATTCCCTGCATAATTTTTCTGTATACAGAAATTATACAGGGTTTCTATGGCTTCCAGAAGTTATAGAAACCGCGATACTTGCAGCTGTAGCAGATCTTTTTTCCTGCATGTCAACAAATCCCCGCGAAGGGCACACAAACTTAGAGAAACATATTTTCTGCGAACCGCAGTTTTCGCCTCATCACATGTGGAAATGCATTCACCACAACAATTTCCCTGCTTTTATTTTTATGTCCTTGTGAAATAAACCCATAAATAGAAAATCTGCAAGCTATATAAACATGGCAAAACTTATTGGATTGAATTTGTAACAACACAAAATCACACTCAAAAGCGTGGCAGGTAGCAGAGTAGTCTGAAAGCTGACATACCGAAAAAGGGCGCACACGCACACACACACACACACGCATGCACGCACACACCACGCACGCACAGCCGCTGGCCCGCTTCAGCTCTGCAGCCTTGCTGCTGCCGCCTGTCCGAGCCTCCCTGCACAGCAAACAGCCGCGCCACCGACTCAGACACGCTGACACCACAGATACTCACTTCCCCAGCTCCTCGTACAGCTGATACTCGTCCGTGAATCGCGTACAGGTTGTCGTGGCCATGGCTCCCCTGTCTGTCTGTCTGTCTTTCTCTCGCTCTCTCTGTTTCCTTCGCTTCTTTCCCCTGAATCAACTCCGAAAGAATTAAGCCTCAGTTCGTGCGAAAAACAGAGTAAAAAAATAAAAAAAGATACCAACGCGGGTCCGCCCAGCAGCTAGCCGGCCGATGGAGCGGTGGGACAAGCCTATAAAGAGGCGCAGAGAGACGGAGGGGTTGTAGAAAGACGAAGCGGGCGGTGTGGGTGTTTCTCTGTCAGACTGACTCCGCTATCTGACAGCTACCGCGCTCAACGGAGCCGCCTGGCAAGCTGCGCGAGCTACGTACAGCCACTTCCGCTTTGGAGTTTCAAAATAAAACACGCTTTCCACAGTTTGTTCGCGTAATAAAGCCTAAAAATGGGTTAACTCGTCTCAGATGTGTTGTTAAAATTTAAATTAAAAGTTAGCTGATTGGTCTGACAGATTTAGAAAAAATTATTTAAGAGAAAGACAGACAAATGCAACATTTATTTTTGTTGTTTTATTTGCAGTTTCAGCACCTTCAAAATAATAATTTTAGCTGTAAAAAAAAGAAACTGGAGTAAGTCTCTATCATTATCTCATCGAGGAAGAGATACGTTAATGCATACATTTCCATTCTATTCAATAAATTAGAATATTTATAAGTTCATTTATTTCAGTAACTCAAAACACAAATGAGACACAATATAGAAATTGATCAAGCATAGACTGATGTTTTTATTAAATATTAATACACAAATAAGCTTTTTTTGTGCATTATAATGTCTTTGACTTACAAATATGACATTTATTTCTGAGAAGAAAACATTTCTAATATAGAAGCATGGGCTTAATGAAAATGAGTTTTAATATTTGCTCAAAGGTTATTATTTTCACAAGGTATTAAAAAGAATTTCTTGATCTTGCACATAGGGAATTTTTTTTTTTAAGAAAAAGCTAGTGGGCTAAGCTGTCCTAATACTGGGAGTTTAAGCTACAGATTTTTATGCACAAAGCTATTTTTGTTTAAAAATAAACAGATGGAATTTAATACAATATGTAACTGTCTTAAATAAATGTTAAAACAGTTACACTGTCATTCCTCTTGTCAGCATAAATTAACCTATTTTAATAAGTTTCTGAATTAAGAATAATTTTTGAAGAAAATCATGACTCTAAAAATTGGAATCGGAATCAGAATCAAATTGGTAGACCCTGAAAGACTCAGCTTTGTTGCATTTTCTATTAATTTACCCTGCTAGATAATCTTGATATTTATAAGCTACAATAAGCACTATATATATTGTCCCTAGAAGTGCATTACCTAGTTCTAACATAAGGATTAATTTTATGTAAACTTTGATTTAAGAAAAAAATAAATGAAAATGTTTCTGATGCCTGAATGTTAATTTGTATGATCGGTCAATTGAGTAGCTTTTTAAACTAAATAAATTTGTACTCTTGCTTGAATAATTTCTTAGAATCCTACTTTTCACCTTTACTTGTATAAAAAATATGTAGAAGTAATGCTACTCAGTGGAAGCCTAACATCAGCCTTATTGGTTTAACGCACAACTGTGGTTTATTTATTGTGCCAAGTCGTTTTCCGGTGTTTCGCTGATCGCTCTGGCTGACTTGATGCCACTCGCTTTATTTGGCTGCTGCAGCTTCTCCGCGGGACGGCGGTGACTATGTCGCCCTCTGGTGGACACTTCGCGCACAGGCGCAACGTAACCGAACACACCTCCCTCCCGCATGGTGCGTATTTCCAAATAGGGGCAAATATGAGGGAGCTTGTGTATGACTTCAAAACCTGCCTTACAAACGACATGTTTAACGTTTAACTGTTTACTTAACGAATAAATGAAATAACTATAATTGATTCATCACAGCAAAGGATGTCAGCGCTGAAACGCTTTACCAATAAATTTTAGTGCACAAGACTTATAATGTTGACCAGATACAGTTCTGTTTGAAATTATTTTACAGTCACTGCATGACAGACATGCAAAATTGTTTACATTTACAGAATACGTAAATGCATGTTTTCTATTTACTGTATGTGTAGATGAAAACTACTTTTTTTTTTTGTATATATTAAGATAATTAGTGGTCTGATAAGTTCTAAATGTTTCCAGAGAATCTGGGAGAAAAAGCATTCAATCTTGAAAAAGCTGCATAACTTTCTCCATTACAAACATTTTAACATTTACATTTACCATGTCTTTCAATGTTTGATGAAAATTCAGCATCTCTTAAAAAACTTTTATTATGATGAAGTGATATGGCATTGAATCAAATTAATTGAATGGAGATTTTAACTGAACCCTGAATCATTGAATTGTGTATATTTTATGTTTCTTTGAAATATGTCTGTTGCAGTCTCTATAGTTGAATATTTCATTTCTTCTCCAGGAAGCAGATATAAGTGTATACGTCTCTGCTCCTTTTTTCAGTTGTTAGATGAACTATTCATGTGTATTGAGTGAATAAAATGATAACATAAAATATTTTAAATGAACATGCCTAAAAAAAATTTAAATCTTGAATTTCCAACAGAATAAGCTGTAAGTGAAAATAAAGCCTGAATTTGTTTCTTCAGACTTTTCATAGTTTGTGCAGTTTAAAGTGTAAGAACTTACTTCTTTTAATGAATAATTTTAGTGACTTGCAGAGAAAAGATTTGTTTAAGAGGAAGAAACGACTTTTTCCAACATGAGTTGGAAGACGCACAATGGTGAGGTGAGTCATCAGAGTAAGTGCTTTTACTAATAAACTGAATGAGTAAAGGTTTTATAGCTGAACATTATTTTGACAGATTTATGTTAGAGCTTGCACTTAAAACATGTTTCTTACTATAAAATTACTTCACGCAGCCTCTTAAAGTTGTTGGAACAAAATGGAAAAATTCAGAGGTTAAAGAGTCGCAGCACATAGTTCAGTGCTTCCCATTTCTGCGGCAACATAATCACAGTTAATTAGTGTTATTAGGCACTTATGACTGATTAGGAGGTCGCCCTTTTAGCTTCCTGAGTCACATCTTCATCAGCTGCTCTGTTCATTGCATCAATGTTGGCGGGTAAAAAGGGGAAAACTTGACTCAGGGTTCAGTTAAAACCTCCATTCTTTTTATTTTTAATCCACAGGAATGGACTTTGTCTCTCACACACACATATGAGGCTGGGGTTAGAGAATCTGACACATGGATAAATTAACAAGAGATATTTTTCAGAAAATAAAACACATTGCATGACTCTTCACAAAAACATCATTCTTGAGTAAATAAATAAATAAATAAATAAATAAATAAATGGATAGATAAAAGTGATTATTTTAGGGGCACAAGTCCATGCACATCCTACTTCTCTGAACAGTCTTAATATTTTCAAACCACAATAAATCTTCTATCAATAAAAACAAAACCATGATCTTCTGCATTCAGTCTTTTCGTGTGTGTATGGATCACAGCAGGAGACGGACAGAGTTGACGTGGAGATGGTACAGGAAGTCTGCATATGACGCTCCTCCGTTGGGACTTTTGTCTTCCACCAGGTGGTGCTGCAGCGCCTCCTCGCAGGTGTCGCCTTGTTTCACCACCACAAGCTGGAAAAAGAAACGACAGTCATTAAAGCGCTAAACAAAATGTTTCTTACTTAGCCTGGTGAGGATTAGTTGCTTTCACTGCACATCATAAAAAATAATTTATTACAAAAATAGTTACACAAACTTTACATAATATTAGAAATATAACATATGGTTTCATAAATGCACAATTTTAAAAGTTACATTAGAAACATAAAAATTTTCTCATTTTCACACTATGTCATAAAATAATTAAGCAAGGCTCTTTTAAAAGCTATAGCATCTGTCACATTTCCATGTTTTCATTCCTTTAAGAATACTTACAAAAGAATCTTTTAATGTATTAAAATTGTGTAAAATTAGTTTAACGTATATCACAACACTGACTAGCAAAGCAAAGTGTTTTCTATCTCACCTTGCGGGCGTAGGGAACCTCGGAGCTGAGCGAGTTGATGAGTGACCGGACTCTGATGGACAGACGGTTTTCCAGACCTGGAAGGTTGGTCTGATTAAACAAACGAGAGGAGAAAAGAGGCAGAAAACACAAACCTGGAGGATGTTAGATTACTGCCTTATTCAACACGAAGGCTCATAAAGGATGCCAAACATTGTACAAACTATGCCATCACTACAATATTCTGAAGGAAACCTATTTTCTCTAAGTGTTTTAATCTTTACGCAGATGAATCATAAGTGTTTGCTCTTTTGTCTTCCATAGGCTCTTTTTTGAACAATTTGCATGACTATTAGTGTTATTATTATTTTTGTTTTTACTTTTTATTGCATGTTCAATATAAATAAATAAATCCGTGTTTTCGCCCACCTCGCCTGAAGGCAGCGAAGAGAAGCAGCTGGCGTTGAAGAGCTCAACAAGCGTCCCCACAGGGACCTGAGTGCCAACCCAGAGCAGCAGTGTGAAGGGGGCGTGAACCAGGTACAGACCCCTGGAGTCCAGGCTGGAACTGGTGCACCGTAGCGCCCCCTCTGGGTATGGAGGACTGGAGCTGTCAACTGAAGGCAGCTACAGAAAAAAAAAAAAAAGAAATTTAATGGTTGCCTTATTATCTTGCAGCAGATAAATGGAAGTCTCTCCCAAGAAGCAGCATTTTAACCCACACAAACTTTGGGTTGAATATTTTATTTAATGTATGTTGTGTCAAGAATAACTCTGACCAACCAGAGGCAGCAGCAAGGGGTAGAAGTGTCGGACGGTGCTGCGGGTGTCGAGGCCCAGCACCTGGCAGCGCTGCTGCAGCCGCTGGTGGATGGAGCTCCTCAGACCCGGCAGCAGAACCTCGCTCTTCCTCAGACTGTTGACGTAAACTGGAAGAGCTCGCAGGAACTGAGGAAGCACCAGCTGCAGAATGAACACGACGCAATAAGGTTAAAATAAAATAAAAACAAAGCAGAAGTTGCTCTTTTTGGTTGCAATTAAACATCTGGAAAGCTTTTAAACTATTTATTCTGAAGTAAAATTTTGAAATACTAAATACAGTCATGTGTTTGTGTGCAACTGTTACCTCACCTGGCCAGCAGACACTGAAGACGAGCAGCAGTGTTTGCGGTACGATGCCAGAGCTTCTGTTACATCTGTCTGCAGTTCCTCCCTCAGCTCCTGCAGAGGGCGCTCTAAAACTGCACAGTACACTTGACAGACACACAAAGAAAAGTAGAATTACTAAAACAAAGTAACCACAGAAATGTTTAATTGCTCTTAGATTACCAAGCTTTGTAATTTTGGTAATAAAGTCAATCGAACTGGTTAAATATGTAACATTGTTATTCTTTCCTGAAGTTTTGAAGAAACATATTTTCAGAGTTAAAGTTTCTAAAAATCAATTAGCTACCTTTGCTGACCTCTGAACTTTACCAAATATAGACCTGTATATATTTGGTCAGCGTCCTGAAGCTAATGGATGCTTCAGGTCCATTAGCGTTCATGCTAATGGATTTGAAGCGTCCATTAGCTTGGACGCTTTAGGTCCATGCTAATGGTAATTCAGCATTTTGTAAAAAATAAAAAAGAATCAATATTACAACATGCACTCAGAGAAGGATACTAATTAACAACAATTTCACTACAGATGCAACTGTTTCTATTGAAAGAAGCCTTCCTCTATAACTTAAAGACAAACTAATATGTAGGACTTAATAAAGTTTATTCAATTTATTTAAACTATTAATACTAAGTTGGAAAATGTTCAAATCTCAGATCATTTTTTCAAATTGAGAAATCACAATGAATCATTCTGCTGCAAGAGTGAAAGCTAATATAACTATTATACATTTCAGTGACACATTGGGTATATTTCATACTCTTCTTGCAGTAGAAAGTGAGAAGGGTTTCAGCCTGGTAGTTCCTGAAAGTGTCCTGTAGGTGGCGTGAGCATCTCAGTGTCAAAGTGTGAACTCTGGTTCTTCTCTCTCCCGTCTGGGAAGTGTAAGACAGGACAACCTAGTGCATGAGACGAAAGAGCATATAAATTATTACAAATGTTTCATGTTAAGTTAAACTTAGCCAGTAAAAAGATCTGGAAGACATAATGTAACAAAAAGTCATTTATTTCCATAAATGCTTTAATTTAACATGCAATCAATTGATTTACTGGGAAAAAAAGAAGCAACGCAATCTTTGTTCTAAAAATCATAAAATCTTGTTTTACAGCTACTGATCCCTCTTCCTAATACAAATAATTAGTAACAACTTCCAAAAGGAAGAATATGCAGTATAATAAAGAGAAATCATAAAAAGCCAAAACAGGCGATATGTTTGATGCGTCTTCACCCTTTTCTCCAAATCACCTGAACGGCTGCCCCTCTCGTCTCATCCAAAGCTTTGCTGTGGGCCAGCTCCACAGCCAGAGTCGTCCTGCTGTCGAGTGTTGCCATGGCGATGTGTTCAGGGTTTGAACCAGGGACAAACAGCCCATAGCAACCAGACACACGCAAATCTGGCAACACAAACACAACCAGTCAAATCACACATCTGATAAAGAAAGGTGATGGAATGAAAACATCAAAATCTTCTTTCACGTTTGCTGACGAATATCCTGAGCTCAGCCTTGTAGCCCGTTTCCGTCTCAACGACCCGCTTCAGGTCCATGCCGAAACGCTCTCTGTCCAGTTCACCCTGCAATGGAAATGATGCGATTTATAGGTCAGAAAATACGGTATATACATGTATCTTTTCATAAAGCATATCCTGGTTTTTCAAGATAATAATTCACACATACAGTGTGTGAATTAAGACTCTGCAATGTTGTATGAATGTTTGCGTGAACAAACAACCACATATGTTGAGTCCACTTACCAAAAACTAATTTAACAATGGCTTGAAGGTCAGCAAAATTCTCAGTAGAATTTCTTAAATATTAAACTTTTCATTAAAAAAGACCAAAGTGCCACAGTGGGCGGAGCTACTGGTGTACCTGGAGGTAGCTGTAGGTGTGCAGAGCTCCACCAGTTAGAAATGGAATATGTCCCGGCCAAGCCCCGCCCACATCCTGCTGGGAGAGAACAAACATGTGGACGCCGCATCCCTGGCTGATGCACTCTTTAGCCAATGAGATGGCTTTTTCTGATGGCTGAAAGATGGACTATAGAAAACAAACAGGGAGGGAAGAAATGTTTCATGAATTGAATGATTCTCGCTAATGTATAGACTGTTATAGTTAGACTTACCTTTGGTCTGCTGGTCCCAAAGAACCCTGAGGAAGAGTTGGTGTGTCCCGTCTCAATCAGGCCAGCTGTGTGGAAGATGAGCAGTTTCCCTGGACACTTCAGGCCCTGTATGTTTTATAAAATAATCTCAGTTTTTGCAAATCTCTAGCATTTAGGAAGAAAATAGCATAGCGAGTAAGCAATATGTTTATTGATTGATTACCTGCAGTACAGCCAGGCCTGCTTTAACAGGAAGCTCAATGGGAAGTCCACTGGAGTCAGCGCACTCAGCCCCGAACTGAGGAATGAGCTGCAACACACTGCAGACAAAAGAAATGATCCCAGTTGTTTCTGATTCTGGAAGAGACATTGGTGTGTTTATAAACCATTTGTGCTCCATCATTCTTATTTAATGATGGAGCACATTTCAGCCCTAATGGGAGGTTTTAAATCTCCCAATAGGGCTGAAATGATTAACCGCTATGAGTTTATTACAGAAATAATGGGGACCTATTTGAGTAATTAATCATGAAGTGGAGCATATAGACTCAACAAAAAAGCTACTTACAGAAAAAAAAAACATTTTCAGAGCAGTAATTAAAACTGCCAAAAACTTTGCAGACAAATAAAAAAAACTACTTTGTCAGTAAAAAGTTCTACCAAGTGCCAAACACACTTTTTTTGTATAAACACAACATGCAAAAAAAGAAACAAACAAATAAATGTTCATGCTGATTTTTCTTGTAAACAAAATAAGCAAGTAAAATTAGCAACTGGATCAAATTCTGTAAAATATCCCTGATTAAGAACTGTTTGCTATCTAACTATTAATCGATTACTAAACTAATTGTCAACTACAGCTCCACTTCCCATATAAGAAAGGAACAGGACAGTTTAAATCCCCAGAAAAATTACAATTAAAGAGCCGCATCGGACACTCTACAAGCAGAATTTCGAATCCTCTGAAAAATGTGCTAAAAATCATCAGATCAAAATAAAAAAACAAGAACGTAACTGTCAGATCAGCTGATATGTTTCCTTACCTGTCTATACTTTCTACGCAGTCTTTGAGGGACACCAGGAGCCCCTCCCTCACAGGAAGCTGCAGGTCTTCCGTCTCAGCGATGACCAGCATGTGAGGACGGGAAAGGTCAGGACTGAGGTCGTACAGGTGGATCCTGCTGTCATACGTCATCAAACCTACACGGAGATCTGACGAAGCGTCTCCTGCCTCTCTATAACCCCTTTCCCAAAAAAACAACGATCAAACCTGATGTTTCCAAACTGGCTCAAAAACTACAGATAATGTAAAAGTGTTTCTCAGTTTGTCAACTATGTCAAACTACAATGTATTTTAAGAGGAACTTTATGTGACCAAGAGAAAATAATGAATATTTCTGTAAGAAATGTGCTTACCTGACCAGTGAGGTGAGCAATGTGTGTATTTGCTGAGCGACAAATTCTAAGTGTCCTCCTCTCAGTGCAGAGGCAGAAACATCTATGGCTAGAAGAAGTGCAGCAGCTTCACCCTGGAGTGAAAGAAACAAGTTTTCAACTCCTGTTTCCTTCTAAAAAATCACTTACATTATAAATGATCTTATGAAACGACAAATGCATCAAAAAAGAACTCGCTGAGGAGCAGGTTCAGAAGGGAAAATGCAAATAAAGCCAAATCTGCAGAGTGGGAAGCTTACCTTCTCTGAGTTCAGTGTTTCATACGACCCCATGCTGAGTTCGGGCCTCTTCTCTTTGTCAACCCGGCCCTCTGCTCCTTTGGTGGGCTGATACTGCTGCCACGGCACTGAGACCCAAAAGAGCAGAGTAAAAATAAATAATTATTTAGATCAACTAAAACAAACTGAATTACTTTAACACAAGCGTGGGTATTTATTGTACCATTTATTCTTTATCAATTATTGTAGAACAAAAAATTTGTATGAGAAATTTGATTTACTGTTGCAATGATAGTTATTGATGGAAAATTAAAAAAACCCAAAATGGACAATATGATTGTAAATGTTATCTTTGCTATTTTCTCCTGTGTTTGATAACAGAATTGATATTAAAGCGTTTTCAAGGATTTCAAGCACCATTTTTTAAGTACTGGACAAAGTGTCAGACGTTTCTATTGTTATCTCTAAAACAAACTGATTTTAAATTCTACCTTCATTGAGTTTCCCACAGAAGGGGCAGTAAAACCTCTGCCCACAGTCCTGCCAGCCCATCGCTGGGCACATGGAGGCGCCACACCAACGACAGCCCACGACACAATCCGTATGTTTGCATAGATGGATCGGCTTCTGGTGGAAAAGAACATTTTTTAAAAATCGACATCTGCGGCAACACACACGTGTCTTCAACTGGAAAATACTTTAACAACAAAGATGAGCTCACATTAATAAGTATAAAAACTGACCAGGCATTCATTTTGATTGAAGAAGGGAGTAACTAGCGCCCCTAGTGGCAGTCGGCTGAGCAGTGCCGTCTGGCCGTCACTGGGGACGCAGTAAGTTACAGAGCGGATGGCCAAGGGGCTTACGTTACCTGCAGCAACCAGACAAAATTACTGATGCAAAGTTTCATGAGCCTACAGCTACGTTATTGAATTAAATCCATGATGGAGAATGTCTGAGACAGAAACTGTTCACCTCTGTCCTCTATGACACAGGAAGTGGTCGGCAGAGGAGGCAGGCGAGAAAAATGCTCCGAGATGAAAACTTTTCCATCCCACTCTGCTCTGTCCTCTGCCATCACCTTCACCTTCACAGAGACAGAGAGGTCTGTCAGCTTCCCTTTAAACATTTCACTATATTCAAATGTAATGATAAAGAA
The DNA here is from genome assembly GCA_911649635.1 of Poeciliopsis gracilis. Lineage (NCBI taxonomy): Eukaryota > Metazoa > Chordata > Actinopteri > Cyprinodontiformes > Poeciliidae > Poeciliopsis > Poeciliopsis gracilis. The sequence goes on from CAJVRI010000715.1 coordinate 3,015,221, forward strand.
TTAATTATTCATGGTCAACCAGCTGAGAATTTGAGCGAAATTAAAGAACTGAGATAAGCAAACTTACAGCACTTGGTAAGAGTTCAGGATTCAGGCCATAACGAGACTCAGAGTTGGGAGACTGCAAAGAAAACAAATACTTTAATGAACTTAAATTGATTTTTATCTTCCAGCCTTACATTCAATAAATTCACATACAAAAGAAACTTTTGACAGTTGAGCAAATTTCAACTTTGAGGAGTGTAAAGCCTTTATATCTCTGCATTGAGCTAATATATATATTTAATCAATAATTTAGCAACACAAAATGGTTTTTGAAGTATTAAATGGTTTTCAATTAAAATGTATTGACAGACCTTGGAATTAACTCAATTAAATATTCTAATCGCGTTCCATCTGAAGTTTTACTTCATTACACATCTTTTGTTTACTTATATGACTTAACTCTTTAAGTATTGCAGTAATTCCTACTAAATATCCATATGTCCAAATATGTTATTTATGACGTTTAATGTTCATTCACCAACCTGTGGTGTCAAATTCTGATCCGGAGGAGATGCAGTGGGCACAAAGTCATTTATGCTCCCTGAAAAAATACAAATAAAAACTCTGGTTGGAGAAGTCATTTTAATTTTGATAAATTTTGGATGTTTTATTCTGATTCCTTCAATGTTACTTATGACCAAACCCACACAGAGCTCACCTTTAGAAAGTGCTGCAACGCTCCACAGAGGCTGCTGCTGGACGGGAACGCTGGGTGACGTCAGCGCTTCATTGAATCCAACAGAAGATCCCGAGTTTCCCCCGTCGGAGGCAAGATGTTGATTGTGGTTTAACTGAGGGTCAAAACACGGAGAGCTAGCGGGAAGAGGATTTTGAGCTGGTGGCTGATTCAGAAGACTTCGATATGTAAGTGGAGAATATGATGAGGGATCTACAGCTTGGTAAGCATTAGGAGCAGAATAATGTTGCACTTGCTGCGTTGCTTCATTATATGGAAGAGAGCATGGCGGTATGTTCCTTTCTTGAATAATAGGGGATAAAATATCAGGAATGCTCTGATAATCTTTACAAACATACTGCTTGCTGGGATGAGAGCTGCTCCTGGTAGAAAAAGCAGCAACATCACTTTTAGAGTAAACGCCAGATGCCTGCAGGTGGTTGTAGCTCAGGTTTTGGTTGGGTTCACAGCCCAGGCTGAGCTGCTGGAGGTCAGGGAGAGGTCCTGCAGGCGCATCAGAGGACCAGCCGTTCTGGACCGCCCACAGCGGACAGGGAGGGTGGCTCTGATTAGGGGACGGGACGTCCATCATCTCCCATAAAAATCAGAAATCAGAATTTTTCTCATTGGAGGCTTGACCTGATGAGACAACAAAGCATAACAGAGAACATTTAATATTCAAAATATAATTGATTTTTCTGACTGTTTCTGACAACTTGTAAAGTTCAGCAGAGTTAATATGTTTTTTGGTTCTTTTCCCCATTAGTTCAAATGAAAGAAACATGTAACAATAAGAAAACTCTTTCATTTTCAAAAGGTCAGTGCATCAGAGCCTTGACCTCAACCTAATAGAGAATATTTGGGATTAGCTAAAGAAGAGAAGGTGACCCAACATTAGTGTCTGACCTCACAAATGCTTTATAGTAAAAATCTTAACCTTTATAAAAAGCCTTACTAAAATAAACGAAGCAGTATGTGCATAGAATAAATTATCAATGTCTATGTAAAGGCGATTAGGCCAATACTTATTGCGATATAGTATTTATAGGCATTTTTGAGATTGAATAACCTATTATAACCCCCATGTCTACCAACCTAGTAAACATTTAAAATGCAAAAATAACTGTTATATAGTGACAACTTTTGCCACATCTTAAGCTATGCTATCACAGTAAAAATAAAACTAAAGCGGGATTATTTAATGATTTTATTACAGCTTCTTAGTTGTGCTAGCTAGCCAGCAGAGACTCTCCAATGACAGAGACGTTTCTGTCGTAAATGAGGTCCTGAAACAGACGCTCTACACACACACACACCAACTCCAAATTAGCATACAAATAAAATAAAAATCTTCAGCTAGACATATGTAGCGTGAGTGAATAGATAGAGGAGTCAGTACCCTTTGGCATCAACGGAAACAGGAGAGTCCGACTGCCTCGGTGCCCGTGAACGTTACGAATGTCGGTGTCTTCATTTTCCCCTCAGCTCCAACGGATCTCAAACACCCGGCCTTATATTGTACGGGAATATGAACCTAATCAAGATAAATACAACCTCATCGTTTTGGACCAGACACTAACCAGCCTCGTCTAGAAACCGCAACGTTAGCATCACGGAAAGTAAGAATCAATACAGCGCGCTTCCGGTTGTCCTTTCAAAATAAACGATTCCACAAGTAAAAACGTAAAGCAGCTCACTTGAGGTAATGTATAGATTTTAACAACATTTCGGAAGAATCCATGTTTACACCTCTTGATACACTAATTTTGAAGAGAAGAAATAAATTATTCAACGCTACATTTAGCTTTTTTTAATGTATAAATTCCTTACATTTACCTTAGATTTGGGCCACTACAAGATGACCTTGAATTGAGAAAACAAATAAAAAATGTATCCTGTATGATTCAAAGATTCACTTTGTGGAATCTTTAAATCCCACAAAATCAGAAATGGATAGATTTTTATCTACAAGTAACTGATAACAGTTCACAACCAGGCCTTTTAATGTGGTATTAAAAGGCCACATTTATACAACTACAACTTTTGGTTGTAGTTGTAGTTATTTACAACTATTTATTTAGTTGTAAATAATACAACTAAATCAACACAGAAATGGTTTATCAGTTACAAACCAAAATTTCTCACATGGTTGTTTTATACCATAAAAATAAACCCCACATAAAAATAAACTTCTGTGGGCTGAGCTTCGTGGAAGAAGGTTGGAAAAGTTTTTGATATATTCATTATTCTATGATAATAAAAAAAAACCTCACTAAATATACAATGGTGAAAACTGATTTATTATAAAAATTGTAAGTGCACAAAAGTTAATTTCCTCTTCAAAACTTGTATTTGGATTACAGGGTTGAAACAAGACCGTTCAGTTCAGTTGTGGAGTGAAGGTGATTTTTTTAGTCTAGAAATGTTTACAATGTTATTAAATCTGGGTTTCAAACAAATAACAACCCACTGTGATGCACGACAACCTGTATATGAAAAGCATAAAACTTTCATCTTTGATATTGAAATTATGTAAACAAACAAAAGTGCATAATTTATCTGCTATTTAATTAAAATAAAAAAGAAGTACTTTTATAGAATGATTTTTTAAAAAACATAGCAATCTAAACGTTAATCTAGGTGGTCTCCAACTCTAGTCTTGCAACATTTATAACAACATAACTGAGACTAATGAAACCCTTAACAGAAACAGTTTTTTTCCCCAGAGTACATTAATAAACAAATAAATGGGAATTAGACAAACAAGATACAAACGTCAACAAAAGTACTTGTGTAAATTGATGGGAATGGAACGTTTTTTTTTTTTCAAAACATCTTTAAGAACACCAAAGAACAGCTACAACTGGTCGTACCGTCCAGAACTCTTACGAGGCTGGTCCTGCCTGGATCTTTTGGTTTTTGAAGCAGGCCCTAAAGAGCCACTCTGTCGCTGCAGAGTAGTGATTCTGTTCCTAACGTAGTCCTTCACGCCTTTCCAACAGCGGTTCTTTAGAGCGTGAGGCTCGGCGCCGAGGCACCGAACGCAGTCGTCTTTCTGAGGAATCTTTTGCTTTGTGATGAAGTTCATCAGGTGTTTTTCTACGGCTTGGACCTCAGCTTTGTTCCACATATGTTTGGATTTCTTTTGCAGACCTGGAGAGGCTGAATGAAACAAAACGAAAAGAAATAAGCTCTAAATATAATAATTGCGCTGTTATTAAGAATAGTACAGAATCAATCTTTCAAATTAGAGCTTTAATCATCTTAAAAGTTAATTGTGTTTTAAAACCTTGTTTGTGATCTGAGGAAAATGTTGAACATTTTTCTAGCATGATTGCTCTCATTTCAGTAAAAGGAGAGAAATGACATTGATTAGTCAAAATATGGTGAGATGAGTTGAGAGAAACACTTGTGATTCTTTGTTATTCTATTTGAAAATCACTTTTAACATAAAGCTAATAGTCAGGAAATGAAGTCCAGCATTTATGATGCGCTCAAAATTTTACTATGGACACCTTTTGTTAACATCAATCGCATAATTTGCTGTAGTTCACAGCTAACATCAAAATGCTAAAAAAGGAGGTTATCCTCTTTGCCATAGTGCTGCAGACAGACTATCTGGGTAAGATGGGATATAATTCATTGGCTTTTGTATAAATACCTTTTTCTTTTGTTCTGCTGGTCTTAGCAGGAGCATTCATGCTGCAGCTTGTTGTTGCCGCATGAGTTTGTGGTAGAAAAAGATTTGACGAATCAAAGCTGCAACTGGAAAAAGCATCCTGATGCTCTGGTGCAGGTTGTTCTTCACTCGGAGTTTGTAATCTCCCTGGTAAAAAAAATAAAAATGAAATAAAGTTCTTAGTATTTACAAGAATGAGCAGTTTGTTTAAGAGTGCTACATTTGTTTTTGTTGAAAGATGGAAATTACCCATTAAGTTGTTCCTAGAGCTCCATGATGTCCCCTTCCTGGACTTCCTCTTGGATTTTGAAGGCACTTTGGAAGATCCACTCCGTCTCTGCAGAGATGTGATCCTGTTCCTGACGTAATCTTTTACACCTTTCCAGGAGCGGTTCTTCAACGAGTGCGGCTCGGCTTCCAGGCACCGGGTACAGTCGTCCTTCTGGGGAAGCTTGTGCTCTTCAATAAAACGCATCAGATGTTTTTCTACGGCACAAACCTCAGCTTCGTTCCATTTAGGTTTTGGTTTGTGGAGCGAGTTTGAGCCTGGTGAGAAAAAAAAAAAAAAAGAAAACTCAAATGATTTACTTGATTTATTTTATCTTCTAGTGTTTAATTAACTTATATGTTAAATAAAATGGGAATTAAAATAAAAGCTAAAATACTACTGAGTGCTCTGCTCACAATCTGCTGTTTTTGCATCAGACATATCAAATTTTTTCACAGAAATGTGAACTCCTGATGTTTTCATCCACCCAAAAAAAAAAACCAATTTGTGCTGAGATAGACGGCTGAACAGTTATGTTGCGTTTTATCCAACTTTTACATAATTTATATGAGACATGAAAAAGCAGAAAACACAGTAAATCCGAATGTAAACAACGGCTGAGAATTACATTTATGAACTTATGAAAGAAATCTGTTCAACTAGAGCACATACTACGACTTTACTCTTGTGACATTATGACTTTAATCTCATACTTTTTATTTTTTTAATTTGCGTGGCCCCAAATACTTTGTTGGAAAAGTTTCCAATTATGCAGCAGACACATAATCTACATTTAAAACCTGGCTGAAATGTTCCTGGCTGTTGAAGCATTCTTTAATTATTTTGAGAATAATAAAGTACTTGCACAATTGTATTAGAAATGCAAAAAATAATTTCTGATTCTCAGTTAAAAACATATAAGCTTAGCAGCAGTAGTATGAATGCCTATGCAAAAAAAAAAAAAAACCCAAAAGCAATACCAAAACAAAATCTGATTTTCAGCAAAAGAACTGAATTGAGCATCAAGACCTGCAGTGTGAATGTTACCATAGTTACCTTTTCCTTTCTGAGACACTGAGTGTCTAGATGCTGAACTGGGACCTGCACTGGACTTTTCTTCGGCTTCCACTTCTCCATTTGGAGCCTGTGATGTCACTGAAGGTGCACCATATTTGGCTTTAATCACTGCATGTTGCGCAACAGAACATAGATATTATCAACAAAATACAGATGTTACCAGAACTCTGCCGTGGCATATGCTTCTTTTTAGTGATGCTGCTCTTTGATAGTTCTTTGGAAGATCCGGTTTGTCTTTGCAAAGTTGTGATCCGGTTTCTCACGTAGTGCTTCACACCTTTCCACGAACGATTCATCAGCGCGCGCGGCTCGGCCTCGAGGCACTGAACGCAGTCGTCTTTTTGAGGTATTTTGTGCTTCTTGATGAAACTCATCAAGTGTTTTTCTACGGCCTGAACTTCTGCTTTGTTCCATGCAAGTTTGGCCTGGCTGTGCAATCCTGTGAAAGGGAAAATATATGAAGATGGGAGTCCTTAAATTCATATGAAAATAGATATTACTGGAGCCCATCTGGAGTTCCCAATTGTGCAGCAGACACATGATCAACATTTAAAACCTGGCTGTTAAAGCATTCTTTAGTTATTTTGAGAATAATAAAGTCACTTGCTAAACTCTATTAGAAATGCAAAAATTTATTTCTGATTCTCAGTTGAAAACATATGAGATCAGATTCTTACCGAAAGTAGATTTAATTGCTTTATTTTTCTTTAAAAAAAAAAGCCTAGTTTCTATTTTCTGAGTTTCTTTCTGTTCAGCTTTCACATGTTTTTTCTTACTGCAAGTGTTTTGCATTTTTGAATAAATATATAACGCTAAATAACATTCTGGGAAATCATTGTGATTATTTCACATAAGTACCTTCAGCCTTTGAGTTTTTTAATGCATCAGGCATACTGCAGCCAGTCGCTCCTCTGCGCTGCTGGTAAAACTGCAGTGGCCCTGAAAACAGTGACAGAAAAACAAGACAATTCTTTAAAGGCTTTTTAATTCCCGATAACATTTTACCAGCTTTAGAACTGATTTCATTGTTATTTATATATATATATTATATAGAGTTTTGCATTTCTAAGCAAAACTCTAAATTAATTATTTCTTCATAATTAAGTTATTTGGTAATTATTCTTTTAAATAATAATTAATAAAATTGTGTGATGTTTTTATTCTATTTAACCAAATGTCATTTTTAAAATAAGTCAAATTTCTTAGTCTCTTTACAGTTAGACCAACTGAGCATCAAAATCCAAACCAAAGTGAAGATCAAAGGATTTGGTAGTTTCTAGTCTAAGCAAATTCGTACATATTCCTGTTTAATACGCCCTAAGTAAGCTAAATGGAAGTATATAAATAGATTTCAAAGTATATGCTCTTAAAAATATTTCTAAAATCAACATTTGATCTTTTCTACTTGAAAAATTTTTACTATAATATCAATGTAGCATAAGGCTGATTTGTTGATTATATTTGGTTTAACCAATTAATAACTGGACGGCAAAATGCATTTAAAAAGCTTTGGCTACAAACCAAGTTCAAGTATTCACTGAAGGAATACTGTTATTGCATTTTATTTATGTTTTCAGTTTTTAATACATTTTGCATCGTGCATAAAAATGTGCCAATTGTTTTTTAATCCAATAATTGATGAGTAAAATAATAATGAGCTGCAGCTCTAATTCTAACATTGGATTCACTTGCCAACTTAATGAATTAAATTAGCTCAAAAAGAGGAACATTACCTTCAGACTCCATGACAGAGTCATCACACATCATGTCGTTGATTTGCCGCAGAACTTGGATGTCACTATTGGGGCCCAAAACTTGCTTGACCTCCTCGTCATCCAGATTAAGGAGCTGAAGCAACGGTGCAAAATGCCTGCGGATTTTCATCACCACCAGCACAGAGGGGTTTTCTGCTCCACATTCTTTGACATGACACTGAATGCAAGACGAGCCTTTCTGAGCAGTGAGCGAATGCTGCCGGGAAAACACGTACGGGTTGTTGCTCAGAATGCCACATTTTTCCCGAACGCTGATCAAAAACTCAATAGATGACTCAAAAGAAGGCTTGAGGATGATGGGCACGACTCTCCCACAGTTCCCTCTGATGGTAACTCTACTGAACAAACCACACAGTTTTCTTTCCAGCTTTGTGACGGACACGTCCATGTCGTCACAGACGTCTGATCGTGTCCGTGACTCGAAAGCTGTCAGTGAAATCGACGCCACCTCTCCGGGAAGTCTCCTGTTGAAAAGAATCGTCCGAGCCAGAACCACCCTGGCCAGAGCCGCAAAGTTTTCTGAACAAAGGTTCTCGCGAAGCTTCTTCTCTGCAGCGTGATGAGCGGTTTCCAGGTGGTAATAAAGACGTTTCACATCTTGAGCAGACGGCACTTTGTTTGCTCTTCTCTTCTGCATGTCTTTAATATTTGATAACGCCACTGAAGACACATACTTAGTCCATTTTTTGTCGTACATGGAGAGGAATATTTTGCATGACTCTACCACTTTGGTGTCACCAAGGTTCTTGGCATTTTGCTGTACAATGTTGCAGATTTTCTGAAGATGGTAACCAAGCTTGAGGGCAAGTGACGGTGTGTTGTACTGTTTTTTTTCAGGGTCGTATTGCCCCATCACCTTCACAGCAGACACCACATGTTTAAAGTTAGAGGGCTTAAAGAAATCCTCAAAACTCTTCATAGGGGTCGATTTTTGAGCCTCGAGCAGAAGTCTTGCAACATGTCGAAGGTTTTGTCTTGCGTATTCATGCTGTTTTGGATGACTGATATATTTCTTAAACATTTCCTCTCCATACTGCAAAATAATCCGGTTTTCCATGACAGTTTCAGATACGTTGTCATACACCATCACGCCAATGAGGTTCTTAAACTCCTCACTTATACCTTCACAATTTTTAGTTAAAAGCGCACAGTGTGATACGACTCGCTTTGGTATCCCCTGCGAGTCGTCTTCTGTCTTAAGATTTTCCCTGCACCTTTTCATATGGAGGTGGATGCATCTTTTCTGATAGAGTCCATGACAATAAATGCAGTGAACAAAGTCTGTTGCTTTCGGAGAAGTTGTAAGTCGACCTCGTACAACAAGTTTTCCCTCCCCTGTCTTTAAAACATCTTTGTTGTGTTTGAAGTTTCCGTCGTTTGTTAGTTTTTGCCATATCTTTCTTCTTTCCACTGAGTTGGCAGGATACTGAAATACAACGGCAACCTCGAGCCTGTCGCTGTGGACGTTCGTAAGATGCTTCGACATTTTGGTCACCGGTCTTCCACAAAACAGACAGTAATTTCTCTTGGTGGTAGAGTGTCCGTTCTTTGCTTTGGAAGTTTCTATCTCCACCTTTCCATACTTCTCATTATCTTCAGATGTCTTTGGTGAAGAAGGGGTATTTTCTTCCTCCGACAAAGAATCGTCTGAATTTTCTTCCATTTTCACTGCGTCATCCTCCTGACGGCTGGGACTGAGACAATCCTCAGAGTTGGCATCGTCCTCAGACTGGGAATTTGAAAAACTGACTTCACTTTGAGGCGCATAATCAGAGCCAGCATCAGAATCCTCTTCCGACGCGCTGCAACTTTGATCCATTTCCTGAAACATAAAAGAAATATGGAGCAAAATGAATAGCTAATTTAAGAAATAGATAACGCAGAATATTCCATCTCAATTCATACATTTTCGACTTAAATCAATACACTGCAAAAACACAAAATCTTACCAAGTATTTCTAAAGCAAATATTGCTGCATTCTTAAAATAAGACAAAACAAACCTACAAGTAACTTTTCAGCACTTTTGAGAGATACAGGAGTTTAGAATTACTTAATATTGATTAAAAATACCAGTTCCACTGGCAGATTTTGTCACTTAACTAGATATTTATCTGTACATGTCCACAGACACAAGGTTTTTGTAATAATCTTTATGAAACTGCCTTTGTACGGGTCATGAACCAAGCCTGAAAGGAAAACGGTACCGACCTCAGATCCAGCTGGTGACAATGGAGATTCTGGCACCGTGTCAGAGAAACTTTGTTCATCACAGAGTGAAGGTGAGGAACAATTTGCTGCAGGTGGAGACTAGAAACAAACAAAACCCGATAAAAAAAAAAAATCTGTGATTAAGAACTGGACTTCATAGTTGATCTATAAACTTTAAAGAAACCAGCAGGAAACAGTTTACAATAAATGTAGAGCTGCTTGTTCTTAAGTGGTGGTTAGAAAGCATAACTTACCTGAACATCGTTGTTTGCAGGCTCCTCTTCGTCATCGGAAGGCATTGACTCCAGCTTAATAAGAAAAACAATACAAAGTTAAAACTACCCATCATCTTTACTTGAAACTGTTGAAACCTGGACAGAAAAAATAACAATAACTGTATTTTAACCTTTGCATACTTACAAGTTTATCAAGGTTTTCCAACTGCTTAAGCAGCTGAGCACGCTGATTTAAAATTAAGGAACGTCTTTGGTTGCCTTCAGTCTGAAAACAAAAAATAATAAGTACACATTTAAAAAAAAAAAAAAATTTCTCAGTGGTGCTCAATGCTTTAAAATAAAGTTTTCTTTTTTAAAAAAAAACAAAAAACAAAACCTGTCATCTTCTGGAGAGATAGTTTAATGATCACATCCTTACCGAAGGCGGACAACTATTCTCCTGCAACGGTGGTTTGTCAACATGACCAGCTTCTCCTGAAGGTACCCACTGATGCTGCTCCGTGGAAATGGCTGAATCAGAGATGTTTGCGTATGTATTGCCATTATTTTGCCCTCCAAATGTTGCTTGAGGCATGTTAACATTCGGCCCACATGATGAAAAATCAAAGGATGGATTCTGAAAATCGTGTGATAACCCAAGACCAGGCAACTGAGATTGACACATTTTGTAATTGGTGGTCTGAAGAGGTAAATTCTGGACCCCACAAGGTAGTGGACTCTGGTTTTGCTGGGAAAGAGAAAGTGGAGGGATTATTTTTGCCTCATTTGTTGTCTCCAACCCTGAAGGTGTGTAAAGAGTTTGCGACTCAAAGGTCATCCCATGAGACGCAGTAGTGATGGCGGGGTTAGAAAAAATTGAGTTGGAAGAAAAAATGCTGTGCATGTTGGCAGCCTTTAACAGGTTGTTGTTTCTGGAGGACGAGCTGCTCAGATTGCTCATACAGCTCTGATTGGACGTCTCCAGGTGGCCAAACAACGATCTCTGGACGGAGGCAGAACCCAGACTGAGAGGCTGAGAGTTAGTGTAAAGATTCATGGGGAGTCCTTGAGCTGAAGTAGTGGACCAGCCATTCTGGTCCAACCATGTTGGACAATGTATGTGGTTCTTATTGGCAGCAGAGTTGTCCATCGTATTTCATGGCTATCCAGTTAGTTGCTTGGAGTCTCCTATTTTATAATTGCAAGAAGAAAAGCAATTATAAGTTTAAATTCTCCACATACCTTTACAGTAAAAACAGCTTTTTGAGTAACAGTGGGGCAAAGTTGAGTATCACTTGACTCAAGTCACCTGATAATTTTCCTGGCATGGCAACATCCTAATACTGAATCACACTTTGTGAGGTTGCATATTTGATTTTAGGAAAAGTTCAAATGTGTGGTAACTTTTAATTATTATTTTAAGCTAAATAAGAGCTGTGGCTCTGCCAAGAAATTATTTTGCTGCTATCAAAAAATCTGCAGCTGTTGTTTATGTTGCCATTATTACTTTGAGGATCTTCCTATTGGTTTTTCGTTTCTCCACATTTATAGTTTTGCTTCTAATTAAGTCAAAGATTTTTTTTAAATATAAATTAAGTAGTCTATTAGTTATTGTTTCCAGCTATTTATATTCAAAATATTATTTGATTTGATTATTTATTCAATAAAAACAACCTAGCATTTTTTTTAATTTTTATATCTGTTCTTAAATATATTGTTTAACCACAATGATTCAGGCTAAATGTATTTTTGTTTCCATGTAAATTGTAAAAATGTGATTTAATTCAGTCAATTTATATTGTGTCAATATGAAGGCATTTTCAAAAAGTAATGACACACAACAATCTTGAATTATTATTTAAACTAGTTTAAAAAGTTTCTAAAGAAAGCTATCAAACTGCATCGGGTCAATGATTTCTGTTCACTTGACAAGCACATAGCAACAACCACTTGCAATGTGTCGTTGACTTTGCATAAATCCCCCATCATGAATATGCATGCAGCAACACTAGAAAGCATAAGTTCCCAAAAATTGGCGCTCCGCAACATCAATGTTTACAAATTCAAAACTGATTGGATTAAATATTTGTGACACATTTCAGCTGCCACCCTGCATGCCAGTAATACATTTGACCACAAATATAGTAACTAAATTGTTAGTGATAACTGTAATCAATATCCAATGATTATAATTACTAATGGTGTTGCATTGTCATTAATAAAATTGATCATCGCCCAATAACATTTGAACTTAGCCCCCTACCTCCTTATCCTGCAAGGTTAAGCGGGTAAAGACCATCACTGAATGGGAGCTACATTATCTCCCTTGTAAATGTTTCCATTTTCAAAATAAAATTTCTCTCTGAATTTCAGATTCTTTTAGTGCAGAATTTCGTTCTTATTTTTTTTCTTTTTTGGAAACCTGATCTCATCACTCGCTATTTGCAAGAAACAAACACCTAAATATTCAAAGTAAACATAAACACACTCATCCATCGCGCAGGTGTCTGTTAGCTAGCTGCTTTGATGAGATGCTAACTGCACGATTAGCTCTGAATATTTCTGAGCTGATAAACATTCCAAGTAGAAAAAGCTAGAAAAAAAAGCTGCTAAAATTAAGTCCTGTTATTTTTGTAACAAGTAATTTGAACACTGAAAACATACCTGCGAAAATCTCGTGTGGTTTTCTTTTTTCTCACTAGCTTCAAGTATGTCATTTCCGGTTGATGACGTTCTTCTTCTTCTTCTTTTTTGTTTCATGGCGGTTGGCAAACAACTTATAGGTGCATTACCGCCACCTTCCAGACTGGAGTATAGATCAGATGTTAATCCACTATAATCTTCCCATAAAACCTGTTCTCCTTAAAAAAAAAAAACTACATCCCCAGACAATCTTTGAAGCAAATCCATAATATCCCATTTATTTTTATTCCTATTTAATAATCTAATGTATCCCTCCCTTTCCTGAACGTACTTACTACATTCTAAAAAAAATATGATAAATTGTTTCTAATTTTCTACAATAATTAAAGACCTGTACTATGTTGATTCATTATTTTCAGAGTACTGTATGTCCAAATCCTGTATTAATCTAGATATAGTATCATCTTCTTGTTTACTCCTATTACATTTCCTGAATTCCCCAACTTTTTTCTGGATGCTATAATAAAATCTTGCATTGCTTCCTCTATCCCACTGTTCGTGCCATTTCTTCTTAATATACATTTTACTAATATTTTTAACCTAATTTTTGCTTATTTTAATATTTAAATCAACAATAACCTCTTTTGCTGCATTTTTAGCAAAACTATCTGCCAGGTCATTTTCTATTACTCCAATGTGGGCAGGAATCCAAACTATTTAACACGAGAGCCATAAACCTGTAATCGTTTGATGCCTGTAATCTCTCCTCCTTCAATTATTTTCTTTAGCTCTTCCAAGTTTTCTCCAACAGGGATCCCTGAAATCACCCTTTACTCCTCTTTTTTTTTCCCCACTACCTTTCTTTCCAACACTTCTTTTTTACATACCATTTGTAGTTTTAATGCCTTATTATTTTGCTCAGCATTCTTACAAATAATAATAAAACTTTAACTAGTTCTACATCTCCAATAACTTTCTTGACAAACTGATAGGATTTAACCCGAATCATACCCTGTTCAGCCTTAAATATTAATATAACTTTAAAGTCTTTCATTTTTATTTCAACTCTTTCTTCCTCATGTTCAAGAGATCTTTCACCAGCATTTTGTCCCCTTTTAACCTTATCTCGTCCCCCCCCCCTCTTCTATTTTCTACCATAGACCATCCTGTGTCCATATTTTCATCTTCTGAACGACCCCCCCTACAACTAGCCATCTCGATCCACTCACAGTCCAGATTTTGCCAAAGAAACACCTTAGAAATCAACTTATTACTCGCCAAAATAACGTTTAAACGCCTCCACGTTCAAAAATCCGCGTTCTCCAATCACCAACCGGCCTTCCATCCCTGCCGCCCGCTTCAAATATGTCATTTCCGGTTGACGACTTCTTCTTATTCTCCTTTGTTTTGATATCAGGTGCATTATCGCCACCATCTGGTGGAAAGTGGAACACCGTCCATCCATCCATTCCTTTTGGGGGGGCAAAATGAATCTACGTAGCCGAACGTAGACAACAACATCAGTAGTCTACAGACTACTTGTCAACAAGCTAAAGTCCAGGTGCAGACATCAATGGAATGCAGTTATTTTTATTTATGTGCATTTTCAGTAAGAAATTACAAATTCAGCAGTGGAATTGATGCAAATATGAGTATAAAGTTACTTCAGTTTTTATCTTTAGAGAGCCAAAGCAAAATTAAAATAGAAAAATGACTAGCTTGCATCCATCTGGTTTTAATTTTTCAGCCTTTAATAGTAAAATCTTAACTAAACTTTAATTAAATAAAGCCACAAGAAACATTACAATGTTATTCATTTCCTTAGTTCAGGAGCTATAATATTATTACCAGTGAACAAATTTACAGAACATCATCCTATACAGATGAAGGAGACTTCAAACCTTTAATAAGATCAAATAAAAGAGGAGAAACACACAAAACCCAATAATCGAGTCCCATTTCACAACAGTAAAGTATCAAGCTTTGAGCCCTGAAATTGAATTAAACATCTGAATCCCTGATTCCTCCTCAGCAAAAATAATCTATATAAATATTAAACAAAGCAATGCAAAGAATTTCATCACAAACACTTTGAAAATCTCAGTATGGCATTAAAATGAAGAACGGCTTCAACCCACCACAACCAACTCAGACACAAACAAAACAAAATAAATGTTTCATATTAAGAAGTGAAAGTTATTTTTTATATAATAGTCATTAGTAAAAGCTAAGGAATTTTGGATATTTGGAAAAGCATTTTAAAAAGTCTACCAGAATTTCCCCATTTTATTTTTAACATTTTTATTTTTTTAATGTTTTTATTTAAATTAAAAAAAAAAAATTGTAGTATTGTATGTTTGCATGTAGTATTCATAGATATATTCTGTTTTCTGATGGAACATACCTGTCTTACTCTGGTTTTATTACTCAGGGAGACGTTTTACAGACTTTAACATGAGATGTTTTCACCTGACCGGCCTTTCCGATGCAGAAGTATGGAAAGAGTTTCTCAGAGAAAGTGTCTCTGTGACTGCAGAGGAGACTCCTGTCCTCACAGTTGTAGAAGGACACCTCTCCCCCATCGTAGTCCAGATGGATTCTGATCCTCTGCAGATTCCTCCTGACTGTCACTGCCTTGCCTGCCCCGTTGGAGTATTTTCCACCGCGATGCACCAGAACTAAAACTCCAAACTTAGCTGAAGCAAATGTCTCTCTCTTTCGGTCGAAGGACTCTTTAACCAAACCAATTATCCAGTCAGGATGGTCTCCCACCATCACCTCCCAGCTGTGCTTCCCTGAGCTGTAGCCCTCGGAACCGAAAACGTTGGCGTACTTGATGTTTCTCTCTGGGTTGTCAGGAAGCTGCTGCCATGTTTCTCCACATTTAACACCAATCAGATCATCGGTCAGATAGAGGCTGGGGTGAGCAGTGTTTGGATCCAGAATGACGGGACTGTAGAGGGCCTTCCCCTTCATCTTCTCCCAGACTCTGAAGGACAGGTTGCCCAGGTGTTTGGCCACATCTATCAATGCTCCTGGAATCACCTGTGGGTCTGGCAGTGACCTCTGACTTCTGGCTTTGCTCTGAGTGGCCTTATAGGTGCTGAGGAATGGCAAGACAGTTTTGCGGAGATCCTCTTCAATTGCACAGATACTGTCTGTCAGCAAAGAGATCTGTTCCTGAATCCTGCTCAGAAATCTGTTGATAGTCGTTCCCTTCTGCTCCTCTTCCTGCCTCAGAGCTGCCAGTCTGGACTCCTCTTCCTCTTTCAGGAACTGGTGGAGCTTGCTGAACTCTGCCCTGATCTGACTCTCAGTTGTCAACACCTGGATTTTTAGGTGTTCTGCCATTTCGCTGTATGCTTTCTCCGCCTGCATGTTCCAGTTCCTCTTGTCCTGCAGAGACTTTAAATCAGATCTGAGCAGCACCTTCAGCTCGTTGATCGCCTGGTCAATTGGAACCACTTTGTGGTTTTGGTGGAGAGTGAACTCACACATGTGACAGACAGCCCTCTGCTCATCTTTACAGAAGTATTTTGGATCATCTGGATGAATGCTACACACCACTATTAGCTTCTGCTCTGGTTGGAGCCACGGGGATGGTTCAGGCGCTTGTCTTCCAGCAAAAGAGTTGGCGAGTTCCTTCAGAGTGTAGTTCACTGAGAGGTTTTCTCTTGAGGATCTTCTTCCACAAGTGGGGCAGTTTTTGCTCCTAGATTCTTGCCAGAACCTCTGCAGACAGCTGGCACAGAAGTTGTGGCTGCAGCTCAGAGATACGGGATCCTTCAGCGTGCCAACACAAATGGGGCAGCTCAAATAACTTTGAAAAATAGCCGACTCAGCCATCTTGTGTTGTCTTCAGGAAAAAGGACTCGCAGATTTGTCTGCAGTGTAATATCCTGTAAATGCTGAGGTTGTGTAGCGATGATGTTCCTGTGACGGTGGATCGGGTCTGTCCGTGGAGAGAAACGGTTGCATTGTTTTTACTCCACAGTGACGTGTCACCAGTCAGACAAGTTGTGTTGTGTAATTGCTTTTCTTTGTTCATCAAATTTCCTTGTACTCTAAAAACTAAAAATAATACAAATAAATTACATTTTTACATTCATAACATGTCTTCTGTTAATTTTTACATAAGGACATTTCGAGGTTTAGAATCTCAAAGTTTGTGCTAAATTTTACAACCATTCTACATTTAAAGAGTTTGTTTCAGCTCACCATAAACAGGACAAGCAACATTTTTTTCCTTTAGCCGTTTAAAGAAACCTGTTCTTCTGTACTTTCATTGTGAACGTTCCCATCTTTGTGAGGCTGCAGGTTAAATGACGAGTCAAGAAGCAAACTGTGAAGCTTCTGTACTTGAGAAAGTGTAAAACATAGCGACATCCACCTTCTTTCTCAAGTTTACATCCATTCAACATTAAAGCTGCAGTATTTAACTCTTCTAAAGTATACACGTATATACACTTACATACATATATTTTGAATATTTGTCTAAGTATGGTATGAGATAGATAATCAGCGAAGAAACTCACTAGTTCTAACTAAAAATAATTAGAGTCAGGAGAAAGGTCTTACCTCTGCATGTGGCGCCGCTCATCTCCCCCTTTCACTCTCCGTTTACTATCTTAATAAGTTTTACTACGCTACAGCTAGCAGAGCCTTTCATAAATGCTATGGCTAGTTAGCAAGCTCTTTGATTGGTGTGCTCACCAATTAAAGGTGTGCTCACCAATTAAAGGTGTGCTCACCAATTAAAGGTGTGCTCACCAATTAAAGGTGTGCTCACCAATTAAAGGTGTGCTCACCAATTAAAGGTGTGCTCACCAATTAAAGGTGTGCTCACCAATTAAAGGTGTGCTCACCAATTAAAGGTGTGCTCACCAATTAAAGGTGTGCTCACCAATTAAAGGTGTGCTCACCAATGAAAAGGTGTGCTCACCAATTAAAGAGCATGAAAACTGTCAACATCCCACTTCTTCTTCACCTGGAACAATTTACTGACTTAGAAAGATTTCCAAATCAATCAGATTGTGAAAACATCTGATGTCCACAGCCCACTCAGGTGACTCCTGTAGACTTTTCTAAGAACATTTCTTCATTCTTTTGTTGAAATATCTTTTCATCTGCAGTTGTCATGGAAACAACAGAAAGTTTTACGTCAAAGTTCATTAGATTTGTATTTGGAGATTTTATCTACTTCAACAAAAAAAAAAATTCCAGCTGAATTATGGCTCAAAGTTCAATTTTACTTTCATCAGAAAACCTTTACGGCCCAAACGTGGAGAAAAAACTATTTTTGCCCCTTGTTGATCACATCCAGGACATGAATGAAATATTTGTAATTTCTTCAGCATTTCTGAGTCCATCACTAATTTCCTTGAAACTTTTTTGTGTTTTTCGAATGTCACTGATTCCCCAACAGCTTTTAAAATAATTAACTCTATTTATTGTGTCATTGAATCCCATATTTCAGGTAAGGTATTGACTGCGCATAACCTCTCAACTAACTTATTAAAAATGATTTTAACTGTTTCTATTAATCTTGCAATCATGCTGGTATGCTATCAAAGTTTTTAATCTGTCTATTATAACTCCTGAAGACTGAAGAGTTGTTTTACTAGTGACTAGATTTGCTATAATATTAAAATTTGAAGAATAAGCTTATGAAATCAAGTTGCTTCATAGACCAATCCAAATCAATTTTATTCATAAATTACATTTAAAAACAATGTATCAACCAACACGCTGTACAGTACTAAAACAGATCAAGAAACAAATAATAATAAAATGTAAAAATGAAAACACCAAAAACAGAATACCATTTAAACAAAGACTGTTTAAATAAAAACGGAAACAACTCATACTGTGTCAAAAGCCACTGAAAATAAGAATGAGTTTTAAAAAAAGACTTAAAAACAGCAAGAAAATAACCAATCAATGTTTCTGTCTCCATATTGGGACGTTCAAATACAACATAAACATAAATGAGTGGATCCCCTGGGTAAACTATATGTGGTTTTAGATTTTTTTTTGCACATTTTCTATGTAAAATTGAGTCGTCGAAGTCTGAATGCATATATAATATTCGACATTGTAACTGATGTCGAAGTGTCTTGTTTTCTTCTCAGAAAAGAACAAAAAACATTTATTTTCAAACTTTACACTCTGTTTCTGTGATGCTTAAAAATTAATATTAGTTTTACAGACATTGATACTTGTAAGTTCCACATCTCCTGTTTTTCCAACACAGAAATAAGGCAAGAGTCTCTCAGTGAAAGTGTCTCTGTGGGTGTGGATGTGACTCATGTCTTCAGAGTCATAGAAGGACACTTCCCCTCTGTCATAGTTCAGCTGGACTTTAATTTTCCTGAGGCTCTGCTTCATTGTGACGATGGTAGCTTCGCCATCTGTGTATTTTCCGTCACCATGCACTAAACACCAGATTCCATATCTGGGCAACGCGTCTGTCTCTCCCTTCCTGTCCACAGACTCTTTGACCAAACCGATATTCCAGCGAGGATGATCTCCAACTTCCACTTCCCAGCTGTGTTTCCCTGAGCTGAAGGCCTCGGAACCGAAAACATTGGTGTAGTTAATGTTTCTCTCTGGATTGTCAGGAAGTTTCTCCTTTGTTTCGCAGCGTCTCACGCTGGTCAGATCATCAGACAGAGAGAGCCACCGGCTGGCGGTGTTTGGGTCCAGAATGACGGGACTGAAGTGGACCTGGTCCTTCATCCTCTCCCAGACTCTGAAGGACAGGTTGCCCAGGTGTTTGGCCACATCTATCAGAGCTCCTGAGACCAGCTGTGGATCTGGCAGTGACCTCTGACCTCTGAGTCTGCTCTGTGCGGTTTCATAACTGCTGAGGAATGACAGGTTGTCTTTCTGCAGCTCTTCTTTACCAGCAGAGATACCTTCTGACAGAGAGGAGATCTGCTCCTCAATCTTCTTTATTTTCTTTTTTATCGTCTTCTTTTTCTGCTCCTCTTCCTCCCACAGAGCTGCCAGTCTGGACTCCTCTTCCTCTTTCAGGAACTGGTGCAGCTTGCTGAACTCTGCCCTGATCTGTTTCTCTGTAGACGACACCTGCTTTGTGATGTGTTCGGTCATTTCATCGTATGTTTTTTCCATTTGTTTGTAATTCTCCTTCTTGTCCTGCAGAGACTTTAAGTCAGATTTCAGCTGCCTCTTCAGCCCACCGACTGCTTGTTCCATAGGAACCACTTTGTGATTCTGGTGGAGAGAAAACTCACAGACAGGACACACAGCTCTCTGCTCGTCTTCACAGAACAAGTGAGGAACCTCTGGATGTTTACTGCACAGCCCCATTTTAGCTTGATTTTTCCTCTCAGATGAAGTTTTCTGTCTTCCAGGTAAAGAGTTAGTCAGTTCCTTCATTTTAAAATTCACCCTCTTCACTATTAGATCATCATTTTAGATGATCTTTTTGTTTTTAAAGACAGCGGATCTTGAAGCAAATTTTTAAAAATCAGTTTCTTCTTGTCTTTTGTTCCAAAGCGTGAGCATGTGGACTCACCATTAAAGTTTCTTTTCCGCTCTCACTCAGGTCCAGCACTTTTTCAAGAGCGATCCACCATGTTGTGATGCCGTTTCCTCTCTGTTCAGCAGCAAGGATAATTCCTGTCATTCTGTCTGACAACTCAGAGACGTTTTACCAGTCAGACAAGCTCTGGTGACACCGATAAAAATGTTCTGCCTCTTTTGTTCCTGTGTTACTCTCCCGGTAATTAAAGCTGCTATTTTCTTTAAGCATTTTATTGAATGAGAACATAGAAAAAGAAGTAAAAAGAATTTGCTAAGAGGCTCTTTGTATGAAAAAGGTGTGTAATTTGGTTGTTGAAGCCAGAGAGCATTTCATTCTCACTTCTCTATAAACCCGATAAACAGCATTTTTGTCTTACGCTCAAACAGTGAGCTGGTTTCAGTGGGTGGAGAGAAGAATGTCAGTTAATCCTATCACCAAAATGTGAAAATTAAGTATTTCACTATGAAGACTTTAAAACATAAATGAAAGGAAAAAATGACTTTAACACAAATCAGACTATTTATTTATTTACTCATTTATTTATTTCAGTCATTTTTAACCTTTCCACACATTTGTCAAAAGAGAAAAAAAAACAAACAAGCAAAACAAAACAAAATGAAAAATTTTAAATAAAACACAAAAACAGCAGAAAACTAAATATTTAAATTCCTGTCAATGCCAAGAAAACAAAACGTGAGCCAAAAACAGCACAAGTTTACAATTCCATCACTTTTTTACATGTGTAGCATCATCATGCTGACTGAAGGCCACTGGGTTTCAGGTTTTCCTGTTCGGGTGGCAACAGCCGCATTCTGAACTTTGACTATAATATTTAAATGATTTTCAGCTGGTCAAACATTTCCTTCAGCTGGAACTGTCAAAGTAACCAGTTTGTTAACTTTCTGTTTGCAGTGACTAAACTGAGAGTAACAAATGAAAAGCGCGACAGGCGCACAGTCGAAGGCGTCTCTCATAAGGTGAATGTGTAACCAGACAAGCAGCCTGCCGCACCTTGGAGATTCACGAGTCAGCTTAGCTAAAGAAAACAAGATTTACAGGGAAAAAACACACGAGCCAGAAAAGCAATGAATCATTCAGCAGAAGTTGTAAAGTCCATTCAGTGTCAGTTCTGGACTGTCTCCTCACTGTTTGTATTTCTTTCATCTTCCTTTTGTTTTGTTTTATTTAATTTGGCAGAAAAACTGAGACAACTTCAACATAAATTAAAAAAACTGAAAAAATTAATACTCAATTCATTTATTGGGAAATTGCTAGAACTGAAATGATCTACGCCTTGGTTTTTATTTATGTTATAATTTTATTGGGATTTTACTGTCGATTTTATTAATGTATCTTTTTTATAAAGCTTCATTATAATTTTTAATTTATTACACATTTGTCAATGATTTATTGTGTAGCATTTTGTTCAGCTGTGGTTGTTGGAAATGTGCTTCATAAATAAACTTTGACTTGACATGGCTTCAAATTGCTTTACAATCACCAGTTGAACACAAAATCGTTTCAGTTATTTTCTGTTTTCCAGTAAAAGAATCTCAGTACATTTTAAATAAAACACAACTACAAGTAGCTTTCCAGAAAGATATAAGATCTGGTTTTAAGTCTAGGATTTCTTAACAGGAATTAAAATATCGAAATATTTTCTTATAAATGAAAAACTATGTAAATTGTTAATTATTACGAAAAAACGCCTTATTCAGCATTTATAACTGAAAATATTTTTTATTGCATCCCCTCATTGTGTTTTTGGTGACATAAAAATACAGGATCTTAAAATGTTTCAATTAAAAACAGAGTAAAAGCACAAAACAAGAAATGAATTAGTATTTAAACAAATACTTTACATTTGTTAAGGACTGCATATTGCTGTAATTGGGCCCTGGTTTGGGGAAAAAGGTGGCAATTAATATTTTATTTGTTCTGCCTTATATAAAGAGGAAAATATTCTTTAGATCTTATTGAAGGGCCTTTCAACTATAGAGTTACAGTGGTGATTAAATAACGGGTTTTCTGTCACTTTAGTTTAATAAAGTTAGGCTGAATCATTTTGCCTAACATTCTAGTGTTTCTCTGGGTCACATTCGTCATAAACTAGGCCACTGGCGCCGCACATCGACTGCAGTAACGCATTGATATCGAAGCCAAGCACCCTCCAAAAACATTGTAGTAATTAGTGTTTCGTGAAATCAGGGTTCTGCCCATTTTAAAGCCTTGCCAGGATGAGAAATCCTGGCAAGGATGAGAAATCTTACTATCTTCACAGAAAAATGACAGAGGGGAAGAAATAAGGACAAGGGAACATAGGAGCAAAAACCATCTAACCACCAACTTCACCAGTTTAGTATCTGGACTGGGTGCTTGCTGTCTTCCTTCATCTCCTCATGTTTCTATGTCTTGGGCCACTTCACACAGAAAACCTTCTCTTTCAATGCATTGAATCATCTTTCAGTATCTCAACCAGCCTCTGCTATGATGTCTTCATATGCTGCGTCCCTGGCAGCCAAAAGGATCATCCAATTGGTGCCACCCCATCATCGCCGTCTACCTATCAACGCCGGACCAAGCCACGTCACGGGCAATCGCCGACCAAGCTCCCGCTGAAAAGGACTTCCATCCATGGCATCTTCCACTTTCCAGCTGCGCTCAACCCACCTCCGCCCCTTCTCCACCTCCATCATCTCGGCTCTTCAGGCACCCATCCTTCACCGACCTCCACTACCAGTGTGTTGGTTTAATACTTTAAACCAACAAGAGCAAGCTTTATTTTTAAGTCAGTGAAAATAAAAACAAAACTTTGAATGTATTTAAAAAGATTTCTCAGTTTGACAGATTTTGAGATCAGAAGTTTTAGCATCACCTGCAGAATAAACAGTAAAATAAGGGAAGAGTTTCTCAGTGAAAGTGTCTCTGTGACTGTAGATGTGAGTCATGTCTTCAGAGTCGTAGAAGGAAACGTCGCCCATATCATAGTCCAGCTCGACTCTGATCCTCTGGAGACTCTTCTTCACCGGGAGAGTCTTGGCACCATTAGTGTATTGTCCATCACGATGCCCTAAACACCAGATTCCATTTTCTGGTGTAAGCTTTGCTGCTCCCTTGTCAACAGACTCTTTAACTAAACCCACAATCCAGTGAGGATGATCTCCCACCTCCACATCCCAGCTGTGTTTCCCTGAGCTGAAGCCCTCAGAACCAAAAACGTTGTTATGCTCAGTGTTTCTCTCTGGATTATCAGGAAGCTGCTGCTCTGCGTTTCCACATCTCACACTGGTCAGATCATCAGACAGACGGAGTCGTCCATTTGCAGTGTTTGGGTCCAGAATGACGGGACTGAAGTGGACCTGCTCCTTCATCTTCTCCCAGACTCTGAAGGACAGGTTGCCCAGGTGTTTGGCCACATCTATCAGAGTTCCTGAGACCAGCTGTGGATCTGGCAGTGACCTCTGACCTCTGGCTCTGCTCTGAGTGGCTTCATAATTTCTGAGGAACGACACGTTGTCTGTCTGCAGCAGCTCTTCTTCAACAGCATAGATGCTGTCTGACAGAGAGGAGATCTGATCCTCAATCCTCTTCATCTCTCTCCTGATAGTCTTCCTCTTCTGCTCCTCTTCCTCCCTCAGAGCTGCCAGTCTGGACTCCTCTTCCTCTCTCAGGAACTGGTGCAGTTTGTTGAACTCTGCTCTGATCTGTCTCTCTGTGGACAGCAGCTGCTTCTTGGAGTGTTGAATCACATCATCGTATTTTTCCTCCACCTGTTTGTGTTTGTTCCTCTTGTCCTGCAGAGACTTTAAGTCAGATTTCAGCTGCTGCTTCATATCTCTGACTGCTTGTTCTATAGGAACCACTTTGTGACTCTGGTGGAGAGAAAACTCACAAGCATTACACACAGCTCTCTGCTCGTCTTCACAGAACCGCTCAGGATTTTCTTGGTGTTCACTGCAGACTAGATGCTTTTTTCCTGTTTCTGTCTCTGATAATCCCAATTTCTGTCTTCCAGCAACAGCAAAAGAATCAGCCAGTTCCTTCAGAGTGAAGTTTATTATAATGCCCCTAGAAGATCTTCTTTTACAGACGGGACAGTTTTTATTTCCAGTTTGTTCCCAGAATTTCTGCAGGCAGCTTGAACAGAAGCTGTGGTTGCAGCTCAGAGACACAGGATCTCTGAAAGTCTCTGAACAAACATGGCAGCTCAGGAAATGTTCAAGAAGTCTCTCTGCCATTTTGTATGAAATTATTTCAAAAGCACGACTCACCAAACGTTTCAGATGTTTCTTCTGAAAACCTTCCAAATAGAGATTTAACACCAAGTAATGGCGTCTCAGCTCAGTGTAATAACATCTACCGTTTCTTTCAGACAGGCTCATCGATTGGTTCTGCAGTTTCTTCCTAACTTGTGATTGGCCAAACCAGCTGCTGCTGTTGCTCCTGCAGTTATAAATAGAGCCAGGATTCCTGGCCAGTGTTGGCCAGGAATCCGTCTTCATCTGCGTGTCGGTTAACATTTTTTTCCTCAAACCTTTATTGAAATAACTAATCAATTCAAGACAGTTATTGATATGTGTATCAAGAATACACATATCAATTAATACATTTAGATAATTATTAAAGCATATAACTAGATAAATGGTATACATTTCTTTCTATTTTTTGCTTTTGATTTTATGATCTTCAAACGGTGCACTGTTCCTGAAATCATTCTTCCCTTGGACATGTCAGATTACTTTGTCTGGGACAAAGTAATCTGTCTGGGACAAATTACTTTATCCCAGAAGGTTGCAGCAGATTAACAGATGTGTATCATATCTCTCTTATGTGGACGTCTTTTTATTTGCTAAATGTCTGCTGTGACATTGGGAAGGTTCTGGTAAAATTATTTCTTGACTTTAATGTTACTGTCTTCTAGGTTCTAAAAGACAAATTTCCCAGAAAGGTTGTGTGGGAACATCCAGTTTTGAAACTGGAACACCAGATGAAGTTAACTTTTGTTTTCGTCCAGGTTGTAAGAGATTTTAATTTCGTCCACAATTTTGCAAACAAATGAGCTACATATATTTTGTCAGAATTCAAAGTGCGTTCAAACAAATCCTTTCCTGAAACAATTGGATTTAGGAACTTATTAGACTCATATTGGTGCTTTTTGGTTTCAAAAACATTTAAATTAAGCATCACCTTTGCTGTCAACTTGCAAAGCGAATTTATTTAGATTTAAATGATGCAATCAAAATGACTGCTTGTTTTTCTAATACATTTTCAGCTCATACAAACGATACAGTCATCTCTAAAAAATGCCTAAATATTATACGTTTAATATTAGAAGCTATTTTTAAATGTCCAAGTCACAATGATGTACTGTCCATCGGTGGGACGGCTCTTGTCTAAAACGTTCTGTTTAAAAATAAGATTTTTCAAAAACTATGTTATTTGTGCTTGATCATAATAACATGAAAGTGAAAAAGAGTAGTTTTAATCCAGATAACCTGGAACATAATAAAGTGCTTATTGTTTAAGACCTTTACTTTGCCACAGCAATTCAGAATCTTTGCTAGTTTGTTGTTTTGTTTTCCTTTAATTCATGAAAAACACTTTGAATTGCTTATAATGTGCTTCCCCTCATCCATCAGAACCTCAGACTCACTCCCTTCCTTCACAATCAAAATCATGCTGACATTCTGAGAAACCAGAAACATTTGTTCTCTATGTTTACCAGCAGAGGTCAGTGAAGGCTGCAGGATGGGTTTAATTGGTTCATGTCAGGTTAATTTTGTTTTTGAGTGGCTCTGCAAATATTTTTGACATGTTCAAACTTTCCTCAAAAAGCTGCACGCCCTCAGCAAGTATGCTGTTAGTTTCTAAAATGACAACCAGAATTTACAGCCTAAATAGGAAGTGATTGTTGCACATATTAGCGCAGCAACGTTTTGTTTCATTTAATGTCAAAGTCTCAAAAATGACAGACAGTTTCTGCAGCTTAAAATGTGATTACAGGCAGGTCTGATAGACTGGAGGGAAATCTGTAACTAGCAGGAAGAACTTTGCATGGGAATTTATCTGGAGACATTGTGAAAGAAAAAATACACTACATTTAAAGAGAAAATTGACCTAGATTGAGCTCCATCAATCTTCCCACCAGCTTATTCTCTTTGAATAAAAGCCTCCTAAATTATAGGAGAACATTGTTTGTTTGTTTGTTTGTTTGTTTGTATTGTTTTTCAGGTTTTAGTTTTCTCACTCTTCCATAAAGGGCATCTTTGGAGAATGCATTACTAACAATTGTGTAATTATCTAATCGGTTGTTTAGATGTGGTAACGATATTTTCCGAGCCGTCTTCAAACGCATCACGAGGGTAAACATGCTGACGCCGGTGTTTCACCTGTGGTCTGATGACAGAGGGGAAACTTGCAGCTAAACCGAGCTTTATAGTGTGTGTCATGTTCAGCAATTAGCCGGAGCCAAAATGCAAGAAACTTTGCTGAGTTTATTCACAACAAACCAAGTAAGTTGAGAAATGTTGTTGCATTCAGATAATTTTAGCTAAATGATTATTAATCTATGTCTGTATTTTATTTTGTCACATGCCTAAAGTAATGGCCTGACTCTTTTTGCCAAAAGTGATTATTTTTTCCCCCCTAAAACAACTTTTTTTAAAAGAAAAGGTGGTTTTTTATCAAGATAAGTTGTGGATAGAAATGCCATTTTAGGAAGATCATCATATTAAGCTGGTCACCAAAAATGCCATGTTCACTGCAAACACACAAAATCTTACCAAGTAATTTTGAGTGCAAACATTTTTGCACACTTGCATTTTTGCCCACTAAGACAAAATTAACTTACAAGTAACTTTTCAGGAAAATATAGGAGTTGGTTTTAAGTCAATAATTCCTTAATATTTATGTAAAAGTCTGTTGGCAGATTATTTCAGAACATGGGAAAATGAAATGTCTTGTTATAAGTGAAATAATCTGCCAATAAAAATAAGTAGTTTTTTAATTACTGACTTTAAACAAAGTTTTCATTTCTTGCTGAAAAGTTACATATAAATTTCTTAAAATTAGACTAAAACTACTTGGTAAGATTTTGTGTTTTTGCAGTGATTTGATCTGTTTTACATTCCTTGTTAGTCAGTTAATGTGATGTATAAATCCAATCCTCTTTGATTTCTGTGCAGACGTTGTGCTCATTGTTGCTTTGCATATATTTAAAATAAATCTTTAGTACCTCAACAGGAAGAACAAAGAGTCAGGGAGACGACGGCAGAGTCCAGCAGCAGGACGATGACGCAGGGTCTTCTCAGGTAAGGAGAAATTTACTTGATTAGGAAGAAGAGAAAGAAAGGGAAGGTCATGTGCAGCATTTTTTACTTTTTTCTAAGATATGTTATTGCAAAAATAATGCTAAAAAAAATTCATCTTTGACCGTAACAATCACAAAAAAACATCTCAGCATCCTGGATGGCCTGATTAATGCTCTCCTGTCGGTTTAAATGGACATCCATGTATTGATCTGTCCTCTCTAAAGGTTCTAACTGGGAAATTATTTTACATCCTGACCTTTAAACTTCTCCAGAACCTTTCAGGGACCTTCTGCTGAAAGGTCGGCAGAAGGTCGACCTTTCCGCGGTCTTTATGACGCTGTTTGCTCATTAATATTCTTAAATAAATCTCAAATGTCTTCAGTAAACGTCTGTGTTTATAGAAAGATTAAAACTCAAAGTTGACTCTATATTCTAATGAAATGACTTTGATATTAGTGGCTGAACAGGATTTTATTTAGAGGTATCATATAAAACTGGGATGAATACATAATTTTTTATTTGTACATGTGATGATAGCACAAAGAAACATCTTCAAAGGTTTGGTTATTGCTCCAGTTGTGACATTAGTTTGGTGGTAAAATGAAATAAAAAAAGGTCAAAGTTTGATTCCTGCAACGAATAAAACAAACTGTTATCCTCTGTTTGTCCCTGAGTCATGGCATGTGATTTAAATACTGGAGACAAAACAGGGCTGATCTTCACATCACAGATTTACTCGGGTTGTTATCATTAATGATAAGCTTTTAGTCACATCATGCACTTCCTGTCAGCGTTTGCCTCCTACTGAAAACGTCTCCAGAAAACCTCTTTTCATTACGGCTACTTGGATGCGCGTCAGTCGCACTTCCCAAAACAAAGTCCACATGTGTCCATTTAATGCAAACCAGATGTGTGGATGGAGGCAGCCGGCCTCTTCTGTCGTTAGCTGGCTGCAGCTTTGAAACTGGGCCCTGGAGGGGGGCCATTAGTGGCCTTCGCCCCTCGTTCTCTGAAGACGACGTGAACCCAACCGACCCATGACGGGTCCGCTGCAGCCACAACAAAAAGAGGCTGCAGCGGTGGAGGCGGAGAGACAGGAGATCAAAACAAAGCCAGAAAAACTGAGCTGCTGTTGTTAAATTTGGTTTTCTGTTTTAAGGACGTGATGCTTCATCATCCTCTGTGGTCAAATAACGAGTGTGCTTGTTTTTATGCTTGTGTCAGCTGTTGTTTCTGCGCGTTCGGAGATAAAAGGCTCCTGCTGTGGCTTGTTTTGGACTTTTCATCATTACAGTCATGTTAAAGAGCCTGAGCAATTCTTAAATGTGGGGAAAAATCAGATGATGGCTCCTGATTGTGAAGACAGACTTTGGGTTTTGGAGGGGTTTTTGTTTTATATATATTTTTTTTAAATAACTAGTGAAAACTTAAAATCAAATTTGATTTTAAATGAATACAAAACAGAACCCATCCCTTTTCTTTTTCTACATTTGGTCACATTGCAACATCGATTTTATGTGACCGATAAACACAAAGCAACACATTAATAAAAAAGAATATCTGCTTTTCTGTTTTGTTTTTCACAAATAAAAACGAAAATAAAGTGGTAGTATGCATTTATATTCACCTAAACTGACCGACTGCGTAAAGACGTCACTGATTAGAAAAGCAGTGAAAAGGTGCATGTGGAAGAGCTGCAGAGATCCACGGCTCGGGTGGGAGAACCTGTTGACTATTTCAGTCTGCAAAGAGAGCATGACTCTGTTATTAACAGAAAACTATAAAACATTATATTGGTGTTTTTCTTGGAAGCTGGTCAGAGTTGATAAGAGCTAAAACTCCCTTTCAGATTACTTTATTTACTTAATTTTCAAGTTTTTTGTTTGTTTTTTGTACTTTTCTTGCCCCGCCAGCATTTTTGACTCATGACAAAAAGTTTGGACGTGCCTTTTTTCTAACTCACAGCAATAATATTTTTTTTATTGAGGATTAAATCCTTTTAGTTCTGGGTGAAGGTTCAGTTTTTGTTTCATTGTTAAAAGTTTAATGTTCTGAAAAATCAGGTCATAACTGTACATCAAAGTTGAGTGTATTGTGTTCCTTTGTGGCTTCAAGCTGCTGCTTTTCTAAATATATAAACATCACTAAACCACACTGATCTGCTGAAGTCAGACCCTTCCAGCTGCACTACATACTCACTACCGCATCAAAACTTTGTGAATCCACATCTTTAACTACTCCCTAATATGTGTTTTAATTTTTAACATTTGACATATTTGATGAAACACAGATTATGTATTTTTAATCGCATGTTTATAGGCTGTTCTGCGTCTTTGAACCTCAGCATATGATCTTCATTTAGCAAAAAGGTTCCAAATGTTTCGTTGGATGCTGTTTCCAGGCCAGAATGTGAAACTCATGCTGGTTTAAACACTTACATTCATCCACTTCAACGCACTGAAGATAAATGTTTAGAAGATTTCAAACAAATCCCAGAATCTTTACTAGGTTTTACAGCAGAGTCAGATGATCCATATCCATACCAAACAGATGAATTAATTTTTGCAGATGACTTAAATGAAATTTATTTATGCTGCACATTTAACAATAAACTCTTGTGGCCATAAAACCCAGAATCTAATTAGATCATCAAGAAAAAGCAACTATGATTAGCAAGTAATGCTGTGCAGCTCTAAATGTAAAGAAAAGAAAATAAATTTTGTGTTGCATCTTTAAATCATGGATTTCACTTCTAATTTGCTCCCACTCTTTAATTATGCAGTTAAAGAGTCTATTGGGATCAAAGTTGTGGATTTCTCTGGGATCTCATGGGTCATGCAGGAGTGTTACTTTTGTAGCAACATTAAAGTTAAAACATTAATAATATACCGAAGGAGAAAAGCTTCAGTTTGACATCTCAATAATTACTTGTAAGTTTGTGTTTAAAGCTACAGTGTGACTTTTATTTTTTAGAAAATGTTTTTTACATGTAAATTTAGCAGATAATCTATGAAAAAATTAATCTGCTGTTTCTCCCAGTGCTTCCAGTGCTAACTGCAGAAACAACACGTCGATCAGAAACAACCAATCAGAAGCAGGAGGAGGGTCTTAGTGCTGTCAGTCAGGCTCATGTATGCGCTGCTCACACTCTTCTTCATGTGCTCGTCTACGCTACAGTTTCTTATTGATGTCAGAGCCAGTCATTAATGCACATTAGCAGCGAGTACATGAGGTGATTGGCAGCACTAAGAACCTCCTCCTGGCTCTGATTGGTTATTTTTGAGCGAGTGTGGTGCATTTTTGCACATCTCGTTGGAGCAGTGATACTCAAGTCTGTCCTGCAATTTTCAGATGCATCCTACTCCAGCAGAACTGAGGAGCTTGATTTTCAACAGATTGTTTGTAGAAATGCGTAAAAAACAGAATTTTTAAATAGGTTACACACCGTAGCTTTAAACAGAAAACTGTAGGAGAATTTCCTATTTACATCTAGTGGTTGTCCCTGGTATTACATGTTAACGCAGTTCGTTTTAGAGTGGATTTGTAAATCTCATCAGAAGTGAACAAAAACCTGGAAACTTGTCTTTTCTTCCAGTTTTATCTCACGGCTGCTTCCCCTCATTCACTTCAGATCTGTTCCTTAAACACAACCTGAAATCTGGATTTTCTTTTCAAGCCTTTCTCATGAGTAACGCAGGTTGGAGCCGGCCAAACAATCAACCCCTGTCACACACATGCAAACAACAGCTCTGCATTGGCTCACTGAGCCTCCATGCAGAAACTTACCTCAATCGCCTCCTTTTGTTAATATTTAACGGTTTTTGAATTCTGATCCAGAGCATAGAAGTCAGCTAAGATAATCTTTACATGATTTAATCAGCTTCTACAGAAAACGGACCACCAGGCTGGCAAACACAACAGTTTTCATTTCTAAAGATCCTCTGCTTGAGTTCATCTGGAAAAAAGAAAAAATGGCAACAAAAACTGAGACGAACATTTAGATATTTTTGTTCAGTCATAAACATATGCATTTATTTATTTACTTTTGCCTCTCTTCTAAATCTTTAAGCGCATGATGGGATATTAAAACTACAAAGTTTTGATGTCACGGTTATTTAAAAGTGCTTAACATGTGTAAAAATAGCTTTTAAAAATGTAATTAACATTTCCAGAAGCTTAATTTAAGCTGGCAATTAATGTTGTTTTGTTTTGTTTGAAGTGAAGTTGAAGAGAAATGTGCATTCTTCTCAACAAACTTTAAGGAAAAAGTAATTTCTAG
The DNA here is from genome assembly GCA_911649635.1 of Poeciliopsis gracilis. Lineage (NCBI taxonomy): Eukaryota > Metazoa > Chordata > Actinopteri > Cyprinodontiformes > Poeciliidae > Poeciliopsis > Poeciliopsis gracilis. Next base: position 3,046,947 of record CAJVRI010000715.1, read on the forward strand.
AAATAGAAAATGCATTTTTTTAAGATTTGCTGCATAGATCTATCTGCTGTAATTAGTGTAACTAGGATATTATATTGTTTGGTTAAATGATTTGGAAACCACATATTTATTTTGCTTTTTTTCACTTAGATTAATCAGAAATAGCACAACCAGGTCACATTCCTTCACGCCCTGATTCTCCCATCTTACTTCTTACATTTGCTTTGTTCTAATATTTTATTCATCGTTGTTAACCTGCTGATTTATGTGAAACTCCTGTCTTTGCTCCCTCTCAGATTCCTTTACATTTACTGGTCTTGGCAGCGACTCCGATCCTAATTTCTTTTCTAATTGGGAGCCGCTGTCATGTGTTGGAGGACGGCCACTTCTTGTAAAAAAAAATAAAAATCATGCGGAGGAGAAAAGATACAGAGACCATCTGTGGGGAAAATGAAGCGTCTTGTTCATGTAACTGGAGCGACGACGGTATAACTGCAGGTTTGGCTCGAGAGCAGAAGAAGTTGCTCAAACATGAAGACTGAAAAGTTCGATTCCAACACGTTAAAATGTGTCATGATCAGCCCCAGTAGGTCCGAGATTCAAGCCCAAATTCTTCTCAGATGTTTGCCTGAAGCTGAAATTGCCTAATATGTTAGGCAAGGTTGGTAAATAAGACACAACCACTTTTTTTTTTTAATGTTCCTTTATTAAAAGGTGAAGAGTAACTACATGCCCATGAAAGCAGATGTCACTATAAACCCAACAGCTTCCAGGTTTTATTTGGTTGTGTTGGTATGAAATAAATCACCTTGTTGTACAACCTGCATGAACCGAGAAGGTGTCAGGTTTTGTTTTTGGCTTTTCTGTGTGGAGTTTGCATGTTAAAGGGAAAAATCACCAACATTTTCAGAATCACAATGGCTCCACTGCACATGCATGCAAGTAACTACATTTACTTGACTAACTTTTTTTTAATAACTTTACTTTTAGGGAGTATTTTTACTACGCTGTACTTTTTACTTTAACTTGAGTAACTTTATTATGAAGTGTTTCCACTCAAACTTTTTACCAAATACTTTTTTTGCTCTTACTTGAGTGATTTCTTAGACGACCACTTTTTACTTTTACTTGAGTAAAAATGAACTGAAGTGCTGCTACTCTTGAGTACATTTTTTGGGTACTTACCTCTGCATATAAATCGTAGTGAAGTTTCTGATGCATAAAATATATCTTATTTCCTACAGTCGCCCCGCCCCTTTCTAATGCTGACCGCCGCCATACGAGTTTCTGATTTTGGTTCGGGTTGATCTTGGTTTGGAGTTACCGTCTGGATCTCTGGTTGGAAACCCGGCTGGTTTTTCAACCATCACAAACAAAGACCAAAACAGTTCAGTCAGACTGCAGAAAAGAGTAAGTGGGAGTACTTTAGCCCTTCACTGAGGTAGCAATAAAACACCTTACTAAGAACCTTCCAGGTTTATTGAGCCAGTTTGTTTACAGAGATGAGAATCATGTCAAACATACCAAAACATTTATTTTTTCCACAGAGAAAAAAGGTCACCAATAAACTAATCTGGTGCCAGCTTCGGCTGTAACTGGTTTCTAATTGTACATAATAGTTGTGAATGCAGTAACATTAATGACAGTCTCCTGTCTAGAAATTAGTAGTGTCACTTTCTTATGAACCTTTCGGTTTAGTCTTTCATTAAAGCTGCAGGAGCCGAGCCGGAGCAGAGCTCTGCAGTTCCTTGTCAGGCAATTCTGTTTTATTGGAGCCTTTCTTCGCGCTAAAATGGCCTCAGAAACCTGATAACCATTACACAGGAAAGAACCGCTAGATTCTTTACAGCTATTACTGGTTGTAATTATAGAAGTGATCTCAAACTGACTCACAAAGAGCATTTTTTTTGTTTGTTTTTTTGTCCTTTATGAAGAGACAATAAGTCAGAAATGGGGATGCCATCTGTGGACTGGGGATTTTATTTCTAGCAGCTGCAAAAAAACTCATCTACAATGTGAATACTCTCAGTCCTTACCAAACATATGCTGCCTTCCTGTGTGTTCCTCTTAATTATGCTTTTGAAAGTGGGAAGCCACATTTTCACAATCATAACTCCATTTACAAACAAGCCAGACGCCCATTTTCCTCTCCAAATATTTTAGATTTCACTCTACAGCAAATTCAACTCCTGAAACTTAGAGAAAGCTTCTCCACTCTGTGCACATATATTTGTTTTATTTTCTTGTGGCAAATGCATTTACAATGAATTTTTCAAATAACCCATTAGTTATGTTATCTTCTCTGCCTTTGGCAATGCATTAATCCAAAACTTTATTTTACAAAATAGTGCTGCTATAGAAACATATCTTACTCACTCAGTGGGTTGATGTACAGTTTCATTTTAGGCCAAAAACATATAAGCATTCCAAACTTTTCCCTTTCAGAAGATTTTAACATGGGAAAAACGTGTTTTTTCCATGTTCTGACTTATATTTTTAAGTCAGAAAAATTGTGCATCTTGTTGAGATTTATAACCTTCCATCACAAATCATGAAAAGGTTCTGGTAAAAACCAGTTCATTCTCCAGCAGAACTCAAGTAGGCCAGTTCTTTCTGCCTCAGGTGCAGAACACCTGAGAAGTCTCCGTAGGTCCCTCCAACGGCAAATATGGAGGAACTCAGATGAGCCGAGAACAAGAACTGCAAGATTTTCCAAGCCAGGAATGCAAAGACAGGATGGTGTCTGTTGCTCCTGCAGCCCTGGGAGACGAAACAAATTGCTCTGTTCCTGTGAAGCCTGAAGCAGCCTTAGGTCCCAGAGGAAATTAAAGAGTTATACATGACTGTGATTTTACCTCATATCTTCAGAGCTATTGTAGTTTCCATGCATCATATTTTACTGCAAATCTTCCGAAGTTTCTACAGTTTCTAGTGCAAATATCTTAGTTCACCAAAAATAAGAAAAATGAAATTAAAAGTAACTTTTCAGCCAGAAATATGAGCTTGTTTAAGTAAATATTTACTAATAAGATATTTTGCAATGTTATAAGTGAAATAATCTGCCAGTGGAACAAAAACATTTTTTTAAACACTGTATAAGAAATTATTGCCTTAAAACAAGCTACTATATCTATCTGAGAAGTTACTTATGAGTTTGTTTTGTCATATTTTAAATGTACTAAGATATTTCCATTAGAAACTAGACCAAAAATGCATTTTTGTGTTTTTGCAGTTCAGGTAAAACTCTCCGTTAGAACAAAAATGGTGCAGAAAAAATGTTCCAGTAGCAACAAACTTAAGATGCTTTTGATTAAGTTTGATTTTCATGTGCGATTAGGAAGTTCCAGATGTAAATCATGTTCCAGGGAGTCATTTATTTGTTTTACTCTAAACAAATGTTAAACATCTACAATGCTGCAATATCAATGGCCGCTTACTGAGGCTGACAGTCCTGGATGAAGCTGCACTGGATTCATTTTCTCTCTGTTTCTTCTCCTGTGAAATAAATCCCACAAAATCCTTAAGAAAACATCTACATCATTCTGGATTTATGCACGTGTGCCATTTTCACAGCGTGACAATAAAACACATGCAAACTTTACAGCAAAAACACAAAGTCTTACTAAGCATATTTGGGCTAGTTTACATTATACTTGAAGGAAGTTAAATATAACTTGCAAGAAACTTTTTAGCAAAATATAAGAGTTGTTTTAAGTTAATATTTCCTTAATATTGTTGAAAAAGTTCTAGTTCCTCTGGCAGATTATTTCTCTTATTACAAAACATTTTTCCTATTTAATAAGTGAAATAACTGCCTGTGGAAGTGGAACTTGTTCATCAATATGAAGGAAACATGCTCCTATATATATATCACTAAAAAGTTGCTTCTAAGTTAGTTCTATGTTATTTCAAATATACAAAACTACTTTGTAAAAATGTTGTGTTTTGCTGTGCAACAGGGTTTCAACCCAAGAGATGCATTTCATTGGAGAGAGAAAGAGAGTTTATTAATTAGACCATTATAGTTTAATGGTGGTTTCAGGCCTAATTGGTCTGAATCATCTACACTGACATAAAAATCCAGGGTTTTAAGACTTTAAAAATACAAACTTTAAAGTGATTTATATGTTTGGGAGAAAAATGTTCAAAATTTTAAAAAAGTGCAACAAGCTGATTGAATGCACAGATAAAAACTGTTGTCCAAAAACCTTTAGATTCCATTTCAACACTCAGTTTCATTAAATTCACATTGAATATAAACAATATTAACTCTCATTTAAGTTAAATAACTTTCCTCATAGCTCCTGACATTTCTAACATCTCTGCAAACTGAGCTGAAGGACGCAAATGAGCAAATAATTAATAGGTTCTCATTGGACAAAGGTATAAGTAAGGGTAAGGGTGTGAAAACAAATCTGCAGCATTATATTCATTATGGCAAAGTGAAAACAGTCATTATCCAGATGTTTTTCTAAGCCTGACAGCAACACTGAAAGAGCTGCTTGAATTTCTGCCAAAGGCTGATTGTCTTCTGCATGTCACAACGATCTCTTGTGTTCTTTGTGCAGAAGGCTTTTGATCCAAGTAAAACATCCACGTGTGGATTAAATACTCATGACAGATGACAGCATAGAAATATGCTGTCATCTGTTGAAAACAAGCAGTTTTATCGTCCCAAGAACCGGAAGACAAGCTTGGCACAAAAAGCAACACCGCATTTCGCCGAAGAAACCCACAGAGAAACACGGTGGTGGCAGCATCATGATCCGCTCTTACTTATCAAAATAAAAGTAGTTTGACAAAACAGTCACTTTTGATCTGAAACAATCAGATTTCTGCTAGAAAGATGGAGATGAAGGTTTTACTATTTCTTTTCTTTATTTTACAGTTTGAGGGAATATTAGAGTCATACTATGAAAAACAACTTTTCAAAAATACAATTCTGAGGATAAAGTCGTAATAACGTACAGATAAAGTCATGTTACGAGGATAAAGTCAAAATATTCCGATGATAAAGTCATGCAAGAAAGTCTAAATAAACGAGAGTAAAGTCAAAGTAGTGAGAATAAAGTCGTAACAACTTTATTCTCAAAATATTCAGATTTTATTCCAGAATTATTTCAACTTTATCCTCATATGTTTTAGACTTTTCTTGTACGACTTTAATCTCATAATTTATTGTTGTACAATTTTATTCTCACAGTACATTGTTCCCATAATTTTATTTATTTATGCTACTTAATATGCCACTCATTCAACGTCAACAGAAGAAAAATGACTAAATCTGGCAGGAAAATCTGAGGCAGAACATTTTCACAGTCAGACAGATGTGCACATTTTGGACAATTATTAATATTACAACTATTAATAAAGTCATGATGAAATGCTAACAGAAAACTAAATACTGTTTTTGAATCAATAAAATGCTAATTCAGCAGAGAAAATGTTTAACTTCCAGCAGCTTCTGTATTGTTTAAATGTTTCTTTTGTGCTATTGTTGGTTTTTATGCCACATAAACCTGACAACTTTACGTTTGAGAGTCAAAAAGTCTTTTTTCTTTTTTTGTATTCGTATTATTGGTTGTTTTAGAGGAAGAGCCGCTAATTATATCTCCACCTTTTTCTTCAGCAGGTTCTACCGCATTAAACTTCACTGGAACAGTTTTAAACTAGCATGTAAATTCAAATTATGACCCAAATTACTGTAAATGATCCTTGAAACACACTCTTTGAATGTTTCCATTTTTTGTCCAGATGTAGGATTCTACAAAACGGCAGGATCTTATTTAACATTCGGGTTACTTCTGCTTTACAGACACATTTAACGGCCTTCAAAATTTGTCTCCGTTAAATTCAGTTTGATGTAACTTTTTTAATTTAGAACCAAACTTGCAACAGAGTCTGACTCAGTTCTATGGAGTGAAGAAGAAAAAGTCTGGAAAAGATCTGAACTGTTTTTATTTTAGGCTGAAACGAGGATCCGATGTATAACTGCTGAGTTTTAAAGCTTAAAATTAGGTGGACAAATTTAAATTTATTGTAGATTTTCTCTGAAGAAGTGAAAACATATACATCCAAATTTAAAATAAGTCATACGAGAGAATTACGAGAATAAAGTTATGCACATTTACATACAATACATGCATTCATCACTCAGAAAAAGTATTTACCATCTACAAATTTCTTCTATTTTTGCTTGTATGTCCTACATAAATGTTTCAGATCACCAAGGCGATGTTGGTGCCAGACATAACCTGAGTAAATTTAAACAGCAGCTTTTAAATGAAGACTTATAATTCGTCCAAACCAACCGCACCCGGAGTTAGAAACAAAATAATCATAACATCCTGATTTTATGACCTGGTTGTTCCAGGATCATGTATTTCTGATAATTAGCATCACAGTGGAGGAATTTTCACCCCTTTTCTTTCCAGAGTTGTTTTAATTCAGACATATTGTGGTTTCCAGGTCGTGTCAAAGGTCGTGTCACATGATCAGAATCTGGTTTAAGTCTGAACTTTGATTAGGCCACACTAAAACCTTTTTGTGTGTGTGGATAATGAATCACTGTGATTCCCTGAAGACCCAGCGGTTTTCCAGACAGTTAGATGTTTCTTTAATTCCTTTAAATTGGGGCATGATGTGCTGCTTCATGCCTACTTCCTGTTGTCAGACAGGTTCTGTTTAAGTGATTTCTTGATTATGATCCAAAAATTTAGTTAATCGCAGTTATTTGTTGCTTTTATGTGGGGAGAGGGATTACTTTTTCACTCAGTCAGGATGATGCGGACAGATATTTTTATCCTTAAAGAAATCATCATTTTAAAACAGATTTTTATCAATATTCAGTTGATCTTTGATTGCAGCATTTTGTTTATATTTTGAATCATTTATGTGAAACAAAAAGCAGAAACAAAAAAAAATCAAGCGTATTCCCCTAAAATCACTGAAAGTTATTGAGTCCACTAATCATGACTGAGTGCAGCTGATAGTTTTTCTCTGCAGCATTTTATTAATCATTGATATCAAACCTGAATTAATTATGTCTCTGCCTGCAGGATGAATAAAACCTCTCCTGAAATAGAGAAGAGTCTCAGTAGAGCATTATGCTGCTCCACCTAAATATCACCTGAGCTAATCTGCAAAATCTATAAAACATTCACACCTCAAAACATTGCAGATTATTCATGAAATGCAGGAATTTTTGAGTAATTTAAGAGCATTTTTGAATTTCAAAGTAAGGCAAACCTCCCCTGCTGTATGTGAATATATTGCAAACAAAAAAAACACTGAGTCTTCTACCCAGCTCTGCCTTTGGGCCACATAAAAAGCTAAGGCGGGCCGGATTTGGCCCCCAGGCCGGGAGTTTGACACGTGCTCAAAGCAATGAGGATTTTCACCAGAAAGTTTATAAAACTGGCTGCATTTTTGGGGGTTTGCCGCCTGTTTTCTTGTTGTTCTTGTTCCAGATATTTCCAGGTCAGGTTGTGCGTCACAGTTTGGGTTTCATGTGAGGAACTGTTTGACCAATTGGTATTAAGTTACTTTTTCTCTGGATGAAAAGTCCCTCAACTCTTTGCGCTGCAGAACACGGCAGTGAAACGGTTAAGAGTCACATGGTAGCGGGTGGTATTATCAGCCCGGGGCTGCAAAAAAAAAAAAAAAAAGTGTATGAGAAAAAAAAAACAGGGAACAAAGAAATCTGAGTGTATTTAAGGAGAAGTCGCCCCACATCCTGGAGCCGTGTGACTCTCGGCACTGCACACCGCACACTGCTGCGCCAAAAACACCCGCTGCACCTCCATCCTGCGCGGCTCCGGACGGACGGCGGTGAGGATGCGGACTTCTCTGGTCGTGTGCTTCTGCGTGTTTGCGCTGCAGGGTTTCCAGAGCATGCTTGGTGCTCCAGTGCGCGGAGCCGGCAGGTACAAAGCGGCACCGGTGAGTTCCTGCCTCCACTCCAGCTTCATGCAGGAGATTATTCTAGTTTAAATAATCTGAGTTTAAAACTGCTGCACGCGTCTCTAACACATGTTTGCTGCTGATTTTCCTTATTCAGCTGAATCTCCCTCAAATCCCGCCGCACTCTTAAGAAAACACGCATGTGTGCACGTTCATGCGCAACAGGTTGCGGCGGTTAAAGAGTTGGATTTTCGCTATTGTTTGAAAAATTACTTGGCAGATTAGGTGTATGCGCACCTTTAACTCATCGGGACCAATTTCTCTACTGTTGTGAAATAACAATAACAATAACAATTTTTTAGTGCGAGTCTAAAATTGTTATTTTAGACCCGAACTGCGCTTGACCTGCAATTACATCTTAAAGTTGTTTGAAGCAGTGACTATCATCACCATTTACTTTCTGTCTGCTCAGCATCAACATAAACACGCAGCCCTCACTCCGAGCATCTCCATAGGAAACGCTCCATGTAGAATGAGTATGGAGGTCCAGAACTGCCAAAAATGTAAAATAAATACAGAGATAGCAAAACAATTAATGCAAAAACACCTGCGAATGAATAAAAACATGAGTTTTAGCCATTCTCAATGTTTCATCAGTTTGTGTTTGTATTTTTGTTTACTTGTTTTTATTTTTTAGATTTTTTTTATTTCCAATAACAGTCTTTATTTTCTCTTACTTGGCATATATTTCACACCCTTTCTCCACTAATGTTTTATTATAATAAAACATTAGTATATATATATATATATATATATATATATATATATATATATATATATATATATATATATATATATATATATATATATATATATATATATATATATATATATGTGTGTGTATTTTTGTTTCTCCTTTTCCTTCTACTTTCTTTTATCTCTAGCGTAAGGTCAACCTTGCATTGTTGAAGCCTTGGTATTAAGGAGGATCTTTTTTTGTTTTTGTCTAATTTTGGCACTTTTGGACTTCTATAGATGACAGCAGTGTTGTGGTTTTGCAAGCAGAACAGATTTTTGGGGGGTGAATGAGTAGAAAAAAAGACGTCCAGGTTGCTGAGCTCCACTGCAGCCCTGGCAGGAAGCTGTAATAACAGGCCTTTCAGGCATTTTGTCAACAACACCATAAAAGAGAAGAGGTCCAACATTAGCAGCAGTCCTGATGGCGACAGTAGTTGAACTGTCAGATCAGCTCATTTCTATCTTTAATCAGATCCTAAATCACATGCTGTTGTGATTATTGCATTCTGTCATTAGAGAAGTCGCCTATGTTTTGTTTACCTCTCATCTCCCATCAAATTACAACTTCTCTTAGTAAATATTTAAGCTCTGTTTACATCGAGCGGATTGTTTGGTATGCCAGCCTCCTTCGCAGGAATGTCCTGTTTACAGGTAAACCGACAAAAACAGTTCATCAGATAACCAGGCCGTTTGGATGAAATTGTTACTGAGGATAGTTGGCAAGTTGCAGAGAAATATCTATCTAATGTAGGTCGCCTTGTTGCTCTGAAAGCATCAGCAAATTACGCTCAGCAGGGGTTGTGGTCCGGACGAAAGCTGCAAAGATCCTGACAGGGAAAACCGTAAATTCCTCCAGGAACATCTGTCAGCCGAGGCGGAACAAGATGATCAGAGGTGAGAGATGAACGGGGACAGAGCAGCTTTTATTTGGTGCTTTCACTAGATTCATACTCAGGCGAGGACAAGCTGCGGCGGGTCAAACACAATCTGCCGTTTCATGTTTATGGGTCGTCAAGCTCACACAGCGGAGACGCAAAGAGCTGCATCTGAGGTCGGTGTTTGTTGTTCTGGTGCCACAGCTGGAGGGGAGCGATTTGATGTGGCTGTCTGCCCAGAGTCGCACCTCAGTGGGAGAGGAACGGGCGTCTAAAGAAAACAAGTCCAGCTGATAGATTCACTTAATGAATTCAAAAATACCTTTTTAATCCCAAAAGGAAATTATATGTAACTCACTCATTTTGCAGATGCTGATGGCAGGAAGGACTCTGATAGCAACCTGCCAGATCAGATCAGGATGTAAACTTCTTCTACTCTCCCCACTGCACCGATGTCAAACTCAAGGCCCGGGGGCCAAATCCGGCCCAGCAAACCCATTTATGTGGCCCTCAAGACTCCAAATTACATCAATCGAGGAAATTTAAATAGATTGTTTTTTTTTTTTAGGTTTTCATGCATAATTGTGAGTTTTTTGCAAATTTTCCGCCACAAAAATATTGGAACTACTGACTCCTACCTGCAGGTGGCAGTACTTCCTGCTTTTACATCACCGTTGCTTTAATTGCGATGCAAAAACGCAAAATCTTACAAAGTGTCTTTGCTCTAGTTTCTAGTGCAAATGTCCTAATACATTTGAAATAAGACAAAAACTAACAGATAACTTTTCTGCAAGAGATAAGAGGTTGTTTTAAGTCAGTGATTTCTAAATTCAGATGGAAAAGTTTTAGTTATAAGTTAAATAATCTGCCAGTTAAATAATCGTCTTACTTCTTTTGTGTTTAGATATGTACACTAAAAATTAGACCCAAAAGAAATTGTTTCTGTGTTTTTTGCAGTGTAATGTCAAGTAATAGTCCCTGATTGGAAGTAACGAAAAGTGGAAACACGTTCATCCATCCGTCTATGAAATGACAAAGAAAACATGATTCATCAAAGCAGGACACATTCTTCTTCCGTCGCTCTGTGGTCCAGTTCAGCTCATTGTTGGAGCTTTTGGCAGTGGACCAGGGTCAGCGCGGACACTCAGACCGTCCTATCAGAACCAGAATCAACTTTTTGAAAACCGTTCTGGAGACGCTCCAAACCATTTTCTCTGCTTCTGATTCGTAATCTTTTGAGATGTAAAGTTCACTTCCTGCCTAACACATCCAGCTCACCAACAGGTGCCACAATGAAGAGATAATCTGTGTAATTCACCTCCCTTGTTAGTGATCATCATTCTATTTTCAATCAGTATATTTTTACATTAGAAAGCAGTTACAACATCAACATTTTAGAAAACATGATTATTTTTGGTTCAGTCGAACATAGAGAGTTTACTGGTAAACACAAAGAGATGTTTGCACATTTTTATTGTACTGCGAGATGGAAAAAATACGCGGTTTCGTTCAAAACAAGTGTCATGGAAACTCTGAGCTGTCCGGGATGCCATGAGAAACCGAGATTAATTTCTGCACGTGAAAGAAAAAGGTTGTTTTTTAGATTGAAACATAATTTTCAACCAAAACTGACATGAAGGCTGATGGAAAAAGCAACAACATCCCACCTGCAGCTGTTTAGCTCACGAAGCAGTAAACAGGGACGATGACTCAAAATTTATATTTTGAACATTTTTGTACTTCCGTTTGGGTCTCTGAAAAACAAAACAACAATTTGGTTTTTGGCAATAAGTTCGTGTTTTTTGGTATCTTAAAAATAAGGCATTGCCCATTACCTAGCAACCCCAGCAAAACCCAGCTGTTACCTAGCAACCCCAGCAGAGTTCCAGCATGTTTGGTCAGCTGGTTTTACTTCTGTATGTGCTGCATAATGGCTGCTGGAAAATACAAGTGCTTTGTTCTTCACTCACTATCCAGAAACTTCTTACTGTGTTCTTGTGAGTTGTGTAGGAGGCTCCACTTCTGCTTTTCAAAGATATGTAGCTGTGTAATTTTACATTTGTTTGCAGCCATGCGTGTGTAAACGTTGATGGATGGATGGATGGATGGATGGATGGATGGATGGATGGATGGATGGATGGATGGATGGATGGATGGATGGATGGATGGATGGATGGATGGATGGATGGATGGATGGATGGATGGATGGATGGATGGATGGATGGATGGATGGATGGATGATTTCTCATTATTAGACCAAATTAAGAATGAATAATAGATACTTTTCCAAAAATCTGGTAGTTTATTGCCAGGATGCTTTATTGGCCGATTTATACATATTAACTCTTCTTCTGCACTTTGGTATTTGATGTTTCTGCAGTTTTATCCCATCTTAAGTTCAGCCATGGAGGAACTTTCAAATCCTTGAATCTGAACATTATGTTGCACCTGTGACGACTTTGTTTAGTCTTGTCACTTTTACCCAGGAAGGCCTAATCTGCTGGTTGTGTCTGTAACGTTTGAGTGCACAGGCCCGGACAGGCCTGGGAGTCTGCAGCATTCAGGGCGGTGGGATTCTGTTTTCTCTGCCGCAGAGGGGCTGGCCGTAACAGCGAGCTGTTTGGATTCTCCTTCTGTCAATAAAGCCCGATTCCCGTGGTTTTCCCTGCGCGCTTTGTCCCGTCGTGTTGATGTCTCTGCGCGGAGCGATTGGTGGAGCCACCGTGAGAGCAGAGGTGACGTCGGAGCCGCCCCCTTCGCTCCCGCCGAGTGGATCTAGGTCACAGCTGCGCCCGGTTGTGAGTAGCGAATGAAAAATCAACGTGTGGGTGCTGATCGCTGCCAGAGGTCCATTCTGGAGTCTCTGCAGCCTGAATGAAATCAGTCACACATTTACTGGAGAAAGATGTCTGGTTTTCAGTATATTCCACCCTGAAACCAGTTTTTTAAATTAGAAATAGAAGAAAATATACAAATTCAGTGAAATTCTCCTTTTTCTTTGTAGTTTTAAGGTATCTTCTTATTGCCGCACTATGCAGTCATTCCTTAGAATTTCTTTCCAAGCAAACAGAATGTGATTAGGTTTTAAAGGTGACCTAGAAGCTTCCTTGGTTAGAATAGGTCAAAACATTTTCATTACATCTTATTCCACAAAATCATTTTCATATAATGAGATTTTGAGTCAATACTGCTTATTTTGTTTTTTGGACTTCTGTCTCTTTAAATCTGTATTGGCTGCTGTTGGCCACATCCCTCAACTCAACGTTTAAACTCGCTTGTAAAAATGACTGCCAACAGATGTGCAATCATACAACCGCATGTATTTGAAAAGCAGAAGTTGACCCTCCTGCACAACCAAAAAATGGTAAGTCAACAAAAAAAAAAAAACACACTTGTCTTTTCCAGCAGCCATTATACAGCGGTTAAATCAGCTGACCAAATGTGCTGGAGCTCAGCTTGGGTTGCTAGGTAACGGTGCAGTGCTACCAGCTGATTGTGACCAAACATCCAGGGGCTTTTGAAATGCTTTGTTTTTCAGACACCAAAAAACATTAAGTGATTGTCAGATCACGGCTGGATGGTTTTTTAAGATCTTGATCCGTTTTTAGAAGCAGCTGAGACACAAAAGGAAGCACAAAATGCACAAAATGCGAAGTTTGCATAGTAGGTCCCCTTCTGAAAGGTTTTCTTCAGTCTTTGGCTTCTTTTCCCCTCAGTTTCAGTCAAACACAGGATCATTTTCTGAAGAATGTTTTTAGTTTACTAAAGGGACAGTCCATTTATTTCAAAATGAGGCTCGGTTGAGAGGTTAAGACAAGTAAATATATATATTTACATGTCATAAATAAAGAGTCAGAATTTACTGCTCTTACTTTTACTCAACTCAAACTGAAAAAAAAAAAGCATCAAATCTCACCGACCCATTCAAACAGTACAAAGAAGTAATTCTCAGTTGTGGGCTGGAGGTTTGGTTTGTGCGTGGAGGAGGTTTACAGCCGACATTTTCATGTACACATGGCGTATAAAGCTGGAGAACACAATCCTTGTGTGCATTTCTGGCTCTGCGCCGACAGTTCAGTGCATCTGGTTCTTTTGATGCTTCTCAGGCTCGTAGCACTGAACTCTGTCACTTCATGCGCTTTGATTCGATTTCCTCCGTCGATTGATATCGGCTGTGACGATTGATATCGGTCGTTTTCCTCGGCAGAAAGGTTTGCTCTCGCTCACTGACATGCGCAGCAGCGCCTGCGTATGTCAGCGTCGCATCTTTTGACACTTTTCCATAGTTTGTCACATGACAAACACACATTTTAAGGTATTTTAAAATGTGAGAGACCAGCACGATTTGGGAATTGAATGTAATTTGGAAGGAAAATGATGATTTAAAGTTATTTCAGGTAAAAATCTAAAAAGTGTGGCATGCATTTCCCCCCATAATTGACTACAAGCCCATAGTATATTTCTACCAGCTTTATTTTACATCGTTAAGCTTTTTTTTTTTTTTTACCTGCTTTTCTTTTACTCAGATTGAATGGAAACCAAGGAGTCTGGACTTTGACTAGGCCATTCTAATCACACTATGATCAAGTCAAACTCATTTGTTTGGTACAACGCATTTAGTTCAACATGCTTTACATCATAAAAACATCATGCAGTTACCAATTTTGAATAAACATTACATTTTGTCAAGTCAAAATCATCAAACAAATCCTCGTTGAAAAAGTTGATCAATGATTAATGGGAGTATTTAAAGAACCTCAGCTGTCTGAATTTATCAGGTAGAATCATGAAGACACTGTTGCAGTGAACAATGCAACTAAAAATAAACACAGGATTGAGTTTCTCTAGATCATTAGTCCTTTAATTAATGTTCTTCAGGTGATAGAAGACTGACTTTGTAACTGTCTTTATGTGACTCTGAATGTTCAGGTCTGAGTTGAGCACTACTCCCAGATTTCAGGCCACACGATGTGTTTTATGATGTTTATGGTGCGTTCAGGGTGACGTGTTTTATTAGTTTTCTGCCACTTCTGAAGGAGGTTTGTGGCAACGGATTTACTGAAGGAGTAAAAGAGTAAAGACAGCTGAATCTTTATTTGTTCATTTCATTCATTTACAGTTTAAAACGAGCATGTCACCTGTTAGCATAAAGGTTTTGAAAATAATAACAAAAAGTAACTTATCTTTGCAATAATACAACACTCTACTTAATTAATAGGTTCATTATACCTTGAGAGAAAATAATATTTTATAATAGATCTTCTCTCTGCAATTTTAGTCAGATTTGTTCCATTAACAGAAACATAACTGTCTTTTTAAATAAATAATTTTTTTTTTTTCAAACTCGCTGGTAATATACTGTTATGGATTTGCCCCAATTTTCAGATTTTTATTTGGAAATTGTAAAACCAGTCATCAACTTTCCCAGAAATCACAATAAGAGCCATTAAAGATGCACAAGTTGTGGTACTTGAAGTTTTATTTTTAGATCTTTTGTTTTTCAAGAACTGAGCTCTTTCTAAATGTTCTCGCATTTAAAAGCCGCAGGTGCTGCAAACCCGCAGGTTCCTGTTTATATCTGGCATTGCACCTGCGTTTTATCCCCCTATAAAAATAACTGGCATCCTTACCTGAACTTTGACCTTTTGTTTCATGTTTTCCACTTTCATCTGTTGTGCTGCCAAGCTTAAATAGCAGCCCAATAACAAAAAGGTGTGATTAAAGCCCAGGCTGTGTGATTTTAAGGGTAACCCGCGCTTCCCTGAGGCTTCGTTCACATTAATGAGTGAAATCATCACAAAGTCATCCTGCAGGGAGACAAAGAGCAGATTTCAGAGGCTTTCCAGGAAAGATAAGAACAGATGTTTCTGATTTTCATAATACGTCTAAAGATAACGAGGTATTTGTTGATTAGAAACTCTTGCAGCACCCTTTCATATCTAAATCCTCTTGTACAGTAATCAGATTCTTTTGTCTCTCGTCTTTAAAATAGAGCACACCCTAAAGAAATGAAACCTCATCTGTCTGCGGATGTAAACACTCACTGAGTCGCTTCCTGTCGTTTGGATCTGCTGGTGTCGGGTCGAGATGTTTAGATGATAATGAAAAGTCAGAACTCCGGGCTCTTTTTGTTTTCCTGATATAATAACGAACACGGCCTCAGGTTATGGCAGCAATCTCATCGCTGTGTGAATTATTTTGCCCTTTCTTTAATATCCTTTGCGTCGCTTCTAATTTCCTTCAACCTTTTCCTCTCTACATCTGCTGCACTCACAGATTTCCTACTGAAGTTATCCAAAACACATGTCGAGCGAATGTGTTGCTTTCAAGTGCCAGGGCTTTTAACGAATTCCTGCAACTGTCAGAACAAACTCTGGAGTTTGACCTTGACGTAAATCGAAATATTTACTCATTTGTTTTGCTTATCTGACAACTGACAGTAATTAGACTTTAAAAAGTAACAAATCTGACAAAAAGTATGAAAAACCAAAAGTTCCTGACCTCTGCAAGAACATTTAATCTTGGAGATTTTAATTTGTTTTTATTCTGTCTGCCGTTTGGAGCCGCAGATATAACTGCTCATGGCGGCAGGAAGACAGGAAAGAAGAGGGGGATTCATTAAAAATCATAAATGAATTACAGTTATTTCAAGAAAATGAGAAAATAACTCATAATGAACAGAGGCTTGGAGTTGAAGGGTTTACCTGGAATCTTTTCTCTCCCTCAGGCTGATTGTTGTGTGAATTTCCATTCCAGTGCAGAAACAAAATGCTACTAAGGAAAAATTAATCCGGCATCGTTGCTTCTCCTTAGTGCTTCAGCCTTACATGAGGGGCTGACTCATGGCTTTAAACAAGGCATGTTTAAACATGTTTAAGGCTTTAAACAGCTTTAAGTCGTTTCCAGTATTTCATAACCAAGATTTGAGTGATGCATAATTGTGAAGTGGAAGAAAAACAAAACATGGTTTTCAACATTTTTACAAATATAAACTGTTTAGTAAAAGGATTCGGGCCAGTGGGGGGGAAAAAAATCTAATTTTAATCTCTGAATTCTAAATTTAATCTCACTTAGCATTGTCAGAATTCTGAGAAAAGTCTGAATTCTAAGAAAAAAATCTGAATTTTGATCAATTCTGAGAATTCTGAAAAAGTCAGAATTCTGGTATTGAAGTAGAAATTCCAACGTTTTTCAGAATTCTCAGAATTTTTCTGGATTCTTATTTATATCTCACAATTAGTCAGAATAAGTTTTTTTGTTTGTTTGTTTTTTAAATGTTCCCTCATTGTCTTCCGTATTTGATCAGTGAACTTTTTGTTCCTTAAAATACCAAAACTTCCATTTAACTTTATATTCTGGTCCATCTGATGATGAATTTTTTAAATACTAAATGATTGATAATTCGATCAGTTACAATCTTAGACTTTCTTACCAAATACTTTTTAATTTCTTGGACAGCTACGTTTTATTCATGCTTGAGTAAAAATATGTTGCAGGAGTGCGACTCTTACGCGAGTTTAACGTTTGGGTTCTCTGCCAACCTCTGCTGAAAATATATATTATGTAACTTGAGAATAATTTGTCCAGCTGCATTTTGAGTTGTTTCAAATACAGCTGGTTGCTGATGTCTACTGCTTGAGAGGAAAAGTGTGTTAACATTTTGCAGCGGTGTGACTCTGGTTAAAAGCGGGGCGGTGTTGGTTTACCCCCCTGTGGAGCGGCGGCGGCGGGGGGTGATTGACTGGAGACGCTCTGCCGATGCGCCCGCCATGCACCAACATGTTTCTGTGTGCAGTCTGAATACCGCTGTCAGATCCTCTAAAGCACTCTGTAGATCCTGTCATCACTGTAACCAGAAACTCGATGTGTTCATACTTGTAATCTCGCCCCTCCCCCACCCGTTTCTTCAAGCACCACAACAACCATCGCACAAGTCGGGACCTTCTCGTTGAATCGATGTTTTGCGTCTGACGTTTTGCCCTCTCAGCAGAAAGTGATGAGTAATTGCGTGAAGAGTGTGTGTTTTTAATAATCTCTTCACAGGAGAGTTGTCATCTGTGACAGGAAGGTCGTTAAAACTTGTGTCATCTGCTGAGTCGTCAATGTGGTTTCTTTTTCATCTCAGCCTTGTGCATAAATCTGTCAAACGCTGGATAATTAAAAGCAGTGTTTTCTAGCAAAGTGTTGACTTTTCAAATTCAGAAATGGCTTTATTTTTAGAAAAAAATCTGAGATTAATCTCAAAAGTTTTCAGTTTTTTGCCAGATATTTTCTCTTTCTATTAGTTCAGCAATGGCAGTAAAAAGCCGTCGTACTTTTGGGCTGTATCAAAATCTGTGTATTTCATAAAACTGCAGTCGAAACACTTTTTTCCGCATCACCTGAGTCACGTGATCACCAATCGGATGTTGCTACTGCCAGAAACGACAAAGAACACGACAAGAAGTATGTGGATGATGATGGCGCGGCTTGTTTCTTAATAATTTATCATCCAAACAAACTTATTTTATTTAGCAAAATTATGTATTTCCAACATTAGCAGCATATCAACAAAATTTTGCACACATTTGCAATGGAAACACAACTAAACACGCACTGGCGAATGGCGTACACACAGTTTGGTATCTGTCAATTTATTTAAATTTTACTTATTTAACAGAAAGTAATCTTTAAAGACTGCAGAAAAATCCATTAATTTTCAAAACCTGAGATCAAACACATGAAAATAACAAAAAGTCTGAAGGTTTGGTTGTGCAGTTCATTGTGTCGAGACAGAGTTTATTCACCAACAGTCAGACGTCAGGCAGGAAATCTCACAAAACCTCTAAAAACCAAACATCAGAGCTCAGTAAACAAATACAGCTGACTGGGAGGAAGAAGAAGAAATCTGTGGAATGTTTAATGCAGAAAAAGCAACTGAAAGATACCAAACTGGAGTCAGAGTTCAGAGTTTGAAGGATTTCTCTTTTGTCTTTCGTTCCACTGACAGATTATTTAACTTAAAGTATTTTTTCCATGTTATCAATGAAAATTCCTCAAGTAAAACTACAACTTTTTCATCAATATTAAGGAATTATTGACGTAAAACTTTCTGAAAAGTTTCTTATAAGTTTGTTTTGTCTTATTTCAAATGTACTAAGACATTTTCACTGTCAACTAGACCAAAAATACCTGGTAAGATTTTGTGTTTTTGCAGTGCAGTTATGTTCATTTGATGTCCAGAAACATGTAAGTGAGAAAAAACTGAATCTTTAAGGACAGTAAAACCTTTTCAAGTTGCTTCATTTGCTAAAAATACCAAAAGTTCAAGTCCATAAAAGTCGAGCACATGGAGAACATTTGGATCCGGATAATCCTCTTGTTTTGGGCTTTAACCTTGAACTTTGATGCTAGACCTGTCGGGATTGAGTGTCGTTTATTTCTCTGGTTTTCTGGGGGTCAGACAGGTCAACCGATCCATTTGACACCCAGTCGGGGAGGTTCAGCTCGTTAGCCACGTTTTTTCCATCCCTCTCTTTGAAACGGCGCCGCCTCCCCCGCGGCGCGCCCAACCGTTAGAATTAGCCAGAGGTTTACGAGCGTGAAAGGCGACACGCAGCCACCCCGGCGCTCTGATTGGGATCAGGCGACGTCAGGCAGGAACACAGGCCTTCAGGATGGAGGTCACCCCACGACCCGGTGACTCAAAGTTCAAACCTCCTTGGCAGAGACGTCCGAAACTTTTCAGGAAAAAAACTTTTAGTATCGCTTGAAACATTGGAACAAAACTAACATATTGATTTGTTTTTAATATTGACTGCATGATGTGTGTTTTGGGGGGTTTTTTTATGTGAAATGTGCTATAAAAGTATAATCAATACATTTATTGATTAAGTTCTGCCAAAAAACAGCCAGCCAAATATTTTCTAGTTTTCAAACTCGGATATTTTCACTTTTCTTTCTAGAAAATTTCTCAGATTAATCGCAAAATTTCTGATTTTTAAATGTAGATATTTGACTTTTCAAACTTGAAAATTTAGAGTTTTTAAAATTTAGGTTCATGTTTTTTGGCACACATTTTCAAATTTTCAAAATTTCTGAGTTTAATCTCAAATTTCTAGGTTTTTTAACAGATACCTTCTAGTTCTCAAACTCAGAAATGTCCATGCTTCCTTTCTAGGAAATTATAGAGATTGAGCTCAAATTTTCAGAGTTTTTTTCAGGATATTTTCAACTTTTCAAACTTTCCGTGTTTTTTTTTTGTTTGTTTGTTTGTTTGTTTTTTGTTTTTTGCTTCTTTTTTGTTTTGTGTTGTGTATTTTTTTCTGAGATCAATCTCAAAGTTTTTAAGTTTTATTAGCAGTCACTTTCTACTTTTTCAGAAATTTCCATGATTTAATTCTAGAAAATTTGAGATTAATCAAAACAAATAAATAAATTCGTACAAATTTTTTACTTTTCAACAAAGAACGCAAAATAATCATTTACTGTCATACCATCACAAACGTAAACATGTGCTTAACTCTCCTGAGACTTTAACTGGAACTATTCAGTTTGGTGTGAAGTAAAGGATGAATACGTGGAAATGTTGAATTTTCTAAATTCTGTTTTTCTTGGGTAATTGTGTCTAATTTTTATGCACTTGTTAAATCTTGGGAGTATTTCATATTAACATAAGTAAAACACAGAACAAATGATGATGTTTCAGCTTTTCTAGCACATTTCAGCACTGTGTTGACTCACTTTAGATAAAGTTGAAGCTGCTGGATTATGTGTTCCCTCCTAGTGAAGCTGGATCAACATCTTCTAACCAAACTCCACGCTGTTTTTCATCCTGCAGGCCTTTAGATTGAAGGCTTTCAGAGCTGCTTCACACCATGATAAGGCTTTCTGTTGTTCTTCTGCATGGATGTTATCAGAATCTGTTCCAGGAAGCCAGATAGCACTTCATATCACACTGGTCTTTCACATTTCTTCCAGCTCAAAAACAAACCAGAAGGGTTTTCGGGGGGGGGAGGTGTAGAAACCTTTTCTGTTTAGAAGCTGCAACTCATTTTGTTTCGCTCATAGCAACTCCAACGAGGCTTTTAGAGCGTGCCGCACGGACGGGAACATAAACATCCCCTCCGACATGAATAAGTGCTTTGTGCAGTGGAATAAGCAGCTGAAATCTGCTCTAAGCAGAGTGAAACAAAGAAGCTGGAGGAAGGTGGGGGGTTGGTTGAGGTGTGTGTTGTTGTTTTTTCTGGGATTTAGAGCCATCAGTCACTCTGTTTCTGCAATCTGGAGCACATTCCTTGAATCCCGCTGAGTTTTGTTCCCCATAACCATCAGCGACATGGTGGACTGAATTCCTGCTCTGTGGAGCAGCTCATCTAAACTGCAAAACACGAGATCTTAACAGGTATTTTTGGTCCAGTTTCTGATGCAAGTACCTCAGCGCACCTGAAATAAGACCAAACTAACTTACAGGTAACTTTTCAGCAAGAAACAGGAGCTTGTTTTAAGTTAATAATTCATTAGTCCTGATGAATAAGAACTGGTTCCATTTGCAAATTATTTCACTTATTGGAAAAATGTCCTTTTAGAAATGTAATAATCTGCCAGTGAAACCAGGAAGGAATTATTTACTTAAATGGGATTTATTATGCAAAATAAAATTTTTAAATGGTTTTGTACCTCCATTTTTTTAAGTTACTGCCAGTTTTTGGGATTAAGTTGAGTTAAGTTGGCAACTAATGTTTTTTGATGGCTAGAAAATGAGCCATTTCAAAAACTTCCTGCAATGCAGCAACCCGAACTGAGCTCCAGCATGTTTGATCAGCTGGTTTCACTGCTGCTCAATGGCTTCTGGAAAATACAAGTGTTTTGTTGTTGACTTAGCATCCAGAAACCATTTGCTGCATTCTTTGCTGGTTGTGCAGGAGGCTCCACTTCTGCTTTTCACAGATGTGCGACTGTATAATTGTGCATCTGTTTGCAGGTGTTTTAATGTGGGTATGCAAACGTTGAGTTGAGGGGCGTGGCCATAAGCAGCTGATTTGGATTTAAATAAAACAGCTCATTCTGAATTGACCAGACTAAAATGTCATTATATAAAAATTATTTTGTGCAAAAAACATTTAAAACAAGCTCCTGTATTTTGCTGAGAGGTTACTTGCACTTTAGTTCTGTTTTATTTAAATGTACTAAGATATTTGCTCTGGAAATTGGACAACAAATACTTGGTAAATTTTGTGTTTTTGCAGTGTATGAGGGTTCCAACACATACTGTATGGATTTAGCCTGTATGTAGGTGGAATAATGCAGATATTTACATTTCTTCCTCAGACTGTCTAACAGAGATCAAAGGTCAGCAAAGTGAAACATCTTTTCTAAATAACGTCTCACCTTACAGAGCAAAGCTGTCAAACTCTGTGGATTCCTGCTAGAGGTTTTAATCTCAAACATGTGTGTCTCCACTGCACCGTGTTTGAGCAAAGTTTCGCTTGTTTCACATGTTCTGCTTTTATTTAGCCTCCTTGTTATGGTCTCTCTTATTAGACTCACCTGGTGTCTGTTTGCTGATCGAGCCTCAAGTTGTGTTTATTCTGCCTGAGGCGCAGAAACACAAAATCTTACCAAGGATTTTTGGTCCAGTTTCTACTGCAAATATAATTGTACGCTTGAAATTAGACAAAACTAACTTTTCAGTGCGATATTGGAGCTTGTTTTAATAATTTCCTAAATAGGAAATTTAATAATTTCTTATTAATTATTGAACTGCAGTGTGAAATTGAACCGCAGCTGCTAAAAATGTAACAAACGTTGTAATTCTGGTTTCCAGTGAAACCGAGTCTGCTGGTGTGCAGACACCAGGTAATTCACGTAGAATCAAAACAAGTGAGATAAGACGAGTCCGGTCTTCTGGGTTTCTTCTTTGATGGATTTCCAAAGACGTCGCTGTAATGACTTTGTCGCAGGAGACAATTCCTGTCCTGGGAACCTGCTGCTGAGGTAGAGAGAGAGTCTGGGTTTCCTTCCTGAACCTGTTACCGCCGTGACATCATATCACACAGGCAGAAAACAAATACTGAACGGACGCTATCGCAAACATTAAGATAGGAGCCCTCAAAGTCTGCAACAAAACCCTGAAATACTTAATCTCAAGATGTTTAATCCATCCTTTACTGAGAAAAGGCGAAATCCTGCAGCCTGGTTGAGTCGCGCTACTGACATATTTTTACTCAAGCAAAAGTAAAAGTAGCTTTTAAATATTAAATTTAATATTTAAAGGGTACCTCATCAGACAGACAACAATATGAAGAATACATTTTTGGTATTTTACGGACCAAAATGATGATAATTTATATAAGTAAAAAAAAAATAACAAAATTAGGCAGAATATTTTTTTTCCAAATCAAAAAACTTATGAAACTTTAACAAAACTGCAGGTGTGTGTCTGTGTCTGGTGAGTTTTTGGTTAAAACATGTTTGTTTTTCATTCAGTGGGTAGAAAATCCAGTAATTTTACTCAAGTAGAAACAGAAGTAGAAGTAAAAAGTACAGTGTAGTAAAAATACTCCTACATTTTTCCCAAATAAGTTCCTCAGGTAAATGTAACTAGTTCCTAACTCTGGCACTGAGAAACTTTAACTTTTACATATTTTTCTTGTAGCTGAAGTCATGCATGTTGCAGCATATCAGAAATTTGTGAATCTGTAGAAAAATCATGATGAGAACAAAAGCTGGAGTCAGATCGTTGTTTGAACGAGAGCTTATGTGAGAGAGCCGCAGACTGAGAGGATCCACTGACGGAGGTAATTAGTTTCATCTCAACACAATAAAACGATAGCATCTTTTCCCACAGGTAGTCCGGAGCGGCAGCGGAAAGGGAAATGCACGTAATTTTGCGATAGGACAAGAACTCCCTGCAGTTTTCTGCACATCATGCTTTTTTCCCTCAGAGGTCGTGGCGCGAGGTGCCGGTGGGATGGGTCCGAGCTGTAATTAGGTCGTGTGGAAATGAGCGGAGTCATTTCCTCTGAATCAGGACGAGGGGTAATGGGTCACTCAGGGACCTTCAGTGGGGCCAAGCTACGTGGCTCGGTGACCCGGCCGTGAGGTCAGGCTGCCATTAGGCTCAATGTAGGTCAGATGAACTGTAATGACTTCGCTCGTTCTCATCTCCTTCTGACATTTTCTGCTTTATTTCTGTAAGAGATGAACTCTGTGAACTCGCAGCGCGATGAATTAAAGACAATATAGATGCAGCCGATGCATTAAATGATAGGAATGAATTCAATGAGTAAATTTTCTTTCAGTATTTGAGGTATTTTTAATGTTTGTTTAGCTGTACTTTTACTGAGTGTTTGATAGAGTTGGGTAGTAACTGCTGTTGTTACATTTACTCAATTTACTTTTTGAAAAAAATATACAGTTAGGAGTATTTTTACTACGCTGCATTTTTTACTTGAGTAATTTTATTGTGAAGTATTTCTAGTCTTAGTTTCTACCTGCAGAATGAAGAACAAACATGCTTGAACCAGAAATCCACCAGACTCAGACACACAGCTGCAGTTTTTGTTGAAAGTTTTACAGATTTATTATTGAAAGGAAAATTTTAATATTTGCTGGATTTTGTTGTTTTTTGTTTTGTTTTGGACCGATACTTTTTACTTCAGTAATAATGCGTTAAAGTAGAGCTACTCTTACTTGAGTGACACGTGTAGCCATGAACTAACCGGACCGAACCTCTTGGTGGTTCCAGGCCTCTGAGAAGTCCCCGGACCTGAAGAAGAGGGGGAAGGCTCTTCACCCTCAGGGTTCAGTGAAGGAGGCGAGTCCGTCCACCAACGCTTCCAACACATGGAACCGGCCACGCTGCGGCGTACCGGACTTCCCCAACCAGAAGGAGCTGCAGTACCGAGGCCGACACCGCCAGAGACGCTTCGTTCTGCATGGAGGACGTTTTGACAAGAAGGATCTCACCTACAAGTATGGAAATAACAAATCCACACACAGTCGGGATAAAATATGAACCACCTCTAGCAGGAGCAGCTCTTAGCCTCTGTTTTCTGTCAGACTTAAAGGGGACCTATCAAGCAAAATTTACATTTTTCAGTTTCTACTGTTTCTAAAAACAATCGAAGCGCTTAAAAAAAGAACACCCAGCTGAAAATGAGCCATTTCAAAAACCTTCTGACTGTAACATCACAAGTCTGTGATTCTGTCTGTTACCTGGCAACCCCCAGCTGAAGCCCAGCTCATTACCCAGCAACCCAATCTAAGCTGCAGCACATTTAGTTCGCTGGTTTTAATGCTGTATGCGCTGTATAATGGCTGCTGGAAACAACAAAAGTGTTTTGTTGTTGACAAATCATTCAGAAACCATTTGCTGTATTCTCGTCGATTGGGCAGGAGGCTCCTCTAATGCTTTTCTGTATACTCCTGTTAACAATTAGTTGATTGCTGAATGAGTTGATGACTGCTTCAGTCATCAGTTAATGATGATTAATCTGATTAATCGCTTCAGCCCTAGATGGTTTCCCTGCAGCAAAGGATAAGCAGCTATTTTTCCTTGCGTTACAGTGAACATGTGCAGTTTTGCTCTGACCTGTGGAATCTGAGTAAAACCTGCAGCCTGCAGAACGTGCAGCAGCTCTGATGTCTGCATGTTTCCAGCTGCGGTCAGCAGATGTTTCCGCGTCGAAGAAAAAAAATCCTAATTTGGATCGTTCTCTGAGGACCAAACAGCAGATAGACGGAGCCAAACAGGAGCCGCTGCGGATCAAAAACAGCGCGAGCGACTCCAGGAACGCCATGAAAGATGAGAAAGCAGATAGAGCAATCTGAAAATGAAGTCATGGACTTATGATTTCCACAAAGAGGTGCTGCTTTTCTTTCATCTGGGGCCGCGGCTCCATCGAGAGCCGGTCGGCGTCTGCCGGCTGCTGCCTCTCTGTCTGCGTCTCCTGGGGTCCCTTTCATTGTACTCGTTCTTTAGCATAACAGCATATTAAGGCATGCCGAAAGAAAGCAGCACGGGGGAGGCAGAACCGGCCGCAGACTAATTAGATTCCCCTGGATCGGGTCGATATAAGCGACACCTGAGTGATGTGGTTAACTGTAGCCATGGCAACGACCCACCAGGTCAAACTGCACCCCACCTACTGCAGGCGTCTCTCACCGAAGCCATGCTTTTTACCTCCCGTGTTTAGTTTTATTTAGAATCGGCCACTAATTTGAGCTTTTGGAAGAAGTTCCTGCATGAAGCATGAAGTCGAGGATGGATGTTTTTGTTTTTACTGCTTTAAAACAAGCAGTGAAGGATCACAGAGCGATCTCCTCCTCTGGACTCAGACGAGATCACATTCTGCTCAAAGTATGGAGCTTTAAGGAGAGGCAGTTAGACCCTGAAACACAACGGCAACTCAAAGTTAAGGCCCAGCTGCATAAAAAAGTCATGAAACACAGAAAATAACACAATGACTGCCACTTTTTAACAAAAGAAAATCTGAGGTTTATCATCTAAAAAACAATAAAAAGTCAAAATAAATGTGAGAATCGATGTTCCTTGTTTATGTTTTGCTTTTTTATCTTTTCTTTTGCTTGGAAGCAATAGAAAAATTCCTCTGATTTGTGTTTTTGCGTCGTCCAAAGTTGAAAAAAGACCCAGATGATCCTGAATGCTGCAGCTCCGTGACTCAGTCACACCTCCAGATCTGCAGGTGTTTGACTGAAAGACAGGAAAGTCCTGCTGTGAAGACAGATGGATGCTTTTCATATAACCAGAAACACTTTGAACTGATCCACATTCACCTGAACTTTATTCAGAAAATCTGGGCTTTTATTCTGAAGGTTTTACTCACACTGATAAATTTAACTCTTCTCAACTGAAAAGCTAAATTTTTTATTTTTTTTGTCTCCTTTTTCCTCTTCTCTGTGAATCCAAACTCAGTTTCAGTCTAAAATCGTCTCTCAAGTCACATTTTTACCAGAAAGAGTGAGAAGATTGAAGAGAGAAATCTGCAAGAGGAGAAAAATACTTTTCCAACATAACAAGCTGCAAAAAGAAAACATTCAATATATAAATTAGAAAATTATTGAGAACCCCATTTTTTTTAAGTATCAAGGTTTTAAGGCTACACTAATAAAATCATTTATAAAATGAGATCAATAAAGTCATAATAATGTAAAAATAAAGTCACAATTTCTTTGAGAATAAAGTCGAAATAGAAAACGAGAATGAAATGTTGCAGTATTACAACTTAATTAGCATATTAAGATTTGATTCTTGAAATATTTTCACTTTATTATTAAATTACTAGGACCATTTTTGTATTATTTTGAATTTATTCTCGTTATTTTATTTTTCTTAGTGTGACCTTAATACTCAATCGCTAAAATACAATGTTTAAAATTAAAATATTACATCAGACCCATCAGAAAATATGTTTAAAAACAGAAAAAAATGGTTTTATAGTATGTTTTTCCACTCATTGCTGAGAAGAGTTTAAATTTGTTTTTGATAGGAATATAAATAAAAAGCTATAAATAATTGTTTTTTCAAACCTGATTCTATTTTTATCTGGTTTTATTGTGTTTTGGTTTCGTTTCCTGTCAGAACTAAACTTCAAAAATCATTTAAATCTGGATCTGAAAGGGTGTGAATAATTTTGAGCTTATCTTCTTTGACTTCCTGTCAAGCCTAAATTCATTTCTCAACAGAAATATGAATAAATTATGTAAAAACCTGCTGAGACATCAGATCAAAACTACTTATTTTCTGCATTATTTCTCTGTCTCCCACATCGAGCTGGAAGGAGAAACGAAACAATTCACCTCTAAGTATTACAAAATATCAAAGTTTGTCTTGTTTGTTTACCTTTTTTTGTTTCCACGCAACAGAAAAATTACAGATTGATGTCCTGGAGCAAAATTACATGCTGGAACCACTTTGTGCATTCGGTCAATTGTGCCAGCTTTTATTTCACTGCTGCAGAAAAGCTGCAATTAATGCGAGCAGAACAAGTTCAAACTTCTCCAACATTAATCCAGGAGCCTCAAAAAGGGCGAAATGTTCCTTTAATTTCCTGCTGTGCAGCTGACAGGTTTAAAACCAGAAACTAATTTAAGCTCTTCTCAGTAAGTCTCTTTTAGTGCCGGAGTCTTTGTTTCTGTTTTTGTGTTTTCAAAATGAATAGTTTTCAGGTTTTATTACTTTGATTTATATAAAAAACATAAAATTTACAGTTTTCAGCCACTGTATTATTTGCAGGGTTTGTATCGATGCTTGAAATCCTGGAATTTCCATTAAATGTCTTTCAAGGTTTGGAAAGTGCTTGATTTCTGTACAAAAAACCTTGAAAGTGCTTAATATTTAAACAGTTTTGTAACAAAGTGTAACATAATGTTTGATTAATATTTGATTAAAAGACTATTTACAATTGAAACTTAATAAAAAGACGTTTTATCCCACTGCCAGTGAAGTTATTTTATACACATTATTGGCGAATAAATTAAATAACTAAAAAACTAATAAGAAATAAATGAAGATAAAACGAACCGTGTTCTTGTTGTTTTAGGTCAATTACCAAAATTACTTATATTTGGTGATAAAACTTAAACTTTTCAGGGATTGTTTGTACAAAAATGACTAAATTTAATGTGTTCATGTTTTTGAAATTGGGGGAATTTTTTGTTAAATTAGAAATCTTTTTTGTTGTTTATTTGTGTTGTTTTTATCTCCAAAGTGCTGGAAAAGTTTGAAAGTGCTTGAATTTCTCCTGACGGGAGTTTTGTCCAGTTTTCTCTCTGCGTGGTTTTCAGCAGTAAGAGCCCGACGCCATCTTGCGATATGGAGGCCGGCGGTCTCTCATCGCCGCAGCCTCACTTCCTGTGTTTGTATGTTGACTCCTGTGCTGGTTTCCTGCAGGATCGAACGCTTCCCCTGGCAGATGGACGAGGAGAGGGTGCGGCGTGTGATCCGGGAGGCGGTGAAGATCTGGAGCGACGTCACACCTCTCACTTTCACCGAGGTCCGCAGAGGGATTGCCGACATCCGGATCGACTTTTCCAGGTGAAAACCCAAATAAGGAGCGGTTTGTCAACAATTTAAATCATGTTTAGGTTCATGGGAAGTCTAATTTGAAGGGATTTTCTTAGAGGTTTCTTATTTTTTGGAAAAAGGGCCAGAAAAATAAAAATAGTTCTTAATTTTTTTTTTTTTCTTAAAAGTCAGAATTGTTCAAAAAAAAGTCAGATTTCTGGGGGAAAAAATTGTAATTTTGAGATTGAAAACCAAAAAAAAATCTTTTCAGATAAAAAAAAATCTGAATTGTGAGGAAAAAATGAGAATTCTGAGATTAAAGTAAAAATTTCAAGAAAAGCAGTAGAAATTCTGAGAGAAAATAGAATTCTCAGAAATAATGAGAATTCTGAGAAAAATCTAGAATTTTGATATTTAAAATGTAGAATAACAAAAAATTTAGAATTCTGATTTAAAAAATAGAATTCTTAGAAAAACCGTCCAAATTCTAAAAAAAAAAACAATTGTGAATTCGGAGACTAAAGTCAAACTTCAGAGAAAAACTGATTATTATGAGCGTAACGTTGAAGTAATACAAGAATAACATATTATTTTGAGAGTAAAATCATTTAATATGCAATATGACTCTATCTTTATAATAAAACAGTTTTATTCTCATATTATTTTATTCTCATTTGAGTTTATTCTCATAATTATGATTTGAGCCACATATGTGGAACCAAACGAGATACATATCACATATTTTTTCACAATAGCTGCAGTTTGAACAGTCATGTTGTAATAAAACTGACATTGACATCGACATGAGACGTGTGTATAGAACTAAATTGGAGCCAGAACGTTTGTTTAAAATATTTTAAAAAATAAAACTGAAAGAGAAATTTGAAATTGAGAACAGATTTGAAATTTAGTTTTTAACTTTTTTTAGTGTCACATGTTTTATTTCACCTTCAAATCTTCTTTTTTATTTTAGTTTAAATTTTCAGTTTCAAATATCTTATGTGAAGTTACAATTTTGTTTTCTTTTGAACAAACTTTATGGCACCAATTTATCTCCGTACGGCTTCAGCAGAGACGGACCAAGCTTTGTTTTTTTAGTTTTGATCCAGTTCAGATGAGCTTATGCTCAGGGAATCCTCTGAGCTTAGAGTTTTCATTTGCTTTAACCCCTGTGACCTCTCAACAGGAGAGAACTGCTCCCCCTGCTGGCGTCTCTCTAAACTACATCATTCATTACTTCTGCTTTGCTGCAGATTTTAAGGCGCTTCCTCAGAAAATCACTTCTGAACTCTGTGTGATGAGGAGACCAATCCCTCTGCTTTAGTAAATTAGGCAAAAATAAAAGAGAGACAACCAATAACATTTTCTGTGTTGTTGAAAAAATGTCTCAGCTAATAAGAATGAGCCTGATTGATGTCCTGGATAAAAATCAGGATCGTTTCAGTAAAACTAGCAGAACATTTAGACAGATAGGATCAGATTCTGGCACAAAGAGATTTGCAGAGCTGTGAAGATGAACACGGAGATAACGGAGCAAGAGACGACAAGCAGGCTCCACTGCCTGATACTCCTGCTTTATGGATGATCCGTATCTGCTGACTCTGGGTTTTTCATTCTTTTATCGTTTCTGTGTTTCCCCTCTGAATCACTTAGTTAAAGCATCTCGTAACGTCCCAGTATTGTTTATACGGAAATATTTTTGTCTTTAGTTCATTTTATTTATTTTTACAACTTTATCATCCCCTGTATACTGAACTTTGTTGTGTATTTTAATACATTTAAGTTATTTTAATTCACTTTTTCAGAGAGTTTAGATGTTTTGTTGTTTTTAAAAAAGGGAGGTTTTGTTTCTGATGGGGACGCTTGTTTTATTCACCTGCAGCTACTGGCATGGAGACAACCTCCCGTTTGACGGCCCAGGTGGGATTCTAGCTCACGCTTTCTTCCCGAAAACGCATCGGCAGGGCGACATTCACTTCGACTACGACGAGTCCTGGACCCTGGGGAACTACATGGGTGAGTTTCTGGATCACTTTAGTTTATTCTGATAAACTGATCAAACATGGAAAAAACTTTACTAAACGTTAACAATTTGCATCCAAAATGCATCAAAAATACTCTCAGATTTGAGTTTGTTTTATTAATAATTGTCCAAACTGGGCTTCTATTTATAAAAATCACTTAATGAAGGTCTTGTAAGTTGCTTATTCTGTTTGATATTGTTGGTTGAGTTGATGCTCCTCTTTAAAAAATCTTCAACAAATAAAATCCTTTTATTCTAGTATTTGGCTCACATTTGATCCACATTACTTTGGTACTCTGAGTTTATAGTCCATTCAAAAGCTACAAAGTATCTGTGGCTACATTACAGATACTGGATGTACAGATAATCATCTGCAAATAAACATTTGTAAACAAACTCAACAGGGGCCTCAAACAACCAACCCTGAGGTCCATTCATCTGTCTCAGCTCTTTTAGTATTTATTTACTTGTTTGTTGCAACTGTAATTGAAGTTCTTATAGTGGGCTATGCTAAAGTATATGCTAACTCTGTCTAAACACAAGCATAGGATTAACTGAGGACAGGTGTGAGTCAGCAGTTGCAGGGACTTTTTTCCCTCTTGTTTGACCCAGTTGGCTCAGATATTGAAGTCCCCACATTCTGCTGCTCAAACCGGATCAAAACAAACTTATTTTCAAACCTTGTATGAACCTCTCCCTTCCTCTTTGCAGGTACAGACCTTCTGCAGGTCGCCGCCCATGAGTTCGGGCATGTCCTGGGCCTGCAGCACTCGCGTAAGCCCAAAACCGTCATGTCCGCGTACTACTCCTTCTCCTACCCACTGAGGCTGAGCGAAGATGACAAGCTAGGCATCCAGTACCTGTACGGAGCTAAAGCACAGGTCCTGCCCCCACCGCCAACCCCGGCTCCAAGGGCTCTGGTCCCCAAAACAGAGACCAACGAACTTAATGTGAGTTAACAAATTCATTCATACAGCCAGCCATATTAATGTACGACTCAGATTCATTTAAAATTCGCTTGGATAGCTGTGTTTTTAAACAGAACCTCACATGGAAAGTCCATATTTTGCATGTTTTTGTGTTTCCATTTGGGCTTCTGCTGCGTCTGAAATCGGGCCAAGCAATTAAAAGACACACCCAGTCGATTCTTGTCAAACACAGCTAATGTTTTTTCGGTGTGTGGAAAATTACCCGTTTCAAAAATCTCTGGAATGTAACGTCACAATTCAGAAGGCGCTGCCCGTTACCTAGCAACCCCAGTCAAGCCCGGCCCGTTACCTAGCAACCCAAACTGAGCTCCAAAATGTTTTATTATCTCCTCTCATATCATCAAGTTAAAATAGTTACGTATTTCAAAGTGAAAATAATTCTAACTTACGTGAATAATTATGCATTTTATGAAACTCGTTTTATTACACTGACTTCTGCTCAAAAACATTTACTTTGAACAGAATAAGCGCTCAGAGAAGACATTGTGCTCAATCATTGCTAATTAACAGTTGCACTAACATTAACGTTGGCCTCAATTACACATAACAACCAGTTCAATACAATAGCTCTCTCCTGCTGTGCACCCTGGAAAATATTTCCCACTCCTTTTTTTTTTTTTACTTTGAGATTTTTTTACTCTTTCAAACTTTCATTCGCGTCTTTTTGGGGACATTTTTCAGCAATCATTCCTACTTGTTTTGGATGCAGCTGGAGTGAATTTTGCCAACATATTTCATACGTTGCTCTTTTGCTGTGATGCGTAACCATAGCAACAGGGTGGATTACCACTGGGAGGAGCCAATTAACATCATTTATTTTTCCTTTGGGATCAATTAAGTATTTTTTAGTTCTTTTAGGGATTTAAAATCCTTTGTTTTCTCAGAAATGTGACAAAATTAACGAAGAATTAACACAACTCACTAAAGTTTCCGTTTCCAAACTCACATATTTAAGTTGAAAATCTAAAACTTGCAAGACTTATTTGGCGTAAGGAGTATCTAGCTGACACAACTAAATGTGGTGAAAATGTTTTGCGGTGTTTTTGAGAGCGTCCTGTGGTTTGCCTCCAGCCGGACGCCTGTCAGACGGACTTCGACGCCGTGTCGATGATCCGAGGGGAGCTGTTCTTCTTTAAGTCGGGCTACGTTTGGAGGATCAGGGATCCTGGAGGATCCGCGCGTCTGGAGAGCGGGTATCCGGCGCTGGCCTCCCGACACTGGAAGGGGATCCCGACCAAGATCGACGCCGCCTTTGAGGACAAGTCAGGGAACATTTGGTTCTTTCAAGGTGAGTCTTTAATAAAGTCAAAAATAATCCCACTTCTTCCTCTTCGGCCAACCAGGCAAATGCAAAACTATTGTTTGGACGCCATGCAGATAAAAACAGCCAAATTTACAAGACACAAATGCAATAGTGAAGTGCCATCTCGGGATTTTTCCTGTTGTCATGACAACCCCAGTGTCCACCATGTGGCTGAGGTGTATTTGTATTACTTTTCAATGTATTTCTTTGTTCTTATTGTTATCTCGCTTGACTTCATTGAATTGTGCATCACTTTATTTGCTCTGTTGTTTTTATGTGCTATCCCGATATATTGACATTGTTTTTCAGGGAAAAGTCATAAAACTTAAACTCTGACTGTGTAAAAACTGTAAAGTCTCAAAATGCCAATTAAGTCTATACGAATGTTTTTCTACTGTGAAGCATGACTGAGTTTTAACTCTCAAGATTTTGCCTAATTTTCTTCGCTGTTATTGCAATAAAAATGTAGAGTTCATTTTTAGTACCGTTAATCAAGCATTAGCATGCTAACAGTTGTAAAAAGAAAAATGAATAAAAGTTGGATTTTGGGCTGCACAGTGGCGCAGTGGGTAGCGCTGTTGCCTTGCAGCAAGAAGGTCCTGGGTTCGAATCCCGGCCCGGGGTCTTTCTGCACGGAGTTTGCATGTTCTCCCTGTGTGTGCGTGGGTTCTCTCCGGGTTCTCCGGCTTCCTCCCACAGTCCAAAAACATGACTGTCAGGTTAATTGGCCTTCCCAAATTCTCCCTAGGTGCGAGTGTGTGTGTGTGTATGGTTGTTTGTCCTGTTTGTCTCTGTGTTGCCCTGCGACCGACTGGCGACCTGTCCAGGGTGTACCCCGCCTCTCGCCCGGAACACAGCTGGAGATAGGCACCAGCACCTCCCGACCCCGTTAGGGAGAAGGGTGACGGAAAATGGATGGATGGATGGATGGAAGTTGGATTTTATTCTGCAGATAAAATCTGCTTTTTATTTCTGCAGATGATAACTACTGGGTGTTTGACGCTGAGATGCACATCCGGGGCCCCTGAGTCCATCAGGAGTTTAGGATTGTCCACATCCAGCATCCAGGCTGCCCTTCGCTGGGGTCACGACCCTAACTACAACATCTACTTCTTCAAGTCCGGTAGCTACTGGAGGTTCAGTCCCCATGAGAACCGGGTCGAGTCGCCCCAACCGCGCAGCATGCAGTACTGGACCGGCATCCCCGAGGATGTTGACGCTGCCTTCAGGGACACCCACGGTACGAAGGAAAAAATGCTTTTGATTTCTGTCTTAAACTGTGGATGTCGCTGGAGTCAAACTTTATTTCTCAGAACCAGTTTTAAACTTCACTTTCTGACCAGCAGCGTCTCTCAAGCAGTTTGTTTCCATTTCTGTAGCCAAATTCCAGACTGCTGGATATTTTTTTCTAGCACTCAGTCAGCCATTTCTGTGCAGATTTGGGCAAATATTTTGGATTTTTATCCCATTGCAAGACCGAAAGAAATCAAAAGTTTCATTTTTGTGAAAAAGTTCTGGTATTTCAGAGAGTTTGTGCACTCTTACAAGCTAACAGCATTACAGAAAGTCTCTTAATTTAAAGTCATTGGCAAATTGAAAACAGCTCCTTTCGTAGTTCAGGACAGGTCTGTGTGAGTCCTTTAATCTGACATTTCTCTGTCTCCAGGAATAATAAAACAATCCTCGTTTTGTTTCTTTCTCCAGGCTTTGCTCATTTTATCCGAGGACGTCAGTACTGGAAGTTCGATCCTGTCGGCATGAACTCGTTGGAAGGTTACCCGCGCTACGTGGGCATGGATTTCTTTGGGTGCAGGAACGAGTGAGTCTGTGAAGATTCGCGTACCCTGATTCCTTTGACGCGAAGAGAAGTTAATGGAATAAAAACTGCAGACTCATGAGGACGAGATGATTTTTACACCTGTTTATGCTTCACTGCATTTATTGACACTCAGATCAATTTATGCCTTCTTCTCAGGAAAAAAACCCACCTTCCCTCAGATCTGGCACCTCCTGTGCAGCTCTACTCGTATTTATTTTTGCACATTTTTGTGTCACCATGAGCCCGAGACCCTGGATTCAGTCTCGCCTGAGCCAGAAACTGTTTAATAAACTGTTGTTCTCTGTGTGGTCAGTGTTGGATGTTTCAGTTTGTGTTTTCATCAACAACGCACCTCAGAGTGTTTGAAGAGTGACATCAGACTCACAGCGGCGGTCAGTGGAGGGTTTAACTCGAGAAGTCAGTCAGCAAGTAGACGATCATTTCCAGTCATATTTCACTGTTTTTCAATCAGAACCAAGAAAATGGGGTTTATACTGGATTTGGACGCCTTAAAAATGAGTCACAGCAAGAAGGTTTTGTAAGGTCCTGCTATGTTCTTTGCAGAGTCTTATTGAGATCTTTGCAGAGTCTTGACGTCAACAGTGCAATGTTGAGGTCATTGCACAGTTACTGAAAGTTTGCAGAGTCTTCAACAAGCTATCTGAAGTTTGACTCCAGCTAGCTTGGGTCTAACATTTAGCATCAGTTCTAAACCAGGCTCCAGTTTATTTTGTCAGTTAGTTATTCTTTGATTTAATTAGCTAAGTTGCTTTAACGGCTGACATTTTCATCCCAGTTAGAACAAAGGATCTAAAAAAATGCCATTAAATTTTATTCTCGGATGCTGTTTTAGTTTTTTCCTGCCTGATATCAAAACAACCCAGAGAAAAGCAGACGGTTACTTCAGGTCTAACCATGGAGCCGTTGCACCTCAGATTTCTATATTTTCACGGGAACTCTGTGTGGCTTTGCTTGGACCGCCTCAACTGACTTTAACCTCTCTCTGTAGAAGTTCCTATGTTCTGTTGTTGTGATTCATGGTTTCCAAAAACAGGAAAACAGATCAAGTTGCATTTAATCAGCGCCTGAGGTTCGGTGTTTCCCCTTCAACCTAAGGCACAAATATGCAAAAAATCTGGTCCTGGATGCAAAAACCAGAGTAAATATTTATTTCTCTAAGGGTTTGTTACACTTTTCTTACATCTTTGCTGATTGAGAAGGAGGCATTTGATTCATTTTTCAAGTTTGGATGTGAATTGAACAACAGAGGAGTGACTTTGTTTGGTTTTGCCACAGATCCTCATCTAGTTATCTTCCTATTTGAACTGGAATCTTTTCCTCTTTTAAATTTGAAATAAGAAGAAAAGTTGATTCTGCTGCAGCTGCTTATGTCTGATCTCACTCTTCTCACATCATGGTCGCAGAAGAAGCTGCAGTGCGCCATCTAGGCGCCGGAACGGACCCTGATGACGTCACTGCACATCGACCAAATGGTGCTCTGTGTTTTCTGTTAGTCAGTGATGCATTCAGGGACCGCAGCGGTTCTCCACCACCGGGCAAATTAGTGATAAACTAGTTCTGGTAAACTGAAATTAAAAAACATATAGAAAACTAAAAATTGAACAATAATATTCTCCTGAATCCAACTAGAGAAATTCATAGATTTTAAAGTTGTTATTTTGAGAATGATTTTTTTTTTTTTTTAACTGTTAGCTGTTTGGTTATTTTTCCTGTGTAAAATATTGAGACATTTACTTTTAATTTACTATTATAGCCTCAAGCTTTCTTCATTGGGAAAAAAAAAATCACTTACTCGGGTTTTCCGTTTTATTTTATGGTTCTCAAAATAAAAGCAGCAAATGTTTGATTGACTCAGAAGAAAAGTTTATTGAAATTTGTTTTATTTGAACTTTTCGGGCCTGCAGAGGTCGTTCCTGCTGCAATCACAGCGGTGTTCAGCTTACTGAGAGGCAGAAAGACAATCAGTTTTAGGAAAATGTTAATAGTTACAAAACAAGGCAAAAAAAAATCGCTGGATAAAAATTAAATAAAAGCCAATGTTTGTATGAATTAGTTTGCTTACAAGTTTCTACTCAAGTTATTTTTTATGGCGAAATCGTTATTTTTTTAGACTCAAACTTTCAGCACTGTGACTCCATCCATGCAGCTTCCTATGATCTATGTAGGGACAAAATTAATATTTTACCAATAATTAAATCTCTTAATAGTTTGTTTTTTTATGAATTTATCTGAATTCAGGCACAGGAATAAAAAAGCAGTCCTTGAACTTTACGTCAAGCAATAATGTTATTTGCTGATTAGAAACAAACCTGGACTGTTGCTTTCATTCTTTCATGCATGTTTGTGAAATCCTTCAATCTCCATGGCAACCAGTCAGCTGTGCAAAACACTTGGGTGAATAAAGCCCCGCCTTTGAGGTGCAGCTCCTCCTCAGAGTTGCTGTTTCCAAGTTTTCAACCCAGCTCCTTCAGACTAGCCACCAGCAATTAGCAAATTATTAGCTGAGCTCATTCAAGGAGCTGCTTCTCGGTGAAACGCTGGTTGGTAAAGGGTTAATAGAGGAGCCATGTTGTGATCAGAAAAGAGCAGGAGTTTCTTAAAAAGACAGAGACCCAATTTCAAGGTGCTAAATTACTAAAATCTCTTTTAAGTCATATTTGATATATTTTGTATTTTTATAACAACTGTAACATGGTTACTTGATTGTGCTATAAAATGGCTGACAAATATGTCATACTTCTTTAAAGACTTAAAAAGCTTCAGGGAAAGTCAGGCTGCTTTGAAGGAAAATACGAAGAAAACTCAGCTGGATTAAAACTTTTGCACAGATTGCTGAACTCCTGGTGAATAATCTGGGATTTTGGAGCCTTTCTGGAGAACCGCTGCTCCTCAGCTTTGCATCTTTTCTCGCTGCACCACTTGAACTCTGAAGTTTCGGCCCAGACCGTTGTGTTCATCGTCGTTCTCCTCAGTGCAGGACGCTGACGAGTCGTTTCTGTTTTTATCGTTCAGACTTTGCTGTTTTCCTCCCAATCTGCTGTTTGACTCAGTTGATCTCATTTATCAGACTTCTTCCAACATGTTTATGCACAAACAGCAAAGCTTTTTGTACATACATGTTTAAATTCTGTATATTTAACCAAATGTAGGCTATAACCTGTAAAAATGTAGGAACTATGTATGTTTTTCCTGTTTTTTGGATTACTTTGAATAAATCTTTCACCTTTTTATCACATTGTCTAACAACAGATCTGAAAGTTGTTTTTTCTCTAAAAGTTAAACACTTTAATGATAAAAATCTCCAACCTTTGATGAAGGAAAAAGTATTTTAAAGGCTGAATCTGAATAATTTTTCTGTCACAGTTTATCAAAAAAAACTTGCAAATATAAATATTCTTTAATGCATTAGTCACAATTAATTAATTAATGACCACTACTGTCAGATAGAAAACAATAATTTCTATCTGAAATCCGAAAAAAATGGTTTAATAGAAAATATACAGCAGAAAAACTGTTATATTTAAATATCCTTAATAATGACACCTAGAAATAAAATCTGAGGTTTCTTTGAAAATGTTGTAATTTAAATATCACATAATTAAATATAAATTATTGTTTTATTTTAAAAAAAAAAACTAGATTTAACACAAATTGAATTATCAGATTGTTAATTTAATATAATTAATTTAGTTCTAAATTAATAATTTGCTATTTTAATCAAAAAGAATAAAACATTAATGGTTAAATTAATTTCTTTCTAAAATAATTGATCTTGTTAATGATGTGATAAAGGTTTGTAATTATATTTAGGACTAACTTCACTGTAAAAACACAACATTATTAAAGTCCCATTTTTTGGGGGGGTTTAGTTTCAAGTGTAAATATTTTAGTACATTTTAAATGAAAGAAACTAACAAAAATAACTTTTAAGAAAGATATTAAGTCAATAATATTTAAGTCATTAATATTGATGAAAAAAACTTGTTCTATATATGACAGATTATTTCAAATGTCTAGTTATAAGTGAAATAATCTTTTTTTCCCATCAATATTCAATAATTACGACTCTAAGCAAGAAACATACCAAGATAATTTCACTATAAACTAAACCAAACGTACTGGGTAAGATCTGGTGGGATGTTTTTGTTGGGTTTTTTTGTTTGTTGTTTTTGCAGTGTTTGGGTGAATCTGATTGGCTGTTGCTGTGAAGTGGGCGTGGCCTGTTGCCTGCGTTCAGAGTAAATGTAGCCTCAGAAATGCAGCAGCAGCAGCAGCGATGGCTCCCAGCCTCACTCAGGCGTATTTCCAGATCCCTCTGGTGACCCGGACGTACACGACTGCCTGCGTCCTCACCACCGCTGCCGTGGTAAGAAACACCAGAACCAGAACCAGAACAGAACCAGAACCAGAACCAGAACAGAACCAGCACATTTTAACTCATGTTGTTCTGAGAGAAAGTACTCTGTTCTCAGAGAGAATCCAACTGTTCTTATTGATTAAAATGTTTGTAATGTGTTGTTAGTTTAAACTGGGATCCAGGTCCTGAAATGTGTCATTTTAACTCTAAATGATGAAAGAACCAAACCTGCAGATTTCTTTCCAGCAACTTCAAGTCATCTCCCCGTTTCAGCTGCACTTCAACCCAGAACTCATCATCAGTCGATACCAGGTACAAAGAAAAGCCTCTGAAAACTGTAAGAGCAAAATATTTCATCGTCTTCATCACCATTTCCTCATTTGTTTTCCAGATATGGCGTCTGATCAGCAGCTTCTTCTTCTTTGGTTCCATTGGATTTGGTTTTTTGTTCAACATCATTTTCCTGTATCTTTTTCTGAGCTACGAAAAATTACAGCAGGATTATTTATCAGCAGTTTACTACAGCGGCATGTCAGGGCCATTATGGGTAGAAAAACAAAAGGGGTGCAGGGAAATAAAAAATATCAGAAATCCTTTAGAAAACGTAGGAATTTCTGGGTCTGTAAACTTATTTTGAAAGTCAGACATTTCCATGTTTTTATCTCAAAAATTTTAGAGATTTTTCTACTTTTCAAACTCAAAAATTTACTTGCTTTTTTTTTATTTCTGAGATTAATGAAAATGTTTTTCCAGTAAATTTGCAAATTGTGAAATTCAGAAGTTTTCTTGTTTTTTTCTTGAAAATTTGTTTCAAATTTATCGGTTTTATCAATACATTCTGGCACAACCAGTGTTTTTAGGACATTTATGATCTTGATGTCCAAAATTAAAGATAAGCGAGACTTATTCAGACGTAAATTATGATTTATTGAAAATAGAGCAAAACCTGCAGGCGAGTCCTTAGCTGAGGTCAGCTATCGGTACTGCCGCATGCTGGAGGAAGACTGTTTCCGAGGAAGAACGGCCGATTTTGTTTTCATGTTCCTGTTCGGAGGAATCCTCATAACTGTATCCTTTACAAACTGAGAGCTGAATTAGAGACATGGGTAAATTTAAAGAACGTACAAAGAGGGTAAAATGTTTAGGAGATCCACATTCCAGTTTTAAAATTTTAATATAAATCAGAAGAAAATGTTTAAAAATATTGTTGTTTTTTTTATTTATTCATCAGTTATTGCTTGGAAACCAGTTGAAACAAACAGGTTCTGATCTCCAAAATAAAATGAAAAAACAAATAATAGCAAAAAAAAAAACAACACAAAAATATGATGTACACGTTAAAATGATCATATTTAGAACTGTATTTAACAAAAAAAAACATTGTTAATTAGTTCAGCACTACTTTTCCCTTATCAGCCAATTCTTAACCTAAAATATTTACATTGACATTAAAAAAGGTGAATCAATGCTATTTAGGTCATTTTTTATTATGTGGATTAATTATTGCAATAAATTAGATATTTAATGTCTTTTTATTTATGCATTCTTTATCTCCTTGGATTTTGCTTTTCACTCTTTAAACCATTAATTGTCACAGTTTCTGACGTGCGGATAAAAGATTTGACTCATAGAACTAAAAGCCAAGAGAAACAGAAGACAACACTTCTGTTAGCATCACTTAGCATCGTGCCCTTCACAATCTGCGCAAAACCCTGAGTTTTTTTCTAAATTGTGCTTTTCTTTTTTTAAATGTGAAATTGCTCCTTTATATAGTCAGTAGTTAAACGCAGCTAGCGTGGATCTGGCTAACCCAGACCACACTGAACTCTCTTAACCTCTGAACTCTGTTTGGTCTCCAGAGCAGAGAGTCACATCGAGTTTATGAAATATGAGAAGAATCCCAAAGGATCCAATCAGTCTGACTTTAGATCCACTTCCCACAAAGTAATAAAAACACCAAACTGCAGATAGCAGCTGGAAGATGGGATAAAAATCACATAAAGAAGTAAAATACGTTGGAAAATCCTTATTTCGATTAACCCCGACTTTATTTAGCAGAATATCTGTGAACATTAAACCGTCATAAATTAGATTTATCTGTATTTAACCTGAAAGTCTGCAGCTGCTGGGTCTGTTTGCCAACATCTTCTTCCTCGGCCAGGCCTTCATCACCATGCTGGTGTACGTCTGGAGTAAAAGAAACCCGCTCAGACGCGTGAACTTCTTCGGCCTCCTCACCTTCCGGGCGCCGCTTCTGCCCTGGGTGCTGATGGGATGTTCACTGCTGCTTGGGAACCCCGTCACCGCCGACGCCCTGGGTGAGAAGCCTGAACCCTCTGTGGCTTTTGCTACTACATTATTAGGGCATTCAATCAATAGAGGAATACGTTTCTGCAAAAAATTCTGAAATTTTGAGATTGATTTCAGAAATTTTCTAGAAAAATTTGGGAATTTCAGAGTTTGAAAACTTTAAAATACACAATTAGGAACTTGGAATTTTTAGATTAATTTCTGAAAATTTTTTGAAGAAAACATGAAAAATTTAGAGTTCCAAAAGTAAACAATCTACAAGAATAAATTCAGAAATTTTTTAGGATAAAAACTGAATATGTGCAAAAAAAAAAAATCTGAAATTTTGAACTTAATCACAGAAATCTTCTTGAAAAAGCTTTTGAAACTCAGAAGTTTCCAAATTTTTGTAGAATATTTTTGAGATTATGCAGAACAGAATCTGTGGCTTCACGCGATAACTAACATCAATGCTGTGTCCTCAGGTATCGGCGTTGGACACCTGTATTACTTCTTAGAGGACGTGTTTCCGAACCAGCCAGGAGGAAGGAAGCTGCTGACGACACCAGATCTGCTGTAAGAGTCCAAGTAAAGTAGACACATTGTTTGTTTTTACTTCTGGCTTCAAATATTCCCTTTTCCTAAAAGAAAACAATCACTTTATGAAGAAAACACCAAAAAATTAACCTTTTATTTTATTTTAAAAGTTGCAACAAAGATCTGAACTCCCTCTTCGTCTGATCTTTCTGCACAGGCGGGTCATGTTTGACCCACCTGAGGGGCCTGATCACTGCTTCCTCCAGGAGGAGCAGCAGGAAGGAGGAGATCTGCAGCACAACGAGGAGCGATCAGAAAATCAATAAGACAATCAAAAAGATAATCAATGGATCCGTTTGAGAAGATTTAAAAAGTTCAAACTGACTATATTCTCCTGCTACAAGGTCAAAACTTTCTCTGAACTTTTCCTAAACATAGGAAAAATGGGAAAGGTAACTGTAACACTCTCAGTTACAGCAGAGACCGAACAGAACCGGGTCTGTAACGACCAATCCATAGAACTTTGTGTTTAAATGTGATAGAAGCTGCAGAAGAAACGAGGAGCAACTGGAAGCTTTGCATGGAAACCGCGCAGCTTTGTCTGCACACGCTGCACTTTCACCCGCTGCCTTTGTGGCTCAGACAAAATGGAAACTGCTTAGCACAACAACACAACTCTGGGACAACGGCGGCAGGACCGGAGCCCAACCAGGACCGGAGCCCAACCAGGACGGAGCGGAGTCTGGAAATGAAGGTCAACTGGGAAAGATCCCACTGGAACAACTGGATCTGCTTTACAGCCATTAGACATTTAAAAAAAGGAGAAAATGTCTGCCAGAGAATTTCTTGGAAAAAACTTTAAAATGTTTGAAAAGTACAAATTTCTTTCAAATAAAATTTTGAGTTTAGATATTTTCCAAAGTCAAAAAAAAAATCACAGGAAAAAAAACTTAAAACTTATTTGCAAGAAAAGATCTAAAATTCTCTAGAAAAAAACTAGGAAGTTTGGACATTTTTTATTTAGAAAAAAACTCAGAAATTTCTGAGCTCCAAAAGTTTAAAATTTGCAAGACAGAAGAAAAGAAAAAAAAGTGGAAATTTCTGAAGAAATTTGCAAGAAACCCCCCCCCCTCAAATTGTGAGATTAACTTCACATATTCTCTAAAGCAACACTTGGAAATTTCTGATTCCATTCATTTTTTAGACACTTGCCCCTTCTAGACCCTTGTACAAAAATCAAATATTTG
Source organism: Poeciliopsis gracilis (assembly GCA_911649635.1). NCBI lineage: Eukaryota > Metazoa > Chordata > Actinopteri > Cyprinodontiformes > Poeciliidae > Poeciliopsis > Poeciliopsis gracilis. Next base: position 3,090,095 of record CAJVRI010000715.1, read on the forward strand.
CAAGAAAAAGTACAATTTTCTAGAATTTTAGCTTTAAACGTTTTAGTTTTGAACATTCTTTTTGAAATGAGCTCCAAAAGTAAAACATTTCCTAGAAAATAAAGCAAGAAATTTTGTAGAGAAAACGTGGAAATTTCAAGGGTCCAGTCAAAAATTTGAGAAAAAAACCTCTCATTTTGAGACTAATTTCATAGATGTTCTAATATTTTGTTTTTGAGCTCCAAAAGTTGAACATTTTCAACTTTCTGAAATTTTCTCAGATAAAAAAACACCCAAAATTCAAATGACATATATATATCTATATATGTATATGTAAATTTATTCCTGTTCTTAGGTTTTCCAGAGTCCTGCTGATGATCAAATTTCTGTATTCAGTTGTGTTGAAGCAGAACCAAGCAGTCCGGTTCGATTCTGGACCAAAATTGTTCACTTTCTCACTGAACTGTCAAACGATCCAAACTAAACGAAAACCTGTTCCCCTCCTCGCCTGTGGGGGCGCTAGACTAACAACCACTGAAGGAAAGACCTCAGAAGAGTGCAAACTTCTCCATGGGTTTACAATTACCTTTTTTTTGTCTATTTTAATAAATTTCTTTCATGTCCGTTAAAAACCTCCCTGCAGGAATTAAAGCCCAAAAAAGGACAACAAATATCTTACTGATTTTTTTTATTATTTTGTAAGAATTATTAAAATGTACAAAAGACAACAAATACAACAAAACAATATATTATCTGAGTCAGATGTGGTTTTGTCTCTCTTGCTGGTCAGGTAGAAGGTCAAAGGTCAAAAAGAGCAGCTTTTCCAGGAAGAAGGGTTTGGCGCGGGGGAAACATGAAGGTTTCTGGGTTTTTTTTTTTTTTTTCTCCCTCTAATGGGCCTTCAACAAACAGATTCAAATTAAAAATAAAACGGCGAAGAGTCCAGCCCAGCAGAGGACACGTCCAGAGGAGGAAAAACCTCTGATGCCCTTCAACTGGTCCTGCTTCAACGTTTCTGCAGGGGGCGCTGCTGCTGCGTTCACATCTACCACGTATTCGCCAGACGCCTCATTCGTCTGGGGGACAAACGGGATGCAGGTGTTAATAGTTGCATTTAAAAAAAAAAAAAGAACAACAGGAGGAAATGTTTTTAATAAACAAACTAATAGAAAAGAGCTGAAACACTGAGATCCTTTAACTCAAGACTAAATATTCAATTGTTTTGCTTTTGAAGCAAAATAAATGAGAAATTTACCAATTTATTTGATCTAAAAAATTAATCAACAGATCAGCCCTACACTGTATTGATAAGACAAGCAGAAAGTTTATCACATGTTGACGTTAAGTTTTTTTTTCTGTACTGTTCATATTGTGCAATAAAGGAATGCTACATTTTAGCATTTTTCTCTTATTTAATAAATTAATTCATGTGTTTATTAGCATTTTTTTTAATGAAAACTGCATAAAAACCGCCAGACTCGCCTCGTGTTTCTGTCCTGGTCTCTGATCTTCTTCTCCATCTCTGCGTCTGTCAGAGTCTCCAGCAGGGGGCACCACTGGTCCGCCTCGCCCGTGTTTCTGATGGCGATCTCCACGGTAGGAAGCGGGTTCTCACTGAAAAACAAACCGCATCCTGGTTAAACCTACAATGTGTTCTGTTCAATTGTATACAAGAAACAAACAAGTGACATGAAAGTGGGGCTGAGAGATTAATTGTTTTAATAATACAGACAAACTTTTTTCCTACTTGGGTTTTCATAACTCATTTTGTGTTTTTGCTTTTTTTGCTTGCATCTGCAGGAGAAACGTCTTGTTCTGCTCATGTCATAATGACAACAAATCGTCCATCAGCATTAAAGTAAACAGTCTGGAGTCGTTTCTCCACTGACGCGTCCAGCTCTGGCAGGGATCACTGCCTGGGTTTGGGAACATTTCATCACCCGATCCCAGACCAAGACCCAGTAAGATCAGATCTGCTGATCCAACCAGCAGCTAAGGTGAAGGAGGTCAAGGGTCGCAAACAAAAATATAGAACACCCTTCAAATTTAGTAGAACTTTTCAAGAGAGCCACTGGAAAAGATTATAGTAGGAGCTTTATTTAGCCAGCTGACCAGCAGTGTGCAGTTAATCGTTAGCATTAAGCGCTTCAAGTCACAGAACAAAATGAGGAAAAATTTACAAAATTCCATCTCAGACACAAAAAAGCTAGTTAGCTAGCAAGTGTATATTAGCCTTGAATCACACTCAGACATAAAAGAGTGTAAAAAATCCCTGATACTGATAAAAATCACAATTACATTTTTATTTTTTTTATTAAAAAATGAATGGAATTATTTGCATCTTTTAATGCATTTCTAATATTGCGTAAAAAAGTTTAAGTAATTAATGAAAAATCTGCAGAAGTTTGTTTATGTGATAAAGTGATTGGAAGAGCTGCAGCCCTGCTGAGGCGCCATCTTGTGGTACCTGAAGGCGTACGTCCTCTGGTGCCAGCTCAGCTGACCTCGGATGCTGTACGCGATGGTGGTGACGAACTCTCCGCCCAGGCCGAGCTCCGAGCAGAGCTTCAGGGCAAACTTCTCCGGAGAGTTTTCCCTCTCCGACATGTCCCACTCAAACTGGTCCACCAGCGAAATGTTCCCCACGTGGATGTTCAGCTGGACGACGAGAAGAAGAACGTGAAAAATTAGCCACCTGCGCTAAAAGTCACCTATTGTGCTTCCTTGAACAGAATAGGTCAGGAATATGAGCTAAACAAATCATTCATTACATTTACTTGCACAAAATCATTCTTAAATAATGAGACTTCAGTCTGGTCAGTTTTATCTTTTTGGACGTCCTTTCAGGGCTCTGTCACTTTAAATCCACGCCCTCCAACTCAACGATTACACTCACATGAATCAATTCTAATTTCCGCATTATAAATTAAAATGAGATTTGTTGTATGCAATTTTATTTCTGTCCATATTTTGGGGGTTTATTTTGGATATTTAAACTATCTTCCAGTTCCATGTTTTAGTGTTTGTTAGAAAATTATATTTTATTCATCTTTGAGACGGCAAACTTATCTGAAAATGGTCTCAAACGGCAATATCAACATTTAGCTCTGCGTGGTTACGATGTGAGAGATGGAACACAAACGTGAATTTTGCACAATAGGTCCCCTTTAAGAGTGAAGCCGCACCTTGATGATCACCCTCTGGTCCGTCTGGTCCTCCAGGAGGCTGTCTGTCGGGTAGGACTCGATCTGCTGCCGGATGGCTGAGGCGATGGCGGGGACGAAGGCCAGAGGGTTCAGATCCAGGTCGTCACACAGGATCTCCGCAAACATCTCAGGAGTCATGAGCTTCTCTGGACATTTAAAAAAAACAACAAAAAAAAACAGGAACCCTCAGTAAGTGTTTGTCTTAAATGTCATCAGAGAGGGAAATGAGTGAGGAGCTACCGTTCATGTTCCAGGTGAAAGCGTCTCTCAGTTTCTGGCCCTCGATCTCCATGTCGAGACGGATCGGAACAAGAACCTCAGGCTGTGTGGCGTTTTCATGGATCACCGCTGGGTCGTGGTCATCGAAGCTGATGAACGTTTAAAGACGTAAAAAATTAACCTATAAAATTTACTGGGTAATTAATTCTCCCAGAAACCAGAAATAAGCGATAGCGTTGTAATTTTGAGACCATTTTCAAATAAAACACTGATAAGTTCACTGTCAAAGATTATTAACCTTAACTTAAAAAAAAACAAAAAAACACTAAAACCTCAAACTAGAATTTTGTTTAAATGTCCTAAACAAAACCAAAAATAGGCAAATGTGGCAGGTGGTGCAAACTAGGTACTTTCTTGGTGTCAAATGTTTGCGTTTCTCAAAATGGCGGCTTTTCGATGCAATATTATGGTGGTGACATAAATAATGCAACAACCCATTGTCAAACAGTCATAACCAGAGGTAATAATCGCCCAAACAAGCAAAGCCTCAACCATAAAAAAACCATGAACAAAAGTGACACTGTCTGCCAGCAGGGGGCGCCTCACCACAGGGGGAAGGTCCTCTTCTTGTCCCGGCCCAGCCGGCTGCGGTTGATGGTGGTGGAGCAGGGAACGGCGTCCAGGTGGTGGGAACTGTTGGGCAGCGTGGGAACCCACTGGCTGTTCCTCTTTGCCTTCTGTTCCCTGGTGGAGACACAGCAGAACCGAACCATTCGATCCCAGAGTCAGAAAGAACTGCAACTTCTGTGTTTCAATAGGAAACTTCTCATCAAAGCAGACAGAAATCATATATGGGGTTCTCCAAGGTTCAATCCTAGGACCTCTCTTCATCAGTATCTATACACTCCCACCGGCTCAGGTTATAACAGGAACTGAGATTAGCTGGCATAACTACGCAGATGCTACACAGATCTACATTACTGTGAACTGACTCTACATCAGAGGTGTCCAAACTGTGGCCCGGGAGCCATTTGTTGCCCTTGGACAAATTTTGTGTGGCCCCTGACTGCCATTCAAGAATGGCACAAATTTAGCCACTCGACACTTTTAGTAATTTTTTTTATGATATTTTCCGTAGCAAGTCTAAATACAAAACAACGAATTTTTCTTGAGTTATCTTTTTATTATTATCGTTATTATTCTGTTGTTATAATTAGAGGCGAGATTAATTGATTTATTGCTAATTATGACAAGCCTTTTAATTACTACAATGGCTTCTTCACAAATTTGCCTAAATGTTTAATCAGCTAATCTAAAACAATGCTGCTCACATTCTCACTAAAACTTAGCTGATCACATAACAGCTAAACATACTTTAAGTCCAATAACATACAATAAAATAGCTGGACTTCTAGATTTAGTTCATTTAAATAAATAAATGCATCTGTAAATCAGTGACAATATCTCCATAATCATGTGAGCTATTAGCATCTTGGCTGCTTTACAGAGAGATAATTAGTCTCAAAGTATATTTGCTTTTTTCCAGATGGGGTTTTTACCTGAGGTAGGTGGGCGGCTCAGTGCTAATAGACACAGCTTTGTATTTTTCATCGTTCCCTTCGAGGATCTCCTCAACCTCAGAGGCCTTCAGGAGCGTGACGCTGGTGGCCAGCTGAGTGTAGCCGTGATCTGGGAAGACAATGAGAAAATACCAACTTATTTTAGAAAATAATCATCGAGACATAATAAAACCAAGGATTGAGTAAACTTAATTACAGTCTAAGTATGTCTGAAAATAAAACAGACATTTTTATTTTCAGACAATAGATCTATTGATCTATTGTGCGATCAATAGATATTTCACTCTGTTCACAGCATAAAAGCTCAGTTTTACGTAAAGAGTAGAAACCTCAGTAATAAATAGATTTTATAAAATCTTTGGGTTTTGAAATTTTTTAATTTAATTCACTTCTTGAATCTCCATGTTTCAGGGTGATACATTTTCCTGGAAATTATTGCAATAAACAATAACTTTGTTGTTTTGAGACCATTTTCAAGTAATATATTGATTACAGAATAATAATGCAAGTTCAGCCTCAAATGACCAACAAACTATAATTTTGTTATGTTTAAACTCTTAACAACGGAGCTGGAAGATATTTTAAATATCCAAATTAAACACAGAACAACCAAAAACAATACATAAAATGAAAAAACAAACAAAACTATAAATAAAATTCCTTAAAAAAGAACCATGAAAACAAAATTACCCTTCAAAAAATATTAATCATTTGAATGGAAACTGATATCATTCTAATTTAATATGTGATTAATTGCTTTTTATTACAGACTTAATATCATGAGAATAAAGTAGCAATGCTATAAAAAATCCAACAAAAAATAAATAATTAAGATGAGGAATATTGAGCATCTAGTTATAGTTTGGTATCAATTTTACAGGTAATACTATGAACACATCAACATCAAATTATTACCAGTAGCAGAAACGATCCTGTAAACATCTTTTTCAAAGAAAAAACTTACATATCCTGATATTGTTTTCTCATTAAAAACAACTTTATGACAATGTTTTTTTTTTTAGTAAAATTGCATAATTTTTCTGCTAACATTATGAAACTAATTTTGTGACCAGGCCCCTATAGTCAGAGGTTAAAAAGAAAAAAAAATCAATTACAAAAATCTGAGATGTTATTTTTGCATACAAAAACAGCAGGATGCTATCTCTAAAAAACTGGAGTTGCTTGAGTTAGTGCTGCCCTCTACTGACCGTGTGAAGACTCTACAATTTTCTTCCGTTCTTCCACTGTTGCCAGTTTTCTCCATAAGGACGGATATCGTTTATATAGGGAGCCTCTGAACATGCGCAGGTAGTTCCCCACCTGACAAAAAAACAGAATAAAAATAAAGAAAATCAAAACATAAACAGGTAAAAACAAAAAACAAAAAAAACAAATAGTGATGTTTCAGACACCAGATTCTTAATGCGATGCTGCAGCAAACAGGAATTAGGGAAGCTCTGTTAAGAGTTCCTCCTTAGGACAGCATGTTAGGGCCATTGTGTATAGAAAAAAGGAATACATTTCTGCAAAATATCTCAAAACTATATCTCAGAAATTTACTAGAAAAAGCAAGAAATATCTGAGCTCCAAAAGTAACATTTTCAAGAAAAAAAAAACTGAAATTTTGAAATAAATCTAAAAATATGACTACAAAAAAAGTCTGAAATTTATTAGCTCAAAAAGTTGACTATATATATATATATATATCAGAGATTTTCTGAGTTTCATAAATCAAAATCAAAACTTTCCAAAAGTGAAAAATTAATTACTTTTAAAACTTAGAAATTTCCACACTAATACAATTCTGGACAATTTCTGAGATTAATTCTGAGGGGGTTTTTTTTGCAGATTTTTACTCTATTTTTTTTTTCTATCACCTACAAAGATCCAAATACCCAGTCATACCTCCATAATCCTTCAATCAGATTTTCAGTTTAAAAGAGATTTCTGTTTACGCCTCACCATCCAAACTGATGCTAAACAAGTGGAAATTGTCCACACAGCATAATATATAAAATGTATGATTTTTTTAATCTCATGGTTACACTAAGTTTTAATAATTTCTTAACCCTGTTGGAAGTTCTTTGTTTACATTTGCTTTTAATATTTTCCACCTACTAATCATGCCAGTAATCTTCTACGTGTGATAATGTGATAATCTTCTGCAGTGGTGCAGAAGAAGGAAAAAAAAACAGGCCATTTAAACATAAAAGTGTAAGAGTTGTCATTTTAAAACGGTTCTCTCCCACTACTACCAACCTAGACAGACCGAAACAGCACAGCAAGGCGTATCAACATTAGATTGAAAATACTAAAGCAATAATCAAACTCATTTTACGGTTTGTCTTAAAAATTAGCGCTTTGTTTGTTGAAGTCATGTTAGCTCGTATGCTAACTCTTAGCTTGCTTGACAGCTGAAGTTTGAGATTAAATTAAATATTAATTTCATTCCAGATTTCACTTTCTGATAACCTATTATCGATCAACACCTTCTATTCTCGCGCTGTTCTCTGATGTTCAATGAATGAACCTTCACGCGCTGCCTTTCCCCTCAGCTGGCCTCGCTAGCATAGCTAAGCTAACAGCTAACGGCCGACACACCGGAACGTTTCTGCTCAAAATTACGATTCGTAACAGCAGCAGGGTCATAAACATTTGAAGATGCTGACCTCGGAACCGATCATGTAAAACTCTCCATCCTCTTCGAGCTGAAATTTCACCGGTTTTTGCCCAAACGTTTTGCTAAGCGCCATAGTGACATGGAACAACAAAGGTACGAACTACAGCGCAGGCGCACACGAGCTCAACAAACAACTGACTAGAACAGTTAAATGATGGACTTCCGGTTCCGTTCCATGGTCCGAGTTGTTAGATTCGGCCAACTTTACTATGATTTAACAACTTTTAAAATAATTTTTAAGCCTAATTTCGGTTTTTAATTTCTACTAGGAGTGCATACTAATCTTTAAATTATTTTATGAATTTATTAAGACATATTTTTACATTTAAATTGAATATAAAATGTTTTGTTATTCATGGTTCTCAAAAACGAAAAAAAGAGAAAAGTAGACGCTAATTTCCTGTTGCAGTCTGTTACTGCAAAACTGGAGAAAGACTGACCGAAGACACAATTGTATCACATTCTTTTCAAGAGGTGCTCATGGTTGTCTGTAAAATGAAAAAAAATATATAAATTTTTTTGAAAACTAAAAAGTTCTGAGAATATTTTTTCAGCTCAACAATAAACATGAAATATTTATTAAATAGTACTTTATGTTTTTTGTAGAAATCATTGTAAATCCAAAATTTCAAAAGGTTATTGCACATTTTTCCTATTAGTAAAGGCAACCATTTTACTTGGTGCTTGGTTTAAGAAAACAGAAAAATATTTAAAATATTCTCAGCAATAAAAACATGATTTAGTTCACTCTGTATTTGAAAACATTTTCTGTATTTACTCAAGGGGTTGATATACTGTGAGTAAAACCACATTTCTGTGTCTGCTTTAGTGTTTAGCTCAATGGAAAGATGTGGTCCTATCTACCATTAATTTGAAAGAAAATCAGAAATATATGAAAAGATAAGTATTTAGTGTTGTAGCTAACATTTTCATGTGAAGATTTTAACTTGTAGCTAATAGCTTTGTCCCAATTAAAGATATTTTGTACAAAGATGGTTTAAATGAATTGTCATTAAGCTTTTCAAGCTCATTTACTCAGTTAAGTCCTAAAAAGACTAAGTAAATGTATAAACAAATAAAAACCAGAGATGCAAAGATGTTATTTTAACTTTACAAACTTAATGTTTATTCGTATATACATGAATATATTAATCTATAACCAAGAGAGGAGAGAATGTACAATGCAAAACAAAATCTTTATATACAAATCAATAAATAAGACACAACCAAAAACAGTTTGTCAACACAAGGGCTTTTTGTTCATGAGAAAAAAAAGTAAGACAAAAAAATTGCAGTAAGAAAATCTTGAAATTCTTCAGTTAAAAGTGGAAAAATGGCACCAAGAAAAAAACCCAAAATTAACAAAAACAACCACATCACACCTGTTTCAGTTGTTTTTTTTTCCTTCTTCACGTAAAACTGAGTCATTATTTTTATTTATTTATTTATTTTTTTGTTTTCAAACTCGCATAGAATCACGAAATTCATTTTCAACAAGGGCGACGACGACACACACATACACACACGGTCCATCCACGGTTGGAAACACTCGGACGCTTTCCTGGGAAAAACTGCTGCAGAAACAGGAACTCAAATTGTTTGAGGAGAATTTAGGAAGATTAATAGTCAAGAAGTTTTTAGTTTAGTTTCAGATTGGACTATAAGAAACTAAATTTCTTATAGTTGAGATATTTTTCGTCACATTTTCTTATTAAATCATTAGTCAGAATAGAACAGAAAAATTGAATAAAAACTGATAAATTTGGTTCTTCTTGTTGACTAACATATTTTTGGATAATTTTTCCTGCAATTGGAAATGTTTTTTTAACTAGTCAATGTTTAAAATCTTTTACTTTTATCTATAACTTGTTGATTTAATTCTAAAGGAAGGCAATTCCTTTAGAATTGTATGGAGGCCTAAAAGTGCCACAATTCAATATACATTTCTTAACGTTATTAGGTTTCATCATCTGATCATATTTGCTCAGTTAGAGAAAATTAAGCAAATAATGACTTAAAAATATAAAATTCCTGCTGGATAAATTCCCCACAGTTTAGTTTCTGCATCAGTTTCAGCTTTCTTTAAGTTTCCCGGACAAACAAAATGAAACTAAATGGGTCCAGACATGTTTTTCCTCCTTAGTGTTCTCCCCCAAAGTAAACGGTAAACACAAAAGCTGAATAATTTCTCCCTCCTGCTGTGACACTGAAAGGCAGACGCTTCCACGGTTTCCATTTTGTTTTTGGCACACAGTGGGGTCGGGTGCTGCTGCCTTTGCGGACAACACGAGCGAACGATCATCACGACAATAAATGGTTCACAGTGCCGATTGACGGGCGGAAAGGGGCAAAGGTCACAGTGTTTCACGACGACATCGAACACATCCCGCCTGCCGCTCATCAACATATTGCTTCTGCAGTGTGTTTGTTAGTGAATTTGTTAAAGTTGACGGTGCACAAATATAGACAACAAAAAAAGGCAGGACAAACTGGGCTTAGTGTTCTTCCAGGGTTTTTAGTGCTTTACTACAATTCCCAGAATGCTTGGCACCAAATTAAAACAGTGCAGATGCGGTGGAAAGAGATGACTGAAAGGAAACTGAAAAAACAACCTGGTTTTCATGGGAGGAAAACACAAAAAAGAAGAGCGTCAGTTTGGATTTTTCCGTCACTGTCGCTCCTCTCGGATTCACATTCATCTAACAGCTGAAAAGTTGCATCGTTTTGAGGTTTCCGTACATGGAAATCCAGCAATTCGTCTGGATTCAGAGAAACCCAATCCTTAAGCGTCCTGCAGGATAAATCTGCAGCACTTTTGGAAAGTTGTCGCTGAACGGATATGAAAGTTTGAGCCGCCATGTTGGAAGAAAAAAAAACAAAACCTGGTCAATGTTTGAGGACTCTCAGGAAAAAAACCTGATCATCTTTTGTTGCTATAAAATATGTTGATGCTTATCCAGGGTTTTCGCACCTGTTTGGATTATTCAGATCAATAATATTAAGATGAATAAATTATGCAAGCTTTAGGTCCACATTCAAAAAACATCTTAAATTATATCTTTTCACCTTTGCTGACCTTATTAAACCATTGAATTAGTTGTTAGAATATTAGAAATTAGAACAGAAAACTTGAATGAAAACACTGAGTTAAATTTGGTTGCATTTCTTTTCCTTCACACAATTTTTGGATATTTTCTTTCCCTTTTTTTAGGTTTGCACAAAATCATTTAACTTTTGTGTAGAATTCACTCTAAACGGAAGCATTTTGTATGAAAGGCCAAAAGTGTCCCAATTCAATAAATGAAGGTGTTAAATATTCAGATATGACTATTAAGGACAAGTAGAAATTAAATGTAAAATTAACAAGAAAACTGATCTGCAGGTACTTTAACTCTTCAACAATTAAATTACCAAATTTTTGAAATTACTAAACCTTTTAATGCAGTTATTTTATAGTTCTGATTCAGCCACTTGGCAGAACTTAAAAGGCCATAAGCAAGGTGATTAGGGGCCTATTTGACAGGTCACAGTGGATTGACTCATTAAAATAATAACAAAAGACTTCTTTATACTTTAAATGAGCAAGCATGAAAATATGTTCTCTACTAATTTACCTATTTTTGGCATTTCTGGCTTTCCATCATTTCAAACTTGTTTATTTCTATTTGGGTTCAAATTCACTTTTGTAAAGCTGATGCTTCAGTTGCTTTTTTTCCCAACATGGCGCCTCGCGGTGTTCTGGATGAGGAAGTAAGGGAAATGGTGAAGAAACAGCACCGTATCGGAGGTGCAAGAAAACAAACACGCAAAACAAAATAAAACGTTAAAAGTGTTGATATCATGAGTCCATTAACAAAAATCACAGGGTCCTTTTTCAGAACAATATACTGCACAGACTGGGTTGTTCATATTTACACTCTGTTCAGTCTGTGTGAAGTGTGATTGCTCTGCGGCGGCGGTGGCATCCTCCACCATGTAGTGGTTACGATCCGGTAATAAAAGACAGAAACGGAGGCGTGGGATTCATGGCTGTGTTCACTGGATTTTGACACCATTTTCTCTTTTTTGTGAACACTGCAGCGTTCAGACGAGCGTCTCTTCCTCCACGCTCTGCTGTAAAATCCCGACCGAATCTCTCTATAGTGATCCGTCGGTTCTGGGAAGATGGCAGAAAAGTCTGACCCGAGGATTAAAAAGTGAAGGTGCAAAGATTCCCCTCGCCGACGCCGAGATGTAAACGCTTGTAAACAAAATGTGACGCATCAGGAGGTTCGAATGTTTCATCCGAACCAGGCGGAGGGCGATGAAGAGTCCAAGTATCGTCCAAAGCGAAGGTTTTAATCCCCCCTCCACTTTCCTGAGTTTGCAGCTTTTATGAAAACAAACTCTGATTTTTTTTAAGGAGGGTCCTGAAGAAGCAACACATCCGGTTAAGTGCTAAAGTGCCACAGAAAGGCCCCGTCTCCGCCTCTATCCAAACCAAAACCTGGACGCTTTGGGTCGGGTCGGTTCGTCTCTTCTGAAGAGTCTCAGAAAATCCCTTTTGCGATCTTCAGCCCCTTCTGTTTCATGCGAGGCAGCGTCGAACTGGCCACGTTCTTGGCCCGCAGCGGCCGGGCCGAGCCGCGCTTCTTCAGCACAAAGTCGTAGTTGGCAGTGGAGTTCATGGCGTAGAAGACATTGGCGTTGTCCGGGATCCGGAGCTCTGCAGAACGGCAGGAAACGGAGCAACGTCAGATTTCAAAGCACAGTTTGTTGGATCATTTTTATAGGGCTGATTCTGGAGTGATCTGTATATCCCAACAAAACTAAAATAGTCTATTGTTTGGTAACAAATCCAGAACTTGGGGATAGTATTTTCAAAGTAATGCACAGTTTTACTTGCTGCATTGGGAAAACATGATTGTTTAGTCACTAAAAGACTTTGCTCAATTACATTTACAGTCAATCATAACTGCCAGAGCGAAAAATTATTTTGGTCAGTTGTCATTTTCTCTTTAAGCTTCAAATTCTTGAAATCTGCTGCCATTGGGACTAAACTATTACATCTGTGAACTGTTTGAGGAAATCGCTTAAACAGTGATTACTAGATCATTTGAATTATTTTAAATTAACTGTATTTATTTGTAATTTTTTTCTTACGGGCATGACTTTTTATTTTTATGATGAATGCATATTGTAAATTACACTACTGTTAGCCACACATTGAAACTGTGGTGTGTTTTAAATCTCGCTTGTCAGCATTTCTGCTTACCTTTGTCCTCTGAGATCTTCTGCATCAGCTCGTAGTCCTCGGTTTTCTCCCGCTCCAGGTTGTGTTTGATCATCGCCTTCCTGATCACTGCTGGAGTTTTGTCTTGACTCGTCACCTGAAAACACATCAAGCGTCTATTACTCCCTTCAACCTTCTGAGGTCCCCCTACGACATCTGTTGGTCCCCCAGCGACCTTCGCTCCCCCTATTTGAAAACCACTGTGATAAACAACAGATTTCCACGCTCTGCTCCCATCTTTGGTCTCACCAGGATGCTCTTGTACATGTTGCCGTTCTCCACGTCCAGCGAGACCCGGATGATGCAGCAGTCGTCCACCTGCTGGTTGTAGAGCGGCAGCGACAGCGTGGAGTAGTTGGACACGGCCGACACCGAGCGTTTGTGCGAGCGCGAGGCGGACAGCGGCGTGGAGGAGGAGACAGAAGAGAGGAGGTGCTGCTGGAGCCCGAGGCCGAGCCAGAGCTGGATCCCATCCCTGACGTGTCCAGGGAGGACAGAGACGTGCATTCCCAGAACTGAGGGGGACACTGCACAAGTGTTACTGACTTCAGAGATAAAATGTTTCTCTGATGCAACAATATAAGGGTTGAAACAATTAATCAGGTAAAAAAATATATTAGTATAAAATTACATTTCAGATCAATTTATTTTATAACCATGCACACAAAAAATTATATTTATTATAATTATAATTTTTTGTATCTTACTAGACTTGAAATTTGATAAAACTAACTTACAAGAACATTTTCAGCAAGACATAAGAGCTTATTTTAAGTCAATAACTCCTCAATTTTAAATGTTCTTATTCCATTGGCAGATCGTTTCACAAATAAGACATTTTTCCCATATTATAAGTGGAATAATCTGCCAATGGACTAATAACTTTTTTTGAAGAGTGCAGATGAATCGAAGAACAAAACATTAAGCGTTACCGTTGAGGTCGTGTCTGCAGCTGGAGCTTCTCTGCCCAATGCAGACACAGTGAGTTTCACCGACGGAGTCGACGTCTGAACACAAAAACAAGTTGAAAACTGTTTAAAGGGCAAGTTCCACCTGTTTTCCAGTCATGTAGTGCCATTTTATTGCTTAATTAAGTAACTATGTTCCCATCAGTTGTTCTAAAAATGGTGCATATGACTTAAAAAACCAACATAAACTTGGGCTTCTGTCTCTTTATGAAACTCTGCCTGTGTTCATAACACTACAAATGTTTCCCTCCACTCAGCCGGACTCCCCGGTGTTTACCTTCCTCTCGTGTCCCTCTGGTGAATCCGATAGGAAGCTGGTGTTCACGTCCTCCAGGTCAGAACCGCTGGAGCTGACGGACGTGACGCTGAGGGCGTCGCCGCTGTCCCCGCCGCCCCCTTGGTACGGCCTGTAGTGGGAATGATCGAACGACTTTGAATGGGAGCCGGCGCCGCCGCTGCAGCAAGGCTCGGTCAGCTGCCGGCTGGACACAGAACAGGAAGTGGAAGAATAAGCCTCCAGGAAGACACAAACAACAGATGGAGAAAAATTTGAAGGAGAGCAAAGTGTGACTGACTCGCTCCATCGTTTCATGATCCCGCCGTTCTTCTTGGCTCTGAGCGTGTTGCTGGCCGACTCCGACAGAGGTTCGATCTCACAGGACAGATTATAGCTGCAGAAAAGAAAATGGATGGTTATGTTATCTATTCATCTATAAAGACTTTATAAAACTGTTTATTATGCATTCATTGAGGACGAAAAGGCAACTATATGCTAAAAAAATATGCTTACAAATGCTTATTGTGGCCTGAAATGTTTAGCATAATAACTCTAGATCAAATACAGATGAACAGCTGTTTCCATATAGGAATAGCCCTCATGTTTTACAAACTACTTAACATTTAAACTTTATTTGCAAGTTACAAAGTGTTCATTTTTGTGCTTACTAGGGTTTCAAACTGTTGATGAAAACACCAATAAAATCTACAGAAAACTATTTGATCTGGAGAAACTTTGGACCATCATGTTTTATTTAAAAAGGATCATATTTAATAAGCTAATAACCTTTCAGCCTCGCTGAGTTTCTCCACGGCTGCGAACCACTCTCTGAAGTGGCTTTCCTGAGTGAAGCTGTAGTTGTTGGAGGCCAACTGGAGAAGTTTGATCTGAGCAATAACCTCAAACTCCTGCAAAAAAGTAAAAAGTTAAAATCCAGCAATTCAAAAATAATTTTGAATCTATCGGAAGTTTTCAAACAGGAAAATAAAAGTACCTTTCTCCTTTTCTCAAAGTTAATCAGACCACCCTGAAAAAAACAAAACAGGAGAATAAAAACATCAGCAACGTCAGAAAATGAAACAGGAGTTTAAAATTATTTTGGTGCCATTTTTTCATCCTGCAACAATGACTTATTCTTTTTCTTTCCACAAAAACATGCCATAAATTTAAAAATCAAAACTCAGCACCCAAAGAACTTGTGGGACGATGTACAAACAGAAAAACCAAAATGGCTGACCTCTGTGTAATCCTTCATGGCAGTGTCCATCATCACCAGGTCCGTTAGGAATGTTCCCAAATAAGGAATGGTCCCCTGCATGACTCCCTGTTCACAGACGGATAATTACTGACACTTTGTTCTCTAACATGCAACACATAAATTATTTAAAGATTATCTACCAAAACATGACAGAATCATTAGAGACAAAAACACTCTTCTGCAAGTTTAGGGTAGATAAGAAAATAAAAAGAATTAATAATATTACAAGAATAAAGTTGAAATAAAAAAATTAATTCAAAATAATATGAGAATAAAGTTGTAGTATGAAAATATATTTACGACTTTATTCTCATAACATTATGAATACTTGTCATTTTATTAATTTATTCTCATAACTGACTTCATTCTTTTATTATTATGAATTAATTCTCATTTTATTGCGCCTTTATTCTCGTAATATCATTTCATTCTCATAACTTTATGGTTTTGTACTTTGTATGTCCCTAATAAGCTGCCATAAGATCTAGAGTGAAACAAGGAATCAGATTGGGTACAGTAACATCACCCGCCACTAGATGGCACTGATACTGTTTCTCAGTGTTTTCTGAGGTTCATCAGCAGCTTTTGTTCATGTGAATCGGGTCTCACCAAGTCTCTCTGCTGCTGGTGTCTCCTCTGAGCTCGTTTGGGGTTGATTTCTAAAGTTGCAAACTTTGAGGTTCCCTCCTGCAGAAACAACAACATGTTCATGTTTTAGCAACTTTTCATCTGGGAGTTTTAAAAGCAAAACAGGCACAAACTTCCACTCAAACACATTTGCTCAGTTCATTTATTTCAGTTCATTCTATGAAGTAATCACAGAAGTGTTCAGTTGGGTCCATTGTTTCGACTACCACCTTTTTGAAGGACAATTTTGTTTAACAAGACAATTTTCTCATGTCATAAGTGACCTAATCTGCCAGTGGATCGAGGACTTTTCCATCAAAATTAAGAAATTATTGACATAAAACTCGTATATCTTGCTAAGTTAGTTTGTCTTGTTTTACGTGTACCAAGATATTTAAACTAGAAACTAAACCAAAAATACTTGGTAAGAGTTTGAGTTTTGATTTAAAGTATTGCATGAAGCCTGCTAATCAGGTCATTGAGTTAAAGGAAATAAAGTAGTTCAGGGTTAGTTTATGAGACTGAAAAAGAAAAAAAGAAAATCTGTTGACCCTTGGAAAGAAAAATTCCTGAGAGACTGAGGCTCTGTTTACATGCAAACGCACCCTGGACTGAGGAGATAGAAAGAAAGGGAGGCGACGCCCTGAAGTCCGACCATCAGCGGGGTTATCTACAGGGTTTCCTCCCTCTGACGTTAGCAGGGATTCCCTCACAGGAGGCCCCCGCTTTAAGCTCTCAGGTTACACAAAAATGCAATCCTGAGTTCATGTCAGCTTTCCTGGAACTGCAGATTGTTGCTAAGAGGAAAGCTGTTCCAGATGTTCAGGCTGAAAAACATCTGAAGCAAAAACCTGATTCTGATTTTCCCTGTGTCCACACAACCAGCTTGGACCAAATAAAACAGACACAAATCTTACTTGAGTCAATGGAGACCAGGATTTTATAAACTGCTGGTCAATATAAATGTTTCATATCATTAGATATCAATAATTGTTGCTCATTTTTTTGTTTTAAATATTTGACTTTCCCTGTTTCATCCAAAGTTTTCACTCCATACTGTTGTTTTTTTTATTTTTAATCAGTTATTAGAGTGGCAGAACTTTAAATTGCTGCTGCAGCAGTTACTCAACAGGCTGTTGCTAGGTAACCAAAGAATGAGTGAGTTGCTAGGTAACCAAAGAATGAGTGAGCTAGTTGGTTCATTTCACCAAAGCAGCTTCTGGATTGAAGTTCATTGAAATAACTGAATATTCTGTAAGATGTTTCATCTATTGATAATTATCAAATCTATATCAGAATATATATTGTTATTGATTTATTGCACATGCTTTTCAAGAAGTCTAAATTAAATAAAGAAAAATAGTCTTGTCAATTTTGTTTAGACCAATAAATTAGAAACTATATTTACTGACAAAAAAAACTTGACAGAAAAAGTTGAGTTTTATTTGGAATAAAGTAAAATTCAGCTGTAATTAAACTGCTAAACGGCATCAGGGGAACTCAGATCAGACCCAGAACTTGGCTGAGATCCACAGGAACACCAACTGTTCTGCAGGACGTTCTCTTTCAGCCGCAGCGAAGTGACGAGGTCACATCCTGCTGCTATCCGCTTAGCTGTTGGGGGTCCAAGTTGCGCAATGTGCACTGACTGATTTATACATCTCGGACAAAAACATGGAGCTCATGGGTTAGCTGTAATTTTAATGCTGAAATTAGACCTTAGAATTTCATAATTTCAACCAACAACATTTAAAGGTGACCTCTTTGAGAAGCATTAGAGGAGCCTCCTGCACAACCAACAAAAAATTTGGTTTCTGGATGGTAAGTAAACAAGAAAACACTCGTCTTTTCCAGCAGCCACTGCACAGTGCGTACAGAGTGCATTTCTCTGAAGCATTTTTATTCTATGGTGTTTAAAAGCCGAGACTCACCTTCACCAGCAGCTCTCGACTCAAGGAATAGTTATTGTCGTCTGAGAAGATTTCGGAAAGCTCTCGGAAGGTTCTGACGCTTTCCCTGTGAATAGAAGCAGAAACCAGAGTCAGAAATCCCCTCAGGAAAGATCCATCCATGTCCAGAGTCCAAACCTACCGAGCGACTTCGTCCCAGGTCCTCTTCAGGCGGTGGATGGAGTTGCACTGCAGGGCAGAGAGGATCGCTCGCAAAGAGGAGAAGTTCTTCAGGATCCGACATTCCTGGTGGGAACAACAATCCGGTGAGACAAAACAGAAACAGCAACTGCATAAAGTTAATCCTGTCACAATAAGTAATAAATCAATTAATGTCATGATAAATTACAATAAAAACGATAATATCCATTTGGACAAAAGTTGTTATTTTCTGAAATGCAGTTTTGGTCAACGAGTCTCCATAACCCATTTGAATTAGTTGTTTTTGTCAGTTTATGTTGCATATTTGAAATGTTTTCCGGTTCCAGGCGGTGCAGCTCACCCGCGCCACATCGATCCACCTCTCGATGAGCCGAGCTCTCTGGTTGGGCTTCAGCGCCGGGTTGCTCAGGCAGGTGGTGATCACACAGTTGGTCACCGAGTTGAACTGGGCCACAGTGGCTCGGATGGTGGGAGCCAGATGCTCCTTGCCCTTCTTGTCCCGCTGAGACCAAATGCCACCCAGGCAGTGGTACGGCACCACCTTCTTGAACAGATCCTGAGCACACAGGAAGATATAGAGGAAAAAATGGATTCAATCATGTTATGAGATAAAACTTTATATTTTAATTAATCTGAATAGCTGACAGGCAGAACAATTCAGAAATACTCAATTTTTCCACTTTATCAGAGTCATTACCAGAAATAACATCCAACTGAAGAAAAATAATAACATTCAGCTTTTTGTGCAATGGTTTTATGTTCTTTATTTTAAACCTTAAAATAAAGACAATAAAATATAAAAAACCGACAAGCAAACAAATCAAAAATAAGTTTTTTGTTTTGTCTTTTAAATTTCAGGCAGTATTAGGACCTCTAAATGAGTTTAATTCAGCTGGACTGAGGGGAAAAACAGCTCTTTGCAGGTGTGTGAAGCTTTGCAAAGACACTCAATGATTTTAAAAATCAGCAGAGGAAACTTTTATTGCTGTTCAGCTTCACACTCTGTCCTGGAACTGTTAATTACACAGTAAAACGTTGAAATAAACCAAGAAAATATACAGAAAAAAACAAAAATTAAACTATATATTTCCAAATAATATTTAATGGGTGAAATTTTCTAATAAAATTTTCCACCATAACACTGTCATTTGATTTTCAGATAGAAAAAAAACCTAGAAAGCCTTAAGCTGTCTGTAAACGCAGCTCCATTTCTAATTAAAACGAAGAACTGTTTTCCCTCTTGGATCAGGAAGTTTCCATTAACGTCAACAAAACTTCGGCAGCTGATTTTCAGACGTCAATGTGAATAAATCTGCTGTTGAGGGAAGGAAATCCTGCTCACCGCATCCATGAGCGTGAACTGCTCTGCCACCATGATGGGGTCAAACGACAGGAAGCTGAAAGCAGGAAGCTCGTCCTCAAAGCCGCTCTCCTCCTGCGTGGCGAACGGGCAGCCAATGTGTTCCCCTGAATGAAAAAAAAAAAAAAAACAGCAGAAAAATAACAACATTTTAAAAAACGCTGCATCCATCTGAGCTTGATCTGAGCCCTGCTCATCTAAAACTCATCTACATCTGTTTTTATCACTTCCAGTAAATAAATAAATCCCTCTCTGCTCCTGTCCTGCCTTCATACCATCGGGATCAGGCTCACACTGCTGTCGGCGGTGGAAGTGGGCCAGCAGGTTGCGGGCGCGGCGCTCCAGGTCCGAGCCGGGGAAGTGGAGGTGGAGGTAGGCCAGGAGTTGGTGCAGACATTCGTAGTTCGGAGGGCTCCAGAAATCCTCGGAGTACTGGTCCAACCACGCGCCCAGGATGGACGAGACGGTGCTGAAACACACATGTAACGTCGTTAAACAACAATCTGGTGACACATTCACTGGAAAAACACAAAATATTACCAAATATTTCATTCTCTCTTAAACTGCAAACGTCTTGGTACTTAGAATAAGACAAAACTAACTTACAAGTATCTTTTCAGCAAAAAATAGAAGCTTGTTTTGAGTAAGTAATTCCTTGATATTGGTGAAAATGTTTCACTGGCAGATGAATTATTTATTAAACAGGGAAAATTATTAATATAATAAGGAATTATTTACTTTAAACAGGCTCCTATATTTTGCTCACTTTCTTTTCTAAAAAAGAAAAATTACAAAACCTATTCTCAAAAATATATTAGGTCCAAGCTATGAGAATTATTGTTTAATTAAGATACAAAAAAATATGCAATTTTACCAGGAAAAAAGTGTGTTAAAATTATGAGAAAAAAAAATTTTTAATGAGAAAAAAATGTTAATCATTCCTCATTTAAAGATTTTTTTATTGGAATTTTCCTGATATTATGACGTTCTCCTTGTATTATTTTAATTTTAAATAGTAAATTCATTTTTTTCAACTTTATTGTCAAACTACTGTATTCTTGTAATATTCTGACTTTATTTTTGTAATATAAGGAAAAAATCATAACCTGGACTTTATGTTTTGTTATACAGTTGACCTGAATTCAAATAAATGGAAGCTGTGAAACATGCTTGTTAAACAAGATGGCCGCCTTACGCATGCTGGCATCGCTCTGAACTGTGGAAACCAAAAAAATGCATTGGTGGAAAAAAAATCCAGATTTCCAAAAACATAAATCTTCAGAAACTGGAAATTTGATTAATCAATAAACTCTACTTATTGTCCAACTCTACATTAAACGTCTGTCTGTATCAAACTAACTAATTTCTGCTGCTACAAACACGTCCTTTGGTCTAACCACTGGATTCCTGCATGCATCCATTCAGCCGTGGTTGAAACTCCAAAATCCCACACTAGGAAAGGAAAAGTGGGAAGAATGTGGAATGTGCTTCTTTTTTTTTCTGGACGTTTTACAATCAGCTGTTCATCAACTACAGGCTCAGATCTAAACATCTAAAATAAAAAGAAACTGTAAAGAATGTGTTCAGAACAAAAACTTCAACGACAGAGACGGCCTGATTAATGGCCCTTCGTGACGGAGTAAAGGTCTCGTCTTAGGGGTTTATTCCACTGATTATCAGTTAATTTACTGTGTTTAGTTGAATTTGAGCAGAAACAATTGACACTCACTTTCTCAGCTCCGTGCAGTCGTCCTGAGAGACTCTGTGTGCAGAAACTGCAGGAACGTTTTGGAGTTTGGCGTACCTGAAAGCATGAGATCAATTTTGTACCAGAGACCAAGAAAAATTACATCTGTGAATCAGGAACATCGACAATAAATGATATGGCTCATTTTCCAGACAACAAAAAACATTAACTTATTGCCAAAAA
Organism: Poeciliopsis gracilis; assembly: GCA_911649635.1. Classification (NCBI taxonomy): domain Eukaryota; kingdom Metazoa; phylum Chordata; class Actinopteri; order Cyprinodontiformes; family Poeciliidae; genus Poeciliopsis; species Poeciliopsis gracilis. The sequence continues at coordinate 3,111,562 of CAJVRI010000715.1, forward strand.
GTGGTTGGATGTTTTTTTTTTAACACTTGGTGCTTGATAAACATTGGTGTGTAATGTGAGTGTGTGTACTTGTCTGCTGTCTATGAATAGAGTAGGAAAGTTTAAACTTGGAGATCGGCTTCAGTCTTTACTTTTATTGGTTTGTTTTGTTTTCTAAATTGCACTGTTGTTAATTTATCCAGATAAGGTCAACCTGATCTGATTTAGATAAGTTTTTGTCCGCCTTCCCTCCACTCCCCAGAAAAAAGCGGGTGTCACCATGGCAACCCTAACTCTGTTCTCTCATAACTCAGCAGTTTCAGCTCTGATTAAGTGAGTAGTTTGAGGGTTAGCAGCAGGTTTTCCTTACCTGTTGAGCAGGAGATCCAGCACCTGCTTGGTGGTGGCGAAGGATCGGTAGGTGCAGAGGAAGATGGTGACGTAGGTGGAGTCTTTGCCCCTGAAGGCCGACACCATGTACTCCACCAGCCTCTCCAGCGTGCCGGCCTTGATGGTCCGCACCTTGCACGTCTCGTAGAGGCTCAGGGCAGAGTCCGTGTCCACGCCCAGCCAACGCTGCCCCTTACTGGCCGACTGGTGGAGCTGCATCTTCCTCAGGGTGATGGTGAAGATGGCATCCTCCTCTGCCTCCTCGCCAATCTCCTGCGTCGAGCTCTAAAAAAAAACAAAACAAAAATAAAACATCTTGAGTGATGTGCTTTTGGTTTTGTTGGGACCAGTCACATTTACCAAACAGCACCACCCTTCTCATTAGGATGGACAAAGAAAACAGCATTAAGTGAGTTAAGAGTCTAACATTTTCGTTGTATATATTAAAATGTTGTGTTAATTTAAAATTTGGTGGTCTGTGAGTGTTAGTTAACCGGGTTAAATGGTCTGAGCCAGAAAAAGCCGAGGTCCACATTGACATTTTGACAAGACGAGTCGGCTTTCGAGGAGCAGTTTAACGCAGATTAGAGAGCGCTGGTTCTGGTGCAGAACGTTGAGACGTGAAGCCTTTAATCACGGCCATCTGTGTGACCCGGCTGTGCTCTTTTTTTGTTTGCTCGTTGTGCTCCGAGTCACGCTTTGTGAATCATGTATGCGGCCGTGCACAAACAACAATAGCAGGTTACCAAACAGAGCTAGTTGGATAACAGGGTCAACAATACAAGCTGCAGCCTGTGCAGAACCTGCATGAATGTGACCTCTGTAGGCTGCAACAACAGACTGTCCCCTCCTCGTTCTCCCACAAACATGAAGAAAAATAAACTTATTGTAAAATGAAGGTTTGAATTTGTGATGAATGTTTCATCATGCGTGTGATCCTGAATTAGCTGGATCAGTGTTTCACAACTGGAGACTAAAATAGAGTCATGAGTAAAGAAACTAGACTCAGATGAGTCAACGTGTTCATGAGCTAATATAAAAAAACAGATTTAATACAGACTGGGAAACAAATGTTCAAAAAATTTCCATATGTATCCCAACATTGTAAGAATAGTTTTCTTATTCTGTTAACTAAAAATATATATTATAATTTTAAATATTTAAGTTATAATCTTTTTTTTTTTTAGCTCCAAATATTTTTTTTTGGTTTGAAATTTGTTTTTTGGTTTTGTTGTTTTTTTTTCAATTTCAACATTTTTTGTTTTTCAAAATAAAAAGATTTTTTTTAAATTTTTATCTTCAAACAATTTTTTCGTTCAAAGTTTCAAAATAATTTGTTTGTTTAAAACTCTTTAAATAAAATGCTTTTTAGCTTTAAATCTTTTTTAATTTAAAATTTTTATCTTCAGTTCAAACTTTTTAGTTTAAATTTTTCAAATTTTATGTCCTAAATTTAACTCCACAAACATCTTTTAGTAATAGCTGTATATTGATTCACTTTTTCATTATTATTTTTTACAATTTGAACTAAAAGCCCCGTTTTGAATAAATATTTTCTTGCCATTTATGGTGTCTGATGAAAACAGCAATCGTAACCATGGCAACCAATGGTCTCTGGTTCAGTTTCATCATTTGGTTTATGTTCTTCCTTTTAATCCACTATGAACTTCGTTTTAAATTATTGAAATGGCGAGATGCAGATGTGCTTCGAATGGAAATAAAACCATGAACCCTGAACGTTCTCACATTTTTAACAATAAAATGAAAAGCAAATATTGTAATCCTAGAAAATTTCTCTTTTAACATCAGTGCAAAGATGTGCACAGTAAAGAAAGAAAAAAACTCAAGAGATGGCTCAAATCTCTGAAATAAAGAGACAACTGGATCCAGTTTGAAATGGAAAAGCTGGTTTTGTTCCCAGTTTAATCACAGAGCGACGTGTTTCCGATCAGCGGTCAGACAAATCGGATCCGAGGGACGTCCAGAACCCCTCAGAACCACCAGGAGAGGGAAGCAGGAACATCATGTTCACTTCATGTTAGTCATCAGAGGCCAGCTATGAAAACACACTGGCACTTTTTTCTTTTTATGTTCAGGATCTGTTCAGCAACAACACTGCCTGTGCCAAGTTGCTCCATTTGTTACCATGGAAACAAGCTCTAATTTAGAGAGTTGAATGGTATCAAAACACACGATTTATAAAGTGCATGAGACGTGCTGATGTGCCAAACTCAAGGCTCGGGGGCCAAATCTGGCCCGCTATAACTTCTTATGTGGCCCTCGAGACTCCAGATTACGTCAGTAAGTCCCAACAGTTGTTCACAAATCTGTGAAATTCCCACAGAAATCAACATATCCCTGCAATTTTTCTGTGAGTTTATTGTGCATTTTCCTCGAAAATGTTCAAAAAAATCTAAAGACAGACATGGCACAGTTTTTCTTTCCACCTTATTTTCCATATTTGGGGCTTTCAGGTGAAGTGAGTCAGAATCAGCAAAATGAAAAGAAATAAACAGCAGTTTCATTTGTAAAACTGCATTAAGAAATATTTATTCCAGCATGAAGTGGCATTAATGTAGAATACCTTTTGTTTCCTGGCAGAGCTTTTCCTTACACTTAATTTTCACATGCTGAGTTTTTGTCAACTGTTTGTCAGAAGGACAAAAATTGAAGGCAATAAATACCAGCTTTGTTATTAAAATTATATCAAACAATTTTTTTTAGCACAAGGTAGCAAAAAACATGATATGCTTTTTTTGGCACAGTTTTTCCTTCCACTCAATTTTGCAGGTGTTTGGGGAGACAGACAGAGGAGTTTGTCCGCTGTAGGCCACAAATGATTTAAGTTAAAATGAACAATTACCAGTTTTGTGATTAAAAGTGTATCGAAACATGCTTCCAGAAAAAAAAGCAGAAATATAAGATATCGTTTCTGGCAATTTTTTTCCTTTCACTTAATTTTCCAAATGTTGGGTTTTTGTCAGGTGTAAGTCATAATTACCCAATCTTAGACCAGTTAATCCCAGTTTTATTCTTAAAATTAAGTTAAACATTTTGTTCAGCACAAAGTAGCAGAAATTTAGAATTTTCTTTTTTTTGGCACAGTTTTTCCTTCCACTTAATTTTCCAAGTTTCTTTTGGGGAGGGGGATTGTCAGCTCTACGCCAGAAGTATCCAAATTAAAATAAATAAGGAACTCTCAAGCAACTCTGAAAGGGATGAGAGACATTTTGTCTTCAAAATCAGTTGCAGAAAACAAAGTGCAGTAAATTCTGCTTATTGTGAAGAAGCAGCTGCAGCTGAAGGCCTGGGCAGCAGGGAGCTGCTTATCAAGCAAACCACAGAGGCTGCTATCACTTCAAACCCTCCAACACACAGAGAGCTCAAGGGCAGCGCCCCGCTCCGATCCTGATATAAAGCTCCTATTCATTCCTGTTGTTTCCATGATCAGCCTCCACTGCTAAACAAACACAGAACTCAATACTTTCAACAAAGTTGGTAAAAGTTTCCCCTCTAACCACAAGAAAGGAAGTCTGCCAACGCTTCCTCGATAGTTTGATGAACTTGAATCTGAAAGGTGCAGTTTGGACATGAAGGTGATGATGAGCTGGTCTCACATTCCTTCAGCTTGACTCAGAGCTTCATCAGCCATCCTGGTTACAAACAGGAAAACGCCAATTTGAAAGCCACCTAAACATAGAAAACTTAACCAGAAGTTACTGGCAGAGCGACTCAAGAATTTCATCAATGTTTCAGCTGACTGATAGGAAGTCAAACCAGCCTTATCGTCATGGTGATCAAATCCAAACCGCTTCGGAAAATTACGAAATGATATTGATATCCAATATTAATAATGCTGTATATTGGTGTAAATATGTCCTACCTGCGGCTCCTCAAGTGGCAAAGTTTAGCTTCACCTGGATCAAATTCTGAACAATAAAAATCTTAATCTCTCAAATTATTGATCCAAACATTTTAATAAACCGTATTTTTTATCTGCAGATGCATTATTTGCTACAAATGTACACTATATGAAAGCTGTATTGCGTTTTAGGCTACAGAATGTTTATTTTATTTAAAAGGGAATTAAATGGTTTATTTACGTCTTTTAAATAAACCATTTTGCATTTCTAATATTGTGTGAAAAAGGCTTAAGTGATTAAATAAAAAAGCTGAAGAATGTGTCGATTTCTTATCCGATTATTGTCAGAACAAACGATTATTATTAATAATTATTACTAAAATAATCATTAATTGCAAATGGATCCATCTGTTCCATCCATCATCTTGAATAAAATTGTTTCACTTTATAAAACATCTTCTTTTATATTTGATGTCTTTATAACTGCAGACACCTGGTTCTGGTTCGGTCCAACACTGACATTCTGGGAAAAAGGGAAAAGCCTTCGCTCTGAGCCAAGAAGTGCTCTGGGAGTGTCGGTAGGGGGTCTGCCAAAGCTCATGGAAAGAAAATAAACAGACCTGCTTGGATGGCGAGAAAGCCCCTGTGAGGCAGACTCTAAATCTGTGTGTGCAGGGAAACCCCCGCTGCAGAGAGGCAACACTAACCCCTTCCCCCCCGAAACAGTAAACAGCCGAACAAAGCCAGCGCTGCGGCCCCGGAGCACAAACCAGAGACTTCCTGTCGACAACAATGAGCACTGAAAGGAGGTGAGGTCATCTGGAAGGGGGGCAGCAGAGCAGAAAGTGAGGATAAACAAACGTTCAAAACCTCTTCTGGGATCTAAACACACAGCCTGGGGGTTCTCCGAAAGCAGGAAACCTTCAGTCCATCAATACTATATCAATCAGTGAAAGTTATTGATCAGCAGAGGCAGGTAGAGTATCCAAAAACTTTATCCAAGTAAGAGCAACATGATTTCAACATGTTTTCACTCAAGAAAGCGTAAAAAGTAGCAAGAGTAAAAAAGTATTTGGTAAAAAGTCTACTCAAGTACTGATTAAAATCAATCAGTTAAATGATTAATTAAATCAATCATTTAATTGATTCAAATCAATCAATTAAAGGATTGAAATGATTGATTCAAATCAATCAATTAAATGACTGATTCAAATCAATCAATTAAATGATTAAAATCAATCAGTTAAATGAATGATTAAATCAATCATTTAATACTTAAAACTTACATGTGGAAATTTTGGTATTTTAAGGACCAAAATGACAATAATTCATTAAATTAACAAAACAAAACAAAATAAATAAATAAAATTAAATAAATAAAATAAAATCTGATTCTTTCAATAGAAAAATATTCAAACTTTCACAAAAACTGCAGGTGCGTGTCTGTCTGGTTAATTTTTGGTTCAAATTCTATGGCAATTTAAAGGCTAATACGGAATAAAAACTTTTTTTCACAGCATCAGCTCTGTGTTTTCAGACACAGAGCTGTCTTAAAACAGACAGCTGAAAGACGAAAAACATTCACTTTAAATTGGATCCACAGCACCGATCACAAGTTAGAATCAGGAGAACCAGAACCGGAGCATTAAGTGAAGCTGGAGGGAAACACAAAACCTCTCCACCCCCCAGGAGAGCAAGATAATCCCGCTGAATCAAATCAAATCCCTCCAGAACCTTCTCCTCCAGCCGACTCAAAAACACACACACACACGTCTTCAAATCTTCGTTTAAGGAGGCAGGAAGAATTAAGTAACTTTCCAGGCCGTCACATTCTCGCAGCTGTCCGATTTCTTTTTCTTTTTTTTTCTTTTTTTAACACATGGGTTCAGCTGCTTTGAAACAAAAGCTCCTCTGTGCAGAGTCCTGCTCCTGCTGCTCATGTTTCAGTCATTAAATCAGTGTCCAAAGTGCGGCTTGGGGGCCATTTGTGGCCCTTCGACTGAGGTAGTGTGGTCCCCAAACGCAGTTTGAGAATGGTACAAATTGACCAACAGGCAAAGAACAGAACACTCAATCTGTTACAGTTTTATGTTTTAGGCTTATTAATTTGTGAACATTAAGTCATCACCGTGATAGATTAGCTACTGCTGCTATTAGCTAAGCTAACGCGGCACTGGTTTATTAGCTAATTTAAACACCTGCTCCTGCTGATAATCTGTCAGAGTTGGTGAGTGTAGGCGGCCTACACTCACAAATTAGTTAATTTTATAACTGAACCGAAACACACCAAATTCCACAGCATATCTACATGTTAAGATTGTCATAGTCAAGCTAGCATAGCTGAACTACTTCCCTCTTCCTCACCATTTTTTTCTTAATTAAAACTTTTTCCTGACCTTGCTATCTAGTTGTCATAGTGTTGACAATTAGTAGCAAAGCTCTACATCCCTTTTTCTTTTGCATAGCAAACGTACAATTAAGATTTTGAGCATTGTGTTGACACCTTAACTGCTAAAACCAATGCTAGTCATTAGCCATGACTAAAAAATTCTGTTCTTATAACTGAAAATAAATTTTTTATATTGAGTCCAAATGAATTTGATAACAAGATGCATTTCTTTTAATGTAACAAACTTGCAAAATACTTTTTATGTTTAGGATGGAGAGCGAATTGCCTTCTTTTACCACAAAAACAACTAAAAATTACTACTTTATTTGCTTCGTTTTAGTTTTTTCTCTTTTCTTTGGCCCATGTGACAAATTTGGACACCCCTGCATTAAATAAGCAGCAGAATCACATCTTAGCAATAGGACACTGACTCAACTTTGTGTCTTTTTTTTTTTTTTAAGCTCCAGATAATATGGAGGAGCACGGCGAAAACACACAGAGCAACGTACACCCACAGGACGTCAAGGGAAGCTTAATTATGTGTGCTGTTCTGTAATAAGACACTGTGCTTTCTTTTCTTGATTGTATTCGGGGTTATTTCTTCCCTCTGGGATAAGTGGAGTCATACTGTGTTGTTGGGTTCATCTGGGAACTGCTGGCTGAGTCATCATTGGCTCAGAAAACGGAGACAGGAAGAACGAGAGTCCAATTTCACTGTCACTTACTCTTCCGCTCACCAGGACTGGATCAACGAATCAATTAAATGAGATCAATAATTTCAGTTCTGATGGTTGATGTGTTTTGAAGGGCAATTTTGTTTACAGACATCATTATGGTTTCAGTTGTGTGTGATTTTTATTTATTGTTTTTATTATTGTGCTTTATTTTGGATATTTTAAATGTCTTCCAGTTCCTGGACTAAAATGTTTATTTGTGTTTGAGAGGGAGAACTTGCATTATTAATGACTTAATGTTACATTTAACTTTTTCCATTGTAGAAACACAAAGTATTTGTCTTTTTCCAACTTAGTTGTAAGTAAAACCACGTCTTTCCTGAGACTTTTACTGAAAAGCCGACTTTGCTTTTATTTAATTTATTAAACTCAACTAAACACAGCAAGAGTTTTTGAGTCAAATTTTGAGCATAAATTTGCTCAACTGAACCTAAAAGCTTTGGTACAATTGGTGGGTTTCATTCAATACATTTAATATTTTAGTTTTTTTCCTCTCCATTTCATTTTGGCCCATGAATACGTCTGACTCGACAATGTTGGCAGACATGACAAAATTAAATCAAACGCAGACGAGAGCAGAATCTGAACTACGCGGATCACTGATGTTCAGTTCATACATCAAAAATGTTATCAGACATCAAAGGTTCATAGAAAAGCCACCTGATCCAGCCAAACGTTGGCGCTGTCCGCACAGAGCCCAACTCGGCCACACCGGGCCTCAGTGTAACGCGACCTCTGCAGCGAATAAAGCCGAGCAGTGGGAGGCGAAAGAAAGCAACCGATTGTTGAGGAACCCTCCTGGGCCACCGTAGGGAGGGGGATAAGCCATGGGTAATTGGCGTTAAAGCAGAGGATTAGATGGGAGTAACAACAGGTTAGCAGGAGAAACCAATGGGAGGTTCTGATAAACCGGTCTGGATCTGACGGAGAGCCCAAGCAGAACGTTTTATCCCAGTGGACAGTGCGCTCTCACCTATTTAGTCAAACAGGAAACACTTCATAAGGAGTAAAACAATTAATTTCTCGTCAGAATCAGTGTAAAAAAGTCCATTTTAAACTCACACCAAACAAAAAGCTGAGGTATTATGTGGCAATGACATGTTTTGCATTTGAAATCCCTCTATTAAGCACTTTATCAGAAGTTCTTTGCCTGTTAGGTAATGCTATAAGGAATAAAGTCTGGAAACATAACGACTTTCTTCATACATCATTTTAATTTTTCCACCATAACTTTTCAGACTTGGATGAAGACATAGAAAGGCTGTTAAATTAATCTGGACTTTGACAGAAGGCAACACTCCCACAGCCGCGTCATCCTACATGTTCAACAAGATCCTAGATACAAGAAACCGCTGGTCCGTCTCTGAATCATCTGTTAATTAAAGTGTCTTGCCCACACACACACAGTTCTGTAACGTTAACCCACAATGACTCTGGGAGGCTCAGGCTTCTACATCATCCAGTCTTTAAAAGCAAGATAAGCTCTGAGTGAACCCAGACACAGTTTCTTCTAGAACGTCCTCATGTTGCATCTCTAAGACCCAGAGAAAAACTCTCTGGTTTCAGCTCTAAAAAGTTAAAAAATATGATGTTTCTATTTCATTTTTCTGTTACTTTTTCGAGATTTGCTATGACGAAGCAATAAAATCTAGAGGTTAGAAAAAGATTCACGTCCTGATTAATAGTGTAACGTAACGTTTTTATTAACTGTGTGAGGAGTTCCCCCAGGTTGCATCGTGGGGCTTCTTTTATTCAATACCTACAGTACATGCTCACACTACCTCTGACTATAACAAGTAGATCAGTTACTATAGCTATGCAGAAGACATAGAAGATGCTTAGAATAAACCAATGTTTGGATGCGTCTTAGCTTTTCCCAGCTAAATTTAAAAAAAAAAAACCTGAAGATTTCTCAGCACACATATTCAGTTTTAAAACTAAAAAAAAGAGTTTAACTTGTCCATTAATCTGGATGCATTCATGGACTCTGACCTGAACATTCAGAGTCACATAAAGACAGCTACAAAGTCGGCCTTCTATCACCTGAAGGACATTTCCAGAATTAGAGGACTAAAGTCTGCAACAGCATCTTCACAGATCTGCCTAAAAAAACAACAGCTGCTGCTGCTGGTGTTCTGACTAAAACCAGGAAGACAGAGCAGCTCTAAAGTCCCTGTAGCTCAGAGAATAGACTTTAAAATGCCGTTGTTGTTTATGAATCCCTAAATTACCAAGCACTAAGGCACTTTAAAAAGATGTTATTGTTCCAACTGGTTCTAGTCTAATCCTCAATCAGGCCAAAAACGGAGAAGCAGCATTCAGTGTTTATGCTCCTTTAATCTGGAACAAACTTCCAGATTAAAGGAGAGATGCAAAACTGCTGATGCAGAGACCACTTAAATCAAACGTATTTGTTTACTTTTGATGAATAACAACTGGAACATCATTAACTGGAACATCTTTCAATCTGTCATGTCATGTTTTCTTTTATTTTACCCCTGAGATGTAAAGTTTTATTGTTTTATTTTTCTTTTGAACAGCCTTTTAGGTGGAGCCATATCTTAAGAAACTAAAAGATATGACTCCTATATTTTAGGTAATACCATTTGCTCAACCAAAGCAAAAATCAATATATTGTTATTTAGAGACACTATTTAGTTAATTAAGGATGTTTATCTGACAACTACTTATAAATTTAGCAAGTGATCAGTCTACATGTTTGCTTAAGTCTATTCATCAGATTTAAAGACAAACTATCATAACTGTAATAATGTGCTACTTATCTAGCAGCTGTCACGATAATTGCTGTTTTTATGTACTAACTACAAGCTGATTATTTTGTAAACACAAATATTAACACAGGCTGTTTGTTTACTTTTCGTTCATCTTTAATCACTTTGCAGCAGCTGATCCCTGTAATTAAAGCTGGGAATTTTCTGGATGGATTTATGTCTGCTTACATGGGTTTTCTCCAGCAGACCATGGAGCCACAGGAGGCGCAAAAACAGATCGACACATCAGTCGTCGGCCAATTACCAGCAAATCAACAAGCAACCGATCTTCAGGTTTATAACCAGAATAAAGGGAGGAACCTCTGTAAGGCAGGTGTTTTCCTTTGAGGACTGTTATAACTTTCTGCTGTCAAATCGTCATTTTGCTTCAGCTGTAGACCAGAGATCAGCACCAGCATAAATATAATAGAATAATAAAATGCAAATCTCTCTCACAATTTTTTTAAAATACATATTTTTCTCAAAATAATTATTAAAAATAGTATTTTTTTATTTTGTATATACATGCATTTTCCTCCAAGTTATACTTCTTTCCAATTACATTATATATATGTTTTCAAATTACATAACAGTTATTCAAATTATATTATATACATATATTTTCAAATAGTATACATATATATGAAATATTTCTAGTTTTCAGATTACATATTTTTTTTACCCCGAGATATTTCTTTTTTTCCCAAATGTATTCTTCAAATATATATATTTTTTGTCCAAAGAAATGATGAATTTGCATAATGGTAAACTTGCAATCAATTGATTTGAATCCAAAATTGACAAAAAATTTCAATAGTAAACTGAAGGAAACTTTCTAATCAAGGAAATAACAATAAAAATTTAGAAGCTGCATTTTTGTTTCAGGTTCAAGAGCAAAGAAAACATATTAAGCAGGTTAAAATGCTGGCTTTTTGGGTTGGAAATGTTCAGAATTTCTATTTCTATTGATCGTTTTTAACAACAATACCTGGTGAATGCAGAGAGGAGGTCAGAGCTGACTTGGAATTCCCCTATACATTACTCACCTTTAAAGTACAAACATTTCAAAACAACTAGATTCACACAGTACATCTGACCTATTTGGCACCGTGAATGTGAAGAGAACCTGTAGGTTTGGTGACATTTGAGGGCTGCAGCTGCAGAGGGCTTTAAGCTGTGGTTTAACTGAATGACTGAGAGCAGAGCAGGGAGAGAACCACAAGGGCGAAAGCTGCAGAAAAGCAAGTCATGCTGTAACTGTAGGCCGTGCCAGGTAGGAGCAGCTGTATTTATGATCTGCTATTATTTATCACTGTCCTGTTATACCAGAACCTCAGAGAAAATCAGAACATCTCATGGTGGAAAACATAAAAGTGCATGAACTGCAGCCAGAAAAAGCAAGAATCACATGCTTTTTTTTTTTTGTTTGTTTGTTTAAATTAACCTAAAAAGTCAAATTCAGACCCACTAACTCTCAGTACTCCCAGGCACAACAAAACAGAACCAGCTGCTCTAAAGGGAAGGAGTCTCTTCCTCCTCCTCTTCCTCACCTCCACCAGGGGCAGGTCCGGGTCCAGATGGGTGAAGCTGTGCAGGACCACAGGGCTGGGGTCCTCCACCACCTCCAGCTTCACCCCGTCCCAAATGCTCCGAACCTTCCACGACGAGTCGAACATCTCGAGCAGCTGTCCCGGCTTGACGCTGCCCGCCTCGGTTAGCATCCCCCGGGTAAAGACCATGGAGGCTCGGCGTTGGGTCGGCGAATCACAGCGGCGGAAGAAGCATCTTTATCCGCAGGTCTGTTTTGTGTTTTAATTGGTTCTGGGGAGGCTTCGGTCCAAAGCGAAGCGCGGCAGCTGTTCCAGCTCCGTCTGACGGTAAATCAGCTCTGCTGGATCATCCTGCGGTCTGGGGCGTTCAGGATCAGCGTGACTCACGATACGCTCCGCCCACTGCCTCATGGGGCCTTCACGAATGTCGGAAACACTACCACTCGGCAAGGAAACGACTCAAATCCAACGGTCGGAACGTAAATCGCCATGTTTAATGATGAAACTCTGAGTTTTGTAGTATGTTAAATTTTTTTTTGTATTTTTTGTACAAAAAAATTAATTTAGAAAAGTTTTCCACTTTTCTAAATTAATTCCGTGACTTTCTGTTTTTATGTTTAATTATCTAAAAATACAAAATGTAGCAATTATTTAAAAAAAACAACAAAAATAATTCATCAAAAACTAAACACTAGGTTTTAAGTTTATATTGTTTTCCCTATCTCCAAATACATATATTTATATCAAAACCCCATGAAAATATCCTTTTAAAACTAACAAATATCTTAAAGAAATAAAAGCAACTAAAAACAAATCGTAACATTCCTAAAATAATGGCCAATTATTTTTTGGCCTAAAACATTTTTTTGGCCATTATTTTTGAGAAGATGACAAAATGGAACTACATTAACAAAGTAAATAGATGAAATTCTGCCAAAATCCATAAAAAGCCCTAAAAAATTGAATAAATGCATTAATTTTTAATTCCCAAAATAAAAATAATTTGTTTCAAATGTAACTACATTAGTAAAGCCAATTCAAAATTAAAATGTTTATCAAAATACTGTTTTCTATCATGTTTACACGTCAATTGAATAATATTTACATACACCCTACAGCCAGAAGAAATCAGTAATTTTAAAATAAATAAAATTATGAACAACGAATAGCATAAATTAGCAAAAAATGTAAACCCAATTTAAAATAATTTTAACCTAATTACTGAGTTCCATTATTTACATTCTGATGTTTTCAGATGCAGATTTCTAGTTTTTCTACTACAACTAGAAATCTAATGACGCAATAATGATGTAAACCAAAACAAACTCATGCTGCTTTTCAGGTTTTTGTCAAGATAAAGCATTCCTACTGTGATCTCTTATCAGTCAGCTAAAAAAAACTAGGGAGGTGCTGTGAAGTGGAGGTTTCGGAGGTGTCCCTGAAGGCACCGCTGACTCCTCCATTCTCATGTCAGCCTCTGGGAAATGATGGTCTAGTGTTGTTTCTGCTCTCACTATGGCAGCAGGACAGTATGGGAAAAGAAAACAAACTCAAATACAGTTTAATGTTCCTGCTTTCAGCCTCAAATCCCGTATTTACACTGAAACAAGAGCAGCTCAACCATCTGCAAACATTAAAAATGTCAAGCAGGATGAACCGCTCTTTTTATTGAAACTCTCTGGTAAAAAAAAAGAAAAGAAAAAAGGTATAAGAACTTCTTATTTACACATTCACTGAAATATGTTTGTGTGCACACAAAATAAATCTCATGTTAGCCTACAAAAACATCCAAATGTAATCCTGCAGGAAAAAACTCCATTAAACTGGCCTTAGGTTCCCATAAGTATTGTTTTTAGATTGCATCTGTTTATTTATACATTTTTAAATAAATGTTTATTTTTGTACCTTTTTTTAAATCAGCTTATTTTACCTAAGCTGAGTCAATCTAGTTCTGATGTAAGATATTGATGACTTAACACACAAATCTAGTGGAAAAATAAAACTTTTTTGCAAATATAAAATTTAAATCTTTATATTCTAGAAAATAAATATTGAATCCAGGGTTGATTGAAACAATTTAAATCAATTACTAAAGATCTGTTTCTTTAATTCCCTAAACTAAAAGTAAAATTTTCCTGTAAAATGACGCCAGTTCGTTCTGCAAAACCTTTGAAATCAAACATTCTTGTACTTCAGTCGTTCTCCATTTTCAGTCTTTAATCTGTTTTTTCTCTTTGGATGCATTTCAGCAGGAATGCATCCAAAAGTCTTATAACTTCAAATATGTATATTTTAAGCTCTGTGCACCATGAGCAAATAGATTAAATGTTCTGCTTTTAGACCTTCTACTTTAAGTATTCTCAAACTGAAATTTTTTGTAGCTGCATCTAAATAAATGGAAGCAAACTATGTGCAGGTGGCAAAATGTTGGAAACAAAGTGACTTAATGCCAACTTTAAAACCGGTTTAATGCCAAGAGACGTTTAGGAACAGAAGAAAAACCTCCTTCATCAGGATTAGGGGGACAAAACCTACAGGAAAAGCAAAAGCATGACTCACACTCTGAATTATTTGTTCTTCCACTGCAAAATGTTGCTTTTTTTAGATTCATAGAACAACAAGAGGTTCAGTGGATTTAGGATCCAACACTGCCTCCTGGTGGACAGAGGGAGGAAAACATCCCATTAGGCTCCTACTAACAAAGCTATCCATCAACTGAATTAGATGGCTGTGAAGGTATTTAGTTGATTAGCAGCTCAAATCAGTTTAAGTCTGTTTTTAATCAGCAGCAGAAAACAAATGGCTGGAAAAGCCTGGAGGTATTCAGTGACGTACAGAAACGGCTCCAAGAACAAAGAGAAAAGGAAACTTGTAGTCCTGTTATTGTATAGTAGTTTTTGTTTCCAAAATGCATTCCTTTTGTTATCTAACAGATCAAAACTTGAATTTCTGAAGAGAAAAGGTGCGTCTTACATTGATTTCTATGCAGATGACTTTTATCCGTTATCTTTGAAAAGCAACATCAAAACCTTGTGATTAGTTACAATTTTTTTGCGTTTTTTTTCTCATATCTTAGTTTTATTTTGTTTTTTAGCGTTAGTGTGTTTGCCAGTTTCAATTAATTAAATACCCACACACATATTAAAGTGAGTAGATAAATAAAGACAGAAAGGCCAGATATTACTTATTAGAAATGTTAAGGCAATTTTATTCACAATAAGATTATCAGCTCTCAATTGGGATGTTTCCCAGTTTTCAATAAAAAATAAATAATAAAAAAAACGCAAATCCCAATCCTGGGAATTTTAAATTGATTCAAAATGCTCAAAAATACATTTTAAAATGCGTTTAAGTTGTACGTTTTTGCTGCTCCTATTTAAAAGTATTCTGCCGTATCATCAACTGCATGTATTTTGAATAGTTCTTTGAAATTAATTAACTAAAAAAAAGCCAGGCAGCAAAGCTAATCTTATTCTTGTAATTTAAGTTGCAGAATTTCATGCAGAAACATGTATGAATCTATGAGTTTTCCATTTCTTTAAAAAGTACACTTTTAGATTTATGATGTTTTTATCCAACAGCGACAAAAACTAAAAAGGAATCTGTCCGACATCCGGCAGAGTATCCCATGTTTAAGACCTCGGTGGGTGACACCAAGAGCAAAAACTTGACATATTCCAACAGATTGGCCAAAAATGTACAGTAAACACCTGAAACCCAAACAGGGAATACAAACAAGAGCCTTACAGCAGATGTCAGTGTGACCCAGATGATTCCCATAAAACCATCTGTGCTTCATGACTGCAGCTCAGCACAAAACAACCCACTGAGACTCTGCAGATGTGCAACCTCAAACATCTGTGTGAAGCTGTTCAGGAAGTATTTGACTTATTTCTTATTCAACCTCATATTTCTGCAAAAGTTCTTCCATTCAAAAAAAAGCATCAAAATGTAACTTAACATTTTTTCACAGATTACCAAATTGATTTAAAATGTGATAATATTGAAAATGGCTGTTGGAAATGAGCTATGACTTCCAACCTTCATGAAAAATCCTGAACAGTCAACTTATTCGGGATTAATCAGTTATTTGAATTAATCGTCAACTGATTTAGTAAATCGATTAATCTTTCGCCAAGTGCAAATTTGCTGAACAAATCAACATACTCAGAGCTGTAATTAAGCCAAAACTGCATAAAAAATATGTAGTTTTAAATTTTAGATTAAAAAAAAACCTTTTTAGCTTCACCTGGCTCAAATTCTGTCAGTTCTACTTCTAAACACCTTTTGCATCCAATTATTATTTAATAAATGATCGGTTGAAAAAAAATTCTCAACAGATAATTTATTTTGTGGTTTTTTTAGCACTGCATCCTTTGGTCCAAATGATCAAGCGAAGACAAAAGGAATGCTATTTCACTGCATCTTCGGCAATAAAATGTTTGAAGTATTTGGATTTTCGCATAACTTTATCATTGTCTAAAATAAGCTTAAGTGATGAAATGAAAAATCTGCAGCACAAGTCAACCTTTTAAAATTTGACTAATCAATTAATCGCCGCCATAAACGATTAATCGTTAACTGCAGTACTAAAAAAATGTTATCTTCAAAACAAATCACTGAGAACTTTAAGATTTAAAACTGATGAACGTGCTAGCTTCCAGAAAAAGCTTCAGCTAAGCATGATGGACACTAATATTCCCGAAAATCTCTCAGAGGAGAACCAAAGGTCCAACTTTCCTTCTGCTGCGATTTAAGTGAGGCTCTTATTCCATCTGCTGGAAATCGATACCAGAGCATGCCGTTACGTTGCCGCTCTGACATGATTTGTTGCTCCATGAGGAACAGAAATGCTCCTGCTTCGACACAGCTGTGAGAGAATTAGGAAGGAATAACATCCGAGTAAGGAAGCAGGGTGGATCCAAAACCAGCAGACACCCATCTGGTGAAAGATTTCCATTCCGGCGGGGTTAAAATGGAAATCAGGGCAGTGACATCAGGAAGTTATTCTTGTCCTGGTGACACTGAACAACTCGGAAAGTTTACTTTTGACTTTCAGGGTGCCATTTAACAAGGCACAGTACCCCTCTGGTGAAGAGCCGTGGTTAAACTGGGGCCGCTGCCAAGCTCAAGAGCTCCACAAAAAACATAAATCTGTTGCTAATAAAAAAGCCGATGAGTCTCCCAGATAAACTGCAGAGTTATAGGACACTGAGAAAAGAAGGCAAACAGCTGGAGAGAACAACACAGAAATTAAATTATTAAAGCAGGGACCATAACAACCATTTAAAGTCAACAGGAATTAAATTTAAGCCTAAAACTTCAGTAATTAAACCCTCTCTTCCTGTATCGCTGATATTGATCTTGATCAAGAATCTGAGCCGTTTGCAGCATTTTCAAAGTAGATTCTCTAGACATGTTGCAACGTGATGCCAGGCAGAGGGAAAAAAGTTCCTCGTTAACAATGACTACCATTGGTTTTAGCTGTCAAGTTGTCATCGAGGTCGGGAATTTAAAAAAAAATAGCGAATGAGAGGGAAGAAGATCAGTTAAGCTAGCTTGACTTTGACAATCTTAACATGTAGATGTGCTGAGGAAATCTGTGTGCTTCGGTTTAGTTACAAAATAAAAAGACGATCTACACATCATCTCTGACAGATCATCAGTTGAGCAGGTATTTAAATTAGCTAATCAACCACTGTTGTGTTAGCTTAGCTAATAGCAGCAGCTAGCTGTAGCTAATCTACCACAGCAATCACTCATTAGTAATCTCATTAAGCCTGAAAACATAGATCTGTAATGGACTGAAT
This sequence comes from Poeciliopsis gracilis, assembly GCA_911649635.1. Taxonomy (NCBI): domain Eukaryota; kingdom Metazoa; phylum Chordata; class Actinopteri; order Cyprinodontiformes; family Poeciliidae; genus Poeciliopsis; species Poeciliopsis gracilis. The sequence goes on from CAJVRI010000715.1 coordinate 3,129,047, forward strand.
GTTGTGGTCTTTGTGAGAGAAATGTTTCAGTGTTTTTTGGTGTTGAATCCTGATACACTAGCGGAGATGTTGTCAGTCAGTTGCTATGGCAACAAGTCTATGTGTAGCGTAGCCGACACAGAAAGCGAGAAATAAAGTAGAATATTCGTCAATGGTTTTTCTGCGTGATTTTTTTTTGTTACGGTGCACTGAACTAAATGCGTTGTACGCATGCAAGAACATTCCGGATGTAAACAATAACATGCAACGTGTCTACACAGCAAGTGCCAAAAATAAATGAATTGTGGCTCATAATTTTGTTTGTGTGGAGAAGCAATAGTTTTAAATAATTAAACACTGAAGTCTGCTTCAGTGTTGCATCCTGTTTGATACACTACAGATGTTTCAGCTCATAACCGGTGTTATTTAACAGTCAGTCAGTCTGATCACCTCCGATTGAGAGCCTAACTTCAGTTTAAGAGGAAAAAAAGTTAAAAATGTTCACATAATTGATTTTATAGTTTGCTTAAACCCCAACAAATCCCCTGATGACTCTTATAGTTTTTATAGTTACAGACTGTTTTGTACTTTTCCCACCAGCCTTCAGGCAATTACGCCACGTGGGAAGAAAGACGATCAGTTACTTTTCACTCTGCTTGCTGTTTTTTTTGCGTGGCCAATTCCTTCGTTCAGTGTAAAAAAGTTGTAATCTTGTCAGTACTTAAGCGTCACACATAACTCCTACATGTTGATAGCTTGACAGCGATTTCTTTTTCTTTTCTCGGTATGAGGATAGTGTGTAGAAATTGCTAATTAAACCACTTTATAAACATCTGTGTTGTTCATATGGGAAAAAAAGACAAAATGTCTGATGTAAAAATATTTTCTGTAGTTTGTTCAAATGCTGCCCACGTTTCTGTGAGAATCCATTCAATATGGTGAAGTTTTATGTTCCTGTTAGCTTTCCTCCCTGATAAAAAACACTTTCACTGTTGGCCGCAGTGTTTGGCTTTATTATTAAAAGCCTAAAGAAACTGAGAGTGTCTGGTTTTTAGATCAGACCTGGGCGTTTTATGGACTGGAGACCACGTCCAGCTCTTCAGACGTCCCACAGGCAACAAAAACATCGGTTTTTTGCATGAGAGTCTATTACAAAGTGCTGTTTGCAATCCAATATTTGTTGGTCATTATTTCCAGTTGCCATGAATATACAGTTTACATGCTGATAAGATATTCAGGAGAATCACACAGCTGACCCAGATGCTAAAGGTCCCAGAGAGAGCTGGAAGTAATAACACTGAACTGCAATTTCCTGATATAAATCCTGCCCTCTCTGCAACATTTACCTGCTGAAGTTGCAAGTAACTGTTTGATTAAAGCCTGAATTAACATTTCTGACCTGAACATGCAACAAAATACAAGACTTCCCAGTTTTCTTTTCCTTATCTCTAAAAAACAACTGTTTAAAACAGGAGTGCTCCAGTTGCAGTTTTCTGGTCGACCCTTGATCTATAAGCAGCTAATGCTAACAGAAAGTCTTGCAACAAACATGGAGGTGTTGTTTCTGTAACATCTGTTCCTGGTGAGCCACCATCTTGAATGTTTCAGATGCTTCCCTGTGCAGAAACACACCTGGTTCACATTGTTTGGTGGTTAACAGGTTTCTGAGACACTGATGGAGAATCGGCTGTGATGAAGAGCCGAAACATGTGAAACATGCAGGACGGCGTGTCCCGAGAACCAGAGGTAACAAACGATGTGTTCAGGCTGATTCAGAGGAATTTAGATTAGATGTTACAATCAGCGTAAAAATATGCAAACAGATTCAACTGGGGGTGTACAAAGTGCGGCCCAGGGGCCGCTTTGTGGCCCTTGGACTGCTTTTATGCGGGCCCCAATTGCAATTCTACAATAATACAAATTTGCCCCAATAATTTTCTCACAATGGAAAATGTTAAGAACACAAAGTATACATCTTTTTATAACAAAGCTTTTATAATAAGTAGAGCCATATTCATCCAAATTTGTCTTTATTATTATTATTATTTAACTTAGCTAAGCATATCAAAAAGTTACCAAAATCCGGTTAAATTTATTCAATCGAGCCCCCAAAAAAGATTTGAAACTTTTATTTTTATTTGTCTAAAATGCTTTTTATGTTTTGGATCTAGAATGAATAATGCCCCTTTCATACAAAAAACAAAATTAAATCTGACTATTTTATTTACTTGATTTTATTTTATTTTATTCATGTATTTTTTTTGGCCTGCAAGAACATTTGACTGGACGTGGGCAATATGGATATATGGATTTTATTGAATTTGCAGTATTGCTGTTTATTACTTATTTTTTAAGTAACTGTGCTTGCAAACAAAATATTGTTCTTGAAAAATATTTCCACTTACAACATGTTTAATTTAGGACTCCACTTATTTAAAAAAAAGATTTATAATAACTAAACTTACTTAACTTACTAAACTGCACTTAATAACTTAATTCAATCATATTTTTGAATTTACTGATATTTACTGGTGCTCTTATAACATCCTTTTAGTTTACCATTAATAATTACAACTTATCGAGAAGATAAATAAAAAATCCTTTAAACGATAAACGGCCACTCGATTTGATGTGACAACAAGTTTGGACACTCTTGGATTAAATCGTCAAAATCACCCAGAAAGAAGCAACTTATTTAGAATGAAAGAATGGTTGAGTACCATTTTGTCTGGTTCATGGTGCATCAAGAGTTTCTGAGACAAACAAACATTGCTCTATCTAATCTAAGTAGGTGAAAGATCCAGTGGTTCTGTTTGAAAAAATCAAAGGAAAACATCCAACCTGTGTGTCTGATCTCTGGACTGGATGATAATAATCCTCTCCATCCCAGCAGCAGGTTCCAATCCGGGGCAGCAACCAGCAGCTCCACCGGGCCCAGCACCACATAACGACTCCAATCAGAACCAGATCCACGCGGTGCCGGGTCTAAAACCCATCAGAGACCTCACTCCCCTTGTTGCAGATTGGCCGAAGCCCCACGGCCACTCGGCTCGCGCGTGTTTACTTTACCAGCTGTGTCAACAACACAAAGAGCAACACTGGAAAAAATTAACTTGTTCCCAGAAGACAGCAGACGGTTTGAGAGAAGTCTTCTGAACTGGTCCATTTCGAGTTGGACGAGAACTGAAACCTCCTGCTGAGGTTATTAAACAGTCCCAGTAGCAACAACGCAAACAGGGAAGTGCATTAAGACACGCCAAAGAAACTGAGGAGGAAAGTGAAAGCTTAAGATGAAGCAATTTAATGGTGGGGACTTCCTTATTACACAAACAGCGGAATTTACCAGGGAATACCTGAGGTGGTTGGTCTGGTTCTGCAACATCGTCTCCATGAACTCATACAGATCCAGCACCAGCACGACAACAATGGGACAGCAACAACTAGCTTTAATCAGAAAAAATATCTAATAACTCACCTAAAGGAAGTTGAAACTCTGATTTGGGTTCATCTGGTCCAATCAAAACAAAGCCATAAACAGCATCTTCGCTCAGATCGTTTTTAAATAACAAACAGGAAGACAAAAGATTACGTGTTTGGCTTATGAAGGGGCCTTTCCATTACGTCAACATATTTCAGAGTTTCAGCACCGACCAGTAGTTTTATCCCAGTCCTAGTCTTTACTAAAGGTTTTTGATGCTTCCTGAAGGATTTCAAAAGGTTTTTTGAATTACTTTGGTTACCGTTTTTACTCAGTTTCAATCCACAACAACAAAAATAACATTAAATAAACTTCAAGCTAAATAATCAACAAGTCCAATCAAAACAAAAAGTTTTGATATTTTTCATATCGTCTCACCCATATCCTCCCAAAGCAAACTATTCTCTGCTCATCCTTAACCGGGCAGCATTATGTATTTTCCAGGCACATAGTACAGTGTTCTGTCTTCTAGCGCAAACCAAACTTCACACTTTTTATGGATGAGTACAACACACCTGTACTCAGAAGGTAAAACAGGTGACTTGGCAGAGAAAGTTTATGTGCACCACAGAGCCCCCTGCAGGCGAAACTAAGGAATGCAAGAACACAAACTGTTTCTTTAGAGATACATCCGGTGAAGAACAAATTCTCAGTAGCCTGACCAGAAAAATGCCACCAAACAAATCAAACACTGAATCCCTGCATTAGGCTAAGATAAATTTACACCAACAAAACCTGATACGCTGTGATAAAATGTGTTTCAGGAACGAAAATGGGCATAAGGAGAAATCTGGGTCACAGCTAACGATTCTTGCAAAACACATCAATAGGATCTAATTTTCAGCAGCATAACAAGATGCTTTGTTGGTTTTTGTTTTCTTCACTGACTCTCTGAAGCTGCAGAGAGTTTCTTACAGAAAGCAGCGTCTCATTCACACGCAAACCGCAGCAGAGAGAGAAATCTGCTGGTCTGAGCCGCCTCTAATAGCTTCTGGATTTATTTCCAGCTATTATTACAGCCTGCGGAGCCTTTCAGGTTCTCCTTCAAGGTCCTGGCATTTTAAAAAAAAGCTTTCTCATGCCAACTGCAGCCGAGTGAGAAACATATGCAGCTCAGCTGTGAGGCAACCTGGCAACGGTCACCAAGGCAGGGAACGTGGCGGCCATTTCTTTAAACAGACAATAAACTCTGCTTGCACACTTTTTTTTTTCCTGAGGACATTTATGCATGTATCCTTTATTTTAACTGCTGATTTAGGTAAAGTCTGCCATGCAAAAAACACAAACATCTACTATTTTATTACACTTTAAATAAGACAAAACTAACTCAGAAGTGACTTCCAGCTGGATATAAGAGCTTGTTTTAAGTCAATAATTCCTTAATATGGATGAAGACGTACTAGAGTTGAGTGAAATAATCCAGTTTAAGAATTTACAAGTGGAACAAGTATTTTTTTTAATAAATATTAAGAAATTATTGATTTAAAACAAGTTCCTATTTCTTGACAAAAGTTAGTTTTGTGTTATTTGAAGTGTACCGAGTTATTTGCACAGAAGCCAGACCAAAAATATTTCTGTTTCTGTAAGTGTAGTAAAAATAGAGGGTCAAATGCAGTTTCTTCTGCGTACATTTCTGAAAACTAAATCTTCTGATGCATCTGCATCAGACCAAACATCTGCAAACCAAACATTTCTGCATCTGTGCCATTGTCTGCTTTCTTCTTGCACTCCTTCCCTGCCCAGACATCGTCCCCAGTGTGCTTCTGCCTCCCCAAATCACTTCAACATCCACCTGTGCAGCTGCTGCCAACTCCCTTTTCAATTCCCTCTGAGTTTAAACACACCCTGGAGCCACTGTTGGCTGCCAAAGTCTATATTGTGATATCGTAGTCTTCTGTTTGATTATAAAAACCTTGCTTTTCTATCTGCACCCCTTTTTTTGTCGTCTTGGCAATGAGTTTCTGAACCCTATTCCCATACTTTTGGAGATCTTCACAGGTAAATGGGAAGCAGATTTATTTCGCCTGAAAACAAGCTAAAATAAAACAAAAACTTCTCTGCAGGGGCTCATTATTTGTTGACAAAATGTTTCTTCCGAGATGGCGACTGCTGAGTGTATTCACCGAACATTATCAACAAGTCTCCAGACATCCGCTCATTTCCTTCACAGCTAAATGACAGCTTGACATCTCCATGCATCAGTAGCTGGAAACATTTAAACTTTTTTTTGGTGCACAGGCCTGTTTTATCACCAATATAACAGAGAGGTTTTGTAAAAGTTGGCTGAAGTCATTCCAAGTTCACAGTTTTCAGCTAAAAGTTGCATTAAAACATTTGCTCTCAAGCCCTATTAAAGGGGTAAACGCAAGTTTTTAAAAAATGTTTTATTAATCCAACACTCAAGTTTGCAACAGTTAAATATAAATGTGACCTCATCGGGAGAACACTCTTTACTTAAATTAAAATCTGCAGACCACCCAGGCTGCTTTATATTCATCACACACTGTGAAACAAAACCTGTCAATCAGTGGTCACGTTTACAAAAGTGCTTTTTGATCTTTAATGTAGGAACTCAGACCTATGGAAGACTTTTGCATCAAGCTGAGCAATAAATAAAAGATATAAAACACTCAAAGTCTAAGTTTCCTTAAATAAAACAATAGAATGGAATAATAATTTAATTTTTTTATAAGTCAGCCAGAGAAGCTGGACAGAGCTTCAGCACTGACTAAAGCTGCATTCACTGACAAGAGTAAATTTCAGAACTCTATCTGAGCGACTCCACCACAGCTGTTCCAGTACAGAACCACAGCTGGTTCTGAAAACAACAACTGAGGACAGGAAGCTTTTATAAACAGACAGAAATCCACCTTTGATAGAAGCTACCTATTCACACTGATCTGTTCAGCGAATCCTTCATTTAACTAAGTGCAGCAAACTTTTACCATGAAACAAAACAAATATGCTGCAGTTGGATTTTGAATCCAACAGAATATGAAGAAATAGCAAGATTAGTTTACAGTAAAACCTACAATAAACCTACTAATTATGTCGACTGGTTGTGTGTGGTTAGTGGGTGGATGTAGCTACATTATTGGGTTTATTGGTGGGCAGTTGGTTTGGAGGTGGGTTAGGTTTGTAAGTGGTTAGTTGAAAGACAGGTAAATAAGTAGGTTGGTTTGTTGGTTGAGTAATTTGGGGTGAATAGTCAGCGGATAATTGATTAGTTGGTTTTCGTTTGTCTGTTGTTTGGTTAGTTGGCAGGTAGATCAAGTGGTTGGTTTTATTGGGGAGGAGTTGCTTGGTTGGTTTATTAGTTGGTTGAAAGATGTGTAAATATTACATGTATAGGGTTATTAAATAAATTTGTAGTTCAGTACATTTAAGTCTGTGTTAAAGAAAAAAAAATGTTTGAACTCAATTCATTGCCGTTTTCCTGTATCGGCTAATACTAAACATCAGATATCGGTATCGGACGTGAAAAAAGTGGATAGGTGCATCCCCAGTTTGCAATAGAAACAAAAATGCTTGGATATGTTTTTGCAGTGAAGAAATGCATTATTATTTCATGCAACATTAAAACAAAAAAGCCCAATCATGTTCACCTAAAAGTTTCAGATGAAGGCTTTAAATGATTTCCTCCTCATTCATGGGAAGCTGCTCTTCATTTCAGCCTCGTCGCCCAGTTTGACCCCGTTACGACAACAAGCCGACTGCAGTGAGGTCAGGAGACTTTTTTAAACCCCGAAGAAGAATTTAGGTCACTAGAAACACAATCAGGTGTGGGAGCTGAGACAAGCTGAGCTCGAGAACGAGACGGCAACAGCATCCATGTGAACAGATTCATCGGACGTTACTGTCAGGAAACATTTCCTACAACAATGTAGCTTTATGTTTTCACCTGAAGTGCTGTTGGAACAATAATAGCCTTCAGTCACGGCCTGAAATCGACAAGAAACGTGGACGCCAAGATGTAGATGTGGGGCTGAATGCCAAACAGCTGCATGTAAATCTGAAGGAACCAAACGTTACATGAGTGCACCATTTATCTGGGATTTATGGCTGCAAAGTTTTTAGTATTTGCAAACAACACAGCCTCTCCAAAATGGTTGCCGTTTTCAGTTTTGGTTTTGAGTCAGATCTTTAGAGTCAGAACTCACAGATGGATGATGAGTTTATAAACAGATATCTGCAGTGCAGCCATGATCAGAAGTTATCCTACTGCACAGAACTGAATAATAAATCCTAATATTTTCTACAATTAATGCTAACTATTCAGTGCTTCCGGTAGAGGGATCCAGATGGGGAAAAGTCATTGTGAGGAGATAAAACTTTGATTTTCATTCTTTAAATTTAAAAGAAATTAATCTGTTTATTTTTTTTAGCTATTGGTGTATTTAAGTGAGCGGTACTGGTGCACAGCCATCAAATACATTTGTAATTCTCTACACTGTGTTTATAAAAACAAAAAACTGAAGTTTTAAGTTTAAGTCAGCACTGGTTTTCTGTATTGGATCAGTATCAGCTAAACTTCAGATATCTGTACTGGTATCAGAAGTGAAAAAATAGGATCAATAATAAATAAGTAAATAATATTACTTGTTTTATGAGAATTAACTGACAAAAGCAGTGATCAGAATTACGGATAAACTGCCAAGATCAAAAACAAAAGCCTGCAACACAGTCTAAAACTAACATATCTAATAACGATGCTCCACTCTGCCATGAATCACAAACTACTATCATGTAATGGATGACAAAAACAAAATTGCCCGATGGGAGAATAGAAAGGAGAGGTAATTATCTAAAAATATCTAAAAGCAACATTTGAAAACAAAGCACTAGAAAAATAAGCACTTCAGATTAAAACTAAAATGCAGCTGTAACATCAAGTGGCAGGTAAAACAATTTAGTCATCATTAATCGGCAGAGAACAAAAGAAGCATTGCATTGTGTTTAAAAGAAATGACATGATCAAACATGTCAAATTATCAAAGGCTTCTGTGTGGGGAGACGGTTGCTTCAGGGTGCTTGGTTTGGCCCAAAACAAAGGTGCAAACACGATTTATACCAACGAAGAAGAGAGATTACAGAAACCCAGCAAATCATCTGTCACATCTTGAGCTGAGGTGACAAAACTCAACTCGGCTCATGAGACAAAAGCCACAGTTCAGGCAGACTGAGCTTCAGGCGGGGGTGAGAAAATCAACGGATACAAAGAAAAAGATGCAAACAAGTCCAAGCTTTGATCTCTGACCTGCATAGATGATTAAACAAAAACAGCGGAAAGTCTTTCTCCTTTAATGGAGGAAATGTCGTCACTCAGAACGAAGAAAGCAGCACAGAAATCATTTTCACTGCTCTGGGGCAACAAACTGCAGATTTAATCTGATTTTACCTGACAAGCATGCATTTATGCTTGTAAAACCACAGATAGAGTAGCTGGACAGAGGCAGCCACCACCGTGCTTCAGCTGCAGGCTGACTCAAACTCACCAGTGTTTCAAAACTAACACTCGCTTTACTCAAAGCGACCATCTACATCCACTGTTTCCTGGCAACAAAAAGGTTCTGGGTTAAATTCCCAGCCTGTTGCCTTTTTGCACAGAAAAAACGATTATTATTATTTTTGTTTTTTTGCAATGTGTGTACACAAGCCGGAGTAACTTGAGTAGACTCATGCATTCATGCTAACTCCAGGCACTGCAAAAAGGCAACATTTGGCCAAGTATTTTTGGTCTATTGCTATTTCTCAAATTTTCATGCGCTTGAAAAAACACCAAACAAACTTGTAAGTCACTTTTTAGCAAGATATAGAAACTAAATAATTATTTATTATTGAGTTACAATATGGAAAAATATTGTTTTTATAAGTTGAATAATCTGCTAGTGGAACTAGAAAAAATTTTAAATAAATATTATTGGCTTAAAACAAGCTCATATTTCTTGCTGAATTTTAACTGACATTTAAAATATCCAAGACATTTTGTCATACTGAGCTTCACTTTTATTTCACTAAAGGTGAAATAATCTCCCAGTGGAACAATCACTTTTCCATCTATATTAAGGAACCATTTAACTCCTGTATATTTCTGAAAAGTTACTTGTAAGTTAGTTTAGTTTTATTTCAAGTGCACTAAATTATTTGCAGTAGAAATTATATCAAAAATACTTGGTGATATTTTGTTTTTGCACTGCAGTCAAAAGACGTGACTGTGTCCCGCTTCTCGCCCAGTGACAACAGGTTAAATTTCAATTCTGCATAAAAAAAAAAAAAAAAATTAAATTTGTGACCAAACAAACAAACTGCACACTGCTTCACAGATGGATGAAAGAAAAAGCTTATCTGAGCTGCACACCGGATAAAATGCTACAAAAGGAAGAAATCCACGTTGTTTAGATGTTTATTCTGCAGATATGCAGGCTTTTCCTGCAGATCTAATCATCTCTGACGTGACAAATACACACCCACACAGAGACCCAGAAAGAAGCAACATACACCACACTCAGTTGCAGGTTGACTCAAACTCACTGACACATTTTCACAACACAAACACTCACTCTCTGAATGACTGCTTTAATATAAAGGGACTTATTTATAGATTCAACATGTTTTGTTATTTTCTGCACAGGAAAAAAAAAGGAAGCATCCTCTACAAGTCTGGAGAAAAATTTAAAAAGTTATGACAATTCTAAGGGACCCTGACCAAAAGAGGGCCCTCCACAATTTATTATGTTTTGTTCATAGAATTTTTTAAAAAAAAATTGGGGCCCTGTCACTTACAAAATTAATCATATTGTATTTTCAAAGATTTTATGTTACCCCTCCCAGACCAAAAAGCTTGACAGAGTTCAGCATCAGTCAGTAGAAAACAACAACGACTGTGGCTGTTGCCACGCCGTCAAGAAAACTAATAAAGTCAGGTTTTCAAAACAACAGAGAAATAAAGAGAGGGAGAGAGAGAAAAAGGCAAGAGTGTCAGTTTGTAACCCAGTTTTTCTCCAAGAGGTTTTTCTCTAAATGGTAGACTGTGAGATTATCAACCATTTAGCATAATTAGCTTAGCTACAGACTACTGTTTGCCTCCTTTTCACGAGCATCTAATGAATTTAGGAAAAAAATTCCCAAGATACTCGTATATTTAACTTGTCCCTGTACCTTTTACCACTTAACAACAGATGAGTCAGCAGCAGCTCTAACCCAGGTCCCTCCTGAGTGAAATTAAAGTCAGTTTGTAACTTTTATAAAAGATTTTTTTACATATTTGTTAAAACTGTCATTATGTTGTGACAGTATGGTATTAGAGATAATCTGTGGAAAAAAAATTTCCTCTGCTTTCTCAAAGTGCTAGAAAAACCAGTCAGTGGCAGGAGAGTTTTAGTGCTGTCAATCACAAGCTTATGAAGTGCTGCTCATCCTCCCTCCCCTTGCTCTGTGCTACGCTGTAGCTAGCATAGCCTGTTGTGAATGCTCAGTCTGGTTAGCATAGTTACCAATGAGGGCAAATAAACGTTTTTTCTATAATAATCTGTTGTTTCTCCACACTAGCACATTTAACAGTGAGCGAATGAGGTTGATTGACAGCGCTAAGATCCTCCTCCTGGTTCTGATTGGTTGTTTTGGGCCAGAACGTTGCGTTACTTTAACCAGTAATAGCAGCTCAGGGAGCAGGTGGAGCAGATTGATTGTTTTCACAGATTATCTGTCTCATAACAAACTGGCACAACATGGGGACAGCTTTAACAAATATGGAAAAAACATTTTTTTTATTAAAGTTATACACTGCAGATTGAATAAAATGCAACTGCATAGCATTTTTTAAGACGTCTGGATTGCTTCATGAAACATTTCATAATCTAAAACTAATAGAAAAAAAATAAGCATATTGTATGCTGACTGTTGGATGTAAAATTCATGAGCAGTAAATATTGTACTAGTATACTTCAAAATGGTACTCAAGTAATATTTTTAATGTTCTTATATTATTTATATGTTAGATAGGAATGTGGCGAGCGCTAGTTTTGTTTTTTCAATTTTAAAAATAAAATTTATCAGCATCTCTAATAAATAAAAAACATATGAAGCGATGTATATATGGATGTTATGTGCTTAACAGGAACAGGCTTGCATGTGAGACAAAGGAGCAGTCTTCAGTTTAGCCGGTTTTGTATGAGACAAACTTTGAAATCAAGCTTTCAAACACGCATACCGAGGAGTTGCAAACCTGTCACAAGAATTAAATAAATTTATTTGGGGTGATGTATAATAAATATATATCACCTCTCTTAAAATTTTAAAACATCTTCTTCTGCTCAGGCACAAAGTGTGGACACTATGCATACTGACCTTTTTGACTTAAAACACTCCAAACTCCAAATTATTCATTTATATCCCTTTAATGAATATCCATTGTCCCACCGACTTGTAACAAAAGGTCCCAAGGGAACCCAAAATTGAGGGGCAAAGACTAACTTTGAACACAAGAACAAAAAACAAACCCTGACCAAATTGACCAAAACCAGCAAGATGGCAGAGTATATCATTTAAACGCAACTAGCCAACTCCAAATTCAGCAAACACACAGATGGACTTGCATTTTATTTAATGCAAGCTTTACCAGCTGCAACCTCCAAATGTGTGTAGATGTGGAAACAAAAAACAAAAGTGAGATTTGTTTGAGGGGTTGATTTGGTTTTCAGAGGCAAAAAGCAAAGAAAGGAAAGAACTTATTTTTTTTGTCAGCCAGATACTTTCTATTTGGTCATGCTTTACACACACTCAAAATTTCTTAGTTGTAAAAACTGCAATATGCACCAAATGGACCAAATATTGCTACAAACGCTGCCTCAACTGAGTGGGATGTGGACATCAAAATTACACTGACGATGAAAAAAGAAAAGCAAAACAACCCACTCTACTGTGTGCCAAATGACCTCCTAAGTCAGAGTGTGGACTGTTACTGGCCACAATCTCAATTTTTCCACTCCCTTTCAAAAAATAAAAAAACATATCACATTTCAGTTGGGAACAAATACATCCAAATTAACTGCCTTCAAAGAGACAAAAACAGAAAAGTAAGAACAAAGAGTGACTTGTCTGCTTTACTATGCAGGTGTTTTTGATGGTGAGTTAAAGTTTTCAGCACTCAAGGAACACGGCGACCTCTTTCCGCCCTGTGGAATGAAGGGACTGCGTAGATCTGAAAAAACAACAAAAAAGATGGTCCTCATTCCATCCTGAGTCTTTTAGAGGAGTGCAAAGGTCCCCGTAATGATTCCCTGATGTTCTTCTGTCTTAAAAATCTGCGAACTCCTTCTTGCATTTCTCCGTTGCAGAATAGCGGATAGGCTCCTCGTCGTAATCGTCAAAGTTGCTCGTGTCCCCAGGGCCTCCACAACTGGGTATGAATGGAGCTTCCATCTTTCGCTCGTATATTGCGATCCAGTCTGTTTTGGAGAACCATTTGTGGCCTTTGATGTCCTTGACGCCGTTTTTCAGGTTTCCATAGCGTTTGGTCAGGTCCACCTGCAGCATGTTTTTCAACAGGTCCTTCAAATCAGAGCTGAAGTGAGGCGGGAATCGAAACTTTCCAGACACTATCTTTTCATAGAGCTCAATCGGCTGATCTGCAAAGAACGGAGGGTGACCAGCTACCATTTCATAGATGAGAACTCCGAGGGCCCACCAGTCCACAGCTTTGTAATAGCCTTTGCTTAGAATGATCTCTGGCGCGAGGTATTCTGGTGTTCCACACAATGTCCAGGTTCTTCCTTTTACCCTCTTGGCAAATCCAAAGTCTGTCACCTGAATGTAGCCCTGGTTGTCAATGAGAAGATTCTCAAGTTTTAGATCTCTGTAGAGGAGGTCTAGTGAATGTAGGAACTCAAACGTCAGCACTACCTGGGCACCGTAAAATCGTGCTTGTGGCTCACTGAATCTTCCGAATTTTTTTAAGTGAGAGAACATCTCTCCTCCTGAAATGTACTCCATTACCATGTACAAATTGATGCTGTCCTTAAAGGCATACTCGAGTCTGACGATAAAAGGAAAGCTCAAAGCTTGCAATATCTTCTTCTCGTTAAATGTGTGTTCTATTTGTTTAAGTTTCACCACCTTCTGCTTGTCCAGGATTTTCATGGCAAAGTATTGTTCTGTGTCTATGTGTTTGACTAGAACGACTCTTCCAAATGAGCCCGTACCAAGAGTCTTTATCCTGTCAAACTCATCGATGCACGTTGAGCACGCCGCTGGGTTTTCCCATTTCCGTAAGAAATCTTCTTTGGCTTTCGCCAGGTAGTCTTGAATTGAGAAGTTCATGGCAGGTGTTGCTCCAAGGCGAGAGCTAGTTCCTAGCTTGTGGTTTGTTTGTTGTTGTCATAGCAACTGCTGTCAGTTAGAAAGTTTATGGAATCCTAAATGATTCAAAATGCTCAGAAATCAATTTTAAAATGCATTGAAGTTGTTGTCTTTGCTGCTCCCATGTGAGAGTATTCTGCATATGGCCTTATGCGTCCGCACTGCTGCTCTGCTTTTGAAAAAGTCTTTGGTTTCTTTTCTTTTTTTTTATTTATTTAAGAAAAATAAAAAACTTAAGCAGTTTAATTTTAGCAGCTAATCTAACCTAATGCTGGTAATATAAGTTAGAAATATAAACTGATGAAATTTTATACAGTATAAAACTGTTTTAAATAAATGCTATGTTTGTTTACACTATTTTTTCCTCTTCTCGGTCACATAATGTTTAATAGAAAGGTCATTTCTAAATCAAAAATCGATCAGTGACTCTGAAACTCCTAATCGAATCGCGATACTGGATGTATTGTTGACAATGCATAACTGCAGATTTAGAGCCCTTTTACGTGACAAACTGTAAACCACACATGCGTATAGCAGCGACCACATTTTCTCTGCAGATATCATCCTGCTGCCTATTTTATGCAAAAACCAGCACAAAAAAAAGCACCCAAAAAACATACATTCATCAGACTTTGTTTACGCCACGACAACCTGGCACATGCACACTCCTACGTTCAGTCGTGAAGCATCAAAGCGCGCGCACAGATGCAAATAAATAAATAAAAATAATGCGAGCAGACATTAAAAATGTAACGCCTGCTTACAGACAGGCAGGCGTCTCGGCGCGAAGCGGCGTCGGAGCTCACCAGGTCTTCCAGGATGGTGACGGGGAAATCAAACATGCACATCTTGACGGGCTGAGCGAGCGCTCTGTGCAGGCTGAACAGGGATCTGCTTTCCATGCTGCACGGTCGACGCACCTCGCAGCCGCCGCTCGACTGCGTGCAACAAACATGCACTGGTGGAAAAATAGGGATAACTATTAAAAGAAGGAGACGGGAAAAGAGGAGCAGGAGGGAGTCCCCACAGCTGGTTGAGTCCGTCTGAGAGAAAGCAGAGGAACACCTCCACGTCTTTCTTTTTCTTCACAACAAGCGAGCGCTCCCCTCATCGCCCTCCCTCCCCTCTTCCTCCGTCGCCAGCAGCTGCTCTCTGGTCTTTCCGTCTGCTGGAGGTTGTATCTCAGAAACCTTCAGCAGCGACCGCAGTCACACTCCCACCAGGAAGGGGGGGAAAAAAACAGAAAACGCGCAGACTGAAATGCAGCAGGTACACAGAGGAATTTGTTTCTGCTTCATTACGCTGCTGCGATTTAATCAAGAGAGAAGCTGCTGTGTGAGCCCCATTAAAGATGAAGATCCGCCTCCAGGAAACCTGATATCCGTACCAGTTTGATCAGACTTCATTTTGCTTTCTCTATGACGCCGGAAAGAGTGGGGAAAAGTCTGAAAATGCAGCTGTAAAACAAGCCGGCTCCATGTTTTCTGGAGCGCTAATAAATCTTTTAAAACTCCAACTGCTGCTCAGCTCTCAGAGCTGTGATGTTCCTGCGCCGCATCAGCGATGGCACTGATTGTTCTCCATAAATTCCTTCCCAAATTTCTCCTTGCATCTGCAGCCAGAAGTTGCAGCTAAAAAGCTGTGAAACGAGGGAAAGGAGCACGAAGGACGGAAAGGTGGCGATACATCGATTTTATCGGCTAATAAAATTTTTGGGTTTTGAATATTTAATTTTTGGAACTCTCGATTCACTATGACCAGCGGCGCCCTCTGCTGGATGGCGGTCAAACTACAACACTGAAAGAAGGTCTGAGCGGACATCAGTTTATATTAACTTGATAAACCATTAATCTTAAATATAATAGTTGCTTGCATCCCTACCAGTCACACATGTGTTATTCAGTGGTTTTAATGTTTTATGAAAGAAAGATGATGGGTTGCAGAGCACACTGGAACCAGGATACCGGAACAATCCGCCATGTTCTGGTTCCAATAAAGCAGCTGCAGCAGCTGTCAGAGCTAAAACAAATGGATGATTTCCAGTCTTTCATTGCTTTTCTCACAGTTAAACTGCTAAAGTTACACAAGCAGTCTATGTGAAAGTACTGAAACCAAGGTACCGACATCCTGAAGATGGAAAAATGGCACGCTGTCGCTTTAAATATGTAGAAGTCATGCTTCAGCGTGAGCAACGTTGGTGTGAATCTGTCGAATCTGAAGGCAAACAGCGGTTTTATTATATCACATATTCTTAATTGATTAAGTAATTTGCGATTTGTGCCACAACTATGACTAACGCAGTCACTCTAAAACAGATTTCATAGTTTAGGCTTCTGTGTAAAAACAAAATGCAGCAGAACTAAGTTAAGCAGTTTTTTTTTATATTTATTCTCACTGATTCAACCTTGTCTTCTTCTTTGCTAAAAACATAGTATGTATAGATATTTACCAAAAAGTTTTATTTGTCTTTTGTCTTTAATGAGAGCAAAGTGTAACCAAAGTAAACTTCTTTGTTTTTTGCACAAATTTAGCAACTAAAGCCGATTTTATTCTTTTTGTGTCGTCTCAGAAGACAAACCTGAACCAATTAGGACGTCCTATTGGACTTTTATTAGTTATAATAAACATTTCCCAGTATTAATATGATGTCGTATTACGGCAATTGTAGATGGGTAAAAAATGGAGGAGTTAATTTGAGTCAAATTTCTGACATTTTCTAGAAAAAATGGAAATGTGTTTGACTTTCAGAAGTCCAAATTTTGCAATACTTTGTTTTTCAACATTATTAGCTTCATTTCCATTAGAAATGTGCGCAAAACTTGGTCGATATTCTAATAAAGTCGATAAAGCAAAATTTTGCGATCTCAGTATTTCAATTAAATAAGAAACGCAATCAAAATCACACGTGATTAAGGTTGTTCAGGTGACAAGTCATTCCATAAGACATTATCCTATTCCTACTTCCTGTCATCTTCTTTGTCGTTCCCACCAGTAGTAAAATTCAGTTGTTAATCACATGACTCACGATGCAAAAAAAGTGTTTCTATTGAAGTTCTGAAAAATATACAACCAAAAAAAAACACCTTGTTTTACCGCCAAAACTTTTGGAGTGTTTCCATAAAGTGAATTTATTTTCAAAATATAAAATTGCACAATTATCTGGTCAATGGAAATGCAGTTACTAAGACAACAGGACATAATTGGAGCATGAAGGGAAGGCGCGGCATGTTTTTAAATGTTTTTTAGTGATCTTATGGGTGATTCTTGTTTAATGGAAACAATGAAATTTAAAAATTGTGTTTTGGTGACATTTGTAGTGGAAACGCAGCTGGTGTCTGTTAGCAAAGAACCTTGCAGGTGTTTTCTTTAGCTGAGGATTTCCCCACTGCTGAGATATTTTTTTTTCAGTTTTGAACTTGCAGGCCTGAGCAGCTTATATTTTAACTCAAATAAGACTTATCTAGGTCAGACTGCTTTTAACCCAAATGACTGAACGATGATGCAAAGGAAGTGCAGGTCGTCGTTTTTTCTCCAACTTGTTACTGGAAGCCTCTGAGGTTTAATCTTACATATCAGATGCGTCAATCTGTTTCTACATCAACACAGTCCAGGCTTTTTTAATCACACGTCTGCATCCAATTTTTAGTTAAATACACAACAAAATAATAAAAAAAAAAACACATTTTCTGAGCCAATATCTGAATCTTTACAGGACGACTGGTGTGAATAATTAAAGCGTGTTCTCGCTCAGAGTTCAACCTCACGGTCTTGAAGAATTTACAAAGACAACAAAGGCTGATCTCAGCCCTCCGTCAGATGTAAATGATACTCAACATGTAGATTTAAAAGGTCTGCATCGAGTTGAGATGAATCACTTCTGCTTTAGGAAAGAAAAACGCAGACAGGGACGGCGGAGAAAGAAGCAGAAGAAGAAGCGAAGCAGCTGAAGGAAGAGAACGAGAGGCTCTGAAACACCGCTGGGAACTGATTTCAGATGCAGAGGCCGTCCCACGGCTGAATGCTGCGAGAGAGCGGCTGTCATGGAAACAGAGAGGCAAAGCCGGCTCTTCGCTGGCCTACGTGAGATCGCTCCCCCTTCTCTACAGAAACCAAGCAGCTTGGACAGGAAGCCAGAAACAGAGCTGCAGGTCCGCTTCCTGTGGCCGTCACAATCACAGGACGGGCGGCGCAGGTACTCAACGGGTCGACCCGAACTAAGCACGTCTCCTGGCTGGAGGATCGACCGGATTTTAAGTGAAATGTCTCAGAACAGAACATTTATTCTGGTTCAAGCTCAGTTTCATCCAGAAAGCTTTGACCACAGAGTAAGTGGCAAACACTTTAATCCAAAAGTAGAATACTGTGCGGTTCTGGTTCTATATATTGAGTATTGTATCACACACATTTCTATTGATATTGATCACTTGACTATGACGATATATATTGTTATTGATGTGATGTGGTTCATATCCTGATTTTGGAGCATCTTCTGATCCACTTGGTGTTCATATTATGATTTTCAACCGCGCCAAAGTTCACGTCAACCAAACCAAGACCTTAGTTTGTAGGCAGACCAGAGTTTGATTACGCATTCACACCTTACCAAACACACCAAACTTTCTATGCAAATGAACTAAAGGTTGATTAAAGCAGACCAGACACACTTTAAGAAAAGTGTCAGATGCAACAGAAAGTGATCATCTGTCCCTTTAGATAGGATAACATAAATTCATTGATATATACTATAGTCTAAAGTACATGTTTGTGCATAAAATCAGCTTTTAATTGCTGTATTTATACCACCCAAAATATATGCATTGAGGTTTTATGGACAAAAGAGACAAAAGAAGGCTAAAGAAAACAATCTGCTCATATTAAAGATGACATGGGCTTGCATGGCTGATTAAGATGAGAGAAACTACGACGACAGCAAAATGAATCCAGAATCTACAGAAAAATATTGAAGGAACTAATCCTGTCCAATAAGCAACAACTGAAAGAAGCTGCAGAAAAATCCATGAAAACAGAAGAAACATGCAAAAGTCTGATGAGTCACAAACCTGATGCAGAAAACGCAACGAATTAGCAAATACAATTAATACTGATCTGTTTTATGTGAGGTGGTGTGATAAATAAAGTAACATTTTCAGTTATGCTTCAGATTTATTGGTAAAGCTCCTTTTTTATGTTTCTACCCAAATTATTTAAAACTAAAGCAAAAACTCGGCCTTCATTGCTGCAGCACCTCTGGGGGTAAATATGGATATATAAATAAAGCTCAGACAACAATTATGGGCGAGGCACATAAACAGAGGAAGAGAGTGGTGCAGACGCCCCCTTGTGGTGGCTAAAGGCCACAGCAACAAAACTCAAACAAGCAGAAGAGAGAGATAATTGGATTTCATAATAAACAGAATTAAACTTTTAATTTTTACAAACTACAGTTTGGATGGATGGATGGATGGATGGATGGATGGATGGATGGATGGATGGATGGATGGATGGATGGATGGATGGATGGATGGAAAATCTGTCTTCTATTAGCACAAAGCACATTAATGGAGGTTTTTGTTAAAGAAAAAACATCTAAAATAAAACAATTTTCTCTTTTTTAACCCATGCCTCATAGACATTTTCTGAAAACAGAGACACATTAAACCAAACATTAAGCCAAGCTGAACCTGAATAAGGAGAATTTAAATGGCTCGGGGTAAAAACTCGTAAAAACTGCTGCTCGTTCAAACTCAAAGTGCTTCTTCAGGCAACACATTTCAGGGACGAGCCGCTCCTGTGCACTAATGTATCAAACAGAAGCAAATGGAAAAAAACCTCAGGAATAAAAAACAGAGGAGCAAAAAAAAATAGCAAATTCTTGTCACATTCCATCAGACAATAAGTTCCGATTCGCTCGCTGAGGGTCAAAGGTTAAACACGGAAAAAGAAACAAACACTTTTTTTTTTTATCTCCAAATCCCACGCCGCTTGAAAAAGATTTCTAAATGTTTCACCAGGAGATAAACATCAACAGGAGCAGCGACAGCATTTAAAGCTGCAGCGCCTCAGCGATGACCTTTGACCCAGTTTCATTGTGATTCCTCAGAGACTGAAGAGTCTTCAGGAGGAAGTAATGCAGAACTTATCTGGATTTAACACATTTACAGAATTAGCCTCAATTTTTGGTTCATTCACGGGAAATCCAAGCTAAAATTGCACTTTTATTGGACAGGTAAGAAAACTTTACAAAAAGAATTATAATTCAAATTAACAACAACGGTAGCTTATCTAACAACCTACAATTTCACAGTTCAATTTGAAAAAGGAATGCAGAAAATTATAATTCAATGCAATTATTTTTTCTGAGCTGTGGAGCTCGTTTAAAACAAAAGCATTGATAAAAGATGTTTGCACCAGATAATAACCTGTGAGAAGTTATTATTTTAGTAATCAATTACTCTGACAATTAATTTGATAAAAATGGGGATTTTCTGATATTTACTCAACTAATGATTAATTTAGTAATCGATTATTTGATTAATCTGGCAATTAATTGATTATTCTGGTGACTAATGAAACAAAAAATTGGCACATTCTTCAGATTTTTCATTTAACCACATCAGCCTTTTTAAAATATTAGAAAAACAACAAAAGATGAAAACAAATAGGACACTTCCTTTCTAAAAATAAGAACATAAACATGTTATTGCCTAAAAAGCAACAACGTGGCATTTCTTAGTGAGTGTTTGATTATTTGTAGCAAAGGAGGAATCTGCAGCTAATAAAAAATATTTGTGTAAAGCTGCTCTGTTTATCATATTCTGGATTAACCAATTAACAATTTCATAGCAAAGGATACTTAAAGGGAGATAATGTTTTACAGATTTTGCACAAAGTGATGCTAAAACTGACATTTGATGAGTTTTTTTACGCTTTTTCCATCTTCGATGCAAAATGTATTTATTTTCTGCTTTGTTCTGAAGCCTGTTGCAATGACTAATCAACCGATTAATAACTTAAAATTAGGTCAATTTAAATTCTGATTTAAATTGTTCCAAGGGAAATTTTGTTTACAAACTTCAAAATCTATTTCATTTATGACTTCATAAGGACTTTATTTCCATTTTTTTGTTTATTCAGTTTCAGTTTTAAGTGTATTTTTCAAAACTGTGACTTGTTTTAAGAACAATCAACTTGTAGAGACTCGTATATATTCACAGTGTGAGAGACAGTGTGTAGTTTCACTTCCTCCACATCGAATGTTTAGTTTGAATTAGACTTTTAGGATTAATTATTGCTCAGATCACACAAAAGGTCAACAACGATTAGCTTTAAAAATGTGTAATTATCACTGTTTATAGGAGTTTGTTGGGTTTGTACGTGTGGAAAATATATGAAAACTGAAAGATTTTTAATTTTTTATTAATATAAAGAAGCAAACTAAGAATTCTGGTTTAGGTTTTCCCAACTTATTTTCTCTTTATTGTTATTTAAAATCTTATCTACATATCCCAGCATGCACTAGGCCAGCAAACACCCCCCCCAAATTTCCCAGATCCAACTCCCACGCAGACACACGAACACACCACGGCGATGGTTCTGTTCTCCAGCTCACATTTCTTAGTCTTATTCGCAGAAGTGATCAACCTTCGCAGACACCAGGATAAATGTTTCCCTGAAGATAAAACCGCCACAACAATCATCCTTTTTAAGACTTTCACAACATTTGTTTAATGTAAGAAGAGCAGAGTAAAGATGTGTCTAAAGGCAGACGCTGCTGCAGGGAAAACAGGAAGCAGTCGTCTCAAACAAAACAAATCCATAAAAAGGTTATGAGCTGCACTGGCTGAAGGACATTTCCTTCTATAAACCACCAGTTAAAATCAATTAAGCTTCTCCTAAAGTTTTGTCTGAGTGCAAACATCTGCAGATTATCAAGACAGAAAGATACAACATAAGTCTAAAAATAAATTTTTTGCAACATTCAATCTCCTGATTGGCCATAAATTTCCCCCAACATATTGTAAACAATAAAATTTTATCTGGAAATGCTTTTCAGGAATTCATTAAATTGATTTAGTTAAGCTATTGGTGAAATTAAGGGTTTCCTGTTGAAACAGGACACAGAAAAAGTAATGCATGGTTTTATTTTCAGAAGATTAGAAACTCAGTAGAGGAACAAGTTTCTAATAGTCCAGCGGAACCAGCTAACATTTTAAATATAAACTTAAGAAATACATGTTTTTAACAGTTTCTTTTCTGTTTCCTGCAATATTTACATTGAATTTCAGCAAAGACTAAAAGTACCAGTGATATGCTTTTAGTCTGTTCTTTTTTTTTATTAGGTTGGACTTTATATATCTTTTAAATTATTTAAAAATTTGCTATCCCAAATAAAGAAACTATGCATTCTCTTTCAGCAAAATTTTGCATTTCACTTCATTAAAATATATATAAAGAGCTGCTCTTTTATCTCCAAGAATACATTTATGCTCTTCATAAGACTGATAATGTCTTCATTCAGAGACCTTTTCAGAGCCGCTGTAATACAGACTGCTACAGGAGATCCTCCCTGCCAACAGCCATCAACATCTACAGCTGTTCGTTTCATATTTTTAATGACTTGAGTTATATTTATGCACTAGTACAATTTTCTTCACCTCTTTTTCTTTATTTTTCAATAAAGCAGAAATAAACTTGCTTTGCCTCATTATTCCAGAGATGTTATGAACACAAACATGAGAAGGGACACGAATCCTGCAAAGAAAATTCACCCGGAGTAACAAAAATCAGGTTGTTTTCACTCTGATGGCTTTAATAGCGCGTCTGTGGAAATATGCAAATGAGCCCAGGTGTATTTAAATATGAGCCGCTGACTTGATGCTCTCCTGGTTTCTTACCTGTTTTTCCAGCATGATCATTCTCTCAGAATCATGACCTTCATGGAGCGGCTTCCCCGTCAGACACACTCCATCCCTGCCAGCATCTTCACGGATAAACCAGAGGAAAAATAAAAAAGGGTTGTAAAAAACGAGTGGGAGGGGGAAATGAAGGTTATTGATGCTCACGGCTAACTAGCGGCGCCGCTGGGCGGCTAGAAAACCGCTAGGATGGTTTCTCCTTGGCAGGAATGACTCCAACATGTCTTCACGTCAATAAAAAAGCATTAAGGAGTTTTTTGATTTTTTTTTTTTTTTTTTTTTATCACGGAGGAAAACAGCGGTCAGAGGAGGAAGAGGAGATAACGGCCGCCGAGCTAACGGGGTGGCTAGCGGAGCTAGCGTTAGCCAGCTAATCCCGGAGAAAAATCAGAATTTGATTTGTCTCCTCGGAACCAGATCCATTGTCGCTCCGCTGCCTTCCAGTCACGCCAGAAAAAACACGCGGAGGCGGCGTCCTCTGGCGTCGGCTCTCCCAAACAAACCCCCGCCGCGCACCGACATCCTAGTGAGGGGAGCGGTGTTGTCCAAGAAAAGGGAAAGGAGATGCGGGGATTCGAACAGTGACACTTTAATGGAGGATGCTGCTGCTTCTGCCGCTGCTGCTGCTGCGGTCCGAGGAGTAGCTGCGGTTTTCCACTTTCATGAACGCATCACGACGTGAGCGTTCCGAAGGAGAAACTTGGCGAACTTCACAGTCAGAGTTGGATAGTAACTAGTCACATTTACTCAGTTACTTGAGTAACTCTTTGGGGAAAAAAAAAACAACACACACACAGACACACACCTGCAGTTTTTATTAAAGTTTCATCTTTTCTGATCTGAAAAAAAAATTCTTTTGCCTGATTTAATTTTTTGTTACTCATATGACTTGTCATTTTGGTCATTAAAATACCACTTGACTTTATATTTTGGATTTTATCATTTTTAAATATTAAATAATTCAAAATTTGATTAGTTACTCAGTGCTTGAGTAAACTTTTTACAGGGTACATTTTTACGTTTCTTGAGTAATTTCTTGGAAGGCTACCTTTTACTATTACTTGAATAAAAATATGTTGAAGTAGTACTTAAGTACAATTTTTCTCAAAGAGTAGAACGGCATTTGGTAAAACAGCAAAACAAGGACACTCAAATACCCATCACAATATCTTGTTTAATATTTTAAAATGAGACAAAAATGTAAGATTATATATAAATTATATTTTATATAATTATATAAGATTACTATAAATAAATACAAATAATAAAGCCATAATATTTCAAGAATAAAGTCAAGAATACCTTTGTACTATTATGAGACTAAAGTCATAATATTACTTTATTCAGGTATTATCTTGACTTTATTCCTGAAATATTGACTTTATTCTCTCAATATTACAACTTTATTCCAATATTTTGACTCTTGTGCGACTTTATTCACGTAATAGTATGACTTTATTCTTGTATTATTTCAACTTTATTCTAGTTTTTGTGTTTGTTTGTTGTTGGGGGTTTTTTTTGTTGTTGTTTGTTTTGTTTTTGTATTTTTCTTAGCAAACGATCCACTAAAACCAGTTAAAAGTGCTGAAGGGGTTACCTGAACCATAGTTTGAGAACCACAGGCGTTCCAGTCTGCTAGGTGGCGGTAAATGCACCTTAAGTTGGTTGCCGTCCGCCAATGAAAAAAAACAAAAGAAGAAGAAGAAACAGAAGCCGAATGAGAGAGAGAAGAAGAAGAAGAGTTTATCCTGACAGACAGAACCCAGGGCAGCACATCCCTTTGTCTCCTCCTTCCCGGTGCATTGTGGGGCCTTACGTAAAGTCAACATGGCAGCCGCCTGCTCCAGAACCCTCTGTAAGGTCGGACGGTCTTTTCTAGAAACTCCAGCCGCGGCTCGGACCGGTACCGTATCATTCTTGCTGGGGAATCCCGGCGCTCATGGCTTCAGAAGGGGGTTGAGCACCGGCGGGCCGGGGTTCCGGTCCAAACTGGTGTCCTCGGTTCGGGCAGGAGGAGGCAGGGTTCTGGGTTGCGCCTTTCTGCTCGGCGGAGGTCTGGGTCTGTACCAAACCCTTAAGCTGTCCGTGCAGCAGCACCTGGCTGAGGAGGACAAGAAGGTGAGTCCGGACCCGGGTTCTGGGGTCGGTTCCGGACCACACAATGGGGTCGCAGAGGTCGAACTGAGTTGCAGCTCTCGGTGATAAACACTGTACAGTAGAACTACAGCTGTCCTGGTCCAATCTGGGGTTCTGTTGGATTTATTTCCAAGCAAAATTCAAATAAATTCAAAAATAGTTTAATTATCCCAAAGAAAAATTAAATGTCATCAAAAATATCTATAAAGAATAATTGTGGATAGTGATGCTACGTTCAGGAAGGCTCTCCTGCAGCAGTCAGTCATGCAACGAATCTGAAGAGGCCTCTGACTGAAGAATGTAATTGTATATAACTAGAGCTGACTTTAATGATTACTTTAGTTATCTATTAATCTATCCATTAATCTAACAATTAAGAATATGTTCCTGCATTTTTATGCTAGTACAATTATGTTACGTGAAAATGGTCTCCAAACAACAATATTATCATTTATCACGATAACTTCTGGGACAATTTATAGTCCAGGAAAATTATCGTCCAGGCAAGGACATCTTGTCCTTGTAGGCAACATGTCCTTGCCTACATCTCTCAGAATGTTGTGTGATTCCTGATGTTGATCACATGTTTATTGCAATATATTGTTATTGATTTATTGCCCAGCTCAATAGAACAACGCATGAGGAGAAATGGAGATGTTTTTTAGCGTTTTGTGAATGTTTTTGCGACGGGACCATAAGCCTGAGCTGCTTTGCCTCTCGTTGCTTCGCTGCAGGTCTCAGGAGACGGACTGAAGATGACGCTGTACCAGTACAAGACCTGCCCGTTCTGCAGCAAAGTCCGAGCCTTTCTGGACTTCTACGGGCTGCCGTACGACATCGTGGAGGTGAACCCGGTGATGAGGCAGGAGATCAAGTGGTCTGCGTACAGAAAGGTGCCCATCCTGATGGTGGACGGCGAGCTGGTGAGAGAAACGATGAATATCCCTTTGGTCTCGTATCAAAGCTCCACAACATCATTAAAATATCAAGCTCTGATAATATTTCCATGCTGATCAATTAAAATTTATTATTTTCTGGCTCTTCCTTCACCTTTAGTTTTATCATCTCAGCTGCAAAAGCCTATCCATATGCTGTAAGGTCTTTGGTGTCCATCCATCTGCCTGAATAAAATATTTAAATATTCAGAAGATGAATGCCTGACATACTAAATTAATCGCAAAAATGAATTAATTGATTAATCAAGTGGGTAAATTAAAATGAGCTCTGACGGTTAACATTTATTTCTGGTTTCAGTGATGTGTGGTTTCTATTTCCATTGTGGTTGTTGGAGTTTATTTTGGTTATTCAATATATTTTCCAGTGAGTTTATTTATTTTCTTAATTGTGATATGAACAAATCAAACACCAATGTTGAGATTAAACGCATAAACACAAAAAAACAAGAGTTCTGTGTGGTGCAAAGTGTTTTTGTTGATATGATGGAGAAAAAAAAATGAAATAATTTTTTTTTTTTTTAAAAAAAACACTCTTACAACAACAACATCATTTATTGCAAACATTTCTTTGAAAATTTCTTATCCAGTAAAATGTGTTAATGTGTCGGGCCTGCAGTTGTTTTATTCTTTGCATCCAATTGTTTTCACACGATTGAATATTTTGTGCTGCTCTCCTAAAAGTTACAACCATGTTGTTTTGTTTTTGCAGCAACTGAATGACTCGTCTGTCATCATCAGCTCCCTCAGGAGTCTAATGATCAACAAGTACGGTGAAATTAATTTATCTAAAAATACAGTTTAAATAATGAACATACGTATATTTTATTGTAAACATGTTTAAAAAGTGCAGCAGGTTGCATTTGTTTATTATTTAATTGTATTCTTAAAACATTTTTTATTAATATCAGAGTTTTTCTTCTCCAATGGCGTCTGTGGTCTAATTCCTGACTGGAAAGTACAGATGTCACTTTTTTATCATTAAGGGACTAAAAACAGTTTTAACTGTTTCTGTCAACTATAGGCAGATTATTGAATTTATTTAGTTGATGTAATGATTCTGGAGGAACAGGTTTTACTTCTTTTTTTTAAAGTTCACCAAAAAGTTTCTTTCAATATTAAGCTTCTACATTTGGAAATCATAAAAAATGCCAATGAGATTAAAATAAATAAAACCAGACGTCTGAACTTGATCTGATCCAGGGAGAAGAGCTTGTTGGACGTAGTTCGCTGCTACCCAGAGATGAAGTCTGTGAACGACCAGGGGAAGGAGGTGACGGAGTACAACAACAAGTACTGGCTGATGCTGAGCGAGGCCCAAACCGCTGCCATTTATCCTGCAAAGGGTTTGCAGAAGTGAGTCCAAACATGAAGCCACGAGGAGCTCCGCTCTTCCTGACGGCTCTTTTTGATTCGGTGATGCTGCTGAGGCAGAAATGTACCAGGGTGCATTAGTCATTATATTATAGATAGGGAAAAAAGAATACAAGAAGTCCAGATAGATTAATTTTATTCCAGCAAATCTTCAACTGTTCAAATTCAGAAATGTTCTTGTTTTTTCCAGAATATTTCTTAGATTAATCTCAAAATTTTAGATTTTTCTTGCAAACTTTTGACTTTTCAATCTCTGAAATTTCCTTGTTCTTTAAAAGTTCTTAGATTAACCTAAAAATGTTTAACTTTTCAAACCCAGCAATTTTCTTGTTTTTTCTAGAAAAAGGCTGAAAATATACTTTGAGTTTTACTGGGTGAAAATGTCTCTATTGAAAATGTCTCTATTGACCACATGGGCTAGAAGTTACAAAGCAACTTACTTTGCTGAACTGCACCATTGGATTCAACCAGCCAAGCCTGATAAAGGGCCTAAATTTCCTTAGCAAAAGGTCTTTTCTCAATGTTTACATAGACTTTGGTTTATAGCGATGTGTTGAGAGATTTATTGTGTTTTTCAGAGAGGAGATGAAGTGGCGGCAGTGGGCCGATGATTGGCTTGTACATCTTATATCGCCAAACGTTTACCGAACCACCGGCGAAGCCTTGGCGTCTTTCGACTACATCGTTCGCGAGGGCAAGTTCGGTACCGTGGAAGGTTTCTTTGCCAAATACGTAGGCGCTGCTGCTATGTTCTTCATCTCAAAGAGACTAAAGAATCGGTACGTAACTACTAATTTTCTGGATTTCAATTATTCCTCATTTTTTATTTGATTATGATGATTATTTGCCTTCATTGATCCGACAGACACAACCTGCAGAATGACGTCAGGCAGGATCTCTACAAGGCCGTTAATGACTGGGTGGCGGCCATCGGCAAGAACAGGAAGTTTATGGGTGGCGATCAACCGAACCTGGCGGACCTGGTGAGGAAACGCTGGTTTGTTTTAGCAGAACAGACCCGGGCTTGGAGGCAAACATCCACTGGCTTGGAACGCAGTAAAATATGGCGAAAATCCATTCAAAACGCCGCTTCTTATGCAGTCGTAGACTCCCGTCTGAACACTGAAAGTTACGGCATTTATCCCGGTCATTGAACGCTGTACGTACGCAGGTCTGATGACGTTCAGTAGCGTGACAACGTTCAAGGACCAGACAAAACTCTGTAAGTTTTGGTGTTCAGAAGGTTGTCTCTCAAAGACTTAAAAACCTGCGTTATGAATGGATTTTTGCCGAATCCTACGATGTTTTCTGCGTTACCGTTTAGCCAAACGTGCTGAAAAGTGGCGATGTATGTCCTACATGACTAATCTGATAAAATCGTTGTCCCCCTAACTGTAGGCGGTGTTCGGAGTCCTCAGAGTGATGGAAGGACTTCAGGCGTTTGACGACATGATGGAGAACACCAGAGTCAAACCCTGGTACAGACGCATGGAGAGAGCCACGCTCAACCATGAGGGTCGATCTTAAACTCCTAGCATCCAAATGGACAACAACCCGCACCAGGAGCAAAATGGCCTTCGTTGATGTGTAGGAATCTCAAACGCCTTGGGATGAGTCTGCCTCGCTGTCATCGATGCTGAAACCGACGAGTTTAACAATATTTGAGGTTTAGATTTCAGCAATTGGTGACAAAAAAACCTCAAGTCTGCTCTGTTTGCGTCAGGTTTTTACCAGGTTACTAGCGACCTCTAGTGGTGGAAAGGGAGTACTCCATCTGCCCACACCTGGAGATTTAAGACTCGCATAATGTTGATTCAAAGATCTTCAGTCCAGCTGAAGGACAAAAGATTCATATTTATTACTTTTTGATTTATTTTCACACAAATTGAACAAATTACATGTTTTTGTTCAAAATAACGTAACTAACGCTTATAAACAATGATGAGCCTGAAATAATGGAAGTTGTTCGTTTTTGGCATAATTGCTGAAATAGATTGGTCGTTCTTTTCCTCAAGTTTGCACACGCTTTCAATTAATTTTAAGTTTGAATTGATTTTGAGACTTTACAGCTTTTTTTCTTTCTCTGCTGCTTTTTCAGGACAGACAAAAAAAAAAAAACTGTTAATTTTTTGGTTTCTGTGCAGGAACCATAAAATAAGGTTCTCTGTATTATAAAACACCCATCAGACTGGAATGTATCAAACTGTTGGCTGCTGATTATAACATGACAACTCTGTGGGGAAGGAAATGTAAAATAAAAGAAAACTTGAGCATTGAGATTTTTTTTCACCTTTTATCTTGATGTTTCCACCAAAGTTTACAGATGTTTCATTTTAATAAGATATGCAGAAAGGGGAATCTTTCAAGACCAAGGATGTCTAAAGTGTTGCCCTCTCATACATTTCAACTCCCAATGGGGAAAAAAAATGACATTTACAGCTGGAAAAAAATGTATTTCAACAGAAAAACTGCGGCTCAGGTTCTGATTCCTGCAGGTTACATTCGTTCAGATGCTGATTTGTAATCAGACATCCAGGACTAATTATACATAAACACAATTGGCTTCAGCTGTTTCACTTACAGAAAAACAAAACGCCAGATTTCTGTTTCTATTCCAGGATAAAAGTATTTCTGTGATAACACAGCATCTCTCAGTTCCACACAGTGGATTCATAATAAATACACATCATATTTGATTTGAACAGTGATTAATGAGGCTGAAATGATGGAAAGAGCTAACATCAGGTTAACAATGAAAATGCTAATTGGAGATTTAAATCTTGATGTGATGCTGCACATAAATAAAAAAAATCATAAAATAATTCAGTGCACTTAAGACTGGATCAGAGCTGTTCGCAGGACGGCTGTGTTAGTGTTTAAATGTCCAAATTCATCGTATCCTGGAAGTGCGTCTGTTTGGAGAAAATTTTAAAAAAAATAAAAATAAACGAAAAAGACGTTTTCCAGTCTCCAGGGACACGATTCGACAGCAGGGTGGCGCAAACGGCATGGAGAAATCCTCGTTTCTTAGGTTCATCTACGAGGAAAATCCAGGATTCTCTGATCTAAAACTCAAAAACTAAAAATCCATGAGAGCGTCGTTCATCAGGACCGCCAGAAGGTGGCGCTCAGCTGGCCTTTGGGTGGGCTGATCTGTCGGCTCTGCAGTGACGTCTGAGGGAGAGAAAATTGCCCCATAAAATTCCCCGACTGAAGACATTTCACCTCCCCTTTCTTCTCTGAGTCCAGCTGATATTATGCAAGGTTTATTTTCTTATTTAAATAATTGAAAAATTTGCATCTTCAATGCATTTCTAATATTGCATAAAAACTATTAAATAAAAAAAATAAAATAAAAAAAACAGCTGAATTTCAGTGAATTTTTTTTAATCTAATTAATCAGTTGTAAAAATAATCGTTAAGATGAATCTACTACTAAAATAATAATTGTTGCAGCCTTAATCTGGATATTAGGATGGAAGACGTTCCATTTATCAAATAAACCTTCCTGGGTTTTTAGTTTTGAACAACGTTCCTCAACCCCGTGACTAATTATCCCAATATTCGTTAAAGGCACAGAGTTGAGAGGGAGACGAACCTCGAGGAACTGCTTCAGCCTGATGACGGAGCCCATTTCTCCACTGCTGGTCACCGCTTCGATCCTGGAGACGCAGCACAGATTTACACACGTTTGGATGGATGTTTGTTTGACAATAGATGGTTGGATGGGATCATTTCTGAAGCGCAGCCTCAGTTTGTACCTGGGGAAATATTCGTCTTTCAGCAGCAGGATGAGCTTCCAGAACTGACCCTGGTACTGCTTCATCAAGGCGTTGCCACAAACCTGGAAGAAGAATCACAACAGAAGAGGCTTCTAACAGTTAGTTAAAATTCAGATCCCAAATATTTAGCAACTTAAGTGATCCGAATATTTTACTATAAAAGTTCATGGAAAACTTTTAGCAGACATTTGAGCAGGAGTCCGATAGAAACGGACGGATGGATGAACTGATTGAACCTAAATAAAAACGGTTTGAGTGACCAGATGACATCCAGAACATCACAAACCAGATCCAGAGACCAGTTCAGAACCCCAGGAACCAGATCCAGAACCTCAGTTCCCATTTGGACTCACCTCCAGGAAGTCAAAGAGCAGCGTCGCTGTGATGTCAGCCAGAGGCTCCATGTTGAGCATCTGGGCCAGCCAGCGCCAGCCGTGGTTCAGCCCGTGAGGAACAGACTGGGGGACGACAGACAAGCGATCAGAACCGGTCAGCATGAGCCCAGACGGGACGCAGACAGGAAGTGGCAGCACGTTTACCCCCTGCTTGGAGCCGTAGGGCCACCTGAGCTGGATCACAGCGGCGTAGAGACGGATCATCCCAGACATCCGCTTCAGAAAACTGTCCTGACCTTCGACCCCACAGTCATCCACACGGTAACCCAGAATCCTGTCAGAGTGTAAAAAAAAAAAAATTTAAAATCACCATTTTTTTTTTACATCTGATCCAAAATTTACCCGAGTAGAAAAGTCTGAGCAGGAGCTGAAATGATTTATCGAATTAATTGATTATTTTTGTCAGTTTGACATTATAATATTGTTTCTTCTCTACCAAAAAGTGGCTGATAACTTAAACAAAGTGAAGGAAAATATGCTTCATTAAAACTACGGCTGAAACAATTAATCAAATTAATCGTGATTAATCAGTTATTCACAAAATTGGTCATAAATTATATTTATAGTATTAGTTCTTTAGCAAAAACCAGCACTATTTATGTCCATGTCACAAATAAAATTGAAAAAAGATGTGTCATTAGAACTGGAGCTGAAACAATTAATGGAATTAATTATGATTAATCGATTGTCAACTAACTTTATAATGGACTGTCAACCAGGCCTTTTGTTGGCAGAACAACAGAATCAGAGCAGTAATAATTAACCTAAAACTGCATGAAAAATGTTAACATTTTCATTCAAGATAAAGAAAAAATGCTAAAGTGGTTGAATAAAACGGTCTAGAAAACATTTTGTCTTTTCTGAACCACTCACTTCTGGTATTCGTCCACAGGCGTGCCGTCCTTCATTGGGGGGTAGTGTGGGACCGAATATGGGCATTTCTTATGCAGGTGAGCCAGGATGAGGTCGCCCACCTGCGGGTGCAGCTCCCAGATGCCGGAGGCCACCACACCGATGGGGAAGGCGGCTTCATGGTGGGACGCCACCTCTTCCTCACCTTGTTTCTGCGCAGGAAAACATCAGGAGTGACAGGAAGAGTCATTTAAATTAAATATCCATTAACTTTAGAGATTGACTATTTATTGGTGTAATAGACCAAAATTAGTTCCAATCGATTAATAAAGTTCGTTTAGACCTTTTTTAAGTGCAGTGTGACCGCCGTCCAGCAGAGGGCACCGCCGGTCATACTGAAGCGACGGCGCCTAAGATGGCGGCGGGCGGTTACAGAACGGGAAGGAGTAAACACGTTGTTTAAGTCTCACCTTAAAGGTGAAACATTCAGCTGAGCTGCATGACGAAGCAGCTTCAGCTCCTCATTTAAAGAAATATCCGATTCGCTACGAAGGCGACGAAAAAAAGTGATGAAAGAAAAGCAGAGAAAAACTGACATGTTGGGTGAAAAAAAAAAAAAAACATAATGCCAATAAGCAGTTGATTATGAAGGCTGTCGTGAGTTAACGCACTTAATAAAATGTATTCATTTATTCTACATTTATTTCTTAAATAATTCTGGTTGCTGCTTTAAAGCTTCTTTTCATGAAATGTCAAAAGCCTTGAATCTAATTCCTCAAAAGGCAGATCTGGAGATCTGGATGATGAAAACTCAAACCAGAAGGTTTTAATCGTTGAAACAGTAACTCTGCAGGCTGTGATACCTCCTGCCACCTGCAGACAGACTCACCACAAACTTCTCCGCCAGCTTGTAGGCGACGAACTCCAGGCCCTGAGGATGCTGGGATGCGGAGACGGATTTCCCGCCGGACACCACGGCCCGCCCCGACAGCAGCTTGTCGATCCTGTCGAAGATCTCCCGGAGCTGCGACCCGGAGTTGGTGGAGATCTGGCTGACGGGGATGGTGGCGGCTTTCTGCAGCTCCAGCTTCAGCTTCTTCGTCTGAGTCAAGAGGAAGGAAATCACATGCAGACGGTTAGAAATAAATCAGTCATAAAATAACTCTGGCGTTTGGCGGCGTGGAGCCACCTGAGCGTCTTTGGGAGAGTTGAGTTGTTCGAAGGACTGAGCGCACTGAGCGGCCGAGTTCTGCAGCTCCTTGTACCACTTCACGGTGCTTTCTTCTGCGTTGTTCTGCAGCCCTGTTGGATCAGACGCGATTAATCAACAGATCTGCACCTGACGGTTACTTCAGGAAACAATTTCTGACCATTCATTTTAAAAATTGCCACCTTTTTCCAAATTTGTCATTTAACCACTTAAGCCTTTCTTTACAGAATATTTGAAAGGCATTGAAAGATACAAATAAGTAAAAAATGAAATTACTTTTTGAATAACTAAAATTTATTTTTTCAAAACTCTGTAAAGTTTTGCCTCCATTACTGCTCAAGTGAGTTGTTCTTTCTGCAAATGGCCATTTTGTTAGAGCCTGTTTACACCATTTAACAATTAATCATTTGCTGAATTAGTTGACTGTATCAATAATTGATTAATCATGATTAATCATTTCAACCCTGGATTTAATGTTGCACATTTTCTCTCTTCTCTTTTATTCTTCAGTCAGATTATAAACAGGCTGTTCCTTTTGGTAGAGAAGAAATAATATTAGAGATGTAATTTCTAAGCGATTATATAAGTAATCGATTAATCATGGTAATTCGAGTAATCATTTCAGCTCTATTAATAAGATTACAGGTTCTGCTCCTGTCCATATTTTGCCTGCAGATTTAAATGCATCATTTTACTTACGATTTACTGTTCTGAAGCTAATAAATGAGTTTCTGAGTCACCTTTTTTCTGCGCCTTCTCTTTGGCTGCCTGCTCCGCCTTCTTCTGCGCCTCCTGCTGCGCCTGCAGAGCCTCCTGCTTCCTGCGCTCTTCTTCCTGCTCCTGATCCTTCTTCTTCTTCTCCTGAACCCTGGCCGCCTCCTCCTCCATCTGCCGGATCACCGACCTCATCTCGCAGAGCGCTCGCTCCGCCACAGCCATGTCCTCCACGCTGGGAAACTCACCCTGGACAGAAACAGAAAGTTACCAACAGAACCGCAGGAAACAGAAACCCACATCCGAGGCTGGACCGACCTCTGCAGTCTTTCTCACGACCTCCGACACCTGGGAGCACAGCTGGTTGCCACGGAAGCTGTGTGAGGCGAGGCTGGCCGGCGGGAGGTGGGCGTTGGTCCGGGCGGACGGCTCCAGCAGCTGGTTGAGCTGCAGGATTTCCTCCTGGATGCTGTTGAGGCTCCGCAGCCTCTCCCTACCCTCTGCCTGCCTCTGCTTCTCCAGCTCGGCCTCGCGGTGGCGCTGCTGCTCCAGCTCCCTCACGCGAAGGTTCAGGATCTACAGGAGCAAAATCAATCCAGACTGAAGAATGCTTAATTAAAGTTTGGGGAAGACCTAGCGCTGTACTTCGTTAAAAATGGCTGAAGAGAAGAAAATCGTCAAGTTTAAAATATTTTAGGATCCTGTAGAAAATGTTAAACTGCTCCTTCTAAATATTGATCCTGTTGATATACTAGTCGATCATCAATTTTTTTCCTGTTTATTAAATTAATCAAAACCAAAAACATTTTATTGTTGACAAATGTATTGACCAACAGAGCTTTTCATTGCTGCATATTGATTCGATTTAATAAAAAACAGTTTCAAGCAGAAAAGGGAATAATCTTGCATTTTTTTCATGACTGTAATCACCAAGAAAATGTAGTTTGTGTTTCAGGCCTGTGGAAAAAAAACACTCGAAAAAAAAAAATACCTGAACCAAAACAAGCCGAGATCATTTTAGATCATATTTGAAAGAAAATAATAAAGAACATTTCAGGACAGATGAAACGCAGATAACTTTACCTTCATAGATCTGTATATATTATAGGTCTGTCACAATGACAAATATTGCAAGATGATAAATTGTCTCAGAAGTTATTGTAATAAATGACAATTGTTGCTTTGAGACCATTTTCAAGTGCATTTTCATGTTTTGCATAAAAATGCAAAAGCATATTCTCAAAAATCAATAAACTTAAAATCTAATGAGCATTTAACACTGGAACTGCAGAACATTTTAAATATTCAAAATAAATAAACAAAAAACAACAAATAAAATGAATTATGAAGTCCCTGTAAACAAAACTAGTTTTCCAAAAAAAGATTGAAGAGTTCTGTCATCCAGAAGAAAAACCCAAATCCAAAAAGAAAAATATAAATCATCCAAATGGAAAATGTTGAGTTTGTTTCAATTTGTGCAATTAATTGCGTTATTGCTTCTTGTGACAGGCTTATATATAAATACTACTTATGTAAGTGTACCACAAAAACAAACAGAGGATGCTATGAAAGTGAACAGGGAGAAGTTTGGGCTTTTTTGTCCGTAATTACTGACGTATTGTTGTACCTTTATTCTGTGCCGCTGCTCTTCCTTCAGCTTCTCCTGGCGCCCCATGCTCTCTTTGGTCCTGCAGCGGAGAGACGAAGCAGTTTGGACTCAAACGCACAGAAACATCTCAGTTATCCCTCGGTATCGTCCTGCGTGTGGTTCGGTTCTCACTCTCTGTCAATCATGTCCCGGATACTCTGGTACTCCTGCCTCTGCTTCAGCTCCCTCAGCTCCTCGAAGCGCTTCAGGTGCTCCAACTCGGCGCTCGCCACCGAGTCCACCAGCTTCTCCTGCAACGCCTGCCGCTCTAGTAGCGCCACCTGGTGTTTGAAACATTGATAAAACAGATCCAGACTCACTTCCAGGAGTAACATCACATACACTGTCACTATTAGTCTTAATAGAAAGTTCTCCAGGACTTGTTGATGTCACTCTGATCTATGGAAACCCAACAAATACATTTTTGAAGAGAGAAAAAAAAAACCTTGCAAATCTTCAAAACCCAGTCCTATCAAATAGTGGATAAAAAAAAACATGAGTTTGGTCTGAAAAAAGGTTCTGTGAGTCGGACCTTGGCCTTCTCTTGCTGCATTTTCTGGAAGCGGATGATGTGACCGGCCGTCTCCATGGCTCTGGGCGACAGCAGGGAAATGGCGGGTGGGGATGGAGGAGTGGGAACTTCACTGACCTCCACCTCTGCACTTTCACCTCTCGTTTCATCGCTAAGCGCCGGGAGCACGCTAAGCTTCGGTAGTGACCCGGAAACCTGTAACAATAGCAAAAAACTCCCAGAAAAGTTCTCCAGCAACAATAACAGCATCCCAACAACTTTAGTGTACAACTTACATCTTTTGTTTGATTTTTCAGAGACGGAGCTGAAGAAAGAGTGCTGATGTTGCTGTTGAGCTCCGCTGTGGCAGGTTTCTCCTCAAAGTCAATGGAGCTAGAGTCCAAGAAGGACGACTTGTTCAGCGACTGAGAGTCGAGCCGCTCCAATATGACCGCAGAGTGGGAGGACAAGCTGGGGGTCTCTTTACACCCAGCTAAAATATGCTGCAAGAAAACAGAGAGATGCTCAGAAAGAAGTTCAAAGGTCATTAATCATTATTCTGTATACTAACTGGCACCAAAGAACTGCACATTGAATCACATTTTCTTTTATCGCTTTAAAAATTGCAAATGCTCTACATGGAAGAGGATGAGGACCACCAAACAAATAATTACAACAGTGGATTGTATTAGATGAAAGAGCCTAGAAAATGTTATGTTACTTCAGATTTTTTTTTATTATTATTATTTTTTAATTCGGATAATGGTTTGTACCATTATCCAATTTAAATTTTTTTATATTTACCATATAATAACACAATTTAGGATTTAAAAGGTAATTTCTAAGCGTCGTTCTGAGGGAACGATGATGTAACAAACTGAAGAAGATTTAAATAAAGTCCCACAAAACCAACCCATGTCCTCGATTTCACACCTTAATCTGAAGAAGAGCTTTTGGTGAAACAGTCTTTGGTCAAACCGACTCAAAAAATGAGCATCTGATAATTAAGGAATACCCTGTTTTTAAACGTAAACAAGCAGAATGGCTGACTTTAGCTTCCACCTAGTCGAGCTAGCAGATGCTAACCGGATGCTATCAGTAGATAGCTCACCTCTCCTCTCTCTGACCAGTAGGGGTCGAAGGTCACTTGCCCTTTTGGTGAATTTTTTAAGGCCTCTAAAGTTTCCCATCGTAGATTTTCTGAAGGCATCGTCAAACAAACAAAAATGAAACCGACGGTCTGTGGCTAACAGCAGCAGGCGCCAAACACTCTCACAAAAACTCAGTCCGATCGGAAACACGAACCCTATCGCTGCATGGTTCCGGTCGTATATTTATCATAACTGTCTCCTTCAAATTGTTAGTTTGTGTTTCTTCTAACATTTTTCGTTAAATATTAAGTTTGACATAGAGAACTATTTAATCTTCAGCTCTCAACAGTTCTGTTTCAACAAACATCAAAAGTCTTACATTGACTTTCACCTAGCTATGCAAGAATACACTTTCATTTTCATTTTAATAAATTAAAATAGAAAACAATTTGCTAGTCAACTATAAGCCTGGACATTAAACGCATCTTTATATTCGAAATTCAGTAAATTACAGTCCAGGACCTAAAAGTTAATTGATTTTTTATTTAATCACATGAAGTCCATCACTAATAACTCAAATTCAAAAATACTTTATAGATCCCAAAGGTAAATGAAATAGAAATTAGTCATTTAATTAAATATTTAATGCAATTGAATATGTGACATCTGACAACAGCTAGTTACACTGTATTTTATGTAAGGGTATTACATTAAATACAAACAAATGTATGCCAGAATTTAAAATTGTCATTTGTAAAAGAAAACATTTCCTTTTCCTCATTTATTTTTTTCTGTATTGTGTTGATTTATTACACAGAATTCCAGTAAGAAACACTGAAGTCTGAATGAACAAATTATGCACTGAAAAGGCATTTCAACAAAGAAAATAAAACATTAAAAGTATATTTTAAAAAGTAAATAATCAATAGAACTAATGCATTTAATTAAAATGTAGGTCAATAACTTGTAAATTAATTTTATTGACTGACAAGTTTTCAGACTCTATAAATATTTTGTCAGTAGATTTTAAGTTAAACAGCAAAAGTTTCAGCTTAAAAAAATTGGAAGATACAAGTTTTCACTTCGAGACACATAAACAAAACATTTAAAAAATAAAACAAGCATCAAGACTTCTTTAAGATCATTTTATTTCTGAGGACAATAAATAATGTTCAGACCTTCGCATTTTAAAAACATCTGAGCAATTTCACAATGAATGTGAATTCATTTGTGCTCTATTGCTGCGGGACCTGATCAGTGGTGCTCAGCAAGCAGTCTCCATAGACATTTCCATACGAGTTTTTCAGAAACTGAACGTAGTTCTGCAAACTGCGGTTTGTGGAATCCGACTGGTCCAGCCGTTCCCTCAAGTTCTGAAGCTGAGAATGGTAGCGACGCTCCATCTGAAGACAGAAAACACATTTTAATCCCATCGAAGGCTGCAGTCAGAAGTGATGAGGGATGAATGACATACGTCCTCCTTGCTTCGCTGCAGCTGATCCAGCTCCAATTTGGCCCGACTCAGCTGGTTCTGCAGCTCCAACGATCTGGACTGTGACGTTTTCTCTTTGGCCAGAAGTCGCTGTATGCTGTCGTCCACCTGTAAGTGTTGTGATCAGTTTTCTTTTCTTTAAATCAGCTACATTTTTATTGAAAATGGAGCTAATTATATCAATCAAACGAAGCAAGAAATTCAAACCAGAAGAGAACAAAATAAATGCTTTAAACTGCTCCCGATGAACTCTGTAAGCCTTTATAACTCTGCTGTTTTTAAACTTCTTTTAATTATTCTGTAGTTTTTTTATCTTTATTTTTTCTTGGTTGTTCTTGGTTGGATAAGTGTGATGTCATACGTTCACCCTGAGCTGAAGGTGACCTGAGAACTAAACCCAAGCCTGATTTTCACAGGGAGGAACGGAGGAGAGGCCTTTCTGTTTCTGACCTGTCTTTGAGTGTTGTCCAGAGTTTCCTGCAGCTGCTGGGACACGACGGTGCACTGGAATGTTTTCTCCTCCAGCTGCTGCTGGAGGCTGCGGATGTCTCCTTCCTTTCTGCTGACAGCCTGGGACATCTCTCTGCTTTCAGCATTCATATCCTCCAGCTTCCTACAATGAACACACAGGCACAGCAAAGTGTTTCAGGACAGAACAGGGAGGCATAATTCAGACTCAGTGCAGTTTTTGTTCCAGTTTCACTTCATTTAATCTAAAATATAAGGATTTTACTATTAAACCCTGAAATATGTTATCTAAATAAAAACGTGAACACATGATTTGTATAAAGGGAGCCTATTATTATTATTATTATTATTATTATTATTATTTTATTATTATTATTATTATTATTATTATTGTTTTGTACTTCCATTTGTGTCTCTACTGCTTATAAAAACAGCTTAAATACTTAGAAAAAACATCCAGCTTTAATAAGTTAATATTCTAGGTGTGAGGAAAACGAGCCATTTCAAAAGCCTCCCAAATGTCTCTCTTGTTTTCTTTTTTGATTTCTTCAATTCCAGCAGGTTTTGCAATCTTTTCCAAATTAAAAATGTTGATTTTTTTCTTTTTACCATCCTGCATGGTTTTAATAACTGGATGGTCCAAATCCTCCAGGATGGTTTCTCCAGAGATAACGTTCTCTTCCATGGTTTCTCCTGGGAGTTCGTTCTCTGAAGAAACCTCTTGATTTAAATCTTTCACCAGGTCGACTTGGCTCTGTGAGTTTTCCTCCTTCTCTTTGAAAACTGTTAAGGGTTTTTGTTGGGAATCTTCTTCCTCAGCTCTCAGGTTGTTGGACAGCAGTAGATCTTTTGTTCTTTCGAAATAATTTTTTGCACAATTTATCTCCTGCCTGGTACAAACCGTTGACCTTCTCGATTTCTTTTTTGAAGAAATCAAAAAAGAAAACAAGGGAGACATTTGGGAGGCTTTTGAAATGGCATCGCTCACCAGAGCGATGTCTGCTTCATACTTCGAGTTCAGCTTCTTGTAGGAAGCCTGGAGTTCATCCAGTTCTTGTTTGAGGGCCTTTCTTCTCTGTTTCTCAGTATTTATTTCAGCAACAATTGCTTCCAGGCTATGGAACTGGGACACCTTTAAATCCTCAAATCATTGGTACAATTCCTCTTTCTCCATGTCTTTAACATCTATGTGAGCCCAGTTTTCTTTACTGATACCAATATGTTAAAAAATGACAAATATCGGCCGATATCAATGTTAGTGCCAATATATTACTAATATGTATATATACTTTGTATTTATTCTTATTATTATATATGTATATATATTTTTTATTATTTATTCCTATTTATTTATTTATTAAGCTTCTGGAACTGGAATGTGAGTCCAAATTTGTAATGGTAAAAAATAATCCATGAATCCTTGGAACCAATCAGCAGGCTCTGTTCCTCACCTAGTAACACCAGTGAGGCCCATCTCGTTACCTAGCAACCCCAGCAGACTCTGTTCATCACCTAGCAACCAAAGCTGATGCCCAGCTTGATTGGTCAGATGGTTTTATTGCTATAAGTATTGATTTTGAGCAAAATAAAATGCAACAAACATGTTTTATATAGGCCGTAGATTTAGCTACCCTCACCTGTTCAAGGAAGCATGATAGGCCACCTTTAACCACCAGGATCAACTCAATAAACCTGTTTTTATTTAAGTGTTTAAGTTAAAGGGAAATACCTCTCGAGGTTGTTAATTTTCTCCTTCAGGACGTTGTTTTCCTCCTGCAGCAGCAGATTCCTCTGCTGAGCCGTTTCCAGCTGAGCACCTTGTTGCTCGACCTGCAGACAGTCACAGAGAAACTCTTAGAAATTTCCCAAAACATTCATTTATCAACGTTTCCTACATTTTAAGCTGCTAATAGTATTCATAGTCATTCCTTCACAAGTTACGAGCGATATACGATATTGATATTGGTGGAATGCAACTGATATTTACCAATGGGATGTAACTTAAACATTTGGCTGGACCAAGAACATAAGCCAGCTTTTATATCAATTGCACAGATCAATCAATAATTGATAAGATGGGAATAATAAATATTTATCACACTGAAACAACAACAACAACAAAATTGTGTTACATACAGTAAATTATCTTCCTGTCTAAATTAAATGCTTAAACACAATATACAAAAAGAATTACCAAATAAAATCTCTGAAAATTGTTCTTGGTAACTTTTCTGGCATTTAAAATAATTTTGGCGATTCTAACCAACCTAAAAAAAGAACATTTTAGTCAGATTTAACTTCAGATAGTAATAAAAAAAAATTTCCTGTGTCTTTTTATTAGGTGTACAAAACTTTCTGGTTTCAACTATAAATAATATTTTCCAAATTTAGGCTTTTAATCAGACATTAGACTGATTAAATCTAATTAAAATTAACAAACAAATTTGCAGGCAGTTTCCTTCACCTAATAACCCCAGTGAGGCTCGGCCCGTTACTTCGCAACCCAGCTGATCTCCACACGTCACCTAGCAACACTAAGCTTCTTTAAACTTTGTTACGAAACAGCAGCTTGAATATCAAGCACTTTCTAGGACTTTATTCAGAAATCAATAACTGTCCAAATTTTAAAAACGCCTAAACAAAATGCAAGCATTTTCAAGGACTTCCAGCACCCTGCAAAAGGACGTGATGACGTTTAAAAAAGGTTCTGCTGTGTCTAAAAACTGATAAGAGTGACCTGGATGATGCGTTAGAACCTGCAGCCAGGCTGATCACCTTGTGTCTGACTTCAGACAGGACAGCATGATGCTCCAGGTTCCTCCTCTCGTAGGTGTCAGCGTCGTCCTGGGCTTCTCTGAGCTGCTTCTCGGTCCATCTCAGTTTCTCCGGCAGCGCCTCGAGCTCCTGCACCCGGTTCAGCAGCTCCCGCTTCAATTGATCCTTCTCATTCTCCAGGGTCACCCTCAGCTCCAGGGCCTCCTTCTGCGTCGCCTCCAGCTTCAGACAGTACTCCTCTGACTCCAGCCGAGCCTGATGAACCTGAACCGCAACCCAACAGTAACAGGATTTTTTTGTACCATTTACCAAGGTTATTACAGTTAACAAAGTGACAAAAACTGAAATTGGGAAAACATTTTTGTTAACTGAAATAAAGACAAATGGTCCACAGCACCTAGCATAGTCTATCATGAACGCTGCAGCTAGTTAGCATAGCCACCGATGATAAATGGTTTTCCTGTAATGGTAAGTTGTTTCCTATCTATTAGATAGACAAAAAACTTTAATGTGAGGGAAAACTTTATTTCCCTCACATTTAGCAGTGAGCACATGAAACTGATTGGCAGCGCTAAGACCCGCCTCCTGTCTCTGATTGGTTGTTTTGGATCAGAAGCGGTACATTTCCTCACAGAATATCTGACTCATGACAAACTGTCACAACATGATGCCACTGCACCTCTGTGCACCGCCAGAGGTGCAGTGGATTATTTATTAATGACACCTCAATGACTTGCTTATTTATTCAGCTTCTGGATCTGGGACATAAGTACAAACCACAAGTTGCGTATTCATTACCCAATCAATGTGCACATAATAACAATAGGCTACAATACTTTCACTATTTTGAATTGAAAATATGAAGAAACTAAAACTACTACTATAGCTAACAAAATCTAAACTAAACATATCTAATATTATCTAAAAACAAAGAAAACACACTCTAAAATACAATTAAGACTAACTGAATTTGACGAAAACTCACAATGACATTAAACTAAACTATAATGAAAAACCCAAAGCTATAAGCCTGATGTTTGCTTCACCTTCTTCTTGTATTTCTCCACCAGGTTCTCAGTCTTTTTCATTGATGTCTTCAGCTCACGAGCTTCAGAATGAAGCCCCTTTAACTTCTCTTCAGTCAACGCCAGCTCTCTCTGCTCGTAAAGCAAAAGCAGATTAAAACAGCCCATGTTTTGAACTTTTCCTTTTGTTTCCGGGTGAAGCTACCCTGAGCGTTTGGTTCTCCAGCTTGGTGGAGGTGTTCTCCGCGTTGAGGTGCTGAAGCTGATTTCTGAGCTCCTCTCTCTCGGCCCGACTCTTCTCCTCCACAGCGTGAAGCCGAGCGTTCACATCGCTGACCTTCCTGACACACAAACATATTCATGTTCAGCCTTATTTTCACCAAGAAGTCAGCATTTAGAGCTTTTCTCATCCAAAAACTCTGTTTTTTTCACATGCTTGTCTTTCACAAACAAAAAGGAAATGCATTTAAACATAAGATTTAATAAATCTAATTTTAGGCATTTTTGGTTTAAATCCTGCAAATAAACTCCAGTTGTGCCACAAAAAAGCTTTGAGAAAAAAGCCCAGAACTCATGCATGACCAAAGAGCTTGAGTTTCCATGTCTCATAAACAAAAAGCAAAAGAAAAACCACCAACCAACCACTCCCTTCAGAAAGTTGTATTCTCTGGGTTTCATTTGACTTTTTGCAAATTTACTTTTAAAACCATCTGCTGAAACTTTGCACATCATGGAGTTCAACCAGTAAAAGGTTAAATAAGATTAAGTTCAATAAGATTAAATTAAGTTCAATAAAGTAAGCTACATAACGCTAAGTTAAGCCAAGATTAACGTAGAGTTACAAGTTATTAAGTTAATTAAATAAGTCAAGTTAAACAGGATAAGAAATGTTCAATAAAATAAAATAAATTAAATAAAATAATATAAGTTAAGGTAGAGCTGACATGAACTGAAAGCCCAAATAGATAGAAAATGTAAAGCATGTTTGATAAACAAGATGGCCACCTTGGTCCTGATATCACGCCGTACGGA
This sequence comes from Poeciliopsis gracilis, assembly GCA_911649635.1. NCBI lineage: Eukaryota > Metazoa > Chordata > Actinopteri > Cyprinodontiformes > Poeciliidae > Poeciliopsis > Poeciliopsis gracilis. The sequence continues at coordinate 3,173,233 of CAJVRI010000715.1, forward strand.
AACCCAGGGAACACCTTGGGGAAAAATAAAATGGATTTATATTATAGCCTATATAGTTAAAAATTATAAACTATAACAAAAAAAACCAAAACATAAGTTTGATCTGATAAAATCTGACTGAAGTGTTTTAGACGTTCCAACTCACAAATAAAATCATTTGTGTCTCCATCACTGTTCTGCAATTCAATTCAATTGATGTAGCTGGAATTCCAGTAGATCCTACTATACAAACATAAAACAGTGGAATTTTATATAAATCAGGTTTTGTTGTTTTTTTTTGCTCACTGTTTGACAATCGCGATCTCTTCCTCCCGGTGCCTTTTCTCAGCTGCTTCTATGGAGTGGCGGTGACACCAGTCTTTGGACGCGGACACCGCGAGAGTCAGCTCCATCTCCTTCAAGAGAACAAGCATTATGTTTCAATTCTATTTGCATTTCCTGACATGCAAGTTCTGCAAATTTAATCTGTTAATTTAAAGTAAAGACGACTGAAGCAGCTGCACCGCCGGACACTTTGCTTCAGTCAAAATCTGCTTTTATTCACCAGGTTTCTGCACTAGAACAAGATCTCTGGTTCCTTTTTGCTCCAATTGAGGAAATGTTAAATATAAATGTATAGCAAAGAAAATAAAAATGTAATCCAGGACGTGTGTGGTCTGCGTAGATAACTTCCTTTTTCTGATCGGTGGCATTTTTTCATTATTTAAAAAGTGTCATTTCTATCACTAACCTGCGCAGAAACAGCATTTAATTATATTCTTTAAATTATTGATATTATTTCTTGACCTTCTCCTGTAGTTTCTGTTCCAGATGCCTCACTGTCTCCTTAGCTTGGTCGGCGTGCAGCGTGAGCACGCTGAGAGACTCCCGCTCTTCTCTCCGCAGCATGTCATCCTCCGCCTTCTTCATCTTCAGGGTCTCCAGCTCGTCCTGGAGATCCCGGAGCTGCTCCATCTGATGCTCCTGACTCTGCTGCATCTTCTACCTCACCAACAGATCGCATGGCATGAGAAGAAAAATGATTAAAATCGTTCATTTTCTACTTCATTAGGATGAGAATCAGCTTGAACATTGCAAGACAAGAACCTCTGCTCCTGTGTCTTTCCTCGAAAAAGATGTTCCACATAATTTAAGAAGAGAAAGTTAGAGAAAGTAGGTGTTCATTAACACCAACTTTAATGGTGTTAAAATTGATTAATCAATCACGATTGATCAGATTAATCATGATTGATTGTCATTACTGAAATAATCATCAACTAATTTAATAATCGATTAATTGTTAACTGGAGTATACAGACTCAAAAAAGGCTATTTACTAAAAAAAAAAATCACAATTCTAAACTTTTCCAAGATGACGTTGTTTGTATCCCTACTCCGAAGCGTGTTGTTGTGAAATCTGTGTTCTCACACCTGGATCTGAGTAGCCAGGCGGACCTTTTCCGCCTCAGATTGCTCCAGCTGGTTCATCAGGTGGCTGCGGGTCGAGTCCAGGATCCTTGAAAGCTCTGCAGTCGTCTTCAAGTTGTCCTGTGTCGACAGTGGCAATGTTGTTAAAACCTGTGGTGTGACTTACCAGAGGCCTTTCCGATGTTATCAGTTGCAAACCTTTTCAAAGTCCAGATGCTCGACGAGCTTCGAAGCTTGTTTCTCCTTGTTTGAGAGTGTAGCAGAAAGTCTCTGCGAAATAAGGAGTGAAACTTTTACGGCTGAAGGAGATGGACGATCAGAGGAAAAAGTGTTCATCACTCACGATGTTTTCTGTTTCAGTGTCAATCAGCTTCTTCTTCAAGGTGTCTCTCTCCGTCGGCCACATCAGCAACTTTTTCTGTGGAAACCAAAACACTTTCTAAGAAGATTATTGTTTATATTTATAAGCTACAGGAAGTGCAAGTGAATACAGAGCTTTTACACAAGGGCTGAAATGATTAATCAATTATTGATATAATCAGCAGCTTATTTAGACCAGCACTTTACTTTAATGAGGCACATTTGTTGAAACCATCACTGCCAGTACTTTCTACAACGTGTTTTAACTAAGTATTGAAAACCCTGTGTTTAAGCTAAACATTGTTAAATATACACTTGCAAATATTTGAAAGTGTCTGAATCTTTTCGATTGTAAAAACAGTTTGAGGGGAGAAACAAGTCAGAAATGAATTATTCTGCTTTTCTCGACCTCTCCTCTGCTTCTTGTACCTCGTAGACGCTCCAGTCCCTGAGGAGATCCCGAAGGTTGTGATTTGTTTGATCAAATATCTCTATTTTCTCCAGCAGCAGCTTCTGCTGCCGTTCCAGAGTGAATGTGTGAAGCTTCGTCAGCCGCTTCTCCTGGAAAACAAAAGACCCGATGGGTTCATGCTGATCCGATCATTCAGCGCAGCGATTCCCTTGAGCCCTCTCCAGGTTTTCCAGGTACCCCCTTTTTCACTCTGCTGTGCTATGTCATAAAAATAAATCAAAACAACAACAAATGTTCTTCACTGCAAAGCTGCATGGTTGGTAACATGTTTTCTTTCTATTCACATTTTTGTCATTTTCAAGAATCAATTTGAGGAAAATAATAGAAATTCCCTTCAAAAACAGTAAGTTTAATCTCCTTAATCTTAAACTCCAACATGGCTGCCTTGCAAACGTAATGATAGCTGCAAAGAAACAAAGCAAAACAAAAACCAGATTATTTGAGCCAAATAATCTGTGGACCAAATATTTTCATCTGCTGCATTTGGAACTAGTTTTATGTCAATGCCACATCCAACTTCTGGATCTAGGATTTATTTCGTACAATAAAATCAGCAGGGTGACAATTTTTAGTAGATGTGGATAATATAGAACGGGTAGCCCACTTAAAAACATAAACAAGCAATTATTATTACTGTCAATGTTTTTTTGTTTGTTTTTTTAACCAGTGGTGCCATTCTATTGTAGTTTTAAAGTTTTAAAACATGAAGACCTGCTAAAACCACTATTTTTTTTACTTAATAAACATTCCTTCTTTGGTTTTATAGGAGCTGCGGTGTAGGTGGAGCTCGGAGCTGCACGTTGCAACCCCCTTAGGTTGGAGTAAAGCTTACCTTAGCAAGGCTGTCAATGGTTTCCTTCAGAGCTGTCAGCTGATTAGCCACAGCTACACCATCGATTTCTGCCTCTACAAGCGTCTTGAGGAGCTCATCTGAATTTCTTTGATAGTCGCAAGATTCCGGCCTTTGAATGAAATAAGCAGAGTTCAGTTCATTTCGACTACTAGAGAGGTGATCGGTTTATTAGATTAAAATGAGTTCTGATCGATTAACTAAGAACAATTTTAGCACCTGAAGAGTTTCGATTTGGCTCTCGGTGCAAAGAGATTGGACACCACTGCTGTAATGTCAATGACTCGATGCAATCTACTGGGTTTCCTTAGAAAACCTTTTAAACTAATATGAATAATAAAAACTGAACTAAATGCCCAGTTTGACAACTAATATGAACCAGAATGTATGATTGTTTTGAAGTGGCATTTTTTAGATGGCGGGTTGTGAGTTGGCGTTATATAGACAAACTGAATTGAACCCATAATCTTTGCTATTCAATGATGTTCTTACGTCTTTGACCAAACATGGCACTCAGGGTCCTCCTGAGCACTATCTTCCGTCAGCAGGACCTCGAGGTCTTCAGAAACTGCATGCAGCTCTTCCTCCTGCTGCCGTGTACCTCGCCGATTCCTGATGCCACTGTCTGACTGAATCTGTGATCTGCTGGTCTGATCAAATGACAAAAACAGAAAACACGTTCAAAAGAACTGAAACACACAGATGTTCTTGATTCTGTTGTCAAAACAGATCTGAAGTCAGAAAAAAGTATTTTCTGTCCAACCATCACAAAAGTAACCAGGGCTGGGTGATACATTAAGTTTATCAATTAAATCTTCAGAAACAGAAAACTAAACTAATTTTTTTAAATGTTAAAAAAATAGCCATCTTTTATAACAAGCAGGTTTTACAACTTTAATTTATTTAATTTTAAGTTAAGGTTTTAAATTTTTTAGATTTATTAAATTGTTTTAGAAGTTTTTCTGCAACAGGCACTCCAGCTGGATCCGGAGTGAAAGAAATATGGTGAACGTGGGTAAGCATCTTCAGTCAACTGCAAGGGATAGTGAAGGATCTGTGATACTATGGATCTATTTGTCAGCCATAACCCAAGTAAATCTGGTCAGAGGCTTTTTACATATCTTTACCAAGTGAGGCAAATAAATGTGTCCAGCTTATACACACATAGAAGACTGTTTATAACAATTTTGGGTTTTCAATTGCCTCCTTTTTAAACCATTTTAAGAGCCGGGAAAGACTAAGTATATTTTTCTTTTCTCTGGGTATAATTTTAGTTGGTATACTGCAACAATAGCATAAAATGAACCATGAAGCAACCTGAGTCTGGTTGAAGCCAATACTCCTCTTGCATGAGAGTATTCCTGGAGGAATCCAGGGCACCCGGATCTTTGGCTTGCTTGCATTTCGTCTCACTGAAGCATCAGTTCCCTAAATCCAAAAGAAAAAAGTGCTAAAGTTAAATTCTAATTTAAAATACTTTATTAATCCAAAAGGGAAATTAAATGTTGTTCTAACTCAGTAATTCAAATTCTTCAGGTACTTATTGTAGCAGGTGAAGGCTGTTTGCAGGAACGGTCTCCTGTAGCAGTCTGTATTACAGCAAATTTGAAGAAGCCTCTGACTGAAGATAAAAGTTTTTCTAATACTCATGAAGAGTCACGGTTGTCCATAATTTTCTTAATTTTATGTAAATTTATTCCTTACACTAAAGTTTTCGAAAGTTTTCCCACCTTTTTCTCCCAAAATTTAATTATGTCATGCCTTCAATTAATAATTACATTTTTCTAACATGTTTCAACAGACTGGAAGTAAAATCCTGATTCTTTCTAACAGAAGAGAATTGAAACAACAGGTAAAGGATTAGTTTTTAAAATATTTTATCTTCTCTAAATGAATTTATAAATAGAACTTTAAAACATCTTACGTTCCCTTTTCAGAAAAGAACTAACCGGTGGTGTTCTGGTGGGACTCCTCCTCATATGAACATGGACAGGTGTGCTATCCGCTACGTGGACGTGAATCGGTGGCGGAGCTGGTGGTGAACCTCTAGTTTTCATCCTTCAGAAGTTTTACCGCGACATTCAGGCCAAGAATAAAACCAAAAACCTCCAGACAAAAACACTGTAAATGGTTTAAGCAATTTGGATCGCGTCTGCTTCCTGTCTCCAGGAAAAATCTCAACTTCTGTCGGAGGAGCAGAATGGTTGCTACAAATAACGAACGAGTGCTCCGATTGGCTGATTTTCAACATCCCGTTTTGTGATTGGTGAAGAAGTGTTTCAAGTAAGCGTTGCCCGGGGAAACTACTAGAAAAAAATGCATTCATGCTATGTGCTTGAACCTATGAAGAAATTGAAAACTTTTTTTGTGAGCAAAAAACAGAAGAAAATAGTTTAACACTTAAAAGTAGAAATAATAAAAATAAATGGAAATCAAACAGATGTTAACAGGTACTTATTTCAGACTTCTATTTTGTACTTAGGTGAACGAAAGAAAATGTTTTAATAGAATTTGGGACTTAAACGTATCTCAACAGAACCGTAAAAATGACTTTTTGTCGAAAATGTAACCTAACCTACAAAAACGTTGGCTAAAAATTTTACAAACAATCATAATAAATTTTCTAACTAAAAATAATTATTGTAACGTTTGATTCCCAAGTAAACAACTGCATTTCCCTTTTGTTTAACGTGACTTCCGTCTGTTAGTTAAACATGAGCAGGAAGCTAAAGCTAATTAGCTTAGTATGCTAACCAGCTTAGCATGTGCTTTACAAGCTAATTTATCAGCTAATGCTCAGTCCTTTAAAAGTTATCAAGTCTTAATATTGTGTTTATCAGTGATTGGTGCTGTCATGCAACTTACTGAATGATTTCAACATATGACATGTCTCATTTTCAAACCATTACATAGGACAGAAACGCTGCTAGCGTCATAAGCTAGATAGCTTTATTGTTAGCTTTTTGGTCATACTGTGAAACAGCCATGAGGTCAACGAGCCGACTGCTGCTCGGAGTGCAGTGGGACAACTTTTTCCACTTCATCGGCTTTGCGCTCCTGTTTTTTCACCCCACACACTCGTGTACTGCCGACCCACCGGAGCACGGAACAAGCACCGACACTCTAATATTATGTAGGGCATGTGGACACGAAGTAGCGTTCGGCACGGACACCCACTTCGTCCCCAGCCGCATGGCACTATCCAGCCGCAACGACACGTCAGTGGGTGGTCGAAGGATCCACATCCAGCTCTTCGAGAACCCCCAGGGACTCCAGTTCGAGGTGATAGTGTTTAAAAAAGCGGACGTTATTAAGCACTGGCCGGCCGACAGCCACTTCTCCTGGTACCCCGGGTTCTCGTGGACCGTAGCTACCTGCCCTAGGTGTAAAACTCATTTAGGTGGGTATATTGACTGAAAAATGCTAACTATTCAAAATATGCAAACATGGGAATGTAGTTTCTAAGCAAGACTCTCCTTTGAGGTTGCAAATTTGCAATGCATTTAGAAAATAGTTAACTTTCCATAGTGCGAAACCTCAAATATCAACCCATCTAATTTTCTTCACTTGTAGAAATAGTCCATGGTTGCATTTGCAAATCAGGCCTAAGTTTGTTAGTTTTCTAACTACAATGTGGATTTCCTTTTTCACTTCAGGTTGGGGCTTCCAGCCAAACAGTTGGCCTGAGACCGTCACAAACAAGAAGTTTGAAGAGTCTGAAAACACCTTTTTGGCTTTAATCGCCCACAGAATATTGAGAGAAGACTTTGCGTCAAGTCTGCTAATGACTCCAAAATCCTTTACAAGCTGATGAACTTGACTCGAGGTTTTTCCATTTTTGGTGCTTTCAAGTATATTTTTAAAAATAAAATTGCACCCCTGCTTTTCGCTTGAAGACTCCCACACGTGCATACACAGTTTAGTTTTATTATTGTAACAAAGCAAGCTTTACACCTTTAATTTGAAACAATTCTTGAGTGTAAACACTTCTGTCGAAACCAATGAAGCAGCAGAAGGGGCCAAAATTTACAAGGTTTTTTTTTTTTCAGTTTTATTCTTTATTAAAAATGTCATTTCAAATCTTGTGGATATCTGTAAAACAATACAATGAAAAACAAAAGTCCCATAGAAATGGTGTCAAAATAACCACTCTCCCCAATAACCAATACACTCCTGCCCCTCCCCAGCTTACCCCCACCCCCCAACCCCAAACATTACAAGTCAAAGGAATGAGCTGGTACTCGATAACCACACGGGAGAAAAAAATAAAAATACTTTAAAGGGTACTATGCCCCCTCTTGGAAAAAAATATATTGAAAGGTCTGCTAGCACTAGGTCACTACACCATGGCTTTAGCTGATTAACCACACAACCTTGAATAGGAGGAACTCTGTGTCTTCATTCTACTGAGGATACTGTGCTGATTCTATTTTTTTTTTATTATTATTATTAATTTTGAGATGTCGTCAGGGATGGTACTCACAATTCAGGGCAAAGTGCCATTGGCCTTGGATGAGTCAAAGGAGAACATATGGCATCAGCAGGTGAGGAGGCTTCAGAATGGAAAGTGAAGCACATACTGATAAAAGTAAATAAAAAAGAGCCAAAAAAATAAAAAAAAACCAACAAACAAAAAAAAAAACTTTTGCTCCCAAACATGAGTGGAAAAATTAACAGGGAAGGTTGAGGGTCTTGCAGGTTATAGTTCTTAGTCGTCTTCTCCCTCATCCTCCTGCAACAATGAAGCGTCACAAGATGAATGTTAAGAAATTAAAAGTTTGCTGAAAGTTTCCAAAATGTTAGCACTTTACCTCTCCTTCTTCTCCTTCATCCTCTTCGTCATCCTCTCCATCTTCATCCCCTTCCTCATCAATGTCCTCCAGACCTTCCTCGTCCTCTTCATCCTCTTCACCTTCACCCTCTTCATCATCCATGTCTGGAACCTAAAAATAAACACATTTTTGCTTAGCCAGCAACTCAAATTTAAGACTTTAAGACCATTATGAATGAAATTTAAACATACAAAAAAGAAAATTGCAAATGAATCATATGGGTTGCAACTGAAGTAAATTAACATCATCTAATCAACTGCCAATAAAGTTACTCATTATAGAAGTAAAAAAAAAAATCTAGCAAGCTTGCTTATTAGTGGTTAGTTAGCAATAGCTACTACTGGAATCAGAATGATCTCTGTGCACAACTCAAAGCTGTGTAAAGTCCTGCAAAAAAACCCAAAAAAACTGCATAGCATGAGATTAAATAATCCTGACAAAATACAAGACCTGTAATTAACATATTTAAGGCTAATCTGATTTTTCGATTAATTTAAGGCCTTAATTTTAAAATAAATGAATTTAACAATGTGCAGCCACCATGCTCGCATGTTCTTATTTTTGTCAAACTAAAACAGAAACTTCCACACCAAAAATAGAAATTGAACTACCATCCAACACCGACTCATTTATGCTAGTTTCTATCATTAGGTTTGAGGTAAACGTACCAGGTAGTACTGCAGGGGGTTTGGCCAGATGTCATCTTTGATGACCTCCCCAAGCTCGTCAGCACCGGCATCAGCATGGTCGGTGAACCAAGTGAAGAAACTCTCAGGTTCTTCATGTTGCCTCTTCCTGCCGGTCTTGTTCTGTGTCTGACTGGACCGCTTGGTGAGATCCTGCACACACAGGAGGAATCAAACATTTTACAAGTCTACTACACATGAAACGTCAGGTTTGGCTGAAAATGCTACACAAAACTCACTTACCTTTCCTGATTTCCATTTGATTTCTGTTGACTTTGAAGATGGGTCTCCACTCTCGTTCAGATGGAACTCTTTGGAAAGTACTTTGTTTTCAAAGTACGGATTTTCATCAAAATACTGAAAAAGAACAGAGTTCGGTATGAGCATAACACACATTAAGCTTCAATATTACATAGACAAACCATCCCATCACTTACAAAATCTATTCTGTAGCCTGACTTGATGTCTTCAAACTCTGTCACCTCCACTCGGCTCAGGTAGTGAAGCGCCTCTTCATCCTCCTCCCCCAGTAGAGCAGATACTGTTGAGATAAACATCAATTTTTAACCCATGAAGGTAAAATTGTGGGCAAATTGGAGAGGGGGATTTTTTTTCCTGGATAACTCACCTTGTGGATGGTTGACAAACGTGGTGACCCAGAAGTTGGGGATTTTGGCGATCAGCTCTGACCTCTTCTGAAAGAATGGCTGACGGAGTTTGTTGTATTTCTGTTCTACTTTCAGGATCTCCTCACTGGCCTGCTCATTCAACCTGGAGAAATAAGAAAAAAATAGATATTATAAATCTGGAAAGACATTGTCCCACGCAACTAATCATTAAATTAATATTTGTCAATATAAACAGCAAAAATTGAGCCACTGAAAGCTGAAACGCTCCAATAATTTATACCTGCTACAAGTAGCTATTTATTTGAGCTTTTATACAAAATAAATATTTTCTAAAAAGTTACTGAAAAGCAGATGAATCATCTTAGAGAAGGAGAGTAATTTTTAAATATTTATATCAAAACAAATTTTATTTGCATAAAGGGGTAAAATATTAAATACTATCATAAATCAGTGAAACTCGACACTGAATTTTACAGGGATTTAAATTAATTGATTTTTGGTGTAAGTCACGTAAAAACACAAACTAAGAAAAAAAGGATTTGTTAGATAACAAGCCCAAAATTCTCCTGTAAGATTTTTTATTTCCCCTGAATAAAATTCCAAATGTCTGCTTACAATTCCACTTTTGTATCCTAGTTTACACTCAAATATTCCAGAAATATTTATCAGTAGTATTTATATACACCTCAACATCTTATTTTTTTATAGTTTATTTCCCCAAAAAATAACTCACTCTTTTTTCAAACAACCGTCTCAGTTTAAATCAACCATTTATGGTGAAAAGGACAATTTAAAATGCATAAAAACAATTTAATCTTGTATGATTATGGTATGACACCATACAAAATATCAGATTAAAAGTTTATCAAGTGCATGAATATTAATAACTCAGACTATGCTCAACAGGTATAGTTTATTTCATATTAAATCTTGCACAAAATGCAATGACTAAAAATAAATTGTACAGAAAAAATGCACTATTTGCATTTTTGCCTTTAGATGATCAATTTGAGCATTGCACATACCATTAGTGTAAAATTAGGTATGATGCCAATTAGAGCCATTAGGCATAAAACATGTTTATAAACCTGTGATAATGCGTATTGATACTTCTGTTGCTCAAACAACAAAAGTATTAATACACTTCTGTAAATGGAGTCTAAATATGTTTTGGAACAACTACTGCTTTATTCTTCATTTAACGAGAGCTAAATGCTTGCTACAATATGAAAATTAGTTTCACCAATTGAATTTGAGCATATATTTAATTTGTTTTCATGTGGCAATGTTTCAAATACAGATAAATACTGAAAGATCTCTTTACTGTACTGTAATAGATGCCTTTAATTTCTGTTTCACAACAGAGAAAAATACAAAATGAGTACTAATGCAATACATTTATTCATTATTTTTCAATGTATATTTTTGGAATCTTAAATCAATTCCATGTTGAGATTGATTTTTACTCTAAATACTGATATTACGCATTTCCATTCCTTAATAGCCAAGAGTCACTAAAAAGCTTCAAACTAAAAATAGAAATAACTTTAAATTTTGGTCACATGAAGTCTATTTCAGTAAATCATAAGCAGAAGACATTAGTAAGCCTGAATGTATTTTTATTGCACAATTTAGCTCAGGATTAAGATTAAATAAGTTTATCAGCTTCCATGTGTAGTTCACACTTTGACCACTACATATTCATCAAATCACTTTACATTTATAAAAACTACTAAACTTTTTACAACAAAACTGGTGTGAAGGGTTTAAGCAGTTGTATCAATAATAGACCCCTACCTGTCAATTTCATTTTGAACTTCATCAATGTGTTCAATAGCTTCTTGCTGCTCTTTCTCTGTGAAAAAAAAAATAAAATAAAAAACAGTCAGTGAATTTCAAAATGGAACTAGACGCCATTCAGTTTATATAATCATAGCTGCAGCTTATTTTTTAATAGTGAAAGTATAAGTAGTAGAAGGAAGGAGTGGGCCGGGGTATTCAACATGTAACAGTATGGAGTCGACGCGGGACTCTGACAGTGTAAGCGGCCAATGGCTGCAGCGCTCCTCGTTCAGGCTTCTCACAGTTTCCTGCCGGCTGCTGCCTTCAGGGCCGCGTGGTTTAAATGTGGGACAGCAGACTGTTCACACAGCCGCGGTAGCGTGAGCGACCGAGCTAGGATGTATGCCAGAATATTCACCCCACTCATACTCCATAAAAAATAAAATAATTTTAAAAAACAGTATCACACGACCGAGTCCTACAAACAGCAGCCATTACGCAGTAACTGGGAGGTTTTAACTAGCGGTGATTTAAATGCGTTAACAAAACAATGTCGTCTGCTAGCGTTAGGTAAGACTACAACAACAACACGAGCGGGCTAGATGCTAATGCAAACCGATCGTAGAAATAAAGCCTCGCATTAAAGTGAGCACACTTTCTTATGGTTTCGAGCATATTCCGCGATTAATACCGAGAAGTGATCGTTTCAAATGGGTCGTTCGTCATCCGTCGATATAGCTGCCATATAGCCCGGCTAACATGGCCTCTGTGTCAGCAGCAAACAACGGAGGAGTGCGGGCATGCTAAAGCACGCTAGCCCTTGAAAATACGCAGCTGCCGTTTCTATAAGCAGCAAAGGCGCTCCGGTGGCGTTAAGCAGAAGCACAACAACATTTTCATCAAATCCAGACTAATTAAACAACATATTGTGTTCATGCAAACAATATTTGAGAAGAAAGTGAAAATGGCGCTGAACAGGAGGCCGCCATTCCCCTTACCGGAGGTCTCGTCCGCTCCGTCATGGTTCGAGTTCAGCTCCTTTTTACTCACTTTCGTCGCCGTGGCAGACATTTTCTTTCTTTTCGCACGTCGAGAGTGACTTAAAGACGCTTGAGGAGAAAAAACCGATGGCAGATCTGTATCTCCTAGAACAGGAGAGCGTTAATTCGCTGTGGAGTTCAGCGTGGAGAAGCCAAAACGTGCTGCTGGTTTCCACACAATGTAGCTGCCGAAGAGCGAGGAAGTCACAGGCAGCCTTTCATTACGAACGCGCAGCGCCGAATGGAGCGGAGTAGCAGCTCCGCCTCTCAAAGTAGGTCCCACTACTCCGCTCCAATTCGCTCATTTACCCCGATCTCCACTCTTAAAACAACACAGAACACAATCAGAACCTCCAATTATTACTTTTTACAACTTCGACGAGATGAATAATTTAACCTTGTTGAAACTGAAATTCACCTAGGCCGGGCCAAATCTACTGTTGGACCGACTCGCACTTGCGCACTTATAAAAAAAAGAAAAAAAAATGTCAGTTGAAATGGGGGCCTTGTTCTTGGTGGTCAGTGCTAATTAGCACATCAAACTCGAAAATTACGTTTAATTAGGACGTTTTCTGTTCATGTTCCGTCCAGTAAGCTGTTGAAATTTGTCAGACTATGCTAAAATAAGACCGTTTCTAATAATAGCTGTACTATTGGGGGGCTAATGAAGAAGCCCGTCTGAGATTTAGTGCTTTTCTTACAGAGCTAAATACAAAGTAAACACGCAAAATACATTGAGACATTTTTAGCCTCAAACCATTTTTGAGGCTAAAAATGTTTGGTAAGTACATTTAATCCATCTGTATTTATTTAAGCTAATATATACATCAGCAATAGTAGTAAGGTAAAATGTTGTAAAATGCTACTCAAGTACTCAGAACATAATATTTAATATTTAGAAATGATAGAGAGACACAAATCTAAATTGATTAGTAAATTCTGGTATCTTAAAAAACTAAAATTATACAAACAAAAAAATAACAAATCCAGGCAAAAGAAACATTTCCAAGTCACGTTTGTTACATTGTAAAATTCGGCTTATTAACTTATAACAGGTTTCTGTCCAAGAAATTATTCTGTACTTACTCCATCCATCCATCCATCCATCCATCCATCCATCCATCCATCCATCCATCCATCCATCCATCCATCCATCCATCCATCCATCCATCCATCCATCCATCCATCCATCCATTCTTTTTATTTCAGGTATGATATATCCATATTTTTCATAATACTTGCACCATGTCAGTTTCCCAATTGACTTCCCAGAAAATAATTGAGATTTTATTGTTTCATTTCTTAATCTGTGATTTCCACCTTGGAGTGTCATCTTTCAATTGTGTCTCCTCATGTTAATAAGTATGAGGAGGAGAACCACAACAACCAGAAGGCTGTTTGTTCTTGTGTGTCCTTGTCTAAAAGTCACTGTGGGAATTCAGCAAATCCAGCTGAAAACCGTTCAGCAGCTTCCGCACTTCCCATCGCCTGAACGCTACGAGCAATCAACATTAAGATCTCTCACTCCGTGTTAGTGTAAGAGCAGATTAAAGCAATATCCCAAACACTGCAGGCTGATCTCTGCTCCGTCCCAAACCGAGCAGCAGCAGCAGTTTCGTCTTTTGGTTGGTGGCAGGAAGGGAACATGTGGTCACGCAGCGGCCAATGCTGAGCCCAGAGCAAGCAATCGGCGGTGTCAGAAAGAGCCAGCAGCGCCTTTCTGTGCAGAAAGAAATCCCTCTTAAAAAAACAAGAGCAAAAGAGAGGAAGAGAAAGAGAGAGAGGGAAGGAGGGGGAGGATTTGGTTACGGAGCAGAAGAAGATGAGGATGCAGAGGGAAGTGGATGTTGCAGAGGAAGCTGCAGGGAGGTGAAAACAAACATTACAACAGTCCCAGGATGTAGGCGCTGATTGATCCGAGGGTGTCTGTGAACGCACCGTTACGGCCGAGGACTTGTTGTGTTTCAAGGATAGTGAAGGTGGAAGGCTGCAACCTGAGATGCACCCCCGTCTACTCCCCTCATAGGATGACAAATTTTACAAAGGGCGAAGGAGCAAGGAATCAAACCCGAGGTGAGCAAACTGCACAGTCATCCTGTTTTCACCTGGCTGGAACTTGTTGTTCTCACTTTCTGCTTGTCCGTTCTCTTGTCTACATGTTTGTTTGTTTGTTTGTTTGTTTTTCCGTTATGCTGAAGGATTGCTGCTCTGTTTTCGAAACACGCTGAGCTGTCAGTGTGGAAGAAGCGAGGCTTGACACCTCTTGATGTGCCATCGCTATCCTGGATCAGATGTTGTCCACAGCTCAGCAGATGCTGCAGGACAGCCGCTCCAAGATTGAGCTGATCCGACTGCAGATTATCAAAGTCACCCAGGCTGGTGGTGGTGGCGGAGAAGGTGGAGGAAACCAAAATATCCCTGCTGATGGAGGTCAGCACAGTCGGAGGGAGTAATCTTAAAACTTCTAAAAGTGAAAAGAGATAATTGCTTCATGTTTATGCTTTTATTTTTTAAACTTTAAAGGAGGCAGAACACTGCAAAAACACAAACTCTACCAAGTAGTTTTGGTCTGGGTATAGTGAAATTATCTGCAGTGGTTTATTAGTGTGATTATAGGTAGAAACAACCAGTGGAGGAGTAAATTCCATTGGCCAAAAAATTCAGAAATATTTAGATGACTCACAGAAATTTTCTAGAAAAAATGGGAAATTTCTGGGCTTCAGAAGTCAAAAATTTGCAAGAAAAAAGACATAAATTAGTTTAAAAGTTGAAAATTAGCTCAAAAGGAGAAATCAGAAAGTTAGAGGTTAACTGAAAAAATTTGCTAGAAAAAGCATGTACATTTATGAAAAATAGAAAATGTTCTTGATAAAAATGTGAAATTTTGAGATTGATTTCAGAAATTATCTAGAAAAAACATGGAATTGTCTACATTTGAGAAGTCAAAAATTTGCATGAATAAAATCAGAAATTTTTAGATTAAATTCAGAAATTTTCTAGAAAGAATTCAGAAAATTTCAGTTTTTTTTTCTTAAAAATTTCCCAGATTGATCTCAAATTTTCAGATTTGTTTCTCAACATCATACAAAAAGCCAACAGAACTCAGAGATTCACATCTTCTAATTGAATCTCAGACTTTGTTCAGGTTTGTTTAGATTTGAAACTACATGGTAGTAAAATAAACTAGAAAAGTTTTGGAAAAAAAACATTTTATTGTTTCTCTAAATTAAGTTAATGAGTTTTTTGTTTTAACATAAGACATAAAAATGCACTTTTGGAGAAATGAAAATACTTTGGATAGTGGAGGAAAATAATTGTTATATAATCCGATTATCAAAGGAAACAAGCATTGCTTCCTTTGCCTTGTTTTATTTTGTTTGTTATATAAAAAATGTGAAATCTACTAAATAAATCCTGTATTTACCAATATGAAGATTAAAAACAGTTTGTTACGACATATTGCAACAACAATAAAATATCCACTTTGTGTCCAAAAACAGTAAATTTCAGACGTTTAATCAAATAAATTCAGAGTTTGGATCAGATTGACAGACAGCTGGGATCTACTTCACTGAACCTACAAATGTTCATGAAATATTCAACAAATGTGATTTAAGTACTTAGAGTAATGCATCACTGTAATATTATTCTCCTGAGGCTTCCTTACATTCATCGTATTACTGGGATAAAATATGATTTAATGCATCTCTTCAAGGATTATAATCCCAAAAAAGTAAACAGGAAGCCAGAAATCTGATGTTTCCATTTGCCTTTAATGAAAGACGTAGCTTCGGATTGTGCTAGAATGATTTCCTTTGCTTTCATAAATGACGCTTCAGTGTTTTCTTTGCTAATGGAAATATTAGAGGAAACTATCAAACGAGCTGATAGCTTCACATTTATCCTCCATTTTCTCTCAGAAACGTCTCCGGTAGCTGTCAGTCCTGCGGACGCTCGCTTGGCAGAGCTGCAGCACTACATGCAGAGAGAAACCGATGCGCTGGCGTTGCACAGAGACGTGGTGAAGCAGCTGCAGGGCATCTCAGAGCTGGACCAGAACGCTCTGGCTGAGGTCAGATGCCGCCCACTCTCAGTTTTATAATGTTTTCTGAGTTTTTGTCAAATGTTTTTAATGAAATCTTTATTTATTAGCCAAATCCCTAAACCTAATCAATGGTTTGAGTGTTCCCTAAAGAACAGGGATTTCTTAGGTAAATTCTCATTGAATCAAACATAAGCCACATAAGGGGTTCCCCAAGGTTCAATCCCGGGACCCCTCATATTCAATATCTATATGCTTCCATTAGCTCAGATTATAACAAGTAATAAGATTAGCTGCCATAACTATGCAGATGATACACATCTCTACATTACAATGTCATCAGGTGACTCTAAATCCATCTGAGCACCTGAGTTTGGAACGGATAAATGTGTGGATGTGCCACAACTTTCACCAGTTGGACAGAAACAAAACTCAAGTTATTATCTTTGGCTCTAAAGAGGAACGACCTACAGTCAATGCACCTCTTCAGTTATTACAGCGAGAAACTTGAGATCAGCTTCAAAAATATTTGCTTTGACACATAAAGGCAGTTACAAAGTTGGCCTTCTATCACCTGAAGAACATTTCTAGGATTAAAAGACTAATGTCCCATCTACGTCAAGAGAAACTAATCCACACGTTTATCTTGAGTTACATCGATTACTGCAACTGTATCTGCATTTCTTTTACAAATGTGCGTAAAACTTTGTCAATATTCCGCTAATGTTGAAAAAAAAATCATAATTTCACAATTGTGACGTTTCCCTTAAATAAGAAACACAATTAAAATCACAGGTGAAAACGTTTGTCACGCAATAAGTCATTACAAAACACGCCACTCCGTGATCCTCCATCTACTTCTTGTCGTTCTTCATGGTTTCTGCTAGTAACAACATCCTGTTGTAGATCACGGGACTTGTGTGATGCCTTAAATTGTTTCCATTGCAAAACTGAAATAAACAATTTTTGATAAGGCCAAAGAAAAACACCACACACTTTTTATCACTAAGTTGTTTTTTTTTTCTAAATTAATGTGTTTTCATCGAGCAAATTTATTTTCGAAATGTCAAATTGGTCAATGAAAACGCAGGTGAACGCTGCTGTTCGGGATCTGACTAAAACCAGGAAGATGAAGCACATGACCCAGTTCTAAAGTCTCTACACTGGCTCCCTGTAGCTCATAGAATCGACTTTAAACTACAGTTGGTAGTTTATAAATCACTGAATGGCTTGGCACCACAGCTGATTAACACTGGAAAAGCTGAAATAATACCACAACTGAAGCCAGAAATACCAGAGAAGTTGAAAAGAAGGCAATATGATATTTTTATTGAATTTTAATTAGTATGAATTGAAAAAATGTACAAATTGTTTGCTAGGACTGCTAATCCCCCTCCTTTGCTTTTGCCTCTTTAACAGCTGTCTGATCACTTGGTTAACAGAGGTGTTTGAGTTGGGTAAATGTCATAATTCATGAATAGTTTGAACACTATTTGTCCTTTGATTCACAGAGTCTTGAAACAGAGTAATAAATAATTACATGAATGTTTGATATGAAGGAATCTGAAGCTTTTCCACCTTTCAGGCTCGAGTTCGGGTGCAGGAATCCTCGCAGAAGCTTGAACTTCTCCGATTATCCCTGGAGAAATGGCTGCAGGAACAGAACCACGATTCTCCACGGCTTCCTGCAGAGGCGATCGATCCGCCGGAGGGAACGGCGTCGCCTGAAAAGCGCAGATCGTCGCGTCAGCTCTCAACCTCTCCGACCATCTTCCCTGTCCGACCTGCATCTCTCTCTGGTAACCGCTGACTGAGAAAATAGACCAGATTATAACAAATCATTACAAAACATCATAATCATATGCTACAGACAGGTTCTCTTGCATATCATTGAAGAAATAGATAATAGAGATTTTAATCAAACTAGTTAGAGGCAAAATAAACTAATTTATTGCAAGTGATTACTAAATTTTCTTAATTTTAGGTTTTGGCCATGAATGTTAGATAAAATACAGCTAAGTCCGGGAGGTATGTTCATTTGTGATAATTTTCTGCAAATTTCTGTTGAACTATTCCTTTAATTTTCCCAATAAATGGAAAATAAGAATCAAAAACACAAGATTTGCTGCTCCATTTAAACCAAAATGAGCCAGTTTTAATGTCACATTTCTGATTTATTTGCTTTATTTTTGCACAACACAGAAAAAAATAATGGAAAATAATATTATTATTATTTTCATTGTAATATTATTACTTCCATTTTATTTTCATTATTATTTCCATTATTATGATAAAGGAAAAATATTATTTCCATTAATCTGGAAATAATAATTCCATAATACTATAAGAAGGGGACATTATGAAAATAATAAAATTATGTCCATTATTATGCAAATATTATTATTATTATAGATATTTTTATTTTGTATGCTAATATTATACGATAATAATAATCTAAGCAATTATATAAATGTAATACTGCTAATACTAGTAATAATAATGATTATTATTTTTAGTATTTATTCATTTATATAGTAAGATTTAATTAAATTACAACCAAGCTGCCTGTGCTGTTTTGTTTTTTATGTTTTCTTGGGTCGTTTTGTGTTTGATATTCAGTGTATTTTAGGGTCATTGAGCCTGTGTGTGTTTGAACATGACTTACCGGCCGCTGACTGCTGGCAGCAGATAATCAGGACGTGTAATCCGTTCGTTTTGGACAGTTCACTTGTAAGCCGGCCTCTGTCTGAGCTCGAGGCTATAAAAAAAAAAGAAAAGCTTTTGATGATGTAATCTGTCAAAGGAGAATAATGAGAAAGAGTGCGAGGAGAGTGGAAACACTTGAGGTGATTCTGAGCTTCACAGCGGTTAATTCAGAGGCGAAATGAAGAAAATGGAGAGGCTCAGCGTGACTCTCTCCAGAGGGGACTGATTAGAGGCTAAGGTCTGGGAGATTTATTCAAATTAAATGTCTTATTTTGAAGTGCAGAGTCTTTTCTGGTCACACTGAGACTCTTTACAGGATAATGGAAACACGTGGGCGGGGCTTAAACAGTTTATTTGAAGAAAGTGAGATTATTCCTCCTCTTCTTCTTCTTCTTCTCCTTCAGGGAAACTTAAACTGAGACTGCTGGGATGTGAGGATTTACTGAAACCCCAGTCAGAATCAGAGCAGGAAAATCCTTTGGTTCCCTCTGAAAACGGTTCGGCTGTTCCTCATAAGACTGACGGTGAGTAAAACATTTTAAATCTTATACTGTAAGTTTTCAGTTTCAGCTTTACTTGCTGCTATGTTTGCATCTGGTAATGGGAAAATATGAACAGTTAACTCAGAGGTGAAAATTATACTACTAACAAAAGCACAGGAACAGGAGAATGATTTGTTATCTTCTGCATAAAATATTAAGTTAGTCAAATCACAAACCCCAAAATCCATTTTGCAAATAATTTTGAACATTTCAAATTTGTTTTCCAAATAAAAACTTTGGAAAAGTAAGAAAGACAATTAGGGCAAATGAAAAAAGACAAGAAGTAATTCAGACTTTTTTCTCAAAAGACTGACTTTAATCTTCCAAAAATGAGAATAAAATTTGAATTCTGAGATTAAAGTTGGAGTTGTGAGAAAAAAGTCTGAATTAAGAAAAATAAAAAATAAAATTCTGAGTAAAAAGGTAAAATTCTGAGAAAAAGTCACAATTCTGATTAAATTCCAAATTTTGAGGTTAAAGTCATAATTCCTGGTGGCCCTAATCATTATCTACATAAAATTCAACCAAAATTATGCAGCTGAAAAAATTATTATTTTTAAGCAATATAATAATAATGGCATAATCTATAAACAAACATGTAACCCTAGAGATGGGAGGCATTCTAAATGTCCAACATAAATAAACAAAACTATAGAAAAATCTCCGGAACTTTGCTTCTGCCACAAATTAAATGGTAAACAAACATAATGTCATCACGGGCTCTGAAAGTCAGACAGGCTTTTGTTTACGTCTGATTTCAGAGAGAAACTGTTTAATTAAAACCGGAAAAAGTTGGTGTTAACAGTTTGTCTGCCGCGTGTCTCACAGCCGAGGTCAGCGCGCTGCTGCGGCTGGACGGCCGGGTCGTCGGCCGGACGCGCTGGGCTCCAGTCGGTGGCCTCAGCTGGGATCAGGTGTTCTACGTCCAGCTGGAGCGGGTGAGTCCGGTTCTGAACACCAACATACACTGAAGTGACTAAATGGAAGCGTACAGATTCACACACATGTAAAAATATAACAAGCAAAAGAAAGATTAAGAGACAATAAAGCTGCATTTTATGTAACTTTTATTTAAAAAAACAAACAAAAATAAAACTTCACCATGTTGTGGCCGGTTATGAGACAGATAATCTATGAAAAATGAATCACCTCCAGGGTCTCTCTGAGCTACTTTTATTCAGAAGAAAAATGCAACGCTCCCAACCAAAAGCAACCAATCAGAGACAGGAGGCGGGTCTTAGCGCTGTCAATCATCATCCTGTTTGCACAGCTAAATGTGCAAATGACGCAAAACTTACCGACATAGCAAACTGTTTATCCACCGTCATTGTCAAATTGGAATGATCTAAGTAAGCTGTTACCTTGAATGTTCGGACCTCTATAGGGGAAATTTTTAACTGATAGTATCAAATAACCAAACATGGACCCAAGTTGATTATTTGAGTCCATAAAAATATGAAATTTCACCCAAGTTGTTTCAGTGCTGTAATTACCTCTGATCTGACTCAAACTCTTCAGATTATTACAGTGTAAATGTTATTTTGAGAGATTTTTGGGAGAGTACCGTATTTCCCGTACTATAAGCTGCTCCGGAGTATAAGTTGCATTTTTGGGGAAAATTTATTTGATAAAATCCAAAACCAAGAACAGACATGTCATCTTGAAAGGCAATAAAAATAGAATAGAGGCAACAACAGGCTGAATAATTGTATGGTATGTTAACGTTACATGACAAACAATGAGCTGAGAACAAGCCTGGTATGTTAGCATTACATATTAAGAGTTATTCAGATAACTATAACATGAATAACATGCTAACAAGTTTGCCAAACCATCCATGTCTCTCCAAATCACTAAATCGAATGAAATCTTCATCCTCGATGTCGCTTTTAAACAACACTGAAAGTAGAATAACACAGGCCTAGAGCGCCCTCTTGCAGTTTAGTATGAGAATAACATGTGATATGATTAATAAGGTGTTAATAATTTCACACATAAGTCGCTCCAGAGTATAAGTTGCACCCCCGGCCATAATATGAAAAAAAACTGCGACTGATAGTCCAGAAAATACGGTAGATAATAACTAAATTATCCATCCACTAAGTGTAGACTGATCAGATTAGAAAATGAGAAATTTCTTAAAGGAAAAACTGAAAAAGTGATGCCTTAATGAGGCTATTGTTGTTAGCTCAGCTTTTACAGGCCATTATATCTGACCGCAGCCATAATGGCTTTAAGATGCTTACAGGTACAGCTTAACAGATACAGAGTTAAAGATGTTAGCAAGAGGAAAGCGTGTTTGTTTCGGGCACCCAGACTCTTCTGCAGCAGCTTAAAATCTGTATCAAGTGCTTAAATTTTGAAATCTAAACAAGATTATACAGTGACTCGGGTTGCAAACTAAATATAAATCAGTCTGCCTCTCTTTGAGTTATCACAGTTTTTCCTTCCTGTCAGGTAAAAATAGTTTTGCTTTGAAGAATGGTGCATTGCTGGTTTCCAGTCGCCACCTTTCAGATGACAAGTGTCAGAAATGCTGTCAGATACGTGTCTGTTTTGTGACAAAATATAAAAAAATACACTGAAAAAGGTTTCCTGAGTGTTTTTCACCCCGTTTGGAGGGTTCGGTGTTTGTGAGTCATTTGTCATGGTCGCTCCATCACACGACACCCACACCGAGACCAGCATTTCTGTCTTTAGTTCAACAATTCTGTTTCAGAACCAAAGAATAACAATAACAACAGAATACTTTTAAGGTCCTTGAAGGCATCATGTTTCAACATATTCTTATATTTCTATTTAAAATCTATTGCAGATATTCAGTTGTGTTTTAAAGGTGACCTGTCATGCTTCATTGAACAGTTTGGGATTAGTCTATGGGCTGTTGCATTGTTTGCACAAAATTATTCTCAGATAATGAGATAAAGTTGAAAATGTGAAAAAATGTCCATGGTTTTTTTTTTTTTTAAAAGATTTTCCTGACTTTGAATTTATGACTCACTTTACTCAGTATTTCCTTGTTTTTCTAAAAAAGTTCTGAGATTAATTTGAGATTTTTAGTGGAAATTTACTCAGTTTTTTTTCTATCTGAAATTTTGCCTTTTAGCCATTGTATAAAATAAATACATTGATAAAAAAAAAATTGAAAGCAGGCATTACAGACATTATGATAAACTAAAAATATTCAATGAGATTCATGTGTGTATTTAGCATTTTGTTTCTACTCTGAGAAATGGTGGATAAATTCAGTTTGATTTTTTTAACCAAAACTGTAAATTACATGTTACATTTGTGAATATTAATAATTTGATTAATTTCCAGTCTTCTGCCTTCATTCATATTCTCTCTGTATAAATAAAAAATAATATGCTCATACCTTAGGAAAAACAAATAATAAAGTTATTACTTTTTTCCATGTTTTTTGTGAGATGTGACAATTCCAGAATAAATGACTGATTGTTTCTGAATTTTTTTGTAAAATTGTTTTATCTCTGAAAGCCTTTGGATTCCTGCAGAATTTTCTGTATAAGCTGTGAAACAGCAGGGGGCGCTGCTGTATGGCTTGAGGTTGTAGTTCTCTTTGTGACCAGCAGGTGTCAGCCTTACACCTGCAGTTTTATACCAATTATCTTTAATGAACCCAGTCGTTCTGTTTGTTTTACTGTTTCAATTTAAGTTTAAGAAGACACTTTTTGTAGTTTTTTGCAGATATACATGTCCTCCTGTTCAACCATTAAGTAATGCAGGTAATGTGTGTTGCATCTGTTGACAGTCTCGAGAGCTGGAGGTTTGCGTGTTCTGGCGGTACCGGAGGACGATGTGTGCGGTCAAGATTCTGCGTCTGGAGGAGTTGATGGGGAACCCAGACCACAACCATGGCTTCAATCTGGAGCCGCAAGGCCTCCTCCACATCCAGGTAACCAAGAGAGGAAGAATGGTGGTACATCATCACTTTTTAAAGCGTTGATGAGGAGAATAAATGTAAACATGTATAGTTTCAGTTCATCGACACCGTGGTGGAGCGGCAGCCTAAACTGAGACGTCAGCGATGCATTTTCACAAAAGAGCGAGGTAGAAACCAACAGCTCTGCACCAGTCCTTCTGTGTATCCATCTATTTTTAATTATTGAGGTTTTTTATTCCTCAGGAAAGAATTTCCTCCGAGCTGCTCAGATGAACATGAACTTTGCGACCTGGGGCCATCTGATGATGAGCATCCTCCCTCACTACAGCTCCTTCGCCACCTTCAGCTCGCATCTCTCCACAACGTCGGACCTGATCGGACACAGTCCTCAAAATTCGACAGACAAGAAGCCTGATCCGACATCTTCACTGCCAAGGTCAGAAACTACAGCGCCCAGAAGACTTTAATTCATGTATGCAAAATGTCTTAAATTCTCAAAAAACTTAAATTGATCTTAAATAAGCTAATAACAAGTCTTAGAATTTGTTAAGCAAATGTTTTAGTTGTGTGCTGACATCTTGTTATGCTCCTGGACTGGAGGAGGTTGAGGCTACCGCTACTTGCTAGCTAACTTTTTTGGACTTATCATGGGAAAGTGTAAATTTATTGCTAGTTAGTTGGATAACATAACAGATTATTAGGGACATGCTTAGAAAATAAAATAATAAAATTCCAAAGATAAAGAAATAAAATTAGAAAATAAAGAAATAATATTAGGACTTTATTATGGCAATATTAGGACTTTATAAATTCCATTCATAATTGAAAAGTATCTTAAAGGCCTTATGTTTAAGTTGGTCAAATTTACAGGAACAATTGTTTAAATTTTGTCTTCTTTTCACTGAGTGATATCATGTTCTGCACTTTGCTGATCTCAAGTAATCACATTCATTTACATACAGAGATTCTGGTCAGAACATTTGTATTCTGTTTCTGGTACGACGGTATTATAAATAAATATATTTGTTGTTGAACTCATTTGTCTAATTTAACAGCACAAAGGCTTGGAAATGTTAAATAATTACAAGTAACAGATCTAAAGTTGTTTCTTTATTCAGCGAAACTCCGCTAATTAGACTGAACATCTCTGAGGACCAAACGCCTCCCATTGACATCAAGCAGAAAGAAAACATCATCACTAAAGAAGAGAAGACATCATCAGTACCTGCACTGCAAGAAAAACTGGTAATAAACATTCAGGAATGAAAAACAATAAATTCAATCATCTTGTTCTGTAACTTTCAAATAGAGGTTTTAGAAATTTACTTCTATTGGTTTCAAGTGGCATTTTGAAGTTTCCACTGTAAAAGTTTGACTAATTCAGTGTATAGGATTTTTGTGAGATATTTATTTTATGTTTTGCTTGGAATAAACCTTGCATTAACAGTATGACACAAGTTTCAGTATTTTTATTTTTATCTCTTTGTTTCACTGGAAATTAGTTTTACCATTATTGAATTGTTTTCCACAAACATCAAAATCTGATAGAAGAAAGTCCTATTTTTGTAAATATTTCATATTTTGTCTAAGTTTTAAATAAATGGGCAATTCTGTAAAAGTATCCCTACATTTTTTATAATAGATATTAATTAAACGTCTGTTTTGTCTTTTCACTAAAGGTTATGTAACATTTGTGGCTCTAGATGAGTTTTATGTCCATCCCTGGATCCATGAATGAATGGATGGATGGTCGACATGAACAAATTGCTGTGTCTCTGATCAAAACTTAACAATCAGATTGATAAGACTGTATGTTTAAAACAAACAAAAATGTGTCTTTATCATGGCTTTTTGCAGATTTCCATACACCCAGCTTCCAGTCCAAACACTGCAGAAGAATGTGAGGATCAGCCTGTATCTCCTCTGAAGTAAACACAGTCACATGTACAGATGTTCATGCAGACGTTGTCTTATAAAGTGAACCAGAATGAGACATGGCCGTTTCTGTTTGCATGGCTGTTTCTCTGAAGGATGAAGGTTGAAGATTTTGAATATACTTCAGTTCTGGGAAGAGGACACTTTGGAAAGGTAACAGATAACACCTTCTTCCTCTGAATTCAACAAAAAAAAAAAAAACATCCGTCCCTGATGTTTTAATGTTTCTTTTTTATAAACAGGTGCTACTGGCCGAGTTCAAGAAGACAGGACGACTGTACGCCATTAAAGCCTTGAAGAAACGAGACATCGTGACTCGTGATGAAGTGGACAGGTGAGTGAAGCTTCAGAAGACCTGACTGTATTAAAACAAAGGTAAAATAGGTTCAGCTTGATCCTTTAATATGAGACACAGTAAGTCTATTTTATTACAGAAAATCATGATTCCTTGGTCATTTGGAGACATTCTGTTAACGTCCCGTTGAGACGAACCCAGAATCAACGAGAAGAAATGGAAGCCGGATGGATGGATGGATGGATGGATGGATGGATGGATGGATGGATGGATGGATGGATGGATGGATGGATGGATGGATGGATGGATGGATGGATGGATGGATGGATGGATGGATGGATGGATGGATGGATGGATGGATCTCTAGTTAACTGGTGGATGTTTAAAACACGTTGGTCCTACATCCCTTCCTGAACCTCAGACTGAACTCCTCTGAGGTTTTTCTGCTGTTTCTCTGACATAAAGGACCTAAAATGGCCTCCTAAAATCACCACTTCACTCCAGAAATCCCACTCAGATGTTTGTGTTTGCCTGAATCTTGGTTTGGTTTTCTTCAGCCTTATGAGCGAGAAGCGGATCTTTGAGATGATCAACGCCTCCAGACACCCCTTCCTGGTCTACCTTCACGGCTGCTTCCAGACCGCTGACCACGTCTGTTTTGTCATGGAGTATCTGCCCGGCGGCGACCTGATGATCCATATCCACACTGACGTCTTCTCTGAAGCTCAGACCAGGTTTATGTAAACTCTTCGTTTACGGATGCAAGTTATTGATTAATAACTTCATCTACAGTTGATTGATCTCATCATCAACTAAGAATTAGTTGATAGGTGGCCATTTTCCTAAAAACTCGTGTCAAGAGGGTTGATTGTCTTTCCATAATGTAAAGGGCAAAATTTTTCAGAATGTGCCGAATTAAAAAAAAAAACATAGTATAATTTAAGAAATTAATTTATCAGTTGTATTAAATACTGACTGAATAAACAGAACATTGTTGTTTTCTCACATTAAATAAAGTATAAGCAAACAGAATTTTCTTAAAGTTCCTGGATGGAAAAATAAAAGATGAAACTTAAAGAGCTTGTTGAGTGTTTAGATTTCAAAATTGAACTGCATGAATTGCATTTTTGGTCTGTTTTTTCCCCCATGTTGTTGTCCCACCATATTTGTTTCTGTATCGACTGGTTCCACGTAAAGTTGACCAATGGCGCCTTCTGCTGGAAGGCAGCCAAACTACATTTCTAAAAGAAAATTTAAGTTGAAGTTTTTAGTTAATAAATTTTTACCTAACAAACCACTAATGAAAACTTAATCATAAGTCAATTAATTGTCTACATGGTTATTGCATCCTATTTCTAGAAAACTCGAAATTTATATTTTTTCAACTATTTTCTTGTTTTCATGTTTTTGTTTTTTATATTAACAAACTTCTGTTCTGTTCAGGTTCTACTCAGCTTGTGTCCTGCTGGGTTTAGAGTTCCTGCATCTGAATAAAATCATCTACCGGTAGGTCCGGCTGGCCGAAGCGACGCCACATGGTCCGAAACCCAGTGTTGTTTTTATTGTACGCCCTCTTTGGTTTGTGCAGAGATCTGAAGTTGGACAACATACTCATGGATGCTGAGGGATTTGTTAAAATCACAGACTTTGGACTTTGTAAAGAAGGTAAAATTATTACACATTAATTTATTTATATTTCTAGATTTATGGAGATTTTTATAAGGTCATTGTTCACTTATCTCCTTAACTCCTTACATGTGTGGTAAGTTAATAAGTACTCTGTTATTTTTGGACTGGTATTAGATCAAAATGATATTTCTGCAGGGATGGGCCATGGAGATCAGACCTCGACCTTCTGTGGGACTCCAGAGTTTCTTGCTCCGGAGGTTCTGACTGACGACACCTACACCCGCGCTGTGGACTGGTGGGGGATGGGCGTCCTCATTTTTGAGATGCTCGTTGGAGAGGTTGGTGGAATATCTGTACATTTTAAAGATAATCTTTAACAACTCAATCATTCGTGACATAAAGGCTGACTCAGCATTGCTCTGCCTTCCTGCTAGTCTCCGTTTCCTGGTGAAGATGAAGAAGAAGTCTTTGACAGCATCGTTAATGACGATGTGCAATATCCAGCGTCTCTTCCCGCTGACGCCGTCTCCATCATGCAGAAGGTTAACGGGACAAATTAACTTGGTCAGAAACATTAATAAAAAAAACCAATCTGATGGACAATAAAAACAGAAATGCTTCCCACTTGTGAAAGTAAATCTGTTGGGCTTTTCAGAAACCCTGCAGGTCAGGACAAAAAACAAGACAAAAGTCGTTTGGCCCACAACACATGTAAAAATTAAGTTTATTAAAGGGGACCTATTGTGCAAACTTTACGTTTTATACTTTTTTGTACTTTTATTTGGGTTTCTGCTGCGTCTGAAAACAGACAGCCAACCATTTTTAGGCAACAAGTACATGTTTTTTGGTCTCTGGAAAATTAACCGTTTTAAAAACCTGCAGATTGTAACAAGTCACAAATTAGAAGGCGCTGCCCGTTGCCTAGCAACCCCAGAAGCCCAGTCCGTTACCTAGCAACCGTGGCAGAGTTCCAGCATGTTTGGTCAGCTGGTTTTACCGCTGCATACTGGAAAAGACAAGAGTTTTGTTGTTGACCAGAAACCACTTGCTCCCATTATCTAGAAACTATTTTGTGCAAAAATTGATTTAAAGCCATCAGCGGAGCAGAGTTAGTCACCGTAAACACCAAAAAAAGCCTGAAATGTTAGTGAAGATGAGCACTTGGAGATGAGAGTGAAGAAAATTTATTCATGCTTGACCAGTAAACATGTCTACGGTCACTAGGTGGCAGCAGTGCTCAAATTAACCAGCAGGCATCCTGTTAAACCCCTTAGATGTAGCCTGCACAGGTTTCTAACAAGTTTGAGGCAGTGAAGAAAAAAAAAGACAAAGAATTAGGGCCAGACTAAGACATTTTTATAAATTATGAAAATATAGTAATATAGAACAAGAATAAAGTCAAAATAGGAGAATAAAGATGCAATACTTCCAGAAAAAAAGGTTATTTCAATGAGAATAAACGTGTATGTTGTTATCTGTTCTGCAAATCCGTGTCACCCTTTCTGTAAAATAGACACAGTTGTTTGCACAGTTGCTTCTGATAATAATTGCTACTGTTAATAATTTGTTTTTTATGTGTTGAAAAGATTGTTTTTTATAAAACTGATACTAAACGTCAGTCTCCATTCTCATGTTGACGCTGTTTCTCAGAAGATCTGTGATGTCAGTGGGATTTTCCTGGTGAGATAAATAATAACATCAATGAGAAGAAATTATGACTTAATCTCATATTCCGTGTTTGTTCTGGTAAATGCAATTTATTTAATCTATTCTTGAGTTGAAGTTGCAGCAAAGGGGCTGCAGTTAGGTATAAAACCCCAACAAAATCTACCCGTCTTCCACCAGGAGGCGCTCTTTGTTTCTGTAATTGGAACAAAAGACAAAAAAAACCTGCTGGGGTCTCAAACTTAATTAGAAGGAGATCTAAATTGTGAAACTTTTCTGTCTTTAGTTGCTGAAGAAGAACCCGTTGAAACGACTCGGAGCCGGAGAGAGAGACGCCAACGAGGTCAAAGGAGAGAAATTCTTTGAGGTAAATCACATCAGTTTCATTTTCTCCAACAGAAGTTCAGCCATGACACTTTCAAACTTTTAGATATTTGCATTCTTCTTTGTTATAATGGCTGTTATCAAATAACTAAAGGCAGAGTTTAGTAGCATATAGTTACATTTACTTGATATTTTAAAAAAAAATACCTTAAGAGTATTTTTACTGAGCTGAACTCAAATGATTGATCATTTCATCAATCTATTCAAGTATCGTCTACTCAATACTTGAATAGACTTTTTACGAAATACTGTTTTACTTTTACTTGAGGCAAAAGTAGTTCTACTCTTACTTGAGTAACTTTTTGGGTTCTCTGCCCGCCTCTGTATCTGGGAAGTCTGACCCAGTTTGACTTTGTGAAACTCTGCTAGACCATCGACTGGGAAGCCCTGCTGGCCAGGAAGTTAACGCCGCCGTTCGTGCCGTCGATCAAAGAGCCCACAGACGTCAGCAACTTTGACAGCGACTTCACTCGACTCCAGCCGGTCCTGTCTCCGCCCTCCAAGCCCTTCAGCCTCTCGGCGGAGCAACAGGAGGCTTTTGCAGACTTTGACTTCTGTGCTTTGCATGGTTGAGCGAAAGACTGGAGATGCCGGGGGGAAATTATTACTGCAAATTTGTCGGCGTGACTGCCGGCAGCAGGTAGCCGACCAGTACCAAATATGCATGTTGCCAAGTATAATCATCCAGTGTTGACTTCAGTAGTAGAGTTTGCAAGAACACTGACGTTATTTGTTCTAGCGCTGCAGTAGCTGGTCAATATGGAGGACGATTAGGGTCAGTAGAAAAAATATATTCAGAATTCTGAGGGAAAAAAGTCAGAATTCTGAGATTAAATTTAGAATTCTGTGATCAAAAGTTAACATTCTGATTAAAGAAGACAGATTGATATGATTGAATTCTGAATAGAATTCTGTTTAAGGTGAATATTTTGAGATTAAAGACAAAATAGTCAGAATTTTTATTTAAAACCAGAATTCTGAGATTTAAGTGAACATTCTGTACACAAATGAGACTTTTTTTTTCTTCCAGTGGCCCTAATGTTCTTCCGTAGGTCAATATTTCAGTGAAATGGTGTAAAGTTAATCCTCACTGTCAGCCCTTTACAAACTTTAGACTCTGGTAACCTCTGATTGCTTTTGATTGTCACACCATTTAGACCTCAATCACTGATTATAGAAGATAAATCAGGCACAGTGCAGCTGAAAGTGGTATTGATCTGTTTTGACAAGCAGGACTTTCATCTTTTAAATCAGTTTAAATCTCACCGAATCACATTTAAAGAAAGTCTCTGGCCTCAGTGTTGAATGAAGCGACTCAGTTATTTACAGACAAGACAAAACTATCGATGCGAAAACGCTCAGCGGGCGCGCAGTCAACAGCTAGCTGTCGATTAGATAATATATTTTTAGCCAAGCAGAGTACATGATGGTGGACATTATTATCACCTGTCTGGAGGTTTAAACTTTGGTCCGACTTCATAACCACAAAGTAAGCTAACACGTTGGTCACCGTTAGCTCAGCGTCGTTTCTGTAAAACATATCCTCTCTATCTGAATACATCGGATGCTTGAAGAAAATATGACATTATTTCATACTTTGTAAGAATTTTTTAGTTTATTTTTCTAGATCAGCCTAACAAGAACAAAAATACGTCCTGAATAACTGGAGACGCAAAACATCTTCAATAAAGATGTGTTGAAAATGTTCACTTTTCTTGATACATAAAGAAGAAAGTTGCAGATAAGATGCATAATTATTAAAAATTAAATAGTTTTTTTTACTATTTGACCAGAAGGTCAAATAGTAAAAAAACTATTTGACCTTCTGGTACCTTTAGTGATATTGTGTTGTGGAAATTCAATGCTCTTAAAACATGTATTTAAAACATTTAGAATCTATATTGTTTCTTTGTTATTAAGAGTCATTGTGGAAAGTCCAATGAGTGCTAGCCTGACTATGAGAAGCTGTTAGCTTTGATTCGCTGAGGTAGACTCCTGCTAAAATACCAAATCTTCATATTTACTCCAAAATAATCCCAAATTTCAAATGAGTAAAATATATATACTTATATTCTAACTTAGTTGTAAATTATTGGTAATTTTAGTGTTCCAATAATAAGTCTTTTTGCTCAAATCAATTGTGCAGTGTGTTTAAAACTATTGAATATTTGACATAACTTGATCTTATCGTCACAATGTTACAGATTCAACAAAATTACAATATATTCATTCATATATCTAATGTAAATAAATGAGTCACATTTATTAATACCAAACCAGCCAGTTAAGGCCTTTTAAGATGTAGCTTGCTTTGTGGCCTTTGCTTATTATCTTTAGTTATTCACAGTAATTAACCTTTCTGGGGACCTTCTGCAGCCGTTTCTATGCATCACTGTGAAAGGCTTTGCTCACTGCCTTGAGGAATAAACAAGCAAACCCAATGTGTGATTTCAAATGTTTAGCAAATATATTTTACATATTAACTGTAGCAAAGACAAGTTGTAGTGCATCAGTCCCTTCCAAACCGTCTGGTTTATGTTTTTGCTACAACATCATGGTAAGCTTGTGCAATAGAGATTCTGTAATAGCTGGCATTGCAAAAGAAGCCATAGATAATATATAATGTAGCCATAGCTGTAGCTAAATGTCTGCATATTTATTTTTGCAAGCAAAATGCTGTCCTACTGAGAAAAAAAGAAACTATGAAAGGAGAAGAATGCTGATATTTTTCTTGAAATGCAACATATTAAAAAAAAAAAAAGTTTAAATTTTACTTTTAGTTTTTTTGTTCTTATATCCGTTCATGAGACATCGATGAGATCATTTCTGCTTGGTGAAAATACAAAAGGTTTATAGCACCAAAAGCACTTTAACCTGCAACTGACTTTCACATTTTGATTCGCTACACTAACAAAATACTACGGAAGCCTAAACCTGCCATAAAAGGTCTTGGTAAAGACAAACTTCAAAGATGTTAAAACTCAAAATTATTCCTTACTCTCATGAATGACTTTAAGACTATAAATTATGACTTTGAATTAGTTTTTTAGGATGGCCCTAATATTTTCAACTTGCACAAAACCATGTCAGTTTATATTAAATTATCCCTGAAAATCAAAAATCGGATTAAAGTTTTCAGAGTTTTCATCCGTAAGCGTTTCTCTTTAAAACCTCCACATTTTTTATTCCTCTGAAAGTCGATATTTTGGCTGTTTGGTTCAGCTGACGTAGGAATCTGTAGCGAAACATTTAGGAAACTGTTGTAGCACTTTAAGCTGCCGCTGCTGAATATTACATGTTCTATATGTTTGTCAGAAATGTATTTAAATGTCAGTGAAGCAACCTGAGTAGGAATGTCCGTCTGTACAGATGTACTCGATCTCAACATGCATATCAAATGTGTTTTAATGTAATTAATAAATACAAAACAAGTCAGTACAGTAAAAAAAACATGTCCGCCTCTTTGTTTTCATGTTAAACAGTTACAAATAAATTACTAACACAGGCAGTTGGAGCTTAAAAGGCATTTAGTGATGTAGTGTTGAGCAGACCTGAGTAAAATAAGGAGCTTTTATCAAACCAATAATCTGCTTTTGTTAAAAAATAAAGGTCCGAAGAACCAAAAGTCAATCAGATTATTAGGTGTGTTTATAAAATGCACGCTTTGACGTCAAATCACCCGTACAGACACACTGGTGACGACGTTTCCTTAAATCAACTGTAAATACAGGAAAAGGTCTCGACATTAAACTTGGTTTTGATTAGATGAAAACAAAACTGAGACGTTTTGTTTTTGTTTTCAACAATTAAACACATTAAACCAAAAGCGTTAAGTTTGCTTTTTAAAAAACAATAATACTGCACAGAAATACTTGAGTTATTGGGCTTTTAAGAAGTTAAAGCAGCAAAAACACTAAATATTTCCAAAATATTTTTGGTCTAATTTCTAGTGCAAATATGTTACTACACGTGAAATAAGACAAAAATAACTTGGAATTAACTTTTAAGCAAGATATCGGAGCTTGTAAAAGTACTTAGTGAAATAATCTACAAGTGAAATAAGAAATTTTGTGCCATATTTTAAGTAATATGGAAAAAACATCTTATTTCACCTATAATGAGGTCTGTCACAAAAATAAATTGTACTGGACGATAAATTGTCCCAGAAATTATTGCAATACACAATAATATTGATGTTTTTAGGCAATTCTTAATATATAGATAATGGCGTAAAAATGCAAGCTCTCCCTCTCAAAGATTAATAAACTTTAATTTTTTAAAGTACATTTAACACTGGATCAGGAAGATATTTTAAATATTAAGCAATAAACAATTAGTTGCATGTTAAATTAGAAGGAGCTCAATAATTTCCATTCTGAGGCTTAGTTTTTAGACTTCATAATTTATTTAATTAATGGTTTTGGTCATTTATTTGTATTTTTTTCTGAATATTTAAAATATTTTCCAATTCCTGTGTAAAATGTTCTTGACAAGATTAAAGTTTTTTATCTTTAAAAGGACAAACTTGCATTATTATTCCACTATTATTATTATGTTACCAATGGTCTCTGTAAACAATTTTACTGTTTCACTTGCACATAAGCTCTTGCTGAAAAGTTACTTTTAAGGAAGTTTTGTCTTATTTTACCAGATTTGCAGTAGAATAGACCAAAAATACTTTGAGTTTTTGCAGTGACGCTTTGCTTGTAACTAATTTAAACTTTTGCTGCCTGTTTACTCATTTTCAGAACCCTTTGAACAATAAATAGAAAATTTGGCTCCTTGCGAGCAAAATTTATAAAAAAGATAACTAAAATTCTCCTGCAAAAAGTCAGTATTTCCTTCGTTTTAAAATTCGTTGAGTTCTGTGGCGTTTTTCTGGTAGACCTGCTCCCACATCACCGTCCTGCAGATGCAGAAGAAATCCCAGAGGTTGCAGAAAACGCCGCGGTCGAACGGGTTCTCCTCGCCGTCGCAGTTCTTCAGGTAGGAGATCCGGTGGCGGGACATGAACTCCCAGGTGGTGCAGTTGATGGAGACGAGGTAGAGGTGGCAGCCCAGCAGCAGCAGCACGACGCCGGAGAAAACCCCGACCAGGGCGAGCGCCGCCAGCAGGAAGCCGTTCGCTCGGAACCACAGATCCCACGTCACGCCGGGAGAAATCCCCGAGCTGGAACAGAAAAACAACAAAAAATACAAGATGATTTAAAAAGAGCAAATTTCTGCTAAAATAAACTAAGAAATTGTAAGATTAATATCAAACATTTTCTAGAAAAAACAAGGAAGTGTCTGGGTTTGAAAAGTTTAAAATTTGTAAGAACAAATTTTGAAATTTAGAGTTTAATCTCAGAAACTTTATACAAAAAATAAGGATATTTTTGAGTAAATATTCAGAAATTTGAGGGAAAAAAATCTGAAATTTTTCAGAAAAAACAAGGAAATTTCTGTGTTAAATGTCTGAAATTTGTGAGAAAAGAACATTAACTTCCATTTGAATAAGCGGAGCTGTTTTGAATATAACCTGCTTTAAATGATCCGTGTCTTAGAGTTTGGAGATTCAGCTTCCCTCAAGACGTTTTAGATAAAGAGATCCAAAGGTTGTTTACTTCGTCTTACATAATGCACTCAGGTATCAGTCAGGGCTGATTAATCAGATCTCCTCTGTCTTCTGTTCCAGGTTTTCCAGGGATTTTAATCTAACAGATGATTCTAAAAACAGTTTGTTCACTTTTCCCACAGTAAAATTTAAACACTTTTAAACCATTTTCAAGGAAAGTTTTCACTTAGGAAATAAAAGCAATGCAAATGAACTAAAAAAGACAGTTTCAGTTCACTATTTTATCTTATTTATTACTGTTATTAGTATGATCTTGTGGTAAACAACTCTCTCTGTTTGTTTTTTATAAATATAACAAATTAAAAGCAGCAGAATGAGCTTAATAAAACTAAAATGAGATAAAAAAAAATTGTGATATGAATGAGGCTTTAAAGTTCTTCTGGTCATCCAGCTGAAAACTTCTGATCTTTGACATGCAGATCCCATGATTGTTCAAAGTGTTCTTGAACGCAGCTTTCTCTTACACAACCTGCTTTCTCTAAAGATCAGCACTAGTTACCTAACTCAGCAAGAAGCAGAGCGATAAATCCGCACAGCTTCCCTCACTCGTCCTTAACAGTCACCTCCCGTGGTTCCTTCAGCATGTTAGGGCGTCACAAAACATGTTCATTATTTTAACAAAATCATTCTTAGATAGGTGGATCTTAATCTGCTCAGTTCTGCATATTTTGCGCTACTTTCAGAATGAGATGTTTCAGGGTTTCTGTCACTTTAAATCCAGATAACCTGCTGCTGGCCACGCAACCCGGCTCAATGTTTATTTACACTCACACATTGAAATGTCTGCAAACTGTGACAGTGTTTTAGAGCCATGGTAGATTTTAAAAAACAGGACATTTCTGCAAAGAAAATTCCTCAATTCTATTGGTTAATCTCAGATATTTTCTATAAAAATGGCCCTAATACACTGTCATAGCAAATATATCTGCAACTATACAACCAGACATATCTGAAAAGCAGAAATTGAGCCTCCTGGAAAAACAAAAAGAATACAGCAAGTGGTTTCTGGATGGTAAGTCGACAACAAAACAGTTTTTTTTCCAGCAGCCATCATACAACACATGCAGCAGTAAAACTAGGTGGCAAAGAAAGCTGGAACTTCTCTTTGGTTGCTAGGTGACAAACAGAACTCTGCTAAGGTTGCTAGGTAACGGTTTGCTAGGTGAGGAGCAGTGCTTGCTGATTTGTGACATTCGGAGACTTTCAGGACAAGTCATTTTCCAGATTCCAAACTTATTTAACTTATTGCCAAAAAACAGCGAGGTGTTTTTTTTTTTCCCCAAAGCACTTGGGCTGATTTTAGAAGCAGTTGAGATCCAAACGGAAGAACAAAATGTTCAAAATGTGAATTTTGCATGATGCTTGAGCTTGCAGGTTTGAGTGGACGTACAGAGCGATGTGAAGGCCCCACAGCAGCACCAGCAGCTGGACCAGCAGGTAGACAACGAACCAGCGGTGGTTCCTCTCCCCGATGCAGTTCTCGATCCAGGGGCAGTGATGGTCGAAGCGCCGCACGCAGTGTTTGCACGTCTTACAGTGCTTCGCTCTCATTGGCTGCTGCTCAGGACACACACAGGAAGACAAGCATGCAGTCACTCCATCAGGACGACAAAAGCAAACTTTTAACTTTTTCACATTCTGTCGTTTTGTTTGAACTGTTTCACAAATACAAATCAACAACTGATTATTTTATTAACCAATTACTCTAATGATTAGATGATTAATCGGACAAAAATATTGCCACGTTATTCATATTTTATTTAACCTCTTTGGCATTTTTATAGAATTTTAGGAATACATTAAAAGATGCAACAATTCAGTTCACCTGAAGCAGGCAGAACCCGCAGCGCCGCAGCCGAGGGCTTGATGGCTGAGGGATCATCGACTCCATTTCTTCATCTGACCCTTGACCTCCCTGTATGCAAAACAACATCTGACACCCAGACCCACGCCAGCCTTTCAGCTGACAAATCTCAAATAGTAAACACTATTTATATCCGTGCTGCCTGCTTTTTTTTGTAAGGAAACACATTTTTATTAAATGTATTCGTACCTTAAACGTGTCAGTGAGGACAAACCCAGGATCCATTAAAGAGACGGTGAAGTATAAAAGCACCGACAGCAGGACCAGCAGGAAGAACAGCGCGGGCAGCAGCAGCTCTCCTCGCTCCTCACATCGCCGCAAATCTGCATACACATTTATTTCTTTCATGAGTCGGAGTTACACTTGACCTTTCACCTCTTTCTGAAAGGATAAATATATTTGTATTTAATTCTTTATTTTGTTTAAGGATGTTTGGCTCAGTAGACCTGCAACACATTTTGCACTGTGGTTGATTGCAAATTGAGAATACGGCATATTACGGCCATTTTACAAAAAATAAAAAATAAATCTCTGTCCAAAAGTTTTTCAATCAATTTCAGAATTTGTACCAAAAGTCAAAACATTTGAATTTTATAAATGTCATACAGCAGCAGTTGTCAGTCAGAGGCGTTTTCAGATTCGCTGCGAGACTGACTGCTACAGATCATCCTTCCTGCCCACAATTGAATTGCTTTGTTTGTTGTTTAACAGCAAAAATACTAATTATTCGTTTAACAGAACCCAAAATGGAAAACTTAAAACGCCTCAAATGAATCTGACTTAAATCATCTTTATTATGACAGAGACCTGGCTGTACAGGTGAACTTTGATGGTTTAAATAAACTCACCTGTGTTGTGCAGGAACAGAATGAGGGTTACGACCCAGGTAAGCACGGTGTGACCGACCCGCACCAGAAAACCCGACCGGAACAGGCTCTGGACCATCCTAACAGCAACACGACCTCCCGGTAATGTCCTGACTGAACAAACCAAGCAAAAGAAATCACAAAGAGTCTTTATCTGCCCCACGAAATAGACGTAGAACCCATTTTGGAGCTAGCTTTCCTAATTAGCCCAAACACTTCCGTGTTTTGGTATGGCAGCCTCCGCAGGACAAACTGTGCGAACTCTACAACAGTCGAAATGTACTCGTCATCTAAATTAAAATCAAATTCAAAATACTTCAATTGAATATTGTGGTAACTCATATTACCCAAGGTTTTTGGAAGAACTGTTGAAGATCCTAAGGGCAGGAAGGACATTCTGTATCAGTCTGTGTCACAGTGACTTTGAAGACGCCTCTGACTGAAGAAATCTTCTAAAGCAGTCTTATGAAGAGGAGTCTCAGGATTGTCCATAATTTTACTGATTTTGTAAAGAATCAGTCTTTGCACCATTGTCTCCAGTAATTCCAGAGCAGAACCAGCCATCTTTGTCAGCTCTTCATATGTTTTTAAGTTCTTGGTTTTGATGCTGCTGGCAGATGATGGCAGAGGAGATTATACTCCTGCCATTCAGAACCTGGATTTGCAATAATACGTAGTTCCCACAAGTCTGAACCGGAAGGGATCCGCGGCATTGAACCGCCATCTTGGTAGGCAAGCGGAGTGCAAAGCATAGATGAACCATGGCTTTGAGACTAGCAAAAAAACAAAAATTAGAATCGAGTAATAGTTGCAACATACTTATATTGTTTATAAATTAGATAGGAACGAGGCAAGAGCTAGTTATGAGCTGGTGCTGGTGGCTCGTGGCGTTGCTATAGGAACTAACAATTAGCTACAATATGGGTGTCAGCTAAAAAACTCTCTTAAGGGTGACGTAATGTGAGAAATTTGCATTCATCCAAAGAGCACCAGCAATGTCATATCTGATTGGCTAAAGAAGAATTAAGATTTTGGAGAGGCCTAGTTAAAGTAAAGACTTGAATCAAATTAAGAAGCAGAGGGATGACATAAAACAGTCTGATAGTGATTATAAAAACCTCCAATGTGATGAAAACAATTCAGTAAACCAGAGTGGATCACAGTTCCTTTTTATTCCATGAAACAAAAAATCTTTTAAAAAATGTAGGCTCAACTGGAGCTTTTCAGATGTGTTGGTGTGAGTTAGTTGTTTTTTTCATAATGAATCATCTCTGATCTGCTCACAGCTCAGCCAACAATCAAGATGAAAGAATACATTGGAAGGTCACAGCATTTTCAGTTGTCGGTCTACTCAAAGCACGGTGAGTCACTTCCTGACAGACTTCAGTGTGACTTTAAGCTCTTTATTTTCTGAGACTCCCAAATGCTTCTAGGAAGCAGTCAGACTAAAGTACAAACAGTCCAGTCCTCAGAAAATTACTGTTTAACTTTAGCAGAAACATTTTATGCCTGACTGAGAAATTTACATAAATCTGTTAAGACTGGAGTGAGATTGTGTTGAAAATATAACCCAGTATTTTTTTAAAGCAGGCATCACAATCCACAACAACTCTTTATTTAAATAAGAGTTACAGCATTTGATTTCCATCAGGGATACGTTTGATTTAATGTTTTAAACCAACTTTTTTAGTATGTTTAAATGTTCTGACATCCAAATTGCACAGCTGAGAAGAAGTTTGAGAAACTTTACATCCTTTGTCCCATTACTTAATTTGTTACTTTTCATTGAAATCAGTTTTCACTTTGACAAGTTTTTTTTTGGGCAATTAAAAAAAAAGAAAAAGCCAAATTTTGTTGACAGATTTTTAAAAGCAGCAAAAAAAAAAAATTGTTAACTGCAAAGAAGGTAATTGCTTCTTTGGGTGATAACCATATACATTTTTTAGGATCATTTTTACTGTGCTGTACTTCACCTTTTCTTTATAAAAGAAAGAAAAATCTTTATAAAATTGTAGGATTTCAGATACAGGTTTAGGTTTTTAAATTAAGAGTTAAAAGATCTTGAAAAATTAATTTTACACCTTAAATGTGTAATTTATGACTCATGGCAAGTTTCCATTTATTGAAATCCTGGTAAAAAAAATAAAATAAATAAATAAAAAATTTAAAAGCAGCTGCACCCCATCCTGAAAGCCTTCCCAACTTTTCAGTTTCTGTTTCGTCATTTAGAGAAAAAGAGACAAACTACCAGCATGCAAGTAAAAACAGCAGAGACTTAATGTAAATATACTTTTATTTGGATCAAAATGGTCCATTAAAACAATACTAAAACATCTTTATTCTGAAATTACTCATCCTGCATTGATAAGTCTTTTATAGGCCCTTCTAACACCGATTAAAGTGCAAAATGCTTCACATTTCCCCCCTAAGCTCCTGCTTTTGAACAAACATGTGCTCATAATACATTTCCCTTAAACCTGAGGTGAACATGAGACAACTCTCCTCCGAAAGGCACAGAACATGTGCCGACTTCCAGTTCTCAAATACAAAAATAAAACTTCACATGACTACAGTTAGTGTTTAGTGGATGTTAAGGCGATCATCCCACACCGTAAATGATAATAGCACTATTGGCTTGTTCCGTTCATCTACAGAGAATAAATAAATACAGGAGGGGTGGAAATAAATAGCCACTCAGCTAAAGAGGATGAGGTTTGTGCAAAGATGTTCCCTCTTTAGGACGAAGAGGCAGAACTGATAACGGCTACAGAGTGTCTTAATGCTACAGTCAGTAGCTTACAGAGTGGTGGTTACACTGACACACAAAGACCAAGACGCACACAGACATTTGGTCCTCGATTTCAACATTTAAAAACATAAATAGCAGCGGTCGTAATCCCAACATCCTGAGCTCACAGAGTCCATAATCTCCTCCTCTTCCTCAGCCTGACGTCAGCTGACATTCACAGAATGAGACTCCCAACGCCGGGCGGGTCGGCGGCTCAGCGAGACGTCACCCCCAGCTGAGTCTTGATGTGTTCGTAGACGACGTAGCTGATGCTGACGGCCGGGATGACCTTCAGGAAGTTGGGGGCCAGACCTCTGTAGAGCCCGGCGGGGCCTTCGTTCTGCAGGATCTGCCTGAAGACGCCCGTCATGGACGACTGCTGATGGTTAGTCTCCATCACAGCTGCAAAAATTACGATAAAAAAAAGACAGTTAGGAGTTTTGTTATTGGATTGGAAGAAGTGTGTCCGACTTCACTCAGGTTTCATGTGGCTCAAGACTTTGACAAAATACAGTTGTTTTTTTTTATCCTCCATTTATAAATGTTCACTCAAAATTCAGATTTTTTGCACAGATTCCTAATTTCCCACAAAAATTATGAAAAGCTTTGGATTCAAGTCAGTACCACCTCCCACCTGTAGGTGACAGCATTTTAGTTTTACAACACTGCTACCTCAGACTTTATGTCAAAATGTCATACATTTGCAAATATTGCCTAATCTGCTGAAATTATTTCTAAATTGGCACAAAAAATCTGTGAGGGATTAAACTGAGAACATTGCTTCTTGTTTATTGCAGCTCTTGACAAAAAGGAAGCATAAAATCTTGAATACATCTAATCTCAGATAAAATGTGCTTCACGTCGACTGATTAGAAGCTCACTTCCTAGACTGATAAGAGTCTCAGTCTGATGGAAGGAGCATAAATGAAGTCTAGAGCAGCAACTGTTATTTTAGTAATCCTTTGTATACATTAGAAATACAAGATGCAACAAGTTGATAAGGTTTTGTTTTTGTTTTTTTAGACATTTTATTGCCTAAAATCCAACTAGACATCATGATCATTTGCATCTGCAGCCAAAAAATACTTATGTTGACATGTTTATTATTTTCTGGATTGACCCATTTATAATTTGAAAACAAAAGGTGCTTATTAGCCTTTTGTTTTACAGAATTTTAATTGGGTGAAACCAAAACTTTTTTCATTTCTGCTTTGATTGTGCCATTTTATCAAATAGCTTTTTACAATTTAATGATTAATTTATACATTTAATTATTTTTAGTCTTTATATTTGCTTGTTTTGTTCATATTTTGCCCTTTGAGAACTAAGGATATCAGGAGCATTATGAGTAAATTCTGTGATTATTTTAGTAGTTCATTAATGGTCCTAACTGGGAGCCAGAGAGGAGCTGGGACTCACCTTGTGCCTGCATGCGGGTTCGGACCAGCGCCAGGGGGTAGCTGGCGAGCTGACCGCAGGTACTGGACACCGTGCCGCAGGCCAGCAGAACCAGAACACCGGGGTCCGTGCTATTGGTGCCGTACTGCTGCAGGTAGCCGTTCTTCAGCGTCTGAAACCACAAAACCCAGAAATTAAGACTTTGCAGCTCATCAGAACCAAAGCTTAAATTCAGAAGAGTCCATTCTCACCTCATACACGGCCAGGTCGATGCCGGCGTACGGGATGATGCCCAGCATGTTCGGGACGTAGCCCTTATAAAACGCCCCGGGGCCTCCTTTCCTGAAAATCTGCTTGGCGCAGTCCGAGATCCCGGCATACTGGCCAGTTGTCCTCAGAGCAAGACGGGTTTTCACAACCTGAAAAGAGGACATGTTACTAAATGCAGACCTCTAAAGCTAAAGGTTTTCCTGGTAGGAGCTCTAAATGACAGGATAATCACCTCCATGGGGTAGATGGTGCTCTGGGCAATTACTCCGGCTAAAGAACCTGCCACAAATCTCTCCAGGATGCTCAGAGTCTCCTTGTCGCTGCCGATTAGACGCTTAATCTGTAGAAACCCATTCAGAAAAAAAAGAAGCACATCAATGGAGGACGAACGCCGGAGTTCAGAGCTTAAATTTCTAAACTAGAGTCGCTTCTGTTACCTGCTCATAGGCCATGAACTTCAGGGCCGATTCAGGAGCGATTTTGATGATGTTCATCCCGTTTCCCCGCCACAGCGACCTGGTGCCGCCCTCCTTGATCATCTGCATGAGCCCGCTCATGATGCACATGTTGTTGGTACGAGAGCCGTAAACCTGAGAAGGAAAAAACACCCAGCAGGTAAACAAAACGAGTTCAAGTCAGTTTCAGCAAATCAAATTTAAAATCATTATGAATTAAGTTTAAGAGCTCTACTATTAAACGTTGTAATTTCAGTTCAGTTCCCTGGAAGTGTAAAATTCTGGTCTCCCAGTCTAGAAAATGTAAACTGGAACGCCCTCCCAGGCCGGACTTTCCACTGGGAGGCGGACTCAGCGTCGCATCAACAGTAATAAGATGTGGGGGAAACATGTTTATGTTACATATGGCACCAGTGACTAACTGAAAAATTATAAATGTTTGCTTATTGACAGCAAAACTTAAAATCATGTTTGCAAGAGTAATTGGAGACGATGTTTATGAGCGTCGCCATGTTGAATGCAGTGACCTCAGGATAAAAAGTTCTAGTTCTAACTTTTTCTTTTTTAAAAGCATTTGAGACATTTTAGTGCAACTTCAGATTTATCAGTTTAAGACTTAAGGATGTGGACCCTGTGGGTTTTTTGGTTGTAAACTGGGAAGATTGACATCTGGAGCGCATAAAGCTCCAGCCAAGTGGACCAGCTTGGTTTAACTGCAACTGATAAATTTCTAATCAATAAAAAGGTCAAAGTCAACTTTCATTCTGACGTAAACTGGAGCTGCTGGAACATCATGACTTGGCACAGGGCACACATAATCCACTGATGACAAGAAGATTTCAAAGCCAAGGGTGTGACGCTTGTTCCT
Source organism: Poeciliopsis gracilis (assembly GCA_911649635.1). Lineage (NCBI taxonomy): Eukaryota > Metazoa > Chordata > Actinopteri > Cyprinodontiformes > Poeciliidae > Poeciliopsis > Poeciliopsis gracilis. Next base: position 3,216,519 of record CAJVRI010000715.1, read on the forward strand.
GAGCCCCGATTGGCTGGCGGTACTTTGAGAATCGGTCCATGAACTCTGACTGTCCAGCTCTTACACACTAACTGTTAAAATTTAACTCGTTTATGGTGCAACCCAACGTTAAGCAACGGAGACGTCGTCACTGCTCTGATTTTGACACCCAGATTTTTTTTTTTGTTTTTTTTTTAGTTTGACGGTCTGGTCCTCTTACCTGCATCATGACTTTGAGACGGTCCAGTGGGGCGGTGCAGGTTCTGGAAACGGCTCCGGCTCCTCCACCTGCGACCAGGTGCCTCCACCACATCCCCGTCTGCTTCTCCTCCAAGGTGAACTCATCAGGCACCATCAGGTTCTCACCCACATCGAATATCTGCCAACAAAACAATTCAACTTTTAGAAAAATATCACCCAAAATATTAAATGTTATACTTGAATTTAAATCGTTCAAATTAGAAAATGACAAATTTTATAAAAATTATGATGTTTCTGGATTTCTGATCTGCTTATTCAGAACAATTTTAAATTTGAGGATTAAGAGTTTGGATATTTTTACATCGTTTTGATTGGGAAGTAAAATTGCTCCAGTTTCAGCTGGTGTGGTTCACTTTCAATCTACACTGCATCAACAAACTATTTGAGAAACCTTTCCCCCTCCTCTCCTGTGGGGAACCTCTAGTTCAACAACATGAACTAGAGGTTAATTAAATCAAATTAAAAAGGGCTGGTGTGGAGGCACAAACAAATAACTTAATGTATGCATCAAACTATGCGAGCTTTATTAAAGTCAAACCTTGCATCCAAGTTGGTAGATTCTTTGATAGTCCATACCAAAGCCAAATTATCGCAGATTTGTTAGTGCAAGCTAAAAGACAACCAAACTGTAAAACTCAGCGCAACATTCCTTCAATCGTCTTCACTTTGACCCCTGAGGCTCTTTGTCTTTAGTGACAAGCTGCTGTGTGAAGGGAAAATATGAGTCACCAGGCAGGTTGTCTTTTCATAGTAAGGGTCAAGCCAAGTCACCGTCACGGATCACACGAGTCGGGATTTAAAATGATTATTGGGGATTATTACCAAGGGCTTTGACGCAGATTTTTAATTCGGGCTCCTTGAACAAAGGAGGAGGCGCTGCTGCTTTGAAATGATCAGATTCATTTTGGTTTTTTAATCAATTCCTTCTACCGAGAATCGGAACAGTAAGCACAGCATGTGGACAGTAATCAGAGGGAAAAAAAGAACAAAGATGATTAATTTTATAAACAAACTGACTGGATTTACTGTCCTGGTCAAACCCTGCAGCAGCTGAGGTTTCATCAGTAATTCACAATGTTCTTGGCGCAAAGTGAGGGGCGACCGACTCTATTCTCGTCTCTGTCATGAGTCCAGGCTGAAGGGCGCACATCGGGATCCAAAATAACCTGCAGGTCTGCGCTGGTTCTGACTGACTGCTGCCCTCATTTACATAACAGCTCAGCAAGTTGGAAAATCTTTCCAACATAATCCCCACCGGAATGAGCCTCATTTCTTTTCACAGGCCTAATAGAGCTTAATGGATGACGCACGACCTGTGCAGACTGATCACCGAGGAAACAGAAAATAGGCGAAGTGCAACACCCTGATTGCTTTGATTAGCACGACAGCAGCCATATTGATAAGTCTTATCAGGGAAAATTGGTTAGTTCAATATTTATGCAATACAGAAAGCGTTTGTCAGAATTTAATTTGTAAAAGTAACATTTGACCTCCTTTCCAGATTTGGGTAGAAACCAGTTACATTTACCTGAGTAGCTTTTTACTTTATATTTATAATTCCTAATTGCACTTTCTAAACTGTTCGAAAGAAGGTCGAAAAAAAATTAGGCCTGTCTTGTTTAGTTTCACTTTGAGGTCAATAAAGTTTTCTTAAGTTGAGTTGGGTCAAAGTCAGAATGAGGAACTAACCGTGGAGTGTTTCCAGTAAAGGATGATCTCAGGAATGTTCTCAGTTTTCTCCACCATTGGGTATTTACTCCAGTCTTTGCTGCCAATCGTTATCATCCCATTCTTATCCATACTGGGAAAAAAAGAAGAGAAATTGGTATGATAATTAAACCAAGCATCAACGGGAATGTAGTTTTTTTTTTTTTTTTTTTTAATTACCTCTTCAAGACCGTCTCTGCATGCTGCAGGGAAATATGGACGCCAAGGTCACGAAGCGACTGCATCAACTCTTTGGCGTCAATGTGGCCTAAAAAACAGAAACCGATCAGAATCTGCTTAACAAACAGCAAAAGCCACAAACATTGAGAAAAAGCGGCTGCATACCAGCGTTCTTCCTGTCGAGACTCTTCACCACCAGCTTCAGGTCTTTCTCATAGTCCTGCAGGTAGTGAACGAACTCCTCAAAGTCCAGCTGCCCATCTGCATCTTTTTCTTCACTTTTAAGAGTTTTCTGCAATGAAATGAGTGATCATTTGCCTTTTTCCCTCCAAAAATCTAAATGCAGATATTAATTTCTCTGAAGGGAACACCATCTTGCAGAGTCATTCAGCCGCCTGGTAGTAAAACGAATCGGACAGCTCATAAATTAAGAGCTGCCAGTTCGAAATGTACAGCATGTGGGACCACCAATAGGTCACGACACCAGAGATTTAAAGGCGTCCCCCCTTCTCCGTGAAGGTATCACAATATCTATCTTTAACATCCCAATTGGGCTGACCCGCCAACTGTTTTAATCCCGTCTGGCTTCAGACCTGCTGAGCTATAACAGGGACAGAGATACTGGCTGTACTCCAGGCTGGATAGGACAGACAGATACTTGACCTGCAGACCAGAGTGCAGGCATATGACTGCAACGATACCCTGCAAAGACATTTCATGCAATGCAGCTCACGCAAAAGCTCAAGGGCATAAATCTGACTTGGAACTGATTTTAGGATTTTAAACCGGAGTTTAAAATCTGCAGGATGTTAAGGTTTACTACGGTCTTTATATTCTTCTGATAAGAATTTGAATCAGGACATTAAAAACTGATTTTATAACTAAATATCTGAGATAATGAGGCAATTTCAGTCTACTAAAGTTATCTTCAATTTTACAAGTGTTGCTGTGCACAAAAAACTGATTTTCAGCTGATAGTAACTTAAGGCCTTAAAAAGGCTTAGAAGCTCATTTTAAACATCACATTAAAAATCATAAGTAAATAATTTCTGAATAAATGGTCTGAAAAAAGAAATTGCATTGCATCAATACCACGTGTTGCGGGACACTGGTTTCTGGTTTTTTAGACTATATCCATTTTGCATAGGCAATAATCATAGTCATAAATTTTGCCCTTATATCTTGAGCTGTTTGCATCATGAGTGACAAATAACTGCATGGACGAGCAGAGCTGCGTTGAGTCATTTCTAGAGTTTTCCGGCACCATTTTGGGCTGGAAACAGGCGGAACATTAATTAGCCCAACCTCATTCATTCTGCGGGTCATCCATTCCCTTTAAAGGAGGAATTTCCCAGAGAACTGAAACGACGCACCATCAAAACAGAAACAACATTGAGTTTTAATACGGAAGTACAAACTGATGTAGTTTCATTATAACTACCGAATAGACTTAAAAGAAGTCTAAACTTGGTACATTTTTTTTGAAGCCGCTCTTTTCTCCTGTGCGGCCTTCACTTCCGCCCGCCGAAAAACTGCTATGAACAATGAAATAGAATATATAAATAAATATATATATATATAAAGTTTAAATGATTTAAAATTTGTTTCCGTATAGTTCTAGTTGATGATAAGGAGAATAGTGAATTTATCTGTCCTACCTTTCTCCACTTTTGGTAGGTAGAAAACTCCTGGGAGGGCAGGAAGACGCTGAGTTGGTTAAACAGCGACTTCAGCTCCGACGGTAGTCCGTTAGATTCAAAATACTCCACTTCCACTGGGTCCGAGTTGGACACGGGGACGTAAAGGCACAGACCCAGCATGATTAGCTTCGATAAATTTGAAATAAACTAGAATAAATAAATAAATAGTTCACTGCGATGTCCTCCTACGCTGGGCGACACTGAATGCCGGTGACACGCAACCGGCTTCTAAAGAATGTCACGAGGCTCCGCCTCTTCCAGGAATAGTTTCCGTAATTGGCTCATCTCATACCCCGGGAATACGTCACTTCACACTGACCAATCATTGAAGCCCTCCATTGATGGAAGGGGTGCAGAGTCATATGACGGAGGAATGAAGTCTAGCGCTTTCTTGACTGAACTATGTAGAGTCTATCGACCAATCCTGTCACAGCTTTCGTCCAGCACGTGAAGAATTGACCAATCAATTATTTATATGTCGTTTGAAAGGTGATAGTCGAGGCTGTTTCCCGCGAAGTGTTTTATCAAGAGGCTCTTCTTACACATAAAATAAATATGGACATAAATATAGACGACGCATCTGCCAAATTACGAAATAAATATATAATATTTAAATATTATATTATTAAAATATTTATTAAATTATACAAATTAATATTAATACTAATGTTAAATCAGTTGTAATTTAATATTGTCAGCATTATTTAATTTTCCATTTCATTTCTAATCTTATTGTTTTAACAGTTAGTTTCCTTTTTGCTTTCCTTACCTTATTTTTTCATTATTTGTATATAACTTCTAAAATTAAATTATATATATATATATATATATATATATATATATATATATATATATATATATATATATATATATATATATATATATATATATATATTTGTGTTATAAGACAAACATAAGACAAACAAAAACCTACAACAAAATCAGTATAACAAAACCACAGTATACTACTTGAAAGTTCACAAACAGATATTTTTCTATTTCTGCTTTTTAATATTTTTATATGCACTAGAATAAGAACTAAACTATATCTTTTAAAGTTACTGAGGGACCAAACAAACAAAGAACTATACAAACACTATAAAAATGAATGTTTTTACGATAGACTCAGGCATTGAGTCTCCTGACCTCGATTTGCAGTTTTCTCTGATTTCTGCTTCAGGAAATAAACAATAAATTTAAAAACCTCTATGAAATCACAGCAAAGCCTCTGAGAAATGTTGGTTCTGTGAGGTGTTGTATTTGTTGCTTTTTGTGTTTTTCCTTGACACCAGCATGTGCAGCCCATGAAGGCTGTTGGACATAAACTACGGCATAAAAAACAAGCGCCAAAGACAAAAAATTAAAAGGTGCCAAAAACATGTCTCAGGTTGTGGTTAAAATATTTTTATGATCACCACCTTCCCCTACTTTCTTCATTTGTTTTACAAAGGTGAAAGGTGACTTTCTGAGTAAAAATTCCTATCTACCCATGGGTATTTACACAGTCCCTTCAAGACACACTTCAGTCCATTTCTGAGAATCACCTTCAGGCTTATCACCCTTATTTAAACATTGCAAAACTCCACCCACATTTCTTCAACTTCTCCCCAAAACAGCCAGACTTTCTTGTAATCTTTTTAAGATACAATCCATTTATGAAGGAATAAATGCTGCACATCAATCAAATGATCTGCTGTTTATTAACTTGGATCAACTGGAATCGAAATTATTTCTTTGTTAATTATTTTTTTTTTCAAAGTGACTTGAGATGACATTTGCCGTGTATTGGCGTTAGATAAATAAAACTGAACTGAAATCGTTACATTATTTTTTTACTAAGAAATGTTCTCTAGTAATAAAAAAAACGCCTTCAATACATAGGGCCATTTTGGGATTCGGAGAACTGGAGTTACCATGACAACAATGAAAAAAACAAACCACAAATTTAGAACTAGCTCTCGTCTCGTTCCTATCTAACTTAACAATACAACTATTACTTAATTACAATTTTTGAGTACTCTACCCACCTCTGTGAGATATTAAGATACATATAAGTGATATTTACTGTAGTACTTACAGCTGAACTAGCAAAATTAGCCTAGCTAATGTGGCTTTTGTCTGCTAGCTAAGACGGACATGTAACCTACATGTATGTTACAACATGTACTTACTCTGCCAGCTACCAGAATCTTGCTATTCAAGTGAAGAGTCTGTATGTTCTTTATAAATGCGTTTAAACACTGATTGCCTCTATGGCTTCCAGGTCATGAAGCTCCTCCATTTTGTTCATTACACTGTGAACTTTACTGTAGTATGAGATTGAACGCAGCTTGTCCACATCAACTGACATATTTTCCTTCTCCATCTCAGCAGCCATTTTGTTCATGTATCGTTCCGTTCTCTCACACACAGGTGGAGAGTTTCCACATGCTTTCCTTTTCCGGGGCTTGCCTACTAAGATGGCGCAGATCTTCCAATTCAGACTTGTGCCAACTATCTATTGATTGAGGGACTGGCAAAAAATTGGGGCTTGCCTAGAACATCATCTATCCAAGAATCACTGTTGATTTAAACTGATTCTGACGCTTCTTGCTAAAAGTTTGAGTTTTCCGGAGAGTTCAGCTGAATGGACATGGTGTGACTGCTGTCTTGCTTACATAGAGGCTTTACCTTTCATGGTCATGCTAGTTGAACTTGGCTTTGATCCCAAAGACTTTGGAGTTCTCTGGCAAACAGCATAACAAGGTGAACAACAACTTCAATGTTAGACAGACATTTTAGCCATCTGATCAATAGATTATGTAATTATGTAAGCCTGAGTCAAAAAGATTTTCTTCCGTGTTTTATGTAAGGGCAGAGTATAAGTGAATCAGTTAATCAGGTTTTTAGCACATTTCAGCAGCAAGGCAGTTCAAAGTCCTTTACATAATAAAAATAAAAAAATGCAAAGTAGTTGAAAACAGTCAATATTTGAAACGTTACCTTTTGCCAAATGCTGGTGTTACAAATCAAAATGATTGTAATATTTTTATTATTTTATTGATTATGGTTCAAAAGCAACTCCAAACAGGTGGGGTTTTAGTCTGGATCTGAAGTAACTCAATGTTTTGGCTGTTTTGCAGTTTTCTGGTAGTTTGTTCCAGATTTGTGGTGTGTAGAAGCTGAATGCTGTTTCTTCATGTTTGGGTCTGTTCTGCGGATGCAGAGCAGAACCAGAACCAGAAGACCTGACATGTCAGGAAGGTTGATACAACAAGAGCAGCTCTTTAATGTGTTGTGGTGATTAGCCGTTCAGTGATTTATAAACAACAGAATTTTAAAGTCTACTCTCTGAGCTACAGGGAGCCAGTGTAGGGACTGTAGAACTGGGTGATGTGCTCTGTCTTCCTGGTGTTTAGTCAGAACACCAGCAGCAGCAGCATTCTGAATCTGATTTTTTTTTTTTTTAGGCAGACCTGTGAAAACACTATGTCAGTAATCAGTGCGACTAAAGATAAACACATGGATGAGTTTCTCTAAATCTTACTGGTTCATTAATCCTCCAATCCTGGAATGTTCTGCAAGTGGCAGAAGGCCGACTTTGTAACTGTCTTCATGTGGCTATGAAAGTTCAGGTCAGAGTCTTTCACTAGACCCAGATATCAGGCTTGATCGTTAGTTTCCAGCTATAATAACTGAAACTGTGCATTGACTCCAGGTGAATCCGATTGCAGATTTTAGAGTTCATCAAAACAGCAGTTAAAATGCAGCATGAAGACAAACATCTCTTTCTTCTTTGCGTCAAACCTCACAAGGTAAAATGGGGATTGCAGCCCATCTGTTTGTGACAAACAGGAATCAGGCGCTCTTTAACCTGCAGGATCAGACAAACAGGTTGTATCTACTGGGGCTGGTGAAAGGTGAGGAGGCGAAGTGTGATTGTTCAGAGGATGACCTCTGAACAATCGTGTGTGACACTTCGGGGGGAAAACTGTTTTATGCCAGCGTAATGGACCTTTTGTGACTGCTGTTTGAATAAATACTAATCAGGAAATGTTCCTTGGGTTCTATCTCAACCCTTGTTGGTCATCAGGAAATTCAGAATTCAGCTTTTCTGTCTGTTTTCACATTTTGTGAGGCTGAATAAAACCTTGGTCTGATAATATATGCAAAATATCTTCCAGTAACCTCAGATTAGCCAAAATAACTTCTTATTCCTGCAGGTGGGAGCTCATCTGACCTTGCCAGCTGTTATGTTTGAAAAAATAGTTTAGACTGAATGGTGGTCAAAACAAATCAAATGGATTATACTATAAATTATCTTATTTAGATTTAATGTAGAAATCTTTGAAATGGTTGTTGTAACTCTAAATATTGATTGAATCTGAACCTATCTGTCTTATACAATTAACTGATTACAGTTCTGTAAAACAGTATTTAACTACTTATATGTTTCTTTTGTTTATCTGAGTGACCCAGAGCAAAATTATCCTGAGCAGTAAAATTATGATTAATGAAATAAGAGGAGGGAACTCCCATCACTATCCTCTGCAGGACCCTTCAGTCTGCTGTTCTGCAAACTGTAAAGCATTTGAAGGTGATTTAACTTGAAAATGAAAGTCCACCTGCTGCCTTGAAGTTGCAATTTAAGTTATCAAGTTTCAGCAGTTATCTTTTTCTTCTTTCAGTTTATTAAAAAAACAAACAAACAATTTATTCAACTCTTAGAGGTTTGACAAAATTAATAAAAAAGTTAATACACCTTACTATTGTAAATTTATCTTTCACAAACTCACATTTAGGTTTAAAATCTAAAAGTGGCTAAATTTATTTGACTTAAAGAGTAGAAAATTGTAGTCACGACTAAAAGTGGCTTAAATGTTTTACAGTGCAGCTGTGGTACAACACTGAGGATGCTGGGAAAGTTTGAGCCAATTTAATTATTTCAGGGCATTTTGACCAGATGAGGTCATCAGAGACGTGTAATGCAAACAGCAAGCCCTCCCTCTCCACAGTTGGCAATGCTGAGGGTTGTGAGCTCAGACTGTGACCTTTAAGTCGATAATCATCTTTGTTTTGCAGCAACTTGGCTGTTAACATTTTTCACATAGCTGATTGTTTGTAGCACAAACATTTGGAAACCCACTCAGCATGAGAGATTATTCCCATTTTAGATCAGTTTTTTGCATATTTTAAGATAAAAAGATCTATTATAATAAAATAAATAAAATCTAATTGCATTGTTATTATTTTAAATTATACTGGGGAAATATTTGGGACAAAGTTTTCAGCAAACTAACATAAAAATTATGCATCTATTCGGTCAGACTTTATGTTATGACTATATTGTCTGATTGATTTTTTTCCACCCTTTAACTGTTGAACATCCCAAAGCAAGGTTGTCTTATTTTGTTCTTAAGGCGCACAAAAAATGTGAATAAAATGATTTGATTGGATTCAAATTGAGGATTCAAAGCCGGTTTTCTTTAACTCAACGCTGCCCTCTGCTGATCTGTTCCTACATTGACTTTAAAGTTAGGAAACCTCCAAACAAAAACAAACAAAAACAGATGTGAGGAGAAGACAAAACTAGTTTTACATAATACTCTAGAAATATCTATTTCTTTGTATTATATCCAAGCAGCCATTTGTTTTGATCAGGAGTTTTTCCTTTAGGCTCAAGCTGGTTTTCACACGCATTTTCAGACTCTTCATCATATTAGAGGGTTTTAATTTGGTTTATTATCAATCACTCAGTCAAGAAAAAGAAAAATTCAGTGGATCAATGACTGTTCTGCTAAAACAGAGACATCTAAACAACAAACCAGATTTAAATGAGGTGTTGCTGTCTGTAAAACTCCAAAACATTAAAATAAAAAACACAGATTGAAAGACAGAAAATTAAGCTCCAACAATTGATTCCCAAAGAGCAGTTAGCATAAAACTTGCCAGTAGATGATTATTTAAAATGTAAAAATTAATACCTGTTTTTCTGACATCAAATTATTGAAGATACTCCTTTTGTCTTTTCACTAAATGCCTCGGTGGTAGAAACTAGTTCTACAAACCAGAGTTCAACTCAGAGGCCCATAGAACAACAACCATAAACGTTCAGTCATCCACAAGGACAATTTAGAGACAAATTAAGCCAATGTTTTTTGGCATCGGGGAGGGAAGCTGCGATTCCTGGAAAGATCCCACAAAATGCATTGGGAAAAAATACAAAGTCCATACAGAAAGAGCACAAGACCCTTTTGTTGTAAAGCAATAGTGCTAAATAAATAAATACATTTGAAAAAACACAGAAATTTTTAGTGTTCTCGTCAAAGTCCTCAACTGAATCTGATGATGATTCGGTGTCTTGATAAGAAGGCAAGTCATGCTCCAAACTTAATGACTACTTCCTGCTTCTGCTAGAGTTAAAATATATTAAAATAATTCTACTCTAATTCTTGGCTCCTCTTCCCACTCCATGCAGATATACATAAGATAATGGAGTTAATAAGCGTGTTTCTTAGTCCTGGCCGCACAGGGGCGCTGTTTCACTTACACTTGTACTTGCAGCATGTCTCGTCAAATTAGCGAAAATGAACCGGAAAAGAAGCCATTGATATTCGAGCAACAAACAAAAAGACAACATTAAAAATATTTAAGCTAAATGAAACTCAGTTATAAAGTTTAAATGTTACCAACTCAGATGCAGCGACACATACAGTATTTTGGCGGTTGGTTATGTTGACAATAACCGAGTTATTTTATATTTTTGAGCCTTTATTCTGAAAGATTAAAACCGGAAGTTAGATAGCACCCGGTGCCAGTTAAGTTGGTGCTGCAGCTAACAGCAAAGTTGTCTTCGGAACCGCAAAGAAAAGGCGGACTGGGTCTTCTTTTCTGACATTTTAATGTCGTCGACTTTCTGCTGGTGGTTTTCGCGGAGGTCGAGATGAATCTAGGTGAGTTTTTCCTAACCTTCGCGACGTTTTCCCCGCGACCGTAAACCGTTACTAACAGTTTTGACTTGATTTGTTTCCAGATTTAAGCTCCGAATCCCGTCTGAAGGAGAAGAAACAGCGGAGTTCGCCTGCAAAATCCATTTAAAAGCGTCAGCGGTGTGTTTTTAGCTTCGCCTGTTTTTACCAGAGGGTCGGTTAGTTAGTCGTCGGTTTTAAGCGAGTTTACGCGGTGAAATCATGGCATTCTTCGTGAAAAAGAAGAAATTCAAGTTTCAGACCCAGCTGACCCTGGAGGAGCTGACCGCTGTGCCTTTTGTCAACGGGGTTCTGTTCTGCAAACTGCGGCTGCTGGACGGAGACTTTGTCGCCACTTCTTCCAGGTACAGAAAAAAAAGCTGCAAAATGGCTTTTAAATGCTTAAATAACAGCGTTCAAAAGTCATGTTACAGTTTCAGAATTAGTTTTAATTAATGTTTGGAGGAATTCTGTGGATTCTACACACCTGCTTTGAGTTTTTTTTAATTGAAATGTCTCCCCTAATCAGTTTTTGTCTTTTTTGTTCTGGAAACTCTCCATAAGAGTTGCCTGCTGGGCCAACTTAACCTCTGCAATGGCATTCAATTTAATAAAAAAAAATAAAAATGCTTTATTTATCCGAAGCAAGCGTTAACTCAATCAAGTTTCTTGCTGATGAGCTCCTGTAGCAGTCTGTCATGCAGTGTGTCTGAAGAGGCTCATTATTGAAGACTCATGATCTCAGCGAGCAGAGATTATATTTCAGAATAGAAATATCTTTTTTGTCCTACATTAGGGAAATTCAGGTGTAACAGGAACAAAGTGAGAGAATTGGGGCATGCAGATTCACAAAAAGATGAAAGTATAAATAAAAAACTAAGTTAAGAATAACATACTGTGCAGTCCAAAATGGTGCACTTTGTTCCAAAGGAATGTAGGATAATAGTATAAAATGTAGTGTATTTAGATGCATATTAAAATCAGTAGACTATTTAGAATAAGTAAAAATAAATTGTTCACAGTAATATTACAGTAGCACGTTCTGGATCAACAACACGAGTTGTTAGCCAGCACAATTCTCAGTTCCTAGCTTGCTAGTACTGTTATGATGCCCTTGTCTATTTAGCAAATATTTTGCTGTTGCTCCTAAGAAAATAGTTAAAAACAAAAACTCTGCAAACTTTGGCCCAACTAGTTATTAGTGTTATTATTACATTTGTTTGATCTGAAACAAAGAAATCACAAAGGGGCAAACACTTTCTTTTCCTCAATCTCCTGAGACTTCTTTACAAATTATATGTTGAGCCAAAAATAAAATTTGTTCCTGTTTGTAGCAGAGAATTATATCTTCTTCATCGTCCTGTTCATTTTGTGGTGGCAAGATAAATATGGATCCTCATTCAGCCTTTTTCATCACATGTTCCAGGTTTTTTTTTTAATTACTGCTGTGATTGTGTGTATATTTATGTTTACTCAAGTAGTTTTTTTTTTTTTCTTGTGGTCCTTTCCTAACTTGTAATCAGCAGAAGAAAGTCTTGAAAGACATGTTTTCTTGTTTTTCCCCTTTTGAAGAGTGGCTAAAATAGAAAAATGTCATGTTTAGTTATTTAAAAATGACTAGCCACTAACTTGAAAAAGTAAAACCTACATGTAAAAACGCCTTATAAGAATGATCAGTTTTGCCAGAAATTATTTTTGAAGCTTTTGAATCTTTAAATTTTCAGTGAGATTAGTCAACTGCATTAGAAACTGAAGCTTATGGGGTGACAATAAAGTGAGAAAAGCTGCATTGTTTGTTTCTTATTAATATTATCCAAGAATACTGACACCAAGTTGTCATAAAAAGGAGACACTAGCTACAGGATTGTCTGGTTTTATGTTTTCTTGCTTCCTCTACAAGCTCAGTTTGAGTTTTGTTTGCAGGTTGTTGAGTTTCTGCAGCTCAGGCCGTCTATCGGAGAACTTTTACCTCTTGAGTCATGTTTAATCGCAGGGTGTAGCCATGTTAAGCCACCTCTTTGAGTCTCTGCACTGGAACCTCTCATGAGCTTCCAGACTAAACACAACTAAACTCGGCTCATAAGATCTGTGTTTACAAGCTTTTAACCTCCACTGAGATTAGCCAGATTGGGAAGATGACTCTCAGCTGGCCGATTCAGATCTTCCTCTGATCAGTTCCCAACATCTGCAGCTTTAGCCTCTTTTCCTTTGATTCCCGATATTGGATTTATTGCCTGGAAATATGTTTGCTATGCATCTTTTCACTGATAGTGACAGACTGATTTACTGGAGACTGTTTAATGTTTGCAGTCTGGCTCCCAAGGAAGCACAAGCACAGTTTTAAAATCATCGTCCCAAACAATTTCAAGCTGCAGAGGTGTCAATGTCATACTTGTTTTTATTTTGGGCCCAATCGATAAAAATAAAAAGTGAAAACTGGGTAAAACAGGAGGTCATACCACTAATTTGGTAGTATTTCACATATTTAAAACAAAAAGAAATCAATAATTATTATAGACAACTATCAATATTGCTTATATCTTGCTAAGTTTTCCAGCCCTAACGTAAACCAAGAGAAAATGAGTAAATTAAATTTCAGATCTTCATGTCATGTGTTGGCTGGTTTCAGAGACTAAATCTGGCTTAAATATTTACCACCTGAAGCTGCAGTTTCAGCAGGTCTTTGAATCGCATCACATCTTTTTCCACCCAACCAAACTGCATCTGTGCATCTGGTGTCAGAGGTCGTCCTCCTCTCTCCTGGTTATGCAACGGCTCTGATTTCCCGGCCTCCTGACTCCGTTATCATCTCTGCTTCTGAAAACAAGGCTCTCTCAGAGGAGCGAGGGACGGCACAGGGAGGCTCGTACGCAGATTAGGGTTATGTCACCGATCTGACAAACGTGGTCTTTGTGTGACTGGCCTTGTTCTCGCCGTGGGTTGTGAATCGGGTCCGGCGAACCACTGGGCTGTGAAAGAGGGTCACATGTTGGGAACGTGACTGACTGGTTCTCAGGGAAAGTTTTGTTTGGCTCCTCTGATCTCAGCCATCAGTATCACTCACTTTAGATAACACAGCTGCTGCAGGAAAACACTCCAGATAATCCAACCACACTCTTCCTCATTGGTTCTTAATATTTGTATCTTTGCCAGAGCTCTGAGGAAATGAGCAATAAGTCAGTGTAAAGAATCTGTAAATCTGTTGTATCTGTGGATGGTAAAGGAGTACTAGTCTGATTTTGGTTTTCACCTTAAGAGATGGGAGCAGGAAAATGCTTCTGAAAATTTGTTTCTCTTTAAGGAGCAGTTTTTTAAAGTTTGGACTGTATTCCTGAAACATTGTTGTACATCTGTAACACTTGAACATGAAACACAGAAATAAATCAATCTAGGGCTGGACAATATGGCTGAAAAACATATCGCAATATAAGCCTTTCATAACAGTCAACATCAATGATTGATTAGCTTTTCTTTTATATATTTGAAATACTACCAAACTAATGACATGACCGTTCCTGTTTTTTCCCAGTCTTTGCTCCATTCCATTTGTTTTTAAGAAGTTATAAGGAGCAGCAGCAAAACCTTAAACTGTTGCTGCACCAGATTCAAGGTAACTAAAGAGTGAGTGAGTTGATTCCACCAACCTAGCTTAGCTGGTAGTCGGAGGTTGAGCAGCTAAAGCCTTACCTCTGCCTACATCTCCCAGAATGCTGTGGGGTTCTATTGTGGCAGGAAGAATCTCCTCTCTTGACTGCCATGACACGTTAACATGTCAATTTCTGAGCACCGGAGACGATATATCACAGCAACATGTCACAGCAACATGTCATGGATGACACCATGAGTTGTTGACAAACACTGCTAATCCACCTCGTTTGCTTTTGCTGCTCCTCTTTTGTTGTATGGGCAGAAAAGTAACTCCTTTGTTGCGTTCAGATTTAATCTTTTTATAGCCTTTTGTTCACGAGGCATTGCTTTTTAGGTCAATTATTCCCTCTGGTTTTGGATGTTGTGCTGCTGTAAGGAGTTTTGCTCTTATTTTTCTTTTTTCACCTTCACAAGGTAACCATGGCAACAAGGGTTTCTTTTACACCTGGTTGCAGCTGATTATCTTCTCATAAGCTCAGGTAATGCCACCAAAAAGCAGAATAAGGAGGAGGAAGTTCAAATCAACTCTCCCATCCATCACAATTTACAATAACTCTGAAGATACCTGGTGGATATTAATTATGACAATGTTTAATTTCCCTTTTGGAATAAATGAAGTGTTTCGTAATTAAATTGAATTAACATGTGCTGATGATGATAAGCTTGGCTTGCTCCAGGTTCACTGGTTAAGCAAAATGTCAGTTTGTTCCCAGATTTAATTGGATTTTAATTTTATTTCATTCACTCATTAATATATATGAGCAGTTTATATAACTACTAAAAGAAATCACGAATGAAAAGGAGCAGAAACTTTACATCATCGTAAATTTCTAAATATTGTACCAAATTAGAATGTGACGTTTCAATACCTTTATCTGTGAAAAGGTTCATCATTAGATGTGTGGGGGGGGAAAAATTGTGACTTTATCCAAGTTTTTCATTTTGTTGTACTGCGTATTGAATGTTGACGTCTCTGCTCCATATTCTTATCTGCACCTCTTCCTTCTTTTTGGTCTGAGTTAAAAGAATTTGAAAGTAGATTTTACTCCACATGGAAAATATTTTAAAACTGAAGTTATCAGGCATTTATCAACACAGGAAGGAGTCCGTTGCATCCCGACGGCCACGTTCCCCAGCTGAAAATGTTTTCATTCTGTGCAGCTTTAAAAACAGATGGCCTCCATCTTGATTTGGCAGAAATTGGGCTCTGCTGCAACAGTATCTTTCCATTATCAGCACTCCCTCTCTAGTTGTCACACAATGAATGTTATATTTTGAACATTTTATAGCTTGGCTTTTTATTCTTGTTGATTCTGACATCTCAACACTGAACAGTATTGTGCAGCTCAGCTTGGCCATGGGAGGTAATTTTCTCTGGATCGGGGTTTATCCTGTCTGATGTGGAGATGAAATAACAGCCAAGGATTTTTTATTGAAGTTTTATAAAGACAGGAATGCAGACATGCTTAGGAGAGGGAACGGTTGAGTTTTAAGAGGGTGCGCACAGAAAGTGAAGATCTCAGAAGAGCGTTCACCCAAATTTAAAAGTTTCTTTTTTGTGACGTAAAAGCTGACAATCAATAAAATCATCCTAAAACTTGTTTCCCATATTATTTGTGCAGTATCTACTGTGAAAAACAACTGAATTGTTCAGTCAGAGATGGCAGGGAGATGCAAAAATCAAAAAAGATCTTATTATACAAAGGCTCTAAAAAGGAGAAGTCTACCAAAAAATGCACAGTATTCTTCATAAAAAACTTCAGTGAAGTCATTATTTGGGCTTTTTTTTTTTTTCAATGTGGAGGAAATAATATTTGGTCCAAAGCTTCTGAGTGTTTGCTAGAAAGTTGAACATGGGTTAAATTTTTCAGCAGCACCAGGACTCCAAGTACACTTCCAAATCTGCAACAGAATAAAAGGTTTGGAATGGCTGAGCCAGAAATAAATCTAACATACAATCTGTTAGGTCACTTAAGAAGAATGTGGATAAGAAGTTGAGTTGGAGAAACTTTGCAACGTAGATCAGCCAAATAATGATGATGGACTTTGACGACAGCAGAATGAATGGTAGCATCAAACCACAAGGTATTTTAATAAAGTAGTGGATTAGGATTGTTTTGTTTTTATGCTTAGTGGCTGATATGAAATAAAGACATGGCTGGGTTCTTTCCCAGAAGGTATCAGCTCCATGATTCAGAGCAGTTTTTAGGTCATGTGAATATTTCCACTGTTGATTTGAAATGTTGGAAGTTTTACAATATTAGTATTCAAGTAAATTAACATTGAAATCCTTATTTTTAAGTTGCCACTCCAGTTGCGGGTTGATTTCCGGTGACGTTTGCCGGATTTGTTTCCCGGCAGCTTGTTCAGGATGTGCTTCTTAGGAGCCTCAGCAGGGCAGTGAACTTCTGGGTGGAGTTGGCACAGTGTCCAGACTGTCTACCGTTGACCTTTTGGAAAAATGTTAAGTGTCTTTTCCCCTCCATCTGCAAAACACAGTGGGGAAGGTTTTGGTCTTGTTGGATGGTGAGCTTCTACCAATGGTATTTATAAAAAGCTGACATTTTGTCTTTTTTGTCATAATACAGTAAGAAAAATTAGTCAGTTTGTGTTCTTTAGAGGGTTTTTGTAAGGGTCCTAAGTGGATCAACTCTCTAGCTTTTTAAGTTTTGGAGGTTTGTCACATTTCTGAGGTTTTGTCCCGGTTGGAGTCTGTTTTAGTGAATCATTGGAAAGAACCAGGAAGCCATCCCTGGAGGTCTTTTGTCCCTTGCAGTGTTAGACTGGGGGAAAAGAGTCTCTTTTTCCGAAGTCTCCAGACATAATCGAGTTTGTGCTTTAATCCTGTGAGACGAGGAATGGGGCTCATAATGAAAAGCAGGAAGGATCCCAGAATGGGAGCGAGAGTTTGTCAGGGATCAACCGGGACGATCCGCTTTTTCAGCAGCTGTTTCCTGTTTTCAGCAGACTTTTCCAGTTGTTAGTGTGGGAAGGTGAGCGGGTTGTTTTGGACTGGACCCGGCTGGTGCCTGAGCAGGTAATCAAAATGGACTTCCTTCCACACTGTAGCTTCCCAGGGAAACTGATTGTTAATGCTGCTCTGCTCCGTGTTTGTATTTCTGCTTTGGATGAAACGGAGGAGATGGATTCGCTGAAGAAACCTCAAAATCTTGATTTAGGTTCTGATGAGATGAAAAAACTTTAGAGGTTTCCCTTTTATTCATCACACTAGCTGTGTTCCTATCACAGATATGCACAAAACTTGGAGCTGGACAAAATGGCTGAAAAAGGTATAGATAATTACTCATTAATTTTCTGTTTTAAATATCTGGAATATTGCCAAACTGGTGGCACGATCTTTCCTTTTATCCACACTTTTCACTCCACACTGCTTTTTTATTTATTTATTTATTTTATGCAATTATGTAGCACAGTGGCAAAATCTAAACAATAACACCGTTTATCGCAATAATTTTTGAGACAATTTCTCTGTGAGCTAAAATTGTAATCTTGACTGGCCCAGCGATGATGGCCGCTAAGCCTGAGAGGAGTGTTGCGTTCAGTGTTTGACAGCCAGTTGACCCTGTAGGGTTTGGAACATCCTGACTCCTCTCCCGTCCTGACGTCACCGCTGCAGGATCTCTGCGCTCTGCTCTCGGGTATTTATCTGAGCCCCCAACACGACCCGACCCAGCCGCGGCCTTCCAGAGCAGCCAGGATGGTAGATAAGGATCCCATACCGCCTGGCTGCTGACATGATGAGTCATCACATGCTGGGGTCCAACATGGGGCCATCAGTCGTCACAGACAGCATGTTTACTTATTGCTCATTCAGGCCGGGGTTCAGTTTATCTTCTTCAGGCTGGTCAGAGGGAAGAGAGTTAATTTCTGTTGAATATTCTGTTGGTTTTAGACTTTTTCCTCCTGGTTCAAACCAAGCAAACCTCTGATGGATGGAGCACAGATTTATTTACCGAAGCCTGTCGGTCCAGATTAAAGATGTTTAATGTCAGGGAGGTCAAAATAAACATGAATCTGGGAACTCAGGGGTGTCCAAAATGTGGCTTGGGGCCATTTGTGGCCCACTGAAGGATTTTGGGCGGCTCCAACATCAGTTCTAGAAATGAGCAAATCTGGTAGGCAAACATAAGTGGCAGATCTAGGCCTGTCATAGTAACACATTTTGCTGGATGATTAATTGCAATAAGCGATAATATTGTCATTTTGAGAACATTTTCAAGTACTATAACGGTAGTGGCAGTAATGCAAGAACACATCCTCAAAAATCAATGAACTTTAAATTCTGATGAACATTCACCACTGGAACTGAAAGACATGTTAAATACACAAACGACAAATAAAATGATTTATGAAGCCTTTGTACGCAAAGTTATCTTTCAGAAAATAGAGCTGGTTCAGACCAAAGCACCAAACTGAAGACTTTTGTCGTCCAATTTTTGTTGAAAAGAGAAAAAAAAATTATTAATCATTCAAATTGAAATTATTGAGCTTGTTTAAATTTATAATGCTTTTTCAGGCAGTATGTTTGTATTCAATTTTTAGCAATAGACCTGGTCAAAGTTGATCTTTTCCTTATTAGTGAACTTGCATCCCTCATATTTTTGCTGCTGGTGAAGATTTTCCTTACGCCAGCTTTTCCAGGAAGGAGTTTATATTAACATGGGTCTCCATGGTGCCTGTTGTTCTGACAGAAGATGCAGAAACTAATTTAAGTTGCTGTCATGATTTCCTTGGAATTTGCTCCATGTATTTCTCTGGAATTCACCTAAAGACCAGAAAATAACAACCAACAAAATAAAATGCCATTCACGAGACGAGGAGAGAGAACAAACCAGCAGTTAAGCCACCATGAAGGGACAGGCAAGACTTTGTTTCCTTAAGTTTTTCTCTTAAATTCAGGGTTTGTAGCTGCATGTTTGGGCTCTGGGTGGATCAGTAAAAGAATTAATCTTAATTCGTGTCTCTCCCACCACTTCCTGACTAATTACGGTTCAGCAAAAGCCAAAAAATTCTTTACAAAATAAATTAGTTGCATGTCAAACCTCGTCCTTCTTTACCGTTCTTCCAACATTGCTATTATCGTGTTATCTCTCAAAATAAACACTTGCCTCAAATCATTTTTGTTTTTTGCTTTCAGTTAAATTTACTTCTATAAATATTTTCGTTTTGATGAGTTGGAGCTCACTCACCGCTGCAGCTCTGATTTGCTTTCCTATATTATTCATTAAAGGGAATTTCCATTTCCATATTTTCATGATTCATGACGGACTGAGGAAGTCCTTCCTCTTCCACAGTCAACATAAGACAACCATGAGAGGAAAAACCTGGATTTAAATCTACCAATTAAAAATGTAATCGCTTCTTACAGTCAAAGCAACATGATGATGCTGAATAACTAGTCCAGTGCAGAAATACTCGTTTATTCACCGCTGGAAAAATTGAAATGACTTCTCATAACTTTGGTATTAAGTGTTAAGTTAATCAACATAATCAGAGGAGAAAGTAATGATCTTTATGAATTTGTCTGAATCTGCGATGATGGAGAAAACTGTAGAAACTGAGAAAGAAACGACACATTAAGTGTTGCATTTGTTTCATTTCACTGACAAATTTGCGTCGTATTTTTAAATCCGGTGTTTCTGGTATTTGAATTAATACACTTTATGGTACACAAGGAGGTAAACGTGTAGCTACGTTTCATTATTCTTGGTGTAGATATGTTGAGCTTTTATTGCAATAGTATAATTTCACAAGAAAATGTTTGAATAATTCAAGCTTTAGTGAGTCGTTTTGTTCAGTTTCAGGGGGAGAAAGCAGCTAAATTCCTGTTGGCACAGTAACTGATTTCATTTACTTTTTTTTAAAGTTAATCAGAGTTTCTAGGAACTACAGACTGGTTAAACATGACTTCTTGTTTCCCAGGAGTATAAATGTGGTGTGACACAGAGGTCAGTTTCTTTTAGCCAGTTGACTCTAACTGGACAAGGAGTCATATTTAACTTGGCACCACACACAGTTGGAGGAGAATAAGGCAGCTGAAACAAATCTCAGAGGCGCATTGTGCAGGAACTAGAGCATCTTGGAGACGCCAAGTCTCCACAACAACCATTAGCTGTTCTATTATGCAAAATTCACATTTTTGTCCTTCTATTTGGGATTCAAATGCTCCTAAAAACAGACCAAGAGCTTAAAATATACACCAGACTGCTTTTGGCAACAAGTTAATGTTTTATGATGTCTGAAAAATGAGCTATTTCAAAAACCTCCTGAATGCAACATCACAAATCAGCAGGCACTGCCCGTTACCTAGCAACCCCAGCAGAGCTCTGCTGTTACACAGCTCCAACATGTTTGGTCAGCTGGTTTTACCACTGCATTCGCTGTACAATGGCTTCTGGAAAAGACTCGTGTTTTGCTATTGACTTACCATTTAGAAACCACTTGCTGCATTCTTGTTTGTTGTACAGGAGCTTCCACTTCTGCTTCTCAAAGATTTACAGTTGTATGATTGCATATCTGCTTGCAGCCATTTTTGCATGTGAGTGTAAATGTTGAGTCGTGGGCGTGGTCAGCAGGAGCAGATTTGGATTTAAAGCAACAAGAGGCCCTTAAACAGCTCATTCTGATCTGATCAGACTAAAATCTCATTATCCAAGAATGACTGTTGTGCAAAAAATGTAACAAACATATTCGGTATAACCATAGATGTTTCTCAACCTGTTCAAAGAAGCATAGTAGGTCACTGTTAACCATTGAGATCTGAGGCTAGATTCACCTTAAACCTCTGACTGCACAACTCCTGGTAAATGTTTCACCACAATCTACTCTGATGTTAAAAGCAGAGAGCAGAATTCAAGGTGGCAAACAATTGAAAAATAAAGAGTCTCCTCCTCTTCCTCAGAGCTGCTGGCAGCTCGTCGATGGATTGCAGCGTGAGGTTTCCATGGAGCCTGAACAAAGCCATCTGGACTGAGGAATGTGGTTCGGGATTGCTCTGGCATACACGCTGCGGAGGAGCGAAAGCATAGGGGTCCTGATAAGACCCCCACGCGTGTTTGTGTGGTGTGCTGTTGGGTTTTAACTTCTCACAAACTCGCTTGTTTCCCGGGAACAAGGCCTCATCAAACAGCCTCCCAAATGAGGGAAATTGCATGTGCTTTTATCTTAGATTTGAGCTTTTGTTTTTGGGCTTAGTTTGGTTTTAATTTGTGTATAGCAAGACTTTAGTTCATTTCATTTAAAAATGAAGGTTTAAAAAAGCTCCTGGATCTTTTTAAATGACAAAAGCATGTGCTCTTAGAAAGCCATACCTCCAGAAAACAATTAAAAAAACTGAAAGACAAAAATAAGCCTATATCCTATCATGATTACGTTTCCTTCCTCTGGCAGGCTGAGACGACGGTAACCTGGAGTACATTTCCTCAAGTCAAGTTCCTCAGCGAACCGTCTGTAACGTAAAAACCAGACGTGCAAAAAGGTTTTTATGAGTAAAATCTTCTCTTCTCATTGACAGATCTGCTCCTATAAAATCTAAAAACCTATAAAATGATTCAGCTGTGATGCATGACTAACTGGTTAAAAAGTGAGGGAAGAGCAGAAATGAGGAGGTAAAAATCAGTGCGTGTTGTTGGAGAGCTTTGGGGATAATGAATAACTTGAAGGGGGGAAGGGTGTGTTTAGAGCAGCTGCTGCTGCAGAGCAGCTCAGCCTGTTCATAAAAACTTTCAATAGAAGAACCTCGACAGGACGAGGTTTCACCCGGCACGTCTTAATGCTCAGTTACCATATTTTTGCTAAAATCTGGTTGTTTTATTCATGGTTGATCACATTACAAATTAAACCCAGCAGCAATCAGACTTCTGTGAGAACAGTTTACATCCCCAAAGCGGCTCAAATGCACAGAAGAAGAAGAACGTTGACGTCACACAGCAGCGTATTGTTTACAAAAGTGCTGATGGATGGAGGCGTTTATAGATGGATTTCAAAGTTATTCAGCAACGGGAGCCAACAGCATTGTCACAAGATCATAACAAGTAGGAGGAAGCTAAGAAAAAGAAATCACAACTCCTAACGGCGTTTTGTAGAGCACTGACTGCAGCGTCTGCAGAGACGTCTGTTTGGATGTGAAGTCAGACCCAAGAGTGGTTAGATTATGGTGTGATGCGCTGCAATGACACGAACGTCTTATAAGTTCATAATTATAATTTTCAGACGTTGTTTACGTCCAAATTTACCGCATTTTTCTGGTGTAGAATTATGATGCGTCTCACATCATGACATAAAAGTCAGACGAAATGCAGCACAACACTTTAAAAACGGTGGGATGCAAATCCGACCTGCCATGGAAAAGTCAGGTACATAAAAAAACCCACCAGCGGATTTGTATTGCTATTGCTTTGTCTGTTGTCTGAACGTAGTTATTCAAAAGGTTGCAGTCTGTCATGTACAATGTTCCCCATTTATCTGAAAATTCTGACTCAAAATGAACAAAATTAAATCAACATGGTGTGGTTACAATTTTGCTTGTGGTGAGTAACCAGCAGCAGTCTGTAGACATTTCAGTCTTGTGATTTTTGTTTTGTTTTTTTCTGCAAAATTTCCTGTCATTTATTTATATTTTCCTTCCAAGCAGCCAGTTGCCTGCAATTTCTTTAAGAGGCCTTCATGGTAGTTGGGCAGTATTTTTTACAAATTTTCCATCCAGTATCCGGCTTTTTTCAAGTATCTGATCTTATTTGAAGTGAGTGGCTTCATTTGTGGGAAGATGAAAGCTAAAAATCTGAGCAGAAATTACTTCAATATAGTTTGAGAAAGAACATTTCACTTTATATTAATAAAGAGAATGTATAAAAATAAATAAAATACATATAATAAACTAAATCAATTTGGAAAATAAATGCATAAAACGATTCTTAATTGTATAATATTTGAGTTAGCTGATAGTTTGATGATTTCAGATGGTTTTCTTGGCCAAAATTAGTTCACATTTATACTTATTTTTTTTTACTTATTTTTCTTTTTAATATTTTCTTTGAAGTTATATGTATTTTAGAGAGATTTTCAGCTATTCATGATCCATTGTTCTTCTTTAACCTTTATGAATACCGGAGGTCAACTGAATATTATTGGATTGTTGTTGAGTAATTGGTGATTTATAGATTCTGTTTGGTTTTACAATGATGTGAGATTAGACTTGTTGTGGCTTGGTTCTATACAAGTAAACCAATTTAATTGTTACATTTTTCATCCACTTTCCTAGGATTTTAATTGAGTATTGGGGTGTTTTCCATTGTTTTCAATAGAATATTCTAGGGACATTAAATTATCTTTGGATTTTAGTTGTTTTGCCTCTGAAAGTTCTGTCAAAATCTACTAAATGTGATCAATAACATTAATTTGCTGTAGTTTGATTTAGTTCTGTTCAACCCTTTGTTTTTCCTTAATGTGTGTTTTCACTTTGTAAAGGATTAGTTTCCCGCTGTAAGCATGTGGAGTCACTGCTAATTAAAACCTGTTTTCTCCTGGTTTGGCTTTAAATGTTCAGGTTAAGCTGCGTAAACACCAGGTTTCCAGACATGAAGGTTTTTCTTGCTTTGAAGATATCAGGTGGCAGAAACTCAAATTTCCATGTTGTTCCACATCACATTTTCCACTCTGCTCGTAAGGATCCAAAGCTGCTGCAGCGGTTTGCAGAACCTGCTGATCAGATTGGTTGTTGTTTTCAGGAAGGAGGTTTGTTTTCACACAGATTGACCACTTCCTGGCTATCATGATGAAATACTGTTGCTCACAGGCTTTTCTCACGAGGATTGTACAAATCAGTGTACACCGGATCCAAGACAAAGGTCACAAGGTCGCAAATCTCCACTTTTTAGTGTTTTGAATAATAAATAATATTTTATGTTTATGAGCTGTTGGTCTCAGGTCCATCATAGGTTAATTTTCCAGTTAACCTCCTGATTATTCCCAGAGGGGAGTCACTCACTGACCCATTGGTGATTACAGGAATAATTTAAGACTTCGTCTTTGTTTGATGGAGATGGAAGAGATGTCCTGAAAACAGTTCCTGAACCGTTTTTGTTCTTTTTCTTTTCTGACAGAGAGGAAGTTCATGAGAACTGTGTCCGCTGGAGGAAGAGGTTCACCTTTGTGTCGAAAATGAGCGCCAACCCTCACACCGGTGTGCTGGATCCGTCCGTCTGCAGGGTGTCCGTCAGGAAGGTACGACGTCTCGAGGGAGACGATTTCTCACCTGGTGTTTTACTTTAGAGGGAGAATCACGTCAGTTTTAATACAGACTGAGGGACGATGTTATGGGCAGCTAGCTGAGCCATGCTAGATTACACACTGTGCTGTGGATTTGAACATCATATACGTGTGTGTGGATAAAAATCTGGTGTTTAAATACTACCAGGGTTTTACAGGAATGTGTTCAGGTTTCCTGTTTACGCTTTTCTATTTATTTGGATAAATAGTTGTTTTTCCCAAACATTTTACCAAAGACATGGCATAAAAAATACATCCGTTTGTACATCCATTAATTTATGTCCTTGTTTACTGATTTATTCATCATCTCACCTCCTTACTCGTATATTCACTTGTTTTTTGTTTTTTTACTGACATTAATTTGACTTCTTATTTACTTAATTACACTTTTTCTTGTTTTGCCCCATTTTTATCCTTTTACTTATCCATCTCGTTCCTGCCTTGCCTACGGCAGAAACAGTCAGGAGTTTTGACTCCGTGAATTTGTGGTGGATGTTCTGCTGGAGCATTGTGTTGACTTTCAGTCGGTAACAGCAGGTTTGGATCTATTTAGGCAAATGTTTCAGAGACATTTTAGTGCAGATGCTAAATCTTTCAACCTGCTCATTAAACTCCACAGCAGGAGTCGTGTGTGTGTGTGTGTGTGTGTGGTGTGTGTGTGTGTGTGTGTGTGTGTGTGTGTGTGTGTGTGTGTGTGGTCTCAGCCTTTGATTTGATTGAAGGCCTGTAATGGGAGGCTGACTTAATCAGAACTGAATCACTGGGTTCATTACTGTCTTCCTGTTTTCCCTGCAGGAACTGAAAGGAGGAAAAGCATATTCGAAGGTAAGAGTTTCTGTCTGCCTTCTATAAACGTATAGAAACAGTTACAGATGGGCCCGTGTCCCCTCCTGTAAACCTTAATGTCATGTCACGTAAATATTAGCATTTCTCGCTGCGCTTTCACGAGTAAGATCTCCTGCTGGGTGCAAACATGAATCAAAAACCTGTCCACCTTGGACACACGCTTGCCTGGAAGCTGGGAAAACATCCTGGCAGCTCCTCTCTGAGCGTGACGCCTCCCAACAGATGAGTCGCGTCTCATGAATGCAGCGAGGTCGATCCACGCCTGGACCTGAACTCACGCCGATTCCTGGACGATGTTGCACGACAGGAACCGCTTCCTCTGTTTCTGCCCATTCTCCTTTTGGATTTCCTTTAGTTAAATTTACTCCACTTCCCTCCTTAGAGGTTGCACCTATGAAAACAGAAGCTCTGCTAAAGAAGGGGAAACCTGGGGGAAGAAGAATGGGAACCATCAACTTTAGCCCAGTTGATTGGGATAAAACAGAAAGCACAGCGTGGAAAACGGGTCGATTCCACCTGGCATGTTGAAGTTAAGGTTGAGCAGATGAGGGTCTTATCTGAGGTATTTGTGTCAACGCTGGAATTTAGAAACGCCTGACCTACACTTCAGAGGTCAGAGGTTTTAAACTGAGCAGCAAGCTTCACATTCTTGGCTCGTGAGAACTTTGACAGGGCAGGATTTATCCGGCAGTTTGATGTGGAGGAGCAGATTGGGATCGGGGTCTCCTGCTTTGTCATCGGGATGAAAACTGAGCTGTGAAAATCAACGTTTTTATAAGACTTATCTTGAGTTTTCTTAGAAGTCCAAGACTTATCAGCATCTGCTGATGTTTGTCTTTGTTTTTGACCTATCGATATTGATGTAAGTAAAACTGGGCCGATTATTAAATGTTTTCGGAGCCAGTTTTATCTCTTAATACCTAAATTTTTACATCCAGTTGTACCGAACCATTACTTGTGTTTTTTATTTATTTTTTTGGTCAATGAGATGTGAAATTAATTAGATAAATGTGGGTATGATGCCAATTAGATTTACTTGGCACTTAAGGAATGAAAGGCTTTTCATATCCAGTAAGTTGATTATTTTATTGATATTGCTAATGCTCAAACAAGAATTTGAGATTGAGTCAAAATATAAGCTTATACAACTGTTACTTTTTCATTATGAATGTTATAAATTTCATATAGAAGCGACGTATCGAGTCGTGACTCATCCGAACAGCTGCTTTTCTTCTTCTACTGTAGATTAAATACAAGATGACAGACGCTGTCCTCACTGCTTCGCCAGATTATGTTATACAAACCAGACACTGCAAATGCTTTGAAGGGAAATTAGTCTCTTCACTTAGTCTGAGCAGAAAAGTAACGTGTTCCTATTTAATTCCAGATTTAACATGAAAAGTGACAAAGTTCCACCTTTTAAAGACATCTTCAATGTTAAAAATAAACTGACGTGGTTCTTTTCGCTCCCTGTCATGAGCTAAAACTAGAAGCGTTGCTGTTAACGAAGTGAAATTACTCTGGCTGCTAAACACTGGGTGTCACAGGATTCTCCCATTTTGTCACCATGTGCCTGAAATAGATGGCAGCGAAAGCCTCCATTAGTGAATCTAGATTTAACCGGGTCCAAACTCCTCTTCCCCCTCCTCAGCTGGGCTTCACAGACCTCAACATGGCCGAATTCGCCGGTTCCGGCTCCACGGTGCGCTGCTGTCTGCTGGAGGGATACGACACCAAGAACACGCGGCAGGACAACTCCATCCTGAAGGCAAGATGGCGGACGGACGGACAGCATGAAAACCGAGCCTGTATAAAACATTACGGCCTCGTTTATAGTCACCAGTTTGAACAGGAACCAATTTAATCTCTACCATGTCAAACTGATGACGGAGATCAATCTGGACTGGCTTTCTGATGTTGTTTTTTATTTAGAGGGCCTGAACATGCCTGATTATAAAGGTAAAATGCCGTGGCAAGATTTTTTGGGATTTTATGTGTTATGTCTGCTAAAGCTCCAGTTCGTAACTTTTATGACAAAATTTAAATATTTGTTAAAATTACGTCATGGCAGATGATTGATTACAAAAAAAATCTTTATCTTCTCCCTGTTCCCAGTACTGACTAGCATTAGCATCAATGGAACCAGTTGTGGTAGGAGGAGGTGAGTGTGAGTGATTGACAGCGCTAAGTCCCTCCTCCTGCCTCTGATTGGTTGTTTCTGAATGTGTGGTATATTTCTGTAGTTAGATGGTCTCCATCCATTCAGGGAAGAGTCTGGGGCTCTGCAGCGCCACCTAGATTTCACCAGTACAGTCTGCTCTGAAGTCAGTCCGGTCACAGGAGCTTAATGCATGTTCAGGTTTATTCTGCAGTTTCACTTTCTTTGACTAGACCGTTTTGTCTTCTAAGAAACAAATTTCTGCTCTACACAAAACCACATGAGCTGATGTTTGACAAAAATGATTAAAAAACAACTTTTATGATGTCAGGAAAGTGAAATGGAAGAAGTTTCTTCAACTGAGCCGTTGTTTTTTATGTTTTTGCACCTTACAGGTGATCATCGGAATGACTCTTCTTTCTGGAGATCCGTGCTTCAAAACGTAAGTAGGAGCATGAATTCAGTTTTTCTCTAGAGACTCTGAATAATGATACAAATCCTTCCTGCTACCTTTTTAAATTAACATTTTAAAGTCATTGAGTCCATTTAGGTGTTATTTTACTGTTACCCCTACAGGTGTATCTAAAGCTTTTACAGAACTTGTTGGTTCTGCTGACGGCCTTCGTTAATCTGATCTCAGATTACACCAGGCGTCTGCGGAAAATAACCTGCAAATTTTATGTTTTTATATGTAGTTTTACAGTGACTAACAAGAATTTACTTGAAATTAAACTTAACTTGCTCGTTTCTCTCTCAGAAATGCATTTTGTTTATTGAAACACCAAATCATCAGTCATCCTGTGAATCCAGTTGAAGAATCAAACCAGTCCAGATGTTGATGTTTTGAATTATTCAAGAGCAGAAAAGGTTTCTGGTTCTGGTTCTTCCTGGGTCTGTTCTGGTCGAACACCTCAGTAACAACTGATCCAGTGTGAGTTTAGTGAAGCAAAATGGAGACATGCAGTTTTCTGACATTTCTTTTGTGTCTTTTTTTTAAGATTTAAAGGCAACAATCAGATTTTCCTTTTTAAAAGCGTATAATCTGAAGCATTTGCTGAAACAATGACTCATTTTTTCCTTCGTATCTGTTGAGGCGCAGCCAAACGCAGCAGCTCCCTCAGCTCCTTTAATCTGTTCCAGGCTGATAAAGCTGTTTTGTTTTTCCCCTCTGCAGCGCTCCAAGCACAGCAAAGTCCATCTCCATCCCCGGACGGGAACACACCCTGCAGCTGGACTGCAAGGGGGAGGGGACGGCCGAGGGAACCGGGCCAGCTGGAGGGGTTTCTCTGGGCCGGGCCTCCAAGCCTCGGCCTTCCATCATCAGCTCGGGTGGGAGTCGCTCCTCAAAGCCTCACGTTTCAGCAGAAAAGCAGAGAAACTGCTGTTTTCAGCCAGGTTTCACTCTGACATGGAGTTCAGTAGAGAAGAAGCATAGTTACTGAAAGGTCATCAGAATTGACCTCAGGGAGCAAAATAACAGAAACTGAAAGTGAGAAAGCATTTCTGAAATGTTTAATGGAGAAACACTAGAGCTATAGCATGTATTTATTAAACAAACCAAAACATAATATAGATGCAATATCCTTCATTATTATGTTTGAGTCCATTTATTAACTTTTTGATCAGTTGATGTTCAGCTGCTGGCAAATTACCGCACTTCATAATCCATAATAATAATCCGTAAACTCTCGTCTGCACAGTGGCGTCAGCAAAAAGCAAAAGTTTGGCTGAAACGGCAGAGTCAGTTATTGTTCATCAATAATTTACTACATTTTCAGGAAATGATCTTTTGTTGAGTATTCATTACGAAATAAATTTAAACATAATCACAACTCAATGCTTTGACCTTTTTGAATTCTCCACCTAAAAGGCAAAAAGGATGAAAAAAAACTATGACTAGCATTAATAAACCTAATCCAAAACTAAATAATTTTAAACTAATGATGGCTAATAAAAAGTGGAACCTGTCCACGCAGGTCTGATGTTTATCTTTCAGTCTTTGGACAGCAACTGATTGCAGTAGAAACTAACAAACACACTTCAAAAACTAATTTAAATCAACTCAGCCAGACGAACAAAAAGTCACAACGAAATAAAACTAAAACTATTATAACCCTGATGTAAACAAAGCTTTGGTAGAAGATGCAGAAATGTTTTGTTTACGGTGAGAAAAGGCATCATCAACGTCCCATACATGGCGGGATGAGTGGCTGCATTAACCTTTTCATTATGTTATTATGGAAAAGAAAGAGGAACTGACTCTGCTTAAGATTGAAACCTTCTTGTGTTGAAGTCAAACAGTACTTAAAGTTTTATAGTGAACAGAGTATTTATTTTAACGAGCTGGATAGAACCGGGCCGGTTCTCAGTCTGGGTTCTGCATTCCTGAGGCTGATCGCTGGTTGTTCCCACCCACACTGAGCTGACTGATCCGTTTGCTCCTTCAGGCCTGCTGGACGACTCCGAGCCCAACCAGAACCAGTCCGGTCCGCCAGAAGTCTTCCAGTCTGGTCATTCTCGTAACTCCAGCTACGCCAGCCAGCAGAGCAAAATCTCAGGTAGGAATCCCACTAGCAGGTCCGACGCCTCGGTTCTGTTGGTAAATACTGGACTTCCTGAAGAACCTGGAATCGTCTGAAAGGCAGAAATGTGTAAAAGGTCTGGATTATAAAAATAAAACAACAAAAAAACCCCGCTCAATTTCTAAAAACAAAGTACTTTTATTTAAATGTATAAATATGTAAACTATACTCCATCTTTGATCATCAGTTTCAAGTTATTGAAAGACTGTCTCAAAATCCACAAATAAATGTTTCATTACTTTTTTGTGTTTCTAAACATTAAATACAATTTGTAAAGTTGAAATGTCAGCAAGCATTGAACAACCGTAATGTTGTATTTAACACAGATGCTACAAATAACAAAGTGAAATTACTCTGGCTGGGAAACTTTTGTTGCATTTTAGATAATAAAAGTTTATTTTCTTATTTAGGTTGAAGTAGGCAGATGTTGCACGCTGCAAAAGACAACAAAGTTTATGATGATGAATTTCACTGCATTTCAGCAGAGCTAAGATTTGCATTAAAGAAAAAAAATCCTAAAAGCTGAAACATAAAATGTTTTGATGAATAAATTGAATTCGGTTGAAGTGTGCAGAACAAGGTAAGTACAGAAAAAATAAAGAGAAACATGATCTGAAGTGAAAATACTGAATGCAAACCAGAAAATACTGAGCAATTATTAGAAATAATAAATAAAATTGTTTAACGCTGTCAGAACATTAGTTTAAATCTTTACTTTCTCACTGTGTAGAATAATGTAATTAACCCACCATGTCACTAAATTAAAAACAGATTAAATATTCCAGCGCTACGCCCACTTTTTTATGTATTTTTTCTTTTTGTTACGTTTTTGTGGTTTTTTTTAAAGGTCTACAGAAAGTTTTACACATTTTGCAAGATGTTTATAATGTGAACAACTTCGTATTACATCTTGCCAAACAAACAACAAAAAAATTGAAAATAAATATAAACCCCGATCTCCTGGTCTGATTTCTTCTTCTTCTGCCGTCCTGCAGGCTACAGCACTGAGCACTCCTGCTCCTCCAGCCTGTCGGATCTCACGCATCGCAGGAACACCTCGACAGGAAGCAGCGCCTCCGGAGGCCTCTGCTTCACCGCAGACCCGCCAGCAGAGGGCGACAAGGACGCAGGACGTCCGGAGAGACCCCCTCGCCCCCCACGGCCTGTTCTGCCCCCAAACCGACCCCTGAGGTACACACTGAGAGGAGAGTCCTAAAAGCAGATGAAACAAGGGATGCTTAATTAACGTTTTAATTAACTGTTTATTGGACGATTTTCCCATCGTGAATCTTAAGTGCTGCTACAAGCCGGCTTTGATGAACGTGAATCCTCCCAAAATGTCTTTTTTTTTTTTTTTCCTGGTTCAGTTTAAAAAAAAAAAGACATTTATTTGCTTTATAATGCAGAGATGCACAAAATTATAAGATTATAGATGTAATTCTGCAACTAATGATTAATTTTGTAATCAATAGAATTAGCTCATTCTGCAGAGTTTTTATTTAACCACTTAAACTTTCATATACAATGTTAGAAATACATTAAAAATGTGAATAAACAAATATAGCTCCTTATTTTATCAGTTCCTACACCAGGTATGCCTCAACAGGTTGGCGCTACCTCAGCAGCTAGCGGCTGCAGCCTCATGGTGTTTGTTCTGTACTTCAGGAGGAAGCAGGACTCGGTGGAGAGTCACCCCACCTGGGTCAACGACACTCGCATCGATGCCGACGACATCGTGGAGAAAATCGTCCAGAGTCAAAACTTTGCAGATATCAACAACACCGAAGGTACAGAGAGAGCGTTTCTGTGGTTGGAGACTCAGAGGAGTCTCAGCAGCGTTTGCAACACAGTTTAATCTTTCCACACCATCGCTGGAGGGTTTTCGATATGAGGGTGGAGCGTGTCCCAAATGTCACAACTCTGATGAAACCCAAACGTTCAACCCGCTGAACTCCGCCTGTTGCAAGACTTCTCAAACAAAAGTCATCCAGTTTGAGCCGATCCAGTCCAGTCTGTGCTCAGCATGGGTGACAGCAGAGGCTTAGTTATAAAATAATGGCTCCATTTTAACTGAAACCTTTGCTTTTAAACTTTCTCTGAGGAAGGTTTACATCTAAAAATGTATGGAAGCACAGAGCGGATATTTTTTGCATATACTCAGTGTTTTATTTCCAGATAAGTTGTCTGATTCATTCCTTGAAAATGCTTATCGAGATCATCTGAAGGTACGATTGTGTGTTGAGCCTGATTCTTCAAGTTTTTCTTGAGATCAACTCGTTTTCTCGAGAAAACATCTGGAAATTATCCCAAGAAAATCATTGGGAAAAGGTTCATGCAAAATGTCCGCTCTCTTCTTCCTCTGGTCACTTTTCTATGAAGACCAGTTGGAAACCAGCTGGTTTCCAGTGAAACCAACTCTGGTTTCACTGGATTTTATTTAGGGGCATCAAAGTAAGGGAACCGAGTACAAATGGTCACCAAAGATGGAATGTTTTCAATTGTAAAACTGTAAAAAAAAAAACTTCATCATGATCTTTTCACGTCAGTATTTACTTTAGGAAAATGTTCTAGGTGTCTGAGCACGTTAGCAGGGTAATAAATGCATCGTTGCGTGTAAAACATGTTGGTTGCAACCTTCAGTGACCCAACAGATTAGAACCTCACCAGAGAGAAACGAAAGCTTTAGAAAAGCCTCTGCAGTGAAATATGCTAATTCCAGTTTCCCTGCTGGTTTCTGTCTGTTTCTGCCCTCCAGACAGCAACCTGCGCCTGTTCGTCAGCAGAGACGGAACCACGGCGCTCAGCAGCATCCGACTGGGAAACAGGTGACACTTTTCTTTCATAACCACCAGATAGCAGATGCGGCTAGAGCTCTGCGGCTAGAGCTCTGCGGCTAGAGCTCTGCGGCTAGAGCTCTGCGGCTAGGCTAGAGCTACGTTGCTAGAACTCTACGGCTAGAGCTAGTTGCTAGAACTCTGCGGCTAGAGCTACGTTGCTAGAGCTGAATTGATGGCAGTTTCTTTAACTTCTTGGTTCATTTGTTCTGGTTTCTTTGTGTTTTGTAACTATGCAAGTGTCCATCCGTTTGTCCATCAGTTCTTTTGTCCGTCCATGCATACATTCATAAATAAAATGACTAAAATAATAATAAATCTCATTCAAATTAACTGACATCTGAGAAATGTATGGATTTCTGACTTGTAAAAAGTTAAATGTGGATGTTTTTTCTGTTTTTCTTTCCCGTTTTTGATTTGAAACGATTCCAGCAGAAACTTCAGGGCTTTAAGCCGCTCCTTCACAGATTCTCATTCTGTTCTTGTCTGCAGGGTTTCTGCCGGCGGCTACGAGCCGGTGGTGATCGAGAGCCACTAACTGGCTGCCTGCTGTCTCACTGGTTTTACTGGAGCTTCAGCTGGTCTGACGCCATGAGAGGAAAGCCTACGTCCGTTTGCACTTTATGTCCAGTTCGTTGCAGCATTGGCCTGCACTCTGTTAAAGCTGTATCTTTGTGATGTTGAAGGGAATGCACAAAATGCTCCTCACTGTGTGTGTGAATATGTTGCAGGGATTTCCAATGAAGACGTTCAGAGGTTTCAGATATCAAAACCCTTTTGTCTGCAGCTTGTTGTTAAAGTGAAAGACGATAAATAAGATGAGAAAAGATCAAGAGAGGAACAATCGACTGTTTAACAGAATAGGAAACAAACAGCCACCAAAATAGTTGGTTTTCCTGTCGACAGGAAAACTTTCTCTGATTTTTTGTTTAATAAATCAGGAGTGCAGCTCTGTGACCCGATCAGGGGAAACGTCAGAGGGCTGCGAAAAGCTCAATCCGCAGATTTAAAACTGGCAGTTCAGCGTTTTTCCATCGATTTCTCCTCCCTTCAGTCAGGAAACCTTGTTGCTTTTCTTGCAGCCGAAACGTTGCCACTATGTTTCCTCCAGCACAGTATCAGGGCCATCGTAGAAAAGAAATTAACAAGTTTTTACAATAAACTCAAAGTTTCTAGAAAAAACAAGAAACTTTCTGAACTCCAAAAGACAAAAAAATTGTGAGAAAAATCTAAGAAATTTCCAAAGTGTTTTTTTTTTTAGAAAAAAAACTTACAATTTTTAAAAATTAAAATAGTTTTATTGTTTATTTGAGATTAATCTAAATTTTTTCCTTTTTTTTCTAGAAAGTTTCTGAGTTTAATCTCAAAATTTCAGTTATTTTCTAGCAAGTGTTAAGCTTTTCAAACTCAGAAATTTTGAGATTAATCTCAGAAATTTTCTTTTAAAAACTGAGAAGACGTTAGTTTTTTGGCAGAAAGCTGCTCCTTTTTTCTATCTGCGATGGCCCAACCACTCATTACCTACTTGAATCAATGAGGAAAGGCTTGAATCACTTCTCCTGATCTGAATCTTTTCATTTATTTCTGGTTTTCTTTGTGGCCTCAAACACTCAGCAGCGTCTTCGATTTCTCCTAAATGTCAGTGACGTTCCTCTAAAATCCTCGCTGCTAATCTGTAATCCTGCTGGTTTGGGTTCCAGATTTACAGCTGAGCAGCAGCGTTTCACTGGAACGGAATCAAAAATACTTGGATTCAGTGGGAAACCTGCACTTCAACACTAAAAGTGAAACTAAAAGCTTGGGATAAACGGTGATGTCGTCCTCCCTGTCGATCAGGGGAATCTGTGCCTTTAAGTTTTCTCTCTAATGAGCCGAACGCATCATGAGAGCAGCCGTAGGATTTGTGCTTGTGATGGTGAGGGGAGAAATATTCAGCTTGTTTTTGTTTTTTTTTTCCACACGCTGCTTCATTTCCATGAAGGATTAACCAGAAGAAATCGGTTCTGCTCGGCTGGACGAGCCACTTTTCTTTGGGTCCAGCTGCAGAGAAACGTCTCCTCTGGAGAATTTTCTGTTCAGCTCTTTGCTGCCCCCTGGTGGGGCGACGACATGTTTACTGTGACGTTTACAAACGTGACTGAAATGGGAAAAATGGAGTAAATGTCACTGAAGGCTCCAAACAGAAAGGAAGTGATTGTTCAGGACCAGCTGGCTGGTTCGGCTTCGTCGCTTCTTTTCCTGCAAATGATCTGAAAATGGTAACAAGCTTTTAGTTTGTTTAGAAGTTTAAAATCCACTTTTTGTCATTGTTAGAAGCCCCTAAAGTATTCTTTAAAGCTCATACTCGTACCGTTTCTAAGTGAGAAAATGTTTGTTCAAAAGCTTATAAAACGATGCCGCCATCTTTTCTAAAGGTTTAAAAAGTGAAGATTTTTCATTTTTTTCTTCTTCTAATTTCTAGAATTTAAAAAATGACTTGTAAAGTCTCCCTGCAGCCGTTAAATCTTCTGCTCTACAGAAAAGTTGGGTTTTAATCCTTGTCATGTGACCCTTTCAGTTTCTTCCTGGTTTCCGCTCCAGTGCAGCGTCTGTCCAGCATCGCATGCTAAAGAATCGCACCGTTAGTTTTTCTCACGTTTTGGGGATGAACCACTGAAAGTTTAGTCTCTTTGGGTTTACATCACCTCCTCGTTTTGTTTTCTGTTAATTCATCTATTTAAATATTTTAGTTTTTTTCCTCTGGAGGTTGTTATAAGCTATGCACACACCTCGCCTCCCTGAGCTTTTGTTTTTCAGTTCAGTGATTCTAACCAAGGATTTTATTATTACTAATTTAGTTTGACTTAAATTTTATAGAAAACACAGTTGGAACTGAATTTTCAGTTTCCAAATAGTTTATTTTTATTTGTATTTTTTGTCCAACATATATTTGCGCAGAAATGACATATAAACAATAAAAATGCTAATCTGAATTTATGTCTGATTGTTTTTCTTGGAATCTGACTGATTTGTTGTTTGTTGTAATATTTGAAAGGAATTTTTTTTAAATCACAAGATTAACAAAATAAAAAAAATGTTGGCTTTGAATTGAAAAAGCTGCAGACTCGGAAACTGCAGAAGAGGATTATAGCTGAAATTTTGACGTCTGAGAAATAAAATCAAAATAATGTGAAAAAAATACATTTTGAACAAAATGTTAATTTTGAGGAAAAAGTCAAAATTCTGAAGAAAATTTATTTTAACAAACTTCTAACAATAATTTAGAAAAGATAAATAAAAACCTAATTTTGTTCTCACCAACCACCAGCAGAGGGCGCTATACACAAGGTTTTGTGAAATTGGTAAAAATCCATCATAAATTTTAACCTTGATCTGTTATGTTTTTGTCTCTTTAAAAAAAACAAAACAAAGCTGAACATACAGAGATTACGGTTGGTTGACTTAAACATGTATAAAGATGAAATAAATTTAGATTATTAAGGAAAGTTGATTAAATGCACTAATCATGTTGCTGATTCATTGGGGATTTTTATAAACCCATAATTCCTCTGGGGAAATTCTCACAAAATTTGAGATGGTGATCAAAGTCATCAAAACTAAAGCATGTAATGTAGTAATGGAGCTAAATTAGATGATGAAATATTAATATGAGTTCAGTCTGCAGTTTGGTATATGAAGCAAGATTAAAAGCTTTTTTTTTTGTTTTTTTATTTTTTTTTTGAAATGCAGAAATTAAAAATGAACAAAAAAAATCCTAAAAACAGATGGTATTCTTAAAATACAAACTGATCATTTTTAAATAACTACTGTACACCTTTTTCATTCTTTTTCAGTTCCTAACACAGTGACCTAAATGCTGCTTTTATTGCTGCAGACTCACTAAATGTCTTATTTTCTCAAATAATTATCTGGCAAATATTTCTTTAATGGAGAAAACACACTTGCATGTTAACTTGCACAAGAGTTCAGCAAAAGTTCCTTCCAGTTTCATTTGCTTTGCTTATTTATGCATGAAAAAATACCATTTTATCTCCACTTCTGTTTAAAGTGAGCAGATTCAGACTTCTCAGAACAGTCTCGCTGTTCAAAGAGAAGAGGACTTGCAGATTTATCGGATTTGATGCGACTGGTCCCAAAGGAAGAGTTTCAAATAACCGAAGATTTGAACTTTTGAACCCCGATTCAAGTGTCAGAATCATCAATACGTATCAATTATGTTGATTGATGTTCCAGTTATAATGAATCAGAAGTCTAGATTTTAAGGATCTCAATGTTTTGGCTTATTTTTAGTTTTCTGGAAGTTTGCTCCAGATTTGTGGTGCATAGAAGCTGAATGCTGCCTCTCCATGTGCCGTTCTGGTTCTGGGGATGCAGACCAGAACCAGAGGAAGAACACCTGAGGTTGCTATGACAACCGCAGGTCTTTAACATATGGTGGTGACACTAAAACACGCAGCTAAAGATAAACGCATGCATGAGTTTCTCTACATCTGGAACATTTGTCCTTTAATCCTGGAGATGTTCAGGTGACAGAAGGCCGACTTTGTAACTGTCTGCATGTGGCTCTGAAGGTTCACTGCGTTTCATCTGCTGATCAGAGCAGACCTTGTGGCTAACACCTTAAAGTGATGACAGCTTTGGACATTTTGATCTTAATGTTCAGACAGTCTCTGTAACTTGCAGTTAGGCTGAGCTTTGACAGACGTGCGGCGTTTCGGGGAAAGTTTGCAGATTAAATGGCAAACGAACGGAGGATTTGTTTCCGGGTGGAAGCTGAAAAGCGGCAGTAACTGTAAAAGTACAGAAGCTAAATTAAATCCATAGAGCAAGAATGGAAAACCCGTGACAGAATGAGGATTTTACCACTTAAAACGGAAGTTTTTCAGCGTATTTAATCTTTGCATGTGTTTTGGATTCCAAATATAGAATAAATTAAAGATATTTACTGGCTTTTAGTTCACATAAAAGAGCCTTATTTTAAAACTTTAATATATAAATTTTTTTTTTGCTTTGCCTCTGTATTTTATCCCTCATTAAAAGCTCATCTGTTTCGGTTATTACACTGCAAAAGCAAAATCTGATTTGAAAACCCAATGAAACGATGAAAACATCCAAACAGTTTGCATGCACTGCAAAAAGGCAAAATTTAACCAAGCATTTTTTCTCGTTTCTTAGAAACTTGAAATAAGACAAAACTAATTTACAAGTAACTTTACAGAAAGAAGTGGGCA
The DNA here is from genome assembly GCA_911649635.1 of Poeciliopsis gracilis. Taxonomy (NCBI): domain Eukaryota; kingdom Metazoa; phylum Chordata; class Actinopteri; order Cyprinodontiformes; family Poeciliidae; genus Poeciliopsis; species Poeciliopsis gracilis. The sequence continues at coordinate 3,254,879 of CAJVRI010000715.1, forward strand.
CTTGTAAGTAAATAACTCATTAATATTGATGAAAACATACTTGTCCCACTTGTAGATTAATTTAAGTTTTTCCATGCAATAAGTAAAACAATCATAAAGGGAATTATTGACTTATTTAAAAAAAGATCTTATATCTAGCTGAAAAGTTACTTGTGAGTTAGTTTTGTCTTATTTCAAGTGAACTAAGATGTTTGTATTGGATCCAAAAAATCCTTGGTAGGATTCTGTGTTTTTGCAGTGCATTCAAGGTAAGATAAACCCATTTTTATAGAACATTTCAGGAATAAGGCACAAAACGACAACCAAGCTAAAAACATTTCACCAAAGTGATAAAATATGGCAAAAAGACAACAGTTTAGATGAATGTGTTGAAATCAATTGTTGGTTCCATTTATGCAGAATGTAATGCAGATACAGTAAAACACTTGGCAGTGAAAGTGAACCTAACGCCTAAATATACAAAACGCCACTTGCTGCGACTTGCTGCAACTGAAACCCATAAAAATGTCTCATCTGGGTCTAAGAACGGTGGATCTGTGGCGCTCAGCGGGTCTCGGATTCGCTGAGATAAGCAGGCCTGCTCAGGGTGAACTTCGCTCGCAAACCTTTTCTGATGCTGAAAGTCGGGAAACTGAAATTCAGAAGTTGGCGAGCAGACGGCTGTCACTCACTAAAAGTGGCAGAGGCAAACTGCAGAGTTGGCTCGTTTGGCAGAAGCTGCCATGTGTGTGAGGAAGTGTTTGGAGCCACTCTACAGGAAACAGAAGAAAGTTAAAAGTTTCTTCTTATGCTGAAACGCAAGAGAAACAAAACAAAGCGGATTCTTTGTGTTTGACATTAAACCACAGAGACGGTTTCAGACAGACCCGCTTTGGTTGGTTCGGTTTCCATTCTGGGCAAAGTAGGAAGGATTGCACCACTGAAAACGGTTTAAAATATCAGATCTTTAATCATGAAAAAGCTTCATGCTCTAATGGCACAAACAGTCTTAGTCTTCAGCTGTTCTTTGAAACTTTAAGTTTTGTTTTGGTTATTTATTCTCCTCAAGATTTAAACTAAAACACTGAATGCATCATCAGTCCCTGTTTGGAGCAGCATCACTTCCTACACTGCAAAAACAGATTGGTTGGAGGTTGTAGTGCAAAAACCTTAGTACACTTAAAATAAGAGAAAATTAAGTCAAAACTAACTTTTAAGCAACATAAGAGCTTGTTTCAGGTCAATATTTCCTCAACATTTATGAAAAAGTTTTAGCTCAATTGGTGGATTCACTTATAACAGATTCTTCCAGTTTTAAGAGAAATAAATCTGCCAATGTAAGTAATACTGTGCATCTATAATCAATAATTATTGAATGAAAACAAACTTATTTATCATGCTGAAACATTTCTTTTTAGTTAGTCTTAAATGGCAAACGAACGGAGGAGAAAATCCGAGACCCGCTGATCCAAAATGTACTAAGACATTTGCTGTAGAACCTGGAACAAAAATACTCGGTAGGATTTGGTGTTTTTGCAGTGGTGCTGAATTTCCCCACTGTGGGCCAATAAGGAATATTTGCTATTCTGATATCCTTTAGAAATGATAAGTGCTTATTTTTCACTGTAAAACCCTAAGATGTAATTTAACCCAGAAGTATAAACGTACTGCATGTGGGATATAAAAATCGGATCTAATTTCTGCTTCCTGGGGATGAATTAAGATTATTAAAAGGTTTTATTTATTGTTTCACCAGAAACCTTCAATTTTCCTGTTTCATTTTCCCTTTTTTGATTAACATCAAGTTGTCATGAAACGCCCTTGCACATGCCAACACGTCAAAGTCAGCAATTATTTCCAAATGAACATTATTAATATTGGATGAGTCAGCTTTAATAAGAGACACTTTCCTTTTTCTTTGAAATAAATTTCTTTGATATGATTAGTATTTCCTTTTCTAGCCACGGTGACGCACCTGCATCAGTATGTGCCATATCGCTCTTTGTCAAATTTCACACATTTTTTGCTTTAATCTGCAATTTTTTCCTGGTTTCTTTGAAGTGTGAAGTGTCACTTACATGCAGAAGCATTTAGGTGTGAATGACTCAGTAAAAGAAAAATTGCAAATCTCTCCTGGAATGATTTTACTTTCAGCGATTAGTCATCAGAGAATATTTACGGCGTAGGTGAAGCTGAACAAGTTTAAGCTACTTTGTGTTCTCATGCATTTAGGAGAAACTTCACATTTATAGTTTCTAAATTGTCCAAAAAAGGTCAGAGCTGAACGCTGTTTGTACGTTTATGCTCTTCCATTTGCTGCTTCTAAAAACAGCCCAAGCACTTGAGAAACGTACCCAGGCCGGGTTTTGGAAGTGAATTACATTTTTTTGTTGTCTGGAAAATGAACCATTGCAAAAAATCATTTGGAATGTAACAAATCACTAGGAACTGCCTTGTTACCGAGCAACCCCAGGAGAGTTCCACTGTTACCTAGCAACCAGGACGGTTAGTCAGCTGGTTTTACCAGTGTATGAGCTGTACAGGACATGTGTTTTGTTGTTGATTTACAAGAAAACATATGATTTGTTGATGATCTGTTTGAAGCTCTTTTCACGTGAAAGCGTAAACATTGGGATCCATCCTAACCTGTTCAGGGAAGCATTATACGTCAACTTCAGTATTTTCCATCATGAGAAAACTATGTTGGAAATAATTTATCATTTTTGAGCTTCAGTGGGGGAGTTGTAGGGGTGCGTTTAAAACACACGAATTGTGCATACATCAAAACATAAACAGAAAAAACATTTGCAACAAAAACACGCTGCAAACACAAAATGATTCTTTCAGATAAAACAGCAACAAAAACCTACATTTAACAAGAATACAAACATAAAATGCAGAAAGCACAGAATAAAAAGTGTGAATCACACACTTTTTAGTTTCCATTGACTAGATAATCGCGCAATTTGACATTTTGAAAATAAATTAGCTTAATTGAAATCCACCAATTTCTAAAACAAAACAAAAACAACGAGTTTTTTGATTTATAAAAAAGTGCTGGCGCCAGGATGAGGTAGGGAATCACATGAACAACAACCGAATGTTGGCTCTCGTGCGAACCGTGAAGAAGACGATGTATTTGGAGGGTTGAGGAGCGGTATGTTTTTTAATGACTTATCAGGTAAACAAACCTGTTCATGCGTGCTTTTCATTTCATTTCTTATTTTATGGAATACCAGAATTGTGAAATTTTGTTTTTTAAAGATTAGTGGAACATTGATATTATTTTCATACGTTTGTAATAAAAATCCTACGACTGTTCATCAGAGTTGCTTCCAAATACATTATATTTTTTATTTCCTCCAATTCTTTCTACATTTAATGATATTCTGAGGGAAAATTTAAATATCTTCTAATCTTTCTTCAAGAAATATTGTTTTAAATCAAAGCAACAGAATATTTACATTTTTATTAAGTTGGTCTGTTCTGTCTCTCCAGAAGCCAGAAAAATTTCATGTCATAGCTTTGTTAATTATTGGTGCATAACCCATCAGAGCTCATTTTAAGTTAAGAATATCTTGCTTTCCTGTGTGGGAAGTCAGCCATCATTCAGCAGGGGGATTACTTTCACTCTTCATTATCTATTTACCAGAACAGGAAATGGCTGAGACCCCAAAGGCAAATACAGAAGTTTGATTCCTGGTACTGTGGAGTAACATCTGAGAAGCATTTCCTGTTATTGATTCCTGATTCTAACTGTACCAGCCTCAACCCAGACTGGTACAATTTTACTATTTTGGTGGTACTCCAAATTTAAACGGCATCTGGTCTTTGTGCAGTAGACTGAACTGAATTTTCTGAATGAAAAAAACCACCTGTCCAAATCTTGAACTCGAGATTCATTTGGTGAAAATTTGTGCAAGTTTGAAAACTATTTTGTCAGTTAGTTCAGCAATTAGCAAAATATGGTAGTACATGCATAAGATCATAGAAATTAAGTAGAAAAAACTCTTCTCTTGTAACTGTTCAATTTTACTCCTGATTATATAAATTTGATTGTTATTTATTCTTTGTTTTCATAAACTGGGTTCTTACTGCAGTTGTCTTTCTAATGGCCAAGTTGTAACAAGTGGGGCTCAAGGAAGGAAACCGAGTGAACCTCTGACAGGATCTTGGGTGGTCAAGCTTCACTGATCCACACAGAGATTAAACACTAACACTTCTCCAAAATGGAGACGTTTTCTACCCTGCTGAAAAAGATTCATTCTGCTTAGAAAACACAGACTTTGTGGTTTTCCTCCTTGGCTTTGAGCCCATTGAGAGACATAAACTTCTGTTTTTATATAACCTAAAGTGTGTTTTGTGTATCTTATTTTAGATATTACCATTTGTTATTATTTAATACTGTTCACAAAATGTTACATTATATTTAGTTACGCTTGATGTGTTATGTTACAGAAAGTTACTTGATTTTGCTTTATATAATGTTATCTAATGTTAAGTTACGTATGTATTTATTTATTTTATTTTTATTTCAACCTACATTTTCTACCCGGTTTATGCAACTACGTTACTGTAACCCACTTACGCTACGTTACGTAGTGCTACTTTGGGTCTCGCTACGTGACGTTAGGTTTGCTACATTATGTTTGCTAACGCTTGTTGAGTTGCGTTACGTAAAGTTAAGTGACATCATGGTACGTGACGTTACATGTATTGTTACGTTACGTTAATGTTCTACTACCTAATGCTACACTACGTAGCATTAGTACATAGTGTACTAATTAGTACTGTACTAATTAGTACACTACGTACTAATGCTACGTAACATGACGTAGAGTTATGTTACGCTACGTTAATGTTCCACTACCTAATGCCACACTGCGTAATGTTTAGATATGTAATGTTACGCTACATAACTCTATGTAGCGTAACATAGAGTTATGTACGCTACATAAAGTTACGCTACATAAAGTTACGCTACATAAAGTTACGCTACGTAATATTACCTTGTCTTGCTATGCGACGACGCTGTACATGCTTGCAGATTGTCAATTTTAAACAATTTCATTTAATCTGACAAATTAGCCCCCTATGAACACATATTCTAATTTATTGAATATGACTGAACATAAAAGATGCATCTTTTTCTTCTCTGTTACCAGTTCTCTTATTTTAAAGTTTCTACATTTATTTATATGTGGGTAGCAGAAAATAAATTTCAGAAAAGTATTTGTGAAAAAAAAACCCCTAAAATCTGCTGTGGTAATCATATGAAAATACTCCTAGCGTAGAAACCCCAAACTTTAGTTAAGTCAGCAAAACCCCCAGAAAACCTCCAGATGCAACAAATTCGTTCTACATTTGATTTTTTTTTTCTCAATGTTCTGACGGGAAGAAAGTGGCTTTACTTCCTTATTTGCAGCTTTAAAAAGCCAGACTCGACTTCATTCATTCACACATTGTTCCCACATCCTGACCGGTGCTGAAGCTTAAAAAAACCTCTCAAGATGAACAAAGCTGCGATCCTCCTGGTTGCTCTTGCTCTTTACTGCTGCATCCCTGAGCTGCATGGTGAGGAAATCTTCTCTAACTGTTATTTATTCAGATATTTAAGGTTTATTCTGTAATTTCTGTTGTGCTCGTGCTTTTTTAGCACTAAAAAACATGTAAATAAAGAGCAGACTTCACTGAACTCCAATGTGAAGAGGAAAACTCTCACAAAACTCACATTATTAATCTGTCAGTTTTAAGAAGAAACAGATGCTACACCAGCTAATTTGCATAAATTTAAAAATCTGATTTTTTTCTGCAGCTTCCAAGTTGGGATGCCGCTGCATAAAAACGACCGCTTCACCCATCCCTCTCAGAACCGTGGCCAAGGTGGAAGTGATACCTCCATCAGGACGGTGCCGCCGTACAGAAAGAGTGTAAGTAACCTCATCTGGAGATGTTTCCATCGACACCTTCAACAAAGCACGAATACAGAAACAGAAAAAAAAATCTCAGAAAGTTTTAGAATAACCTCAGAAATCTTCTGAATTTTTTTTTGAAAAGTTGAAAAAAAATTCACAAATTTTGACATTTATCTCATAAATTTTCTAGAAAAATACTTAACTTTACTTAACTGAAAATTTATTAAAAGTTGAAAGTCTTGTGACTTTTGAAAATTCTAATTTATTCTACAATTTTTTATTAAATGTTTTTGAAAAAGATTTTAGCAAAAAAGTTCTCGTAATTTTTCAAGAGAAACAGGACTCAATTCTGAGATGGACTGAAAGATTAATCTCATGAATTTTCTAGAAAAAAATATCAGTATTAAAAGTCAAAGTTTTTCAACAAAAGAAACACAAAAATTAAAAAAAAATTTCCACAAAATTTACGAGATTTATCTAAAACATTCTTTTTTTTAAAGAAAATTTTGTACCTTATAAACAGAAATTTCAAAGTTCTTCTTTTCTACAAAAGTTTTGAGATTTTTCCAGAAAATTGTAAAAATTTTGAAAGTTTTGACTTTTTGTCCAAGTTGTTTATAGATTTTTTTTAGATTAAAATGATAATTTCTGAGCTTTTTGAAAAAAATGTACTTTACTTTCTGTCAGTTGGTGATTTTTTGTCTCATGTCGAGTTCGGTTTGTATTTTTAAAGTTGTTTTTTCTTTCGTTCTCTGCAGCATCCTCAGGAGAAACGGCTCCAAGGTTTGCGTCAGTTCAGACGCCAGTTGGTTCCCAGAATTTCTCAGCAAACTCAACCAGTAAGAACTTTTTATTTTTGTTTTATGCTTCTGCAGCAAACCTGAACACACAAATGTTTGTGAATCCAGTGGTGGTTGTCATGGAGATACGTACTTTACAGATTAGTGTAGATATTTCAAAGCATCATTAAACCATCAGACATAAACTGAGAACACCAAGTGGCATTTTCTGAATTTAAAGAAGCTCAATCTGTGGACTTTTATAGAAATTATGGATGGATGGATGACAGATGGGTCTGAGTCCAGATGGGTAGATAGCATTGTAGATAGAAGAAAACGAGTAAATGTCCACAAAAAATAAAAAGCATTTTGAGATTATTCTCAGAAATGTCCTGGAAAAAACATGAAAAAATGTGAGTTTGAAAAGTTTAAAATTTACTAGAAATAAATGAGAAATTTTGAGAAAATTCTGAAAAAAATCTATAAAAAACAAGAAAAATGTTGAAAAGTTTGAAATCTTAATTTTTTTCAGGTCAGAAAATTTCTCAAATTCTAAAATGTGTTTTAGAATCAGTTTTTTAGACTTCAGTTTTTTTCTATCAAATTTTGACTTTTCAAATTCAGATATTTTATTTCTTATTCATAAATAGGTCAATAGGTTTATTTTGATTGTCTTTCCAGATGTTTTCCTCCCTGTTATTAATTTATAAATACATTTTTAGTGGTTTTAAACCACGTGATAAAAAATATGACTGTTTATAGTAAATGATGCAGGAACCAAGTTTTGAAAACAAAGTATTTTTTGCCCCTTTGACATGACGTTTATTCACTGGTATGTTGTTGTGTTCAAAGGCTGGGCAGAGGCTGCAGACGCTGCTTCTTGTATTCATCATAAATTATTACAATAATGGTAATAATACAAATTTGTCCTTTGCTATGGATACGTTTTCCATCCATTTGTTGTGTTTACTGTTTTATTGTTGCAGAGTAGTGTTGTTTCAAATCTGAGCTGAACACAATTCTAATCTGTTTCTGTGTTTTTAATCTCAGGGATTACGAAAACATCACCTCATCCACTGTTTCTCCAGCAACCTTCTGATGATCAACCTGAACAGGAAGTGCTTCATCTAACAAAACCTGGACATAGTTTTTAAAAAGCTGAGCCACTGTCAAGTGTAAAAGCACGTTTTAATTTTTTGACTGTTTTCATTACGTTATTTTATACAGATTTTTCTTCAACTCCATGATTATGTAATTTGTTTTAATTAAAGAAATAAAGAACACAACTGACTGTCCATAATGTCTAATATTTTATTGCCTTGGTGTATTTGTTTGGCTTCAGTTTCTATAAATAAAGCAGATAAATCCTCATGAAAAAAGCAGCTTGATGACTGCAGCTTGATGACTCGTCAAAAATCAGACGAGCAGCTTTAAAAAAGGTTTAATTCACCAAGTTTGTGCTCATAAAAAGGGACTAAATATTTATAAAAATAAATACATAAAAATAAACCCAGATAAAGAAAGTCCTGAAACGCATTAATGCAACAAAATCCCTGCAAAACTTTAAGTTAATGAAAAACTCCGACCTATAAAAAACCCACTTCCTTCTTTACAGATTTATAAACTAAAACTCAAACTTTCAGGTTGTTCTCACATCCTCTTTGGTTTCGCTTGAGCTGAAATAAAAGAAGTTTTGATCAATTCATGTAAGATATGCATGTAATATTGCTCTATGATGCTTTCTTTCATCTTTGTTTGTGTTTATTATTGGAACGTCTTTAGTTTATAAAAGGTGAGTTGGAAATGTAGCCTACATGTGTTTATCTAAATTGGTGCTAAATGAGTGAAAGTATAAACTGAAGCTGAAAAAAGGACAATATTTAATGATTTTTTTTAAATTCCTCTCATTCACTTCAACAGTTGTAGACGTTGTTGGCTTTGAGCAGGACAGATCTTCTGTAGGGGTCAGTGTTACAGTGAGTCTGAAGAAGCCTCTGACTAAAGACACTTGCTGATGAAGCAGGTCCTCAGAATTTTGCCTAATTTTCTTAATTATATCTAGTGGTTCCACAAAAAGTTTGTGGTGAACATCCATTGGTTTTTTGTGCAAAATCATTGTTAGTTAATGAGATTTTTGTACTTATTGTGAGTTCATTTCATTCAGAATGAGCTATTTTAACTCCTCTTGTCACTTTAAACCTAAACTTAAATGTGTAAATTTAAAGAGATCTTTCCAGTCAACGGCATTTCATCTCCCCTTGGGGATGAATTTAAAAAAGTATTAAGTAATCCCAATAAGATACCAGTGGGCAACTCCTGGCCTTAATGGCAACTTTTTAGATGCGTCTCTACTTCAACACACCTGAGTCAGATAATGACGTCATCCAGGACTCTGGAGAACTTGTCTGGACATAGGACGTGATTCAGTTGTTGGATTCAAGTGTGTTGGACCAGGGAGACGTCCGAGAGTCGAGGACCAAAATTACCCGTTCCAGGGTTGCTAGGTGACGGGCTGGGCTTTGCTGAGGTTGCTAGGTAACGGCGCAGTGCCTGTTGAACCTCAAGAGAGTGCCCGGAAAGTGCTCTTTTTTTTTTTAAATCAACAATTCTTCGTAATTTTTTCTTGAATTCAGTTAGAGCTCAGTTCTTTTAAAATGCAATTTCCAGTTCATCAAGTTGCTATATTTCGTGTTTTGACCCGCGATATTCGCCAGAACCGCCCACGAACAGCTGAAAATACTTGAGACCCCCTCTAAAATGTTAAGAACTTTCTGTTTTAGTAGTTTAAACCCCACGGTTACCTTCATGTGCCTCATTACACTCTGTGGAAACCGCTTTAGCTCTACTCCAGAAGCTAACGTTTACCGTTTTCTTTTTCTCCGCTGTCGGGCTCAGCCAATCAACGTCAAAGAAAATGAAAATTAATGGCGCTCTAGGATTGGCTGCCTTGCCAACTCTAGCCAATGGCGTGCCATGTAGCACTGCGTCATCATCCGCCCTTTCTCTAATCGTTTAAAGAGACAGTAATCACTTACGTGTGAACTTATTTTTAAGACATTAATAAATAAAACAGACATATTCTCTCATTATTGTGGCATTTAGCAAATATAAATAATTTTGGTGACCTAAAGTAAAAGAAGCTTGTTCTGATTTAACTTCAGCGTATGTAAACTTCAAAGCATGAGTGTGTAGAAATAAAAACCACCAGACAAACAGCGTTCAAACCTAAAACATTTATGTGTTTTTTCTTTTTCTGAGAAAAACGTGGTTATTCCGAATCGTACAAAGTTCCAATCTGAAAGTCTGCAATGTTAGAGACAGAGTTCAAAAATAAAACCAGAGACATTTGTTCTGTACAGGAACACAGAGCGAAACCCGACAAAGACAAAATGTGCAATATGACGTACATCTCTGACTTGAGAGGAGGAAAAAAGCACTCCTTTAATGTGAGAATGTGAAAGACACCCCCGTATTATCATCAAAGAGTCAAATCGTGTAAAGCCGTTTGTACAAAAATCCTGGTGAAGTTGGTTCAGGAGTGAAGTATAGGCCTCAACGTCAACCGCTGCTGCTAGCGGCCCAATCTGTCCTGGGGTGGTGCCGACGACCTTTCACCTTCAAATCATGGTCCAAAGGGTTAAATGCACCACAGACGCATTAACTGCCTTCAACAATCATTTTAACATTCATCCCTGATTTAAAAAGTTTACATTTCATCTCCTTTTACACATTTGTTGTAGGAATAAGTGATTAATCTAATTCCTTAAAGACAACCTTAGAATAGATCCATGTTTTTATTACAGCAGCATAATCAGGAAATATATTTTTAATTCAATCAAAAATTAAATCTTCAATTTTTACTTGGGGAAATATTTTGCACTCATAGTAAATGAAACCAGATCTATTCAGTGACTTCTACTAAAAAGCAGATTTTACTGACCCCCAAACCTGCTTTTGATTAATTAAACATGGCTCAATGCAACTAAAGTGCAACTTTAATTCTAGATAAAATCCTGCTGTTTCTGCAGAGAATTGACTTCATCGTTCTCAAAAAAAAACAAAAAAAAAAAAACGCAGCTAAAGTCTGTAAATTTCTTTTAAGATGGCCTATGTATAAAACAGATTTTTAATTAGAATTTGTAAGTTTAGTTTACTATTGAGCTGGTAAAACTAAATACATTTTTTTATTTGGTTTTAGATGTTTCTTTGCTTCCTTCAATAAATGGTCTATTTTTATTTTTCTCGGTTCTCGCCGAGCTTCATTGCTAAAACTTATAGGACTTCATGTCATGTCATATTTATTCACCAGAAAACAAAGAATTAATTATTACAAGTTCCCAGAAACGCTGATCAAAATAGAAATCACATTTTATTAACCACAATTACTTAATTATTTTATTTTGTCGGAACCTCTGCTGGTTACTTTATAATGAAGATTTTTTTTTGATTAAACTAATGTAAATATTTGTATTCAGATTAAAGTTATCGTAGAATAGATTATGCGGCTGCAATAAGAGATTAATTTATTTACAGGCCTGTCTGGAGTGACAATAAATACAGGCTCTTATTTGTTAAATTTCATACACCTGAACTCTAAAAGCCAATTAAATTGGTAAAGATTTTCCGTTTTGTCCGCCCTAAACTCTGCTTTGCATCCCAAACTGATCAGTGAGGAAAAAAACATCACAAACTCTAATTTTATATCATTTTTATGCACCATGGCAACTGTTTTGGCAAAGAAGGACAACTGCCCCAATAGTTGTTTTCTATTAAAAATGCACAAAGACGTAGGAATTATACAACATTATGTACGTGTGCAAGAACAAACATTACCTGTGCTTATACAGAAATGTCAGAACAACATTTTTCTGTGTATTTTTATTCAAAGTGACTCAGAGTTTTTAGTGTGAGAGGTACGGCACACTGAGCTCTAACATACATAAAGGGCTTTAAGTTTTAAACCTCAGAAGCAGCTAAATACATTCTGTGTAGGAGTCATCGACTGGCACGGCTAAGCTACCCCAGTAAAGACAGATTGTATGTCACTCGATTCTTTGGCCAATCAGGGACGGGGAAACTTTTAAAACAGCATCAGGAGAAAAAATATCATCTGTGAGTATAAAATATACTGAGCAAATCAAGCAGAAATGAGAGAACTTGACTAGAACTGCTGTTCTTACAAGTTAAAACGCTCTGAGGTGCCTCAAAAAGTGAAGAATGCATCATTAATAAAGGTGAGGGATAATCCCAGATTATCAAAATAAATACTTCTAATTGGGTGAGATGAAAAAAGCAGCTTGTTTATATTAAGAGGCATCATTTACTGGCTGGTGTGACAAAAAAGACCAAAGATTATAATCTCAAAAGTAACAAGAAAAAAACATAACACAAACTACAGATTATGCGACGGCCCGCCCTCTCCCCCCAAATGATGCGTTAGCGACAGGAAATGTGCTGAGGTTTTAAATCCTGCCTCCCATTTTTCAAATACTACTTCTAAAAACAAAGTTTTAATGTTTTTAATCTTAAAATCTCCTGATCGTTCTTCAGATTTCATTAATTTACATATTTTTTGGCATTTTGTGACTTGTGAATTTTAGATATGCACCAAAAAACAACAACAAAAAAATCAAAAATAAACACAAATAAATGTTTGACCTCCTCATAGCGTTCATAAATTCAGCTTTTCGTAGTGAGAAATACATATATTTTACCACATCATTTAAGGGCCATTGTAGATAGAAAAAAAGACTAGATTTGTGAGAAAAATCTCAGGATTTCTGAGTTTAGTCTCAATAATTTTTGAGTTTGAAAAATTTGAAAATGTACGAGAGAATAAAGCAGAAATAAAATCTGATTTTTTTTTCTTTTACAAAAACAACCATGAAATTTCAGGGTTAGAAAAGTTGAAAATTGGCAACAAAAAAAAATAATCTCAAATTGTGACATTAATCTCGTTTAGAAAAAGAACTTGGAAATTTCTGAGTGTGGAAAGTAAAAAATTTGCAAGATAAAGCTCAGAAATGGTGAAATTTAGTTCAGAAATTTTCTAGAAAAAAGCTGAAACTTCTCAGTTTGAAAAGTCAATTGTTTACTAAAAAAATATTCAGAAATTTTCAAGTTTTCTTCTAGTAAATTTCTGAAATTAATCTCAGAATTAATATTTTTTCTCAGAAATTATTTTTTTCCCACCTACAACAGCCCAAATACGCCTTGTACTATCTTATATCATTACTATTAATCTGTGACTTAAAAGATTTATTTCTTAAATGTATGAAAAAGAAACTGGGACAGAAGTCATCTCGTCTCTCGTCACGTTTCGTGTTGAATTTATCTTAAAACAGAATCAACGAGCCGTCATGATCTCATCTAAGCCGGGTCACTTCAGCAGCTTCGTCCCCAATTTTTGGTATCAAGCTTCGTTTGAAAGGGAGGAAATTAATCAACGTAACACAAAAGGTACGAAAAGGAGCAACAAACGGGCGAATACTTCACTCCTCCTGTTCGAGTCTGATGGTGGGCTGTACAGGGTCCTGTATAAAGCTGGGAGGGGGGGCAGTGTTTAAAAGCTGAGGGGTGAGGTTAGAGGTGTGGGCGGGGGCGGGGCGGGGCGGGGCTTTCCCGGCTGCCTACCTGGCCGGAAGGCCGTTCAGGGGGTTGAGCGCGTGGGGAGCAGGGGGGTGCAGTTCCAGCTGGGCCAGCAGGGAGAAGTGGTCCGAGGGGATGTGGGGGTGGGGGCAGCCGGTGATGTTGTTGTCCAGCAGCCACTGGCTGTCCAGCGGGCCCAGGACGCCCACGGCGCTCATGTGTGTCTTGGAGAAGAAGATGTAGTCGATGACACCCTGCGGGAACAGAAGAGAGGTTCACAAAGAGCTCCCTCTAGTGGTGAACAGATAAAGCCCATAAGAACCGGCTTTATGGGTCGGGTCAGAACGACGGCGAATTAGAGACATTGTATATGTGCAGTAAAAATAAAATTGATTTCCACTAAATTATTAAGATTTATCTCATAAATGTTCGAGAAAAACATTTTTGAGTTTCAAAAGTCAAACATTTGGTAGAATAAAACGTTTTGAAGGTAACCTCAGACATTTGCGTTTTAAACAAAAAGTTAAAAAAATCTGAAATTTTGAGATTAATCTAAAAAAATTGGAGAAACAAAAAAATGGTATGAAGTATGAAAGTCAAAAATTTGCGACAAAAATAAATTTGGGATATTTTTCCAAAATTTGATGAAAAAAAATGTTTAAGTTGAAAAGTCTAAAATTTTCTAGAAATAAATGGGAAATTTGAGAAAAATCTTGGTAATAAATATCTTATGGTTAAAACTGTTAATCGTATTAATTCTGCTGAATCAATTACTGAAAAAAGCATCAACCTATAGGATAAAGACTCAAAAAAGGCCATTTGCTTAAAGAACATAAATAGATCAATAGTTTTAAGCCAAAGCTGTACAAAAAAAACATGTTCATTTTGCATTTAAGATAAAAAAAAAAGACGACTTCTTGTACATGCTCTAGCCAGAGCGCAGTTTGAACTTTACCTGGCTCAAATTCTGTGAAAATAAAAAAATCCTAGTATCTTTTATTATCCAATTACTGATCAGTTATTAATTTGCTACAAATGAACAACTGTAAACTAAAGGAATGCGAGATTAGAGATTTAATTTCTTTTTAGACTCACCTTCAACGACAAAAAACTGAAAAATATTTAAACTTTTCGGGGAAATTCTGCTTCATTTAAGCAGAATATCAACACAGCGAGTTCAAACAACTGCAGGATTTAGCAACATTTAAGATGGGAGGAGTGAATTCACTTCCCACTTTCAGGGTGGTAAACTTTAAATACCAGCTAATTTTGTTTTAATGTGGACAAGCTGAACTTTGACCTTGTTCCTGTGAAAGCTGAATTTGCACAACAGCCTCTGTTGTGCAAATTCAACAGCTTCTATTGAATTTGCACAACAGCAAGAACAAAAATCCTGGAGAGAAACTGGCATCATGTTTCCATCAGAGCAAAGAGAACAGAGACGCTCCGAGTGGAAAAAAGCAAAACCTGACAGCCAGCAGATGAGCTGCTGGTCATGAAACGAGACGAAGCAGAAAACCACACATTATGTTAAAGTTGCCGGCGTGACTCATTCCGAAGCCTGGCTGAAATGTCAGCGCATCAAAAACTGAGGCGAGACGAGATTCAAAGGCTTCGCCCACCAACACGGTCTGGAAAACTGCAGAAAAGTGTAAAAAAAAGAAAGAAAAAAGTGACGCATCTCTGGTTAAAATGTCTTCCAAACTAACTTCTGGTTTCCACAGGAAAACTACTAATAAGTGCTAAAAGATGTTCCACACGTATGATTTTGGGTTTTCCGCTCGGCTCTGAATTTTAAGCTCAATGAGCTCAAAACAAATTGTTTTATGAAATTAAAATGGTTGATTTAAAGGAAACTGAAGATGCAAAATATACTCAGGTTAGATTTCTTTAAGTTAATCAAAACTTAATTTAAGTGTTGGTTAATCTAATAGCTGGTCAATAACAGTCCAGTATCTGACCACGGTTGAGGTGTTTCAGTCAAACGTGAATCCCTCCTTTTCAGTCAGGATCAAGATTCAGGGGCAGAAATCAAGCTTTTCACAAACATCATATTTTATCAGATTACAATAACAAACTTAAAAGTATTTTAGTATGGAAATTTAGGCCAATTTTATTATCTGATATTGTCGTATTTTCCAGTCTATAAGTCCCATGAATCAAAAAATGCGTCACAAAGAGGAAAAACAACATAAGACGTTGCAGGAGCAGCAACTATATAACTGATATTTACCAATATTATATAGTATGTCCTACTATATAAGCAAAATGTTTATATATATAAAATGGACAGCAAAACTACCTACTGTAACTGTGTTTCCATTGACCACATCACTGCACAAATTGGATTTGCAAAAATATATTTGCTTAAAGGAAACACGGGAATTTTGGGGAAAAAACATTTGCTTTCCGATTAAGCTTTTGCGCTAGGATGAGGTGATTTGTTTTGGCCGTATCAAATTTGATTTCTTTCGCAAAACTGCAATGAAAACATTTGTTTCGCATCACGAGTCACATGATCAACAGCAGGATGTTACTACTGACAGAACAGACAAAGAAGACGACAGGAAGTAGGAAGATGATGGTGCAGGATGTTTTTTTAAAAGAAACTTTTTTAACTGCGTTTCTCATTTTAACGGAAACACATTTTGTCTTTTCAACATTAGCAGAATGCTGACAAAGTTTTGTGCACATCTGCAATGGAAACACATCTGGCGGGTCCTGCTGAGCAGCAGGTTTCTACCTTGAAGTCGTATGTGTAGTTGGTGTAAGGCATCAGGTTGCTGTCGTACGCGCTCTTCAGCTGGAAGCTGTGTGTGATGCTGCCGTCCGAGTTGCCGTTCTTGCCGTTGCAGCTGAAGTTGGTGAGACACTCGCTGTAGCGCAGCTCCTTGAAGTCCTTGTGGTTTTCAGCCACCCCGCCGTTGCTCAGGTACTCTACCACGCCTGCACAGCAACAACACGCAACCAAAACAACTTATAAATCTGTTGTTTCGCCTTAATTCAGTGGAATATGGTCAAAATAACTGTTGGAGTCTTCTTAACTCAACTAGGGATGCAAGTTATTGATTAACATCAGTGAACATCAGATCTTTTATAAAACAGTTTGTGCAGGTTTATGTTATTTTGTGCACTGATTTGAAGTCGTGAAAATAAGTGCTGATGAATGTCGATGATGAAATGGATGACCTCTAGAAACATTTTTCCTAATATCTTCAGAACGATAGCAGCACAAATGAAAATTGTTGCTGCACAAACGGAGTCGAGTTGATTGACTCCCATTTTGTCTGGTTTGAAGAAGGCAACTTCACTGACATACCACTAGAACTAAAGCATTTAGCAGGACGCCGGCCCTCGAGGATCGACTTTAGACGCCCTGGTCTGAGCAGACGTTATAATCTAATAAACCATAAATGTACAATTATCCTTAAATTGACTCGTTATTTGCTGGACTTACCAGAGTCGGGCAGCGAGTTGAGGTCAGCACACAGGACGATGGGGATGGATGACGGGTCAGAGGTCGGGGAGTCCGTCGTCATGGCACCCGAGGCTCTCTCGGCGATGCTCTTCAGCTCCGACAGAAACATCATGGTTTGGATCAGCTTGACGTCCGAGTACTCCGGGTCCCAATGCATGTGAGCGTTGGCCACAAGAAGGAGCTGCCTCTCCTGAGGCTTCATGCCTCACAAGAGAGAAACAGGATTATAGATTTTAACAGTTTAATAAACATAAAGACAGGCAAAAAGAACCTCTGAAGTAAATAAAATAGCTACTAAATTAACACAGTGGGGAGATTTTTTTATTTCCTAAATTAATATCCTGCAAGTTATATAGGAGTTATGAAACTCTTTGAGCAGTAAAAACAGAAAATTATTACTGTATCTGGCAGCAAAGCTTTCCTTAATAGCACTAAATATCATGAACTCAAATCAAATAAACAGAGAAGACATAAAGTCAGAAAATATTAAGCAAAACAAGGCATTAAAACAGTTAAAGCTTCTTTAACTCCAGTAAACAACAAAACTGCTGCTGTTAACAGTGACAAATCTGTGGTGCCACCTTGTGGAAATACAGGATATTGCACACGAATTTCAGATTTTTCACAGTAATTTTATCGTTTTTTAAATAGAATATTTAGATGTTTTGATTGCATTATTTCAACTTCCAGAGAACAGAATCTATCTATAACAGAAAGAGAGAAAAATAAAAATTATGGTCACATGGGCATCTTGTCTTACCACTGGAGAACATGTTCTTGTTAACCTCCAGCAGAATCGCCACGCCGATGTTGTCTTTGGTCATCACTCTGTTCAGCATGACCTCTGACCCCTCAGAGTTGGCCATAGCCACCTGATTGAACTCTACGGTGTGTTTCTGGACCAGAGTGAACCTGCAGACATCAGCAGCGTCTGGGTTAGCTGTCGGGCAGACTCCATGTTGGTTCTGTGAAACTTTTGAGGTTCTCACTTCTCGGTCTTGAAGAAAACGGCGCAGCCGTCGACGTGTTTCCTTTCCTGCTCAGAAACCAGCTTGGCGCGGGATTTGGGGCAGAAGTAGCCGTCGTAGCCGCGGTCCTTTAGTGTTTCCAGGAACAGGGTGTAGTACTGCTCGGTCTCCACTTCCTGCAGAAACACAGAAGAAGTTTTACTGAACGGATCGGATCGGATCGGATCGCTGGGACTCGGTGGAGGTGGGTCAGATGTTTGATCAGGTCGCAGTGCTGACCAAACATTTTCCCCAAACTCAAACTATTGGTGGCCCACTTTTGTTTTTGTCAATGAAATATAAAAATGAAAATTTTGTTTCATGTACTTTCTTATTTTTCCGGTTTAGAAATAAATACTAATTGTATTTGAAGATATTTGTGGAAAAGGGATCTTTGAGTCATTGCAGAAGTTAAAAAAAAAATGCCTCAGGCTTGATTTAAAAAAAAAGAACAGCAGAAATTTTTCACATTGATTATAAAAAATACAGTTTTCAAATATGTTTTAGAAAAATCTTCTTAAATTTTTCCCAAAAAATTGAAACATATTTGTTTTGAAAAAGAAAAGCAAATTTTTCATGTTTTACTCATTTTGAAAAAATGTTTCAAAAAGTAGTTTTTGATAAAAAAAAAACCAACATTTTACCGCATTTGTTTTTATTTTTTTAAAAGTACATATTTTTCAAAATCATTTTTGTAAAAAGAAAGGAACAATTTTTCTTAATTTTCAATCTTCTATACCAAAAAAATTTCAAAAATATTTCTTGAAAGAAGAGCACAAATTTTTCACATTTATCATTTATTTTCAAAAATATGTTTCAAAATACTTTTTGAAAAAAAAATCCCAAAAAATCCAAATTATTTATATGTATTGTTCATAAAAAAGACAAAAGCACATTTTCTCACATTTTTTATTTATTTTCCAAAAATATATGTATTTTAAAATAGTATTTTAAATTTTTTCCCCTAAAAAGTTGCTTTTAATTTCTTAGGAAGAATAAAAATACAATTTTAGATTTTCCAAACACATTCTGTTTCTTCTCAATGAACTTTTCACAACTTTATTTTAGCAAATGTCACTGGATGTTTGTCAACGTCAAAAAAGAGAAAAAATAAGTTTCTTTTGTATCAAACAGCATTTTAAAAAGCTAAAACTAACCATCTGCATCTTGTGGTTTCCAGGTTAAATCTGGACCCTTCAGTTGAGTTTCATCTGTATTTGTGTCTTCATAAATTATTCTCAGATTTTACGTTAAATAAACTCTGATTCACCTGCAGGCTGATGATGTCGGCGTCACAGGCGGTGATTTCCTCCATGATGCCTTTCTTCCGGTATTCCCAGTTCAGCGCCCAGGACGGACAGTAGCCGTACAGCTGCCGCGTGGCGTATTTGTCGCACAGCACGTTGTAGCACATGACTGTGAACGCAGCTGCAGGCGAAACCAGAGGAGGAATCAGAACGGCGAAGAGTCGCTTTTAAAGAGTTAAACCGACCGGAACCGACCTGTTGGGCTCATCAGGTCTCGCTCTTTCAGAGTGATCCACGGTCTTTGGGGGAGCTGCTCTGGGTGAACTGGGGGATGGAGCGAGTCATAAATATTACATTGATATGATATAAATATTAAATGTGCTGCTAAAGGTTTTACCTGCCAGATTGTCGAGCATGTAGTTCAAAAGCTTTCTGGTTCCGTCGGGCTCCTGGTACAGATTCAGGATGTCCTGCGATAACGGATTTCCTGCGAGGAATAAATGCAGCCGAAACGTCAAAATGCAACTATAAAGTGTGGTTATTGTAATAATTACACATTTCCGTCTAGCATATTTTTAACATCGTTTCATTTTATATTTAATCTTGTCCTAAACAGGATGCTGTATTGGAGTCATTTTAATATTTTAAAATGCTGATCACTGGCAGCCATTTTGAATCATGTTATATTTATTTGTTGTTAATGCAAAGTTTCCTGTCTGACAAGAAAACCTCACAAAGAATTATTGACTTAAAACAATCTCTGAAAAGTTACTTGTAAGGTATTTCTGTCTTATTTCAAGTTTGCTAAGATATTTGCACCAAAAATATTTGGTAAGATTTTGTTTTTGCAGTGTAGATGTCCTTAAATAAATTAATTAATGGATAGTTAATATAATCACTGAAGGATGAAGACGTCTCACCTTTTAGTCCCAGAGTCTGAAGCTGGAAAAGCCGGCCGAGTTCGTAAGGCAGGACTCGTAAAAGATTGTTGTTTAAAAGCAATTCCCTGCAAAAAAGCAACAACCAAGCATTAGTGTTCAGCTCTAAGCTTTTATTTCTGACTATAAGATTAGTTCCAGTCCTTAAGCTGCGGAGTGTGAGGCTTTATCTAGTTATCTTAGATCATTTAGCATTAATTTAATTGAATTTAATTTCCTTTATTTAAGCAGGTAAATCCTGTTGAGATCTGGATCTCATTTTCAAGAGGGACCTGTGCAGAAGTCTGCAATACACAGCAACCTAGTTTTTCTCTGGCAGATTTTTCCACCTATAATACAGGAAAATGTCGAAAATGTCTTTTTATTAGTGAAAAAATCTGATAGTACTTAATGATTTACAAGCTCATACATCTTGTGAAAAGTTACTTGTAAGTTAAATAATATCTGAACAGCCAAGCTGCTGTTCAGCCTGAAGAGGGCAGCACTGAGATGGTTTCAGGCAAAATATTGCAGAATCAAACAAATTTACACAAAAATGTCTCAATTTGCACAGAAACATTAACAGTATTTTGTATTTTCCAGGCACATGGCACCATTTTACAGCATAATCAACTAACTTTGTTACCTTCAGTTGTTATAAAAATGCTATATAAATCTAATATGACTCAAAATAAATTTTACTTTGTAATTTAATGTCTTGAAATTCTGTCTGTTGCTTTACCTATCACAACATGGCTCCTCTACTAACCCTATAACAACGTTTTCACCAGCGTTTCACTGAGAAGCAGCTCGTATAATGAGCTCAGCAGGTCTTTGCTAATTGCTGCTGGCTAGTCTGAAGGAGTGAGTGGGGGAGGGCTGTGCCTCAAAGGCTGGGCTACATCCACCTAGGCGTTTCATGGCAACCTAGGGTTGCCATGGAGACTAAATGATTTCTCAAACAAGCATTAAAAAAAAACAAGGACACACTCCAGGTATGTTTCTGATGAAAGAGTAACATTACAACATGATGCAAAACTAAAATAAGACGATTTTACATGATACCGCGGCTTTAAGAGCTTCACTATGATGGGTTTTAAAGTGTGATGGTTCTGGTGGGAATCCCTGGGTTCGCTCTGTCATGTGTTTGATAAGGCGGCCTACCTGAGAGAAACCATGTTGCCCAGTTCGGCGGGCAGACTGCGCAGCTTATTGGACGACAGGTTCAGGTAGACCAGGTTGGGCAGCTTGGCGATGTCCGGCGGGATGCGGGTCAGGTTGTTGTCATTGATGTGCAGCGCCGTCAGGTGCGTGAGGGTCCATAACGAGCTGCTCAGGCTCCTTACTCGTCCTGATTCAAGAAAAACGCAAACAAGACGACATTAAAATCTGAAGAACTGATGGTGATGACAATGGAAGGTTATTGTTGTCAAGTAAAACTAACAAAATCACGATCACTAAAACAAATAAAAACGGTAATTAATGGGGAAAAACTATATTGTGCATTTATAAAACATGCTGAAACTACAGACATAACATGCTTTGTTTTGTGTTTGTTTACTTATTTCAAACTGATGTGAAATTGATTTTCTGTGAAAGTACGGTACTCCATTGTCTTCTAAGCTAGTCCATGAAACAGCGGGAGAAAACACCAGTCTTTTGGTTGTTGTATAAATTTTTGGAAATGCTACACCTAAAAATCAACCAAAGTATGAAAAACAAACTACTACTCTAATTAATAAAATCTAAGCAATATTTGACTAATAATAACTAACAAAAACAAGCAAACTCACTCTAAAAACTAATTAAAACTCACTGAATTAGACAAACAAAAAGTCACAACAAAATAAAACTAAACTAAAATAAAAACCCCAAAACTATTATAACCCTGGTCTGAGGATTAGACGTAGAGCTGGACGATACGGCTGAAGAACGTATCAGGATGTAAGCATTTCATATCAGTCGATATTGGTAATTATTGATTCTGTGTTTTTTTTTGTTTTAAATATCAGAAATGGTACCAAACTGGTGGCTTGACCGTTCCTGTTTTATCCACAGTTTTTTATTTTGAAGCACGGTGGCAGAACTTTAAACTGTTGCTGCGGCAGTTAATCAGAAACGTTGTTGCTAGGCAACCAGGGAACGAGCGAGTTGCTAGGTAACCAAAGAGTGAGAGAGTTAGTTGATTCCTCTCAAAACAACAATATTATCGATTTTCTAAATAACTTCTGGGACAATTTATCAATCAGCAGAAGTTATCGTGACATGCCAAGCGATGCAACAATCTGATATCGATATTTGTATCGGTTGCAATATTGAAAAAAAAATACCTAGACTGGGTATAGGTGGCAATGTGTCCAATTCATTTGTGCAGATCTATTCAGTGTAAATCTATAACTTATTTAGTTAAGTACAATATTATGAAATTGGTTTGTTGCAGTTTCATTTTTACATGTTTGACCAAGTGGTAGTAGATTTTTTCACCTGTTTCAGTGTCTTTATTATTTTCTTCACATTGGCTGTTTTACTCCTGAATGCAGTGACTCAACAAATTAAAGTTGCTTTTATGTGCTATTAGTGTATTTACTTGTGCTATAATGGTGCCGAGTTTTCAAATAAATTTGTAATTCAGTAAATTTACGTCTGTGTTGTTTTTTTAAAAATCAATTCAGCATTGCGTTTCTGTATCAACCGATGCTAAACCTCAGATATCAGTATTGGAAGTGAAAAAAAAGTGGATCAGTGCATCTGAAATGTGCTATACAAATAAAATTTGATTGATTGATTTGATTGATGATCTCTGGACTTCCTCTCTGGTTCAGTCTGAATTGAAGAAGCCATTTTGTCTTTTGAAACTTCTTCAAGAAATAAAAGACAAGACGACCAGCTGCGTTTGATTGAACCATCGTGGATCTTTCTTTAGCTGAACATTTTGAACTCAAAGCTTTGGGATTTATTTCCCGTTAACTAAAAGCAGTCAGACTAACCGGTTATCTCGAGCTCGTTCCAGTGAGACTTCTTCCCATTGGCCGCCTCCTCAGCTGACATGATGGTGTAACATCTGCGGGGATCTGGAGGATCATATTTTTCCTTTGGCATACCTGTTAATCTGAAACAAAAAAAAGCAAACAAAAAAACACAGAGTCCAGCTTTCAATTCAGAGAGAACAAATTTAAAGAGAGAAAAAAAAATTTTGTAAACAGATTTCAAGAAAAGAAGAAGTTAGAAGAAAAAAAGCTGCTGGTTCTTTATTAATACGATGTTTTTTTTCCAGGGTGACGCATAATACCGCTTCAACTGAATCATACATCATAAGGCTGGAGACGTAATTTTAAACAGCTGCTTTCCAGGATGGCTTGAACATTTCTGGCTGCACAAACCTCTGTTCTCTCATGTCAACTTTTTACAAATATATCAAAACTCTGTCAATATCCACCAGAGAACTGTGTGTAATAACTATAATTCATAATTTTATGAGTAAAGCCACAAAAGGTTTCAGTGGATATTTAAGGAAGTATGGATACTTCAGGAAACGTGTTTGTTTTTCTGGGTATTGGTAAAACAGGGAATGAACTATTTGTGAAATCAATAAAATAATCCTAAAAGTTCAGGTTTCTTCAGGATACATTGAAATGTATTTATATTTATTGAATGTCTCATGGAAACAACAGTGGAGAAAATAAAACCAATAGACCTGCAAATACTTTCAGTTACTGGGATTCTCAGAGATCATTACCTGTCATTCAACTTTAAGTCAATAAATCATAATTTCTTTTTAATGACAACAAAAATTTTGTCAAAACAATAAATGATATGGTGAATGTTAAATTTGCATTTTGGGGAAAATTACTTCTAGGATTAGTTTTAATACAACATACTTTTACTTTTACTTGAGCAATATTTTTAACATCAGTAAATGAAGAAGAAATCTGTTTTAACCAAAAATGGTCTGGAAAAAAAACTAAAACAATTTATGTCAAAGTGAGACCTCCTGTTCATATACCTGCTTTGTTGTTCTGGTGTTATTTTCTACCTGCTGAACCTGTTGAGTCATTTAGACATCAAGAAAATAAAACAAGTATCATTTATCGCCACTTCACCCTCTACTAGCATCTATATGTACAGATTACTTACTGTAAGTTTGAATTTGGAAAGTTTTATATTGAAAATTTTTTTTTTTGTAAAAGTGTTTCTTCTGCCTCAATTTATGATTTGTCTTATTTTTTTCTTTAAGTCTTTAAAATAACAGAATTTGTACATAATTTTAAAGTTTTCTCTAACTGATTAAATCATTTTTAAAATATTACATTTGATTAAATATTACAGTACTTTTTATTACTTCATTGTGTATTTTGGGGTAGGAAATAATAGGATTTGTCTTCTCAGTCCTTTTCTAACTGGATATAAAAGTTTGGTTTTGTATTTGATATATTTTTTGTTTTCTTCTTAATTATTTTTTTTTTCTCTGACCTTTACTTTTTTAAAATAAATAAGGATTCCATTTTAATTTCTTGGATGGCTACTTTTTACTTTTACTTGAGTAAGCTACTCTTTTTGTATTCTAGATTTGCGTTTTAGACAAAAAATGTTTTGTTTTGTTACAAAATACATATTTTGACTGGAGCTTTCTATATTTATAAAACAAAAAAGTAATAGTTCTTGGCCTTTTCTGTTCTACAAATAACAATTACTTTCTTTTCCTAACATAACTTTATTCTCCTGGCTGTAAAGATCAGCTATAACCCTGGACCCGCCAGAAAATTGAGGCGGTATTTATTTAACATGCATGTCTGTGCAGAACATGCAAGACACCTGTAGCATGGGAGCATATTGCAGCAGCAGCATGCAGACTAACCTGAGAAGCGCTGCAGAACTTTCTGCCTGGTGTTTATGCAGCAGCAGACATGAGCTTGGAGAGGTGATCAAGTTTGGAAAAGAATTGCATAACCTGTTTACACTTTACTGGGTCACAAGCAAGGAGCAGGGTGACATATGGCCTGCTGGCATCTGTTCATATCACAGAACTACATTTCCAGAGGAAACTTTCATCACACCCATGCAGGGATTCTACACATTTAGTCTCTGAACTTCAGCTAATCACTAAAGTTCTTTTTTTTTCTTTTTCTGAAAGCTTGGAAATGGTCGCCCTAAAGTCCGAGGTTTGAATTTTTACGAAGTGGGAGAGGAGTTTTTTTTAAATGGGAGAAAATGTAGCAATGCCAACTGGACAGACAGCTGAAGGACGAGTCTCCAAACATAGCTGGAGTGTCAAAAGTAGCCAGACGGGCCCGTTCGGGAAGAAGTTCGGCTTAGCAGCTGTCACACCTGACCCCAGAGTCAATATAAGTGTCTGATAATTGATAATATCGATTACACTGATCATATTAACACTTTAACTGAGACAGTGGTAGAAACAGCACACAGCCGCGTTCACCGGGAGGCGCCTCCGAAGCAGCGGGTTGGATTAGTTCGGCTGTCGGCAGCTGTGGGCTCGACACCCGGGCTCACCGGGGCTCACTGCCGGGGAGCCGATCTGCCAGCAGCGGGTTTAATCAGACTCGGAACCGACCCGGGTGGATGTGTTCTGTGTGAACGCGAACCGAGGCGGGACTTTACCTTCATTCGGGGGCGGTAGAAGACGGTTTATGAGGGGAATTAGCAGCGACATGCAGACGCGCCTCTGGAACCCGTGTAGACCCCTGAACGTCTCGGAAACAGAAGGAAGAACAACAAACGCGGCTTCCGCTCGTCCCCGTCACACTCCCGGAGCGCGCACCGACGGGGTTGCGCAATATTTCTTGTGTAACCAAATTTAATGAAACTTTTAGCGACGCCAAACAAAACATAAAAGATTTATTATTATTATTATTATTATTATTATTATTATTATTATTATTATTATTATTATTATTATTATTATTATTATTATTATTATTATTATTATTATTATTATTATTATGGAGCTGTTTTAATATTTAAAATCTTAAACAAGAGTTGATCAAAGGTACTATAGTGTAGATTCATAAAAATATTCCTAAGGTAAGGTTTGAAAACCTTTCATCTTCCAACCCACAAAAAGACAGTAGAAGAGATATGTAAATCTGACTCTCAGTAAAAGGTCAGTACTTTGTTTTTATTTTGTTAATAATTAAATGTATTTATGTCTTACAAGCCACCATCTGTATTTATTGTGGTAATGTATATGTATATATATTGAGAACAAGCTTCTTTAAAACCAGAAATTAATACTAGAAGTTAAAATTCTCTTTTGTTTCTATGTATTTATTTTATTCTCCTCTATTATGCAAACGGGTATTCATTGACGATATTTTTAAATAATAATTAAATCTTTCAAATATTTGTATACGCACTCAGTTTATTGTTGAAAGTATTCTAGATTCAGTCATCTAAGCTTAATATTTAATGTCAAAAACTTCTAAGTTTGATTATTCAATATATCATTTATACTCAATGCAAGATCTTAAACGTGCGGAAGGGCGTTTCTTTTAATGTAAGTGATTTACCACTGAGTGCTTGTTATAAACGGCACAACCTATACATTAAACTTCCATTGTCTGATTTTTATATTTTAGATTCGTCCCTTTTGTCAAGCGGAACCAAAAAACAGGCTTTTGTTTTCACACGGACCGCTAACAGCAGATATGGCAACCTGCACGCGGAATGTTTGGAAAGGTCAGTTTTGTTATTTTTTAATTTCCTGATTTATTTAGGGCATGTTTTAGGCTCATAATGTTTCGTATTGTTTGTTTTTTTGAATATTATTTGGGTCGTGAGGACGACGAGGCCTTCAAACCGTCCGGTCAGACATCCGAGATTGGACCTCTAATGCTAGCAGACTGATGCCCGCAGCTTTAATTTGTTTTCCCGTTCACTTTTCTATGTAACCACGTCCTGTATGGGCTGTTACTAGGGGCGGTCCTAGCCTGTTCGGTGCCTTGGGCAAAAAACATCCGTAGCCCCCCTGTTGCTGCTTTTTCAACCAACCATGACATTTTACTTCAATTTCCAATTGCCACTCATACACAATGAAAATGTATTTTCTAATTAATCTAATTCTCTATTTAAAAGGCTATAAGATTGTTGCTAAATAAAAATAGAGTGATTACAGCAGGCTAGCATAACTTTCTGAACTCATGTGAAGTTATACTGCCATAGCAAACAGCTATAAACTAATACAAAAACAAACAGACCTACTTTCATTTCCAATTTGTGAAATATTAAGATTAGGGGCGAAGCAACACCCTTTTCCAATTAATGGCTATTGAATACTATCACAATATCATTGCCATTAGTAATTATAGTTCTACTTTCCCATGTTGAAGTTTAGATTTATAAGAATTACATTTTTAAAAATGCTAATATTTTGTGCTGAAACCAAATATGACATCCCAAGTAAATGAATGCAACAAAGTTCACATAACCTGTATCAGAAACACCTACTGATTGTTATGATGATTTTATTTTGGGGCGTTCATTAAGTTTTTTGAGCTGTTCTTATTCCAAGGGGAAGACATTACAACTAAGAAACAGTTTAAAAACCAATTTTTGCTTGAATACTTTTCATTTTATTGTTAATTTTCTCTCACTCATAGGGTTATAATTGTTTATACACTACATATTTAAGGTGCACTGCCTTAAATTATGCTCTACTGTTTTGTATAACCATCTTTATCTTTGATTATAACGCCCAATTACAGAAAAGACCTCAACAGTCGACCGCATATAACGAGATTCACCATGGCACCGGGGGGAAAAAACGAAGCCTAAAAGTCTGCATTAATGGAATTAGAAATTTTAACGTCGGCATAGGAGATTATCAAAACAGCAATACTGTTGCTGACGCAAGCTAGTTAGAGTTAGTGTGGTACAGACCAAGTCAGTACCTTAACAAGGAATTGAATTAGATTAAATCAGGATGAAACACGTTCTGCTTCACCTGTTTTATGTTTTTCTCTCTTGCTCAGTTTTGTCAGGATGTCAAAAGCAGCTGCTGAGCGCCGGCGGTCCGTCATACTCAGCCGTGTCACAGGCGGCACCCAGGACTCTACCCATCCGGACCTACGCAGCTGTCAGGTCCGTCAGGTTACTCTTCTTTTTTTTTCTTTGTTTACAATCGTCCTAACCTTTCGTCATACTTGTTGACCGACAGGGCCCAGAAGAAGGACAAAAAGGAGGAGAAGAAGAAGGAGAAGGAAGAGAAGAAAGAGAAGCGAGTCATCGATGACAAAGACAGGCCCAAGCCTTACGGGAAAACCGCCTGGGTCCCTGTGGATGACGTCTACGTTAAGCGGTTCTATGCCAGAGTTATCCACAGCGCCGCCGACAGCATCGACATGCTGAAGAGGTTCCAGAAACTGGACTTTACGCCCGCCGATCAGCCCATCTACGTCGACCTGAAGCTGGACATGAAGCTGGAGAAAAAGGTAGCGCTCCGTCTAATCAGGGAGCGAACCTCACACCAACAGCACATCGAGACGTTTTCCAATATGTTAATTGATTCATTAGAAGAGAAAAAATCGGAGACTTTTTTTTTTCATGAGAATAAATTTATAATATTACAAGAATACAGTGGTACAAATAAAGTTTTAATATTACCAGAATAAAATCATAATGTTATTAGAATGAACAATAAAAATTTTGCTGGATGATAAATTGTCCTAGAAATATTTGCAATAGACAATAATATTGTTGTTTTAAGACCTTTTTCAAGTAAATGAAAGTGGTCATTTACTTGAAAATGGTCAAGTAAATGAGAGTATTTTGATAATGTCAAAATATGGAAAGTTTGCTTTCTCAGACACTAAAAACGTTGAAAATTTTGAGAAGAACCTTTAACATAGAAACTGGAATATAAAGCTGAAGAATGCATCAATTGATATTGACAATTATTGATATTTGTTTTAAATATCTGAAATACTGCCAAACTGGTGGCCGGACCTTTCCTTTTTTATTCACTCAATGCTGTTTTTTATTTTTAAGAGGTTATGAGACTTGCCTCAAAACTTGAAACTACTGCTGCGCCAGTTACTCAATAGTTTGTTGCTAGGCAACCAAAGAGCAAGAGCGCTAGTTGATTCCACTCGAGGTTGAGCAATTTAAGCCTTTCCTCTGTCCACATCCCCCAGAATGCTGTGCGGTTTTTATATATTGAATTTTGAATATTGCATATTCAATATTGTATCTATTAATATTGATCGCAGTAAAACACAACCACCAAAAACATTAAATTAAACGGGAATAAAAACTAAACACAACCAAAACCGTAAATAAGATGGGTTATTCCGATACTCTTCACTGCAGCTTGGGACATTTTGGGTTTTTAAGCTTTAGATGCAGGAATCAGTTCGATAGAAATCCCGTCTTCCTGTTTACCAAACACAGACCTGTTGGACCTTCTGGTTCTGATGGAGAACTCTGACCCATTCTGATCAGTTAAATCCAAATTTAAGCAGATACTCTTGGCAGGTTTGTTTGGATTCATTTCCTACTTTTGCTTTCGCTGTCTGCTACGGCCCTGGGCCTGGAAGGCTGGGTTGCAGGTGTTTGGTGTTTGCCCTTGTGCTCCTCCCCTTTGTCCTGGTCCGTTTATTTGCAGAGTATTAAAGACTGGCTGTCTCCACCTTCTGGGTCGCCTTCGGCATCCACTCTGTTGCCAGGCCTCAGCTCCCCTCCTTTTGCACATTTGAGTTTGTCTTTGTTTTTGCACTTAAACACTTCAACACATCCAAGCATTTGCCTTACACCACTGTTACTGATTTTCAACATCCATTGCTGTTTTTGTTAATAAATATTCCTTTTAACTTTAACCACTGCACGGTCTCCCGTTTTGATATGTCTTTGAGCCAGTTGTAATACTGTTGCACTTGACTGAGTCGTGCAGATGATGCATCAATCACTGCGGAGCGGTGCGGTGGCTGGAAACGCTCAGAAGTTTGTTTCCTCCAGTCCGCGGAGACCCGCTTCCCCTCATCCGTTTCCACAGATCTAATGTTCCCATACATAATGAATCACTCTGGAGACATGAAGGTTTAATTTCTGCCACCTTCCCTTCCATTTATCCTCTATCTTTTATCTTCCTGCAGCGTGCTGACTGCTCAGAACAACTAAACAATGTTTTCTTCTTTTGTCTCTCCTCACAGAAAAAAGTCGACCCCTTCGTCAGCACTGTGCATCTACCGCATCCCTTCAAGACAGAGATGAACAAAGTTTTGGTTTTCACTGAGGTAAAAACTTTAATGACTTTGATGCTTTTTCTTACAGAGGAAGATAGGGACACTGAAAAAAAAGTTTTTTTCCCTTAGAATGCTGACTTTAATCAAAAAATTGTGCTTTTAATATCAAAATTTAATCTCAGAATTCTGACTCTTTTTTTCTCAAAATTGTAACTTTTTTTTTCTCTGTTAATGACTTTGATTTCAGAATTTTGACCTTTTTTTGACTGATTTTAATCACAAATTATGACATTAACATCAACTTTTTTACTTTTTTCTCAAATTTTTTTTTCTAAATTTTCTATAAATTATATTCTTTAATTTGAATTATGACTTTTTCAGATTTAGGATGTTTTTTGTCAGAATGTTTACATCAATTTCAGAATTCTCGTGGGTTCTTTTTTTTCAAATTTATATCATTTTTTCTCATAATTATTGCTTTTTTCCAGAGAATTCAAATTTTTGACTTTAATATTGACTTTTTCAGAATTAGGATTTTTTTCTCAGAATTTTGAAGTCTGAATTCTGATTTAAAAAATTCTGGATTCATTTTTTGGCCCTAATTGTCTTCTCTGTCTTCTAGAGCTTTGCTTCAACTTTTTAACAGGCATTCATATCTGCTAATGATTAATATGTTACATTTTCTGTAAGCAGGATTCAGATGTGCACAAACAGCACATCTGAATTGTTGTTGGATTTGACTTGTGGCTGATATTTTATATTACGGGCTATAAATTGCACAAACATGTTAACCACCTAAAGAAATGAGTGTGACCTATTAAAATAGTCCCTGAGTTACATTAGCTCTGATTGATTTTCTAAAATGTCTTTCTTGTCTGTTTCTGCAGGATTCTGGTCAGTCTCAAGTTGCTAAGGAGAACGGAGCAGCTGTTGTTGGAGGAGCAGAGCTCATTCAGCCTGTGGGTTGTTTAGTTTTCTCTGCCCAAATCTGTAAAGAACAGTTTTAGTTTTTACTCTTCAGCAGCTTTCAGTTTGTAAAGCGTAACGAGAGCCGATAAATCTCGTTTTCAGATTCTGGACGATGAGATTTCTGCCGACTTCTACATTGCAGTTCCTGACATTCTGACGAAGATTTTACCCCTGAAAAACAAACTGAGAAAGAAGTTTCCAAAGGGCAAACGAGGTAAAATGAGAGTTCAGCTCCTTCATTTGATGGTCTGTTGCATCAGAGCAATGCAGCGAATGCAATCGTCTTTCAAACGCTCCTCAAAATGCAGTCGCAGTTCTTTTGTTTTTTCACCTCTGAAAGATAGTTGTTTATTGACATATTTTGTGGCAAAAATTTAATTTCGTATTTTAAAGAAAAGGCCTCAAATGAAACGCTTTCTTCTGGTAAATTTGGGAGAAATTAAAATAAATCAAGATACCAGAAGGAGAATTAATTATTGAAGGAAAATCTCAAAACAACAGCCAAGAAGTTGAACTCCATGGTGAGATATTTTGGAAGAAAACTCAAAACACTTGCCCCAAGTCTTATACTTTTTTTTATTTTTATAAATCCT
Source organism: Poeciliopsis gracilis (assembly GCA_911649635.1). NCBI lineage: Eukaryota > Metazoa > Chordata > Actinopteri > Cyprinodontiformes > Poeciliidae > Poeciliopsis > Poeciliopsis gracilis. The sequence goes on from CAJVRI010000715.1 coordinate 3,286,544, forward strand.
CATTTTTATAAATCCTTGCAAATTATTATTCTGAAAATTTAGCAAATCGAAACCAGGAAAAGTTTATTCTGATTTAATGTCTTAGAGAAAACAAGTTGTCTTTTTATAAATAAAAATGATAAATACCTGTTTCCAACTTCAGATCCAGACGCTTGAATTATGATAATGAATTTGAATGAATTTGAATTATTTGTATTTTTCATGTCCACAAAATGTTTCTGTTTAACTGCAGGCACCGTCACCAATAATATTTCCCAGGCGTTGCAGTTGTTTAAAACGGGTCATGAGTACCTGGTGGAGAGCGACTGCTTCGTCAGGACCCAGATAGCCACGGTACGTCCAACATGGCTGCCGCAGAACGTGTTGCTATGGCAACTCATGACAAACTGCATGGTAGACTGAACAAAACCAAGCAAACACCAGAAATTAAGATTTTTGTCATTTTCCAGGCCTACATAAGTATGGCATTTGCTAAAAAAAAAAAAGAATCCTAGAAGATGAAGGCAGAAAGTAAAAAATTTAATTGAATGTTTTTCTTGTTTCCACCTTTGTGTAGCTTGACATGCCCAGTGAGCAAATCTTCGCCAACCTGCAGACGATCCTGACTGACGTCTGTTCACACCGACCGGCCAGCCTCGGTATGTTCTCCAAAACCAACAAATAAATCTCACGCTTCCTGTTTAGAAGAAGGTTTGTAAAGGGAAACATATTGAATTTCAGCAGCTTTAACCTTCAGGTTGGGTTTAAATTTCAGATTTACAGACAGGAACGTGACATTCAACAGACTTTGTATTTTTCTGCAAATAATTTCCGTTGGGTGTAGGGCTTTCGTACAAAAATCTGTTAATCGCATAATAAATAAAACAGGCTCAATAATTTCCATTTGCATTATTTATTATTTTTCTCTTTTCTCTCTTTCTACTAAAAACTGGATGATAAATTTCCTCAGTCTGATGCTTTGGTCTCAACTAATCGCTTTTAAAGAAAAATGTTGTTTACAGAGTCTTCATAATTCATTTTATTTATTTTGGAAATTTAAAATGTTTTCCAGTTCCAGTGTTAAATGTTGATTAGAATTTAATGTTTATTGATCTTTGGGAATGTGTTCTTGCATTATTATGCCATTATCATTGTATTTCTTGAAAAATGATCTCAAAACAACAATATTATCGTTTATTGCAATAACTGCTGGGACAATTGATCATAACAGGCCTGGATATGTGCGAGTTCTAGAGAGAGAATGAAATTTGCTGAAATTTCATCTGCATGCATTCTAGTTTAGAATTTATAATTTATGGAAAGATTACAGCTTAAAGTTTGGTGTAAAAAAAAAACCTTAAATGGTGTTCATATTAAAGTTAAAGTCTAAATATTTGCCATGTTTACTTCTGGCAAATAGTTTCCTTAAATTCAGGCATTTCTCTGTTTTCTGGGGTTTTTCCTGATGTCTCTATTTACCCTCACTATTAAGATTTGGAGTATAATCTTCAATTGACAGCTCCTCATTACAGCAAGAGGCCGAAATGGTGTAAAAACTAATTTAATTAAAGATTATCACCAACATTTGTGCCTCTGCTGAGCTTTCAGAAAGTCAGAGGAGGTTTTAATGCCATTAAACCCTCAAGTCTGCACATAAAAACCATCTGATGTCCAGGATTTTTACTTTCTATTGAAAGTAAATCAAGATATTTTCATATTTACTTGTGCACCAGACCTGCTGTGTTAGAACTAATGTTCAACAAATACATTAGGAAAATAATTTTATATTATACATTTACAAAAGGTTCCATCGTAAGCATTTATTCGACATTGGGAGTCATTATTTCACACAAGTTTCTTTAAAGCAACAAGGATCCCTCTTTTACCCATTAAAGCTGGAATGAAATTTTTTGGAAGGATAATCTGCAACGGGTCATTTCCTTTTCAAAATGATCATTAAAATGCAAAATATCAACAAGAACAAAGAAATTATACAGCATTAAACAGTTTCAAAACAAGTTTCCAACCTCACTTTGAAATAATTGAGACAATTTGGAAAGTAACATTGAATCCGTAGGTGATTTAATCAATATAAAACATTAAAATAATTGTAATATTTCCAGTTCAGTTGAAAAATACTTTATTTATCCCAAAGGGGAATTAACTTGCAGAGATTTTATGTTAATTAAAGAGCTTATTGAGTGTTTATATTTCAAAACAGAACCGCATAAGGTGCATTTTTTGTCCCACATCGGACTCTGTTTAAAATCTGCTGAAAATCACCAGCTGCGCCCTCTGCTGGATGGCGGTCAAACTGCAACACTAACAGACTGTCTAAGATATTATTAGCTAATTGATTGGAACTAATTTTAATCGAAAACTATTAATAGACAATTAATTGTAATTAATCGAGAGCATATTCGGCGATAGTTTGTGCCAGAGACAGGGTCGAGAGGACTCTTCCGGTTTAAGTACCATTTCTTTCTTCTTCTCTATTTACTTTAATGTGTTTCAAGAGTCGTTTGGAGCCGAGATAATGGCTTCTGAGTGGGCGGAAAGAAGAGGGAGCTTCACGGACGAACACTTAAAGCAAAGAAAATGAGCGTGGAAATGTAGCGTGTGGGTGATTGGAAGTAAAATAAAACCGATGGGATTATGGGAATTATTTTAAAAAAGCACAACTGTGAAAATGCTGATGAGCAGACAACAGGAAACACGATGCTGTTTGTCTGGAAAATAAAAGTAAAATCAAAGCAACAGAAAGCAGGGGGGAGATGGAAAAACTCAGTCAGATTCTTTATATTGTGTTAATGATTGTTTTATGATTTAGAGACACTCTAATGTTCTGAGCAGATTCCCACAGATTATTTTATACATTAATGTCACAGTAGAGTCCAGACCTGAAGTTTAATTTCATTCATCTGTCGTTGGGGGGTGAGAGGTTTTTATTTTTACTTATTTTTTTCACATTGTTTGTACAAGTTATTGAAATATTTGAAAATGCTTGCATTTCAGTAAGGTGTTTTCAAACCTAATATTTTCATACTTAATAAAACGACAGACATGTTTTTTTTCTCTCTCTCCGAAGATAAATCAGAATAAACTCTTCTTGTTTTTGGTTAGTTAGAATTACCAAAAGTATTTCTATTTGTTAAAAAAGAAAAAAAAGTATCTTTTTATGTTTCTTTCTTTATATGTTGTATCTAAGCATCTAATTTTGTGGAGGAAAGTCATTTAACATGATTTTTTTTTTTTAAATCAATATTTATTATTTATTATCAAATTTAAATCAAATTTATATTTATTATTCCTAATGTTTCAATGAGTTATTGATCTGCGTAATGGAAATAAAAGTTAGTTTACACTTGAAATGAGGCAAAACTAACTTGCAAGTAACTTTTTTGGAAAAATGATGAGCTTGTTTTGGTAATTTTTTCTGAATATTAATGAAAAAGTACTTGTCTTCTTATTAGTGAAATAATCTTCATGTGGAACAAGTACTTTCCCCCCAATATTAAGAAATGATTTACATAAAACAAGCTTCTAATTCTCACAAATAAAGTTACATATAAGTTAATTTAGTCTTATTTAAAGTTATTTTGCACTAGAAACTAGACCAAAAATACTTTGTGTTTTTGCAAAATCCTACCAGGTATTTGTAGGATTTTGCCAATACTAGCTTGCTATTGTGCTACACCTTGCTAGTGTAAACGTTTCGGCTGATTTATTTTTCTTTTCTCTGGTCAGGACCGTTTGTTGAACGGGCCATCTTGACCTCTCAGACCAGCGAAGCCGTCTGGTTCCGGACCGAAGGAGTTTTACCTGAAGCAGCTCAGACAGATGAGGAATGACTTCCCTCTCAGATTATAAATAATGACTATACTTAATAAAGGTTTTGTTTTCTGGTTTTCCTGAGAGTTTTTTATGTTGTTGTTTTAAGGAAATCCCAGTAGATTAAAGTCAGAACCAAAGAACCAGGACAGGAAGGAGGATTTAATTAATGTTTAAACAAAAAGGTCAAACAGGACGAAACTATCCAGTTCTTTCTTTTTATTGTTATATTTTCCTGACATGCATCATTACCAATCAAAACTTTCTACAGTTCTCCAGTTAAAGTCACAAACTTTAAGGAGTTTATTTTGATAATTTCTAATATCTGATTTCTGCATGTCTCATTTGAAACTCAAAAAATTTATGATATAGTTGATTATGAAGGACTTTAAATGTGATACAAGTCACCCTTGTTTTTCCTCATCCACATATAATCCTGATGTATTAAAGCTCTAAAATTTTTAATTTTAGATATTTTTGTTATTAAATCTACAATTTAAAAATAAAGTTTAAAAATAACTTCTTTATTTCCTTAGGGTATCTTTCAAACTGCTTTAAATGACAAAATGTTCTGTTATTATAGATTGTTTTAATTTTATGAAAAAGCCTACACTGAATAGAGGAAACAGGTTATCCAACTTTTAAAAAGATTGAGGTGATTTGTTACAAGTAATTTTATTAAGTTTGACCAATTGCGGCTACACTAATTGGGTGTAATACCGCCTGGTGCACACCAGGGGGCAGTGTTTACACGACGTGCTGCTGAGTTTCTGCAGCCTGTTGAATCTTGAGCTAAAGAACAGTTCAGATATTTAATGTGATCTGGATCATTCAGGCCCAGTTTTAGTAGAACTGTCCAGTTGTGGATAAATAAGGATTTATTTTAGGGTCAAAAACCCTTGCATTAAATAATAGTTGTATTATTTTATATCAGCTTCTTTGGGATTTTCTCCCATCTAAACACATTAAGAAAAAGACTCCCTGCTCATCTTTCGGGGAGTAAGACATGGACATGCACCCTGCTATCATCCAAACTGCACAGCCGGGTACAAACATCCATCCTCAGGTTGACATTTACTGTAAGATGGAGATAAGTCTTATTGTTCCCTGGGGGCAATCAGGCTAATTGCGGCAGTAAAAGCTGAGAAAATGGTAAAAGTGATGAGAAGAACTTTAATGAGTTTCTGTCTGACGGTTTGTTTCGTTTTGTGGGTTCTGCCTGCTTTGACTTTCAGATTAAATATTGGTATAGGATGAAACTGTTAATGTCCATTGGATGCTCTGTCTCCTCTAAGTATACAAGGCTTTAGCAAAAAAAGAGAAAGAAAATCCCAAACAGAACTTTGTCTAATTTACAGTTTGTTTCATTTTTCAGTGTCTTCAATCCAAACATTTACTGTAGTTTTTCAAATTTGATTTTGAAAAGTAAAAACAATACTTGAAAAATTTTTTTAAACACATGTTCTTGTTTTTTCTAGAAAAGTTCTGAGCTTAAAGTTTAAAATTTGTGACAAAAAACTCAGAAATTTTGACATAAAGTCAGGAATTTTCTAAAAACAAACAATCAAAAAAAAAAAAAACCCAGAAAATTTTCTGACTTTCAAAAGTCTGAACCCCCCCTCCCAGAAATTTTAGAATTAATGTCAGATAAATTCCAGGAAACACAGGAAAAATTTAAGTTTTTAAGTAAAGATCAACTTGAATTAAAACATTTTTAGATTAATATTTTAACATTACTAATATTTCTTTTTTTAAATTCGGAGTTTCAAAAACAAAATTTATGAGAAAAAACCCCTCAGAAATTTTGAGCTTAATGTTGGAAATTTTATAGAAAAAAACAGAAAATCTTCTGAGTTTCAAAACTCTGAAATTTGGAATTAACAATATGGAATTAATCTAAACAAAAAATCCAGAAAAAATAGAAATTTTTGATTGCCAATTGTCAAAAAAGTACAAAAAAAAATGATTTTTTTTTTTGTTTTGTTTTCTGAGATTAAACTCAAAATTTCAAAATTCTTCCTGGAAAATTGTTGACTTGTTTTTTTTCCTAGATAATCTAAAGTTTCTGGATTGTATTTATTTTGCCTGAAATGTACTCTTCTTTCTACAATGTCCCTAACACCCCGCCGCAGACTCCTGAGATGTTAATTGTTTATTTTTGTCCTCCTGTTGGTTTATAAATCTCGTTGTATTGGTGCTGTAAACTCTCCTGACCTTTCCAAGCGAATGAAGTGAGTAAAATCTCAGAACAAGTCCTGATTCCGAGCTGTGGGTTATAATTAGCCATGTGTGTAGACGGCAGCAGCATTAGCAGCAGAAAAAAGGTGAAACTGCTTCTGATCTGCGCTTTTGGCAGAGGACAAAAGGGCTGAGTGAGATCAGGTTTCCGCCATGTGACACTGAGGAATCTCAGACCTGCACTCCTGATTAAACATTACACTCTGCAGGTAAGCTAGCAGGTAGATACACACACCGGCTTCACACATACAGACCTAGTGAGGAAAAATGATCATTTACTGGAATTACATCATGCGTTTATGTATGTAACTAAAACATACTGAAATTAGAGATATAATACCCTTCGTTTTTGTGTTTATAAATATATTTATTAGCTTTTCGCGCTGACGTGCAGTTTACGTCAGCTGCTGGCAAATTACGGCACTCCACCTCCAATCCTCTGGCGGCAGGAAAGTGAGTCCGCAAAATGGCGGCAGCAAAAGTTGGGATAAAGTGTCAAATAGTTGTTGTTTTTGAAAACGGTGTCTTCTGTTGAGTATTAATTACTCAGTCGATGTAAAAATAATCCCAATACGTTACGTTGACCTTTCCGAGTATTTAGCTAACTAATAAAACCAAGCTAATCTACTCTAAAAACGAATTAAAACCAACTGAATTAGACCGAAAGTCACAATGAAATAAATATTAACTACAGTGAAAAAGCCAAAACGGTTGTATCTCTGGCACAGACGGTAATGAGTGTAGATTTAATCAGACATACAATAAATGCACATGTTAGCTCCGATACAGTTCAGTTCATTAGGGTCAATTCAAGGTCATTGGCTTTACAAAATAAAAGTTCAGGTTAAGTTCAGTTAAATTAGCTTAAAAATCTTTCTATCTATGGAAACCCTGCTGATTGCAGCATTCACTAATCAAAGCGGTCATAGACAATCACCTGCGTTTTTTGGCTGCAGCTAATGATCATTTCGGTTATTGATTGATCTGTTATTCTGACAATTAATCGATTAATCAGATAGAAAAAATATTGGCATTCTGCAGATTTATTGTGGTGATTTTATACAATATTCAAAATGTAGCAAAGGATGCATCTGCAGATAAAAAAAAATACTTCTAACATCAACATGTGAAAAGCTCAACAATCTGCTCAATATATTTTCCTGTTTCATCATAGATCATAAAATAATCTGAATCAAGCATATTCTGTATCACACATGATAAGGAGATAATGATGTGAAGATCCATATTAATCCCAATTTGCATAGAAAAAGACTAATTATGGATTAAAGAGTTTTATGATAAAAAAAAAAAAAAAACTTACAAAACTACTCAGTAACATTTCTGACTGGGATTATTTATTAAAGTAACGATACTTTCTGAACTTTTAAGCATTTAAAAAGTTTCAAACAGAAATTTTAAAGGACTTTATCAGGATTGAATGTCATAGACAAAGTATTGTATATTTATGAATGGACGGAAGGTGACATGTTTTAAAAAATGTTTAGGGATTTTTTTGTAATTTATTCTCAGTAGAAATGCAGCGGTTTTATTTCTGTCCTCAGAGGTTTATTACACTGTAAAAAGACGAAATATTATCAAGTTGGTCTAGTTTGTTGTGCACATATCATGCGCTTGAAATAAAACAAAACTAACTCACAAATAACTTTTCAGCCAGACATATGAGCTTATGTTGAGTAAACATGTCCCTAATATTGATGAAAAGTACTTATTCCATTGATTATTTCACTTTTGACGATACATTTTTCACATATTATGTGAAATAGTCAGACAGTGAAAGTAGTACTTTATACTTTTATACTAATAATGGAATGAAGTAAGTATTAAGAGAATAAAGTTGTAATATTATTACTAGTTTTGTCCTGTAATGTTGACTTTATGCTTGAAGTCAGGGGTGTCCAATGTGTGTGTATTTGTGGCCCTTGAAGGGAATTTATTTGGCCCTGAGCTACAAGTCAAGAATGGTGCAAATTTACTCAACAAAAGAGAAAAGCATTGATAACTTTTCTTTTAATAATACAACATAATATACAGATATACAGATTTAATTTCAAAAGAGTTTATTGTTTAGCAGAAAACCACTGTAAATAATTTTTTGCATTTTCAATTTAATGATATTTATAGTCTGCCAGAGGCTAAAAGTTTGGACTGTAAGTTTTATATAAATAATAAAATGAAAACGTACAGAAAGACCCTGCAGGGAGGAGAAATGATTCATTATTTCTATAAACCTCAGATTTTGCAGCAGTAAATGAGATTACAGGACGAATCCCTCAGATGATCCAAATTCCTCTTTCGCTTGTGGTTTAATCCCAATCCCGCAGAAGCGGAGTCCCCATCATGTGAGATTATGATCGGTGGAGGAGGGAGGGCGGGATCGTGGAGGCAGCAGCGGCCAGAGGTGGGACGTCCTCCCGGGGAGAGGAGGGAGAAGAAGTGGCTGCAAACTCCGACCGCCTCTCTCAGTCATGCGCCTCGGCTTTTAAAGGACTCCCGGCTACTGCTACTGCTGGTTCTGGTTCTGCTGGGCAGCGGGGCTTTATTTCAAAAGTGAAGAAGAGTTGGACCGAGCAGTGAGGAAGAGGAGGATACTTTTCCAGGTTACCGGATCGCGCTGCATTCCAACCCCGGAGCGCAGCGCTCAGGACTCGGACCCGGCGCGCTGCGTCTCTCCGCTCCTGATCTCTTTCATTCTTCTTTTATTTTATTTTTTTATATAGATATATTCATACATTCGCTTCTTCTGGTTCTGTTGGATCTCTGCAGCGATGACGCACAAAGGGAAATCGCTTTTATTTCTAACTAGAAACGGTTAAAGGCGCAGAGGGGGGTTTCTCCTCCGGAGTGGATCTGGATTTCTCGCCCGCTGCAGGTCCGACCATGAGCGCCGGATGGTGGGTGTTTGTTGGCGCTCTGGTGGGGGTCCTCACCGTCCCCAACGCGGCACACGGTTGGTGTATTATTTTTGGTCACTATCTTTTTTGTTAATCCAGTTGTCCGGTTTGTTATGTAGGTCAGGAGGAGTTGTGGAGGGCAATCATGCGCTTCTGCAGCAGAGCTGAGGAGCCGGAATTTGATCTGATTGTGGGTGATTTTTTACCCCCACACTTGTCTCTGGTGGAGAAGGGGAAAGTTGTGACCAGAATGATAACTTTACATTTTACACAGAGTCACCAGAAATTGTAGTCAAGTAAGAGCAGAACTACTACAACATGTTTTTACTCAAGTAACAGTAAAAAGGCTGCTCAAGTACTAACTGATCAAATGATCAATAATGTAATATTTAAAAAATCATCCTCAGATGGACCAACTTCTAAAGTTAAGCATAAATGTTGGTAGTTTAAGGATGAAAATAAGTAACAAGAAATAACAATCAGGCACAATGCATTTTAAAAAATCAGTTTCTTTCAATAAAAAACTTATGAAACTTTAACAGAATCTGCAGGTGTGTGTCTGGTGAGTCTTTGGTTGAAACATGTTTGTTACTCATTCACTGAAGTTCTGCACAGTGGGTAGAGAATCCAGAAATGGATGATAGATATCACTGAGTCATTAACTTTTCAGCAATCCCTCCACCTGAAGCAGCTGTGGATGTTTTTAGATTATGTTGATTTAGTAAACTGTCAGCAATCTCTCTACCTGAACGGGGCATGATTAGATTGTTGATTTATTAACTTTTCAGCAATTCCTCTGCTGTGGATGTTTTTAGACTATTTTGATTTAGTTTCAGCAATCCCTCCTCTTCAGCTTCCTTTCCATTATTTCTTTTCAGCAATCCCACTTCCTGAAAGCACAATGAAACTGTGAATGTGTAGAGATTATTTTAAATGAGTGACTTTTCAGCAATTTGTCCACCTGAACAATCATATTGCAACAATGGATGTGGGTATATTATGCTGATTTAGTAACTTTTCAGCAAACTCTTCACTCAATCAAGCATGTGGCAACTGTGGAGGTGTGTAAATCATATTGATGTAAATTTCCAGCAATCCCTGCACCTGAGCAACAACAAGGCAACTTATTGTTGTTTATTTTGATTTAGTAACTTTTCAGCAATCCTGTTTCCTGAAAACATGGGGCAGCTGTGAATGTCTGAAAATTATTTATCATTTAGTTACTTTTCAGCAATTCCCCCACCCGAACAAGCATGACGCAACTTGGATTTTTGTAGATTTAGTAACGTTTCCAGCAATCCCTCCTCTGCCACAAGCATATGTACAAACTGTGGATACACATAGATTATTGCGGTTTAGCAACTTTTCAGCAATACTCCCCACCTGAACAATAAAATGCCAGGAGAAACGCAGTTAGATCAAATTTTCAGAGTATTTCAATCTTTATTACAACCTGCCGGAGTGGTTGAAAGACAAGCTGTGCGCTTCTACAAAAACACACAGTTAATGAGAAGACTGCGCGTCTCTTGATCTGCAAATCTTCAAAGTCAGTTTGAGAATTCAAAGAGAGCCCCGACTAAATTAGGATCAACCGCATATTTTTATTGTTAACTGTTTACGTTTCACATTCATCAGACTGTGGCAGAGTCTGACTAGAGAAACAGCCTGTTGTGTGAGTTGTGCATTTTTATCCCGCTAAATAGCCAAATGCTTTGAAACCTATCCCTAGTTGCCTCTTAAATATTTATCAGGCTGCATCAAATCAGAAAAAACCCCAGCCTGTGCTCAATTACAGTATCCGCTTCCCATGTCTCCGAGCGCGTCATGGACAGAATCATAAGCATAACCGGGAAGCAGTTCCTCAGTAGAACTGTTCTCTTTCCCTCCTTGAACCCTTTTCAGTCCTGATCACTTTCAAGAAAGAGAAGATCCATGTTGAAAACTTTTATCTTTTACTCCCCAAATCATTAATTGCGTCATCTCGGCGTGCGTCCAATCTGCCCGGCAGCTGCTGCTTCAATAGCATTCAAACTTTGATGCTCCGCTGAAAATAAAACACATCAGTTATAAATGTTGGAGTGTTATTGAAGGCTGCAGAAGGTAACAGGAGGAGGGTGGACAAAAGGTTGAAGTTGAAGACAAGGAATTGAGCTTTATTTATTTATTTATTAATTTTTTTTTAGCTCAGGTTCCTTTGTAGTCTCCAAAGGAGAATTAGCGCCAACGTAGATGAAAAAAAGGGTAAAATATCTGCCAAAAATCTTAGAAATGTAGCATTTCTGAGATCAATCTTGGAATATTTTTCAGAAAAAAAAATCATAATTTTTTAGAGAAAATCTGGGAGGTTCCTGAGGTTGAGAAGTCAAAAAGTTTAGGAAAAATCTCAGAAAATGTTTAGAAAAAACCTAAAAACTTTTGACCTTGAAGAATCTGATATTTTTAGAAAAAAATTTTTTTGAAAAAAAAGTAACATTTTTTAAGTGACTGAGTTTTTCCAGTAAAACATAGAAATTTCTGACCTTGAAAAGTTTAAAATTTTCATAAAAACTGATTTTTTTTTTTTTTTTGAAATTTTCAGATTAATAAAAAAACAAAGTCATTTCTGAAAGTCAAAAATTTGATAGAGGAAGAACATTTTGAGATTCCTTTCAGACAGTTTTAGAAAAAAAATGTGGAAATTTTGAGTTTCAAAAATCAAAAATTGTGTTAGGAAAAAAAGCCACAGAAATGTTGATTTCAGAAATTTTCAAGAAGAAAACGGACATTTTTGTGATTCAATAGTCAAAAATTTGCTAAAATTAAATCTTCAACTTTTAAATCAATTTCACCAATTTTTGAGAAAAAATGCAACATTTGATTGCCAAAAGTTGAAGATGTATGGCTTCTGGAAATGTTTTGAGTTTCAAAAAACTAATAATTAAAGAGCATGATTTGTGATCTTGTTGGTGAGTTAAAATTCCAGGATGTTTAATTCTGTAGTCGCGAATCTTGAAGCTAATCTCAAACCTTATAAAGATGAAGAATCAAGAGCTTTAATTGAAATTTTGTGAGAAAAAAAACCACTGCATTTTAAATTGGGATTGAAGGTTTTGCTCACTGTGCAGGAAAAGATCTTATTTTCAGTCCAATAAAACCAGAAACTACCAACAACAAAAACATTTCAATGACTTTGACAGTTTGCATCCAAAGCTCCTGTGAAAACATAATGAAACTCCAAATCAGATGATATGAAGTGTTTTCTTGTCTCCTATCGACGGTGGTTGGTTGGTTGATTGGTTGGTTGGTTGGTTGGTTGGTTGGTTGGTTGGGTGGGTGGTTGGTTGGTTGGTTGGTTGGTTGGTTGGTTAATAAATGCCCTGCAGTAATTGGTTTAAAGTCTGATCTGTTTTCATTACTGGCAGAAGTGCAACGCGAACCTCCTCAGTGTATTCGGTCTGAACTGATTAAAGTGCCAGATTAGATTTTGCTGAGCTCTCTTTCTGTCATGCAGGCACATGACAAAGCAGCGACATAAACAGATTTGCTGTCGGGCATTTTTAATGAGGACAATAACTGTAGGCTTGTTTTTTTTTCAGAGCGTTATGATAAATGTTTACTTCTGGCTCTTTTTCCCCTGAGACGTCTCATATTTTCTCAGTTGTGTGACGCTGAGCTCAGACCCCAAGCTGTGCCGAGGCGTTGCTCCATATGTCTGTCTGTCTGTGTTTTCTTAACGTTTGGCCCTTAAATTGAGCAGATTACCATCAGCACCCACCCTGTCGTCTCAGTTTAGGGACACAAGCTTTTGTTTCCCTTTGAGAGGCTTTAATGGTCACTGTTTGTGTTGGTCTGAATGTAAATGAGCTTAAATCCTCTAATTAGGGCTGAGAAATATCAAATGTTTAATCAAAGAGTATCAAAGAGGTTTGTTTTAATGACAGTTAATAGTTTTATTGGAGGATTTAATTTATTGACAGTCTAGTGAGGACGCCTTTATTTTCACTTTATCACAGCTGTTTGTTATTATTCCATGTTATTTTCAGGGATATTGCATCTTAGAACAGAAACACTAACTGTCTGACATCTTATGAAATCTCTTCAATCTACTCTTCTCATTGTAATCCACGTTTAGTCCCTGGACAACCAGATTCCAGGATCTTTTATCCATCTGCTGGTTTTCTTTGTGTTGCTGAGACGTATTGATCTTAAATCTTGACAGCTCTTAACAACCCACACAGGGATCATAAATACACTGAAAAGGATAAATTACTTCCTCATGTGTGTGTTTTTAAAGCACCTGAAGTGATTTTGGACTCTAACTTTGTTTCTTTCCTCTGTTTTCATCCCAGGAGCTTGTCTCTACCAGGGATCGCTCTACGCGGTAGGTGCTTCAACACTTTCTTTTTGCTCTTTAATCCCTGGTTAAGACTTCTGCCTCATCTGGGTGCAAAGTTTGGTTCGTCTGCAAAGCCTAACGGAGGAAACGCTCATGCATTATTTACGTGGGACTTTGCCGGTTTAGTGAGACTGACAGATGAAGCTGTTAAGTGTCTCCATGCAAAGATGGGTGATAAAAGGAGTACATATCATATCAGTGGGGATTAGTGCACATCCTCTGTCAGAAACGAAGCAGAGGGGATGTGGCTCATCTATAATGCAAGCCGGATACTGAGTTTGTGGAGGATAATGGTGATGATGCGGCTCTGCGTCAGGCTCCCGCTGCTCCGCTTGCAGAACTTTTTTAATTTTCTGCTTCTGCTAGGTGTTGGCAATAAGAGGTTTTTGCTTTTATTTTATGCTCTTTCGGCTGTGCTCGTACTCTGGCTTTAGATTTACTGTTGAAAGAAATCACGCTTGAAAAGCGTCTTTGTTCCCCTGCAGAAGAAGCTGATGAATTCACTCAAATGCAATTCAAGTCACTTCTTAAAATCTCAAACAAGCTAAAACCAGTAAGTTTAGCCATTTTTTCCCTGTGTCACATGATTTATTCAGGAAAGTTGGAAGCGCCGACTCATGATTGGTCAGGTTCTGCAGATATGTTCTGTTTATGGGGCTTCGTTTTCCAGAATGACTCAGAACATTTGTCTGTTTTTCTCTCTGCTTTTTGCTTCGATGTTTAATTCTTTCCTCAGTGTTTTTTAAATGTTTTAATTGTTGCTTTCATGCCTAATTCAATGTTTTAACCAGAAAATTGATTTGACACTGGTGTATTTACCACATTATTTCAACATTTTAACCTTGAAGTGGGATGTAGAAGAAAACACACACACCCCAATTAGCATATTTGTGGGACTTTTCATTAAATTATCACTTAGAAATTGTTGAGTGGGGAAGGAAATAAGAGCAGGTTGTCATTTGAGAGTGTGTTGTGTAAAACAGTATGCAGAAAAATACAACAGAGGCACATAATGTGAACTAACATGTTGCTGAGAAGTCACTTAAACCTTCTTCCATTATTTTTCCAAATTATACAGAAAGGGTTAAGAATTATACTTTTACCCACCAGATGTGTTAAATACATTTGCATGTTAAATAATTAGATTTTTTTTATAGCGTTGGTGCTGGTGCTTGACACTTATTGCTTTTATCATTTTAAACTGCAAATGTTGCTGTGGATCAAATCTGCCTGTATCCAGAAATTAGTAGCAGGAGACGAATCTATAGAGGAAGTGAATTTAAAATATGCAACTACGACTTTTGCTGACTACAGTTCTGAAGATTTCTGTTATTTCTGGGAATCTTTAAAGTAAAACGGTGTAAGAAAAAAGAAAGGAGGAGCAAGAACTTGGAAATGTTGAGCTTAATCTCGATGTTCTGGAAAAAACGTGTACATTTTGGAGTTTACTCAACAGGTCGTTGCTAGGTAACCAAAGAATGAGTGAGTTGATTCCACCAACGTTTCTTAGCTAGCAGTGAGAGGCTGTAGTATTTCCTCTGCCTACGTCTCCCAGAATGCTGTGCGGTTCTGGATTAAAAGCTACATTAGCTAGGCTAATTTTGCTCATTCAGCAGTAAGTGTCTGTACTCAAAAATTGAGATTGGGTAGTACTTGTAATGTACTTATATTGTTTATATAAATAAACAATATGGAACAAGGAAGAGAGCGAGTTCTAAGCTTGTGGTTTGTTTATTGTTGTCATAGCAACTCCATAGCAACTGCCTGGCAAGATGGTTGTCAGTTGTAACATTCATACAAGTGACTTCACATGAGAACTATGTATAGTTTGAATATTCACTCAGACGTATTATCTACTGATATTGATTAGTTGTCTGTCACGATATATATTGTTATTGATTTATTGTTCAGTCCTGTAGGTGATCCTGATCTGAAAGTGATCAATAATTGTTGGGATTCAGAGAAATCCAGCAACAGGGGCCTTCGATTCGCTTCGGTTCTAATTCAGAAATGCTTTATTGATCCAAAAGGGAAATTAAATGTGGTTGTAAATCACATTGATTTGTTTTATTGGAGTTTATTGTAAATAGTGATGGCCAGGTTGGCAGAACATTTTGCAGCTATGCTCATGTTTTAGCTCAACAATCTTCAAGCATCTTTGTATCTCATCTTGAATTTTCTCAGGGCCTTCGAGAAGCGATGGATTACTTTGTAGCAGAAGATTGCCATCGTACGAATGCTGTGAGGAAAATGGATCAAATGTGGGCAGTAAAGACATTTAAATCTGGCTGCACTTTTGAGGTTGAAGAGATTATTTTTGTCTCCTTTTTTTATAAGTCAAATTTGACAGGAAAGGAATGCAATCTGGTTCCTTGCGCTTCAGAAAACTACCACCTGTGTCAGGCAACAACTGGTAATCTCACTTAAACATGGTTCTGCGTGCTGCGGTTGTTGTTCCCAGGCTGAATAATGAGGAACTCCAGCTTGTTCTCCTTCAGTTTTCAGGATAATTACAGTAAAGCTCAAAAAAACATACCTGCAATCATGTAAACACACAAGAACACATCCTGCTTCCCTTTCCCCTGGCTTTTCAAGGGGGATCATTTCAGAAAGTGTAAAAGGTAGTAGTTGTTTGGGCGTTGAAGATGGGGAAGGAGGAAGGGAAAGGAGGAGGGGGGAACTTGGTGGCTAAAAAGGCAGGAAAACAGGTGGGATGTCTAAGCATGTTTAAACACCGTTTGCAGAAAAAAAGACCCTTTACTTCTGCAGTTCAAAGTGAAAAACCCCACACCTGGGCTGGTGGGAAGATGGGAACAAACGGGAAAAGAAAACATTCAGATGAAAGTCCATTCTGGAGCTTTCAGGCCTCCCTGCTTCTCAATTGTTTTAACAAAATCTGAATTCCTTATTTAATTAAAGTTCTGGTATTAAGTGTGATTGATCGATGGTGATAAAATACTTCTTATATCAGAGTATAAACAAAAATCGCTCTGATCTCTCTCCAGTTCTGCTCATGGCATTGCAGGGATAAAAACAGATCAAAGTTTAATCAGTTCATCCAGTAGGGAAAATCATAACTGCACCATTTATTTTCCACTGTAGCAATAATTTTCCAGTTTTTAATTTTTTATCTGTTAAAAGGAAATAAAATGAATTTATAAAGGTTTCATTTTTGTTTTGATTTCTTTTTTAGTTCTTTAGCTGAAATTATCTTTTGTCTGGTTTGGCCAACAATAATAGCCTTCAACAGTTGGTCGCTAATGTTAGCTGCTAACGATAATGGCCACCAACAATAGCCACAAAATAAACACAGTTGACAGAGGACGCTAATATTGGGCACCAACAATTATTAATAACCAAATATGTTTAGAGAATCCAGAAATTTTACACAATATGTTTTTATTCTTGTAGAAAAGACGAATTGTATCTGGAAATGTGTTTGGTTGTACGTAAGATGGACAGTTACTTTATGGAGACTATAGGTTTGTTGATAATGTTTTAAAAAATATAATTGGTAAGCTTTAAGTTGTTTTTTTAAGGCAATTGAATCCTGTTATACAACTTTGTTTTTAACATTCCTACTGGCACTTAATTGGTGGCCCATGTTGGTAACATTGACCACCATTGTTAGCTTTTAACTGTAATTTGAGAGGCCTTGTGATTTGATTTTATATGAATATGTAAATACCTTGAGAAGGATTTATCACCTGCTTCTCATGATAGTGCAGAAAATACTTGTTGCTTTCAGATTTACCACTCTGGACCTGAGAGACATAAGGTGATTTTACTTATGAAACACGCTGCTTCTGTAGAAACATGTTTGATTGACAAGAAGCAATATGGACTCACAGATGGCCGTGAATATGCAGAAACGACTCTCTGTTTTGCAGTAGAGTTGAGGTTGTTTGACAGCAGCCATATGGGGAAACTGCTTAAGGAGCAACTCCAGCTCTGCACAGGCTACTGAAATGTGTCTGATGAAAATCTTATATGTTTGGGGGCATTAAAAAAAAGGCTGCGTCTGCGTCAACCTGCAGCTGGTCTGCAGGAGATGTGCCCTGATTCCAAAATGAGTCAGAAGCAACTAAAATCAGGCGTCACGGTCCGTGCTGCGCAGGCATGATGAAGACACCACACACAACACAACTCGAAGGGGTTCTTGATAAAACTGAATGTAAGATTATTTCTAGGCTTTGATTGTCTACGTGGCGTGTTTGGAGACTTTCTCGATGTTTCTGGGTAGCTGTAATCACTTAAACTTTAATGACAAACCACGGCCAGCTCGCTTTGCTCACTTCGGAGGAGTTTCAGGAACCAATAGATGGTATTTGGTTGTTGCACACAGACAGCATCTTGATGATTTTTTTATCACGCTATTTTATTTACATCTTCTCTGCATTAAAAATGAGTTGGCTCTATTATGAAGAAGCAGCAGCTCATCAGTGAGGACTGCCAATCATTAAGCTGCCAGCAAGGAGAAGAGTTATTCTTCTGTGCCCTGTTCTTATTGCAGCAGCTGTATGGGAGGTAAAATCTACGATTAGAGCTGCCGTCTGTAACTTTTATAAAAATATGTTTTTTCCTTATTTGTTAAAAGTGTAATCATGTCGTGACAGTCTTTTTATGAAGCAGATAATCTGAAAAGATAGATCTTCTCCACTTCCTCCCTGAGTTACTACTGCCGTCTGAAGATTCACCGCTATCAACCAAAAACAACCAATCAGAGCCAGGAGGCGGATCTTAGCGCTGTCAATTAATGTTGCTAATTGAGCTAATGGCAACTTAAATCTTTAACCACCATAATTGGTGGCTATGCTAACTAGCATTAGCATCCCTGGTAGGCTAAGCTGCAGTGATCCTTCTGTAGTTTAGCTAAGAGCAAAATGAGAGGGTGAACATGGGGATGATTGACAGCACTAAAACCCTCCTCCTGCCTCTGATTGGTTGTCTTTGTAAACATTTGTACATTTGAGGAATAGAACTAAAACGATTACTCAAATGAATCAGCTTAATTGTGATTATTGAAATTACTGTTGGCTAATTTTGTAACCGATTAATTGTTATCAGAGTATTAGTAACTCAGAAAATGGCAATTCACTGAAAGAACAACACAGTCAGAGCAGTAATTAGGACAAGACTATGCAAAAATACAGACACTTTGAGTTTCAGATCAAAAATAAACTTTGCCTGTAAATATATTTCACCCAGGAATCCTCAGGTTTTTAGCATTTAAAAATGTTTTATACACAACTAGATGACAACAAGCAAATACCTCAATATTTTTTATAAATGTAAGAAAATAAACATTGTATTGGCTAGCATACAGTAACTTTAACACCCCTTAGTAAATTTATATTTAATTAAAACTATGCAACTTGAACAGACAAACGTTTTTCATCTTAAATGAAGTTAAGTTTTGACTTTCCTACTGATCTGAATATTTTTATGCATTTTTTTTAGGCTGCTTACTCCAGTTAATGATTAGTATTTTACTATGTTAGTTGACGATTATTTCAATAATTGATTAATCATGATTAATCCGATTAATATTTTCAGCAGGTTGAACAGAAACCATTCCAGTGCAACACTTTGGCTTACAGTCTGTAAAAACTTCTTAGATTAATTTGTTATTTCTTAGATTTAATTTTAAGCAGGTAATATTCAGTCACTATTCTGAATGCAACTATAGATTTCTGAGACTCTAAATTGCTGCTAAGTTGATTTTTTTCATCAGCTTTAATGCTCAGCATGTGTTTTTCACAAGGTGAGTCATAACACTGTCAGCTTTATGCTTTCTAAACCTTTCATTTTAGATTTTAATCTTTACACTTGCTGTTTGAAGGTGTTTTGTCGGACTAAATTTAAACCAAATCCATCTTCATAATGATGACTACATGTCAAATGGAGTCGGTGTCTGAATAATATGAAATGGTTTTAGTAATGTAGATGAACAGCATGATTTTCAGAGTGCAGCTATTGATCACTGCAGTCATTTGGTTCCCTTTACACCATAAATACAGCTGCTTGTGTCTCCTTTATCTCCTCATTGTACTCCGGTCGGCTTTCTTCTTCTTCACACAATCAGATTTTGTTCTGTTGCACCCATTTCATATCATGATAGCAGCGTCTGGAGCCTAAAATGTTGACCAGGTCCAATCTATGTGCTGACCTACACCCAGACATGCTGGAAAATAATCAATATACACTTTGCAAAATCAAAAAAACTGCTAGGCGACGATGACTACCATATTTTTACCTGTCAAATTGTTAACATAACATATTAAAGCTCAACATGTGATGTATAAAGAAAAAAATGCAGCAGTACTTTGTTACTAATTGTCAACATTATGACATCTAGGATAACAAGATAAGGAAAAGGTTGGACAGCTTTGCTTGCTGTACTTTGACAACTTTAGCATGTAGATGTGCTAAAGTTTTTTTTTTTTTTTAAGAAAACCACGACTCCTACGCAGACCATCAGTAGACAAGATGTTTAACCACTGCTACGTTCATACCATCAAGCCTGATGTTTAAAATGAACATCAAGCTTGAGAACATTGGACTGTAATAGACTGAATGTTTTGATGTTTGTGTGTGGAAATATTTGAGTTGTTATAGCAATGGGTATGCATGCAGCTTAGAGAGAGCGAGATAAGAATAACTATAAGGGTGGTTTTGACGGCTTTTCTGTGTTATTTTGTCCTTTCTTGTGGCGCGCTGCGCTAAAGTAATAATAGCAACATGTCTGGGTTTCATTTTATTAACGGGATTGTTGGACCACGGCAGCGCGTCCGGGCGGAGTTGAGCGCATGTGCAAACGCTTATTTCCGGTTAGTTTATTAAGTGAGCATTAACTTGGTGTGAAGTCTGATCTGGATTAAAATGCCTTGAGATGTGAAACCACTGATGCAGAACAGATAAACACTCCCTGTGTTTCACTCCTCTTTGTGGACAAATAAAGGGACTTGAATTAAAGTTAGTTTTAGACTAGAGAAACATAGAAATATCCTTTATTGTCCCACAGTGAGGAAATTCAGGTGAAAATTTTAGATTTTTGGCTTAAAACGGTGTGATACTAAAAACTAGCTTTGCAAGTATAATTTTATTGTTATATCTCCTAAGGGGGAAAAATGACAACCACCTCCAGGCTACATCAGCAGCAGCTGCTGCATTCACTAAACAAACAGGTTAAAGTAAGGAAAATGCTGAATACTTGGACATAAACACGGATCAGAAACACAGATGTGCAGGATTTGCTAAGTAGAGGTTTCTGCATCTTTCTGTAAGTCAACCAATCTGTGCAAACACCAGAAACCTAAACATGGACTTAATCTATGAGCAAATAATTCAGAAAGTGACCAGGCCAAGTCATAATCACTTGGCCTGGCAACAAAACTTTGTGTTGTTTATTATTTAGAAGTCATTTATACTAATGTATTTTATATTTTACAGCTTGTTTGTGTTTTGTCATTTATTTTTTAACTTATTTGGTAACAAGTTTGGTGTTAATTATTGAAGTGAACTATATTATAATGGCTTACATTCATGTAAATAGTTGGTCATATTTTACAAGACAAGATTAAACAATAATATAAGAAAAAAAAATGATTAAAAATATATTTTTTGTTTTGCAATAGATGCATTTTTTCTCCCAAAACTTGACATTGAATCATTTTTAATCAGCATTGATCAATAATAATCATAATTATGTTTTTTTGTTGCATATAAATCAGGTTTAAAAGGTTTTTAAGGATAAAAATATTTACAATTCTTATTTGTTCTTGTTAATTAAAAACAGTTGGTCCAATTTTTAAATCCAAGTCATGACCCACATTTTAGTTTTCATTCAATATCTGCAGACTGGGAAGATGAAATTAAGTTTTATGATCGAAACCACAGTAAATATAAATATCCTCAGTTAAAGATCAATAAAACAAACGTTATTTTTCTGACATATTTGTCAGATTAAGTTATTTCCAGGCCCTAGATTCATATCTATATGTAGTAAGGTATTTTTCTCCCTAATTTTGTAAAACATTAAAAATAAATTCAATGTGTCTGAAACAATTAATCATGATTAATCAATTATTGAAAAAATTGCCAACTAATTTAGAAATTGATTAAAAATTAACTGCAATATACAGATAAAAAAAGACAAGTGTCTGAAAAACACCAACATATTGAGAGCATGTAAATTTTGTGTAATTTCTTACTTAAAAACTAAAAGATTATTAGTTTACTTGCTTATTTTATGTTGTATTAAAAAGGCTTTAGTGATTAAATACATCTATTTTTTTTCATTCGATTTGTCGTCAGAATAATTTATAACTAAAATAATCATTAGTTGCAGCCCTAAAATAATACAATGGATCTTATCCAGGCATCAGAATCATTTTGCTTCGTTGCTCAGGTAAAAGTCTCTTTAATTTTGCAGCAGAGAAGCATAACGAGCCCGAGAGAGCGTGGAGCTCTGAGGTGATCTGTCAGGAAAATAGTTTTGCTGTCATCATCAGAAAAACAATCTCAGCGCGGTGTTACTGCCGCTGCTTCCACTCACGCTTCACTACTGGAGTTTGATGAGATCCGGAGAAAGGAAAAACTAAATCTAAAAGCTCTAATTTTAAAACAAATGAAACGACGTCAAGTTCCTTCAACACTCTCTTCTGACGCGGAATTTGCTCAGTTTTCATTTCCCCCTCCAGACCATCAGATATGTTAAGGCCGCAGGAGTGAAGGACGGGCTAAAAATATAAAAACTTAAAGTGAAATGAAGGAGGAACTGGGGACACGATTTGAAGGATGGCAAGAAAGGGGACAGCAAAGTCGGGGAAGCGAGAAACTGACAGCTGGGACCCGGCTTTACTTAAGACACACGAGACAGAAAGTCGGAGTCAGCGGTTCCTCCTCCCAGCCTGTTAACAGATTCTGGACAGGTACGGGTCACCTGGCATCCGCAGGGGAGACCTGCAAACCGAACCTGATGGATGTTGCGATATTTTCAGATGCACGTCTGTGACAAAGTCCCTCTGATATTTTTAGTCACAACTGCCCAAACTTTGACTCCATTTACTCGATATTGGCTGCATGGAGAACGTTGGATTTTCCCTTTGCAGAGCTTTATGGCTGATTTCCTTTTAAAGGTGGCCTTCTATCCTTCTTTGAATATGTTTTATAGGTCTATTGGCAATGCAAAACATGTTCATTACATTTATTGCCCAAAATAATTCTTAAAATAATGAGATGTTAGTCTGATCAGTTCTGCCTATTCAGCTGTATTTGGGCCTTTAAATCTAAATAAAATCAACTAGCCACGACCTTCCATCTCAATGTTCACACTCCTATATGAAAATGGCTGCAAACAGGTGCACAATTATTCAGTCGGAAAAGCAAAAGTGGAGTCTCCTGAACAACCAACCAGAATGCAGCAAGTGGTTAGTGGATGGCAAGGCAACAACAAAACTCTTGCTTTTTCCAGTAGCCATTTTTCAGCACATACCAGCTGATCAGATGTGCTGGAGCTCAGCTTGGGTTGCAGGCAGAACTCTGCTTGGGTTGCTAGGTGACAGGCGGAACTCTGCTTGGGTTTCTAGGTGACAGGTGGAACTCTGCTTGGGTTGCTAGGTGACAGATGGAACTCTGCTTGGGTTTCTAGGTGACAGATGGAACTCTGCTTGGGTTGCTAGGTGACAGGTGGAACTCTGCTTGGGTTGCTAGGTGACAGGTGGAACTCTGCTGAGGTCGCTAGCTAACTAGCCAGCTGATTTGTGACGTTACATCCCGCCAATTTTCCAGACAACAATAAAATGTTTATTTTGCCATTTAAGAAAAATTAATTACATTATGTGTTTACTTGCATCTCCTAATAATGTCTAAAACAGCGTAAGTGGTTAAAAAAATTTGCATAACGTGCCATTTTTCAATCTGATTAATCGATTAATTGTCAGAGTAATTTATTACTGAAATAATCATTATTTGCAGTCCTAGATTCAACTTTATGATGAGACCTTTTTTTATATTTTATGCAACTTGATCTTTTAAATTGTAGCAGCAAAGTGTATTTTCTTGTTGTCCTGGTTCAGGTCATAATAGTAAATTTACGGAGTCCTCGCCCCTCCCCAACTTGTTTGTCTCTGACAGTGTTTTCCTCTCTGAAGTGTGAAGCTCCCATCTATGATGAGTTATCCCGGTGTCAGGAGGAAAGAGGATTTTCACAAGCGCCGTCATTCTGCTCACAGAAATAGATCATTTGAGGACCTGCCATTCATGTTTTTTTTTCTCCCACGTCTGAATTATTAAATATCCCACGGCTGTGAAGAGCTTAAACTTGCTGCTCTTTCTCAAGATGGTTTTAAAACTAACTGTGTTTTGATTCCTAGAGCTTTCTTAGCTTAAGCTGCAGTTGGCTCACCATAGCGTCTTTGATTTGTTTAATTATAGAAGATCGAAACTCGTAATATTTTCAGGTTTCTGTAAATGTTGCTCTTAGATTAAATTTCGGAGTTTTAACTTTTAAAAAATTTTTTTTTTTTTCTCTGAAATTCTTTTGGTAAGAAAACATTAAAATATTTTTGGAACATTTCTGAGTTGAAAAATCTGAACATTTTTTACTTTTGAAACTCAGAAATGTCAATTCTTTTCAAGAAAATCTCTGAGATTAATTTCTAAAGTCTTTTTGTCTGACTTTCTTTTGGCTCCGATACACCGTCATAGCGATTTCTTGCTAAAAAGTTATTTTGAATTTTTTTGTGGTTTTTAAAGATATATGCAGTACACACTTGACCAAAACAACCCTGGTAAGATTTTGTGTTTTTGCAGTGTATTGATGTGCCAGCATTATATGAATGAGGAGGAAGTGTTTTATGTAGGACAGTTTTTATTTTTTTTTAGATGAGCAATAACCCAGAACAGGTAAAAGTAATTTAAAAGGCAGTCCTTTAATAATATCTGTATTTTTATTAGAAGCGATTAAAGTACTTCATTGAGTGTTCAAGGGCCCCTCATAAGGGCCCTTTAATGTGAGCGCCTCTCCCTGAAATCATCCCACGCCTCAGTTGCTCTCTGGACTGGAACTAAGCCTCTTCTTCCCGACTCGCTCTCTGCAGAACCAGTTGAAGTACTGGGACAACCTTTGGCAAATACCCAGCTGCTCAATTAATGGGCAAACAAACAATCAAGCCGTTCCCGTTTCTCACCCTCCCCCCTCTGTTTCTGCCCCGGCGTCACCGCTGAAGGTCAGGGAGGTCACGGCCTTTTGTCTCTCAGCTCACTTTGACTGCTTAATTCCCAGCTCCAGCATTCAGACCAGTTTGCCTCTTATCTGTAATCACCAGTGTGCAGTTAGCTTTAGCCCTCCAGATCCTGGTCCGTCTGTATGGAGTTTGTGAAGTTACACAGTAAAAAATTAACAGCAGTGATTTCTTTCATTTAGCCTAAAATAAAAAATGAGTGTTTGTTTTTCAAAATCAGCATGTTATTCACACTTTTGATTGTCAGATTTTCAAAATAAATATTTAACTTTCAAATGACATATTTAGTGAGAAAGCTAAATATTTAGTTTGCAAAATATTTAGTCTACTACTACAGACATCTTGCAGAGTGGCTTTGCAAATATTTAGAGTAGAAATGAATCTAGAAAGTTATTTAGCTAGCTTTAAATAAATACTCAGAGAACAAAAGTTTTGGTTTGGGAAATAAAATACTAAATATTTATTCAGAAATTTATTTAGTAGGAAAACTAAATGTTTAGTTCGGAAACTAAATATTCAGTATTTATTGGGATAGATATTTAATTCAGAGCTAAATGTTTAGTCCTAAAACTAAACATTTAGCTCTGAATTAAATATTTATTTCAACTAAATAATTCCACAAAGTTTTTACCTGGCTAGCTATTTAGTTAAAAAGCTAAATATTTGGTTTGAAGACTAAATATTTAAGTACAGTGAATATTTAGCTTCCTAACTATTTAGTTTACAAACTACATTTTTAGCATCCTATCTAAATATTTAATTTAAAAGTTAAATATTTATAGAGCTAGGAATAACATGGCGAAAATATAACTGGAATATTAACATCAACATTATTTTCTCTGTTTGACTAATAAACGGATTTATTGCTGTTAATTTTTTACAGTGTATCTTTACAGTCGGCACCCCATATGTCTGTGCCTGCAGGCTTTTGGAGTTACAAGTGTTTTGTTTTTTTTGACAGGGGTAGAACTGAACTGAGCCAGGCTTTTAGTCCCCTTGGGCTCCGCCGGCCATGTTCACACACGTCCCGCATCGCAGAACATTTAACCAGGGAGGCAATGCCTTTAACTCTCTGGGTTTCCCTCCTTTTTTTGTTTTGTTTTTTCCTCTCCTGAATGAAATCCAACGAATGAGAACATCTTCAGGGACTTCAGCTGCTGGAGAGGAATGCTTTTGTTCTCTGTAAGGAAAGGCTGAAGGAATACTGATAGAGGTGATGAATGAGAGCTCTATGCTCGGTGTTATTTTAAGTATATGTTGGTAATCTGGATTGATTCTTTTGTGCTTCAGTGTCAGCCATTTATTATGACTGTGCAGCCACTCTGCAAGGCATCTACAGTCTCATCAGGTGTCATCAGAAGGGAGTCTCCTCGAAAAAGTGGATGAAAAACTAAGTCACAAAAACTAAAGCAGACAGCCATTATATTAGCCTTAATAAGCATTTTCTTTATCACGCTGCAAAAATAAAAGCACAATATCATTTTCATGTTGCATTCATGGCCCATACAGTAAATAAGGGATGTCCAAAATGTTGCGCTTGGGCCATTTTCAGTTCTTGGGATTATTCTGTGCAGCTCTTGTCCACAACTTCATCCTGGAACAGGTTAGGATAGGTCTATGATCTATGCAAAACATAATCTTTATGTCTTTTACATACAATCATTCCGAGATTTTATTTTGCTCAGTTCTGCCAATTTTGAGCTATTTTAGAGCCTCCTGCCACTTTAAAAAGATCACTTTACTGCTTGCCACGCCCCCCAATTTAAATTTTACTCTTGCAAATTAAAATGGCTGCAAATAGATGTGCAATTATCCAATCTTCAGTGGTTGAAAAGCAAAAGTGGAGCCTCCTGCACAACCAACAAGAATACTGCAAGTGGTTTCTGGAAGGAAATTCCACAACAAAAAACTTCTCTTTTCCAGTACACAGCAGTAAAACCAGATGACTGAACGCGCTAGAGCTCAGCTTGGGTTGCTAGGTGACAGCTGGGGTTGCTAGGTAACAATAAATCTGACTTAACCTTTGTGATGTTGTTGAAACACCTGATTTTAGAGACAACAAAAACATTAACTTATTGCCAAAAATCAGCTAGAAGTTGTTTTTTTTACTGCACTTTAGCTATTTTAGAAGTGATTGAGACCCAAAAGGAAGTACCAAATTGCATGAAATGTGAATTATGCATAATAGTTCTCTGTTGAAGGACTTTATTTATTTCACCAGACTGCTGATGGTGATACGCTTCAAACAAATGAAAGAAAAAGATTTTCACCTACCAAAAAAATAAAAATAAAAATAGCAACAACACAAAAATTCATCTTATATGAACATTGAGCTTTGATTTGAATTTGATAGCACCACAAACAACCAGTGACCCATTTGTCAAACTGCACTAAATAAGAGTTTTTCTTCTTCTAAAGGAATCACATCATGTTCTGTAGCCTTCAATAAAACTGAAATGTTTTACAAATTCTTTAGGTATCAAAGTCGGGTTTCATAAAAACTGTATTTAATTTGTTTTTACAGTTGAGCATATTTAGCGTTTTTCATAACAAAAAGATTTAAAACTTGACAGTTGTAGAGCCCGTGGGAAAAAGTTAGAAAAATATTTAAAATAGTTTTGTAGGATTCATCTCAAAGATATCATCATAACATCAGTTTGTTTGTATTATTTATATCACATTTTTTATATATTCTAGGTGTTATGAATTTGCATCATTCATGCTAATTTAATATTTTGTCTCACATCAGATAAAAATATTTAAGGTCACAGATGTTTTGCATGATTCCAAGATTCACCAATAATACTTTACAGAGACATTTTGTCCCCCAGATGAGGTAAAAACCTTCCAGATTGTCTCCAGTTTTAGCCGCAGCCATGGGAATCGTTTTAAGATGGGAAAAAGTCACACTGAAATATTTGTCTTGAATCTCCTCGAGGGAGAAGGAATCATTTCACATCAGGTGTCGTCTGAAGGACAAGATGCTCTAATCAGCCTCTTGGCTCCTCCGCTGCAGAAAGACAGCTAGAAGAAGAATCAGCAAAAGTCAACATAAGTTTCCCTTTAATGCACAAATGGGACCTAATTAGTGCAAAACTTAGGTTTGTTGAAAAGCATAAGCCTTACAGTTGCCTGGGGTTCTGCTGCAAATTTTCAAAAGTTTTGATTCTGGAGTGATTCCTGTTGGAAAAGATTTAAAGAAAGTAAAAATTTACCAGTGATGCAGAGAAATAAAGACAGATTTGCTTCATCAGCAGCTTCACTTTAAAAAAAATGAACAAAAACAAAACCCTGAAGGTAAAATGTGATTGAGTGATTTTCATTTTGTCAACAACCTATAAGAAGATTTACTGTTTTCTTTTTAGTAAATTCTGAACAGATATTTATGTATATTAAATATGTACGACAAATATATCAACATTACTTTGCTTTTACACTGAAAAAACACAAAATCTTTTTGTCCAGTTAGTGCATCTTTTTACACTTGAAATAAGGAAACTAACTTAAAAGTAACTTTTCAGCAAGATATAGGATCTGGTTTTAAGTAAGTAATTCCTTAATATTGATGAAAAAGTACTGGTTCCATAGCAGATTATTTCACTATTAACAAGACATTTTTCCCATTTTGTGAGTAAAATAATCTGCCCTCATGGAGCAAATAGCAGAGAAAACAAATTGTTAAATAAGTAATAAATCGTTATCTTTTACCAAAGAGGAAAAACAAATCCTACAAAGTAATTTTATTATGAAGTATTTCTACTCTTACTTGAGTAAAATTGATGGATTTTCATGTTTTAACCAAAAAAATCATCAGAGACAGACACACACCTGCAGTTTTTCTTATTTTTTTATTGAAAGAAACTGATTTGGAAAAATTATTTTGCCTGATTTTGTTGGGGTTTTTTTTGTTACTTAATATGAATTATTGTCATTTTTGGCCTTGAAATACCAAACATTCCACTTAACTTTATATTTTGGTTGTTGGATGTTGTAATTTTTAAATATTAAATGATTGATAATTTAATCAGTTAGCGCTTGAGTTGACTTTTTACCAAATACTTTCTTGCTCTTGAGGAATTTCTTGGATGGCTACTTTTGAATTTTATTTGAGTAAAAATATAGTGCAGCAGTTTGTACTTTTATCTGAATATAGTTTTGTGACTAGAGATAATTGCTAGTTGGTGCAGACTTAGTGGAACAATCCTTAGGTTCCAGGACTGATGAACTATCTGGAAAAAATTCCCGGGGATTAGAAGCTAAGTGGTGTAATTATCCCTCGTTCTGTCGAAGAGAACTTCATGAATACAGTGTGATTACCTGTCGAGTCTCAGCCTATTTCCCTGCACTATTAACCTCTTTCTAAAAGGAGCCCTGTGGGACTGTAGGCCCTAAGATGTTGACAGGGAGAGATGGATGTTCGCTTGGGGGGAGAAAACGTTGGAAACTTACGGAGGGCCGGGCTTCAGGAGTGACTTCATTTCCCCTTCCTGACGCTGCTCACCTCAGCAGAAAACAAAAGCTGTTCCCAAACCGGTCGACCACACAGGTAGTTTTTTTTTTATATATATATAAATTCCTCTAACACTGTACAGGAACCTTGGCGCCCTGCCTGTCCTGTAATGGCAGAA
This sequence comes from Poeciliopsis gracilis, assembly GCA_911649635.1. Taxonomy (NCBI): domain Eukaryota; kingdom Metazoa; phylum Chordata; class Actinopteri; order Cyprinodontiformes; family Poeciliidae; genus Poeciliopsis; species Poeciliopsis gracilis. Next base: position 3,315,753 of record CAJVRI010000715.1, read on the forward strand.
AAGCATCCAAAGATTGCACAGTTGGTGAGGAATCCTGTCTGTTTTTGTGGTTCTTTTTGTCGTTTTGCTGGTTCTTTATAACCTTGTGGTAAATAAGACTTTCTACTGGTTTTGTGCCAAATCTGTGACTAAACTCTTATGTGGTTGAAAACATATTGAGTGCAGAAGGTCATAGTAGACAAAACTACATTTCCAACCAGTGCTTTATTTTTGTTTTGTAGGAATCTTTGCCCTTTAGTTTAACCATTAACAGGAGATTTTAGTTATTTATACGCAACCAAAGTGAAACATTTTACATTTCTTGTAATAATTGACATAATATGAAGGATTCCCCTCACTTTGTTTACTGGTTAAACCACTATGAAAGTTTTCAGCCTTTCAAAAGAGTTATGTATTAAGGGTTATGTATTAAGTAAAATTCACTTTTTGTGCTTTTATGTCACGTTATAGTTTTATTCTCATTAAAAACACACCTGGTGGAACTGTGAGTCGATCACCTGACGATTTTGAAAGTTCCCCGGTCGGAGAAATAAATATTTGAAAACGAGGTCATATCCTCATAACAGCCTTTGTTAAGCACTCAGCATGCTGATATGAGTGAATTTTCATTAGTGTAGACAAAGCGTCTGCAAAGCTGCACTTTGCCTTTGGAAACCTGTTGCAATAATCACATGATAAATTTAAGAAATGAGCCTGGTGATTTCCCCTCTGATTATTAATTTGCAGAAACTTAGGAATCTATTTTATTTATAGTTTCGGTTTTGTAGGGTTTCTTTTAAATGTCCAGTTTGTTGTTTTTTATGGATATTTATCGTATATTGCAGAATTAAAAAAAAAGTTTATTGGTCTTGGAGAGGGGGAACATGCATCATTATGCCATTATCAATATCACTTGAAAATTATCTTAAAATAGCAATATTATCGTTTATCGCAATAACTTCTGCATCAATTTTACCACTTTTACGTCTGCAGCTGCATCTCTTCACATACATTTTACATCTGAAAACATGTTTAATTCATGTTTTCTGTGAATCATACCTAACCTTTAATTTGCTGCCTGTAGATTTAACCTTGGAATTTTCCACTCACCTTATTTTCCTCTGCTGCTGTAAATTTGGAGTAGAAATAAGCCACCAGTGAGGGAAAACCTTTCAGTTTTATTTCCCAGGTGTGCTTTAGCCTCTGAGCGTCACGTGAAGGTCACTTTAATTCCATAGAAACTCTTCTCAGAACACATTTTTCTTGAGTTTTTGTTGTTAAGCGTGTTATTTTGAAGCCTGTGGCCTGTAATATTCAGTCAGCTTGGAGCCTGTAATCCTCTGACCTTCACTTCTGTTCAGAAAACTCGTCCAGCTGAGTCTGTTTGTTTCTTTTCTGGCTGATCTGAATGACTTCTGGTGACAAAAGGAACACACATAAACTTGTTTTATTGCAAACAATTTACAATAACGGAAAACATCAATATTGTTGGAGAATTTGAAACAATAGATCTGGTCATTTTAACATGTTTGCAATATGAAACAAAGGTTAATGTTGAAGAAATGTTGAAAAATAAACAAATAATTATTAAATATTAAAGGTTTTTACAAAACAAAGTTAGCAAATTAATAATTGATATTACATTTATAAAATAAAATGCATATTTTGAGAGACACTCCATACCAGTAGGTGGCAGTGAACAAACCAAAGACTGTAAATTAAAATCAACAAGAAGTAGAAGAAGCAGCTTCTCTTTACTTGTGCATAATTTCTAGTTAAGTGAAAACTTGACTCAATATTTTGGTTTATTTAGCCTGTGGTCTAAAATCCAGGTGTTTATTTTTCAAAGCCATATTTTCATTTAATTAACAACCTAAATATTTAGTTTACATTTAACTTTCAAGTAGGAAGGAAGCTAAAATCATTAGGAAGCCAAGTATTGAGTTTGTACATCACTGTAACTGACTAAATGTTTAGTTTCCAAGCTAAATATTTAGTCACAAATTAATATTTGTTTTCCAAACTAAACATTTATTTTCCACCTCAACATTTACTTTGCATATGAATTATATATTTACAAATTAAATGTTTAAGTCTGAGCTAAATATTAAAATATTTTGAAAGCTAAATGTTTAGTTTGTGAACTAAATATGTAGCTTCAGACTCTGACGTTTATAAATGTATGGATAATGTGTTGAAATTGTGACTTTGTAAATTAATTTTCATATTTTTTTTCAATCAGGCTAAATAAACAAAAATATTACCGTTAATTTTTCGTGTGTGTAATTGTACAATCAGCACTTTGTACTTAGCAACAATGCTACGCTAATGCAGCTTTTTGTAATCAGAAATGTGGATTTGAGCCGCGGCGAAACCTTTTCGGGTCTGGTTTATTGTTTTAGGGGCCTCTGATGGGCGGCTCAATGAGGGCATTCAGCGCTCGTTTAACGGTCGACTCTTTTGTCTCGGTCATTGTTTCCTGACCGCTAAGGGAGGAAGATTTGTGTCTGTGACACAGAAGGACATTTTCTGAATTCCTGCCTCTGTTTAGGAACCTGGAAGCAAATTTACAAGTTTGAGGAGGCCGCTGTGTAAACACGAGCTTGTTAAAGTGCTTTATTTGAACGCAGCTTGTTTAACGACAGCGGCTTCTCCGTCTTAAGTGACGTAAATAGCTTCCAGGTAATCTGTCTGCGGCTCTGATGGTTGAATGAATTCATTCCTGGAGGCAGAATAATTTAAGCCTTGCTCTTCTGGCGACGCTTCTGTAAGGAGGGGATAAAAGTTCACCTCTGGACACTGTGGCATCGCTGACGCCGTCGGCTGAGTCAGCAGTTTGGTGTTTGACAGCGCTGTCTCCAGTGGGCTTTATGGAGATTTATAGAGGTCTCCACCCAGTGGGGCGTCCATCTTCTGGTGACACGGCAACAAAGTCCAGGCTGGACGGTCACAGGGGAAAGACCCTGGAGGCCTTTAACTGTACAACGCCGCTGAGTGAACTCAGTAGTTTGATATCCAGAGTACCCAAGGAAAAATAGCATCACTTCAACATAACTTTACTGAAGTGAAAGTAAAAAGTTGCTGTCCAAGAAATTATTCAAGTAAAAGTAAAGAAATATCTGGTAAAAAGTTTACTCAAGTATCGAAACTGGTCAAATTATTAAGAATTTAACATTTAAAAATTACATAATCAGACGGAAGTGGAGATTTTGGTATTTTAAGGTCCAAAATGACGATAATTAACAACAAAAAAACAAAATCTTTCAATAAAAACATGATGAAACTTTAACAAAAATTGCTGGTGTGTTGGAGAAAACATGATCAGATTTCTCTAGTGGTGAACGACATGGACTTAGAATTTTATCATGATATTTTATGGTACTGTGTGACAACGAACGGTTTCAATTCATCAAATTTTATTTGTTTAGCACATTTTAGCAACAAAGCAGTACAAAGTGCTTCACATTGTAAAATCAGCAGTTTAAACAATTAAATCACTGAGCTAAAAGCATTTAAATATAGTTTTGAATATACCAAAATGTATTTATGTTCTCATGGAACAAATAGTGAAGAAAATATTTCCAATACAGTTTTTTTTTATTTTTTATCTAACATCAAATTTAATCCAGTAATCAACCCAGATCCCATGATGCCTTGTGTTGAGCTGGACATTCAGCTCGTTCCTCACCTGAAGTGTAGAAAATAACAGGATGGTGGAGAGCTGGGTGAAGACTAAGAGGTGTGAACTTCAGGGCAGGAAAGCAATGTGATGAAATTACCTTCAGCTGCATTTTGTCTCAGAAGTCTATTTAAAAAAACGCAGGTTTTTTTTCTCAGCTTTTCTGTCAAACCGTTACTTTGGAAGCTCTGAGTCTTAATCCAGAACCACTTTGTTGTTACCGGGAGCAGAAATAAATTTCCCCACAGTGCCAAGAAAATGTTGTAGTAATTTTGCACCCATCAGGAGACTTTTGACATGAAGGACATAAAGGAAGAGAGCTGAATGAAAGACTGAATAAAAAACAGTGACGTGTTTTTGCCTGTAAAAAATATTTCTCCTGTTTTAATGACTTCCTGTAAACTTTACTGGCTCTCCATCTGTATCGTCATAAAGTGCAGGAACCATTTAACAGCTCTGCTCTCTAAAGCCTCATCAGGTAATTGTCTACTCTGTCAGCTCTCCAGGAGCGCTGATGTAGATTATATGATGCATTATTCATTGCAAAGATGAGATGTGAACTTGAAAGTACACATCAAAGATGCTGAAGAAAAAAAACAAAGTGAAGAAGGAGGCGCTGCTCTCGTCTCAAGCAGGTTAAAAAGCCATCATGAAGCCTGGAGGGACAATAACTGCTGGTGGCTGACTCTGCGCGTCGCCCTGAGCCTCCCACGTCTGGGCAGACTGACACTGGGAATCCTTTATCTCGTCCACTGGAAGTCGCAGCTGCCTGTCAATCCTTGGCAGACCGTCGACATTCGGCTGGTGACTGGTTTGGGAATGTAAACAGACACCAGCAGCTCTCTGTTGCTTCCTCACTGCCTCCTTACCAGCAGCACACAGGCCCCTCGGCCGTTAATCTGCAAAACCCCGTTAACGTTTTAAACCACACCATCTTCCTCTTAGTCATCCAACTTTCTCTAAGGGTGTTCTCTCACCTGATAGTCCGGTAGGCTCGGTTCAATTGGGACCAAAGTTGCAACGTTTGTTACAGTTTCAGCTGGTTTTCCCACAAAAGTGGGTCAAAAAAAACCTTGTTGCCCTCCTCGCCTGTGGGGGCGCTGCTCCAAGAACAACTGAAGGAAACGACACAAAGAATGTAAACAAAATGTAAACAAAAGTGGAGTGGCAACAAATTTTAGCGGTTGTCTGATTTCTTTTTTGTTTTCGGTAAAAAAACAAACACAAGTCATTTCTCATGCTAGCACTACACTCGCCGGTTTGTTTTTTCACTGTTTTTACCCACAATGCCCTGTGCTGTAGTCCACTTCCTGCTTTTGGAGCGGTCTCTGGTCTGGTTTGTGTTCACATTGGTTCGCTTCTAGGTTTTAGGTGTACCAGAATTTGCTTTTGAGAGTCGATTGCAAACCAAAGTTTCCAGACAAACGAACTAGTTTGACTAAACAGGGCTGATGTGAATTTCTCCTAAAAATTCAAAAAGGTAATTGTCAAAAGTACACCAAGAGCTGCTACGATAAATTTAGTTACTGCGATAAATGATGATGTTTTGAGACTATTTTCAAGTGAAATAATAGTAAAGGTCTGAGGGCTCGTTCCTTTCCGTGTGTCTTGACCTCACTCAGCTCCTGTGGAACCTAAATATTACATCCTGCTGCCGACATGTCGCCACTTGCAGAACGCAGTTGGAGACGAGGAGGTGTGCAGCCGCACTCCTCCAGTTTCTTCAGGCATAATTTGATAGTTTTTTAAAGGAAGTGGGCTGTCTTCGTCTCCACGTTTCATCACGTCTTGTTCTATGTCTGTTGCATCTCTGGTCGGCGTTGGCTGATGGCCAAGACCGCCGAGGCTCCTTCTCGCTTCAGACGAACACAAAAACAGAAGATGAATCGCGAGAAAGCCAGCCGGTGCTTTGATGGATCCTCTTTACCAGCATTCACTCTCCTGCCAGGTTGATTTTGTTTCAGTTTTAGCATGAGAACGCCTCAGGAACAGGATCGCTAAGGGGAAATTCTGCCTTTCTTTAGCTACTCTTATTATTTGTTGGGATAAATAAACAGGAAATAGTGAATAATTTGAGGACTAGAAGGATTCAGTGAATCACAAAAAAGTTATCTGGTGTTTAGCTTTTAGTTTTTTTGTGTAACATCTCAAATTCAGTCGGAGAACATCTGTGTCATCAGTTTTTCAACTGAGTTATATCTGAGCTTTGACTAGGCCAGTTGCTTACCAAAAATGTCATGTTGAAAGAACGTTTTAGTTTTTTTCTTTTTAACTTTAATTGCAAAAACTATTATTGCTGTTACTTGATTAATAATAAACTGAGCACAATATTTTATTTCTGTAGATGTGGGATCAGTAAATTATTATAAATTTTAAACCAAAAAAAAAAGTCTTTTAAAAAGAATCCTAAATTATCAGGTTTATCATATTTTTCTCGATTATTTGTGTGTGTTCTTCAAGAAGAAACAAAAAAAGTTTATTAAATGACCATTTCCAATTCTGAATTTGAATAAAAATCACTGGATGTTTGCTTAAAACGATGTTTTCCTCCATCTTAGCAAATATGCCAAACTTGAGGCCCGTGGGCCAAATTCGGCCCGCGGTAGTTATTTCTGTGGACAGAAATAAAACTTTAAAATCACAGTTTTGTGCTTAAATATTATTTTATCAGTCAAATCTAACCAATTGTTTTGTTAAGTTCAATCAAGACTTAAAGTCGTTTATTTATTGCTGTACATGTCGTAATAATGGCCTAAAAATACTGTCAGAAGTAAGAGAAAGCTTTAATTCTTAATAGGTAGTTTTACTAATACATTTCGCAACAACAAGCCCTTTAAGGACATTTATGATCTTTTTCTGGCCTGATATGAAGGTTGTATTTGACCAGAGTTTTCAGTTGAATTAAAATCTGAATTAATTTCATGGCTTTTTGCACATCTTTACCAGAGGTTCCTAAAGAGGTTAAAGTTTTGCTCTTTAGCCTCGTCTGAAAGGCTCTGTGGTCTGCAAACAGAGGAGTGATATTCTGCAACCATCCACTTAACTCACATGCTGTAATTATTGTTCAAAGAGCGGCAGGCGTGATGTCAGGCCAGACTGACGAAACATCTGGACCTGGACTCCATTGTAATTTGTTTGGCAGTAACAACCAGGTGAGCCGCTCAGCTTTGGTGGGAAAAGACACAACCTCTGATTTCTCTTCAGCTGTCATTACCTTCATGTCTCTGGCTAGAAAAACACGAGAAACTCTGGGAATTTTTTCTTCTGGTAGGAGGCATAATGAGGAGGATTAGTGGAAATGGGAAAAAAACTGGTTTTAATTGGAGAAATTTGTTGTTTTATTTCTCCAAATTTTTGACTTTTTCGTTCCCAATTTCTCAGATTTTGTTTTTACTCAAATTTTACTCAAATTCTCACTTTATTCTCAAGGTTGACTTTTTCTCTTTGAATTCTGTCGATCTCATCAAATTCTGACTTTTTCTCAAGTATTCATATCTTAATCTCAAAAGTTTGACTTTTTTCTCAAAATTGTGCCATTTTTCAGAATTTTGACTTTTTTTCAGAATTCTTATTTTAATCTCAGAACTCAGATTTTTTTTTTCTCTGAAAATGAAAGTCAAAATGCTGGAAATCTTTTTTGGTTTAATTTTCAGTGGCTCTAATTATCTTCCTTTGAGGCAGCAGCATCTGAACGGAGAGAAAACCGACTGGCGGTCCGAGTGCATGAACGCCTCAGAGCATCCTTGCTTCTTCTTGTCTCCTCTCTGAGGAATCATTGGAAAAACTACAATCAATTTTAGAAAGGCATTGATCCCGTCTTCATTCTCTGTATAAATGGGCTTTCTTCTAATGAGTGTCCACATCGTGACTTCAGCTGCTGCCCAAGAACACAGTAAATACATTCACATTGAAATCAATAATGGGTAGAAAGTCTGAGCCTTCACATTTACAGGGTTTGATTATTAAAGAGCACGAAGGATTAAATTTATTGTAAATTATTATTATTTTTTAACTAAAACTCCCAGTATAGACAACAAGATGAGATGTTTCAGCTCTGGCTGTGCATCAGAAATGCGGCAATTTGTCAGATTAGGACGGGAAACCTGCAGCTCAGAGCTGCTTTAGCAGGGAAAGTGTGGCTGTTTGTCACGTATTCGGTTGAACAGCCTGTAAATTGGGATGATTAGTGAAGCAGCAAGGAGGTGAAAGGTCAGAAACAGGCGGTCCGGAATCTGGCTGCAGCTAGCTTTCACACGGAGTGAGGTTAATAATCCGCATTTCCTCTTAACACATGCCAAAAAAATTACAACGGTGCCAGAAATCGGAAAAAAAAATCAGTAGGAAATTGCGAGCTTTTGTTTTTTTCTTCTGTCTGTAGAAAAACATTTAGTTTTGCACCAAAATGGTTCTTTCACTGCATTATTGTTTGTTTCCAAAATCTTTTAAAAGAATGTAAATTTAACATTTTTTGCAAAGGACTGATGCGAAAACTCTTCTTTCTTCAGAACTCCATGAATACCAGTAAAATGTTAACCAGACTGGAAAAAATTTAGCCTTTTCTGTCTGAATTAATATTTTACAGTTATAGTTTTCACACATTCATAATTAAGATTCTTCGACGTTTGGAGGTTTTAGCTTCAGATTGTTCATCTTACAGTGGGATAATGTTAATGTCTGATTTCTAAATGTTCAAAACATTTAGAAACTTTTAGTTTTAAACTTTGTCCCTACAGTTTCTTCACAGATGCAACGTTTGCATTTTTGGTCTCTTTTGCTCGGCTTGTGTTTTGAACTTAATTTTGTTGTTTGCAATCTGAAATTTTCTTTCAGAATTAAACTTTAGAAATCTTAATCTTTGCAAACATAAAACGCTGTAGAGTAGGAGTGCAGCGGAACATGAACTTCAGCAGTTTAAACTGACATTATTGCTGCCGTTTTATAATTTTCTGATGAAACATGAAGAGCTTCCATCTTGTTGATATTCTTATGATTTTACATTGGTGGTTTTTCCCAAATCTGGTTTCACTCTGCTTCTTTTTTCCCCAAGCTTGTGAACTTCTACATGCAGTTTGTCTGATTCAGCTGAATAAAGTATTGATCGGGTATTGATGGTGGAAGCCAGCAGGTCATACCAGGGCTGTCATAAAGTATCGCCGTTATTTAGTCAAGCACTGACGGGATAGAGCCTCATTTGGTTTGTTATTATTATGAAATATTGAACGGCACAAATGTGTTTAGCTAGCAGAAATCTGGCTGCTAAATGGATCTGGCACTTTCTTCAAGGTCGTGCAATGGATGAAAATATTTCCGCTGAGTTTTATAAGGAAGAGAAACTCTAAAGTTGTTCTGTGAGCTTCGTTCTGCATTTTGGGAACGGGAAAAAGTCCCGTTAAGACACCAAGATAGAAGAAGAGTTATTATGGGATGGCGTGTGTAAAGTTACAAAAGTTCAGTCAAATTTGGGTTTTTTAGCTTTTCTTAAGAGAGAAAAAACTAATTGTCAGTGTCATATTTTTACTGTTATTCATTCATTTCTAAATGCCATATTGCCTATTTAATTATCAAGCTAAATATTTGGTTTAGATAAATATAGATATTAGTAACTAAATATTTACCAAAATGAGTATTTAGCTTGGATATTTAAGAAGCTTAAAAGTTCGAAACTAAATGGCTAGTTAGCAAGCTAAATATTTAGCTACAAAATAAATAGTTAGCAAGCTAAATATTTAGCTACAAAATAAATAGTTAGATAATTATCAGGCTAAATATTTTGTTCCAAACTAAATAGTCATAGCTAGCAAACTAAATATTTAGTTTGATGTTAAATATTTAGTTTGTATACTAAATAATTTACTTTTTATGCAAACATTTAGTTTAACAAGCCAAATATTCAACTTTAAAATTTGTTCTGGTCAAACTTCAAATTTTCTGATTGAAATGTTTCAGATAAGAACATCTGTTGTTCTATTGTTGATTGTTTGAAAGGGAACCAGCTGCCTCTCATCTCCAGCAACCTGCCACCGACGTCTCTCCGATTGTGTTGTCACAATTTCAACATGATGAACTTGCAGTTCAGAGCTACTCAAAATCTGACGAGGAAATAAGCAGTTTATCCTCCTGGAACAAAAAGGTTTTTTCTTTCTTGGCTTCAGGCTTCTAAAACTATTTGGCACTTGTCAGAAAATAAAACTGAGGATCATTTTGAGTACAAGATACTCAAAGTTTTAATGATTTTACAAAAATGGCTGGATCAGTGTCAGGGGCTTCTCCCCTCATTAAAAGCAGTTTTTGGTTCTTACCAGGTGCAGGTGCGTCACAGCATGTTAAAATCCAGCTTTATTCATCCTGAAAGGTGGTTTCATCTGAACGGGTTGGTTGGATGCTGCTAAATGAGCAACTACAAGATTGACTGATGGCATTGCTTTTATGGGAAAATGCCACCTGAACAATGAAGCTGCCAGCTGCAGGAACAGAAAGTACAAGCTTGAATTTATCACACATTCCTGCAATTTTGTTGTGGATTTTGATGTCCAGCTCCTTTAAATACTTCTAAAACTCTTAGGGTGTTTTCACACCAGTTAGTCCGTTAGACTCGTGACCAAAATTGCAATATTTTGCCAGTGGTGGCGCTGAATCATTGAAAACCTTTGAAAAAGACAGTGACGCATCTCCCTTCTTCACAAAAGTGAAAAATGGAGTTTTGACAGATTTGTAGGATTTTTGTTTTGTCTTTGATAAGAGATTATGAGTCATTATTTATGCTAGCACTAGTTAGCATGTTTGTTTTGGTCATATTTACCCAGAATGCCCTGTGCTGCAGTTCACTTCCTGCTTTTAGAGAGGTCTCCGGTCTATTTGGCGTTCACATATGCATTCGAACCGCTCCAGAGTGTCTGAATCGAGACGAAGGTTCTTAGATGGACCAGAGTTCATGTTCTTTGGTCTCCATCAGAGTTTGTTTTTGCTTTCATTCCTCCTCAAACAAACTGGACTTTCTACACAAACCAGTGTTTGATTAAAGCAGCTAAACAGGGTTGGTGTGAATATACCTGAGATTTAAAGTACACTGTATCCAATTTTGTCGTATCAGCCTCTGTTCTCGTCATATTGCTCTTGTCCTCGGTTTAGTTTCTTTTTCTTTGTCGTTTTTTGGCATTTCAGGCTCACCATATGAAGAAGTTGGCTGTCTGTTCGTACAAAACAACAACTAAATATTCGAGCTGCACCGACCCGATATTAATATCCATGCCGGTCCCGATATTGAAAGATATTCTCAATCTGGTATTGTGACAATGAGCAGATCTATTCAGTCTCTTTCTATAATTTGTACTGTGAGCGACATCCTGTTTTATTATTTACTCTAAAAATTCTTAATTTCACTCTGAACTATTTGACAAAATGTTTGTTGATGTTTATTTTTATATTTTTGACCAAGCCAGTCAGCGTATTGTTTTTGTCAGGTTCTGTTTCTTTAGTGAAGAAAGTGCAGCAGTGCATCCCTACTAATCATGGCTCCTGACTTCTGAATAATTTTGTGAGGAATTCAACATATGAGCTTGAATTATTCGTAAAAATCACATTTTTTTTTTTTTTTTTAGCTTTACATCATGTTATAACTTTATTACCTCACCAAAAACATGACTGGAGTTTTGCTTTGATTCTCTCATGCTTGCTTGAGAAAACCTTACATTTCGCTGTCGGATTTTTATAACTGACACTTTTATTGTGCCACAAAATTTCACAATGTGTGAAAAACACACAATAGTTCACCTTTAAATACAGTTATTTGTCAGATACTCGATTTTGCTGTGTTAAATGGCAATGAGAGGAGAGACGTCTGCTCTGAAACGATTGTTTCTTTGGATGAACACAAGTTCCTCTAACTACTTCAGATGTTAATGTAAAATATGAATAAAAGCCCTCATCCTTTCAGCTCTGCAGTGTATAAAAATGCAGATCTGGGACCATGAATTATTCATGTTTTCTCTCCAAAGTCGGAAGTTTGTTAAACTGACAAAGTGCACGGATCTCTTTTTCCCTCTCCAGGCCGATTCAAACCAGACTCCCGCAGTCTGGACAAGCCAGGAGTCTCTTTTTAGCATTTGTGTGAAAATCTGCTAAATTCCCTGGGGGACATGTGTTGAATCAATTTTCAGGTGTTTCAGCAAGTTGTAGACATGCACTTTATGACTGATCCCCTTCAAGTATTTTTTTTTCTTTTACTTCAACCCTTTAATTACGGATGACTTGGTTCAAGTCCTGGGAATCAAAGCACTGGAGGGCAGGAAGTTTTGTGGCAGAAGAGACTCTGATGAGTTTGTCTTGACCCTGAGGCGCCTGCTTTTCTTGTAAATTAGCTTTAAGAGGTTGGAACAACCGGATACTGCCTTCCCTGCAGCAGATAATGTTGAAGGTACAATAATTTTGCATGGAGGTGCACGAGGGCTTAGATTCACACAGAGACTACTCAGCAGAAAGATGATACAGATGACACAGTGAAGTATTCACTGCGCTTCACTTTCTCCACAGTTTAAGCTACAACATTAATACCAAATTTAAATTATGCACACAAATACCCCATTGTGACAATGTGGGAAAACAATTTTGAGTCTTTTCCACATTTCTTAAAAAAAGAATACCAAGAAATCAGATTTATTCTCTGTAGGGCTAGATAACATGGCCGAAAAATGTATCACAAAATATGAGTTAAATATCCAAAACACTGGTGAGGTAATATTTCCTCTTTCACAGTTTTAACCATGACTTTGTTGATTTTTAAGGAGGTCTGAGGCGAAATCTTAAACTGCTGCTGTGCCAGTTACTCAAGATTGTTGCTAGGCAACCAAAGAATGACTGAGTTGCTAAGTAACCAAAGAGTGAGTGAGTGGTTGATTCTACCGATCTTGCTTAGCTAGCAATGAGAGATTGAGCAGCTAAAGTCTTTCTCTGCCTCCGTCCCCCAGAATGCTGTGCAGTTTTTATGTATTGAGTATTCTATCAGACCTATTTGATATTGATCATAACTGTTTGATACATATTATTATTGATTTATTACAATTCAACAGAGATATAATATCCAAAGAGTGTGAAACTTGAATATTTTGTGTGAATTTTGGATTAAGACTTTGAAATTGACTAACGGTGTGATTTGTGTTGATCGGACCATAATGGTGAACCACTGGGTTCGATGTTCCCCAGTTTGAACACACCCAGCTGAAATGATTATTACTCCTTAAAACTGCTGCAGAACCTGGTTACATGAGGAGAAAATTTGATTATTTTAAATTAGATCGGGACAATAAATCTGCATAAATGTATATGGCGATCGACATGATGTGATCAGTATTAATAAAGTCTGATATTTGTCTGATAGAATATTCAATAATTTCACTGAAATCCAATCAACAAAAGCACAAAATTCTGGGGGATGCAGGCAGAGGAAGAACTTTAGCTGCTAAATCTCTTAACAGCTGTAAGAAAGGTGGGTGGAATCAACTAACTCACTCACCCTTTGGTTACCTAGCAACTCACTCACCCTTTGGTTACCTAGCAACTCGCTCACTCTTTGGTTACCTAGCAACAACCTGTTGAGTAACTTGCACTGCAGCAATTTTAGGTTCTGCCACTGTTCCTCATGACAGCGTAAAAATAATCAAAGCTGTGTAGTGAAAACTGAATAAAACATGAATGTTCACAGTTCCAGGCTGGCAGCATTTTAGATATTTAAAAAGAAAAGACTAATCAATAATTATCGATATTGACTGATATGAAATGATTGCTTTTTTCAGACGTATCGTAAGGCACTGTTTTAAATCTTAATGGATACCAGCCCTTTTGTAACAGCGGGAAAAGAAGGAATGAAGTAAAAGAAAATAAGAATGACGTCTAAAAAGGTGAAGAGTCATAAAAACCACAGTTGAAGAAAATCATTTTAGAAATTTGTGTGTCTGTTCGACTTCGTGCTTGATGCCCATCCTGGTGGCGTTTTGCGACTTCAAGGTCCCGATTTCGTCTCTCTGCAGGCTGATTGTTGTGTGACAAGGACGCGTTGCTAAAACCATCACAGCTGTTGAATAACTGAACAGTGACCTTCACAAAGTGCGTCAGGCTGAAACAACGGAGCTCCATTAGAGCCGTAGATCCACAAAGTGTCAGCGAGGAAACAGGAGGCGGCGGAGAAGCTGACAGGGAAAGTCACTGAATGGAAATATGGCGTACATCTGTTCCTCGCCCAGATGGATTCTCCGCATCACCAGGGACGAGACTTTCAGGGGACAGAAGAAAGAATAACTCATTGACTCTCGGCCTGAAATATCTTTTTTTTTTCATGCAGTGTTTGGAATATTAAAACTTTCTGGAACCATCACTTCAATGAATTACTGCATTGTGTTTAGAAAAGGTTTAATCTGTTCTTTTAACGAGGAAGACTAGCACATTTTTTATATTTTAAAGCGAACCTAGTTTGTAAAATTTACTCTTTGGACTTTTCATACTTCTGTTTGCTTCTAAAAACATCCCAGGAGTTAAAAAGGAATTTTTTTCCCAATAAGTTAAACTTTTTTTTTTGGTGCCATTTCAAAAACCGTTACCAAGCAACCCTTGCCAAGCCCAGCCTCGTTACCTGGAGCTCCAGCACATTTTATCAACTGTATTTAGCGCTGTATGCTCTGTACAATGGCTGCTGGAAAAAAGAAATGTTTTGTTGTTGACCTGCCATACAGAAACCACTTGCTGCATTCTTGATGATTGTGCAGGAGACTCTACTCATGCTTTTCAAAAACGTATAGTTGTACAGCTGTGCATTTTGAAGTGCGAGTGTAAGCGTTGAGCTGAGGGTGTGGCCAGCAGCAGCTTATTTGGATTTAAAGTAACAAGATGCCCTAAAACAGCTTGTTCTGAACTGATCAGGTTGAAATCCCATTATCCATGAATGATTTTGTGTAAATAATGTAATGAACATGTTTTGTATAACCTGTAGATCTTCCCTGGTCCAAGGAAGCGTAATAGGTCGTCCTTAAGCATTGATACCAGGTGATCCAGTTTTGCTCTGATTCAAGCACCAGAACTTTTCTGAAAAAATAAATAATTGGCCCATCATTGAAAACACAACTAAAGAAAAATGGTCTTTCATTTTACCTTGCTTCCACTGCACACATGGCAGGACAAAAGGACGTCTGGCAAAGAGTGCTGACCAAAAAAAGGAAAAATAAATTGGACAGTTAGACAGGAGAGGCTATAAATGAAGGCTTTGTCCTGTGGGAGTCTTCACAGCGCTTCCAAAGAGACCAAACGGCGTCCAAAAACATGCCTTAGTCCAGCCTCATTTGTCCTCTGTTGGCTTCTCAGTGACTCAGCTTGTTTGCAGTGTTGGCGCGCTCGTGAAAATCAACCTGAAGCTTCTTGGCACACGTTCCCCTTCATAAAAGCGCCCTCAGAGAGGCAGAGTAAAACTGGAGAGGGGTCAAACTCAGCCTTGTGAAAAGGTACGAATTGAATGACAGAGGCGCATTCAATCCACATCTACAGCAAAACCACTTCTCCTTTCACCTTTGCCATTGTCTTTCTCCTTCTCCATAATGGGGGAGTAGAAAGGATTGTGTGAAGATGTTGCGTGTTATTGTTTACATCCGGAAATTTGGCGCATGCACACGTCACTCGAGGTCAAAAAAGGCGATTCTTTTACTTGTCATCCATGGCTGCGATTCCATTAACTAAATGAAACATGGAGATGTAGGTATTATTAATTCAGTCCAGCGTGCCACAGCAAATGCAGGAAGAACTTTGAAAAATAACTCAAAACCACTCGTATTGTCCTTCTTTCTGGCTACATGTAGACCCGTTGCCATAGCAACTGAGAACAGCTCCACTATATGTGTCAGGATTCAACACCAGAAAACACGTAAACATTTCCCATCCAAACACAAGAATATTAATTCAGCTGTTAAATATTGAAATTTCAGGCTTGACGCTTATTTTTGCAATTATTAATCGTTGCAGTCGATTAGCTACTGATGCTATTAGGTAATCTATTAGGTAACAGTGGTGGTAGATTAGCTAATTTAAACACAGATCATCAGCTTTAGTGATGAGAACGTATTATTTTTTTTCTTTTTTTTAGCAATCTACATGATAAGGTTGTCATAGTCAAGCTAGCGTAACTGACCTACTTCCCTCTTCCTGGGTATTTTAAATTTGTTTTATTAAAACTTTATCCTCACCTGTTTGTCTAGCTGGATTGTTTGGAAGTATTTTCAGCTGCAGCTTTTTGTAGGTCCAGCTCATAGAAATCAAACAGCTGCGCGACGCAGTTTGGGAAGCAATGTGGATGTGCAACGTTTAGCAGCTAAAGAGGCGGATATTTCCTCTGGAGGTGGCGAGGACAAAGCCAAGATAAATTATGGTTTTCACAGAATCTGCGATTCTTACACAAAATTTCCTGCAGTGAGTCTGAAAGTTGATTTGATTAGAAGCCAAGTTGCTTTAAAAGCCGCAGTAATTAAAATCCAATCAGTTTTAGCTTCTCTTTTTGCTTATGCAGTGAAATATAGTCCAAATAAGCATCTATATAAGATTGGATTGCCACAGAATGAAGATAAATGTGTTTCCTGAAACAGTTTTTTCACTCTACAGCGACTCTTAACCAAACTGTCTGCATGTTTTAGATGTTTTCCTGCTGCAGCACACCTGACTTATACCAATGGATGATTAACAGGCTTCTGCAGCACTTGATGGTCTGCTGAGGAGGTGATGCAGTCATGTTGAATCAGGCGTGCTGGAGCAGAAACGCCTCTGTATGATGGAGGGCCCGTATTGAGAACCAGTTTTTAAAATCATACCTGATCAGCTTGCAGAACGCTTAATCCTTCTCAGACATCTTTTCTCTGCTGGTCCCCCACAACAGGACGGGATGAGGATTCTGCTTTAGCTTCTGAGTAAAAATGGCACACCTGCATATTAGCTTTTGTTCTGATTCCTTGTCTATATTTGTCTTTTTTCTTCATTTGTTGGTGGCAGGAATAATCCAGGTTCACTTTGGGTGCATTTGAAGCAACAAGCCAAGCTTAGATTAGAGGTGAATTTAATCGTGTGGTTATTAAACAGACAAAAAGAAGAAATTAAGTGAAACTCTTAAGACAGCCGGTTCTAAAACGCAGCTTTTATAAAAATAAAAATACAATTTGATAGCAAAACGAACCGCTTTGCTGCGTCATTCCGGACGTCAGGCTAATCCAGCCAAGCATTTATGTGATAGACAACCTCTAATAATGTTGGAAATATTCTGAGTCACAGCTGTGGGTTTTCATTCAACTTTAATTACTTGTGTCGCCACCGCCTTCCTCCATCCACTGAAGTTTCCCTGATGTGGGTGAAACAAAGGCTGCAGCAGCAGCAGGTTGCAGTTTAGCAGGGAGGTTTTACATATTTTCCTTCTTGTTTTCTTTTCACCACTGAAAACAATTTAGAAACCAGGAAATTAAAGGGCTGAGCTTCTAGATATTTCAGATTATTCAGTAATGATCTAAATCTGGTTTTCATAAACTGCTAACATAAGCATTTTTAAGAATGTTGTAATATTTTATATAAGAATTTAGCAGAACCTTAAATAATTTAATATTTTCTGCCCTCAGATGATTTAATTGTATGAACTGTTGAAGGAAATTGTCTTTTTTTAATGCATTTCAGGCCACTCTTACTTGAAAAGCATTTTTAATCTCATGAAACAAGTTTTTTCTTGAAAATCTTTTTCATTTTTGATAACTTTTGATAATCTGCTGAGAAATCTTTTTAAAGCACAAATCTTTTGTACCACAAACATTCAGAGCAGCTTTTAAGCCAAAATTGTACTATATATGTATTGTGACAAAGTTTAAAATTAAACTTTTGGAATTATGTTCTACCTCAAGTGTTAGTTTTATCTTCACCTGGTTCAAATTCTGTAAACAAAATCTCATATCAAAGTGGGAATATTATGTAAAATCAACTTTTTCTAAGCTTTATATCATGTTATGTTGTTTTTCCCTTAAGAAATCTACAGAATGAGCCCTTCTTAAAAATCTGATTAATCATCAGGCTGATCGATTAATCGATAAATTAATAAGTCTTGACTCATTTATTTAGTTACACACTGAAGTTTTCATTAATTTTTTGTTTTATGTCATTCTAAGAGCCCAAGTGTCGTCCTTTTATTACTTTTTTAGATAATATTTTTACATGTTTCATTAAAAATAATTTTTTTCTGTTGCTCTCTGCCTTTGTGATGCGAGTTTTATCTGAATCTGAACCCTGACAGAAAGCGCCGTGCTCACCTGTCGGGTTTGTAGCTGATTTGTGTCGCCACGCTCTATTTCTTCGTCCCCTTTTTCGCCTCAATCTGTCCAACTCTTTCCTCCAGCGGAGAGGTCACGACCTTTACTGCTGCAGCCAATTCCCAAGCGGTGGAAAAAAATGTAAGAGCCGGCAAAGGTTGAGAGAGAACCAACAGGTGGATATCAGCCTCATCCATCTCGCTGTCGCAGCAGGAAGTAATGCGTACACTTGGTCTTCACGTCACTGTCTGCCTCTTTGTGTCGCCTTTATCCTGGATTCCTCACTGCTCAGGCTGGTAGGGATCAGGACAAGTGGAAACTAACATGAAACCTGTGTTTGACTGTGAAAAAGGATTGATTTTTGCCTTTTAAGTTAAGGAGATTAGTCATCACTCGTACCCACTGTGTGCATATTTCACAGGAATTACGAAGTTTCAACCTTTAAGTTTTGCATAATTGCAACATTTCTTTTAAAACTGAATATTCGTCTAAATCCTCTCTGCACTTTTACTTAACAAAGGCTGCTTTGACTTTCGGGATATTGATCTTTTCATGTAAAACCAGGGAGCGAGGAACGACCGTGTAACTAAACAAAATTGATTGTTCAGCCTGTGTGTGAATGTCGTGGCCCTTGATGAAGGATTATCTGTAAGCCGGTGTGTGTTATGTGTGCCAGGGAATCAAACAGGAACTCGGTCCGGCTCCCTTTCACATCTCATGTAGATTTCTACTCCCATCGCCTCTTCCTGTCTCTCCGCCACTCGAGATTTTCACTTGAGCAGCCCTCCAGAGGGAGCGGCAGTGATTGGGTCAGGGGTTCTTCGGTTCTCTTTGGAGCATTCTCACATCGATAAATCATTATTTTTTTGTTACAAGTGGGAAATTTTTATATTTTAAGAGAAACTGCTGCCTCTCACAAGTGTGTTTTAAGAGAGAATGGATTATTCTCAGCTCTAAGCTTCATGTTTTATTCTGAACGTCGATCCAAACCTGACAGGCCACTAATAGGGACTAGGACTGGAATGATTAATCGTGATTAATCAATTCTTCAAATAATTGTCAACTAAAATAGTCTCGACTAATCAGCAGCTGGACTGAATGATGCTGACAGGTCATTAATAGGAAGTAGGACTGAAATGATAATTGATTAATCTCCAACTGGACTCAATGACTTAATGAACCTGACAGGTCATTGATTGTAAGAAGTTATTAATTGTGATTAACTGCGATTAATCGATTCTTGGAAGAATAGTCAACTAATTTAGAAATCGATTAACCGCTAACTGGACTCAAATAAAGACATATTGATAAACATATGTATATTCAGAGTAGTAATTAGGCCAAAAAATATATAGATTTTGCTTTTGATTTAAACATTTTTTTGTCTGTAAATCTTCTTCAGCCAAAACTCCTCATGTGCTTCAGCTTCACCCGGTTTGGACTCACCAAACAAATCAGTTTATTTCCCCTTTTATCTCATTTACATCTTTCGATGTATTTCTGATATTTTATAAAAACGTTCAAGTGGTTATACGTAAAATCTGCAGAACATGCAGTTTTTAAAAATCCAATTAACTGCTTAATTGTCAGACTGATTGATAGATTAATTGATGGGAAAATAGGAAGGAAGGACGGAGGGAGACACGTTTTGACGATGTGACGGGGAATATTTGTCTCTAATTTGTTAAATTAGAGGTGATTTTATCTTTTAAAATCTTTGCAGTTATTTTCTGTATGTTTCTTTTTCAACCTGGGAAAAGAGCGGTCTCTTTTAAAGCCTCCAGTTTGATTTTCTGTTCATGTTTTTGGTGAATATTTGGAAGCTCAGGACTGTTGTGATGCTCCAACAAAGAGCATGCTAATTTTTCTTTTCTTTGCTTTCACTCCAATATTAAATTCTTTCCTCTTCCTGGACGAACCACGATAAATGATTACTTCTTCTTCTCCTCTTGTGAAACATTTCCCAGCAAACAAAAAGTCTCTGACATTTTTTTTCCTGCCATCATTTTAAATTCAAGGCTCTTCCATTCATCTAAACACCCATTTTTATTTCCCAGCACAAGTTCAAAGACACTTTAGCTCCTCATATTCCCTTTTTTTAACCCGTTTGAAGTGGAGGCTCACATAAAAGGACAAATCTTATCTCATCGGTTTGATTATCGCCGCAGCGATCGGCGCCAGGTCGAGGCCTGGATCTGATGCAGAAAGGTTTAAAAGCCGTCTGATCTGATTTACGCCGTGAAGAGAGCGCTCCAGCTGGGCGTTAAAGTGATAGATGAAGGTTTGTCAGATCTTTTCGCAGGAATGTTTATCGTCGTCTGTGGATGAATAAATGTGAGCAGCGGATCAGAGATGTAGTTCAGCTGAAAAGCAGGTACAGTCCATGTTTTTTTTTAACGCTGCACAAAAAGAAATCACAATTTTTCTCCCGGACATAAGAAAAATGAGTGGACATCAGAAGGTGGCATGTGGGAGCGGTTGAGTGATGATTTATCCAAAACTCTGGAGCTGCAACATAAACATCAATCTCCCTCCGAGTCACCAGTCTGAGCAGGAATGGAAAACAAACTTTTTACACCACTTATTTTTATTTTTTTATTTTTATTTCACACATCAGATTTCGCCTCAAAGCTCAACATTGTTGCTCGTCTTTAATATTGTGGTTTGATCAAATTGCAGCAACTCTCTTCCCTGACTGGACTCTTAATGAATAATACGAACAAAACAACGAGAAACCCTGACAGGAGATATCAAGGTTGCTCTTAAAAACACCGGTGGAAAAATAAAAAGCTTTCAAACCGAATCAATACTTGGGGTTTTGCTTTTCTTTGCTGTTTCCAAATTAAGGCGTCAATCGGAAAACTGAAGACGTTTCACTCAGAAATGCTTCAAGTCACCTTTTAAAAACCTCAAGATGAGGACAGAATTGGATTTATGGAGTTTGATAGGTGCTCACAACCTACAGATGATAAATAAAGACTACTGAGGAGAAATTCAAAATGGATAAAAAATGGAGAACAAAGATTCACCAGACACACGCCTGCAGTTTTATACTGAAAGAAAATGATTTTATATTGTAACTATTAATAATTTCAATTTTGGTCATTTTAAAATACCAAACATTTAAACATAACTTTACATTTCGGTCCATCTGATGATTTATTTTTAAATATTAAATTATTATATTCAGTTACGCAGTAGTGGAGTGGCCTTTTGGCCTTTTTATCAAACATTTCTTTTTACTCCCACTTGAGTAAAAATATGTCTGAATAGTGCCAATCTTTCTTGAGTACAAGCTTCTGCTGAAATATCAAGACGACCTCAAAGTGATTGAAATAAATTTTATTCTCAAATATGTTCACAGTCTGATTTTAAAATGTCTAAACAGTGGTTATATTTCAGCTTAATCTTTTCAGATCTCGGCTTTTTCTGCTTATGCTTAGGACTGGAATCCAGGGCTAAAAAACACATCGCAATATACATGTTCATATCAGTTGATATTGATAATTATTGATCAGTTTTTCATTTTAAATATCTGAAATACAACCAAACAAGTGGCCTGGGCTTTTCTGTTTTATTAACAGTTTTTACTACACACTGTTGTCATGAGGCAAAGTGGGGAAACATCAAACTGCTGCTGCGCCAGTTACGCAACAACTTGTTGCTAGGTAACCAGAGTTTCCAGCCCTAATGCTACTTTATTCACTCAACAAAATCTCCACTCTGTTCTGTACTTTCTATTTTTAAGTTTTAGAACGCGATAAAAATCAAGTTAATCTCAGAAACAGAAAAAGATTTGTTTACTGCTGACTGAAAAAAAAAGAAGAGCTGAGTCTCAGTTTCACGCCGTAGCTACACATTTTGACTAACCGCTCCCGACGACCTCTTACACATTTCACATAATGTCTGCTGTCGGGCCCTCAGGAGCCCTCTTTGCTGCTGAAAACGCGTCACCTGGGGCGAAATATCCCGTCACTGAGCATCAGCTGGATAAACGACAGAAATTACAGTTTTGTGCCTGTCTGTCGTCCTGACAGAGACGTCTGTGTTTTGACAGGCTGTGGACTGAGAGTCGTGTCGCTCTGTGTTTACTGGGCTTTCATGGCTAGAAGATTTTGCCTCAACTCGTTCTGAACCGCCGCTCCACCTTTTAGCGCCCAGCTCTGTGCTGACAAATGTTCTGATGACTAGTAGCACTTTGACTGGACCACACGTAGGTGGTTGGACACGAGACGACAGAACCAATAGGGACAAAAAAATAAATAAAATCAGCTGCACAGTGAGTGTCGCCAAATGTTCTGTATGGGCTGGTTGATTTCTTTTTGCACCCTGCCTGGATTTGTTCCCAGCAGCTTGCAGTATTTTGTTTTTCTAAGAGATGTGGCACTAGCTGCCCTTACTTATTTATTAGTAGTTGGATTAGAGGAAGGTCATTTATTAAGGCGTAAACAGGCACAGGAAGTAAACAGGCACAGTAAACCTATTTTAATGTTACACTTTTTCTATATTTTATTTGTGTGATACACCACAAATAATGCATAATTACAAAGTGAACGAAAAATCTTTCCCCCGTTTCCCCATTTTTTATTTCTTGTTTTTGCAGTTTAATTTTCCACTCCTAAAGATCACCTATTGTGCAAAATTTACTTTTTTTCTGAATCCTGTTTCTTTTTATATTTCCACTGGGTTCCTACTGCTTCTGCAAAGAGTCAAAACAGTTAAAAAAATCTTTTCATGTCTTAAAAATGAGCTGTTTCCTAGCAACCCAAGAGGCTCTCCAGCAGTCGCGTCAGCTTGTTTTACCGCTGTACAATGGCTGCTGGAATAGACAAGTGTTTTGTTGTTAACTTACCATCCAGAAACCACTTGCTGCAATCTTGTTGGTTGTGCTGGAGGCTCCACTTCTGCTTCTCTAAGTTGTATGGCTGTATAATTGCACATCTGTTTTAAGCCATGTTCATGTCTTAGTGTGAACGTCGAGCTAGTGGGCCTAGCCAACAGCAGCTTATTTAGATGTAAAGTGACATTATCGTGGTGTAAACAAAGTTTGACACGTCTGCTGAAATTCTCCATATTCCTGCTTTGGAAGAACATCAGTTTAATAGCTATACTATAAAACAACTAATTCAATGCAGGATTTAAAAACAAACAAACCAGTAAGTTACACGGTCCAAGAAAATGTTTTTTGGACTAAAACTGTAATGGTTGTATAAAAAACATTCAGCTGCCATTTGAAACTATCCTTTTTATTTTAGGTTGTTGTCATTTTTTACATGAAACTAAACGTCTTTATGCAAACAGGCCGTCTTCAAACAATAAAACCTGCTTTTACTCTCATAGGGAAGCATTAATGTCACATCTGTCACTTTTATTGCAATAAAGGTCAGACCATTAAAGGGAAAAAAATAATTGGAAATGAGTCATAAATTTGGTATTTTACCCAAGGGTTAGTTTTATAGCAGACGTTGATTTTATTCTTAATATAAACAAGAGATGTCCAGTGGAATATTTAGTTTACGCATGAATCAGGGAACGGTTATGAAGCCTCTTCCTCTGTTCTGTGTTCATGCAGCAGAAAAGCAAAAACAAATCAAAATTGAGTAAAAAAAAGCTGTAATATACTAGCAGGAAATAATGAAACGTTACAAGATGCTGAATGCGGCGAGTTGTCTCTGTGATGAGAGAAAACATGCACTAAATAATACTGTGCTGGAGGAGAGGCAGTACAAAAATGTGAAGCGAATGAAGTTCAGGGGGAAACTAGTTTCTGATTCTTCTTTATGCTTCGAACTGCGGCTCGTACAGAAACTGGAATCAAGCAAACATACTGTACATCACAGCAGAAATTTCCGCCTTTCTGCCGCTTTCTGCTCATGTTAGTAGATTTAGAAGTGCGCCTCCGTCAACATTTTGGTGCCTTTAAAGTTTTCAAAGTTGTTCTTAAGCCTCAGGAGGAACTTCAATGTGTTGGAGCAAACATAAAAGAAAAGATGAAAAACGACTCAAGATCAGACAGGAACAGATAAAAACTCTGGACAATCATGTTTGGAGTCAAACCATAAAATTCAAAGCGGTTTAGCTGCTTCTGACATCAGTCTTAAAGCCCCTGAAACAAACAATGTGTTTGAGGCGGTGCAGGGACGCAGTGGTGATGGACATGTCCCGCTGGGATTCCCTGCAGCGCGCCGTTTTCATCATCGGGCCTCTCGTCTTTCTGCTGTTAGCTTAGTGGCATCTCAGGCATGTGCGCCAGTCTGCAGAGAGATTTACCATTACAGAGGCATTCTGGGCCAGCTGGTTTGGGTTGAGTGGCTTCTGGAGATCAGAGAAGAGATTGATGAGAAATTAAAACAAGTCCAGAACCTTCATTCCTAAACTTTTTATTTTTTCTCCTCCTATCGATTTTCCAGGAGTACCTGGAGAGAACCCACCAGGCACAGGGAGAACATGCAACTCCGTGTAGAAAGGCATCAAACCGGCAACAGTGCTACCAACTGCGCCACTGTGCAGCCCCTATTTTTGATACATAAATCCTTATATTCATCATGGGAATATAATTACCAGCTCAGAACATTTAAATCAGAACCAGTTCCGATTTAATGGTGTTTTTTTCTGGTCAGTGTCCAAAAGGCCAGAAATTGGAACCAGTTTGGTCCATCTTTCCAGCCATCATTTATCTGCACACAATACGACAATATAAATAAACAGTTTATGTCGTCATGTATCTGTACACAGAATATGATGACATAATCTGTTAGTTTATAAACTAACAGGATTATTTCTGACTACTATGAATTTTACATTATGAAGAACTGAATACATTTTAACTGGCAATAATAAAGACAGAGGTCTACAAACTGAGATACCCATGTGTTGGGAAATATGTTAAATCCCCTTTTTCATAATGCATCAGTTTTTCGCTGATGACGCTGATGTCTTACGTTGTTATTTAGCTTTTTTAAAGCAGCTTTTGATGGGATTTGGTCCAATTTGAGTGGTAAATGCTCACAAATCTGAAAAACATTACTTCAATGGATGCAATTTTTTCATTAGTTTCTTCTTTATTTATTTGAAAAGGAAGTGTTTAATCTCATTGAGAGCGGACTGATTAAATACATGCAAACCAAAGTTTAAAACTGAGTTAAAATATGCAGCTTGATTGGGAACACTGCATCGCCACTGGTAATAATTTATATTATTATAACGAATCTTCTTTTTTGGCGACATAACTTCACCTTCCTACGCAGCAGAACAGATATCCAGCTTTAACTGGGTCACAGAACCTCAAACTCTAAATGCGTTAGATGGCGTTTCTTTACTTGTCACAGTTTTTATAAAGTTGCTGCTCAATTTTTCTGATTTTTGTTTTTTATTCACAAACTTTTTTATTGAATTACTTTCTTCCCCAAAGTCTGATCTGTGTACAATATATTCCTGTCAGATATATAGATCGCACAGCCTGCATTGTCATTCTAATCATTGATGCTGGAGGTGAAGGTTGTTTTCACCCTGAAACACATAGAAATATCTATGCAAGTACCAGAGTTTCTTCTAAAGTCTCTTTGTTTGATTTAAATTCCTGCTTTGCCTGAGCTAAAGTGTTGCTCTGGGCTTCACTGTCCCCTCAGGTCCTTAGAAAAAGTGGGAATCGTCATGGCAACAGGTAACTTAGCATGTTTTCTTGTTGTTTTTTCAGTAATTCTTGGCCCCCTCCTTAAACCTGGCATAACTTTAGCATCGCTATCGCTCAGGATAATTAAACTAGAAATTCAGTTCATCGCTTCGAAGGCTGAAGGGGAAAAAAGGAAATAAGTTTTCTGAAGCTAGTTCAATGAATTAACTCATAATATTACCAGAATAAAGTCGTACAAGAACAAAGTCAAAATAATACAAGAATAAATTCGTAGGAAGCGCATCAGCATCATATTATCATCTGTGGACGGACACTGCATGTTGCTGATAATAATCTGAGCAGATTATATAACACTATGGAAGCTGATAAAGTGCAGTATTCTGCATTAATATAATAGGAAAATGGGGGAAATATGATTTGATGCAATTACTTTTCATGAATTATGATTTACGAAACAAGCATTTAGATTCAACTGGATCCAGTAATAGTTTTTTGTTGCCATGATTTTGAGAGTTTTGTGTTTTTGAAGGAAAACGTAGCTGGAAAACAGCCTGGCTTCATGTGGAGAGAAACCAAAAAGGATTGAAATTGTCGTGCTCTTTGGTTTTTCTCTGTACTTTAATTTCCTGTTTTACTTTAAAAGGTTATGTTTGTTTGTTATTTTATATTATTGCCCTTTTGTCTTCCTCCTAAACTGCGTAATCGTTCCCAAGTTGTTTCAGTTTTTCCTTTGGCTGTTTTAGCAAAGATTCTTTGGATTTATCCATAATTTATTGACTTACTTCACTTTCCATATTAAACCAACTACTAACGCTTCCTAACTAATATTGCTGGAATAAATCTGATACTTATTATATATCAGCGGTAAATGTGTAACAATATTATGGAAGTGAAGTTTGTCAAAATTTGTTCATTCTTCAAATTAATTTTTTTGACATTTACAATTTGTTTATTGTTGTCATAGCAACTTCCTGAAGTCTGACATCACATGAGAACTATTTGCATTCAATCTGCAGCAGAAAACCGCTGGAGCAAACGTAGATATTTCCAGTGCCGGTGTCTTTATTAGTCTGCAAACTGCAGGCTTGCAGTGTCATGTTTGCAGCTCCAGCCCGAGTCGCTCCAGGCGCAGCAACAATCCTCTGATTCATAAAAGCTGCCTGACCGTCGCCGACGTCTAACAACCTGCTTCTGAACAGTTTATCCAGCCGACAGTGGTTATTAATCCAGTTTTATGATTCCAGCACTGATGAGAAATATTCGCAAACATCTCCTCTTGTTCACTAACCAGAATTGCTCTCTGGCCTGCAACTTTATTCCAGCCTCGTATTTGGTTACAAAGTGAAAGCTAAAATAGCTGCCATGTTTTCCCTGTGGCGCCTGGCTGCAGCTGTTTTTTTTTTTTTTTTCCTTCCTGTGCCTGGAAAGTCTTTGCCTCTAAAATAATCTGAGTTGGAGACGGCATGCCAAGTCCTCACAGAGCTTTTCTAAATATGGACAGAGCTGTCACATCAACACCTGCTCAGGACAGGCCCTGCATGCTGCAGCTGAGAGAATTAGTGCACAGCTTACACAGTAGGCCAAGGGAAAAGCTGCACAATGGGCGATAAGCACAACATCTGAGGCCTGACAAATATGCATTTGGACAGGATGGTTCAGAACAAAACAAGAATTTAGCTGCTACCCTTGTTTTCTTTTTACTTTCAAAGAACAAAGAGTTAGAAAAGTACAAAACTCTTAGGAAACTGAAAAGAGGGACTGTAGAATTTAAAATGTGTTTTTGTGGATATTTGATTTTAGAGGGAAAACAGGAGGGAACTCCTCAACGTTTTTCTCTGTCTATCCATCCATTACTTAATTAATTATCTGCTGCTTATCCGGGGTCGGGTCACGGGGGAAGCAGCTTCAGAAGGGAGACCCAGACTTCTCTCTCCCCAGCCACTTGTTCCAGCTCCTCCATTGAACCCCAAGGCGTTTCCAGACCAGCTGAGACACATAGTCCCTCCAGGGTGTCCTGGGTCTTCCCCGGGGCGTCCTCCTGGTGGGACGTGCCCAGGACACCTCAGCAGGGAGGCGTCCAGGGCAGGGAGGCGTCCAGGGCACGCCCGGCTTCACAGCAGACGCTGCGCCAATCCGCCTGTCGATCTCCCACTCCCATAAAAAAATTAAAATAAAATCTTTGTTGCAGGTTTTGATATAAATTTCACAAAAAATTGTTGGGAACAATGAATTAATCCAAACATACAAAGAAATGTTTGGCAGATTATAAGATAGGTTTTGTGTTATAAAGCTTGATGGAGGAAAAAAATTAAATAAAATTTTGTCAAAACAACAAAACACTTTTCTTTTCTAGCAGCCATTATAAAAACTATCTGACTAAATGTTCTGGAACTCAGCTTTGGTTGCTAGGCAACGGGGCTGGGCTCAGTTGGGGTTGCTAGGTAACAGCGCAGTTGACACCCAAATGGAAGTATAAAAAACTTTGAAAGTCATTCAGAGCTACATTTTTTGAATAATAGCTTTGAGCAAAGGTCACCAACAAAGAATCCCTATTTAGAAGCAGAACCTGTTTATTGTTTCCCAAACATAAAGCATTGTTTATTATTCTGGTGTATTTCCTTTTAAGAAATACACCAGAAGGTGTAAATGAATGTTAAATCTGTATTCACAATTTATGCTGCGGAGCTGAACGCTCAGTGTGAAATTGAAAACGATGGTTGACCTGACTCCAAAATCTAAGCTTTCCCTGATTTGTTCCACCACAGACAGAAAAAATATTCTGTTTCCAGAATCCTGTGACATTTACTGACAGAGTTAGAGATTCATAGAAACACTGACCTGTTTGATCCCGTTGCTCATTGATTTTAGATTCTCTTTATTGCTCCAGAATTGCAAGTTTAGGGTGGAAGAGTGTTGCATCAAGCTGAAGTCTAACTTCACTGGAGCAGTGAACCACTTTCTCATCCTTCATATATTTTCAATTAACCAATCAAGAATATTTGTATCACACATTTCAGCAGTAAGGCAGTTCAATGTGCTTTTCATCATAAAAACTCAAAAATAGATCACATTTAGTCGATACACATCAAATATGTTGGTTAATGTTCCAGTTATTATAGTTCAAAATAATGTTTTCAGAGGGAAACTGGGATAAAAATTAGTTTTTAAAGTTTATTGTATCGTTTATCATTAATCATGATACATTTCTTATTGTGTTAAGATTTCCGATTTATTGTTGTCGTGATAAATTCCATTTAATTTTGTTTAAAACCTGACAAAACTGTCCAGATCATCGGTTACTATTTTCTCCACTGTTTGTTCAATAAACAACAATATTTCATTTCAAAATATAATTAAATGCAGTTACTGTATGGAGTTTAGAGATGTAAATCACACTTCTTTAAAGAAGTGTATTACAAATTGATTTGTTTTTCAAGAGCACTATTTGTATTTTTGAGGCTATAATTGGTGCCGTCACAGCAACACAGTTTCCTAAAACATTAGTAATAATTTGTTCTTATTGTCACATTTATCTTTCTCACAACATTAACACAAAATATTGTGATAAAGGCCAAGAGAAGATGATGTTTTCTGCATCTAAAAATGGGACAATGTTACTCTTTTGTGCTGAAAATTTTTAAAAAATTGTGAAATGGACCGGAGTGGAGTTTAATGAATTTGATTGTCTGGGTTTGACGATTGGAGGTGCAGAGGTAACGCCTGGATGGAGCTGTGTTTTCCCTGCAGGTCCTGCTGTAATTCAGCAAGATTTCACTTCTCGTTCAAGCAGCTTCTCCTCCAATTATTCAGCACTGGAAGCACTGGAGGGAATTACCTTCTCTAATTAAGACAGCCCGACTCTCAGCGGTTGCATTGTGTCTGAAGAATTACAGCGAACACACAGGGTCTTTTGAATGTTATTGTCTTCCAGTAAGTTTTTTTGATTTGCTAAAAACTTTGAAACCTGCCCGACTGTTTCGGTTTTACCTCCTGTCAGCCTGGAGAAACAGGAGCTTGTATTTCTCTGCAATGTTTTTAGGATGTTGCTTTCGCTTGACAAACGTGGAGGACAAATTGCTCTCTGCAGGGTTGCCGGTTAGAGGCGATGGCCTTCAGAGTTAGAGGTGATTGGACTTTTGCCGTGCAAGCCTTTCAGGGCTGTTGCCCAGGAAATCCACACTCAGGCAGTCTTTTCTTCACTGGGTTGAAGATTTATCTGCCTCTGCCAGAAGTACTTAGAGTTGCATGCAGCATATCTCGGGACCCCTGGCAGTTTAATGTAAATGCAGGTACGCATTTACCTCGGTTCAGGTAATTCCAACGGTCTGCCATGGTGGCTCCACTGGTTGTTTATGGTCCTCAGAAATGCAGAATTTTCCACTTTTGAGTGGAAATAGAAGTCATTAAAACTTTGCTACATGCTTGACTTTATTATCCAACTAAGTCATCTGCTAAACTTGCTTATATTTGCATCTGGGTCTTATCAGACGTCTGAATCCAAATGTGAAAAGTTTATAACATTTATATAATATATATATTTTTTTTTTATATTTGTTAAAACTGACAGAGAAATGAGAGACAGATTGGAGGAGGGTCTTAGCGCTGTCAATCATATTCATGAACGTGCTGCTAAATGCACTAATGATGGAGAAACAACTTATGAATACATGAAAACTGTTTGACGTCATCGGTGACTATGCTTACCATGCAATGCTTGCTCTGATTGGTCGTTTCTCGTTAGCACTGGGAGAAAGCAGAAGAGCTAATTTTTTCACAGATTATCTGCCTCATAAACCGTCACGACATTGTGCCAGTTTTTAAGCATGTCTAATCAAGAGGAAATAGTCTGGATTTTGTGGACGTTCCATCACGTCTTTAAAATGTGTTCATCATTCGGAATAGGGCAGGTACATTGGGATGAAGAATGTGATAATCATTGTCTAACCTAAAAATCAATCTGAAAAGTGTAACATGTTAAAATTACATAACACAGATTAATCGCATTATGTAAAAGCCTTTGTCTCTCGGAGAGTTACCTAGTTCACAGCACTGCATTATCGTTCATCATTTATTGCGATAAACGTCTTATTATGATAGGAATTTTGATTTATTGATGTTACAAACCCCCCATAACTGCCCATATGGTTGAAATTGTTAGTTTTACTATTTTCTCAGCTGTTTGTTCAATGAAAACATCAATAAAAATCAATATATTTGAAAATATGATTAAATGCAGTTATTATTCTTTAAAGAAGCGTGTTGATGTTTTTCTATTCCCACTTTTATTGTTGTGGGGATAAAACTGCTGTGACATGCAATACCTGAAAAAAGCAAAAAATGATCACTTCTATTGTTATCACAATAGTTTAACAAAGCTGCAAAGTTCATCAGACTTGGGATAAAATTACAACATCCGTACTGATTACCTCTGAACATCCACTTTATCTTGGGTTTGAGATCCAAACACTTCTTCTCTCCGTTGATTTAAATCAATAAGTAACTGATGAGGTCATTCATCCCTTTCCGTTCTAGCAGATCTAAATAACGTAGATTGCTTTTGTTAACACTCCTCTTAACTTGCAGGTTTTTGTTTTGATCTGGATTTTCTTTGATGGTTTATGATTTTCCAGTTGAACTCCGACTTTCCCACTGATAGTGACACCTGAAACGGAAGTGAAATTTCACCACTGCTGCGGGAGTCATGCCTCATCCTCATCGTAATTGCATCTGTCAGATTGGTTTCCTGATAGATTCTGCAAAATAATTACCCTGCGCTCGTCCCCTGCGGGGCGGGGGGAGAGCAGGCAGCAGAGGGCGAGCCATATTGGCTCTTGTTTCCTTGCAAAGTCATTCAGCTCGACATGGTTTGTTGGCCGGCTTCCCTCTTTAAAGATGTTTCGAGCTAAAAGTCTGAGAATGAAGCCGAAAGTGTCCAACAGTTTCCTTTGTGTGCTCGAAGTGAAGCCACAGGAACATTAAAATACTGCAAAAATAAAGAAGGAAAAAAAACTGCAAATGTGTGTACACTTGAAATTAGACAAAATTAACTTGCAAGTAATTTCTCATAAAATATAGGAGCTTCTTTTAAGTCAATAATTCCTTAATATTTATGAAAACTACTGGAACTAATACTTTTTCATTAATATTAAAGAATTATTTACTTTAAGGCATCTGCTATTTGGTGCTAAGAATTAGCTTGTTAGTTAGTTTTGTGTTATTTCAAGTGTACTGAGATAATTCTAGGATTAGGGCCACTGAATAACAAAGAACGCTGACTTTAATCTGAGACTTCAGAGAAAAAAATGTCTGAACTCTTAAAAAAAAACTGGAATTTTCAGATCAAAGTCAGATTTCTCAGATTAAAAAAAATTAAATAAATTAGAATTCTGGGGGGAAAAGCTTAAACTCTCAGATTGTAGCAAAAATTCTGAGGAAAAAAGTTAATTTTCTCAGAAAAAAGTATTTTTTTACTTAGTTAGTTATTGTTGTTTTTTCACATTTTTTCTACATTTGCCCTGATTCTCCTCCGTACATTTGCTCTAGAAACTAGGCCAAAAATATTTTCTACGATTGTGTTTTTGCCGTGAAGTAATTCCCTTCCTTCTCCGCCATAGGAGGATAATTATAATATCTTCTGACAAGTATATATTCAGACAGATGTTAATTTCACTAAAGGTAAGAGAGCGATGTCCGCTGTGTGACCGAAGGCTGTGCTCGGCTATAAAAGCTTTAATATTTTAATAAATTCTCTGACAGATGTCAGCAACACAGATGAGAAATTCACTGGAAAGCCGTCCAGGTTTCAGCTTATTTGAAGATGCAAATGAGTCCAACTCAAAAAAAGAAAAGTAATAAGATGGAGATTCAAAGAAGCTGCCTGTGACGCAGAGGGGAAAATGAAACTTTCTGAAATAAGAAGCCAGTCATTGGAGAGAAAATGAGAAAGAAAGAAAATCGAGAACAACAAAAAAACCCACCAGGAACCTTTAACTGGGAAATTAATTTACGTCCAGTCAGAAAATGAAAAGCATCACTGAGAGGAAGGTTTGGAGGAATTAAAAAGAAATGAATCAAAAAACTATTAATAAAAAAAAAAAAAAAAAAAGGTTTTATTTATTCCCCCTTTTTAGTGAAACTATTTCCTCTGAGATTTTGGGTTTGGATCTTTTTGAAAGGATTCATTGAAGTGATCCAATCCAATTCAGATTGTTTATGGAGCACAACAAATGAAATCTCAAAGAGACTTTACACAAACAATGAGTCCAATTTATATTTGTATCAAAAATTCAACTCCCAATATCCACAGAAGAACTCTGAAGGACTTTCAAATTACATCAACATGTGTTCAGTAGAAATAAATCAGTGCACATCACAGTTTAATTCAAATTTAAAGGGAAATAAATATTGTAATGACTTGTATTCCAAAAATCCTCAGACGCTGTTTGGATGGCGATGCAGCAGTAGCTGTCAGTCTTGCAGCAAATCTGAAGAAGCCTCTGACTGAAGATTGTTGCTGCAGGTCAGACTGTTACTAGAAACTAACATTTAAATATCCAGACAGCAGAGACTTTATTCCATGGAAAAATGGCATCAGTTGTTAGCAAACTCTGCTAGTCCAACTCAGGACTTTTGTTTTTGTCTTAAATGCAAAATGTATCTATTGTTTCTGCAGTCTTTGATTAAAATTGGTTTTACGGTTTTGTTTTTAAGCGAGTTGTTGTAGAACCTGTCTGCTCCACTAAGTGATTAATCAATTACTAGATCGGTTGACAATTATTTAAACAATCGATTGATTAATCCCGATTAATTCCTATCAATCTGATTAATCGTTTCAGCCCTACTGTCAATTAGCAAGATATCTGAGGAGCTAAAACTGCAAGTGGATGAAAATATAAACCAAAATGTACAAAAACTGAAACAAACCAGAGAAAACCTGAAGAAAGCTTTTTTCTTTTGAGCAGAGCAGACGGATCCAACAAAGCGTCACTAAAAGCTGAGGACTTAATTACCGCGGAGGTTGATTGTGGCGGGGGAAACAGGGAGCAGTTAAAAGAGGCTGCAGCTGGGAGTGAAGGCAGGAAACTGGAGTGAACTGTGGAAATGTGAAGGGAGAAAATGACTAAACAGAACCAACATGACACTCAGAAAAAGAGAACCCGACATGAAACGTGAAACAGCAAAGGAAAAGATGGAAGAAACTGACTATTAGCGCAGTAATGGTTTATTTCACACTTGCTTTCCACTTCAATGTTTTCTTCTCAGTTAAAAGCTACTGTCACTTTAAGAGATTCAAAATGTACCAGTTGAGGAGTTGACGACTAAATTGGTCGTAATCTGTCATTTTTCATTCTCTAAACTGGACCTGACAAACAGCATCTTCAGAAACTAAATGAAATTACATGATAAACTTTCAGATTTTTAATATTATTTATCTCCAGTCTACAAAAACACAAAATCTTACCAAACATTTTTGGTTCCAAATATCTTAGCACACTTTAAATAAGAAAAAAAAAACCCCAAGTGGTTTTCCAGAACAATATATGTAAATAATTTCTTAATATTGATTAAAAAGTACTATTTCCATTCACAGATTTCTTCAATTATAACAAGTTATTTCCCCAATGTTATAAATGAATCAATTGGCCAGTAAAATAGTACTTTTTAATCAATACTAAGGTATTATTTACTTAAAACAAGCTCCGGCATCTTGCTATTTTAGGAAAAACTAAGATATTTGCACTACAAAGTTGATCAAAAGTACTGAATATTTTGTGTTTTTGCAGAATTTCAAACTTCTTGCTTACCAACAAAAAAACAAGCTGATATGTAATGATTGAGAGTTGGTTTGTTTTCACTTTGATCTCTAGTCAGATTCAGTAATTACATATGAATGTTTTACTTTTTACATTTCTTTTCCACTACAGTCCATCTTTTGACTAGATAAAGAGAATATTTTAAATTTCATTCGATCCATTTCTTGTTTTTATTACAAACAAGAGAAATATTGCTCGAAACCAACAGCGGCTTGTAACATTTTTTTTTTTTTTTGCCGCTGTAATTTTCTTCCATAAGTCACAGCATCTGGCAAAAAAACTAAATTATTTACCAGCCCCGACTCAGAAGACATGGAGGTTTACAAGAAACCACATGGAGGCTTGACCGGGCCTTAAAGCAAGACATTACCACACATTTCACTTCTCATACCACAACATGGTACCACAACATGGCCTGCAACAGCCGTGTGTGTGTGTGTGTGTGTGTGTGTGTGTGTGTGTGTGTGTGTGTGTGTGTGTGTGTGCGTGTGTGTGTGTGTGTCTGTGAGATCTGATCTTTCCTCTCTCTGCTCTATAATTGGATTTTCTGCTCAGACCCTGGCGGGATTTTCCTTTTTGGGGAGAGTTTTCTACTTTCTCGTTATTTATTTATCTATTAGTTTATTTTTGGGACTCAAGGCACACTGCACATTGCCACACACACATGCACACACACACACACACACACACACACACACACACACACACACACACACACGCACACACACACGCACACACACGCCTCTTTGCTCGACTATCTTTGTGGGGACTTTCCATTGACTTCCTTTCATTTCAGCAGCCTAAACTTTACCCTTGTAAAGCTCAATTCACGCCTTAGTCTGAAATCTAACCCCTGACTGAAAATCAGTGTTTCCCTTTGAGGGGAACAGGCTTCATATTGATGAAAAAGTTCTTGTTCTATTGGTAGATTATTTCACTTACAACAAAACATTTTTCCAATGTTATTATTGAAACAATCTGCCAATGGAACAATAACTTTTTCACCAATATGAAGGAATAATTGACTCAAGCCAAGGTCCTACATCTTTGCTGAAAAGTTACTTCTGAATTAGTTTTGTCTTATTTCAAATCCACTAAGACATTTGCATTAGAACTGGACCTAAACTACTTGGCAAGACTTTGCGTTTTTGCAGTGAACTGGGTTTTGTTTTCACCAATTATTCAGATGAAGCCAATTAACTTTAATAAATACAAATCTGGAGTTTTTGTTTGTTTCTGTTTGCTTCCTGCAGCTGTTTGTGTCTCTCTCTCTTCCTTCCTCCAAAACGGCATTTTGTTATTTTTGTTGCGCATCTCAACGTGTTATTAAAGCGAAGGACGGCAGAGCGCGTTGCTTCCCGTGCCGGGTTTCGGTCGGGACGAGTCGTCATGGCGATCAATGCGTCGCCGGGCCGGTTGGTCTGCTGGGTTTACTGTCACAAGAAGCGACTTGCAAAACTCTTGCGCCTGTTTTACGAGCTTTAGATTTAGTTTTCATCATCTGCTGCTTCCTTAACTCCTGGCATCATATTTCTCAGAGCGGATGCAGCAGCTGAACGAGTTTTTTTTATTACATGCAGCTTTCTAAATTGATGCACTTACTTCTCAGTCATAAAAAGAATGCTTTGCAGTTTTTAGAACCTGGCAGGAGGGACAAATTAGCCAGAAATTCATCCTCAAATGGCACTTAAATGACCAATTACACAAAATGTGGCAGCATGATTAGTTCACTAAACAACCTGGAAAAGTGCTTGTGGAAGTGAATGAAGGAGGCGACTGAAGATAAAGTCTCAGAATGTATTTCAGGTTATTTAACGTCGCAGTGACACATTAATCCTTTTCAGCAGTTTATAGCATCTGTTTAAATTCATAAAGGGAGTTGCATGAAATGTGATCTGGAGAAAACTTTTTCACTCTTTCTCCAAACTTTGAACAAATTAACATCTTACCGAGTATTTTTGGTCTAGTTTCTAGTGCAAATATCTCAGAAACACGAC
The DNA here is from genome assembly GCA_911649635.1 of Poeciliopsis gracilis. Taxonomy (NCBI): domain Eukaryota; kingdom Metazoa; phylum Chordata; class Actinopteri; order Cyprinodontiformes; family Poeciliidae; genus Poeciliopsis; species Poeciliopsis gracilis. Next base: position 3,352,160 of record CAJVRI010000715.1, read on the forward strand.
GTGTGTTAGGGCCGTTGAACAAAGGAGTAAATTTATGCCATAGAATTGGACAGTTTGAGATTAAATTCAGAAATTATCTAGAAAAATTGTAAACATTTCTAAACTCCAAAAGTCAAAATTTGCGAGAAAAAAATGTATAAACTTTGAGATTACTCTAACATTTTCTAGAAAAATACTTGAAAATTTCTGAGTGACTTTAGCTGATTTACAAGCTCACAAATGACCAATTTTAGAAAACCTATGAAATTACTCTGAATCTTCTATCATATTTTTGACTTTTGAAATTCTGAAATTTATTTGTTTTTTGTAGAAAAGTCTGAGACTAATCTCAAAATATCAGTTTTTTTCACAAATGTTTGACTTCAGGAGCTCAGAAATGTCCAACTATTTTCTAGAACATTTCTGAGATTAATGACATTTCTGGTGCAAATTTACTCCTTTTTTTTAATAAAATGGCCCTCATAGATTGTTATAAAGGACACTTGAAATAAGACAAAACTAACTCATAACTTTTCAGCAATATAAGAGCTTATTTTAAGTAAATAATCCCCTAATATTCTTGTTACAAGTTGTGGTAGCACTTTTTCATCAATTTTAGCCTATAATTCCCTCTTGAATGTTGCTGAAAATGAACTTACAAGTTAATTTTGTCTTATTTCAAGTGTCTTGAGATATTAGCACTAGAAACTAGACACAAATAGTTGGTAATATTTTGTGTTTTTGCAGTGATACCTGATTTAGTTAGTGTAAACGTTGAGGTGAATTCTGCTTATCTGGTTATAATCTACCTCTGTTATTTAATGCAGAAAATAAAACGTACATATTACATGCATCCGTTACGCACACATTGATTTCTTTCAATAGTTTATTTCAGCTAAATGGTGATGCTTATTGAGTCTTTGGCAGTAGCGTTGCTTCCCACAAATGCAACATCTCTGTGGACAAAAAGAGTTTCCTAATTTAACACCCGAAAGGTTTTTTCACCAAAATATATTTTCCTGGAACTGTCATTGACCCATTGTGTGCAATTTCACTGTGGCGGTCATAAAGGGGAGAGATGCTGCAGCAGCAGCGTTGCTCAGCAGCTGAGTGTGAGATACAGAGGCTCCCATCCCAAAATTAACAGCCATAATTGTCAGTAATAAAACAATAACTGATAGTTCCATCACAGCATGCATACTTTATTACTTACCTAGAGTCACTAATTTCATTGGAATGGTGTCACAAAGTTTAAATGGATTTTGCTGACAAAGCCTTGTGTGGCAGAAAAGAGGGATTCAGTTCCTGATATCTACCAGGAAATGTGTTATATTACTACACTGTAAAACAGACTTATAATCACTTCAACATCAGAAAAAGCTTTTAACAAGCACAGATATTTAGAAATTACAACCCAGACAAATGTGTTCCTCCCACATCATCAGCAGTAAAATATCATTTCTTAGCTTAAAAGCTGCTTCTGAGCAACATATGAGCAATAATTTTATATTTCAAAGTATTAGAAGATATGACACAGAGAGTGTAGAACATTTTGAATTAGATGATAATTGTTAGGTTAAACCAGGGATGTCCAAATTGTTTGTCGTTAACCAAAAGTGTCAAACTGAGAGCAGTCTCTTGTTTTTAAGTATTCAGTAATATACTAAGTAGACAATATTTTAATAAAACAGTCAAACTTTTGGAGAAAAGTTCAAATGTAAACAAGGTCTGTTTTAAATAAATGGTAGATATTATTTTTAAAACTTTTTGGGGATTTATTGTCCTCATTTAGACAAAAAAAAATCTTGTTAAAGAAAAATACTTTGTCTTTTAACTAACTAAATAAATGTTTTATGAAGACTTTATTTCACAAATTCACAACAAACTGACCAATGCGCTGGAGTTCGGTTTGGGTTGCTAGGTAACGGGCAGAACTCTGCTGGGGTTACTAGGTTACAGAAACCAAAAAACATCAGCTTATTGCTACAACGTCAAGATAACGATACATTATTCCTGTTATAAACAAAGAAATCTGCCAGTAGAACTTGTAGTTTTTTTAATCAATATTCAATAATTGTTTATTTAACAAGCTGACAAGTTACTTCTCAGTTAGTTTAGTTTTATTTCAAATGTACTGAGACATTTTGACTAGTTTCCAGTAAAAATATGACTTATTTGCTAAGTTTTTGTAGTCAACCAGACTTTCTCTGCTTCTTCTTATCTTTTTAGATTACTTCATGTTTGGTTCCCATTTTCCTTTATCATTTCTTGATAAAAACATAAATTCCTCCATAGTTGCAGAAGCCTGGCTTAAAAAGATAATAAATGCTGTAAAAAAAACTAATCTTTTCCATTTGTCATAGTTAGTTTGAGATGCAGCCTGGACAGTAGCATCTGCAGGAGACGAACATTTTAGAGGGAATCATTTTCTATGCTCACAATATAGCAGAGGCTCAAAAGAAATAAACAAAACAACAATTGGTTTGTCAAAATATGTCTGTTTTACAAGGACCTAAAGCAGCTTACTTTCTCATTCTGGAAAGAAAGATGTTTTTTTAAGAGGAAGGGTTGTTAAATTTGTAATTCAGACCACAAATTATTTTAGTTGAAGCCTGTAAAGCTACCGACAGGACACCCTCTGACCTTTTCCTCTGTCCTTCCTCTATATCTGGAGTTACAAGAAACTTCATCCAAGCTCTAAAAAAATGCATCTACATTCCTACGTCCCAAAGCGAAAACAGTTTAATCAACATAAAGTCTGTAAAGTGAAAGAAACGGTCAGAAAACGGCTCGTCATCAATCTTTCAGTGAAACTGCACTGTCGGCAGAAAACCGTGATTTAGCCTCAAATCCCCAGTTACCGCGCGAGCAACGAACATGACTTTTACCAAAACCAAACACACGCAAAGATTCATTATTTAGAAGGGTGAAGACAGAAAGAAGGTTTGTACAGCAATCTGCGTGTTTGATTTATTTACATCTGTTTTGTATGAAATCAGTTTTTTTGGTTCCAAGATTTCACTGCAAAAACACAAAACCTTACCAAGTATTTTTGGCCTGGTTTTTAGCACAAATATCTTAATAAGTACAGATTATTTCTATTTTGTCTTTACTAAAATGTCACTTGTTAGTTTTGTCTTATTTCAAGCGCACTAAGAGTTTGAAAATAAGTTTATTTTTTTGCAGTGACATGTTTTTATGGTAACAAGTTTTGCTGTTTAATTAAACCAAACAGTAAAAGATATATAAATATATTTTTGCCTGATATGCGATAGTACCTTCATCTGAAGAAAAAAAACATTTTTTTTGAAAGTTTTTTCTCAATGATTTCTGAGACTAATCCCAGAAATTTGAGTTTTTTTCAAGCAAATTTTCTACCTTTGAAACTCAGAAATGTTCCATTTTTTAAAATTTATTCTTCTCTTCTGCCTTTGTACCTCCATCTGTATTTGACCTTTTTGTTATTATTATTATTATTTGACATGTCTGGCTGGTTTCTGGATTCTGTTATCTGCCTCCTCCAAATCACCCAGAAGTTTTGAAAGTTCAAAGCATTCTTATGCAACTCGAGTTTGTAGTTGAAACGTTATTAGTGAAGCATTCTTCTGCTGAATTGATTAATTCGGTCGGTCACACAGGTCTGCATTGCTTCGGCGTGAGCCTCTCTTACTCTGCCCGTCTGTTTGATGATCTAGAACCCATTACTTGATATTTGGCTGCAGGAGTGAAAGCGGCCGTGGCGGCGTCATGGCGACAGCTGGATTTATGGGCGGTTGGCGCCCGGCGATCAGCCACTCATTCGTCATGTCCTTCCAGCTGGCCCTTTAATTGAACCAGAGGCAGCGATGTTGAATCGTTTGAGCTGAGGGACAACTTTTAAACTCTCAGAGTGGCTCTTAGAATAACATTGCTAACCATGAGGCTGAGCAGACGCAACCCTCCCGCTGCACATCAACATTTATGGGTTGCTGCACAAACTGCTACGTCCAGATGACAGATAACACACAAAGTAACTGTGTGAGCTCAATGATTGGTAGCTTAAGCTGCAGAAGTGTGTTTTAGATGAGCATTTCGTTTAAAACAAAATTTTTTTGGCTGAGATTGTGTCAGTTTTTGATGACTTTTTTTGGCTGGATTTCAATGTAGAGATAGAATAAAGAATTTATGGATTTTCTTTTGGCCTGGAAAAACCTGTTCAAGCCCAGAGCTAATGTGCATTCAGGCCGGTTCTGCTAAGAGTGGGCAGCTGTAGTTACGACTGTTCACATGTGGCTTTTAAAAGCAGCATATATACATAATATAAATAATATAGATATTACTTATATGACCTATAGACACAACAAGCAAATAGATAATAGTTTTAGCTGTTCGATTTGACCATTTTGGCTTTAAAAAGCAGCAAAAATGGTAAAATCTGTTCCTCTTCCCAATGCAAATAGACAAACCCTCTCTGTGCAGGTTTACCAGTAAAATGAGAAACATTTTAACATTTGGCTCAGATAAACTTATTGTTTTAGAACTTTTTGCAAACTGACAAATATTTCCAGTCATTAAATTGGTTCAGATATTTTTGTCAAATGACGATGTTCTCACCAGAACATCGTCACTTCCTGTGAGAGTTCGACGTTCCACACGCAACATCTTTAAAATGAACTCTTTACTTGAACGTGTCCTTTAATGTTTTACATGTTGGATATAGAGAAATAAGTACACTAAAAAATAATTCCTACTTTTTTTCTCAGAATTCTTAAATTTCAGAATTTTTACTTTTCTGCTCAGAATTTTGATTTTAATTTCAGAAAATAAGTCTTAATTCTTTTTGTGTCCCTAATACTCTTCCGCAGCATATTTGTATTTATGTGGAGCGCTTGTGAGTTCATTGCTGGTAAACCTTAAAGGATTTAATTTAATTTTAAAAGCCACTGAAAGGTCACTAAGAGTCAGTTTCCAATCTTTATTTCCATGACTCTGAGCGTCACACTGTCTTGTTTCGCTGTCAAAAAAGAAGTGAAAGGTTGAAAATAACTGCTGACATAATAACATGAATTATTCCTGCTGGTGTAAAGCGAGGCTTCGTTGGTTTGTGCTCCGTGTGGAAGGCTGTATTGACAGACGTTTCCCCCAGAGGAGAGTGTTATTCCTGCTTTCTGAAGCGTCTCGGCCAGCCGCAGAGCTCTTTAGTCACTTTGTGTCTCCAGATTGAGTTTGCCTCAGTAATAGCTTCGGTTTTTATCAGCACCTCGTCCAATTGTGACCAAATTCTGTTTCGCTCGCTTGGCGTGCTGCTTTCCTTCACACTTGCCTGCTCTAAATGAGAAAGTCCGACCATTGTACCTGACAGCTAAACAAAACAGAGGCCGGTTAGTGTTTGGCTCTGCCGTTTTCTTCCTGATTGGATTTTAATTGAATCTGCGTCGCGCTGACTGAGTCCTCTCCTCTTTCTGTGTTAATCCGGACAGAATCGACTTGAGGATGCCGGTCGTTTCTGCTGTTTGCGGTTCATTCATGGAGGCGCTGTGTTAACTGGGAGCTTTTCATTTCGTCTGCAGTTTAACGATGTTGAGAAAAACAAACAATGTTAGCGCTGCGCTGTCATGTTTTAACGTTTCATGTAGATTACAGAGATAAAACCTTTATTGTAGTTTTTGCACAAGTTTCCATGAAGAATTAATTTTTTTTAAAATCTACTTTCCGAATTTTTAATTTTGACAGATAATGTCACAATAACAAATTTTGCTAGACAATAAAGTATCCAGAAATGATTCCAGTGTTCCAATATTACTTGAGACTTTTTCAAAGTAATATGTTGATAACGGTAAAATAAAGCAAGTTCACCATCTGAAACATAAATAAACTTTCATTTTGTAAAGAGCACAACACTGGAAGACATTTTATATACCCCAAATGAAACAAGACAACCATAAACAACAAAACTAAATAAACAACCAAAACCATAAAACATTAGAAAACGTTTGGTGCACTTGGCTTCCTCTAAGGAATCTTTTAATTTTTTTAATTAAAAAACTTATTCACCAAGATCTTTCTTTATTTTTCTTAACAGTTTACTTTTCTTTAGCGGGGATTCATGTGAGATTAAACCCTTAAGGAGTTGGGGACTTTTTACTTCTCTTTCTGATCTGATTTGGATCTGATGCAGAAACACGGCTCCGATTGTCTGAGCAAGAAATAGATGGTACAGTTCAGTAGGAGCTGCTTCCATAATCAAAGCTGAAGTTTGCTGTTACTCATCTCAATGTGGACAGAGGTTTGAAACCGATTTTGGAATAAAAAGTCAAAATTCTGACTAAGCTCAGCTCCGAATTGAAATGTTTTCTTGCTGAAAACTGAACTGAAATCCACTGTAAGCTGGTCGGCTGTCCAGTCAGTTACATACATTTGCAGCTCTGCTAATTTTACTCGCCTCTATTAAGGGAGACATGAAAGACCGTCAGGGAGCCATAACAGGAAACATTATTTCTGACCACATATCAACATGTTCTCTGGCTTATTATTAACCCCAGTGACACCACTACCTAATTTAGGATGAGGTGATGCAAGTATTTTATTATGAGCCAATTTTGCCTTCAAATTGCAAAAAACGGTAGCTGAACCTCCTAAAGGGAAACGGGATAATTAGTTTACTTTATACATTTTGGCAGCCTAGTGCCTTAATTTTCCAAATATTCAAGCTGCTGTTGTGAGATCAGAAAGTTTGGCTCAGGAAAATCATGTAAAGTTTCAAAAGATGGTGCTATCTGAATCCCTTGCCTCAGCTTTTAAATTTCTTAATGTAATAAGTTGTGCTTGGAGCTACAGGCTGCAGAGTCGCCTGATGATTAGTGCTGTTGCCTGTTTGTAAGAATTTCCACCAGAGACTCCAACTTCCTCCTACTGACCACTAATATCCAACTGAAGAGAATAAACACAAAACCACCCATAAACTAAATCAGTCTACTTGCAAAAACCGAAGTCTGACAGAATCTGAAGCAGGATCTGGTTTTGTTTGATTTCTTCTAATTTTTCTGCATCTGCCAGATTAGAAGTTGGTTTAAATATTTGTCTTCCCTCTTCAGTCTGTCCAGAGATAATAAAGAATTGACAGAGGTCTTTAATGCAGACAACTCAAATAAAACATCATAATACATCTGGCCAGAGCCATACCTGGAAAGTGACAGTTAAACATGTTAGAGGGGGAGTATTATGCACATTGTGCCGTTTTATAGCACAATCAAGAAAGTATGTTGACTTCATTTGTGATAAAATTGATGCATATATCAAACATGACTTAAAAAGAAATTTTACTTTCTAATTTAACACCTTGAAATTGGGCCTCTGTCTCTTTAAGAAGCTCCTGCTCTTTCTGAATCTCCGTCTTCAGGAAGTCATCACAACATGGCTCCTATATTAACCCTTTAACAACATTTAAACTAGCATTGCACAGAGAAGTAGCTCCTATGATGAGCTCAGCAGATGCTTGCTGTTTGCTGCTGGCTAGTCTGAAGGAGCGAGTGGCAGGACAGAGGAGGAACTGTGCCTTGAAGGCGGGGCTTGATCCACCCAGGCGTTTTGTACAGCTGGATGGTTGCCATGGAGATTAAAGGATTTCTCTGACCTGAATGAAAGATGAGGCAACATTATAACATGATGAAAAACTAAAAAAACTATTTTGATTTTAAATAACACTGTCCCTTTAAGTGACAGTTTTTCAGGAATGACTGTTAGTGTTATCTCCAGGATAAAACAGTTAAATTTTGATTTAATTGAATTTATTTCACAGTGAAGCGGAGAAAAGTCTGATTCTGTTGGTTTTAGAGCGAGATCAGCGGAAAAATAACATTTACCTTGCAGTTTGTGTAAAAACTCTGCAGCATTTAGAGCTCCTTGTTTAGTGGGGACTGTCACAGTACTAAGCAAGTTGTTTTCATGTTGCGGCTGATGCATTGCTTATCTAAGACCTTCTAATGGCCCCAAACTGTTATGTGATGCTGCTTTGTTGGTTTCTGTCATAGTTTATTACCTCAATTAGCCAGCTGTGCTGCCAAAAAAAGCCTCCTGCTGTGATTCAGGGCTGCATATCTTCCCCTAATAATGACTAAGACCCCCATGTGCTGGTTATGTGGGGCAAACTGCTGACTCTGGACGTGTAAGCTCAAAATAACCCAATAAAACAGCATGCAGCTATCATAAAGCATCCATCCAGGCTTTATGTTGATGGATGGATGCACACTCATCACAGCTGTGTGGGACACACAGTCCAAACAAAAATAATTATGACTTTTTTTCAGGTAAACATGCTAATCAAGTTAATAAATAATAGCATCTGTTAACTTCAGAGAATACCAGCAGAAAGAAGTTGGCGGTTTTAGGATGTCCAAGAATGTTTTTTAGATATTATCATATTTTTGATTAAACGCACTGCTCCCGAACAAAAAGAACCAATCAGAGCCAGGAGGCGGGGCTTAGCGCTGCCAATCAATCTTGTTTTTCATTACAAATACATTAAAAGAGGCAAACAGACAATTCAGTTTCTGTCTCAAATACAGCAATAAACTGTTTATTGCCTAAATTCAAAACAAAGCATTCCTTTAGTGTTCGCCTGATCATTTGATACTTTATTATTTCTAACACCAACAAGTGAAAAGTTCAGCATTTTATGCTTGACTTAGCATCAATAAAATGTAGTAAAAAGTGTGCCAGTATGGTTTTGGTGTTTTATTTTCTGAAATCATTTCTCTTACCAGGTTCCGTTTCTTTCTATAAATAAATCCTGACTTTTTTTGTCAGTTATTTTTTATTTTTGAGAGGAGCTTTGCAGAACTTTTAATTGGACTTTAAAAGTCTGAAATTAGGTGTATAGTTGCCAAATCGACCTTTGTGTCTATCTCAGATGGTTTTTTTGTTTGTTTTGTTGAGGTTCTGTTTGTTTTTCATTAACTTATCGGTTGGGTTTTCTGATGCAGTCAGGCTGCTGAGCTCCCACTTTAAGACTTAAGGGATTTGCCGTCGACCAGTGAAAACAAATAATCCCGCTGGTAGTTGCCTCTTCCCTGCTGGTGTTTGTTTGCAGCCGTTTTTGACCCTTTCGCATTAACGTTTGTAAATGTTAAGCCTCAAGGTTAAAGCCAAACGTCCTTTAACGGATCTGCTGTAGTCCAGTGGAGCAAAGCGACAAACCGACACGAACGCGCCACGGCGCATGAGCCTCAGAATATTCCTGTCATGAGTGGGACATTAATCTTTCTTCTGAATCAGATTCATGGCCTAAGTGATGATATATTTCAGCATATGCAGGCACTGGAATATTGATTTAGTTTTGGCTTTAAGCTACTCATAAGACATTGTCAGCCAGGTGGGATGAGCTACTGCGAGCAGCAGGCATGTTAAAGATATCTGCATAGTCTTCCTCTTTGGTTTGTCTCTGCTGACTGCGACACTTACCGGCGATAATGCAGTTTTACTCTGCTTGAAGCAGGAACCAACACTGTTTTCTTCTTTTTTAATTAAAAAATTATGTTTTTTTTTAAATAAACATTGCTAAAACTGTCACTATGTTGGGAGAGTTTATCTGGAAAAATGGACCTCCAGGTCAAAAACATCCAATCAGAGCCAGGAGGTGTGTCTTGGCGCTGTCAATCATCCCTGTGTACTGCTAATTCTGTTAATGGTGGAGAAACAACTCACTATTCCAGGAAACATGCAATACATTGTGAAGCACATTAGAAATATTACTACTGCAAAAAATGTTTTTCTCGCTGCAACATTCCTCAAGCGCTTCAATTTAAAGAAGAGAAGCTCTTTGCCTTCACAAATAGTAATAAGTTGATCAGTAGTTTTTTTCATGTTTGTCTCCACAGAACAACACATCATGGCGGCCCGAGGCGTGTCAGGAGTGCAGCTGCCACAGCGACGTTTCCATCTGCAGGCCCGTCCGCTGCCCAAACCCCCAGTGTGACTTCCAAAGGGTGAGACTTCAAACCGACATGCTCTTCCATTTCTGTTTCTTTAAAAAGAACAATAGAAATGTCTTGAAGTTATGAAATCCTCTATTTTGTGATGCATTTGGAAGACAGACATTATCTAAATGCCCGAAGAAATCCCTTTCAATCTTTTTAAGTGCCTTTTTAGATCTAGCAAATGATTAACTTTGTGCTTTTTTTAACTGCTAGTAGCCTTGGTGCATGAAGTACTGTCCAAAAGTCTTCAATCATTCTTACATAAAAGCTGACAATCTCGTCATATTTCTAGTGTTTCTCCAGATTTTAAAAAGGCCTTTGAAGGCGTTTCTTTGACAGAGGACGTCTCAAGTCTTTGTTGGATTTCTTTGTGTGTAAAGACAAGATTTCAGATTCTGCAAAACCACAATGTCTTAAATAGTTTTTGTCCAATTTCTAGTGCAAATATTTTACTGCACCTGAAATGAGACATAACTAACTTACGAGAACCTTTTCAGAAAGATTTAGGAGATTCTTTTAAGCCAATATTTCACTAAAACAAAAACAAATTTGCAAGTTTGTTGCTAATATATCTTTAAATCTTTTTTTCTTTTTTTTTTATGTTTTTGATTAAAGAAGTTTCTTAGGTCTTCATCATGTTTGTCCAAAGGTGCAGCTGTGGGTTGCAGACCCTTGGATTAGACTGATTAAAAGACCTTTTAAACTCCTAATGAGCAGCGTATTGATCAACACGACTGGTCAATACGCTGCAAAATGGACGGGAATATCACATCTGTAATAAAAACAAGAAATCATTCCAGGAATAAAAAGTTTCTGATCTAAAATGTTTGCAAGGCTTTCCTATTTATGCATCTTATGTCTTTTCTCTGCATGGAGCTTTTCTGTGCAGCAGGTTGCAGTTTTAGTCACATTTAGTTGCATTGAATCAAGTTTCATCTCTGCTGGAACTCCCTGAAAACATATTTTAAAAACAGTTATCTCAAAAACTCAATCTATTCCTCTTTTCCATCCCATTCTTCTCCCTAAATGGGATTTTAAACATGAAGCCTGCAGCAATGGCTTCAGATATGATCCCCTCGCTGAGTTAAGGCAACAATCAATGTCTGATGGATTCCACTCTGCTGTCTGGCAATGCGGCGCTAATTAAAAATTAGTCATCATGCTCAGCAACCCGTGTACCCCCACCATTAAGAAAGCTCTTTAAATCTGGCTCCCTGTCACCCAAACCGATAAAACTGTGGAGATCGAATCATCTGCCAGACTCAGAATAAATGCCTTTCTTTTAAAATCCCCTTCTTGACTATTTGAGTGCACATTTATCTTACTTTTTCTGTTCTCTGCAAACTGACCTTTCTGTTGAGCATCTGCAGGTTGTTTAGTGCTGCTTTAATAGTTATTCGAAGCAACCTGTCAAGTGAAAAACATTTTTCACACCCTGGGACTTACTCTGGACATTGCAAATAAAAGAGAGACATACATTTATCAAAAAAAAGTACAATCAATATTTATCATCAGAAAAAAAAAAAAATCAAAAGTTGGGTAACTTTTTTCTGTGCAAGAGAACTGTAGAGTTTTGCCTGGTTGACCTTTTTGGGCAGGCCTGTGAAAACACTCTTGCACTAATATATTCATAAAAACATCAACAATTTTTCTCTAAATCTTGCTGGGACATCAATATTTTATTCCTGAAAATGTTCTTCAGGTGATAAAAGGCCAACTTTGTAATCATCTTTATGTGTTCCTGAAGGTTCAGGTCAGAGTTCATCACTAGACCCAGATGATCAAACTGTGGATGATACAGACAAATGAACAAAGGATAAATTTAACAAAAATATGACTCTAAATATGACAACCAGACAAAAATATATAAAACTGGGTAAATGTTTTTCTTTTACTTTTCAGTTTGATAAATGTTACATTTTCAATATGGCAGCTGTTTGGTTGATGTTTCAGGTGGGCCTGTTCATCTTTAGTCAGTGTAACTAAAGATAAACACATTGATGAAATTCTCAAGTTTTTGTTGTCCTTTAACCCTGGAAATGTTCTTCAGGTGATAGAAGGCCGACTTTGTAACTGTCTTTATGTGTTTCTGAAGGGTCAGGTCAGATTCCATCACTTGACCCAGATCAGCAGCTTTTAGTTGCAATAGCTGAAGCTGTGGGTTGACTTTAGATTGTTCCTGTTTAGGCCCAAATATAATGACTTCAGTTTTGTTTCTGTTGAGCTGGAGAAAGTTGTGGAATTGATTTGTTTTAAGCAACTATTCAGAGCGCGGAGTCGACTGGTGACATCATAATGTAGAGCTGTGCATCATCTGCGTATTTATGGTAACTAATCTTATTATTTGTTACAACCTGGGCAAGTGGGAGCATGTAGTTATTGAATAACAGGGGCCCCAAGTAGGAACCTTGTGGTACCCCATGTGTCCTCTGCCTGTTTTGATTAGAAACAGGCAGAGTTTTAAAACTTTTTAAAAGCTTTTTAAAAGAGGCGTAAAAATATTCTACTTATTGCCTAAAACAGCTTGGTGGTCTTTTGTTTTTAAACACCTGGCCTGTTTCTAGAAGCAGTTGAAGCCCAAATGGAACAAGTGAATTTAGCCTCATTGCTCCTCTTTAGGTACCAGAATCAGACCATCTTACCCAACTCTCCAATCGTTTCAATAATATTTCATGGTCAAACAGTGTCAAAAGCTGCACTGTGATTCTTTATGTGGATGCCATTGAACACTTTGACGTCAAAGCGGTTGGGAAATTGTTTAACTGTTGAAACTGTGACCTTGCAGATGAATGAAAGGTTGGAGATTGGCTTGTAATTCTGCAGCAGTGATTGGTCCAGCTTGTTCTTTTTATTAGTGGCTTGATAACTGCTGTTTTTCATCGTTGGGGAAAATGAGTTTACGATTTGAATCAAGTCAGACCTTAAAAGAAAATCGGAAATTGCTAATAAAATCCTGACTGGCACATCGGTAGTTGGTGAGTTTATATAAAAAAGCTTGGTTTATATGAGGCGTTGTAATGTTGATAATGTATTAGATGAAATATATGGATGACGGATGCTGAGCTGTGAGGCACATTTTAACACTGATCTGTTACCGACCTTTTCCATTCACGCAGTAGATTTTTATTGTGCTTGTACAGAAACAATATGCCTTCTGCTGCAGTCCATGTATATCCCCCTCCCCCTTTTTCAATTAACACAATACAGCTGTTGAAGCTCCGTGGGGATGTTTATTTATTTTCACCTTCCACAAGTTGTATTCCTTCCCTATCACTTTTTCCGTCCCTTACCATTTTTATTCAGATAAACAACGCCTAAACTACCGAAGCCCGGCTGTCGCTGCTTCCTCATTTGATTCCAGCCACACTTTCCGCCCTCAATTACCGCGTGAAAGCAGAGCCAAAAAAAAAGAGAAAAGGATAAATAAAAGTCCAGCCTGGTGTATTGTAATATTTGTTGCACGCCTGCACATGTGGTGTATCTGATAAAGTCCTTATATATTCATTACTATCGGAACCTTTTGGCAGTTAATAACCATGGAAATAGAGATGCTGAATTTGATGTACTTTGTATTCAGTGCGGGTTATTTATTTTCCCTTCCTGACTCAGAGTTGCTGTGTGTGTGTGTGTGTGTGTGTGTGTATGTTCGTGTGTGTGTGTGTGTGTGGACAGGCTCTGCTTGTATTCATGTTTTTGTGTGTTTTTATCCCACAGGGTGAATTTCTGAGGATTCCTGCCAACAAGTGCTGTCCAGAGTGCGTCTCCTCATCCCAGGACTCCTGCCAGTACGAGGGAGTTACTTATGGGGTGAGCAGAAGAAAAAAGTGTTGCTTTTTGTCCTTTCTCTGATATCTTTTAACCCGTTTAGACCTAATAAACACACCTACGCTTGTTCCAATTAGCAGCAAATCAGTTAGTTGCCTGATGAATTAAAAAGATAAATTAAAAACACCTGAAATTTGTGGCTATAACATAAAAAAATCTTTTGCTCCCTACATGTTTATTAAAGAATGAATCAATTTACCAGCAGCTTTTTATTACAGCTTATGGCGATCGTTTTTTATTAGTTCAGCTCAAATCATTTCTGGCTTTTCCCATTTTAAAATAATGTTGCCTTTGGGCAGAAAGACTGTTCGGAAAGAATTGCTTTCTTAGTTGGGGCAAAAAGTCTGACCTCAACCTTATCCAATACTTCTGGGATGACCTTTAGGGTCAAATGTGGGACGCTAACAGCAGCAGCTGGACGCCAACAAGCCTGAAAGGAGATAAAACTTATGGATTGTAAATATTGCAGGATATTAGATTCTGGCTTTCTTGTAATAGTATGGACTGTAATTTCACTCTAAAATTGGAAAGTTGGACTGGATGGACAAATGTTAACATCAGTGATCTGTACAAATATTAGCGCATTTTTTTACCTGGCTGTGTGGTAAATTGTGGTGCACAAGTTGATGAAGATGGACTCCGTTTTCAAATAAATCACATCCTGTCTTAATAAAAATGAGATATAAAGATAGATTGCCAATAATTAACGATGTTTCTGTTTCTGTCTTAGCTTTAGAGTATCCACATACATCGGCCTGATTTACTCAAACGCAAATCAAACCAGAAAAGAAAAATAGACAACCTGAGGCAGTTTGAAAATGTCTGACAATAACAAAAACCTGTTACGATTTACAGATCCATTTTCTAGGAGTTTGATTTAAATCAAACTTTACATTTTTAGTTTAGTACTGAGCAGATAAAATTTTAAAAAAGGCACAAAAAGTTTGTTTTAAATGGGCAGTATTTCTGTTGTGGCGACTGAAAGAGCAGGAGCTTCTTAAAGAGACAGCAGCCCAATTTCAGGACGTTGAATCTGGAAATCATCTTTGATATTTATAGCATGAACTGAAGGTAATATAATTACTGAATTGTGCTATAAAATTTTACTTTATGGCTCAAAAACACATAATACTGCCACTTTAAAATGACTTTGTGGCCTCAAAGTGCTTTCAACTTAGTAATTTGGCCCTCATGGCAAAACGTTTGGACATTATTGATCTGAAGCATCTTTACCCAATGTGTTAATGGGATTTATTAGCTTTATCAATACATTATTTGAGGATATTTATGATCTTGATGTGGCTCAAAATGAAAATGTTGCAAACCCAACTCATTTTTATTTCATTTTGTGTTGGTTTATCACTAAAAGTATTGTGCAACATAAAACTGGGGAGTCTTTTCTGCAAGAAAATTTCACAAAACATCAAAAATGAGTCAGCTGCAGGTCTCTGTCTAATAGAGCCTTCTTTTATTCATTCACCAATGGAAGCAGAATTGTGTTTTGATACATTTCCTGACATTATTGGCATTCATCTTCATAAAAAACTTGTTTCCTGAGATTTTCCCACCTCCCTCCTCACACAAAAGCATCACTCCCTTGTTTATCTTCAATCAAGTGTCCTTCAGCTTTTGGCAGCCAATTTAGACAGTACAAGTTCTCAAGGGAAACGAGTCTTTTTCTTGGCAAGGCTTCCAGATTCTGCTGGCATCGCAGGGAAGTGGCGCTTCACACGGATCTGGGCAGCTGGGGGAGGAGTTGTGCTCACAAGTCATGGCTTTTTTGAGGATTTAATCTTTTTCCACCAAAGGACTGAATATTTTCAAACTGCTGCGACTCATAAACAGACTATTTTGCAGACATCAAAAGGCTTGACTCCATTAATTGTATTTTAAGCTCTAAATGATTTTTCAAACTGAACTTGAATGTTTACAAAAGTGTCGTCGCTGACTGGTTTTATTTTTGCACATTTACAAAATGTAAATGTTCAGTCGTAAAGGAAAAACCTGACAGTTTGTTGGTTGGTTATTTAAAGACAGAGCTTCTTGGATATAAACATGCAGATTCATTCCAGTGTGTTTTATATAGCTCTGTCTATAAGTTAATTAAATGTGTGATTTATATGGAGCTAAATTGAGGCCAGAAAGTTTGTTCAATAGAGAGAGAAAAAAGAAATAATTGAAACACTATTTTGAACCTGGGGAAAACCTAGGTTCAAAAAAGTTGAAACTTTTTTTCAGTTTCAAATCTTTACTTTCAAGTTTTAAACTTATTTTTTAGGTCCAAATTTCTATTTTCAATTTTAAAACTTTTTTTTCTCAGATTCAAAATATTTTCTCTGTTTCAAATCTTTTTTCTCATTTTCAATATTTCTTCTGTCGAACAAACTTTATGGCTCCATATTTTTTAGTAGTTGTGAATCATAATTTTTTTTTTTAACTCTTCTTCTCTTTTTTTCTACCCACACTGGCTGTTTATTTGCTTTTAATTCAGATCTATATGGTTTGTTTTATTTAATAGTGTTTAATTTAATGTTATTTATGTAATTTAAAAGGGAAAGGACCAGTGTACATCACTCTCATACTGATATAGTAGCAGAGAGGTTCCCAAAGTGTGGGGCGCGCCCCGTAGGGGGACGCAGTACCAGTGCACAGGGGCGCAGGAAGCGGCATGGATGAATGAAAAAAGAAAAAAAACTTTTTTTTTGTGGGCCGGGGGATTTTATTGCGATCCATAGAAAATCTTTGGGAACCATTGCAGTAGCAGATGAAATGCGTGAAATTAACTTGTGGATTTTATCTACTGTACTTCTCTCATTCATAGAAATGATTAAATTTGAGATTTATGAATGTGTAAGGCCTGTGGAGGTACATAAAGCCAAGATTTCATATTAAAAGGAAGTCCAGGAAAAGTCATAATTTTTACCGTTAGCCACTCGCTAGCTAGCCATAGCATAGTTTAGTTTTAGCCCAAGGCAGTCGAGATAACTGCTCAGATTTAAATTAGACATCTGCTTTTCATGTTCACACTCCTTTAATCTGTCTTTTTCTGCTTTTTATCCTGTCTCATGTTTTCCTTTCCGCCTTTAGCTCTTCTATCTCTGACTGGGAGTTATCTCTGATTTTAATTCAGCTTCACAGATTCCTGTCCTCAGTGTCTTTCTCCCTTCATTGTTTCCCCTTCGTTGTACATTTACCTCTAAATTATGATAGACAACATTATTCAAACTCCTTTAAAAAGGAACAGCTGGTATGTAGGAATTAAGAAATATAAAATTGAACTTGTGGTTATGATGTATAAACCTCTGTCTGTCGCTGAAGAGATGAAATCTGCAGGTTGGGTGGCAGAGCTTTCAGTTTTAAGTCGCTTTTTCAATTGCCTTATTGATTCTTCAGGAAATATTGGTTATTAAAATGACCTTAAGGGGTAATAAACCGAAAATTAACTGACACAGAAATTCATTAAAAATGAAACGAAAAGCAGTTTTTGCTCTTTTTTTGGCTCTTTTCATGTCCCTTTAAGACGCTGTGCTACATTTACGGTTGGTAGTCATGTGACTTCAGCCCAGCCAATCAGTAACAAGAAGTGAAACAGACGATGGTGAGAAGATTGAAAAAAATGGAGGATATGTAAAATATTGAAGCGGCTCATTCAATTAAAAAAAACTAAATTAAGTAAAATTGCGTCAATCATTTGGCAACATTTTGGATTCAACAAAGGCATTGGAAATTATGTTCCACTTGTTTCACACTTAATTTCTGAGCATTAAAAGTCAAAAAAATAAAGATTAATCTGAGAGATTTTCTGAAAATTTCAAAAAGTGAAAATCTTTGACTTTTGGGAATTTTTTGAGCTTGAAAAGTCAAACATTTTTGGTTTTGGAAACCCAGAAATATCGAAGCTTTTTCCAGAAAATTTCTTAGATTAATCTTTTTTTCATGCAGATTTTTGACTTTTGGAACTCAAATATGTCCAAGATTTATTTTCAGAAAAATTTTTAGACTTTATATTTTAATAGTTTTATAGTTTTATAGTTTTATAATAAGTACTGATCCCAATACGCCACTGTATTTAGCCACTCTTTCTGCTTCCCACCCACTCAGTGTCTGTTTTCTCATCTGTCACTCAGGCTTAGAGCGTTTCTTCTCCTCAGTCTGCTTCATCTCACTGCTTCTTCTCCTTCCTGTCTTATTTCTGCCTCAGGTTTTATTTCTCCATGTGATTCTTTTTTTCCCCCTTTGTTTGCTTCCCACAGCATGACAGCCAGTGGAGTCTCTCTCCCTGTTCGGTGTGTGTTTGCTCTGAAGGGAGTGTGTCCTGCCATGCCCGGCCCTGCCCCCAACTCACCTGCTCACCGGACCAGAACCCGTTCATCCCAGCTGGGGATTGCTGCCCCAAGTGTGGCAGCAATGGAGGTGAGAGCTGGACACGAAGATTTTAATACCGACTGCATTTGCTTTAGATTGTTTTTAATAAAGTATTTATTGTCCTGCAAAGATCTTATACAGGCTGAATATTTTGAATTATTGTTGTTTTGAGAAATTGCAGATTTCTGACAATTACAAGTTACAGAATATTTTAATATTAACAACTTTGACATTCAGACGTTGTAACCTTTATGATGAGTTTGTGGAACAATGATACAGCTCTATCAATTCAGGAAGTAATCTAAGTAAATACACATCTGTATTCAATCAGTTTTCTTAAAATATATAATAAATGTCTTAGTTTGATTATTGAAACTTAGCATAAAAATGATTAAACCTTACTTTAAAATAGTTTGTCCTTCTACTTTTTGACCTTCTGTTTAACTTTAAAAATATTTGAAATAAAATATACAATTTCTGTTCTGTGTAACTGAGAGTGATGTTAAATGAAATTAAAATATCTTGAAATATCATTTGAAATTATTCTATCAGCTATTTTGATAAATAATTGTAAAAAATATTGCCGCATTGTGCAGATTTTTACTTTAACCTTCAGCTTAACCTTGAGTAAAAAAATACATTTTTCACATTTGGAAGGCTAAAATTTTTATTGGCAGATTATTTAACTTATAAATAGCATTTTTTCTTCAATATAAGGAATAATTGATTTAAATCGAGCTGTTTTTTCCTCCTGAAAAGTTACTTGTAAGTATGTTTAGTTTTATTGTACGACTAAAATAGAAATTAGACCAAAATTACTTGGTAAGATTTTGTGTTTTTGCATAAAACAAATTTGGAAAATGTGAAATTCAGTTGAAATAAGTATTTTTTCAGCCGAGGAGTTCTTTCAGAGATGGATAATGTTTTTGTTGCAAATCTTGAAATTCCAGGAATTTTTGTATTTTTTACTGGTTTTGTGAAACACAGGAATAATTTTAAATTCACATCCTCGGACGCCATTTTTATGAACTAATTAACCACGTGCAGATATGACTTTCCACCAGATCTTCAGATTCATGCTTAATATTGGATCTAATGATGTCTCGGAGCGACAATGATTTATCTCACCGTTTAGCAGCTAATTAGCTAATTCTCTTTGTTTCCTGACTCTAAATCACAGATCGTGCAGGAAAGTAATGCTTACAGAGGCTGAGCTTCAGCCGGCGGCCATCTTTGATGTTTACTCATTTAGTTGTTGTTGGTGCGTGTCAGAGTCTTGCTCCTGGCAGGGGACGGTCTACAGGGACGGCGAGGAGTGGGAGCCCGGCTTGTGTACCAGATGTGTGTGCAGCAGTGGGAAGGTCCAGTGTTCGGTGGTGGAGTGTCAGCAAGTGGCCTGCAGACCAGTGAGTTTCATCTCAAACACACTTCGAGTGCTTTCATCTTTCATTCTGTGGCTTTGTGTCTGTCCTGCTCAGCTCAGTTATTTGAATTCAGTAGATTAATTTGCAGAAACTTTGAGCTTCAATGTGTCCGTAGTTCTCTAGATAAGAGCGCTGAACAAGCACAGGTGTGTTTTGCCACCTGGGCTGCTGTGCGGAGCGGTGAAGAGACGCTGAGGAAACCGGTTCTGATGGGGAAACACGAATTTTAGTAACACCAGCATTGTCAGTAGTTTCTTCTTCTTCTGTGGATTGTAGGAAGCAGCTCTGTTTTACGTCATACTGTGCATGAGGTAGGGATTCCCTGACAGAAAAGATCCATTTACTACAGAAAAGATCCATTTACTCTGTTTACAAGACGACAGACACCGCTACGTTTTAGAACCGTTGCTCTCTGGAGCCTGTTGTCAATCTGTGGCGTTGTCAGAGAAAACATTCGGTGGTTTCATGTAAATGTACAGTACAAACACAACAAAACTCTTCAGTTTTCACCAGAAATTGTTGTGGCATAAGCAGAGCCTAGCTCACTCATTCTTTGGTTGCCTAGCAACGACCTGCTGAGTAACTGGCGCAGCAACAGTTTCAGGTTCCCCCACTTTTCCTCCGAACTGCTTAAAACAAAAACAAGTGATCAATAATGTTGTGACGTGTTTTCCTCCTCTTCCAGCATGAGAACCTGGTGATCCAGCCAGGCCACTGCTGTCCGCAGTGTGTGTCCAACCCGTGTCTCTCTGCTGGAACACAGTACCAGGTGGGCCTCACGCTCCGAAAAGCTTTATAATAAAAAAGAAGTCTGCATTTGTGCTTTCTTTTCATCTAAACTTGTTAAATACAGATATAGTTTTACTCTCAGTAATCGTGTGTAAAGGAAGAACGAGCCACTGAATGTTAAAACAACGTTCAGGCTGAATATAAATGATTATTCTGAGCTCTTTTGATGCGTTTGTTCAGGTGAGAGTTTAAATCCTCCTGGAAGGTCATAAATCACTCTGAGATGATTGATGTTCAAACAGCTTCTCTGTGTTTTGATGTCTTAAACACTGAAATCATTTGCATTTTCCGAGCCTTGGGTCGATATTTAATTCAGTCGTTTAACTTTATAGAGAAATTAAGTTGGAATTAAATCTGATGTCTGCAGGACGGCGACCTCAATTTAAACTGGATTTTAAATTTGAGACCTGAAACTCACCGGATATGAAGCCGGTCCGGGGGAACATGCACAAAACCAAATTACTTGATTTGCATATTCATTTAATTGGAGATGTTCAGCGCTCGCTGCTTTAAGCTTCTCCACCACTTTCTCCTTGCTGTGTCTCTGTGTTAATGTTTGCTAACAACTTTCTAAAGCCAGAAACAGCAGATCCATTCATAAAATGCAAAAACATTTTTGGTCTATTTTCTAGTGGAAATATCTTAGCACACTTGAAATAAGACTAAACTAACTTGCAAGTAACTTTTCACATTTCAGCAATATGGCTTTACATCATGAAGACACAAAAATCAGCCATAGGAAGAATTAAATTTTTCCAAGTGCTGTCATTACACATCAAAACGTTGGCCAATGTTTCATTTGTTATGGTAGGAAAGCAGCTCTAAAGCAACTCATTGTTTCGACTGTTTTACATTTTTAGGAAGTTTGTTCCAGACTTGTGCATAGAAGTCAATAATTCCTTAATATTGATGAAAAAGTTCTGTTTCCACTGGGAGATTATTTCACTTTTAACATGGGAGAAATGTTTTGTTAGAATGATCTCTCAATAGAACTAATACATTTTGCTACTCCTATATTTTGCTGAAAAGTTACTTGTAAGTTAGTTTTATCTTATTTCAATGTCCTAAGATATTTGCACTACAAACTAACCCCACATTGGTAAGATTTTGAGTTTTTGCAGTGCATTTGGGTTAAATTATACACAGTTGAGCCATAACTTTATCCAGCAGAGATTTCTGTCTGAAAATCTTAGCAAAAACATTTCTCATTTTCTTTCTGTGTCATATTTATGCTCGGCTTTGTCTGACAAATAAAATCCCAACTAATCTCTGAAGCTTATTGTTGAGGCTTAAATGTTAAGATGTGAAAAAGTTAAAGAAATAAAAACATTTGCAGTCCTTTCTGACGTTGTCTGCTATTTTTACTTCTAGCCAAGATTTTAAGAAGTCCGGGAATAACTCAGAGTTTCAGCTGGAAGCATAAACAGCAGCTGAAATGTCCATGTCTGGGTAAACTGACAGCTCGTTCTGGAGACACTGCGACCTGGAGGAGACCCTGCAGCAGACCCAGAACTCGCTGCAGGGATTATATTTATCTCCGCTGGCCTGGGAATAACTCAGGCGGGTCTGGAAATCGTCTCAGTCGAATGTTTGTGTTTGCCTGCTGAATCTGTGTCTTGGATTAATGGAGTTGATGGACAGATAATCCAGTATGCAGCCAAAATTAAAGCCTTAAAATGTCTTAAAGTAATCTGAAAACAATGCAAGTTAAATACATCAATCTCTAGAGATTCACAGATCTAATATTAATTGTTAGAAAATCTAGATTTGTATCGGTGACAATGTGCCCGATTCATAGGAGTGGATCTACTCAGTCTAATTCTAGGCTTTGTGGTTTGAGTGACTAACATAATAGTTTTAAAAAGTCTTAAACTGGATTTGGTGAACATTTTACAAAGCAGAAACTCATGTAATTAACATTTTGCACATTTATTTATGATTATTCTTGCCTCCTTTCTTCTTCTTCCAGCCTAAAACAGAGGATTTTGACATTTCAGTGCTGGCTGTGTGTTGGAACCGCGTCCTCCCTCCCAGGACGCCGCTGATTTTCTGTCTCGCCCCAGAGGAAGAAAGCTCCCTGGATTTCAATCGGCTTTTGGTGTCGCACTCTGAGTTTGGAGCGATCTAAATGTGCGTCTGTGTCTCCCTGCAGCACGGGGAGCAGTGGCAGAAGGACGCCTGCACCACATGTGTGTGCGACCGGGGTCAGTCGAAATGTCACACAGACACCTGTCGGCCAGCTGTCTGCGACAAGGTGAGCAATCACACACACACACACACGCACACACACACACACAAACACGCGCCCACACACACTCTTAAGAAGAAAACGAGGAGTCTTAAAGTCTAGCTTTAAACAGAAAGTCTTGAAGCTGAAATATAAAAGTATACATCAGGGAGGTTTGCATAATATTCCCAAAACGGAAACGAGTTCCCACAGTGCAACTCTGTAACAGTTTTACAGCAACACAGCATGACGAGTGCAATTACTTATACACACACACACACACACACGTATGCACGGCAATGTGCACACACACACACTTAAACACACGATGCATGCACAAAATATTCACACAGCCTGACATTTAATCCTTAATTGCATGCAAATTTCGTCTTGCAGCTTCTTTAGTGCGCTGGAACTGTTGGTGGTGGAATCGCAGGGGAGTGTAAAACACAACACACACACACACGCACACACACACGCAGACACACCCACACACAACACACACACCCACACACAACACACACACACGCACACACACACACACACACACACACATTAAATGGCTGCAAAGTGCAGACTGATACCTTTAATGTGGATGAGGTAACAGATCTGAGTCTCCACTGTTTATAATTTTAATGCTTATCTGAAACGTTGTTTCTATTTCTGGCACTTTATTATTTTATATTGGATTTTAAAAGCAGAAAAAAGGCATTTTATAAAACATTTGGGGAGTTGGAACAGAAGGAGGTTCGCTTTGTCTGCTCTGTTGGAGAAGAGATGCTGCTTCTCTGACTTGTTTGA
Organism: Poeciliopsis gracilis; assembly: GCA_911649635.1. Classification (NCBI taxonomy): domain Eukaryota; kingdom Metazoa; phylum Chordata; class Actinopteri; order Cyprinodontiformes; family Poeciliidae; genus Poeciliopsis; species Poeciliopsis gracilis. The sequence goes on from CAJVRI010000715.1 coordinate 3,375,523, forward strand.
GTTTCTGGTCAGGATTCCTCTGAACAACCAAGATCCTAAAATATACAAATAAATAACTTCTAAACCAGGTGTGTGTGGAGAAGCAACTGGAAAGTGACAAAGAAAAACAAGACAGAAACCAAAACATGAATCTTTTATATAAAAAAATGAAAGTGTCCATCTAAGCCTGGTCTCTTCGTCTCTCTGACATTAAGCTGGAGGAACAGCCAGCTGCGTTTTTCTGTGACGAAGCAACAAGAAACTCCTTCAGACTCTCGGTTTCCCTCAGAACAAGCAGAAAACAGAAACGTTTCTCTGAGTTTTCCTTCTCGCGTCTCCGTTTCTGCGCAGGGTCTGACCAAAGTGAGGCGCGCCGGTCGGTGCTGCGACGAATGTGCCCCCGCCAAAGGAAGCTGCCTGTACCAGGGCGAGGTCCGTTACCATGGAGACATGTGGAACGGCACGAGGTGCGAGTTCTGCGCCTGTCACCGGGGTCAAGTGGTCTGTCGGAAGGCCGAATGCGGCCATGTTGGATGTCCACCGGTGAGTCCGTCCGTCCGTCCGTCCATCCATCCATCCATCCATCCATCCATCCATCCATCCATCCATCCATCCATCCATCCATCCATCCATCCATCCATCCATCCATCCATCCATCCATCCATCCATCCATCCATCATCTTCATTGATATGAATTAATATTTTTAACGATATCTATATCGGTAAAAACTGCTTATCGATCATAACACCAATGTTAATATTGGCTATCAATATCCACCCAAATTTCCATATCTATTATTCCCTAATAGTTGTTACAGTAAATGAAACTAAATATCTTTTTAAAAATATTAAAGCCTGTTTGAGTAATTCCTCCCCAAACGTTACAAAGGAAAAGTTTTTTTCCTGTGAAAGAGGTTTTATGAAAAACGATTCGATCAGGATTCATGAAACCCTGAACAGGCAGCAGAGCGAATCCATGAAGCCGGTTTGGTTCTTCATGTGTCGAACTTTACTTCATGAGTTTCAGCAGAGCCTTTAACCTTAATCAGATTAAATGCCACATTCAGTTTAAATCCAGTGAATCAGGATTAACCATGAATGCTAATGTGAACTGTTCCTCACTAACAGGCGACACTCCTGCTACCAAAAATCCTTTATTGTCTCTTTAAAATGCAACTATAGAGTTAATGGAGGCTGGCTTAGTTATCTTCTTCCTCCATTTTCTACGTTCAGCCAGAATATATCACCAGACTGTCTGAAACTGGAGAAAGAATATTCATTAAAGGTTATAAGGTTGTCACAGATAATCACTTCGTTAAGATGCAGTAAATTGAAAGACAAGATGGAACTAATGAGAAGAAGCAGAGCCTTAAAATGTGCTGCTTGGTCCAAAGAAATGAATTAACCTGACAGCTGCAAGGGTTTCTCTCTGTGCTTCACATCTAATGGTCTTATTATGTGGAATCGGCTTCAGCTTGAAACAGAGACTTCATCTGGTAATTAGGTCTCTTAAGGTGGCTGGTGACGTGGGATTCTGGATTATTGGAGAGTTTTTAGGCAAATCCAAAGATTTTTAAGGTCAATAACTGGAGTTTCCATTATTTATTGTGAATTTCTGCTTTAAGGTGGGCAGGAATGAAGCAGATTTAATCATATTGCTTTAATGTCTCTCTGCGGGGTCGCAATAAGACGCTATTAATCATGCTGTATGGTGATAATTGAAACTGTTAAGTGCCATTTACTGTAAGTGGCATAACTGGCTCTTGTCCAGCCCTGAAATGAACAAGGTCACGTCGCTGTGAAGATCGCAGCTTTTCAGTTTCCAGAGCGCGTCGCCTCAGTGTTCGTTACAGTTCAGAGAAGGTTATGGGTTTAATGACATTTTTGACTCAGTAGGCAGAAGGAGGAACTAATATTTATAGTTCGGTTTATGGTTGCTAGACTAATAACGCCATGCTCCACCGACTGAATAGGTACCGTTTGAGACTTTTTGGACTTGTGAACAACCTTCAAAGGCCATGGAAAAGAAAAAACTGTTTAGGTTATTTTATGAAGTTATCGGTTCCTGATACTAAATTTATAGGAATCTGTTGCCAGAAATGTAATATAAGTGCTTTAAATTTAGCAAAAAATTGTTTCCAACATTTATTTATAATTTCCAAATGCTGATATTTATATGGATTATGTAGATAATTGTGTTGTAATAAATAATAAATCCATTAATGACATGATAAATTAAAATGAGGTCAATAATTTCCATTTGGGTGATTTTATTTTTCCTTTCTTTCCCTCTTTGTACCAAAAACTAGATGCTAAAACCCTTCAGACTCAATCAGCCCGTATTTTGAAGGACTTCATAATTTAATGTTTTTGTCATTTTATTTATTTAAAATGTTTTCCAGTTCCAGTGTTAAACATTGATTTGAATTTAAAGTTTATTTATTTTGCAATTACCAATATATTACAACAATATTATCGTTTATCATAATAACTTCAATTTATCGAAGTTAAATTGAAGTTATTGCAAAATGCATTTTAACATCTTTATACATTTTTTACCATATTAAAGATGTTTTGGTGGCAAAGCTTTTGTCTTATTAGTTTTTATTCTGTTTGAAAAAGTAAAGATTTTTATCAAACTGGAACTAAATAATTTAATTATACTCATTTATAGACTTAAACATATTTTTAATCACATTGATAGTCCTTTCTTCTACTTCCTGGATCAACATGACCAAATATGGAAATCAGGCGATGATGTCATCTGTAGCCACTTTTCTTCCTGAGTAAACTAAACCTGAGCGAACTTTTCATTTGTCCATTTTGTGTTTGTGTTTCAGGAAGCGGAGCTTGTTCATCTGCCGGGAAAATGTTGCCCAGAATGTTCTTCGGTGAAGCCTTCCTGCCTCTATGAGGGGAAATCGTTCAAGGTATTAATTACTCTGAGTCGCTCAGACATAACCAAACCTGTCGCAATAAGGAAGAAATCAATTAATCGCACGATAAATTAAAATGTTAGATGTTGTTGAAAAGCGATGCAGCTCGCAGTCAGCTGCACTACCTGCCTGTTTTCCTTGTCTTAACTGAATTATTATTATTATTTTCTGTTACAGAGACTTCACAATCCTTTTTAATTATTATTATTTTGTTTGTGTATTTTGTATTTTTAAAATGTTTTCTATTTCAAGAGTTAGAAAAGTTTTTGTTTTATCGAGAGGGGGTTCTCACATTAATATTTCATTATAATTATTTTTTTTAATTAAAAATAGTCTCAAAATGACAATATTATGACTTATTTTAATAATTTCTGGGACAATTTATCATCGAGCAAAATTACTTAACATGCCAGGAAGACATATATATATATATATATATATATATATATATATATATATATATATATATATATATATATATATATATATATATAATAGAGTGGCAAAAGAAAATAAAAAAGTCCAAACAATGCAGGTGTCCTTAATGTGTGTTGCCCATATTAATGTTAGTTTGTCAGTAAATGTATGAACTCAAACCCTAAACAGTAGCTATTATTTATTGCAGCAGCTTGATTGATAATGGCAGAAAAACAAAGTTCTGCTGCTTTGAGGTTTGTTTTAACATCTTGGCCCAGATCTCAAAGACTTTCATCAGTTTTATTATTCATAACAAAGTCCTAGAAAACTGGATTTCACAGCTTGCATGTTTCACAGCATCAATCAGGACAAAATATTTATGAAATCTTAAGACATTTGCCCACGGCTGCAGCTCAGAGTGAGTCCATAAACGGCAGTTATCACATAGTTATCATCTCCAAATGGATTGTTCTTTGTCTCCCTGGAGAAAGTATTTCACCATTAGCGAAAGAAAATAGACGCTTTTGTGACGGAATGATTACTGGTTGGAAATTCAAAGGACCTTTAGATAACAGCATGGAAATATAATGAGGGAGAACGATGCGACACATTTATGGAAGACCTGTCTTTTAGTTGAAGTTGAATCACAATGAGACTGAGAAGATAAGAGCGTCTCTTTCTTTACTTTTTTTGTTTTGGGCCTGAATAAAAGGCGCTTTTGTTGATCAGTAGTCAAACCCAAGGCCCGGGGGCCACATCTGGCCCGCCACGGCTCCTTATGCGGCCCTTAAACTCCAAATTACATCAATAAATCCTAACAGTTTTTCCACAAATCTTCAAAATTCACCCAAAACAAATCTCTTTTTTTATTATTATTTTACTATAAATTGTTAAAAAAATATTGATTTTAAGTAACTGCTGCCTCGGCTTTACTTGATGGGAAGTTTTAGTCTATAACTGATTTGGCGGCAAGTAATAAAAAGTCACATTTAACATCATACATTAGCACAAATGCCATAACATTTTTTTAAAATGGCACCACAAAATGTGCCACCTTGATGCAGAAAACCACTAAAACAATCAGAAAATCCTGGAGGAACAGCTATGTATTGATATGTTGACAGTTTAACGGGTTTTATCAATATATTCTGGCTCAACCGGCCCTTTAAGAACATCTTTTGATGTGGGCCGAACTGAAAATACTCTACCATGATGACATGCTACTTTAATTTCTGTCAGCCTATTAGAATCACTGTTTATGTCTATGATACCAATACATAAAACACAAAGTTTATTTTCTTATTTCTAATGAATTTTAATCATATCATACAAACTAAAGAGTCTTAGCAGATGTTTGCATAAGCTTGGTGCAGATGTGGCTTCTTCAGGTGTCAGTGGAGAACAGGAAGTGAACTTTGACTCCTGCGTTACTATAGACTCACTTCTCTTTTCTGCATATCGAAAACACTTTGAATACAACATGCTACTGTTTGTGAGCGATGGAAATATGTCGCCGTGTTGAATCTAGTCAGATGTTTGGTTCTGAATTATTCAGTTCATCTGGTGTGCTATTAGGAATAAAGAATATCGTATGTGTTTAATTCACTTTGTTACTCATTCAGGGTCATCCTGTCTGTGTTGCTCAGAAAGTGAACTGAGTAATAAATGAAAGCGTTGCATAAAGGCAGGCAGCTGGAAGAAAAAAATCACTATATTTTAAGATGTATAATGTCTTATTTCTCAACTTAAAGTTGGTAAAGTTGGAAAAGTTTTACTTTTTAGGCATTTTATTTTTTTCTTTGTGTTTTGACGCTGCTGGTGTAACTTTCCCCTTGATTCCCTCATTCTGTTTTCAGAACACCTTAAAAGTCACGAGTGTGAAGTGTAAAGTAAAACTCATTAAAATTGAAGAATGGCCCTGTTTCATAAATGCGATTGAGATTCCTCTGAATTAAAAATTAAAATCAGTGCAGTCTTTGCTTTCTGTCCCTTGTTTAAGGTCTAATTAACAAAGTCCTGGGCTTTATTTCAGAATCGGGCTCGTTGGACCGATGGCAGCTGCCGCGAGTGTGAGTGCCACGATACCCGGGTGACTTGTTATCTGCGCTCCTGCCCCACTTGCCCACCAGGAAGTCTGGCTGTCAGAAAGGAAGGCCAATGCTGCCCCGACTGTCAGCAGGGTACGTAATTTCTTTTAAACTTGTTTCTCTTTTTTGGAAGCCTGAAAGATGATTTCAGGGTGAAGTTGACCTTTGACCTGAATGCGTCATATGCTTTATGCATTCACAGCAGATCCTTTAGGTTTAAAAATGTGACTCTTTTTTTTTGCTCTTTAGAAGTGAAGGGAGCTGAGTTTAACTTCCTGCCAAAACAAAAAGGAAATTAACTGAAATCTTAACGAAGACGCAGCTTTCAAAACAAATAAACCAAATAAAAACAACCTAGGATCTGGCTTCACAGGATTTTACAATTTTATAAACTAAAGATATCAAGTTGTTTGCATCAATATGAATTTCTTTAATAATAAATTTTTTTGATAAGACAATGAACATTTCTCCTTTTGTATCATCCTGTGATTTCTGCATAAGTTTCTCTTTTTTCAGCAGCATTAATTATATGTTACATAAGCTTTTCTTTTTCTCCCTTTGTCTCCCTAGAGACACTATATTGAGTTTTATATGTTAAAATTCCTTCACCGTATTGTCTGTTACGCTGCAATGAATAAACCAGCAGACAAAGTTACCAGAAATACTTTATAAATAATAAAGTATCTGTAAATATGTAAACAAGAAGCTTGAAGAGGCTCGTAAACAGGGAGCGAGTTTATAGATATGAATAACAGACTGAAAGTGTCTATTGGGGAAAGTGTGCTAGCTCAGCTGCAGACTGCTGGGGCCTGAGGGAAAGAAACATTCACAATCACTAAAAAAGGTTTTTTATTGATTGTGACGTCATAACGTATAAATTATTCGATAACTTCTGGGACTTGCTGGCCCATTGCTGGGACTTTTGGGAAACCTGGCGAGCGGTCTGACACTTTTCCATCAGAACCAACATCACCTCCCTCAGCAGTTTGATCCACTGTAACGTGTCTGTTGGCTTCATTGCATTTTATCAAACTCCATCGTTAAAATCAATACATTCGGCTTAAGTGATGAATCATAAAACCACGGCGCGCCATCATCCTCCGACTACTTCCTGTCGCCTTCTTCTTCGTGGTTTTTGCCAGTGGCAACAGCTTGTTGTTGAGGCAAAAACAGTTTTTCTATTGAAATTGTTTTTGATACAGCCAAAATGAACTTTCATCATCAGCACCAACACTTTTTATCCCAAAAAACAAATAAAAATTTAAATTGGCTTGTTTCCGTTCAGCAAATTTATTTTCAAAATGCCAAATTATGCAATTAAATAGTCATTGGAAACACAGTTGGGTGTAAAACCAGAGAGGAAAACAAATCCTCCATCAGTTTGTCTGTGTGGTGTTGAGTAAGATTTTTTATTGTTTTGTGGCTAAGAATAGAAAAAGACATTTGCTCACAACCTCCTTCTGTCTTCTTCTCTTTTCCTCATAAATCTTCCGCTCAGTCTATTAATCAGGCGCCGTCTTCAGGCCCAGAGGTCAGGAATCTGCTCTCCTATTGGTCAGTTCTCGCCTGATGGTCATGCTGCGTTCATGTCTCCTGGGAAAACATGTAAATGTGAGCGCTGTGTTGTTAGGTTTCGACCTGCTCTTTTTAATGTGGAACACATTCTGCATAAACAAGAACATCTTTTCTAGACAAAGCAGTAACAGCAGCAGCAGCAGCAGCAGCAGCAGCAGCAGCAGCAGCAGCAGCAGCAGCAGCAGCAGCAGCAGCAGTAACAGCAGCAGCAGCAGCAGCAGCAGCAGCAGCAGCCATGTTCTTTTAATGTTACACATTTTGTCCCGTTTTATTGGGACCAAATCAAAATACATCAGAATCGATAAGTTGAAGAAAAACTTCAGGTGTCCAAATTAATTGGGCCAAAAACTTAAAAAAAATTCATAATGGGTATTTATTGTAGAGCCAAAGCTTGAAAGGATTTTAACAAGTAGGAATATTATAGAGTAAGAGAAAGAGGTGGAGTAAATGTCTGCCAAAAAAACACAGAAATTTAATAATTAATCACAAAATTTTTCTAGAAAAACATTGAAATTTCTGGTTTTTCACAGATATTTATGTTCTCTTTTTTCTGCACCAGTCCTGATATGCTGTAGTAGATTTTTCATGTTTGCTGTATTAAAAGAAATAAAAGATTGAATAATATTTACAGTAATAAGAACAACATCTCTTTCAAAACGCTCACAATATTTAAGAAAGAATCAATTTTGGTGTGATAAAGTCGCTTTTCAGTACAAACTGGATAAATGCAGTTTTACTTTTTCTTACAGCTCGAATAAAAAAAGATGAATATTTTGTAAGAAAATTAAGTTGATAATAATTTTACTCTCCATCTGCATCTGTGGGCCAAATTTGAATCACTTTTGAATTGCAGTTGGGGGCCGCAGAAAATCAGTCAAAGGGCCACAAATGGCCCCCGGGCCACACTTTGGACACACCTGCTTTATTGTAAAAGGAATCTGAGGAGTGCAACGTGTATTTATATTGCCTCTTTCACTCAAATGTGTCTAATTAAAATCCAGGGCAACTAATTTCCTTAAGAAACAGATTCAACCAGTCAGTAGAGCAGAAGCAGCTTGACGGGCTGAGAAGGAGGTCAGGAGGTCAGTGGTAACGCAGATGAAGAATCTGTCAAGGTGGAAACGTAAGAAAGCCTCTGTTGAAAAGGAATCAAAGTTATTCTTTCTTGGAGAGGCAAATAAGCTGAAGAAGGCTCTTTAGGTCGGATTAGTTCTGAACCTTTCCAGCAGAACATGTTATATCGCACATCGGTTGTAAAAGCAGCCTCCCCACTGAGAGCTGGTGTGAAAATGAATGGAGATAAATATAGGAGACACTTAAAGAGACTCAGTTAAAGGGGGTGAAAGGGGAGTAAGTTCACCTTTCCACCTGGAGAAAGACTATAAAGATGCATTCAGTGCGTTAAATGAAAGCATGTTGCTGTGTTGAAAATGGACCAGAATAAAAGTGTTTTTCACTTCTGTTGAAGAATCTGTGGAAAAGTTCCTAAAGGTGACATATAATGCTTCCTTGAACATGTTAGCATAGATCTATGGTCTACACAAAACATGTTCAGTTGCACAAAATCATTCTCAGATAAATTAGATTCTGAGTATTTTAATCTTCTTTCAGAATTAACTCTTTGTCACTTTAAATCCAAATAAGCTGCTTTTGGCCACGCCCCAAACGCAGCGTGTAACACAAGTGAAAATGGCTGCAAACAGATATGCAGTCACACAGATATACTGCTGTTTATAGCTAAGGGCTAAAACTGCAAAAGCTTCCACCAGATGGAGAGCGGATCTAAAAATGACTGACTCAGAGGAGCTAAATGCTAATGCTAATTCTAATGCATGCCACGGTTTTTAAAAAAATGTAACAACAAAGTATAATTTATTTCAAAGTAATGGCCCATTTTGTGTTGGTCATACGTTAGTTCTCCAGATAGATCTGATCGTCCAGATGGAAAAGCAGACCTCCTGCTATCAGAAAAGATTTACTTTATTGAAAGTCCAGAAACTTTAATGAACAAGTCTGAAGTTCTCCTCTGAAGTCAAACTGATTGACTTTGATTTCGACTCCCTGCAGCGAGTCTGAGATATCTGATAATTATGCTCTGTGATTGTAATGTGAGACCAGCGAACGGTTATGTGACTTTATCCATTCCACCGATACTTTCACCAACAAAGTGATTAAAAGGATTTAATTCTTCTTTAAACTTTCTCTTATACTGGAAATTTGTCTGCAGGCAGGCGGGGGGATTTCCATTATGGAGCAGCTTTTTTTTGGCCTTAGTTATTAAACTGGCTTCTTTTCAAGATGTGAAGAGAGGAGGACGAGTTGAAGGTCAAAGCCCTCCAAGCAATCCAGCACGTAAACAACAATAGCTATTTTACCGTAGCAATCAAGAATCCTCCCTTTACTTGTCATCTCAGGCTGTTATCTGTTTCGGTCTTTTCAATTTAGTACCTCAGGGATTCTGGCATATTAAACTTGTGATAAAAACAAAAGCGCTCTGCGCTGTGCAACGTCAAAGCCAAACACAGAAACGATCCTGCATCTACATAAGTGGAGCTTCTTATGTAAATGTGCTCATTTGTTTCCCGTGGTAAATATGCATAAAATGACATGCTTTCAAAAAAGATTTCATGATGGAAAGGCTATATTCATGCAAGAAATTAGTTTATTACCAAAAGCCACAGCTAAGCAGAGAAATAAACAGTTTAGCGCTGTTCATATTAGCCGGTATATCTATCAGAGGGTCAGAGCAAACACTGCTAACTATCTCAAAGCTCCCATTTTTCACAGATTCTCTCTATTTTCTGCACAAGCTCCTGCAGTTCTCTCTTATCTCCAATAAAAAGTCCGGCCTTAGGGTGAAATTTAAGGTCAAAAAGTGAGATGAAAGGCAGATGAAAAGAAGATGAACACTGGAATGAAATGAAACTGTAAAGTCGAAGGAACAAAAAAAGCGGCAGATTGGAGAAGGAGAAGAGTGATGGAGATACTTAGAACAGTCTGTTCTGGCTTGCTGACAGTCTTATTGGTCGTTAGGATTAAAGTAGCATCTCATTTTTCTCATGTTCAACTTTCCTTTCCCACTTTCACGCCCTCACAGTCTCTCCTGCTATAACTCTCCTCCTTGTCTTATTTTCCCTTGTCATTTTCTTCCTCCTTGTTCTCCTCCTACTGTCTCGCTCTGCAGTTGTCACATTAATCGGTTCTCTCAGTCTGCTGTTTTATTTTCTCAATACGGTCGCTGTGAAATCAAGTGGAAACGGCATTTCACATTGTTTGACAAGCCCTTGCTTTCATTTGCCTGTTCTGCAACCCAGATTGGACGGGCCTTATCTCTGCCTCCTCCCTTCCTTTTATTCAGAGAACATGACAGTGACAAAGCGGTTTTTTAATTTGCACATGACGTTCGGATGCTGAAGAGGAAAATCATTTCAGAAGACACTCGGAGAAACAAAATTTTAAACGGATCTGTACAAGACTCATAATAGTTTCTCTCAAAAAGATTTAAATGTTTTCTGTGCTGTTAGTTTTCCACAGTTACAGCGATAAAGAGCGTTTCATGGTAGGTTTATGTCGGCTTTACGGTGTTTTTGTCATCTTGAATACTTAACAAATCTAAAATTAATAGACGAAAAGAGAGGACAGATGTATTCATTAACACTTAAATATGTCCAAACACCAGATTACAGAAGGAGACGTATGAGGGCTCATATGTTGTTGTCAAAATGACGGATCGTCTGGGAAATGGTGTGAGCTGAAATTTCACTTATTATGTTCATGAAATGCGTCGGTGGATCTTCTGGATGACAGAAGACGTTCTCCGAAACTCCCAGTTGGACAGACGATTAAATCTTCGCCAAGTCTGTTAAAACCTGGTGGAAATGATTTAAGATGTGATTTTTATGGATGTATGTCTCTAATCGTGAGGAAATGTTTTAGCTAGTGAGACATGGCCGCCACCACATATGCATTTTCTGCCTAATAAAGTTGGTGAAATGTGTTTTTAACAGCTCAGTGCCATGGAGACTGCCTCTCCTGTTTGGGGACTCCGGACCGCTGTGAGAGCTGCAGAGACCCCAGAGCTTTCCTCCATCTGGGCCGATGTCTGTCCGTCTGTCCGGAGGGTTACGCCGCGGAGGGACGAGTGTGTGCAGGTAACATTTATCTTACTTTTAAATGCAGCAACGCGTGAAAATTAAAAAGATAAATTAAAACACGCTCAATTTCCACTGGGATATTTTTGTGTTTTTCTCTTTTTTTCTTTATTTCTATCAAAAAATTATTGATAAAAGTCTGATGTGGTTTTTGTTTCCAGAGACTCTGTGATTCATTTTATTTGTCGTTCCTGTTTATTTTCAGATGTGTAAAATATCTTCCAGCTCCAGTGTTAAATATTCATCACAATTTAAAGTTTGAGAATGTTTTTATGCATTATTAAGCCAACATCATTATATGACTTTAAAATGGTCTCAAAGCAATAATATTTATCGCAATAACTTCTGGGATAATTTATCATCCAGCAAAATTTGTTATTGTGACTATTGATAAGTTTAATTGGAAATTCATGACTGAACTTTAGAAGCAGTGGAAACCCGCATTTAAGTATAAAAACATACAGAAGGGGAATTTTTCATGTCTGTTTGTTAAATAGATGGATGAGGAGTTTCCAGACGGACTTTTACAGCTTCAGCTGACAGACGTTGCAATCATTGTTGCTTCACAACCAAAACCTTTGGCCATGACTCCCATATTCAAGCTACAGGCGTCGTGTTACAGAGCAATTACTGATAAGCACCGAGCAATTTGCTAATCGCAAACTATCACTCCTGCACCAGAATCACTTGAATGGGTAAATATATGGATGCCAACATGGCAGCTGGAAGCCATCATTTCATCGCAGCAGCGGCGGCTCTTGGATAAAATTGCAACATCTCACCTATCATATAATTAAACGTTGGGTAAATCTATCTACTACCACCAGCCACCAGCCTCACCATGGCACCTCTGGAAATGTGTAAATTACTTAACGAAAGACACAAAAACACAAATGTGTTGACTAACCCGACAGCTTTCTGTGCTGAAAAGATAAAAATAATGTCTGTAAGGGTCTGAATTAAATTCATATGAGAAAACATGATTATTTCTTGTCTGATTAACAGCTTTGAGAGAGTATTGAACCCTCTGTAAGTATGTTTTAGTTTAAACCAAGACTCAGTTTGGATGTAGCTTCTGTTTATAGTTGTTTACCAATAATTGCTATAATCTTTGAATCCTTTCATCTGTTCTCTGGATGAGTGAGATGTTTGCCGCCCACAGCTTTTTACATGCAGATGTGAAATAATAGAGCCAAGTGTGGAAAAAGAAAACACTCGTCAGCAGCAATAGCTGTTAATGCTTGTTAGCAAAGTGAAGACTTTACGTTTTTCCTCTTTAAAATTATTAAAAGTAATAAAAAAATGGCAGGCTGGGATTGAAAAGAAAGTTTGATTCTATGATTTTTACATGTTGCACATGAAATAAAAACAAAAAAGTGAACCCTGGGCTAATCGATAATGTGAATTTTAAAAGGGACCTAACATGCAAAATTAATATTTAAACAATCTTTTTCTTCGCTTTTAATTAACCATCCAGCCATTTTTTGGCAATAACTTAAAGGTTTTTGGTGTCTGGAAAATGAGCTGTTTCAAAAACTTCTCAATTGTTGAGTCACACCGTGCCGTTACCTAGCAACCCCAGTGAATCCCAGCCTGTTACCCAGCAACCCAAGCTGAGCTCCAACATGTTTGGTCAGCAGGTTTTACCACTGCTGTACAATGGCTGCTGGAAAAAACAAGAGTTTTGTTGTTAATTCACCATCCAGGAACTGCTTGCTGTATTCTTGTTGGTTGTGCAGGAGGCTCCACTTCTGCTTCTCAAAGATGTACGTTTGTGTAATTGTGCATCTGTTTCACATGTGAGTGTAAATGTTGAGTTTAAACGCCCAGTTTGAAACCTCACTACTATAATTGAACCTCTCCTCTTGATCCAGTGTAATTTGAAAAGAGAATCAAGATTCACACAAAGTTTTTCCGGAGCCCTGAGGCACTCCGGATGTGTTGAACGAGTTTCCAATACAGAAATAAAAACTTTATCAGATGGGTAAGGCAGATTTAAGGTGTACTGGAAAAGCTTTGAAAACATTCTTTCTGTTTCATTTAGGACGCGGGTGTTCAAAGTGCGGCGCGGGGCCCATTTGTGCTCTTTTATGTGGCTCCTAACCGCATTTTAAGAATGTTGCACATTTGGCCGTCCGACACTTTTTGTAACTTTTTTTAGGATGAGATTTTCTGTTCTAAGTTTCTGAGTCCAAAAACATAAATAACAGCAAACATTTGGGCAAATATATTATTTTAAATATTTATTTTATTTATTGAATATTTTGGCGCCTGAACACAAGAGAGGTTTGTACACCTCTCTTTTAGTCTGTCTAAATAAAATCAAACATCAGGGATGAGTTTTTTAAGCTGGATGCTTCTAACCGTGTTATAAATTTCCCTCTAAAGTTGTAAAAGCTGCAGTGGCTCAGCTCACTGCAGTGTGTGTTCTTGTTGAAAACAAAGATATTAGAAGTATTAAAAGCCTTTCTGCTTCCTTTTTGTTTTTATTGAAGAGTGTGAAACTAAATATTGATGTTTTCGTGTCTGAGCAGATGTAGGTGAACACACGGTGACGAGGCAGAGCTTCATATCTCTAATGAGATCAAATCTTCCTGCCTTTAAATTTCTTACCATATTCCCTCTGGGTGTTCAGTTTCTGTTTCTCTTCTCACCTTCCTCGCTCTAATCTGTATGGATCCTTCATCCTCATGACTTTCTCTTTTCCCCTGCTATCTGTCTCTGTGTGGGTGGCTGTTGGCTTTAAAGGGGATTTAGTTTTGTATTCTACTTTAAAAAGAAACTTTGCAATTTTTCCTCCTACATGTCCTCAATTCAATCTTATATTGTGAGTTTGTTGTTGTAAAGAAACACAAACCACTCAGTTAAACGTCTTTATCTCAGTGTTTCATGGTCTGTGGTCTCAGTTGTAGTTGTTTTAAATCAATCTTACTGCAGTGTTTTCGGTTGTTAAATTTTAGCTGCAAGTTGAACCAGAGTAAACCATTGCAGTCAGCATTCATATCGTCAGGATTAGGTTAAACAAAGGGGAAAAACTTCAATAGAGAGAATAATAATCTAAGGCATTTTGGGCCATGTCAAAACTCTGAATGAACTAAAACATGCAGGATGTCGGAACATCTGATCTAAGTTAATAAACAACAAATAAATGATAAAAACCTCAGAGCTCTTGGAGTCAGTCACCTCCTCTGATCCAAATTATATCTGAATCGGACCTTTCCTCTCTAAGTTTCTTTCTTTTCCTTGTCAAGTCGAGTTCACAGTTTTGTTGGATTAAGCAGATTGTTCACCTTTGAAGCCATGACCTGCAGAGCTTCATTAAAGTTACACAAAACTTCAGCCCCCCAGCAGAGAAATCTGCTTCTGCTCTGGTTTCATTCTCTCACAGCAAACATTAATATCACCCTTCAGTTTGCTTCCTTTCTCTTTAAGGGGAAGCTATGCTCACTTGGATTTGTGCTGAGGTCTCCAGTTTTTTCTTCCAAGTTCCCTTAACAATGTAACAACCCTCCAGCAAACTCTGGATTTAAAGTCTCCCTTGGGGTTTCTGCGTGTGAAATTCACAACCTGCTTTCTGTTTCAGTCCTGCAACTATTTCCAGAGCTCAGGTTTGCTCAGAAAGTGTATTTCTGGAGCAACTTTTTGATCACATCCTTTCCCGTTCCCCTCAGCCTGCCCAGAGTCCTGTGCCACCTGTTCCAGTCGGTGGGATTGCCAATCCTGTGATTCCCAGTTGCCATTACTGGGCCCAGACAGAGACCAGTGCTTGGATTCCTGTCCTGCTGGTTCCTACCAGCACGACAACGCACACTGTCGCCGTAAGTATCACAACATGCTGATCCAACATAATGCGAGAAAAAGTAGTTAAATTGACATGATTACAATGCAGGAAAAGTCCTGCTAAGTATTATTTGTCTAGTTTCTAATGCAAATATATTATTTCACTTAAAGTAAGACAAAACTAACTTTTCAGCAACGTGTAGGAGCTTGATTTTTTTTGGGGGGGAAATAATTCCTTAATATTTGTACTAGTTCCAGTGGCAGATTATTGAATTCATAACAGGAGAAATGCTTTGTTAAAAGAGAAATAACTGTGAATAACTACGTTTTCATTAATAACATGGGATTATTGACTTAAAACAAGCTTTTATACTTTGCTGAAAAGTTACTTGTAAATTACTTTCCTCTCATTTCCAGTGTACTAAGAAATTAGCAATATAAACTAAACCAAAAATACTTGGTAAAATTTTGTGTTTTCTGTGTAAATCCGTTTTTGCTGAAATATAAACTGATAGAATTTGATGCATGTTTTGTTTACAGTCTTTTTCTCTTGTCAGTCACTTAATTTAGATATAATCTCTAAACCGTTTGATTAGAAAAATTAGTTTCTGAATCAAATTGTGACCCTTAAAATTTAATCGATACACACTGGTTCACCTCTCTACTGACTACACATTTCAGTAATTTCACAGTTCTGTGCCTCTAAATGAGATCAACATCACAGAGTGTCGTTTCTCCCTATTCAGACACACATTAACCTTTCACTAACATCCTGAGTCCTGATAAGGAGAGCCGTAAAAACCGTGTTTCAGTCACAGTTTTTAAATATTATTCTCTCCTTCTGACATTTCATGCAGATATTAATTTCCTTCCATCTCAAATTGTTGCTTTCTAAGCGGTTGTGTCTGTTTTTTTTTTTTTGCATTTTTGTTTCCTTAAATGAACTTTGTAAGACCTTTTGTTTGCCATGAATGGGGTATTAGAATAGCTCTGAATTTTTCAGGAAGCGATGGAGGGCAAAGCTCCCTCCGGGGACCAAGTATTATTGCTTTAGTATTGTGCAGATTTAAGAAGTTGTACTTTCTGAGCCTGAGTCTGCTGGGTTGCTGCTGCATTTTGGCCCTTCTAAAAGTTACATAAGGTTTCATTTCATAAATTTGGCGGATCCAGAGTCCTCCTGTTTCCTAAGAAAGCAATTTAAAAGTTGGTTTAGAAAAACAAGATTATTGTTGAGTCACACTGCATCATTACCTAGCAACCCTCGCCCGTTACCTAGCAACCCTGACCCTTTACCTAGCAACCCTCGCTAACGTAGTATGTTTGGTCAGTTGGTTTTATCGCTGTATGAGCCGTACAATGGCTGCTGGAAAAGACAAGCGTTTTGTTGTTTTGACTTTCCATCCAGAAGCCACTTGATGCGTACTTGTTGCGGGAGGCTCCACTTCTGCTTTTCAAATCGGTATAGCTGTGTAATTAAGCATTTGTTAGCGGCCATTTTCCATGCGTGAGCGTAAACGTTGAGTTGGGGGTGTGGTGAGGTGCATCTTATTTGGATTTAAAGTGACAAGAGGTCCTAAATCAGTTCAATATACTCAGGACTGAGTAGATTAAAATCTCATTATCCAAGAATGTTTTTGTGCAAAAAATGTATTGAACAGGTTTTCTATAGACCTTAACTTCCTTAAAGGAAAAAGTTCACCTTTAAACCAGCTGATGTCGGTTTAGACATTCCAGCAGGACCACTTTCTAAACACTGACAGATTTCAGTTGGTTTCTTGGCTTTCTATCCGTTTTCCCCAAACTTTTCTTAATTCATTCCAACTATCTCTCCAGTTTTTCCCCCATGGCTTTAATTGTGGCTCAAGTTATTTTGATTTCTATACATCTGACATCTGATGTGATAAAAACACTGATGTGTTTGTTACTGGAATTCACATGCTGAATGAGTCATCAGCTAAATGTTTCACCCAGCATTTCCGGCAGTTTTAATTTCAGATACGCCTTTTTATGCAGCTTGAGAGTCGAGACAATCAAGCTAATTGTTGTTTACACACCAGTAACAACAACACTGTTTGCGTGCTGAAGTGCGGGAAGCGGGTTAGTGGAGTCCCTGCAGATGATATGTAGATATAAAATGGCCCCAGGTGGGTGTGTGAGCAGAGAATAACCACATGGTGAATTGAACGGTTTTGCAGCTCCGTTTCTCTCCTTAATAACTGCAGACCTCCCTGTGCTCACGCTCAGTAAGCAGCCTTACATTGGCAGCAGCAGCTAATGCACGATCTCTGGGTAATTCTCCGTAACGAGACGGATGGCAGCATTGTGTAAAATCTCGGTGGACACGCCGGGTGACCTCCGTCCTGCTTGTTGTGCAATCCATTGTAGGTTGCACATATAGAGCATTAATCATGTCTTCCCCACAATAACAGCCGATGTGTTTGTTGCAGCAAGGGAAAATCAAGAGGTTGTTGTGGCAAGATGTCCACTCATCTACCCACGACTGCTGCAATAAATCCATTGATGGCATGATAAATAAATCAATAATTTCCTCTTGCATGATTTATTAATTTCTCTTTTCTCTCTTTCTGCCAAAAACCGGATGGTAAAAGTCTTCAGTCTGGAGCTTAGGTCTTAACTAGCCCTTATTTTGGAGGACAGCTTTGTTTACAGAGACTTCATAATTCATTTTATTTATTACTTATGTTGTTTTCTTAATTTTCTTTAAAATGTTTTCCAGTTCCAGTGTTAAATGTTCATTAGAATTTAAAGTTTATTGATATTTGAGAACGTGTTCTTTCATTATTATGCGATAAAGACTTGAGACTTTTTTTGCAAAACACTGGCTGATACCTAATACCTGCTCTGCAATCATCCAGGTTTGATACTGTAAAAAAAAATAACAATTTGCACCGCTGAGCCAGTTTTTGTAATTCAAACCCTTGGTGGGATTCATCCTGCCAGTCAGCCATCCAATTCCTTTTAATCTTCAAGAGGCTTTAATAGGAACAAAAATCCATTGTTTTTTTCCTCGTCTACAAATTTCTCCAGAGGATGAAACAAACACAAAAAGAAGAGGGACTAACAATCACCGCGACTGCAAATCAGCAGATGCAGCAGTGAAACGCATCAGGCCCAATTCTGCCTGAGTGGATTTCTTGCTGGAGAAAATGGGAGGAGGGATTGAGAA
Source organism: Poeciliopsis gracilis (assembly GCA_911649635.1). Classification (NCBI taxonomy): domain Eukaryota; kingdom Metazoa; phylum Chordata; class Actinopteri; order Cyprinodontiformes; family Poeciliidae; genus Poeciliopsis; species Poeciliopsis gracilis. Next base: position 3,393,635 of record CAJVRI010000715.1, read on the forward strand.
TGGAGGTAAAGGGGATGGGAGCTGACGGAGGTAATGAGCTCCTGAGGTGTTTCGCCAGATGGTAACTTCTCCTGGCAGCAGACCCGGACCACCCGGAAAAGCAGGGTGCCGCTGTAAAACTTTGCATTTTAAACACGGTGCGTTTACCAGAGCTCCAGTTCGTCTGCATGAGGTCAGCGAAGAATGATGGAGGGTTTGTGTTGAATCTTCTCTGGTTTGTGTTGAATCTTCTCTGCTGCTGTTTACAGCTGCTGTCAGGGGCCCCTGCACAAAACTATCACTGCACCTGACCCAGGAATGTACTGCATGTGCATGGCTCACTAAACAGTGGGTCTAATCCGCTTTTTTTCTTTACAAATTATACGAAATAATAAAGACACTGCAAAAACCCACAATCTTACCAAGTATTTGTAGTCTTGACTTGAGACAAAACTAATTTAAAAGTAACTTATTTCACTTATAATGTGAGGAAATTGAGTTGTTTGATTGTACTGGAAATTGATGTTTTGTTTTGTTTTTTTACTAAATGTGTTAATCATTGTATCTGAATGCAGGACTAATTGAAGAAAATAAAGTCTTTGTTCCAAAAAAAAAAAAAAGAAATAGCTATAATGTGGGGAAATTGTCTTGTTATAAGTAAATTTACCTTCCAACAGGCACTTTTTAGTGAATATTAAGGAATTATTTACGTAAAACAAGCTCCCATATCTTGGTGAAAAGATTCTTGTAAGTTAGTTTTTACCTATTTGAAGTGTAATAAGATATTTGCACAAAGGGTAAGTGAAGCAACAATGTTTTCTTGACTTTCGACTTGATTAAACTGTTTAACCTGCAGTCTTTGGGCGATGCTCAGGAAGAGCGCGGCAGACGTCACGGTCGGCCAATCGAGTGACCCGTCAGCTCTTCTGTTTGCAAAGCCATTAAAAAACCCTCATAAATTTTGAGCATAAAAATTTTTTTATCTAAAAAATAGCCAAGTGGATAAATGGATTTTCTCTTACAATTGTTTGTATTTTTCTTGTTTGGATTACAGATGATGCTTGATTATAGCACGCTTCAGTTTAAAGTCTAAAAACTTTTAAAATCTTTCATCATAATCTCATTTTCTTGCATAAATGAAATGACAGTTTTATCTGCTTTTCTTCATTTTTAACAGTCTTGACTAAACTGAAATTAGTTCATTGTTATCAAGTACTACAAGAATATGTGTTATGGGAGCTTTTTGTTTTGTTGCCTTATATATGAATCTAATTTAAATTGAATGAATTACAGAAAAAAACTGCAAATGTAATTTCACTCCTGAGATCCCTCTAACAACAGATTTTCAGATGCAGCTCTGCTTATTTTTAATTTCAGAGGGTTTTTATCTGTCCAAATCTGCTTTCTCCACACTTGGTTTAATTGCTGAATATCTCATCTCATCTGGATTTCTCACTGGAGGTTTGGGAGATGTGAACCACTTCTGCAGCGTGGTAATTGTGTCCCGATTTGGCTCCGCGGGGACGCAGAGCACAGATTATCCACTGCACCGTGTGACCGCGCATCCATCCCAACCTGGCCTGTTCATGCAGACGAGGGGGTGGGGAGTCTTTTATTTTTATATTTTTTTACATGTTTTTTTGGCAACTGGCCTGCCAGGATTACATTTGCTGATAACTTTGCGCTTCAGGCTGCCCGGAAAAATAAATTGCTTTCCTGAGAGGAGCAAGGTAAAGGACGTGTAATCCTCTTGTTGGCTGTAACCGTTTTTGGAGGAATAGTTTCCATAATATCTGCGGGTGAGTGGGACATTAAAGGGATTTTTATGGTATTTAAAACAATTGGAGAGCAAATCGTGAAACCTACTCTTTATCTCATGCACGTTTCATGGTTTCATTAATATTAAACATGAGGAACAAAAGAAGATGAAAACGTTTGAGGAACTGAGGAACAAGGAGGCAGAAAGTAAAGCCCCAGATGGAGATCATCACGGGAGGAGGAAGTGAAAGAGGTGCAGAAGTTCAAAAACAGAGAGATGTCCTGAGATAATGGGGAAAACACAGGAGCTGAATCCATTTCACCTGTTAATCTATAGGTCACTGCAAAGGTTTGCTTCTTTTTCCTGCAACTCCTTCACAAAGAAAAGTTTCCCCGTCTTTACTCATCCATTTCCAGTCATCATTTTATCTGTCTAGCACCAGTTTTTCTCAACTTTCAGTGAAAATTATTTCTATTAATATTTATGTACAGTTAATGTTTTGCACATCGATAGACTAAATGAAAAATAAATGTGAAAAAAAATGTATAGACGATGACTTTAGTCCTACAAGCGAAGTAGTAAGATTCAAATATAAATGTTTCCCTTCTGCGTTCGTCTCTGGTCCAGCAGGTCGACGTCAAGAAAGACACATTCAGAGTCTTTATTCTAACAAAAGACGAAATCAATTTGGTGATTAACAGTCCAGCAGCTTCTGCCAAAATACATTTAATAAAATAAATCCAATCAAAGACCTTCTGTGTGAAGTACTCCAGTCACATTACTGCTTTTTTCTGAGCTTTATAACGTTTAATGATTTCTTTTCATCCCCAGCCAGCCAGTTGTTGGTATGGATGGCAGCACAGTATGAAAATTAACTTGCAAGGACTCAGAAGTTGACTGCAATAGGTAATCAATTAGCTGTGCTTGATTTTAATCCTCACAGAGGTCTTCCTCCTAACATCCCGAAAGCTGCAGTGTGTTGATCGATTCATAGCCGTTCTGATGATCAAACATCGGATTCTGCAGGAGCGGCGTTGCTTCTGGAAAAGTGGATCAGATCTGGACACCTGCAGAGTTGCAGCGACGGTTCTGGGAATTTCGTTGTCTGATTCATTTTGTGGATCTGGAGAGGAATTACAAAGGCTTCATTGTTGACAACTCAGATGATGTCAAGCTAAAAAAGTACATTTTACATAATATTATCCCTTTAACTGAGAATCTGTAGTGGGATTTGCAACATTAATTTGTTCTCGAGTTGCAATACCTAGACGTATTTTTAGTTTCTTAAATTTTTTAGCCATTTATAAAATTACTCAAGAGTAAAGAAGGTATTTCGTAAAAAGTCTAGTTAAATACTGAGTAACTGATCAAAACGTCAACACATCATTTAATGCTTAAAAATGACCTTATTGTTTAAACTCACTCCGCTCTCATGATTTACTGCAGCTTATATTTCTTAATTATTGACAAGATCTCTGTTAAACTTTGATCTTTTCCAGGTCAGGATGGAAGTGATATGCTCAGACTCGCTCTCTGTTCTTTAAACTTTTGACCTGAAGACGATCCGGCTTGAATCCAAATGTCACCAATTATTAAATATCGTCTGCAGCAACGACGACGAGGCTTGCTTTCACCTGGAGTTTCCATGACCTTGCATTTTCATCCATATTCTGACTCCTTTTCTCTTCCTTTTTTGGGATGCAGCCGAAGTTTCCGCCAAGCAGTGAAAGTCACAGTCACACTTTCAGCTGGTTATTTCCAAAATCGCAACACAGAAGAAAATGAGTTTTGTTTCCTGAGGACAGTTGGCGCAGAGCAGCAGGGATCGGATGATTTATTTTTCACTCCTGTCTAATAATTTCTCAGATACATATTGGCCTCTGTTCTGGAACCTCAGATTAATTAAGATTTCGATCAGCCGCTCTTATGACACTGATTTAATTAATTATACCCTCCTCGGGTGAGTTTCCCCGTGTCTCCTTTGAGTTTGCTTCACTTATTATTGCTCCTCAGTTTTCCCCTTTGCTCCAGTCACTCTATTTTTATATATTTTAACCTATATTTAACCTTTAATGTCATCATTTCATTCCTCATTTCCTTAGATTTTATGTTCAGCAATCTTTCGAATGGGGCGGAATCAGTTTAGCCCCTTTTTTACCCAAAGGAAACTTGTCTTATCTTGATTCATATCTTGATTCATATCTTCTGCAGTGCAGCATCAGATTAAAACATGCATCTTAAGGTTGATGAAATTAAAGTTTAAAGTGTCTTTTTTGAGTTTTTTTGTCACATTTTCCCTGATTTCTAAGACAAAGATTAGATTGGCAACTATATCACATTCACACATCAGGTAAATTATCCCAGAAATACTTTACAAAAGCCAAGTGGAAGTTTTCCTTCTCCGTGTGCCAAACAACGCTGGTCTTTAAAAATACAGTGCATAGATGTTAAATAAGGTTCAGCTCTGAGGTTTTTAGTATTACAAAGGTTACCTGAGTCCGTTGCCTTGGCAACCGGTGCTGGCAGCCGTTGTGACTTCAAATAAGAGATTATTACATATAATCTGGAACATAGAAAATACATCGGTGTGTTTCTGCAGCGAGCCTTTTCTTCTTCACCTCAGATTTCAAGTGTTTCTCTGAAATCTGAGGTTTCGAGAAAACAATTGACTTTGACTTCAAGAAAAATGTTTATTATTAAATGTTAAGAGTGAAACATCTGGAAGGCCGTGGTTCTGATTAATCTGGAATAGAGATGAAACTAATAAAAGCGTAATGTTGTTAATTTACCAAAATAAAGAGCGTCTGGTTATTTGATTTCCTCCTGTGTTGGGTGAAAACATGAAATCCAGACTTTGGTGTGAATCCCTGTCATTTCAGTTTTTGTGTATTTTCTGCTCTGACGTTTTGGACCATCATCCACCTGAAGCCGTTTCTCTCTCCGTCGTGCAGGTTGCCACGCGTCGTGTTCTGAATGCCGCGGCCCGACGCAGCAGGACTGCCTGTCATGTTCCGATCCGGCCGATCAGCTCAAAGACGGAGTTTGTGTCTCCGAATGCGGCGCAGGATACTACAACCAGGAAGGAATCTGTTACGGTAAAAATAACACGTCCTTAGCTTGCATTATTTAAATGTACAAAATGTCGTCAGGAAAAATTCTCCGCGTTTGTAATTCAGTCTCTCTGGTCCTCAAGCCAGTTTAGATCAAGAGGAACATTTACATGAGTTGTTAGGACATCCCATAAGGAAATAAGAGAAGCTGAAATATAAATTTGATTGGAGTTTTCTTGTTTTTTGGGACTTTTTTGCCTCCATTTTCCAAGCTCAAGAAGACCTACTTTACTTTTCTCACTTAAAAACATGACAAAACCCGAAAGAGTTCCCCTTCTGAAGCAAACTTGTGTTGATATAAACACATTTATTTAGTTTTTTCTTTGGTAGTCTGCATTTCTCAGTTTGCAAGAAGGATTTATCAAGCAGTATTTGAAATTGAATTCCTGCCAACTCTTTTATGCTACGACTTGTTAAAACCATTTTCACAAAACTACTGGGTTGGTGCTCTGGCTTAAAAGGTAGTTTTAACCTTTAATAACACTCACTACATTAAAAACCTATAAAAATGTTCTGGCTTCCATAAAAAAAAAAAAAAGATAATTATTTTAGCATAACTTGCGTTGTGCCGTTTTGTCACTGATTTATTGATCCTTCTGCACCACCGTACAAAGAGTTTCTTTTGTTTGCATCTGTGCATCCAAACACACGTTGGAATTAACATTATTTTACCAGTTTTTATGAAAAGCGTGAATTACAATTTTTTACTGAAGTCTTCTGTAACAACAATAAATGTTTTTTCTTACAGGAACTAAGATTTTTCAGTCTAACAAATACAGAAAAATTATTTTGCAAACCTTCTTCCTGTTCACTTACTAATGAATAAAGTCCTCTAGTACTAAAAATAATTTTAAAAAGCTTTTTACAAAGCTGCTAATCTACAAACATTAGGATTTCAACTTGCTTCAAGCTTTTGAAGTATCTCTATGTTTGCATTTGTCAAAGCGAGGTCCACTGCTAATAAATGTTTTTGTAATAAGTTAGTGTTTTTAAGGTTTTATCTGGTGATTTGTAATCATTCATGGCCAATTTCCTCAGAATCCTTTTTTACTGCTAATGCTAATGCAGTTTATCGACTCATATTTCTAAGTAGATAAACTGATTTCCAGGGAAAACGAGCTGCACACAAAGGTTTCTGCTTTAATTCTGGTTTCCTCAGTCCAGCAGTTTGGACCCTGATTAAAATTGCTCCTATTACTGCAAACCTACTTTTAAAGGTAAACTTTCATTGCAGAATAAATATTTTTCAAAATGTTATCTCTTAAGAGTTTCACAAAGATTAAACAAGCAGTTTGTTATGTTCGGTTTGTTTCATGTTTCCTCTGGCGAGTGAAAGTGGATATTTTATTAGACAAATTAGATGTCAAACAATGTGCTTGTGTCAAATAAAATCAAATAAAAACAAGATTTGAGGCAGTAGAAGTTGTACTGGTGGCATTAAACTTTTGGGTGATGGTTTGTGTGGGTTTATTTTGTTAGCATCTCTGTGGAGCTTAAAGGATTAGTCAGCCAAAGTCGGCATACAAAGTAGGAAAAAACAATAATTACCAGGTCCTTTGTGCTCTAATGAGGATGCAGAAGAAAGAGATGCTGTATGAATATGGATAACTTCTATTTTTAATGGGTGAGATGATAATATAGGTGCAGGAATAGTCTTCCCTGAGGGTGACTGAGAAGCTGGCAGCTCATCGTTGAGCTCTTTTCCTAGTCGAAACCACCCAGAGCACGGTGGAAGGAGCTCTTCCTTTCCTGCTGCTTGTAGGAAAGGCTTCAGCTTGGTGAAGTTTCTGCATTCAGAAAATGTCAGAATCAGGGGGCAAAGGTCAAACCCATTTGAACCAGTTCCTGCTTTGAAATCTGGTTGGAAATGGTAACTTTCTGTGCGACCTGAAGGGGATTTACCTTCAACCCAACAGACTCCCTGAAACAAAGATGTGATGATTAGTGCTCTCACAATAATCAATTAATCAATTGACTGCATAATAAACGATCATATTGGGATGTATAATGTTACCACCACCGTCACAATACAACGATGCTATAAATTTCTATTTGGATGTAGTCGGAGTTTAGAGCGGCGGGACTGTGATGTGATTACAGGTTAATTTCCAGCAGCCGTTGGTTGATTCGCTGCATCTGGTTCCTCTAAAACACAAGAGTCAAACTCCAGGCCTCAAAGGCCTCAATGCCACTTTTAGATGAGCCTCTGCTGCACCACGCCTTACTGGAATAATTAGGTCATTAAGGCTCTGGAGATCCGATCTGCACATGCAGGAGGTAATGAAGCCATTTCATTCCGGTGTTTTTGTACCTGTGGCTCATTTAAAGACAGCAGGACACCGAGAGGACTGGAGTTTGACACTCCTGCTCCAGAATTATGACACGTCTCAAACCAATGACGTAAATATCCAAGAAGGACACGTCCAGACTGGACAAACTGACCAGGCGTGCCGGCTCTGTGGTCGGCATGAAGCTGGACTCTCTGGTGACGGTGGCAGAGGCGAGGACACTGAACAAACTGCTGGACATCATGGACGATAGCAGCCACCCTCTACACGCCGTCATCAGCAGCCAGAGGAGCCTGTTCGGTGACAGACTGCTGCTTCCCAAGTGCCGGACCAATAGATTTAAGAACTCTTTTGTCCCCCTCGTCTTCAGACTGTACAATTCCTCATTGGGGTCGGGGGGGTGACACAGGACAGAGGGAAGAAGGAGTAGTGACCCCTTGTACTTTTCTGCAAATATCCATACTTATCAGGTCAAACCATATAGTGCAATATCATATTACTGGTCAATCTATCCGCCAAATTCCTATATTTTCTTTTGTGTTGTATTTATATTTTTTATCTATATTCTTATTCCTTGCTTATTTTTGCTTAATTTAGGGTTTTGGCTACTCACAATTAGTGTGTACCTTTTGTATTTATCTTGTATTTGTTGTATTCTTTTGTATTTGCACACTGTGTGCCACTTTTCTGCCTGTAAGCTGCTGGTAACTTCAACTTCAATTTCCTGAGGGAGTCTTCCCAAGGGATCAATAAAGTCTAAGTCTAAGTCTAAAGGCGAAAGTCATAAAAATGATAAAATGACCATTTGGCTGAAGATGCTTTAAAAACAGGTGAGGAAAGGTGCGTTTGGGTCGTATTCGCCTGCTGCAGCTTTAGTCTCTGCCTCCATGTTAATCAGTCTCCTCCCCCAGCTGCGATGCTTTCCTCCGTCCCACAGCTGTTTCATATTTTATCTGATTAATCTGCTGGGCTCTCGTGTCACTTTGCCACCGTGGCTCGGTAATCCAGCCCATTGAACCCACGTGTTTACTCACCTGTTCCTCCTGCTGCTTTGGCTCCTTCTTTTCCTTCTGGATTTTCTGTTTTCACGTCTCGTTTCTTTCCTGAGTCTTCATGAGTGATTTTTACTATTAAAAACCTTCAATTATGCATCACTTAAGCTTCTGTCTGCACTTTGGCTCTGCTGCGTCTCAACGTGTCACGACGCCATAGCTCAGCGGTTCAGATCAAAGTAAAGTTTGGATTTAATTTAGGTAAAAAAGTCCCAGAATGTGGACTTTTTTTTTTTTTTGGTTTTGTTTGAGTAGTTTTATTATGAAATATTTTTACTCCTACTCAAGTAAAAGTTTATTCCACCGAATGAAAAACAAACATGTCAGCCTGCAGACACACACCTGCAGGTTTTATTAAAGTTTCATAAAATGTTCAGTGAAACTGATTTGGAAACATTTTCTTCTGTCTGATTTTGTTATTTTTTACTTATATGAATTATTTTCATTTCATTTCTGAAAATGCCAAAATGTCCATATAACTATATTTTGGTCTGTCTGATGATGTAATTTTTAAACATTAAATGATAATTTGACTTTTTACCAAATACTTTTTTATTCTTACTTGAGTATCTTTTCGGTCGGCTACTTTTTACTTTTACTCTATAATTGTACATTTTTGGTCAGTCGCTCTCCTTAATTAATTTCTCATGAGTTTTTCATTAAATTGCTGAAACAAATTAACTTTGTGATTTTTCTGATATACTGAGAAGCTCATTTGTATTTGAATAAGTGCCTTCCTTCGGTTTCTTGTTTTCCCATCAATAACAAATGCATCATCTTCTGACTAATGTCTTATTCAGAACGTTTTGTGGCTCTGCTTTTAAAATTCAGCGCATCTCAGATTCTGACTGCTATATTTAATAGTGTCTTTCTCCTTGAGAAACTGTTTTAATTTTAATGGACTTCCTTTCCTTTTTGTTATTTCAACATGAAGCCATTAACATTTCCTTGCTTTGGTTCGCAGCTTGCGGTTCGTCCTGCGCCTCCTGTTTCCCTGACAACCCCAAATGTATGAGCTGCCCCGCCGGGACCGCTTTGCATCATGGGAAGTGTGTTACTCAGTGTCCGGCGCAGCATTACATGGACAGTCACAGCAGATGCAGAGGTGGGTGACGCATCTGTCGACACTTGTACAAAAACTGTATTAACAAATAATGGGCAACAAATGTTTTATTTTGTCCTGCAAGATGCAATTTACAAATTTAATCTTTGCTTTCTTTTCTAAAAAAAAATAAAAATGATAAACAATAGAAAACATTCCTGAAATGTTTTCTATTGAAATATTTGCTACAGTTAATATATGTTTTTAATAAATAAATTGACAATATTTTGATGCTCATGTGTTAAAAGTGTTTATTTATAAAACTGATGTTAAAGTATAACTTTGCAAGATGATCAACATTCCTTATTTTAATGTTTTGTTTTTGTTTGTTTATTTGGCTCTCCATCAGTCATTTTTTGACAATGTCAAAAATAAATAAAAATGTAGAATTATAAGATAATTGAGCAGAACTCTTAAATGCCCTCCAGTTCCAGAGTTAAATGTTAATTGATCTTTGAGGATGTTTTCTTTCCCTTTATCAATATATTATTTGACAATGGTCTCAAACAACAATATAATTATGTATCGCGATAAATTCTGGGAAAATTTACCATCATCTATCAGGCTTGGTTACTGTATTCTTCTGATATTATGACTTTATCGTTGTAATAGAACAAATAAATTTTAGCCTGGCATTTATGTAAAGTTGACCTTAAATAGCAGTAGAACAAACAAGATGGCCGCCCTGGGTTTGCTGACATCACTGTGAACAGAAACCCCAAGAGTGGATTGGTGGGAAAAAAAGCAACAAATTTTTGAAAAACCAAACATTTTTGTCCTATAATTTTCTCGTCTTGTCCTCGTTGTCCTCCGTCAGCCTGCCACATGTCCTGCGCCTCCTGCTGGGGCCCGTCGGTGGCCCAGTGCACTTCCTGTCCAGCGGGTCTTCTGCTCCACCAGGGCCAATGCGTGGAGGACTGCGGCGACGGCCTGTACCCTCAGGACAGCAGCTGCCACAGTGAGGATCAGAGTCGGGCTGAAACGCCCAGTTACTGTAATCTGATTACTGTTTTCAAGCAGCCGCAAAGAAAGTAATTTGATTACTGTTACTTACACCCAACCAGACATGAACAGAGGTAAAAAGTAAAAAGTATCCATCCAAGAATGACTCAGTACGAAAGTATTTGGTAAAATGTTTCCTCAAGTGCTGAGTGACTGATCAAACTATCAGTCATTTAATATCTAAACAATGTAGTAAAAATAAATCCTAAAAGTACTTAAAAAAAAAAAAGTTTCTTATTAATTGCGACTGACTAAATGTAACTAGTTACTACCCAACTCTGAAAATACACGCATGGATATCTCGGATGTGCTCTTGGGGGCCCCCTGGTGGTGTGGCAGCCACTTTTCTGGGCCCTGCTGCTGAAATGTGCAGGAAGTTAAAAAGTTGAAACAAGTTTTATTAAGATCTACTGGTGTTGAGAAGGTTCTGTTCTCTGTCCTCAGACTGCCATCCGTCCTGCCGGTCCTGTGTCGGGCCGCTCGCCTCAGACTGCCGCCACTGCCTGAAGCCAGAGGAGGTTTTCCTGCCGCAGGATTTTCTCCTCCAGCGTGGCGTCTGCGCAGGCGCGTGTCCCGCTCACAGCTTTGTGGACGGCCTGCAGACGTGCAGAGGTGAGGAAAACGCTTTTCTGCTGCTGCTTTCTGGTCTCCAGGCCTGCATGGAGGAAGAGGAAGAAACTTTATTTTTTAAAGTTTCCATAGATGTTTCCTCACCTCATCAGATCTTTGACTCGGAAACCAGAAACAAAATGTCTGACTGCTGTGGGGAGATGAAGGAAAATGAAAAACTGTTTCACTTTCATAACATTCCTTCTGTTTCGTCATTAATTTAATCCCTTCATACTTCCTGGTTTGATTTCTTCTCTCTTTCTTTCCTTCCTTGTGTCCATCTTTTCCTTTCTCTCTTTCTCCCTGTTGTAAAAATATATTTTATCTTGAGCTGTAGAGCCTGAGTATTTCTGAAAAGTGCGTCGGAGCCCCGTCACTCCCAGCTCTTTGTGTCGTTAACGTGGTTCAGTCTTCAAACATGCTGAAGCTGTTTCGCTTCTGATGTTGCAATTAAAAAATGTGGGAGGTTGTTTATGTAAAGACTTTGTGGGCGTGAAGCCGTTAAGGAAAGGAAGCTCCTTTGAATAGGCCATTCGCAGGGACGTTTGCGACTGTGAAATTGTGTGTATAATTGGCTAATTTTAGAGATCATTCTAAGGGTTGCTGGGATAGCAACAAAAAACATGTTACACTGAAACAACCGTCGTGTTTCTGCAGCAAAACGATTCTGATTCCAGGAGAGACAATGAGATCATAATCAGTTTTCTCCACTTCATTTGTACGTTTAAACATTCGCTTTGAGATTTCATGCGTTTTTGTTTTCTTTCCTGGGTTCTGAGGCTCTAATTGTTCTGCAGACGGATTGTTTTTCTTTGAAGCTGCAAAGTAATTTCAGTGTGTGAATGTTTCCCTGAGCTTTTCTGTCCTTTCCGATGCCATTGTGTCTGCAAAACCAGCTTTGGCTGAATCTACCAATCAGAAAAACACACATAATACTGGCTTCTTCTCTCTTATCCTTGATGGAACCAATTAAAATTAAATATTTTTTTAATTTTTTTCTGGATATATTTGTGAACTTCAAAAGGAATCTCTCCAGTTTTTTATACTAAAGGGGCAATATCATGTAAAATCTTTTCTTAGCTTTATTTCATCAAAAGGTAAAAGGTTAAAGTAATTTTATTCATATAGCACATTTTCAGCAACATAGCAATACAAAGTGCTTTACAGGAATTAAAAGGAAATAGAAACACAAAAAAATGAACAAAAACAAACCTTGAGTGCGAATTTTATTCTTTTGTGCATGTTTAAGAAATCCATTAATTTCCATGGCAACCAATCAGCAGCTGCCAACAAAATGAAGCTCCTCCTCTGAGCTGAGGTTTCCAAGCTTCTGAGCTTCCATCACTCTGCCCCTTCAGACTAGCCTGCAGCAATTAGCAAACACCAAGTAGAATTTCACATCTGTTGAGCTCGATATAGGAGCTACCTGCCGGTGAAACGCTGCTAAATACGTTGATAAAGACTTAATAGAGGAGTCATGTTGTGATGACTTCCTGACGGTGGAGTTTCAGAAAGACTACGAGCTTCTTAAAGAGACAGAGACACAATATAGTCCAAGTTCGTATGGGTTACATATTTACAAACATTTAGATCAGAAACAAATGACTAAATTATTAAGTCAATGTACCATGAAAAAGAGAAAACAAAAATTTTAAAAAAGAAGATAAAGGCTCTCAGATATAATAGAAACCAATCTAATTTCCAAACACCAACAATTTTCTTTATTTATTTACACAAATATTATATTTAATTTTCTTCATCTGTGAGTTTTGCATCTTTAACAAATAAATGAAATGAAGATCAAACCTCCATTCTTTCTTCCCTTGATGCATGAATGCTAACATCCAACATGTGACCCTCGGACTGTCATGCAAGAGAAAAATCTATCAAATCTCAGGCCTTCTGGACATATTCATTATGATGTAGAGATTGAACCTGATTGTTTTGTCTCTGCTATTTGAAAATGCATATAGATGTTCAGCAGGGAGTTGAACTTCGCTAACATTTCAGTCTGAACATCATCAAGTTTTTCTTTGTCATACTGCCAGAGTAACTACAGCGGGTGGATTTGATAAATGAAACATCGGTACAGCTCTATTCCTGGAAACATGTACAAGTTGTTCCAGTCTTCGACTCGTTTCAGCAACAAAAGCTTTCCCGTCGGCGGGTTCAGGTGTTCGCCGGGGAACAATGCGGCCTTTTGTCCAGCTCCTTGTTGCTCTGTTAGATAACCAGGCCTGTCCTGAAGCAGAGCAGGATGTGTTAGCCTGCGCAGCGTCCACACACACACACAGGCACGCACACACACACACACACACACGCACACACACACACACACACACAGCCACACACACACACAGCTGCCAGGCAGCCGGAGCCGGTGAGCGCTCAGCTGTCTGAATGGATTCCTGAACTTAAAATGGGAATGCAGCTATCAACTGCAGACGATCAGTTAAATTCCTTAAATTCATCCTTTATTTCACCCAAAACATTTATTTTTTGTTTCTGAGGTCACAGTTTTAATTTGTAGGAATGTTTTATAATTCCAGCATGAGATGCTGAATTACCATGTTGCAGAAATGGGGGGGGGAGACAACTTCTGCATGTGTATATGGTTTTAAGTGCCTACAATAGAAAACTGGTTGTCACTTTTATTTCTTTGGGATTGAAAATAAATGAAAATATAAAATTTGGCTAAAGAGGATAGATAAATCTCTTCTGAGCGTAAATATTTGGAAAATTTAATAAAAAATGCAAAAACTTTCAACGTGATGACAAGAAAAATAGATTTATAAAACATTTTTAACGTCATTCTTTTGTGAAAATGCAATACTATTATTCCATACATTTGCTATTATGAGTATATTTAAAAACATTAGTTTTTTTGTTGGTTAGGAGCCATTTTGGAAGGTCAAAAGAATCCACATGCGATCACAAATAAACACAAAATCCTAGAAAAAGCAGGAACAAGAAATTAGACATGGAAAAAACAACCAAAATGGATTAGCTTAAGCCAGGAAGATGCTGTTTGCATCAAAAACATCTCGAGATTTAACTTCACTCATTTGATGCTCTAAACTTTGGCTTCTGTTTCTTTAAGAACCTCCTACCTTTTCCTGCAATACCGCTTCAGCATGTTACCATAACTACGCTTTAATAATTAAGCTTTAGACCATCTTATAATATTTTACACACAAATTTCCCCAAACTGGACTTAATAATATCCAACCAACCGACCAACTAATCAGCCAATATCCAACAACTAAAGTACTAAAAATAAACCACTAATAACCAACTAACATCCAATTAACAACAAAGCAACGACAAACAACTATCAACCAAATAACTGAAAACCAACTAACTACCAACAATAAAAAACTATCTACCAACAATTAACACACTAAAAACAAACAACGATCAACCAGCCATTAATTGATAACCAAATAGCTAATCAACCAAGAAACAACAAACTACCAGCCAACTAACTACTGGCTAACATTTAGCTTCCCTTTGGGATAAACCGGCTCCTCCAAACGGTCTCGGTTCTGCTGTAGTTGCTGTTTTCATATCCACACAAACAAACCGCAAAAACTAAAACAGTTCATTTTAAAACTAAACATCAGACGTGTGAAAACGCCTTCAAAAAAATCAGTTACCGACGAAGTTTCTCTCTCAGAAGATCCCAACAAATAAACATTTAATTTACCTTTGGGATAAAAAAAAGTGTTTCTGCATTAAACATGTGGTTTTGTTCTCATTATGGATTTAAGTGTTGGAAAAAACAAAGAGAACTTGATTTCTGCCTTAATTTGAAACATTTTCTGGCTAAAAAATGTTCATAAGAAACAAGCCTCCTTTTTTTCTCTTTACCAAATTTTATTTCCCTGTATTTGTTCCTCCAAAAAGTTTTCTGAGTGCAGAAACCAGCCGTCCGCCTGCGGTCCTGTCGTACAAAAGAGAGCGGATCTCTTTGATCGATGATGAGCTTTGCACTGTACCGGGACGATCGTTTATGGAGAGCATTAAGGAGCTCACAACCCCAAACTAAATCAAAACCTCATCGACTGCGCCGACCTCAAATTATGACCCGATAAGCTCAAAACAAAGTAATGGATTCTGGGAGCGGCTGCGGCGCGTAACGTGTGATGAGGAGGTATGTACAGAAATCGATGTGCAACAAATTAGGTAACCAAGCTGCAGTAGGAGAGTGAGAAGCTCTCTCTGTTTAATAATCAAATGTGTAGAAATGTAGACAGAGGCGGGCAGAGGACCCAAAAAATAAAAATAGCACAACTTCAATGTGTTTTTACTCAAGTAAAAATAAAAAGGTAGCCGTCCAAGAAATTATTCTAGAGTACAGAGCGACTGATCAAATTATCAATAACTTAATATTTTAAAACTACATCATCAGATTAAATGGAAATTTTTGTACTTAAAACTAAAGTAATTCATATAAGTAACAAAAATAAAATTCAGGCAATTTTTTTTTTTAGTCCGAATCAGTTTCTTTCTATAAAAAAACTTATGAAACTTTAACAAAAACTGCTGAAAACCGTTGATTTTTTTTTTTGTTACAACTTGTTTGTTTTTCATTCAATGGGTAGAAAATCATGTCAGTTTCCAAACTGGACTTCAGTTCAAGATTGATTTGAATTTGTCCCGTCCAGCGCAGGCGGGTCATACAAACGGAAACCTTTTATTTGTAATCAGGGCGAAATTACTAAAAATCTGACCAAGTATTTTTGGTCTAGTTTCTATTGCAAATATATTATTATCTTGTTATATTATTATCTTAAATATCCACACTTGAAATAAGACAAAACTAACTTTTCAGTAAGATACAAGAGCTTGTTTTAAGTCAATGATTCCTTAAAATTGATGAAAAGGTTCTAGATCCACATGCAGATTATTTAAATTATTTGCCGCTGCAAAAATGTTTTGCATAAGTGAAATTATTTGCCCTTTGGATATTTAAAATGTCTTCCAGTTCCAGAGTTAAATATTCATTAGAAATTAAAGTTAAATGAGAATGTGTTAATATTATGCACTTACCATCATGTTACTTTAAAATGATCTTAAAACAACAATATTAATCACAGCAAAACCTCTGGGACAATTTAGCAAAATTTCTCATGACAAGCTTATAAATAACGTCCATTTTGGCCCACTTGATGGAAAGTTTGGACACCCCTGGCTTGTTCTGACATGTTTAATGAGTAAAATGGACGTCACTGTAACATTTCAGCGTTATAAAGTCCTTGCTTTGCCTCTGATCGTCTCCCAGAGGGTAAATATTTTTGCTCAAACACTCAAATTGTTGGTTTGGCTCAGGTAGCTTCCCCGCCTGCTCCTGCCAGGTTCCATCATGCATTTTGTACACAAATCTGCGCTTTCGCTGACAGAAGGGAAGGAACCCAGGCACGATTGTAAACACAAATACTTCAGGGCAAATATAAAGAGAAACATAGCTGTGCACACAAACCCTGGGCTTCCAGCTGCTTGTTGACAGGCCTTTTGTCTGTTGCCGCCACCGCGAGCAGCAGCAGCAGCAGCGGCGGCGGCGGCGGCGGCGGCGTCAACCAGCCGGTCTGTGGCTTGGCCCGGCTGCCTGGGCTGATAGCGCGGCTCGGCTATTTGTCTTCGCGCTGCCAAAGCAGACATGAAAAGCTGCGAGGAAGAAAGACCAGTTTCAGGGCTGCTCACGTGTTCAGTGAAGGGTGTTGAATAAATTCAGCTAAAAGCAGAAGTTAAAGTACAAATAGTTGGTTTTGTTGTGAAGGTGACCTGTGAACTTGTTTGGACAGGACAGGTCAGTGTTTCTGGAAGTGGACTCTAAGCTTCCATGAACACATGGAAATTAAAAAGAAAATCAGGTTGTGTTGTGTGCATTTGTAATTTAGAGGCACAATAAAATAAAGAGTCTTGAGTTGTGTGCACTGATTCGTGATGTTACATTCCAGGGGTTTATGAAACGACTCGTTTTCTAGACAACAACAAACATTAACTTATTCCCAAAAAACTGTTGGGTGTTTTTATCTTTTTAATCGCTTTGGTTGTTTTTAGAAGCAGTAAAATCCCAAAAGGAAGCATAAAAATTTCCAAAATGTAGTTCCCCTTTTAAAAACAACAACAAACACAAACAGCGAGTGAAAGTTAAAGATTAAAAGCAGAATAAGTCTGTAGATGTTTATAAAAATAGCAGGGTGTCTCGGCCTGGAGGAGCAGAAATCAACCTTTGGTGACGTCATGAATGGCATAGAGAGTAAGGCTGGGAGCTTGTTATAAAGAACAGATCCTCTCTAAATCATCGTTTTCTCCAGTAAGCTTTCTGTCCTTCAGTACTTTGAGTTTTTACAGCCCTGTTGAAGCTAAATGCTGTTTTTCTGCTCTAAATCAGAGCACTTCTTCAGGCTGAATGTCTGCTCTGCTGCAGGAGTGCGCCGTCTTTCAGAGAGCGCAGGTGAACTTCAACTAAGTTTCCTGAAAAGTTTTGTTCTCAAAAATGAAGGAGATGTCCTTGTTGAAGATAAACAGGAAATTGTTACATCTGTAATTGCTCACTGTAACGACCTATAGCACAACATAAAGCAAATGAAGGACAGAGATGTTTTATGTTTGTTTTACCAGAACATTGTCTAACATCTCATCTTAATAAAAACATCATTTTGACACAAAACGAATCTGAAATTCTCTACATATTGATTTCTGTTGTGCTTAAAACAGAAGAGGAAGACAGGTAATCATTATTTTATTTCTTGCTGCTTCTGTTATCACATAATTCTTACTTACAGCTTCCAACATTTTGTGTTTCCCACATGAAAATCCTGCAAAAAATGATCTATTTATGTCTTATTGAGCTATTCAAAATGAAGCTGTACAGCGGATTTCAGAAATCAAATGTTTTGGATTTGAAATATCCGGTCAGAGGTTCTGGTTAGTAGGCCCGGGCTTGGACTGAGCAGCTGTAATTATTATCTTTAGGTGCCAACAAGGAATGTCCGGGATACGGTGGGATGGCAGAAGGTTATCTCTGGCCGAGGGGATCTAATCTTTTTATTTTATTTTATTTTCTCCACTTAAACTGCAGGTCGGTGCAGTTTGACTGCTGCAGTTTATCAATATTCTCATCTTCAACCGTATCTTTGCAAACCATTACAGAGCTGTGAGAAGCTACAGTTTTGCTCTTTTGTTACCCTTAAATGTTCAAAAATATGTTTGAAAATGATTATCTGATTTAGACTAAAGATTTCACCAAAACAAACCTGAATCTCTGTCAAAGTAAGACGCTACCGTTTCAAATCATACAAAAACTGTGATTAACACGTTTATTGGTTATATTTCAGGCCTGATCACTCATCAGCGGCGTCTCCATTAAATATGAAATGCAATTAAAATCACATGCGAATGAGCTTGTTCATGTGATAAATCATTAAAAATCCTGGCAGTGACAGATGTAAACACGTGAGACTTTTTAATAATTCATCCTTGGCGCTAGAGATCATCATCAGAGATAAAAGATAAAACTTTCAAAAGACAAACTCAACTTTTGGTAAACCGAGGGAAGACAGTCGGAGTCATCCTAACACAAAAACTTTTATTGGAAAACAATTTTTTTTTTTTTCAAAATTTGCATGTTTCCATTAAGCAGATTTATTTTTGTATTTCCAATTTGCACAATGTTTTTCTACTGACTTGTGGAGCCAAGTTCCTTAAAAACAAATGATTTAGAGAAATGGAAGAACAGATGAGAAAGAAAGTTCTGTTTGCTGAGACATTTCTACATTAGAACCGAGACCAGAAATACTTGATTCAATGTTGTGTTTTCGCAGTGAACTGGCAGTTCTTTAGTTTTTCTTTTTCTTTGTTTGTTGCATAATCAAATCTACCCTATAAAATGGAGGAGTTAAAATAAAACCATAAAAATGCCAATGATGAGTGGATAAAAGCCTCCCACAGGACAAACATACCTATTTATACAGCCTTTTATCTTAACAACGCTAATTAACTGCACTTTTCTTTCTTTTCTCTTCTTTTTTTCTGGTCAATAAACTTAAAGGATGCACTCGGAGCAGTTTGGGCCTTGGATTCGCCCCTCGCTCTGAATTTGCTTCAGAAAACCGTCAGCCTTGAAGCAGTTGTGTCTTTCTTCTCTGCCAGCTGGTTTTTAGAAATTTCTTCAAAGCCAAAGTGTTTCCATGTTGGTTTTTGGAAGGTGAACCCAGGTAAACAAATCCTGGGGACTTGGAGGTTCAGACAAAAAGCTGATAAAAAATCTGTAATTATTTTTCTGCCTTTGACAGAAAAAACTCTTTGACTTCTGATTCTTTTTCTCTTTTGTTCTTTTTCCTCAGTTTTCTTGTTCCTGTTAATTCATTTTTTCTTTCTTGTTGCTCTTTCCTCTTTTTCTTTCTTTTTCTTTGTTCCCCTTTTTCCATTTTTATTTAGTTTTTGTTAATTTTTTTTTTTTTTTTTTTTTTTTCCCATTTTTCCATTTTTTTCTTGTTTCGACCCCTTTTACTTTTTTGTCTTTCTCTTTTTTCAGCCTTTTTTCTTTTTTGTTATTTTCTTTCCTTTCTGTTTGTTTCGTTTATTTTCTTTTCCCCCTGTTCCCATACCACTTACAATATTTGAAAGAAATTATTCTCCATGTCTCCCAAGTGGATAAAAATATTATAGCGGTGATTTAAACAAACATTTTTTTTTGTTTTACTTGTCAAACAGAATCTGTTTTCCTGCACTGAATAACTTGAAGACGTGACAGCAGTTTATTTTTGTTTTCCTCACATCTATGTGTTTGTTCTTAATCAGCAGGAGCAAAATGTCAATCTTATTTTTACTCTTGTTCCTGAGGATCTAAATGCTTAAATCTTCTTTGCAGCAGAATAACTCGTATCGTTTTCTGTTTGGACGGATTTGACGTTTTGTCTTGGAATAACTTCCTGATTTAATCTTCATCCTGATAATTTAATCCTAACCAAAGTGGAACTGATTTAGATTTTTTCTTAAAATTCCTTCCTTTGGAGATTATTGTGAAGATGATCAACATTAGTTGATCATCTTCTGTTTGTTCCCTGCTGCAGTTGTGCATGTTTTATATTTTTTGTTGTAAATAAAGAACCTCCCATCCTTTCCCAGATTGCCATGCGTCCTGTTTGCGCTGCACCGGCCCGTCGGAGGCAGACTGCTCCTCCTGTCCGTCGCCGTCCAGCCTGTTTGAGGGTCGCTGCGTTCACACATGCCCACAGGGCTTCTTCACCCGGGACGGCCAATGCCAAGGTGAGAAACACATAATTGTGCCTCGGTACGCCACGCTGACTGTGGCATTGCATTCCCAAGGCTTTAATTAAAGCCTCAGCTGTAAACTCTGAGCTCTGACTGGGCATTTTGAAGAGCAGAGAACTCGACAGATTGTCCACTTTTTCCACAGATGACCTTAAATCTCCAAGGTTAGAAGCTTCTCAGCGAAATGGAAAAAGTTTACTTTGAAACTTGTTTTACTTAGAGTTGTAAAAACAGCTTGAATGAAAAATGGGATGCCGTGCGACAGACTGGCGACCTTTCCAGGGCGACCCCGCCTCGCGCCCAGAACGTTAGCTGGAGATGGACCAGCAAGATATGGGAGCTTGTTTGAGTCAATAATTCCTTAATATTGACAGAAAAAGTTCTAGTTTCACTGGCAGATTAAAGACTCTTGTTATAGGTATTTAGTTTATAAGAAGACATTTTTAATCTGCCGGTGAAACTAGAACTTTATCATCAAAATTAAAGAATTATTGACTTAATAAAGCTCCGATATGCTGTTTTTACTTGTAACTAAGTTACAAGTAAACTAAGTTACTTGTAAGTTAGTTTGGCTTATTTGAAATGTACTAAGATATTTGCACAATAAACTATAGAAAAATAATTTTTGTGTTTTTGCAGTGCAGGAAGGTTTAAAAGAAATCATTTTGTTGTAAATATAATGTTTTAGCCAAATCGCTGTGTTTTTTAAGGTGAAATTAGCCGTTCTCTGTGCGTTAAAGATTAATCAGATGCGTTAACACGTTGACGATGGCGGCTCTGATTTATACACAACCCTGCTGTTCATAAGCCTCGTCGTCACACTGACTCCTGTTGGGCTTCAGAAACCCCATTTAGCGATATTAGGCTTGGATTAGGACAATAGCATGTTAACAACTGGAGAGAGCTCAGCAGCTTTTCTTCATTGTGTTTGTCCATGTCCTTAATGAAAATCCATTTGCTCTAATCTATTGTCCATTACCTCAGCCTGCTCTACCGACTCTGACCTCATTTCCAGCGGGACGACCCGTTCTCCTTCCCCTTCGCACATTAAGCAGCCGGTCCTTTTAAAAGACGATGAATTTCGCTTCTTTTCTGCCGCAGAATAACATTTCTCTTAATGCTTTTTAGGCCAGCTTGGCGTCAGTAATTGAAAAGTGCAAATGAGGAAAGATGGAGGCAGTTAAGAAGAAAGTTCTGTGATTATGTTTGGTTCTGGGACGGCAGAATGAATGGGTTCTGTTTGCTTACTTCGTAGGCTTCACTATTAATTAGCTCGTTAGAGGGATTTCCTGATGAGACCGAAGTTTAGAGAAACTTTCTGGCAGTTGGGAGTTTCTCTTTTTAAATAAAAAAAAAGAGATTTCTATGATATATTAATTTATTCTTCATACATTTAAAGCAAGTCAGATCCCTGTAAAATGGCAGGAAAGCTCATTATTTTTTAGCAGCTTAACTGAGTTTTGGCTTTTTTTGCAGCATCAGCTTTTCTGCTCCAATTTAAAAGTTCATAAAACAATGAGCTGCAAAAAAAAAGTTTACGGGAAAAAAGAAAGTACTTTAAAGGCTGGTTTTGACCCAATATCATATTTGGCACCGATTCTTTTGCACCACAAAAGAACCATCTTCAGACCGCTGATTTCTATTCAAACGGTTCAGAGATTCTGTTTAAATTATAACTAACAAGAGGAAAAGTAAGAATAAACAAAAAAATATATATTTATTTTAAAATAATTTTATAAGGTCAAAACATATTTAAACAAAAATAGGATTTTGAAATTATGTAAAACAAATTTACAGTGTTGTGCTAACTCAGCTACCTGACTTTTTCTTACATAAAAAAATTTGTGAAAGAATTGTTCTATGGAGCTAAATTGGGGTCATAAAGTTTGTTGAAATGAAAAAAAATTAACTGAAAGTAAAGATTTGAAAAATATATTAAAACCGGAAAAAAAGAGACGCGAAACCAAAAAGTTTAAAACTATTTTTCAGTTTCAAATTTTAATTTTCAGTTTTCTTTCACTTTCAAAGTAATTTTTCAGTTTTTTTTTAAATTTGAACAGACTTTATGGCCCCATTTTATCTCCATATTGTTACGTTGCATAAAAATTAAGAAGAAACTAAAATCAGTTTTTGAGCCTCAGAGCCAAAATTGCCAGTTCTATGAATTGTGATTCTCTATAAAATTGAGTTTTTGATTTTTTTTATATACATTACTGAAGTTATACCAAAATAATATT
Source organism: Poeciliopsis gracilis (assembly GCA_911649635.1). Classification (NCBI taxonomy): domain Eukaryota; kingdom Metazoa; phylum Chordata; class Actinopteri; order Cyprinodontiformes; family Poeciliidae; genus Poeciliopsis; species Poeciliopsis gracilis. The sequence goes on from CAJVRI010000715.1 coordinate 3,416,055, forward strand.
ACTTGTGTTTGCAATCTTGTTTTATCAAAACCTGCCTCTCTTTTAAATGATCCACTGGATCTCAGTGAGACAACCTGGACATTTACAGGTCAAATAATGAATAAAAACATTTTTTCCAACAGATTCCCGGGAAGGAAGCAGTTTTTTTTTTACATAACAGCTGAATTTCTGTGAGTTTTCATCATCATCACCATCATCCGTGTCCTATTTTCCCTCAGCATGTCATCCGACGTGCCAGACCTGCTCCGGCCCCTCTGAGGCAGACTGCACCTCCTGTCCCCCGGGGGGCGCCCTGCAGAGCGGCTACTGCGCCACTGGATGCCAGGAGGGCCGTTTCCTCAGCGCCGTCACCGCAGAGTGCCTCAGTAAGTCGCTGTAAAATATGCAGCCAGGAGGGCTTGTTTGTGCTGCGGCACTGGACTCTACTGGGAAATTAATCTGCAGTTCTGCCAGGAGTTGAGTTTTCCTCTGCCCACCCAGCTTCGCATGATGACATACTGAGACATACCGCTTCTTCTGCAGGTTTCAACAACAACCAAGTCTGTTACATTTTAATTTGTATCTTTTCTTTCTGCTGAGTATGTTTCAGATGAAATTTACTTTTCCAATTTAGATTAAAAAAGTCAACTAAAAGGATCTGATTTGCATCAGATCTACAATACATGAGGAATGACTTGTTCTGGCAAGAGAGTTTAAACATTCTAACTCCAAACAGCTGCCAGGAAACCTGACTGTTGTAAATAATGTGGGAATCTCATTCAAATGAGCATTTTCTATTCACTTTCAAAGGCAAACCTAAGAAATATTACATACCAATATGAAGGGAAGTCGAATCCAAACCAGTCAGAAGGGAAAAAAATAGATTCTGAGGGTTTGCAGGTTTAATTACCCAACAAAATGTTTCTGTCACAACAAAAGCAGAGAGCCCAGCCCTACCAGCACCATTTAATCTGATCTCCTTATTCCTTGAACTTTATCTGAACCCGTTTCTGTTGCATTTAGACACATTCATTTTTATCGCTAAGCCGTGTTTTCTCTCAAGGCTCTTTATGATATTCAAAGTGTTGAAGCTGGATGAAAATGCACCACAGGGAGCAAACTCAAACTATTACTTTTTTTTATCCCAACTAAATTACCATTTCATTAAATAAAAAAAGAAAACGAACCAAAAGCTCACTTTGTCAGAGTTTTAGATGACACTAAAATACTGGCAGCTTCTCTCTGACTTTAGTTTTCCTTTCTTAGCCTCTAATTTATATTCTGTAACTTTAAAGTCAGTTTATTGTGCTGGGTTTTATTTCAGGGTATCACAATAACAATAAATTGTTCCAGAGGTTATGATGATAAACAATAATAATGTTGTACTGAGACCATTTTCAATAACAGTAACAGTAACAATGCCATAATAATGCAAGAACACGTAATCAAAGATCAATAAACTTTAAATTCTAATAAACATTTAACCCTGGAACTAGAAGACATTTTAAATATTCAAAATAAATGAACAAATTAACAGAAATTACAAATAAAACAAATGAGAAATAAAATTATTTCAATTGGAAAACTGGAAAATTATTGATTTTGTTTTTATCTATTATGCCATTAATTGTTTAATTGATTTATGACACTAAAATGTAACTTTTTGGCAAACTTGTAATACACTTTATGTGTTAGAAAACTAACATAATGATGTCAAAATGCTGTAGGGATTCCTTTAGCAGAGAAACTATTGATTGATTGTGAAGGTGGATGGAGCTAAATATTGATTTATTCAAGAAGAAAACTTGCATCCTGAGACAACGGTTCCCCACATACAACTGGAGCTACGGTCATATTCATCGGTTAGAAATGCCCAGAAACCCGAAGAAGAACTGAGGTCTGGAAGTTTCAAATGATGACAGATTTTTATGCATTTTGATGCAAAAAAAAAATTCAGTGATTTAAAAACTAGCAGAAGAATTTTTATTATGCTGACTTTAACAAGTTAGGGTAGGTTTCATGTTCATGTTCATTACATTTTCTGAACGAAATCATTCTTAAACAATTCCTCCCAACTCAATGTTTACACTCCCACATTAAAATGGCTGCAAACAGATGTGAAATTACACAACTATTCATCTTTGAAAAGCAGAAGTGGAGCCTCCTGCACAACCAACCAGAATTCAGCAAGTGGCTTCTGGATTGCAAGTGGACAACTACACACTTGTCTTTCCCAGCAGCCATCGTACGGTAACAACTTGACTGAACACGCTGGAGTAAAGCGTGGGTTGCTTAGTAACAGCCGAGCTTCACTGGGGTTGCTAGGTAACGGCACAGTGCCTGTCATTGTGACTTGATAATCAGGAAGTTTTTGAAACAACTCATTTTCCAGACACCAGAAGTCTAGAAAATGAGTTGTTTATGTTGCCAATAAACATCAATTTATTGGCAAAAACTGTCTTTTTAAGCGTTTTCAGACCCAAATGGAAGCATAACAATGTGCTAAATGTGAATTTGTTCAAATTAACTGAAGTAAATTGCTTTCAGTTTGGAACTGACCTATGTGGACCCCACTGGATAAAGCCTGCCTACAGAAAGGGAAACATTGCTTTCCTGTTGCTTCTCTGCTTGAAAATCAGCAGAAAGGCCAAATTTTGATTTATTTATGTTGGTGCTGTCACCAAAATATGCTGAAATATGCCCTTTAAACATCGTGGCTGTGGGACTAAATGACTTCTTGAAGCATTTGGTTCTGAATCGAGGCAGAACTCTGACTTTCAGGGATGGTTTGGGTCAGCAAACATTGATTTTTTTTGTAGACCTGACCTTATTAAATGTATTGTGATTCTCTGAGAAAGTCCCAGCAGTGGAAGCTCAGCGTAAGCTGAGAGACCTGCCTTATCGGGCAGCGTTGCTTTTTACATGTATTGATTTCCTGCTGTGCAGCAACTTTGGACTCCAGCACAAGTTTTCATAGTGATGGACTCAGAAGAAGAAGTGACTTTGTGAAAACTAAGACTGACTGGAAGTTCCCTCTCTAAGCCACTAATCCTGCCGACGCCAGATGAGCCGGTTAAACTCTTATGGCTGTTTCCAAACACGCAGACTGATCTGAAATCAGTTTTTGAAACAACTCCAAGGCTCAGCTGGGCCGAAGATGAACTCTGGTCATCACTTCTTTACCTTTTTTCTGTCTAAATCTGAAAACAATAATACTTCCTGTTGCTCTTTAAAGGGGGCAGAATGATGTAAAATTGACTTTTCTTCAGCTTTGCATCTTGTTATAATGTTATTCCCTCATCACTGCGGCTGTCACTCGGCCATCAGCTTATATGAGGGGATCCATCAGAGGCAGATGCCTCGCCGTCTGCTGTCTCTTCTCATCATCTCTCCATCCATCATTCTCTCACACTCCCTCTGGTTCTTCCTGTCCACCTCCATCATCAGTCCCTTTAGTCTTTCTTTACCTTTAAAGAAATATTTCAGTGTTGACCAGGCAGAGCTGACTCCTTAAAATGTCTCAATTTAACCATTAATTTTTCTAATTTTGTGAAAAATGTTCATTTCAATCTTTCAGTAAGCTTTACAGGACAGATGGTGTGTCTTGGCTTTCTTTTGTATTTATGTTAGACTTCATTGGTCTATCAAGCTAAAATGGGAAATAAGAAAAATGCAATAAAAAGAAGAAAAAATAACAAATAAAAAAGCAAACAAAAAAAACTGTTCTTAAATGGACCTATTATGTAAAGTTTCCTGTTTTTACATTTTTATGCTTCAATTTGGGTTTTTATTGCTTCTAAAAACACTTCAAGGTCTTGAAAAAAAATCTCACTCTTTTTTGGCAATAAGTTAATATTTTTTGGGTTTCAAAAACCTCTAGATTGTGGAGTCACAATTCACCGGCACTGTGCTGTTACCTAGCAACCCAAACAGCTTTCCGCCCGTCACCTAGCAACCCAAGCTGAGCTCCAGCTGGTCAGCTGGTTTTACAAGAGTTTTGTCGTTGACTTACTATCAAGAAACAACTTGCTCCATTTTTGTTGATTGTACAGGAGGCTCCACTTCTGCTTTTCAAAGATGTAGTAAATGTTGACTACCTCCAGAGTAGCCTTGTTAGTTTGTAGACGATTTTTCCTGGATGTTTGATGATAAATATGAAAGAGGTCTTTTATTCTTGTGTGTCAACAATGTTTTGACTCCATTTCCAGTGGTTGAATCATGACCTCTGACCTTTCCTGAGGTAAATGGGGCCCGTAGGGCTTTAGACGCCGTTGTCACACATTGGTGTAAATTGCAGATTTTCTTTAATCAGCTAAATTATCTCATTTGTGATGGTGAAATTTTAAAAAAATAAATCAAAATTAATCAAATTTTTCGTAGATTTTCTTCAAGGGAAATTTATAAAATTAAATCCCATGAAAAGGGATAAAAATGTGAATATATTTAAAAAGTGTTGGGACGTATTCTAAGGATGTGTCTCTCCTGCTTTTGCTGGATTTTGTTACACAAATAACTGAGATGGTGGCTGTACCCTTCCTTCAGATTTACATATTTCCCCCAGTTGTAAAAGAATAATCGCGCTGAATAAAGGCGCAGTTCTTTTATTAATGAGCCCGCTGACAGCAGAGACCAAATGCACTGGAGCGTGTAGCTTTGTGACTTGGCAAAGCTTTTAAGTGATATTGTCAAAACCAAAACCAATCTGCATAAAAAATTTAAATCTGAAAGAATAATTGAGGTTTCTTAATAAATGTTTCCATCATTGGTTCCCATACAAGAACGCCTCTGTTTTTAAAAATGAAGGTTTTACCTTTGGGGGCTTTGATGATGTTGATTTCTATCACCGTAAACAAACTACCTCTGTATTTTTTCTAGGTTTTTTACAGGATAATTTGATCCAATCTTGCTTTCTTTCATCCCATTTCTTCTCTTTTTTCCTGAATTTGTTTCTTTTGTTAAATAGAAACTGAGAAACACTCCAGATGTTTCAGAAACTATTCCAACCAGAACCTTTTGGGATCAAAAACTTTGCAGAGTTGGGTGGTAACTAGTTTCATTTCCTCAGTGACATTTACTTGAGTAATTTTATTGTGAAGTATCTCTACTCTCCATTTATAATAACGCTGAATTAACGCTGTGTTGCTGCAGTTATCTACCTGTATCAGTATCGACTCGGAGCGTCGGCGTTCTCCAGGATAAAACGGGTAATTCACGATCAATATTGCTCCGTTTAGCTGCGATGGAGCTTTTACTTCATCGTATTAATTGTGAGCTCCTGCCAGGGGAGCTTTTGAGCTGTTTGTGTTTTTATTACCCTGTGGAGTTTTTACACTGAGAGAAAAAGGGGAAAAAATAAAAAACGAAAATTTAAACTGCAGCAGCGCTCAGTTTCCAATATTCTGCATAGATCTGAGTCAATGTTTCTGCTTTAAAAGGAATGGTGGGAAATACCATCTTAACTCTAACAACATAAATGTCTCAGAAATACAGATAAACTACAGCAGAGCAAAATCTTAAGACTCAGTGTTGTGCAAAAGTTTTAAACCACCTGATATGATTCTAGTCAGTTCACCAGCAGTTCAGAAAAACTTTTCTTTTCTTTGTTCCTCTGAACTCTGGTTGCAATTTTTGGTGAATGGCACTTTAGGAATCATGTTACTGCATTAAACATACCTTCATCTGCCAAACACTACTATAAACACTCTGCAAAAACAAAATCTTACATAGTATCTTTTGTCTAGTTTCTACTAGAAATAAGTCAGTAAATATTTCCTTAATTTGGATGAAAATGTGCTAATTCCTCTGTATGATAAATTTGCCTATAACAAGACATTTTTCACATAGTATAAGTGAAGTAATTTGCATTTTCAACAATATTAAGGAATTTTTTTACTAATAAAGTTACTATATTTTGCTTTAATGTTACTTGTAAGTTAGCAGAAAACATCTTACACTGCAAAAACTGAAAAACAAGCCAAGTATTTTTGGTCTAATTATGCAAATATCTCAGTACACTTGAAATTAAACAAAACGTATCTAAAACTAACTTTTCAGCAGGATATAGGAGCTTGTTTTAAGTCACTAAAAACTGAAGGGATTAATTTTCTTCTAATAAGCAAACAAAAGATGTGAAGAGGTTGATGCTGAAAAGAAAACAACAACTTTGAAATCCCTCCAGAAAATCCTTAAAAGCCGTCTTAAAGTTCATTTCGTGGGATTACAGGAGAGCCTGCCTGCTTGGATCGATGGATATTTGAAAACGAGGGATGAAAAGGGACTGAGCCAAAAGCAAAACACATCTGAGCTGAAAGAGAAATGAATGACTTCTTTAATAACTTTGGTTATAAATCCATTCGTCAGGGACGACAAGCCCAGACAAGCTGAACACACATCAGAACGGGCCACCCAGTTTCCCGCTCCGGTTATTCTCACGCCACAACCGCTGACATCTAACCTACTGATCGCATTCTGCTCTCTAACAAAATACCTTCAGAAACCAATTTGATCTTGTTTTAACTTTGCAAACTCTTAGTTAAGCAGCAAAGACACATTAAGCAACTTCCTGTGAAACATGCTGCAGATGCAGGAAACTCTGGGTAATGTCACATAAAATGGCCCCAACAGGAGACAAGCAGCCTCTGTCCTGCATGCGGCACATTTATAACTCCAGAATATTTTTTTATGTGCCTCAGAAATGGTAACTATCCTATAAACAGGGACTCTGAGGGGCAAAATCAATACCATTTTAGTTTTATATTCAGTTTTAGGCTGCACAGTCAATAATCCTTGACGCCTGAGTTATCTTATCTCCGATGTGGAGCAATTTGTTCAGAGCTGGGAGAGGGATCACCTGCGGAGCGCTGGCAGCAGGAATGCTGATTCGGGTTTGCTGCAAAGTGATATTGTATGGAAATTTTGAATGGTAGATGACATTGCAAATATTTGTTCCTCTTCCTTTTGTGTTATGTTTTCCCAAACTCAGAAAATCATTAACTCTTCTGATCGGATTCAGTTAGTTGAATAATTGAGTTCTAGAATATTTTTACTTTAAAAGGAACATCTTTCAAAGTACAAAACAAAAAATTGTATAAATGTTATGCATTATTTAAGTAAATCAATTAGAGCAAACTGAATTATGCAAATAATTAAAAGCACAATTTTTGGAAAAATATTTTAAAAAGAAACTTTTAGCTAAAATCCCTCCAGCTGGTTTTTAATTAAGTCCAGACCTCTAAACCGTTGAACCAAATGCTTTTTTCACAGAACCGAATTACAAAAAAATCTTTGGGTTATTTAGATGCGAGTAAACTAGAGATTAATTTTCAGTAGTGGTGCATATCTTGCATGTCAGGGATGCCTTCAGTGTTTTGAATAATTTTTAAATATTTTTTCCTAATATGCAAAGATTCATCCATCTGGTGCATATTATCAAATTATTGATATATACTGGAAAATCTTACTTACAATAGGCGTTGAATAATTTTAGCAGCACGAAGACCAAATGTTACCTTGACTCTGATATCACAGCATCATCAGCATAGCAGTAGACAGTGCGGTTTGGAAAGGGTGTTCGATATGGACTTAAAGTTTTACATCGATATATTGTGATAGTACTCTGATAATAATTACCTCCTCCTTGTGTGGATCAGCTCTTCAGAGCCTTGCTAATGACCTAATTACTCTGTGCAGGTGTGGTGCAGCAGAGCCACATCTAAAAGTTACAGGGCCCTCGAGGACTGAAGTTCGAGACGCCTGCCTAGTTGAACAAACAGTGGAGAAAATAGTAAAATTAGCTGTTCCAACATTGAATTGAATTGATTGTGACAATTATGAATCAAAATACACATTATGATTAGAAGTTTAACACAATTAATGATATGATAAATGTCTGGCTTTATCGTTTGGTTATTCTTGATCACAGCTGTTGAACAAAGAAAGGAGAACTAGGACTGTTCCCTGCGGAACACCTTTAGCTACAGTAGCAACATTCATATAACAGGTCTTGATGCACAATTCTGTTTTTTTGTTTGTTTGTTTTTTTTTGCAGTGTTTCTTTTTTGAATTAAATGCAACCACAAGTAGACTTTAGTGTGAACGGTCTATGAGCCCAAAGCGACCCGCAGGCGCTGAAGAAGAAAGTAAATGTAACACAGCAGCGAAATGTTTTATTGTTTATGGATACATTTTTGAAGTTGTTGAGGAATCGGAGCAACAGTATTGGGGCAGCATCATAACAAGAACATGAAGAAAGCAGAACTAATATCATCGGGCTTTTGGATGAAATGCAACAAGGCCGTTACTGAAAGCTAAACGTCCAATTTAGTTCCTCATGTGGAAGTGACACAAATCAGAGTGAAAAGACTGAATCTGGTGAAAAGTCAGATATGGGTCGAATTCGCCTGCTGTGTGAACGAAACCTCATTTGTAAGCTGTATCTGTTATTGCTCTATGATGCAATAACAGATATTGCTGTTACTGCTAAAAGCAGCGGTTTTTCATTCACTCAGAATACATTCATCATCTCTGCCAGTTTGTTTAGTCCATACTTGCTGTACATGCAAACCTGATATTTGCACACATTCAATAAAAGATGAGCAACTTTGTTTTCACTCTCTGGAGTTAAATGAGACCAAACTTTTCTTGTTTTAGCTTAGTGAGAACAATCTAAATAATTTCTATTTGCTAAATGCCAGAAAACATGAAAACATTCAAATGTTTACATACATTCGGTCAGAATCAGGAATGTATGTCTGTATGTTACCAGAAAACTCATTCATTTTACAGTTTTTAACCCGTTTTTTCTCCTTTAATCTTGACTGTATTAGTTGAGTGTTTACTGAATATTTACATCGTGTTTATTGAGCCAAAATCCTGATGTGAAAATGTGCAGGGGGATAAAATGCAAATGGCGTGAGACAATAGCATCCCGTCTGCTCACCAGTGGTGATTACATTTCAGATTGCTGCTTTTTGAAGACTTGACACGAAATGCAAACAGGATTTTGCCCCTCAGGGCTCGACTGATGTGTTGGTGTAAGCAGTGTCAGTTTCTTTTAGAGCAGCTATGCTCTAACTGTTCTAAATTTAGCATGGTAAGGATAGAAAAGTAACGGAAATGGAGCTGCATAAAACATGAAACGCAGAGAAACTAAAAAGAAATGTCGACAAGGGTTTCCGTGTTGGTTAAATTGCAGGAAAAAGACATGGGAGTATTTCTTCTTTCTGTCTAAGCAGTTAATTCAGAATCTGTTGGGACACTTTTTTCATCAAGTAAAAGTAAAACAACAGAGTAAAATCTTTCCTTTTCTCTCCACTGCCCCCATGTGTGGCCAGTCTTTGTTGTTCTGTTGTCCAAAGATAAGCCGTCACCTTCAGGGGTTTTCTGTGTCTCCCTGCTGATGGTTATCTCTGCAGAAGCGAACACTGAAAGGTCCCACAACCCAGACGCCATCTGATAAAAAGCCTGGAGCTGTTGGCCATTGTTGAGCTGATCTCAGAGCATTCTGGTTGGCTGGGCGGTACTTATGTCTGAAGCATGTGGGTCAGCTCTTATCTGCTGGGGGAGACAACAACAAGGAGGTTCAGGTTTCAGAAAGTGAAGGAGAGTGGAGCATCTAGGACTCAAACATCTATACTGATGATACTCTCATAAGGTGAACATGCAGCGCGCTTTTACATCAACCCTAATACCTTTCGCTGCATTTACATTAACCTTAAACTTTTAAAAATAAATTGTACTTAATGGAAACATGTCAGTTTCAAAAAAGCTGAGTATAAAGTAAATGATTAATTTTTTTGGCCGCATATTTTTTGAAACTCCAATGGAAATGTTTCTTTTGCGCCACTTAAGTCATGTGATCAACAACAACAGGATGCTACTACTGGCGGAAATGACAAAGAAGATGACAGGAAGAGGTAGAAGCACGACGGCGCAATGTGATTTTTAATTAACATGTGAACAAATGTATTCACGTGCGAACGGAAACAGCACAATTATAAAACTGTTTTTTTTTTTTATTTAGCGACATACATTGTTATTGATTTATTGTCCAGCCCTAATATTCCTTAATCAAAAAAACGTTGTAAATTTTTTTTATATGTAGATGCATTCTTCTTTCACTGAATTAATGCTATTTTATGGCATTTAATTTAAAAGAGGAATTTAATTATTTGTATCTTTCAATGTATTTCTAATACTGTGTAAAAGAGGCATAAGTGGTTAAACAAAAAAATCAAAAAAATTTTCATCTGATTACTTGGCTAATAGTTACAATAATCTAATGTAATACTCATATAATTGTTAGTTTTATTCCCCTAATATCCTCTAAATAAATAACCTAATAAACTCAGAAAAGGAGGACAGTAGGAAATAAAAATGTTCTTTCCTGTGTTTTCCCCGCACAGAGTGCAGCTCTGACTGCCAGCGCTGCACGGCGGACCTCCAGACCGGCGCTGGCAGCGTGTGCCTGTGGTGCAAAGCGGCCAGGACTTGGCTGCTTGGCGATCACTGCGTCTCTTTCTGCCCGTCCGATCATTATGCATGGCACGGAGCCTGCATCAGTAAGGACTCTCACTCTCCTGTCTCATTATCAAATGTAAAAAGGTCAGAGGTGCGACAGCAGCCGTTTGAATGTAAAACTGAGCTAAAATCTCATCAGAACCTCCATGTTTTATTCATGCGGCCGGTTGAAGATCTGACTGACTTGGTGGAAGTTGGTTCTCGACCCTCTTTGTTTCTGTCTTGACCCGATGACAGGAAGCAGAAGAAATGGTGAATATTAATGAAGCGAAAAAGAAAACCCTCTTTCACACGAAGGTTTTTAACACGAATCTTTCTCCAACATATTTGTGAGAAAAGTGACAATAAATGTCCACAACAAAGACTCAAAGAAACACCATCGTCTGCTCTTTGGCTTTTGGTATTTTTTAGTTGAAATAATTTAATTTTTGTCATTCTTTTCATTCTTTAAATGTTCTTGGTGTGCAGCATTTTCATGCAAGCTACACTGAGTCAAAATCCAAAGAGAAGAGCAGATTTTTGTATTTTTCTTGTTAAAACTTAAATTAATAAAACAAATCATTAGAAATCCATCATTTGTTCCCAGATTTGAACTTTTTAGAGTGAAATTCAGTCTCTAGGGGAAATAAAATGTTCCTTTTTGTAGAGGATGTAGCAGAAAATTGATGGTTTGTATGTTTATTTCAGGGTCTTAAGCATTCGACTCTTTGATGTTTATTACAGTGACACTCGATGATGCAGATCTCGTTCTTCACTTCTATTTGATTATAATTGTCATAACATATTTGTTTGACAGACGTAAAACTATTTGGTCTAGTTGTAGTTTTACTAGACCGAATAGTGAAATAGTGGAATAGTACACTAAATAAGACAAAACTAATTTATAAGTAGCTTTTCAGCAAGAAGTAGGAGTTTGTTTTAAGTCAATAATTATTTAATAGTTGTGAAAAAGTGGCAGATAATCTCACTTATAATATCAGAAAAATGTTTTGCTATAAGTTTAATAATCTGCAAATTAAATAAGTACTTTTTAAAATCAATATTAAGGAATTTCTGATTTTAAACAAACTCTTATATCTTGTTGAAAAGTTACTTGTAAGTTAGTTTGTCTCATTTAAAATGTTCTAAGATATTTGCACAAGAAACAAGACCAGAAAAGCTTGGTAAGATTTTGTGTTTTTGCAGCATAACGTTGCAAACTGTGCTGCCATTTTTAATTTTTTATGAACTTTGACTTTACAAATGTTACCTGTGCTCTCCGAGTTGGAGCTTCGTCATGCTGGGACATCCATTCCCAAACTGAAATGGGTTAAACTCTTTTCAGATTGATGAGCAGCAACAGTTGCTCCATTAAAGATAATTTGTGATGCTTTTTATTCCTGGCATTGTGCTAATGCACCTGTATCCTCCGGAGCACCAAACGACCTAAACTCCTGCCTTCTGAATATACTTTCCCATTTAGATTTGATAGTTTTCTCCAGTCTTTCATCCTCATCATAACCTTCTGTTTTCCTATTATTCCCAACAGTCTTCCTCTCTGTTTTGGCATTATTCCTTGTTCTTAATCGTCTTTTCATTCCAGCCTTTCAGCTCCATTCTCCTCGTCGTTAATATTGTCATCATCCTCATAATAACCATCCTGTTCTCATCCTCCTTATACTTATACGACTGATCGTTACCCTAATTCCTCTTTATCCTCATTAGCCTCATCATCACTATCATCCCCCCTTCTTTCTCTTATGGCCCTAAATCTCATTAGCTTTGTTATCTTCATCGTCCAGGGTCATTATCATCATCATTTCCTCTGTCCTCATCCTGCGATTCAGCAGGTGAGCAGCGGAGAAGACGGGGCGCCTCGCAGCCACGCAGAGCTGCAGCGTCTTCATGCAGATTTAAATGCAAATGTGAGGAGGAGGCTTCGGGCCGCAAAACCTCTGGAGGCTCATTTATCCGAGCCCGAAGCAGCCGAACACCAACACACACCGTAAAGAAGCAACGCTGCAGAGATAAAACGGGACACTGAACAACAGACGTGGGATTCAATGCATCTGTGGCAATATTTTATACTATGCAGCCTTTTCTTCTGCTGGTGTTACGTCAGACTTCTGAACTAAAGCTGATTTCCTGAATTTTCTTGAGTTTTTTTTTTTGTGCTCAGAGATGGAAGGAGGGCTTGAGGAGAGAGAGAGGAGTGGAAGGGCTCTTGCAATGATTATACACTTGATCGTGATTACTGATTATTATAAATATGTATTTTTAAACTCAAGAGCATGCATTTACAGATTTATTCTAATAGGAATGTAATAATTCAACAGCTCGGAGTGGAGATCCGTCTTTCAGTGCAAAGATTTAAACCAGCCTTGATGTTCTCCCATGGGGGATTTGGAGTTGTACGGGCGCTGGGCAAAAACACTTCAGCACTTCTTTTACAAAAGCAATCACTCTGCGGAACAGTTGTTTGCTGCAATCAATGTAGCAACCATTAAATATTTTTAAAGGAGACCTACAGTGCGACATTCACATTTTGCACGTCTTTGTACTTCGATTTGGTTTTCTAGAAATCTAAAACTCACCACAAGTCGTTTTTTGGCAAAACATTAATGGTTTTGGGTGTAAAAACCTTCGGAATGTAACGTCACAAATCAGCAGACTCTGTCACGTTACCTAGCAACCCCAGTGGAACTCAGTCAGTTACCTGGCAACCAAAGCTGAGCTCCAGGACGTTTGGTCAGCTGATTTTACGGCTGTACAATGGCTGCTGGAAGAGACAAGTGTTTTGCTGTTGGCTTAACATCCAGAAACCACTTGCTGCATTCTTGTTGGTTGTGCAGGAGGTTCCACTTCTGCTTTTCAAAGATGTACGGTTGTACAGTTATGCATCTGTTTGCAGCCATTTTCACGTGTGAATTTAAACGTTGAGTGGGGAGGCGTGGCCTGCAGCAGCTTACTTTATTTAAAGTGACAAGACACCCTAAAAAAGCACAATAGGTCACTTTTAACTATTATTGAAGTATTTCAACCTATGCTGGAAGAGTTGTGCTTAGTTGTGATTAAAGCAAAGTGTTATTTTATTTAACCTAGACTGTTTCTAAAATCAACTCTGAAATGTTTGGCCAAATGATACAAATATATATCTTCATTTCTGTATCTATTTTTTATGTGTCTATCCAGCTTTCTGTCTCCCTTTGTCTGTTTTAATCTGTTTTTGTCTGTCTAAACCTTTAGTTTTTATCTACTCTATCTTTCTCTCTATTTATCAAACTATTATGTATTTCTGCAAGCTCAGTCTTAAAAAGGTTTTATAAGCTAAAATTTGATGAAAGGTTAGAGAAATCCCTGAGCATCAAGTTTCTTATATTTACTTTCCAAAAAGACGGACTTTCTTATAATCTTGTGAAGTGTTTTTGATCAAAAGTTTTCCAGCTTTCTGAAAGTTTTGCACAGTTAGTGATGAACTTCTGAACTCAGATTTAGAAAACAGAAGTTTTGCTTTTTGAACTTTTACTCAGCTCTGATCGAGATTTTATTGGTATAAAGCATATTTAGATAATAACCTTCACATTTTTGCTTTTTGCTCTACTTTTCTTAATTTTATCTTAATCGTTTTCTGTCATTTTAATCTAATTTATTCACTTTTTTTTCCCCAGAATGCCATCCTTCATGCGAGTCCTGCAGTGGGGCGGGGCCTTTGTCCTGTACTTCCTGTCCCGCCAAAAGCGTCCTGTTGCCCTCTGGCCTCTGCGCTGCCAGATGCCCTGTTGGTTACTATGACGACGGTCATCGGCTCTGTCAAGGTAGGAAACATCCCTGCTGATTGGTCACACTTACCTGCTGTTTGTGCACCATTTTTGTTTTAATTTTTATGTTTTTCTTTTTAATCATGTTTGGAAAAATATATATATTTTTTATTTATTTAGCCTTTATTTAGTATCAATTTGACAGGATTGAGACAAAGCTCACATGTTCTTAAGTTTTATTTTCCAAACTTAGCAAGATTTTAATAGTTCACCTCTTAAGTGATTTTATGAATATTAAGCTTTACTGAGAAAATGTAATTTATACAACATAAAACATTGCATACTTAGAGAAACTTGGTGCCACAGGCAAGCAAAGGGAATTTATTGTTCATGGGGTTTTCAGCTTTCTGCCCAAAAATACACTTAATGAGGAGCTTTGGGAGAAATGAGGCTTAATATTAAAATGATAAGTCTTGGTTGTTTCAATAAAGTTCTTCTTAAGATTTCGTTTGGTATTCTGTTCTGCTGTTTATGGAACACACAAGAACAGAATCTGACTGTATTTTTAGAACATTTGCCTCACTGAGTGTCAACATTGCTGTTTTCCTCATAAATAAGTTATTTGATTTTCTTCCACAATAGTATATTATGCATACTGTTAAAGACGATTGTTTACTTGTTGGTAAAACAACAAAAATTCCAACTATAGGAAAGATTATTCAGATTTAATCTTGGGAAAACTTGCTGTACTGTACATAACTTTGCCTTTTTAATAAGTTAAAGGCAAACTATTGTGCTTCCTTGAAAAGGTTAGGAAAGGACTATGGGCTGTACAAAAATACAGTTTATTATGTTTTTTAAAACAAAATCATTTGTTAGATAATCAGATTTTAGTTGTCTCAGTTGTGAGTTTGTCACTTTAAATCCAAATAAGTTTGCTGCTGGCCACGCCTCCCAACTCATTGTTTAGACTCACATGTGAAAATGGCTGCCAGCAGATGCACACTTATACAATCGTACATCTTTGAAAAGCAGAAGTAGAGCATCCTGCACAACCAATAAGAATGCAACAAGTGGTTTCTGGATGGTAAGTATAAACAGCAGACATTTTGCAGCGCATACAACGGTCAACCTAGCTGACCAAATATGTTGGAACTTTACTTGGGTTGCTAGGTGACGGGACAGAATTCTGCTGGGGTTGCTCGGTAACGGCACAGTGTGACTTAACAACTGGGGCTATTTGAAACGACTCATTTTTTTCGACACCAAAAACATTTTCTCATTGTGAAGGTGGATTTTATTGTGCTTGGTTGGTTTTAGAAGCATGAAATTGTACAAAGTTTGCCAGGATAAGAAAATAAGAAAAAAGATAAAGTAAGTAAAAAAAAAAAAAAAGAACAGCACAGATGGGACAGTAAAATCACACCTAAAGGTTGACCGAAGGTAAATCCATACAGCGTTAGGTTGCTGCAGGTGTTTTATTGATCTTTTCCTCTCTCATGTCTGCGCTGACCTTTGTATCGACCTTTCTTTCTGTTTTTGGCAGCCTGTGACAGACAGTGCCTGACATGCGACACCGCTGGGGTTTGTACGTCCTGCCGTGACCCGACCAAGGTGCTGCTCTTTGGAGAATGCCAGTACGACAGCTGCGCCCATCAGTACTACCTCAACGCGACGACCCGCGCCTGCAGAGGTAAGACAGAAACCGCCGCAGCGCGCGCAGCGGAGGACGCTCCTGATTAGTAATGAGGATACAGTATGCGGCCTTTATGGCGTTCATAAATTACTCTCCATCCATATTGCATGTAGTGCAGGAGGCCACGGCGATTTTATGGGGCCCATCAATCACGTAATAAACTCTGGAACCAGAAATGCAAATCCCAGCCATTGTGTGTGCATTTTAACTCTCTTACATCTTCTTTTGGCTTGTGAAGTTGATTAATGAGCTTCATGTAAAATCCTGGGCTCTTTTTTAAGATTCAACAACTTTATTTCACTGTGGAATAGTCCTGCTGGAAACTCTGCATATTTACGTTACGGTTCAGGTTTTTTAACAGCTTTCTCTCTGATTAGGCTTTATGATAATTGGATGTTATTTTTTGCTGCTACAGATTGACATGTCACCCGATCCTTTCTAAATATTACTCATTTCTGTCTTTAAATTTCACTCTTTGACCATAGTTTATATTACATATTGATCTTTTAAATAGCATTTTAAATAACACTCATTACTGATATAAAATAAATGTAACATGAACATGTGATGTTGTTACTCTTGAGACAAATTATTATCTGACTTAATGGTTCCTTTTTGTATTAATAAAATAAATTAATTTAAAATAATTTTAATTATGTTTACAGAAAGTAAAATGTCTTGTTTAGTTTAATTTCACCTCTTAAGCTGTATTTTTGGCTTCTTTTCCATTTTTTATTAAAATAATTAACACCAAGTCTATTTTATTAAATGCTACTAGATATTTGTGGTTTCATTTTTAATAACTTTAAATGAAAGCTAAAGTTGAGGAAAAATGTGGCTAAAAACGGACAAAAAAGAACAACTTTATTGTACTTAACAACATTTACCACAAAAAAATAAATTTTGGTGAGCTTTATTCTCATAAAGCTTTAGCGGCTAATTCTCCGTTCAGTCAAGAATTAATTCAGCTGTTTCAACCACCGGCTTGGGAAGAGTTCAGCTCTACATTTATAAATAATGCGGAGAATTTCAGTGCCAGGACTTGGCATGTTTGTGTGTTTTTTGTTTTTTTCTGTTTTGCTGATGAACAAGTTCTAACGTTGTCAGGTTCAGGAGTTTGAAGTTTAAATAAAGAAGCTGAGAATTGATTTGTTGTCACATCGGTTAGCGTTTGATTGGATCTGCCGCAGGGAAACCCCAGTCCTGCTGCGACTGATTGTTTTGATTCTGCTTGTCATCAGGCGTCATTATCATCAAGTGCAAAACACGTTTTCCTTTCTAAACGCTGGTCTGTGTGTTTGCTGTGCTTCTCAAACCCACACTGACTGAGATAATGACAAACACAAACAAACAGCTTTTTAATCAGGTGTGATTTTTCCAGAGTTCTGCTTTATCTAAAACCAACATTGAAGCATTAAGATGTTATTGAATGTTACTTTTTTTGTTTGGTTAAGCAAGACAAGATCAAATATCTTCAGTTTGGACAAAAGGATATTCTACTTTATATTCTGAGATTATAATCAACTGTGGATCTGGTTTTACACAGCAAAAAAAACAACATTTTACAAATTATTTTGTCTATTTAGTGAAAATAAATAAGACAAAAGTAACTTACAATTAGCTTTTTTGCAGGAAAAAAGTAAATAATTCCTTGATGCTGTCGAAAAAGTCAATATTAAATTCCATTAGGAGATTATTTCATTTATAACTTTGTAAAAATGTCAGAATTGAAATAAGTCAAGTTTATTTGAATTGCACATTTCTGCAACAAGACAAAGTTCAAAGTGCTTCACATAAAAGCAGTTTTATGTAAAGCTTTATGATGACAAACACATCATGTAGCCAACAGCTGTGAAAAGCAGACAAGATATTAAATTTAGTCAAAAACTGATGTTAAAATCATAATAAACATCAAATATGTTGGTCATTTTGTCAAGTGCCATCATAAGAATCTTCAATACAATAGAAATAATACTATTAAGGAATTATTGACTTAAAAAAAGCTCCTATAATCATGAACACGTTCTTGTAAGTTAGTTTTATTTCAAGTGTAGGAAGGTATTTGCACCAGAAACTAAAGCAAAAATACTTGGTAGGATTTTGTGTTTTTGCAGTGTGGATGTCTCCCATTCAGGCCATTTCTTCTCAGTCTCTTATGATTTGTATTGTTGATCCTTCTGACCCTGACTGAGGTAGTCAGACCTGCAGTTTTAGATATTGTTCATCTGCCTGGATCAGACTCTTAGAATGGTTTTGGTAGGAAGGATCGCCGCTGGTTCATGGTTTCTTCACTTGTGAGCAAAGTTGACTCCCTAAATCCTTAGATTTAGGGAGTCAACTTTTAAACCATTGTTTCTCACCTTTTTTAATTTTATTTTCCCTTATTTGGGATCTGGGGAGAATCGTTTTATGACATGAGACCAAGTCGGAAATATTGCTTAGTGTAGAGCAAGAAAATGAAATGGCTTTCATGGCTTATTCCCGTTAGAGAGGATTATTTATTGTCCCGCCATGCAGCTTGTGCATATTGGAGTCCATTCCAGCTTTACTGTCCTTTACTCAAGCCATAATTAAATGAAGTGAAGAATATAAGGGACCAAATATCCCCGGTAGATTATAGAAACCACCTCTTGTATTTCCCTTTACCTCTGGTTTGGTTCCAGGTAATAAGATTTCTCTTGGTTAGAAGGACCTTAAGGAACCGTCTCCATGGAGACGAGATTGCTGCTGCTTTAGCGTGTTTCAGGATTAGCAGCTAAGAGGAAACACTTGTGTGGCATCCAGGTGAAAAGTTAAAATTGCTCTGAGACAACAAAATGCAAAAACACAAATTCTTCCCAAGTAGTTTTGGTCTAGTTCTAGTGGAAATATCCTACCATACTTTAAATAAGATAAAACTAGCTTATATTAGATTTTCAGCAAGAAATATGAGCTTGTTTTAAGGCACTGATCTGTTAAAATTGATTTAAAAATACGACTTCCACTGGGAGAATATTTCACTTATAACTAGATATTTTTCCAAAGTTTCTTTTCACTAATAATAAGGAGTATTTTACTTAAAACGTCGAGTAAAAAGTCATTTATAAGCTGGTTTTGTCTCATTTCAAGTGCACTACGATATTTGCACTATAAACTAGAGCAGGAATTCTTGGTAGGGTTTCTTGTTTTTGCAGTGCAAGCAGAAACAGTTGGTTTTCCAGGTCATGATGCGTTTTGCCTCCAGCCTGCTGCAGCTTCGACCTGAACCTGTGATGAACCTTCAGCTGGAGAAAACAAGCCAAACATTTTATCTCTGAAAACTAGAAACACTCCAGGAAGCTGCTGGGAGCTTTCAAAGGAAAGAAAATCTCTGAGTAATTTATGAAGTTGACAAATGGACTCTGTGATTGTCATCCGTTTTCATAGATCTGCAAACCCAGAGATATTTCTTTCAGGTTAGATATTGCATATATGTTCAATTAAATGGTGGTAAATTTCATTTTATATTAACAACAGTCAGATTGTTTTGTTCTAAATGTTAGTTTTGTTCATTTTAATTAGTTTATTTATTTTTTTACAAGCATATTCAACACTCATAATTCAAATACCAAAATATGTATTTAGTTATCTGAATAGGAGGAATTCACATATTCTTTTCTATTACGTGTCTTACTTTATTTCTCTACTTAAATAAATAAATAAATGCTAAAAATACAAAAAATAGATTTATATGAACATACTGAGAGTTTTAATAATATTGAAGATGACATTTTATTCTACTTGTATAAAGTATTTCATATTAAAGTACAAATTATTTCATTTAAATAGCAAAAAGATGTATTTTAATCTTGTAATATTTTATTTCATTAAATATATATTTTTTTATCCTTTTAAAAATGTTTTGTTGAAATAAAAGATGAAAAACTAAATGCCAAATAAAAAAATAAACATAAATATATATTTTTTTTTTTTCTATTTGTCCAATGGTTTAGTTTTACCTGAATTTTCTGTCTCACATTCAACAAACCTGTTTTTTTCTGACCAAAACTAAAGTTTTGTGATTGTTTGAAACAAACTACATGCAATGATCTCTACAGTCAGGTCTATTTTTCACTACGTGTCTTGGCTTAGAGTTTCATTCACTGCAACATTAAATCCTTTCTTCTTTGAAATCAATGTGACGCTTCATTTCCAACCTGCAATCTAACAGAAGGAGGATTGTTTTGCTCTTATTGGGTTTGATTCTCATGCCAGGCTTTATTAAGTATGCCACCAACACTCCAGATGTGCAGGTGATTTGTGATAAACAACAGACATGCATTTAAATCAACTTTTTTCCAATGTTCCCAACACTTCCTCTTCTATTTCCCTTTCCTGTTCCCAGAGTGTGACTGGAGCTGCAACGCCTGTAAAGGCCCTCTGCGAACCGACTGCCTGCAGTGCATGGAGGGATACGTGCTGCAGGACGGCGTGTGCTCCCAGGGCTGCTCCGTCGGATCTTATCAGGATGGAGACAGATGCTTCAGTCAGTCCCACAGAAAGCAGATAAGCTCCTCTGCCCTCATGTGCAGCTGATGCAACCGCCTCTGGTTTCGTCATGTTATCACCTGAGGTTGATCTTCTGTAAAGTTTTTATAATCTGGCGATGATTAAAGCAGTAAATCAGCAGCAGTGCAGAAAAAAGGAGGAGCCTGAACTACAAATGGAAATTATATTGAATATTTTGGGATTATATTCCTTTTAATCTCTAACACCTGTAAAGGCTCAAGCTGCCCCATTTAAATCTGGAGAGTTGTTTTCTCTCCAGATTTTAATTCTGTTTCTTATTTAAATTTTAAATTGTGTTTTTTTTCTAGATTAGTGTAATATTTATAAACTTTTGCTCACATTTGTACAGGAAACGCATGTAATGGCCGCTGGAAGTGTTTTGTTGTTGACTTATCATTCAGAAACCACTTGCAGCTTTTTTTGCTGGTTGTACATGAGGCTCCACTTCTGCTTTTCAAACATGTATGGTTGTTTAATTGCACATCTGTTTTCAGCCATTGTGATGTGGGAGTGTAAACATTGAGGCCAGTAGCAGTTTATCTGGATTTAAAGTGACAGAGACCCTAAAGCAACTCACTCAAAACTGAGAAGTCTGAAATATCCTTATCTAAGAATAATTTTGTGCAAAAAATTTAACAAACATGTTTTGTATAGCCCATAGACCTATTCTAACCAAGGAGTCGTAATAGCTCACCTTTAAAACAAGTTAGGCTTAGATTTATACAACGAGTGAATCCCAAAATGTCAAATTCAAGATTCATGGCCTTTATGACTTAGCAACTTATTACTACAACCATAATCTAAGAAATTTCATAGTGGTTTGTGTGAGAACAGATCTACTTTAACCAGTAGATAATCTATTGAATCTATTGAGGTTTTGGTTATACAATGATGTCTATTCAACATCCTTGAGAAAGAGCAACAACCATTCGGTGTATTCATGTTTTATACAATAGGTGAATCCATAGTTATGCTACCAAGGGAGAAACTGAAGTTTGTGAATATTTACTCTAAGCATGGCTGAAATGCAGCTTCTTCGCACTGGATGACAAACAAGTTTTTCTTATAGTGAAGGAATCCTGACCAGTGATGTTCATTGACGAGTCTGTGACACTTTGATGGGGAAAATCATTACAGTGTGAAAATGTCTGAGAGAGTGTTTATTTAAAGGTTTGCATCAGAAAGCTGCTCTCCTCTCCGCGCTCTGTTTTGCTGCATGTTTTTCACATGGAGTGTTTATGTAGATTTGTGCAGTTTGAGATTTTTGGGAATATCCAGTGACATGTTTTTCTCTTTTCGTGCGTCTGTCTGTTTCAGGTTGTGACGATCACTGTGTGAAGTGCAACAGTCCTGGAAAATGTCTGGAATGCCAGCCTCCCTACGCCACTCTGCAGGGACAGTGTGTCCTTCAGTGTGGCAGAAATTATTACCTGGATTCCTCATCACAATCATCACAAGTCTGCAAGTGTAAGAATCATCACTTTAAAATGTTTTTGAAATGTAATACAGCTTTATTTTATGGTTTTAGTTAATTGCTTTAGTTTAGTGAATTAGTTATTTTTATATAGTTAAATAATTTATTTTTTGTAACACAAATAAATACCTATGTATGGAATATTATTTTTTAAACATAAAAATATTTTTAATTTAAATATTATTTCCAATAATATTTATGTATATGTACATATATACAAAATAAATATAAAAAAAATATTTTTTTTAGTTTTAAAATGTTCTTAATATAGTGTTATTTTATTTATAAAATGTAATTATTTTATATAATTATTATATATACATGTAGACATACATAGATGCATATATATATATATATATATATATATATATATATATATATATTTAGCCTTATTTTTGCTATGAATGTTCTGCAAAGAAAAAAAAGTAAATTATAAAATAAAATGCCTGTTTCTTCAGCTTGCTCCTCGGACTGCGTCCAGTGCGACGGTGTTGGACGCTGCTTAGTGTGTCGTAACCAGACGTTCCTGATGGAAGGATACTGCACCCCCGACTGTGGACATGGATATTATGCCGATCAAAAGACGAGAACCTGCCACGGTAATAACATTATGCCACTGTAAAAACCTGCCCTGCTGGTTACAGGAGATTTTTCTAACTCACATGAGAATCTGAATTGAGATGTGGGGTCATAGAGTTAGCACCATAGCTGAAACAAAATACCAAAAGTCAATTATTTATTTTTTAAAAGGGTCACGTTATGTAAAGTCCATATTTTGCACTTTTTTTGTACTTATATTTGGGTTTTTATTACTTTTAAAAAGAGCTGGAATGTTTGAGCCAGTTTTTTGGCAATAAATTCACGTTCTTTTGGTGTCTGGAAAACAAGCTGTTTCAGAAACCTTCAGAATGTAAAGTAGCAAATCAGAACGCACTGCGCCGTTACCTAGCAACCTCAGTGGAATCCAGCCAGTTACCTAGCAACGTCAGTGGTGCTCTGCAAAAGACAACTGTTGTACTGTTGACTAACTGTTCAGAAATCACTTTTTACTTTCAAAGATGTATGGATTTATGATTGCTCTCATGAAGCCATGTTGG
Source organism: Poeciliopsis gracilis (assembly GCA_911649635.1). NCBI lineage: Eukaryota > Metazoa > Chordata > Actinopteri > Cyprinodontiformes > Poeciliidae > Poeciliopsis > Poeciliopsis gracilis. The sequence goes on from CAJVRI010000715.1 coordinate 3,439,083, forward strand.
GCTGCAGGCGTACATGTTGGAGTCGAGGGGCGTGGCCAGGCGTATTTGGATTTAAAGTGGCAGAGGCCCTAAACCTGGGGCCTAAACCTGGGGCCTCTGCTCATTCTATTGATATATATCAATCAGACTAAAATCTCATTATCTAAAAATAATCTTGGGCAAAAAAAAAATAGACTAGACGTGTTTTGTATATCTCAAAGACCCCTAATTGGTCACTTTTAATTAAAAAATTGATGATTTAAAAAATCTGTAGAAAATCCCAGGCTGCTTGTGAACACACACAGATTTTGGCCTTTATTTATTTATTTATTTATTTATTTATGTTCATCTGGATGTACTGTATAAGGTTGTACTGGTGCCACTCTTAAATATGCAGTTTTCTGTACTAATGGGGATAATGAAATAGGCATTTATTTACATTTTGTAAACTTCAATCAGTTTTTATTATGGCTCTTTTCATATGTCTGTGAGTGATTAAAAACATTTAGCAGCTCGACCCAGGCCTCATGCTAAGCATCGGCTGGTAAACTTGTCTGCAGACTGAAGACAGCTGGAAAACCTCAAGTAAAAATAAACAAAAATCTGCATGAATATACATATATAAAGTTACAGCTGTGATCTCCTGCCCCAATTAGCTTGTTTTCCACTGTTTAAGTCGAAGTTGTGAATGAATCTTTACAGAGAAATACTCTTTTGGTCAAATAAATAAAATAAGCCACAAATACATTTTATAGTATTTTTTTTTTCTTCTCAAGGTTTCATATTAAATAAATATTGAAATTCAGTGCCTTACATAACTTCAGTGCATGTGTGCAGTTATATCAAGCAAATAAAACTGAGATGGGCTCATAAATGATGCAGATGACCTAGGGACGTCACTGGAAAACCACATGGCTTGTTGCTAGGCAACAAGAAAGTTATCCTAAGCTTCCCAGGGTTATAAATCCCACAGCGTCATTCTGTTTGATTTAATCCAGAGAGGGCCCGCTTTTAAAGTTAACGTCCACATATAGCACCATGTTTGGATTTGTGATTTTCTCATGACTAAATAATAAGCTGAAATGATCTTGCTGGGGTTTTTTTTGTTTCTCTTTAGATCTAAGACTAAGAAGTGATCAGATACAGTTTGATGTCAAGGATAACAGACTAATTTATAACCTGGGAGATATAAAATGGAGAGAAACTGAGGCTTTGCGTTGGTAGTATTATAAAAAACTAAATATATTCTGTTTTAAAAATAAAGATGAAAGCATCTCTTAAAAATAAAGATGAAAGCATCTTTATTGAGATAAAGAATCTTTATATTTATAAAGAAAGCATATGTTTTTAAAAGAAAATGCTACTGCATCTTTTAAAACCAAATAAAGTTGCAGCTTCAAAATCTACAGGAACCTGAAAACTTGTAGTAAACCAAAATATTAGATCTTAGTGTTTTTGGCCATTTGAATGCAAAATATATTCAAAACAAGCTGAAAAATGACAAAGCAGTAGATCAGAATAAAAGTAAAAGTAAAGTTAACAGCTAATTAAGACGCTACAAGCTGCTGAAACTACAGCTAGTCTGATCAGACATTAAGTTCACATTTAAAAACACATTATTCATCCCAAAGGGAAATTAAATGTGGTTAAAACTCACCAGAGTCGATGTGAATGGTGGTTATTTGGACAGGAAGAATCTCCGGTAGCAGTCAGTCTTTTGATCATAATTCAGATATTTTTTGAGATACTACCTCTACTAATAAGCAGTGTTGTATAGTAACGAAGTAAAAATACTTCACTACTTTACTTAAGTATATTTTGGAGTACTTCATACTTTCCTGGAGTAAGAAAAATTTTTGATAACTTTCACTTTTACTTCACTACATTTCCGAACTTAATTGCATACTTTTACTCCGATACATTTTCAATGTGTGGTTTAGTTACTCGTTACTGTGACGGAGGAGCGTCACGAGTTACGACCTAATTAAAGAGTCGCGTTAACACACACACACACACACACAAACATACACAATCGCTAACTTACGTTTTGTTGCAGTTTAAACTGGCGCGGTTCATCGTGGGTCACACGCGGTGTTCCCGCTTCAGTTCACATTAATCCTTATCTGTCATTTTCAAACATTTTCCCGGCTTTATTTTCAATTAGCTTTATTGTTTCCGGATCGTGACGCACCGAGAGAGAGTTGCGCGATGTGGTGACGTCATCAGAACGTACTGAGTGTTGGCTGTTTCATGGATTATTGTATTTTTTGGATTACAAGTTTATTTATTTTTTTCTCTTATTAATTATTTAAACCTTGTGGTTTAGGTAAAGCTCCTAATTTTCTTAACTAAGTGATGCCTGCAGGTTTATCTATTAGCATGTTTAATTTTGCCTGCACTTGGTTGTGTACATTATTTTAAGTATATTTAACAAGTTTACCAAAATATAAAAAACGTCATTCAAACTGCATTTGCCTTATTTTACTTTTTACTTGTACTTTTCATTACATTACTTGAGTACATCCATTTTTACAGTACTTTCTATATTTAAGTACAAGACATTTCAGATACTTTAATACTTTAACTCAAGTAACATTTCAGTCAGTGACTTTTACTTTTACCAAAGTCATATTTTGGAGCGGTACCTATACTTTTACTTGACTCCGAGATTTCAATACTTTATACAACACTGCTAATAAGAACAACAAAAGTAGTGATAAATAAATAGCTATCTGCTGTATTCAGGGCCAACCTTTACTTTGTGTTAAACTAAGACCTAATCTGAGCTGTGTTTAAGTCATAATCAAGCTAACGGCTACTGAGAGCTAAGCTAACACTCAAAGCAGCGTTTCACCTATTTATTGACGACCAGGTGTATGGAAGAGCTAAATTTCTTCCACATAAACAGTGTTTAGGATTGTCGGTGCAGTTCAAAAAAAGAAAAAAATTTAAATAATGTATATTTTTAGCACTTTGGCAAGTGCTAAAAGTCAAGCTTAGTTTATCATAGTCAAGCTAGCTACTAATCAAAGTAAACCGTACTACGTCTTTTGACATTTTATGGTGGTTAGCAACTAGCGTATAGCTGCATTGCGCCGCCTTCTGGACTGAGTGAACCTTACAGCTATTTGAACAGCTAATAAAAGTTGATCTTTTCCAATCAATCTAACAACTAATTGCAGTTAAGCTACCTGCTGTTCAGAGTTGGACAACTTACAAAATGGCGGCTAAAATATCCAATAGCCATGTGGGTTTACCATTTTCTATCCAAGTGAAAAACAGGAGTTCAGTGAACGCTGATATTCTACTACTCGCATAATTTCACAGAAAAAGAGACGATGAAGCCCTTCAGGCTTTGGCTAAAACTTTCTCGTTTTATGGCTACAAAAACACAACAAATCTTTTTTCCATTAAGTTCAGCTCAAACACAGACATAGTTTGTCTTATTATATTGCAGTTAGATCACCTCAATTGTTTCACATTTATTCTGAATGTCTTTATATTTCAGAACGGATGACAGTTTGCAAAACTTTACTATGACAGCAGCACAATTACTGACTCACAAATCTATTAAGATAAATAACTAGTATTAACTGTGTGACGTATAGATTTAATTTGTCTTTGTGAATCACAAAGATTAAAGCTTTGACTTGCACTTGTCTTTTTCATTTATCTTTAGAAGCTGTGAACCTATAAGTGACAATGCCGCAGGCCTCTGGCGGGGAAGGCGGCAGTTGTGAAACGATTTATAAAAAAAATGTGTTAAAGTTTATTTCTTAGAGAAAAATATATAATTGTGTTCCCTTTGAGATAAATGTCCCTTTCTTCTGAAATAATGAACAGTTTTAGCCTCGAGGCCCGTACTAATTCATGACTCAATCAAAAAGAAAAGGACAGAAAAGCTTAAAAAAATTATTTTCACCACCCAATAAAAAAAATAAATAACACCCCCCTATACTGGTGCTTTAAATTATAAAGTTGTTCCCATTTGTAATAATAATTACATGTCTGAAAGTTTGAGGTTTCAGAGTGACTGTTGGCATCATTAGAGGTGATATAATGAGATTACATGGAAGCATCTGAAAAAAGAGCTGATCTTTAAAAAGTTCACGTGTAAAGTTCAGCCAGCTCCAATTAAAGCCTGTTTCTAAAATGCCACACCAGCACCGAGTTGTTTCACGCCGCTATTTCTCTCAGAAGTGAAGTGCCCCTCCCCCACCCGTTTCCCTTTCACTGCATTTTCTCACCCCTAGCACACACTCACGCCCACAACACTGCCCGGCTGTCATTTTATCCATTAAGCTGTACCATTTGAAAGGTTTAAAAATGTACTAATTACAGTGATTATGAGGTTCAGTTCTTTATTAAAAATAATGGAAATGTGGTTTAGATCGATGCATTCTATAGTTTTTACCCCTAGATATATATATTTACATATTTAACATGAACATTTGAAAGAATCTCATGGATTTTCTACCCTGACTAGTTGGTTTGCAACAATAAAAAAATTTATTATTTATGATAGTAATATACAGATTTAGTAATAGACATTTTGTTGATGTTAAATTTTATGTCAGAGCATGCAGCAACACCGAGGTTTCCTGGGTGTCTTGTAGTTTTTAGCGTCATTAGTGGCAGTTAGAGGTCAATCTTTAGATGCAGTAAAACTGCATCTACCATTATATTTTGACATTCTGCTGTCAAAAGGACACAAGTTTGCCATTGCTGTGTTTCCATTAAATAAGAAATGCAATTGAAATCACATGTGAAGAAGTTTGTTCACATGATAAGTTATTGAAAGTTATGGCGCCAAAGGATGTAAGTATAATATGTTAATAATTCAGCCATCTGGTGTTTTTGGGAAATTGTCTACAGAATTAAGGATTCAACACTTTAAAATGACAAACTTAACTTTTGATGGTACATGGTATATTGGGACTCTTAAAATAAGACCAAACTAACTTACAAGCAACTTTTCAGAAAAATAATGCATTAATTTTAATGAAAAATTACTTTGCTCTACTGGCAAATTATTTCACTTAAATACATAAAAATGTTTTATAATAAGTGTGGAAACAAAGCTGCTGACATCTGTAATGTGGTCATTGATTGCCATCAGCATAGATGATACAAGACATGTTGTAGCACCATATAATCTCAGCGTACTGAATAAAAGTTGTCTCAGGATGGAGCCTTGCAGAACCCCACATGTGATTTTGTGGTTTTTGTTTTTCCCAGTGAACCACCACAGCCCCGTCCTCCACATCAACGGGTCCCTGCTGGTTCCCATCGGAGGCTCCGTCCCTCTGCTGCCTTCGCTGATGGAGGTCAGGGACCCCGACAGTTCTTCTGGGCGGATGATCTTCCAGCTGGTTCAGGAACCGAACAACGGGCGTCTGGTCCTGTTAACAGAGGAGGAAGAAGATGGAGGGAAAACGAGGCGAGAGCTACACAAAGACGACACCTTCACATGGGCAGAGCTGAAACGCGGTCGGGTCCATTTCACACACCTGAAAAACAAAGCCAGGTAACTGGGTCAGATGTTTACAGCTGCAGAATGCAACTTTTAAAAGAATGGTATGAGACAGATAATCTGTGAAAGAATCAAGCTACTCTGCCTAGTTAGTGCTAATAGAAACAACCAATCAGAGCCAGGAGGCGGGTCTTAGCGCTGTCAATCACTGTCAGTGTGCCACTGCTCATCCCTCTGCTACTCACCCTGTTGCTCTCTGCTAGGCTGAGGTTAGCATAGCCTGTCAGAAATGCTCAAGCTAGTTAGCATGGCCAACTGTGATGGTGGACAAACGGTTTTTCTGTATTGCTAAGTTGTTTCTGGACTGGATATTCATCTATTATGTTGTATTTGTTAAAATAAAGCCATGTTTACTGGTTTATCAGATCAGATTAGCTTTATCTGATCTGATCTATTTATATGACAAAAAACAACAACTAAAACATGTCTAGATTTTATCATACTTTTGTCTTGGCGAAAATCTGTCCTCTGCCTACATCTCCCAGAAAGCTGTGTGGTTCCAGATCAGAGTTCGGTGAAAATTCTACATAATGAATATTCTATTTATCTATTGCTATATATTTATTGTATCCGTTTGTTGTCCAGCTATCCTATACTGGATCCTATAAAAGTAAGGAGTAAATAATTTATGTTCTGCTTTTTTCTTTCTTTTTTTGCTGCTTTTGACCCAAATCTGATGACACAGAAAACACATCAGAGTGATTTTTGTTTTTCTTTTTACACTGCAGCTGCTCTGAAATAAGTCTGTTCGGTTCTGTGTTGGACTCCAGTGTCCATTTATCCAGTGACAATAAACCTAATAAACAGTTTAGTCAGTCGTGATGCAGCTGGTGTGGCATAATACACCAGAAAACCAATGAATGAGCAAAATATGATCTGCTGCCCAGTTTAAGGCTTTTAGCTTAATAGAGACATCCGAATGTAAGCCACCCAAATAAGATTAAATCTCCTTATTACTGCCATATTTTTCAAATTATGTGGAGTGCTGGATAACGCCTGCAGACTCAGAGCTGCATTAAAACGAGCTGCATCATCTGCCGATCAGACCTGTGTGCTTTCGTTTGGCTTTTTAGTCTTTTTGAGAAACTCGGTGGTTATTTCAGAAGCATCTATAAACACAGAGCGAAGCCTGTAATAAAAATAGGTTTAGGCTCTCAAATGTTGATTTATTTTCTACTGGCACCCAGAGGCGCTGGATAGGAAAGTCTGGGTTTCCCTACAAACGGATCCCAAATTAATTCAGTTGAATTTTCGCGTTTTGCTCAGTTGCCTAGTTTTGCAGGATCTCAGGGAATTTTCAGGTAGAAACCTTCAACAGAACCAGAGAATATTTCAAACTGTGTTTTAATTAGGGATCAAGAACAGGTTTGTGAACAGTATTTTGCATTAGAAAAAATCCAAGATGGCGTCTTGGTTTTAATTTTGTTTTAATCGAATACAACATGGTGCGTATTTTGAATTGGCCTTATTGTGGATGAGTGAGAATTTGCACTGGGAATCAAAATGTTAGCAGCCAATCAGATGAAAATATCTTGAACAGTTCACAGGAACCTGAATGTATTCAAATAATTATTGTAAAATATTAACGTAATTTAAACCGGTTGTATCACACTCTATCTTCCTGGTGATTTACGTCTATCCTGCTCCAGTCGGCGCTCAGACCGGCTGATCCGGCCCCAGGGAGTTGTTTCTTATAAACCTTTAATGGCGAGGCAGGATGGTGACACATTGCTGATGTGAACTGTGATGGGTTACTGTCCTCGTTTCCTCTCCAGCTCTGAGGTGATTAGGTCTAATCGCTCACACCTTTAGCCTCAGCTGACTCATTTCAAGACACATCCTGGTCTAAAGAGAGGCTCAATCGGAGTAATTTCACTTTTTCAGTCGGTTTGAATCAGCTGCCTTTGTGTTGTTCGTGATGTGTCTTCCTTTGCTCTTTGTGCAGGACTGGTGAGTTCACCTTACGGGCCGCTGACCCCCAGATGTTTTCTCAGCCGGCTGCAGTTCAGGTTCATGCCGTGTCCATGCAGGTAAACACTCACTTTGATTGATCACTCCAGGTCCTGAAAGCAATGGCGCTCAGTTTTTTTTAAATGTATGGTTGTTTGTATGGGACCAGATTTAAACAAGTACAAAAGGTGTTAAAAAATTGGAAAGCCTTTGATTTAGTAATTCCAAAAAATAGGTAACAATCAGTGCTTTTCTTATTGTACTCCTGTTATCCCTCCTTCACCTCCAGTGAGGAGTTGAAGAGTTTCATTCCTCAGTCTGTTGGTTCTGCGCGTTGGAAGCCGCAGCCTCCCACTGAACCTGCTGTCCTGGTGCGGTGTGCAGAGGGTGGCAGGCGTTGTCCATAATAGCCTTGAGTTTCTATAATGTTCTGCTCTCTGCCACGGCTGCCAGAGTCCAGCCTGGTGCCAACCACTGAGCCAGCTCATCTGATTCGCTTCTGCAGCTTGGAAAGGTCTGCCTTAGAGATGCTTTTGTTATAGTTGGTGTTTATAATTCTCACAATAACGAATAATCATCTTGTGATAGTTTCAAATTTAATGTCCAATTAGCAGGTTTTCTGGGAAAAACGCTGAGGAAGTGCAAGGAAAACGATGACACAGCAATTTTATTGCTTGAACAGACTTATTCATATTTAATTTTATTTAGTTTCTTATTTAATGAAATTATTGCAAATGCAAAATTGTAGTTTTTTAAAAAAAATATTAACAGAAATTTTGCACACGTTTCCCATGTTATAGGTGAAATAATCTGCCAGTGGAAATCGTATTTTGACTTCAAAATAAGCTCTTTTGTCTTGCTAAAAAGTTACTTTCAAGTTAGTTTTGTATGAATTTAATATATACATAAGATATTTGCCTAGAAACTGGACAGAAATACTTTAAGATTTTCTTTTTGCAGTGCATAATACACAAGAAATAAACTTAAAGAAGTGAACTAAATACGGCAAGATCATTCTAACAAAAATGGAGAATTCAGAAACGAACAAAACGAATGAAACAAGCAAGGATCATAACAGACACAGTTTTGTTGTATCATGACTGCGATGTCTGCTTCTATTTCAGACATCTGCAGTTTGCAGATGTCTGCTGAAGTAGCCGCACACATCAGACTGTTCTTTGATTTAAAGAGACAGTTTCTCAGATGATGGCTGTGAGAAACCATCATCTGGTTTCTGCTCTGCTGTGCTTCCTTTGATAGAAGTCAGTGGCTCCTTTCAGTGAGAAGAGAAGAGAGTTTTAACCCCCGACACAAAACAGACTACTTGTTTCTGCAGGAGCGCTGCAATCTGAGTCGTGGCTTTTGGAGAAAGAGCTGCAGATGAAAGGTTGGGCACCTCTCCTGTGCAGGATAAAAGGTTTGCCCTCCCACCTGAGTCTGCCTCCTGATTGTTTTCATTTGCCTCAGGTGGGAGATTTCAGCCGTTTCCTTTGGTGTGCAGGCGTGCCTTTGCACGATTTAAAGCCCCACACGCTGCCGCTCCTTGGCAGCACCGGCACGTCTTCGGTTTTATTGTGTGGATCAGAGACGTTTCGCCTCAGTCTAGGTCGGCGCCAGTGACTCGTCATCCACCTCACGAGAGAAAAAAAAAAAAACCTGGAAAAGTTTTGCCTCTTTTTTTAGCCTTCTGAGTATCAGGGCTACTGGACGGTTCCAAAATGTTACATTTACTGCTTAAAAATCTTAGATTCCCTTACATTTCTTATGCTTTCTTAAATTTGTACATTTATTTATGAATTGCTTCCTCCATCAACATTTTTGCATCATTCTTCCATGATTTGTAGCTCTGACTTAGAATTATGTTTCTTTTCACAATATTAGAATCTTGTATTTATTAGTTCATCAAAACTAAAAAGATGCTTGAAGTTCAGGGACATGAATGTGGCTAACTTTTCATTTCTTTACTGAAAATCAAACATGCAGGAATTTTTTTCTTTTTGTCTTTAATATAAATTTTTGAATCGTTTAATATCAGAATTAAAAAGGCGGACATGAACGATAATCAGAAATTGTTACTGGTCATAAAAAGCCTGATCAGTTTCATCAATGATGCAAGGAATCAATAAGTACTATTACTACTAGTACTATTCTTCTTGGTTGTGCAGGAGGCTCCACTTCTGCTTTTCGAAGATGTATGGTTGCGTAATTGTGCATCTGTTTGCTACCATTTTTATGCGTGAAAGTAAACATTGAGTTGAGGGGGCGTGGCCAGCAGCTTCTTTGGATTTAAAGAGACAGAGACCTAAAAACGGCTCAATAGGCAGAACTGAGCAGACTAAAGTCTCATTATCTAAGAATGATTTTGTGCACAAAATGTAATGGACATGTTTTGTATAGACCTATCCTCCCTTGTCCAATGAAGCATAGCACATAATACTAAACCTTTAAGCAAATAAAATCACATATTACACATATGTGAGACAGACTTTCAAATACTTAACTTTCTTTAGTTATTGAGTAAGAAAATTAGCTGTTTTTATGTCAGTCTTAAAGTTAAACCCTTGTGGCTTCACTGCTTCTAAATTTAGCTTGTGTAACTGGTGAAAGAATCTGGGTCTGGGTCACCCTGAATCAAGGCATCTCCAGTTTGTTGGAGGCGTTTCCTTCGGCCGGAGCTCCAGAGTTTTAGCTCTAAAGCCAAAACTCTGGAGTTCATCCAGCAGCCAAGGACCGATTCACATTAGACACACGTTCTGCGTCACGCTGCGGCGCTCGGAGCTCCCGACCCGACAGCTTCAAACCCGCTCGCTTCTCCACCTGCAGCTCTGCACAATCTCCCTGCCCTGCAAGCGAATCTTCAGGTTGTTTTTCTGCTCACAGCATGCGCTTTGATAAGCTTTTTTTTTTTTTTTAATAAAAGAAAAGCATTTAAAACAAATGTACTGAACTTTCCAGAAATACGAGCTAATGCTCACATTTAAATATTTCATGCTTAGAGCAGTTTTATGCAGCAACATATCCCTGGATTCTTAACTGTCAAAACCAAAACAAATGCTAAATGCAGCACTTCTCAAACCTTTTTATACTGAGGACCATTTAAGCGATTTAACAAACACTTAACTTGAAACTTTCCTGCAGTAACACATCTTGATATGCAAGAACTGATTTGAAAATATCAGTGTCTCAAAGGTCATTTATCCTAAATGTCTCTTATTGTTTTCTTTGGTCATCCTAATGCGCTGTTTTGTAAATATGAACATGTCGACTTTGTAAGTTATTTACAGATTCTGACAGTTTGCTGTCTCAAGTTTTTCGATGATGTCAAAAATGCATGGGAAATCAAAAAAAATAAGTTATTCTTTCCTACCATAATTTGTGTAACAATTCTAACAATTAGAAGCACAATAAAAGAAAAAGACTTGAGTTGCTTCACATAAAAAAAATCCTCTGAAATTATCCACCAATTCCTACCATTTGTACAAGATGTTGATGTGCAAGCTGAGCAAAGTCATAACAACAAAGAACCAAACTAATTGAGACTCGTTCACGGCTTAGGTAAGAATCCAATTACTAGTAAACGACGTCAATCTTCTCAGTAGATATGACTTCTTCTGATCATAAAAGTATTGCTGGAGTTGTTTTGTTTTTTTCCACCGGTATCCTCAGTTTTTTTGTTTTGTTTGAGTGTTAGTTAGGTGGAAGGCTAAAATTTGCACATCAGTTGTCGTATTTAAAAAACTGCATTAAAAGAGTCTCATTATAGTTAGAGAAGAAAAGAACCAGATTCTTTTCTCTAATATCAGCCTCCTGCTCCTCTCATCTTCATTCGGTAATTAGAAGCAGGAAGGCGACGACCAACTATGGAGAAGGTTTCTCACAATGGGAGGCCTGTGTGAGGCGTTGGGCGCTGCAGAGTGCAGCTTAACGAAGCGCAGCAGCTTAATGAAGCGCCCTGGTTCACCTCCCTCTTGCCTTCACCATCGCGGCTCCACGCTGCAGCAGGCGGCCGCGCCAGGCTGCAGCGCCAGGCTGCAGTCATGCAGAGGAAAACACAACCGCCGTCAGGTTTTGAGATCTTCCCAGCAGCCTTTCATGAAGATGAGATGTGCTGCAACTCTGAAGTGGTTTCCAAAACTTCAAACAGAATGATGTTTTTTAAAGGGGACCTGTTATGGAAAATTTACTGTTTGGATGTTTTCGTACTATTTGGTTCCTACTTTCTTCTAAAAGCAGATCAAGTGCTTAAAAAAACACAGAGCCTTTTGTTAGTTTGTCTTATTTCAAGGATACCGGAAACCAGACCAAACATTTTGTGTTTTTAAAAGGGCTTCATAAATAAAATTGACATTAATCATCTTTTTTGGAAATACGTTAATGTTTTTTGTGTTTGGAAATTGATCTGTTTCAAAAACCTCTCGAATGATGACACTGCGCCGTTTCTTAGCAACCCCAACCGAGCTACATGTTTGGTCAGCTGGTTAAATTAATTTAAGTAAATAAAAGGTTTCTGGAAAACACAAAAGTTTTGTTGTTGACTTACCATCTGGAAACCTGTTGCTGCATTCTTGTTGGTTGTGCAGGAGGCTCCAGATCTGCTTTTCAAAGATGTACGGTTGTATAATTGAGCATCTGTTTTTATCTACAAGTGTAAAGTTGAGTTAGAAGGCTTTACCAGCAGCAGATTATTTGGATTTAAGAGACAAGACACCCTAAATCAGCTTATTATAAACTGATCAGAATAAAATCTCATTATCTAAAAATGATTTGGTTTCATAAACATGTTTTGTGTGGCTCACGGACCTATTCTAATGAAGCGTAAAACAGAAATCTTACTTCTTTGCCTCATTATTTCTTACTTTCAGGCCCCGAGAGTGGTGACCCTCGCTCCGTTGACCTTAGAGGAGCCCGGCGGCCTGGCCGCCATCACCAAGTCGGTGCTGCATATCAACGACCCCGACAACCCCGCCGACGTCCTGGTCATGGTCCTCGAACCGCCCCGTCACGGCCAGCTGACCCGTCTCCATGGCGACCGTGCCCTGAGCAGATTCAAGCTGGAGGAGCTCTCCAGGGAGCAGATCCAGTACGTCCACGACGGCTCAGCGGCGACGGAGGACGGCGCGGTGCTGCAGGTGAATGACGGCCACAGCTACAGGAACGTCCTGCTCCAGGTCCGGATCGTCCAGAAGGTGAGGAGGACGACGTGACTTCAACAGCTCCGCATTCAACCTTTAATTTTGTTGTTTTTCAACTAACATTTTCTATTTGCAAACATAATCCCATTCGCTGCACTGCAAAAAACCTAAACCTTACCGAGTATTTTTTGTTTTAGTTTCTAGTTCAAATATCTCAGTACACCTGAAATGAAACAAAACTAACTTACAAGTAACTTTTTAGTAAGAAATAGGAGTTTGTTTAACTCAATAATGCCTTAATATTGACTTTTTCCACTGGCAGATTATTTCACTTATAAAAAAAATTGCCAGTGTTACAAACAAAATAATCTACAACTAGAACTTTTTCATCAATATTAAGGAATTATTTACTTAAAACAACATATGCTGCTGAAAAGTTGCTTGTAATTAGTTTTGTCTTATTTCAAATATCCTAAGATATTTGCACTAAACTAAAAACATTTGGTAAGATTCTGTGTTTTTGACCAGGCAAATACTCTAATTATCGATTACAGTTAAAACAAACATTTTAATGTTTAAAAAGTTTTTGAATCACCAGACAAACATTCTTCCTCCCAGAAAAACACTGACATTTCAATGAAATGTAACACATAAAGCAGCTAAAACACTTATTTGAATTCCTCTCTTTGGCTTGTTGGAAATAAATTAAAAAGAAAAGAATTAGAAAGAAGAACAAAAATTCTTGGTAAGATCTACCATAGGGTTTTTAAAAATGCTACAATAATTAAACTTGACAATTACATTTTTTATTTTTTAAATTTACTGTTAAAACTTCTTTTGACCAGATTGAATGGTGATGGTGCATTTGTGTGAGTATGTTGTCTGAAGCACTACAAATTTGACTTTTGAAGGTTGACAGGGATAATCTTTTCACATGTTGCTCTTTTATAATGCAACGCCTTCAAGTAAAATCATTTCAGCACGGAGTGCATTCCTCTAGACGCCTTTAATTGCATCAACTTGAGCAGTCGTCCCTCTGCTTCCAGCTGACATGTCCTCACAAGATGCTCTGCTGACTTTTTCCCTGAAAATAGTTTCCTAGAGGCGCTGACAGATCCCCGTAGCCTCACTGCTAAAACAGAAAAAGCAGGTCGAGTCATTACAATGGCAGCTGTCATCGCTTCTGGTGAGCATTTCATCACAAGGACACAATTATCTTGCAGCCGGCGTCGACCCCGGCGACCAAACAGGAGGAGAGGCTGCAGGTAGAGGGGATGTTTGGAAAGATAAATATCCTTTCGGCTTCCTGGTTGCTAAGCGAACCGAAGACAGGAAGCAAAGCGGCGCTGATTATTTTTTTAAGAACTCAAGATTCCACCAGAACGATGTCACATTTTCACTTTTGGTTCGAGTTACAAGTTCAAATTTTATTGCATAGCACATTTCAGCAGCAAAGCAGTTCAAAGTGCTTGACATAATAAAAACCAACAGGAATGCAGAAAGTGTTTTTTCCAGCAGTCATTGTACAGCGCATGCAGCGGTAAAACCAGCTGACCAAACATGCTGGAGCGTAGTTTGGGTTGCAACGTAACTTACTTTCTGGAGGTTTTTGAATTGGCTCATTTTCAAGATTTTAACTTATTGTCAGAAATATGGTTTCTTTTTAGGTTTTTAGAAACAGGCAAGAACCAAATGGAAGTATGAAAACGTGCAAAATATGTACGGATTTTGCATAATAGGTCATCTTTACATATATTTTCTTTGATTTATTGGTTGATTGCAGCAAGCAATTGTTCCACAGAGTGATGGGTGTGGGTTTCTTAAGCGCTTGGGGTGTTGAAACTTGTTTGGTTTTGTTGTTTTTTTTTTTCCTCCTCTAGAGAAACTTTTCCTCCAGTTTTTCTGCTCACGCAGTCAAAACATTTTGATTTTGGAGGGCAGCTCTGTTTGTCTGACTGTGTGCAGATGGAGCGCTTCAGGCTAAACTCCTCTGCTTCGTCTTCTTCCCCTTCTGTAAATCAATAACATCCCACTCACACACACACTCACACATGGCAGTATTAATTTACTGTAAAATGTCCTGATTCTGCAGTCTGTCATGCCTTCAAGCCAAGCAGGACGGACAGGATGATGGAAAGCTAACGGAACGTCCTCGGTTTGTGTCCGCGGCTTTTGGATAAGATCCCAGAGTGGTCACTGTCGCTGCCGCCTCCTTGTTGCCTCGTTGTTTTGATCCACACAAGTGGATTATCACGGCACAAACTACAGAGCAGAAAGCAAAGACAGAGAGTGAGCAGAGCTCTGCAGCCGTAATGGCTTCAATCACTGGTATATTTGTTTCATTTAAACACAATAATGATCTTAAAGAGGGACCTTCTGTACAAAATTCACATTTTACACTATAATGGTGTTGCTATGGTCCCTTGTACCAAAACTAACCATCATCCAAACTCCTTTCACACGAGTCAGATTAATTACTTCTTCTTTATTTCCATGTAAAATGAACTGAAACTGTTAAAACAAAAACAACTCAGAATGAGCTGAGAATTGCTCACATAAACGTTTTACATTCAGTTGCATACATCAAGACAAACTAACTGAAGAGTAACTTTTCAGCAAGCTATAGAGGCGTATTTAAGTTAATATTTCCTTTATATTGATTTAAAGTGCAATGGCAGATAAATTAACTTAACACATGGAAAGTCTCTTGCTATAAGTGAAATAATCTGCCAGTGAAACAAGGAAATATTCACTTAAAACAGGCTCATATTTCTTGCTAAAAAGTTACTTGTGAGTTAGCAGCATGCTAGCTAGTTAGCTTATCGCAAAGCAAACAATCAAAGCTCTCTGAGCATTCAGATATTTCCAAAACTGACTCAAAGAAAAATTTACTTCTTTTCACATATGTTAAAATAAATGCTCCTTAGAAGCTTTGAAGAAACTCAAACTAGAATTACAAAATGAAGTAAAGCAGTTCCCTAAATGGCCAATAGATGGCAGCAGAGCTCCATGTAAAATGACATTTTCACAGGTCAAATGCCTGAAGGACAGGAAGTGTAACTTTTGGTTTTTTTCATTTGTTTCAAGGAAAACAGCCCATATCAAGGTTGTTTTTCAAACCTTTCAAAGTACTTTTCTAGAACTTTTAAGGTAATTTCTAGAAGTAAAAAGTTTGTTTCCTAACAAGCCACAAGCACAGGGGAGCTCCTGAAAAACCCACCCGCCTGGTTTGTGGCAACATTTTGTGTTTTTTGGTGTCGAAAACCTGCGAAATCGGAAGGCAAGGGCCGTTACCTAGCAACCCAAGCAAAGCCCAGCCTGTTACCTAGCAACCGAAGCTGAGTTCCAGTACGTTTGGTCGGCTGGTTTTACTGCCGTACAATGCTGGAAAAGAGAATGGCTTTGTTGTTGCGCTATCACAGCTCAGAATCTGTTTCCTGTCAGATGTTGTCAGAAATATCAGCGCTCCTCAAGACGCCTCGGCGCGCCTGTCGAGTTAAATGATGTGCCTAAAACGCATGAACTCAGTGCTGTGTGCCGGCTACACATGGCCGACCCACAGCTTGTTTGCTAAACATTCGAGATGTTTACCCGGATCTCGTGGGACTCCTTCATATTCAGAATCTAATTAAAGCCTGCCTGTGCGGACCTGCCAAAATGCCAAGCTGGCTTCTGTGGATTTACGCTCAAAGCATCCAGATGGAGCGGATGTTTTAGATTGCACACAAACAGAAAAGATAAAAACAAGATAAGATAGAATCCCAAATCTCCAGATGAAAGCTGATCCCTCACAATGATCTGCAATAAAACCTTGAGGGTTTCATTTGCAGCAAACTTGAGTCAGTGAGTCTTCAGTTCTTTCTGGTAATGTCGGCTCCAGGTCGTGCAAAAGGCCTCCTGGAAAATCGGATTACGGTTTTGTGGCGCAGGAGGTTAATCAGACCATAAAGACCCCCTGATGGATGGATTTCCTCCTGATGGAGGGACGTCAGCAGAATAGGACCACTGGGTTTTAATTTCTGTCCCAAAGAAAAAAATATTTGAGCCTCAAAAAAAAAAAAAAAAAACCCGGTGGGTTCATCTGTTTCCCTCCAGAAATGGAGGAGAAATAAACGATCAAACAGGAGGAAATACTTGAGCACCGTTGTCAAGGAGATGATGGATGTCCGGTAGGTGAAGATTGACCGGAGCTTTTCGTTATTCTTTTTTGATTTGTAGAAAAGTTGCAGCTCAAGCTGATTTTAGCATCTGCAATCGGAGAGTTTTATTTAGTTTGATCATTTTTAACCTTCCATTCACAATAATAAAAATAGAAAAACACTAAGACAAAACAAAAATAACAAAAAAAAATTATTTCCTGTCAATGACAAGAAATGATCGTTTCCTAGAAGTTCAAATGTACTTTTCTGGAACCGACATAGTATTTTCTAGAAGTTAAAGTATTGTATTTGTTAACAATGTACAGAATACTTTCCTAAGGGTTAAAAGGTTATTCCCAGTAAGGTAAACAGTACTTTCTGGCAGTTAAAAGGTTTCCCAGATGCTCTGAAGTACTTTTTCTAAACGTTAAAAGTTGCTTCTTGAAACTTGAAAGTCCTTCTCCACAAGAGAGAGTATTTTTCTAGAAGTTCAGGAGTTCTGTTATAGAAGGTCTAAGGTACTTTGTCTAGAAAATACTCTGAAAGTTCTAGAATTCTGAAGTATTTTTCCAAAACCTTACAAACATTAAGGTTAACTTTGACTTTTCTAGAACTTAGAGTTGCTTCTTACAAGGTCAAAGGTTTGTATTAACTATTTACAGATAACTTTTCAAAAGAGAAAGGATTGTTTTCCAAAAATTTCACAGTACCTTTGTAGTAAAAGGGTTAAAAGGTTGTTTCCTAGGAACACAAAAGTACATATCTAGAGGTTAAAAAGTTGTGTCCTAGAAGAGTGAAGGTGCTTATTCACAATTTGCTTTTAACGCCAAACTGTGGTGGTGGGAAAGTTTGAAAATTTACCCTGAAAATTCTTCAAAGTGAAAGTACAGTAACTTTGTGTGATTGGGTTTTTTTTCTTCTTCTTACCAAGTTACTAATTACCTAATTATACAATTCCTGAGGCTCTTCCCAAAGTTCAGGCAATATTAACCTTTAAGTCACTCTTCAGTGTCATAAGTTGGCATTTTGTTTGGGTGAAAGGAACCCTGCTAAATGTTTTTATGGGCAGAAAAAAGCCCTCTTTACTTTACCTTGCCTGCACGCTCTCAGTTCCCTCCCTCTCTCGTCGTAGATGCCATTCTCAGTCGTTCCGGATTAAATTGAAACGTGTTGCCAAAGAGAATTTAATCATCATTCTGTGCCTTTCAATTTCTTCTTGAGAAGTCGTGAAATCGTCCTGTTCGCCCGTCCCCCTGTGGGAGCGTGAAACTCTGTCATTACAACAGCACGACCGCCCAGGCGGGCAGCCAGCTGATGTTTTATGGATGACTCTGACTCCATCTCTGCAGAGTCATTTATTTCTGCTTTTGTGGACGGCAGCCAGAAACTCTGCATCGTCTTGGTTTACATTCTGTCTGGAAGCTCTATAAAGGTCTTTTCTTATACATGTTTCATGCATACAGTGGCAGAGGATCAAATGCATTTTTATTTATTTCAGAGTGGTTTTATATATTACGAGAAGCAAAACTTTTAGACATTCCTGAAGTTTCTTCTTGTCAATAGTTTCTCCACACATTTAGTCATTTTAAAAGCAAAACATCCTCTGGATACTTTTTGCGCTAATTGCTGCTTTTCTATTCAGAAACCAGTTGTTGGTTGTGCAGGAGGTGCCACTTCTGCTTTTCAAAGATGCAGGATTGTATAATTGTGTATCTGTTTACAGTAGTTTTGTTGTTGCTTTTTCGAGAGTAGTGGAATATTGACAAAGTTTTTCTCACATTTGTAATGGAGACACAGCCTGTGATGGAGCACAGCTTGTGCTCATTTCCTGTTTTTCACTTTCTCTTTATCCTTTGTGTTCAGGCCATTTTAAATTACATTAGGCAAATTAGCGTTTTTTTTCTCCTCATTTGCATGAGCCTTTCATTAGCTCGCCCACCTGTTTGACGGAGATTAGGCTGTTTATCAACTCGAATCTCACGTGGAAAAAGCTCGTTAGATTTGAGGGTTGTCCAAGCAAAGATGAGAAAATGAATAAATACGGTTGCAGCTACAGGTCAGAACAAGACCAGAGGAAAAATATTAGTTAAAAACCCAACCAGGTCCCTCTGACCCGCTTTATCCTGAGCTCCTGGCTCTAAATGTCCTTGAGAGCTCCTGCTGTTCATCCTGAGAGCGCCATTATCTCCCAGATGACATGTTTCTGTGAGTTAAAAGCCTGCCATGCTGATGTATGTGGTTTCTTTTTCTGTGCTTCTCTGCTTTCTGCCGTGGCCTCTGTGAATCAGTGAGATTCGGATCAGCCCAGCAGCAGGCAGAAGTGCCGCGGATGGCCTGCAGGTTGTTATCTGCAAATTTAGATTCTCATGCATGCCACACACTATCCGTCTGACACGCCGTATTCACATCTTTTTGATGTTTTACCACCTTTTTCAACTCTTACACCAGAGTATTTATGCTTTGCACTGCTGCAGGTATCTGAGCCTTTGTGCTTTTATCTTTAGCTCAAAGTGAAACACAGGGAAAACTCTCTATTAAAATCCTCCCAGGGATTCATTATGGAGGACCGGGACGGCCGTAATTAAGAATAAATACAGAAAAGTATAAATGACTCGATAAAGTTATTACAGAGCCAAAACATGAATAAAAATTAGTATTTTAACGAGAAAAAAAAAAGTGGTATTAATATGTTTAATTTTGGGGGGTAATTTCTAAGATTTTACATTATTCTTAATATTCTCTCCTTTCCTTAAGTAATGCAGCCAGTAAAATTAATGGCGCTTTGCAAATGTGAGCAAATTGTGTTAAGTAACGTTGCATCTTGGTATTTGAGATGCACAAGTTGCATTTCAGATATGCTATACAAAAATATACATGACTTGGTGAATCCACAAATGTACTTTAAAAAGCTTTGCAGAACAAACTGCAGAGAAATTTGGGTTTAGCTTATACCATTTTAATCTTTTTTTCCTTCAACTTCACCATAATCCAAATCTCAATCTGATGTGTTCATGCTGCCTTAAAAGTCTTTAATGCCTCTATATAAAATGAAGACCTTAAAATGTCGTAAATTCGTATTAAAAACAGCAAGTTGGCCTTAACTGCTGGTGTTGATTTTGAGTTGGTAAAACATTTAGATATTTTGAATAAGATACACTAGCATTGTTGTAAACATGACAAACTGAATCGCGTATTTAACAGTAAGTTGGCCTTGCATACATTAATCACAGGTCTTAAATTTTGTCTTGACAGGATTATTTAAACTTAAATATTCTGTTTAATTTCTTTATTTATTGTGGGACTTTTGCATCAGGCTTAAAGTTGACATCTTCATTGCTTTCTGTGACTTGAGGCGCTAACTAGCTGCTAATACAGCCTTGCTAAGTAATCTGTCCAATAAGTGTAAATTTGCCAGTTGGCTGAACAAAGTTCATTCATTTCTGTGGATGTAGATCTTAAATTCCACTCATAGTGGTCTTAAAAAGTCTTACATTTGAATTGAAGTCTTTTGAAACCTTGATTAAGATCACTTAACATCGTTGTAAAGATAACAAAACGTGAACCAACTGTGAATACTTTTGCAGAGCAGTTTTTAAAGACAATCATCAGAAGAAAAACAGCATTTTTCCACAAAAAAAAAGATAAAATCAGGCAGAGCAGATGGCAGCCATGACCGATGTCAGATGGTCGTCGACACATTTTTCTATTTCCGTTTGTGTGCGGTGGCTGTAGCGATGAACAAATGATTTAAGATGACTAAATAATCTGGTTGAAAACGTTTTGTATCAAGTTACCCAAAACCTGAAGGAGGTATAAAGAAAAACTAAGTTGGAGTTTAGTGCATCCCCAGGGTTTGTTTTAAAAAGCAGTGCTGATTTTCCTAAACTTTTCAGTGATTTTTAGTGCTTTTACGCCTGGAAAAATATAGTGTCTTTGTGAAAGTTTCTTGTGCTGTGTTGCAGGTCTCACTCTCTGACACAGGATTTCTATATCAGCTATTTTTATTTAGACAGCAGGGTGACACAGCGAGGTAAAAGGTCTCCATTCAAACCTTCATGACAGAATATCTCTGAATTTTCTTTCTTTAACTTGAATAGCCTTGAGCGACAATGAATCATCAGCAGTCTCTAGGCTCGCTCTACATCCAGCCCTGCTCTTTGTTTGCAGGCAGTAGGATCGATACGGCATTACAAAAATAACCCTGATTGTAAAGTTTTCAGTTCACAGATCAGAAACTGAACTTGCTGATATTTCTTATTTCTGCTCCATAGAGCTGATGACAGATGGAAAACTCCTGGGGCTTAAAACAAGTGAAAGCACATGTAAAAAAAAAAAAATAGCAGGAAATAATATGAAAATATCACTTTCTCTGTGGATTAAAAACAGGCTGCATGTGTAATTTCAGCTAATAACAGAAATGTCATCCTGTTGCTCCAGTGGCAGAAAGGAGAAAAGCCGGGATCCTCCATCTGACTCGGGTGCGTTTGTTTTTGCAGCCTCAGGATTCTCCTCATCTGGTGTCTCTGCCGATGACCTGGGTGAAGGAGGGCGGCTCGGTGCGGCTCGATAAGAAGTACCTGCAGACGGACGTTAAAGGAGTCGGCTCCGACGACATCGTCTACACCATCCTGGCCTCAGAGGGGCAACCCAAATACGGTGAGAGCTCGGCCCAGAGTCACGTTTCCTTTAGGGATGAGAAGATTCATCGTGATTAATACATTTTTTAAATAATCATCAGCTAAAATTTTTTTAAAAAGGAAATTTTCTAAGCTGTGCATCTGTCCTCTAATTTAGTATTTGATTAATTAATGATATCTTTAGTTATATCATGATTATAGTTAACATGTTCGACCACAAAGTCCTTAAATATCATAGTTTTAGCTTGTTTAAAATTTATTTGAAAAAGTGAGCACCTTTCGCTGACCAATTATTAATCGGTTATTTCATAGGATAACAAACAGATCAGCCCTACACTCTGTTGAATGAACATCTTTTCACATTTTGATTTTACATTTATTTTTTAGCTGCAGATTCATCTTTTTCAACAAATAAACGCCAAAATTAGCCATTTTATTGTATTTTAAGCAATAAAATATGTAGAAAGGAATGCGTCTATTTGCATCTTTTAATGCATTTATTATCAAACTTGCTTAGTCTCTTAAAACCAACTCCACTGTCGTATATTTAGGACTTTTTTCATGCCCTTGTTTTATTCTCCTTATGTTTCTTGACTGATTTATTGCACAAATGAGAGGAGAAACGTTTCATCACCTTCATCCTCTGTCCAGGGGAGGTGGTGCTTGTGTCCATGCCAGCTGACAGCCCACCAGAAGGCTGGCATCCCTCCCTAATGGACGACCAGCGCTTCACGCCGACGGCGTCTTTCACCCAGCAGGACGTGAACGACGGCACCGTCTGGTACCGCCACTTCGGCTCCAGCTACGACAGCGACTCCTTCCAGTTCCAGGTCAGGGCTCAACGCTCACAGTGGGTTTAATGTTGCACTAAATGATGGATCTGTCGTCAATTTTTGATGTCACAAAAGTCTAAATTTTGGGACTTTTGAAACTGCAAGGTTTTCTAAAAACTATATGAGATTCAGCTCAAAATTTTTGAGTGTTTTTCTGGAAAAGTTTTGACTTTTTGCAAAAGTGAAAACTTTACAAAAAAAACTGGACAGAAAATATAAACATTTTCCATTTAAGATAAAACAAAAACTGTAAATATGTTCAACTAAATAACATAAAAAATACTTTTTACCAAACAAGTTTGGTGGAACATTTTGTTTAAAATAGACTGAAATCTGTCAAATTTTGTATCCAGTTAATTAATTGGCATAATTGATTCATTGGAGTTGGTCCAATTAATCAGTTAATTAAAATAGTTTTTACCTAAGGTCAAAGGTTACATTCTGAATTTATTGATTAAGACATTTATAATTTTGTGTCCTAAAACTCAACACCTAAACATTTCTGCCACAACCTTTTCTTTCCATATCTACATCTATTTTCAGCTTTGCTTACTTCTCTATGCAGACCATGAGCCAAAAATCCTTTTTAGGTTTGCGAGATGAAAATTAAAAATTTAACTTTGGAGGAAACAAAGAGGAAACAGTGACAAAGACTCCTGCTGTTGTTTTCTTGGGCTTTCTGCTCTTTGTAGTGTTTTTCTGAAGCTCAAACCAAGTTCACCTCCAGCGTCTCTCTCCTGGAGACTCTGACCTTTCTAACATCTCTCTTTTACTTCTCCGTTTCACAATCGATCTTTTTTCACCTTCACCTCCCTCCTCCGTTTTTGTTCTTTTTCTTAAGACTTTCTCAAACTGTGTTGTTCAAAGAAGCTTAAAAAGCTTTTCTTTTCTGTCACATCTCTGCGTCTGTATTTTAGCATAACTAACTTTTGTGTTCAGTCATGTCAGGCGTTTGATTATCTGGTGTATTAATCCTGCTAAAAACTTAAAAGTTTCTTTCAGTTTGGAGAATTAACCACCTCAAAGTTAGTTTAAATCTGCCAAATTTATCCTTCTTATCTTCATTCTGGTTTGCTGAAGATTTTCACTTCTTTAATCCAAGTTTCAGAACCGAAGCTGATCATCCTACAGAGACTTTAGGATGCAGCCAGACTATTTGCAAATTGGCTCAAAATCCTATAAAGTCCCAGTAATGGAGTATTAATCAGTGTTTTCCACCTTCAGTAGCAAAACAGAAGAGGCAGCCAAACCATCTAATTATCCTTGAACGCATCGCTGCTTGAAGCAAAAACTTTTTAAGAGAAAAGAAAATGTCCCAGAAACGTTTTGCTTTGTAAAGTTTCATAGAAACTTGTCAAAGTGTTGACAAAGTCTATAAAGTTTACTGAGTTACTTTCACTATTAAAAATAGCCCTGACTTTTACTCTTGTTTTTCTTTGGATTGATTTAATCAAATGTTTTATTTACCATCAATCATTCAGGGGTTTTTTCAAATCAGATTTTCTTTGTACAGCACATTTCAGCAGCAAGGCATTTCAAAGTGCTTTACCTCATAAAGACAGAAACACAAAGTCATGCAACATAGAATCAACAATCAAAACATGACATTAAGTCGAGATCCATCATTAAATTAATTGATTACATTTCTAATACAACTCTAAACAGGTGGGATTTTAGTCGAGATTTAAAGGAAGTCAGTGTTTCAGCTGTTTTACAGTTTTCTGTAAGTTTGTTCCAGATTTTTGGTGCATAGATGCTGAAAGCTGCTTCCCCTAGTTTGGTTCTGGTTCTGGGGATGCAGAGCAGAACCAGAACCCGAGGGGTCTGGAAGGTCGGTACAACAACAGCAGATGTTTAATGTACTGTAATCTCCACTTTCCTTCCAGTTTTATTAAAATGTTGGACAGTTCTTGACCCAATCTTTGTAGTTTCTGTTCTTAAGGAAGTCATGAAGGAAAAAAAGTTGGTCCAATGTGGAAAAGTAATCACCCCCCTCAAGTAATCATTAATTAAAAGGATTATATCATGCAAAATTAACCTTTTGCGTGTTTTTCTAATTACATTTGGGTCTCTACTGCTTCTAAAAGCAACCCAGTAAACACAAAAGAAACACCCAAACTTTTATTTGTTGAGGTTTAGTTAGTTTTACCGCTGCAGGTGCTGTACAATGACGTCAACTTACCATCCAGAAATCACCTGCTTCATTCTTTCTGATTGTGCAGGAGGCTCCACTTCTTCTTTTCAAAGACATAGAGTTGTATAACTGCACATTGGTTTACAGCCATTTTCACCCGTGAGTGTAAACGTTGAGTTGGGGGCCGTGGCCAACTGCAGCTTGTGTGGATTTAAGCCCTTAAACTGCTCATTCTGAAAGGCAGAACTGAGCAGACTGAAAAATAGTCAGTCGAGAATTATTTTGTACAAAAAAAAATCTATAAACTTGCTTTGTACAGCCCAGAGACCTAACCGAACTTGTTTAAAAGGAAGCATAATAATGCGTGGTGCATTAAATTCATGAACTTTCTCACAATGTAAAGTAAGATAAAAGATATCAAAAATGATATTTCAGTTGAACACAAAGGCTGATCTTTATTAGCACAAATATGAACAGGTTACAGACGTTTGTTGTAGAAACCGCCAGAACTTTCTGACCACTTCCTGTTTTCCCTTTTAAGTGTTCCAGAGAAAAGTTCTGGGTTTATGTATAGAGCGAAAAAGCAACCACACAAAAAGGCAGAGACTTTCAGAAACTTTTAAACGGTACCGTATAGAAGCAGCAGAGCATTTATGTTGAATCGAATCTGCTGTATAATCGGTAATTTACCGCAGCAACGCCGCTGTCAATAAATCCCGCTGACTCGACTCCGACTCTCATGACAGCACATTACTCGTGATTGGTGGCACTGATTTCATCTCTACAAGTTCTGAAACTATATTTTCATCCAAAACGATGCGACACAAAGCGTGGATTCAGGCAGAACTGCTGTAGGATCGACTTCAGGGTCACATTTGCAAAAAAAATAGGTCAAAAATGAAGCTTTTCTCTTAAGTCATGTTTTTTTTTTATCAACCCTTCAGTTTTCATAATCTCTCGCAGTCTAATTGAAAATGTTGGAAACATGAAGCTAAGAGGTCAGAGAGAGCTGGTCGTGTTCAGCATTAGTGGCTATTAGCGCTCGGAGATAACATGTTGAGAAGAAAAGCAGCTGCCCTGTTGGACCTGAGGGATGCGAGCGGTTACTCCGGTTCCCGCCCTCCGCTTTCAACCTTTACAGAGCTTCACAGAGCTTCCTCTCATCTGCTGGGATAAAAGCAGACTCTTTCCTTTTTTTACTCTTTTTGAAGGATCGTAAAAGTTTAATGGCAGTGGTTGTTGACAGAAGATTTGAACTCTTACAATCAGACCTCTTTCCAGGCAATCGTCACACCTATGAAAATGTATCAATTTTCTAGTTTATTGCTGTGAAGGTCAGACTGGTCAGACTGGTCAGACTGGTTGGTTTTTAGGTTTTATTTCCACAATAACAGAGAAAACAATTTGAGTGGAAAATATTTTGGACGAATCCAGTTTAAAAGCAGACTCTTTGTTTCCCCACATCTTTCTGCTTTAGGACTGAAACGATCAATCAGATTAATTGTGATTAATCGATTATTGAGATGATCATCAAATAATTTAGTATGCAGACTCGTAAAAACTTATTATTTTTCTATACTGTAGATCTATCAACTGTAGGGATGAAACGATTAATCAGGATTAATCAATTATTGAAACAAGTGTAAACTAATTTAATTATTAATTAAGCATCAAATTTTTTTTTTTTTCTGATTTTGGACTTTGGAAAACCCAGTGGACCAGAACCAAATGGCCCCCAAATCATGAGTGACTGTAAAAACGTCGTCACACTGGACTTCAAGCAATGTGGTTCTCCAGAGTCTTTATTTCCAAATAAATTGTAAAATTCCTAAGAAAATAAGACTTTGGACGTTGGAGAACATTCTCAGTGGAGACGGAGGATGAGTGTAATGAATCTACATAACAGGAGTGTCAGTTTTTAATTAAATCCCTAAAATAAATTAACTTTTTGATGATGTTTTAATTTACTGAGCTGTGGCCGGATGTTCAGTGTCTAATTATGAAATGGTTTGTGTGTGTGTGTGTGTGTGTGTGTGTGTGTGTGTGTGTGTGTGTGTGTGTGTGTGTGTGTGTGTGTGTGTGTGTGTGTGTGTGTGTGTGTGCGTGTGTGTCTCCAGGTTTCCTCGGATGTTTCTCCTCTCATTCAGAGCGATGCCCAGACGTTCACCATCGGCGTTTTACCTCAGACGCCGGGATTCCCACAGCTGGCCCCGGACTGCGACCTGCAGATCACCGTAAGCAAAGCCAAACTCAGGCTCACATGACCTCTGACCCTAAGCTTCACTATCGCCCAACTGGGCAAGAAAAAAATTCAGGCAGGTCGCTAAAATTTAGTCGTTGTTTCACAACATTTTACAAGTTTTTAAAAAGTGTTCAGCTGAAAATTGTTGTAATTGTGCACAAAACTTGTACATTTTCATAAAACAGACTCATTTTATTCATTTATTTTGAAATATTTAGAGTCTGTATTCATTGGTTTACGTAGAGGTATTGAATGTATTATTAATGGATGGATGGATTTGTTCATCCATCCATACAACTTTCCTTTGGCTGGCCTTTTTTACATATTCAGCTCTGGAAAAAAAATCAGATCCCGCTGCATTGAACCCCATGGAAAATCTGGTGGTTTTTACACCAAATATTGATTTCTGAACTATTCCTGAGTTAAAACATTAGCATTGTTGTTTCTAAATGAATGTAAACTTAATTTATGACTTGACTATGTGATTCAGCTTCTAGGGGAGTAAAAAACAGAAAACATGAAGATTTAAAGTTCAAATAACAACAATTATTGTAAATCTGCAGAGTAGTAGGAGAAAGTAGCAGAGTGAAGTGAAATCATGAGTCTATTTTCATGAGTTGCTTGATAAGTTCTTTAAAATTACTTAATTTTGACTTAATTTTGTGCCTTTTATTGCATTTGTGTGTAGCTCTTATTCTGTATTGAACTGGTTTATGTCTGGAATATGATCCCTGTAGTTGAATCGAAGTTTGTCGTGTCGGTTTCAGATGTAGCTGCGGTGTTGTTTTCTTTTCGTTCTTATCTTGGTCTATTAATTTGTGTCTATTTGTGGAGGCTCTGGAGGATCATGTGACAGAAATAACGCCTTCAGCTCTCTCCTTCATCGACTCTGGGACTCCGAGCGAAAAGCTCGTCTATAACGTCACCAAACCTCTCTTACCGGGACAAGGTGAGACACAGGTTTCCATTTCTACTCATAGAAAATCAATATGAAGTATTGATTTTCATTCATTTTAGTAGCTGCATTTTAGTTGTCTTGATTTTAGACTAAGCAGACCGACTTCTACCCCCAAAAAGCAAACAGTTAACCCAAAAAAGTTTAAAACTTTTGTGCATGTTTTATAATAATACCTCCAAACAAGATATTTCTTTATGTTTCAGATCTAAAAATGATTTACCAATTCCCTTTTCTGTAAAAAGATCTTACTATTTTCTATATTTTAAGACATTCTCACATTTTATTGTTGAGCAGATAAAAATAAAACACACAACATTTTAATTTGATTTAATTTCTGTTTTGGGATCAATAAATTATTTTTCAATTTGAGATGTATTTTTGTCAAGTATGGGTGAATTTTCACTTTTTAAGATTTGAAGATTTTCAGAATTCCGCAAACTTCAACAAAAACTTTTTAACAGTTTACTATCTTTTCCTACTTCAACCTAGAAACTTCATTAGATTTTTATACAAGTCACAAGATTTTGAGCTATCTTTAAATGATTTAGCGTTTTGATTTCTCTTACCGTTTTTCTAAAATCATGATTTACTTTTGTGCAAATTTTTGGCCGTTTTCAGTTTTCCGATGTAATAAAATGATCGAATTCTTCAAATGTTATTGTTTGTTTGTTTTTTCACAAACAAAGCGCGACTGTCTGTACATGGTTCACTGTACAGAAATAATTCGTGCATCAAAACGTAGCCACAGGTGTCTGTTTGGAGGAAATATAAGCATCAATCCTGCAGAGTTCATGGATTTCTTTTAAACACTGCCAGAGCACAGGCATGTTTTTGACTTCCCTTTGAGGAGAAGGGTTGTTTTTATAAATTCAACTAATCGCCTTCTTGCACTGAATCAGGATTTTGTTGCATCCGGTTCCTCCAAACTTCTTCTTAAAGTGGATTTGTGTTGCTGCATTTAATGCACCACTCAGACCTGAACACGTTGACTTCAGCGTCTGTCAGTCTGCTGAGTAACCCGAAGCTCGGTCTAATGAAACGGAAAACTGCTTTAAAACGGCGCTCGTTCATCAACTAGTGGGCAGATCAATTAGTCTGAGTCGTTCTGAGGAGAGGGAACATTTTTCAGAGCTAAGACACTAAAACCAGAACACACCCAGCGTTCTTCGCTCCAGTGTTTTTACGTCAGCAGGAGAGATTTTATGGAGAAATCAGTTTGTTGAGGTGTTTCAGCTCCAGATTCAGGATCCAGAAACGCCTGGAATTTAATGAGTTTGGATAAAAATAAAAACATTAAATCTGAAAGATATTTATTCTTTGGCTCCTGTGAAAACATGAAGTACTAATTTATATTAGTCCATCCATCCAACTGTCTGTCCATCCATTTCTGTTTTAACTGGTTTATGTTTAAAGCTGCTCTACATAACAGAAATCCTTCATGTCGGATCTTTTCCTTTGTTTTGTGTTTCACTGGAGTCTCTTTGTTTTGCTCTCCTTTAAAACCTGAGAAATGTAAACTTTTCACCTGAAAGCGAATCAAAATGTGAAAAACTTTTGTCCCAGTCTGTTTGTGAACCTCCTGCCTGTTTGTTTTCTAGGACTCATCGAGCATCGGGACAGGCCGTACAAGGCAGTGCAACATTTCACGCAGGCCGACGTCAACAACGGAAAGATAATCTACAGACCGCCGCCAGCGCCGTCCCACCTGCAGGAGCTCTACCAGTACTCCTTTACTGGTGCGACTTCACCTGCAGCCATTCATTATTTTATGCTTCTGTAAACTCTGGTCTTAAAAAGCAGCCAGGAGTTGAACTTCGTTTTAAAATCAGTCTGAGGGCGGCTTGGAAAGTTCAGAGCATATTTTAAGATACCTTGGTTCTGAAAGAAAATCCATAATCCAACATCAAAGCGGTCCGAGTTAAATGTTTCTTAATCCTGGTTTTTGGAGCAGAACCTCCATCCTCTTTGCCTCCTCGGTTGTTTTAAGCCTTATTGCTATTTGTTGAGGGATTTTTTGTGCATTGCGACAGCGCCTGGATGCACAGTTAGGGTTTTATTTTACTTTCATCGCCTTCCAGTTGTAACTTGTTGCTGTGTTTGAACCCGACAGGCCTGCCGGAGTCTCTGAGCGTTTATTTCACAGGTAAATATTCTGCACCCATCTAAAACCTGAAGGAAAGCGGCACGAAGGAGGCACTTTATCTTCAGTTTATACAAACAAACGCCTTCTCTTTCACCTCCTCCTATTGTTTATTTCCAGTGTTTATTCTCTCTATTTTAACCTTTTTTGTATTGTTGGATTTGGATGTCTGCACTTCTCTTGTTTATTCTGTTCAGGTTTTCCTGATGTGTCTTTATTTTTCCCCTTTTAATCTGATTTTAGTATCTTTCTTATTTATTGTCCGTTCATCCTTGGATGGTTTCCTCCCACAGTTCAACAGCCGTTTTCTCTTTAAATTGCCTGGTTGCAAACTACAGTCTGTAGTTTGATACAATGTTTCACTAACTATTGTTTTTCAGGAACAGATTAAAAGCAGTCTTGTCAAACCTAAAATAGATCTAAAATATACAGCTGGTGCTTATAATGTCTTCTGTTCTGGAAATTCAAAGCAATTATTCCATAAAAAACAATAAAAACAGCTAAAAT
Source organism: Poeciliopsis gracilis (assembly GCA_911649635.1). Classification (NCBI taxonomy): domain Eukaryota; kingdom Metazoa; phylum Chordata; class Actinopteri; order Cyprinodontiformes; family Poeciliidae; genus Poeciliopsis; species Poeciliopsis gracilis. Next base: position 3,469,267 of record CAJVRI010000715.1, read on the forward strand.
TGCATTTGTTGTTACAACTCTTTTTAAAAGGGTTAGTTGGTTCTTTTTGTTTGTTTTTGCAGATCTTTGTTATATTTTGGGTTTTTTGTGCCTCAGTGTCGGACGGCGAACACACCACTCCTGAGCTGGACTTTGTGATCCTGCTGCTGCCGAACCACCAGCAGCCGCCGGTGTTTCAGGTCCTGGACCCGCTGCTGGAGGTCCAACTGGGGGGACAAGCTGCAATCGGTAAGAGACGACGAAAAGCAGCACGATTTCTCTCTGCAGCAGAATCTCTCTGACCGTCTTTTCTCTTGTCTGTTTTTTTTTTTTTTCTGCAGGAGGTCAGCAGCTGGCGGTGAGCGACGCTGACACGGCGCCAGATGACCTGGAGTTCGAGCTGGTCGACGCTCCCATCCATGGAGAGCTGATGAGGAGGGACGACAACATCCGCATGAGTAACGGTAACTAAGACGACCACGAGTTTATTTTTTGACAAAAAATTGTCAATAATTCCTTAATATTGATGAAAAATCCTAGTTTCATTGGCAGATTATTTCACTTATAATGTAGGAAAAATGTCTTCTTATATGAATTAATCTGCCAATGGAACAATTAAGTAATTATTGACTTAAAACAAGCTCCCATATGTTGCTGAATTTTTTTTGTAAGTTAGTTTTGTCTCATTTAAACTAATATACTTTCACTAGAAAATGGACAAAATTACTTTGTGGGATTTTGTGTTTTCGGAGTGTAGAGATCGGTTTCTGTGTCGAAGGAGCTGAAAAACCCCAAATAACCCAATTTTAGTTTTTTGAAAGACTCTCTGCTTGACTTCCTGTCGACGCCCACAGCATCATGGATCCTACGCTGTAGTTAGCCATGGGAATGAGGTGATCTGTCAATTATTCATCCTGGAGTTTTATAGCAAATCTTACTGGAATGTTGTTGTTTTTTTTGTTTTTGTTTTTTTTTGTTGAAAAGGCAAAAATGTATCTCATCTGACAAAAACACTGACGATCAGTTGTCAGGCAGTTACCATGGAAACTTGGTGGCTCCAAGATGCCGTTCCTGTGTGTTTATCTCAGATCCAGTTGCTTTTGCTCTTGTAAATTAAGACAAATTAAATCTAACTGGTTGATGTATATGAGGCATGTTCTCTGGTTTTTCTCTTTTTAAAGAGTTTCTTGCTACAATGGAGCTGAACGTCATGCTACACTTACATAGCCGGGGAAATGGGAAGTTGCAGATTACTAATTAAAGGTTTTTAAACAGATTGAATTGAAAAATACTGAAATTAAATGTATACAGTTATTCCTTTTATTGTGTTAAATATTTGTTACTGTAAGGACTCAACATTGTCCTTATTATGGTTGCAGGATACATCGGCATCAGCTTCGGTATCAGCCGATTTTTATCATTTCGTCAAGATGTCTGTTCTCGTCTTTCTCCCTAGGCGACACTTTCTCCTTCGCCGACGTCACCACAGAGTCCTGCTCTACCGGCACGCCGGCCTCTCCACCCAGGACGACGCCATGTCCTTCTCGGTCAGTGACGGCATCTCCATGGCAACCACGGTGGTGCAGGTGACGGTGCTGGACGGAGCGGGCGACGGGCCGCAGCGGGACCCGGCGGCTACGCTGTCACTGGAAGTGGGCGAGAAAAGCAGCACAGTCATCAGACGCTCACACCTGGCCTACACGGTGAGCGGGAACAGATGCATGCTGGGTAAAAGCGCTTAGAAACGAATCAGACTTGTTCTAATAATAACCGTCTACAAAGCGCTTTCAAAGTGCTGAGGAGAAGGAAAGCAGGTCAGCTGTGCTAGCTTGACTATGACAACCGTAACGTGTAGATGTGCTGTGGAACGAGGTGAGTTTCAGTTCAGTTTAAAAAAAAATTGACCCACACATCAACTCTAACATATAAACAGTAGAGCAGCTAGTCAATTAGCTAGTCAACCACCGCTCTGTTAGCTTAGCTGCTAAGCTAAGCCTTAGCTTATAGCAGCAGTAGCTAATCTATCACGGTGATCACTTAATATTTACAAACTAATAAGCCTAAAAACATAAAACTTTAACAGACTGAATGTTCTGTTCTTTGTTGGGGAAATGTTTGAGTGTTTTTTGGGGGGTTGAATCCTGAAACATAGTGGCGTTGTCAGTTGCTATGGAAACACTGTGTAGCGTAGCCAACATAGAGCAAGAAAAAGGTGATTTTTTTTTTGTTGTTGTTCTTGCTACATTATTTTCTCCCTTTGTTGTTTTGCATTGCACTGAAATAATACTACCTGCATCTCTGGGTTTCATTTTGATTATTCACCTGTTTTACCTCAGCAGGGGATCTAAGACAATCATCTTTTTGCAAATTTTCCAGATAGGAAAGATGACATTTTAAGGGGTCTCTACTTAAAGACAGGAGTTTTTAATGCTGAGCACTTCACTGTTCAGCTCTGTCACATAAAATCCCAACTAAACCCCATTGAGCTGAGAGCCACTGTGTTTTGGTGTTACCAGGACAACACGTCCCTCGACGACCAGATCCACATCCAGCTGGTGTCGGTGCCGATGTACGGCGTCCTGACCAGGACTTCCTCCCAGGAGGAGCCTCAGGAGCTCAGGGAGTATTCCTCCTTCAGCCAGGAGGACGTCAACCTGCACAGGATCAGGTAAGGCAGGGACATTCAGGTGCTGGAGTCACTGATTTATGTAGAGTATTAATGAAAACTGATGAAGTTACTGGTGCCTTTTAATAGTTTAAATCCACTTTTTCTCAAGTGCTCCTCTGAGCTTCAAAGTTAATACTTTTTAAAACGTGGAGTATATCTCATTAGGATTTCAGTGCAACTTCAGAAGTCCATAAAAGCCTATGAAGCAGCGCAACCTGAAGAGTAAGGCTGATTTTTAAGGCTATTAAAAAACCCAAAGCAGCCATTATCAAAAAAACAAGAAGCTCTCCTCCTAAAGTCAAAAGATTTTCCAGGGATAATTATGATCTCTGGTTTCGATGAGGACAGAAGAAGCTCTAATAAAGAAACCTCTTGAAAAGAAGAGATGAGCTGTTTATTCCAGATTGTAGGTGATAAAATGGTGTTAAGGTTTCTTCATGCTGGAGCTGCAGTCATTATTAACTTAAACCAGGAGAGGAAAAAGTAAAACTTTTTGTATTTTTCTTCAATCTAATGTTTCTGAAAGACAAAATGAGACTTGAACTTTTTACTTTCTCAAACTTAGATTTTATAATACATATTTAGAGAAGTAATTAAGCTAAATCTGTATAAATATAAATACATTTTGCATTTAAGATAAAACACCTTTGTAAGTATATTTAGGTTTTAGGCAGATTCACTAAAGGAATGTTATTGCATGGCACTATAAGCAATAAAATGTTTTTCTCTTGCATGTTGGCCAATTCACGACTTTCTAATGAAAACCGACCCGCTGCTCCGTGTGCAGGTACGTCACGTCACTGGAGACCGGAAGCCAGCCGGTGACGGACATCTTCCATTTTGTTGTTCACGACAAAGACAGCAATCGCCTTGACAACCAGATGTGCACAATCACAATCACCGCCACGCCCAGACAGCCGCCGGTGGTCACTGTGCAAGGCGGCATCAAGGTAGGCGCGTTCACTTCCTGTTTTATTCTCTTCCCTTTTCCTTTTTAATTCACTTTAGTTTGTATCTCTAGAATTAAATGTTGAGTAATAAAATCTGCTCACATTTTTAGCAGAACAAGGATCTCAGTTGGTAGTTTTTCAGGATTTCTGAAGGGAAGTAAATCATTTGTTGCTATTGTTTTTATTTTAAAATGTGAGTAATACCAAAGTTATCAGCCTGAGGGAGAGAAAAACACATCTGAGTGAATTCATGAATATTATATTAATCCTCAAAGTGAGGTGATGAAATGAGAAATATTGCTGCAACAATTAACTGAGAAGTAAACTCTCAGTTGGAAAGTAATGAAACGTCTGTTTAGTTTGAAAAGGTGATTCCCAGAGAGCGTTACAGCGAAACTCTGACTGCATTTCCATTACAAATGTGTAAAAATCTGTATCAATATAATGACAATGTTGACAAAAACACAATTTTACAATTGCTGTGTTTTGATTAAATAAGAAATTACTTTAAAATCAGATGTGAATGAGCTTCTTCATGTGATAAATCATTAAAAACCATGTCTATATTGATTTATAATGTGGGAAAAATGTCTTGTTACAAGTGAAATAATTTGCAAATAGTACTAGTACTTTAACATCAATGTCAAGAAATTATTGACTTCAAACAAGCACTTATATTTTGAATTAAAGTGTACTGAGATATATACACAAGGAACTAGACCAAAATTAATTGGTAATATTTAGTGTTTTTGCAGTGCAGTATCACCCAACCCTAAACAAATAAACACTCACAGATCAGTAAATTCTAATTAATATTTAACACTAGAACTAGAATATATTTCAAATATCCAAATTAAATAAACAAAACAACAGAAACAATAAATAAAATTAATTATAAACAAAATAATCCTTCAAAAAAAGGGCTGGTTAAGACTGAAGACTTTTATCATCAAGTTTGTTGGTAAAAAGAGAGAAAGTAAACAGAAATTATTGATATTGTTTTAATTTATCATGTGATTAATTGATGTATTACTTATAGTGACTGAAAATAATCCTAAATAAATGATACTGGAATCATTCACTGAGAAACTTTAGACTCAAGTTGAGGCTTTTATCTCTCAAAGCTTTGCTGTGCTCTTCCTTTCACTCTCTCTGTCTGCGACATTAACTCGACTCTCTGCTGCAGAACCTGGAACATTTCCTTCCGTTCTTATTTACTCTCTGAGTCTAACATGATTTGGCTGTTTGCTGCTTCTGCCTGAATCCGAACTCATTCTTGGTCCTTGTGAGTAGATTCCTGTTTCCTGTGCGTCTTCATTAAAAGCCCTGACCTTTAACTAAGTGTCTGCTGTCTGGAAACTTTATTTGCTTCCTGACTGGAGTTTCTGTTTTGTGATCCTGCGACCTTCTGACTGTCAGCCCGCCTTTGCATCACACCAGGACTGGAGTGTGCAAGCAGTAGCTCTTGCCTTCCTGTTACTTCCAGTTGCATGTTGTCTGACTTTGCTTATCTTTTGCTTTATTCTCTAAAACTTACCACAAACTGTCTTCACTATCGGTTCCATCGTCCAGTCACTATTTTACTGATAAAAACATTCTAAACATTTCAGTAAAATTGTAATTTAAATCACAAATTAAATGATGAATCGACAAGTCAGCAGTAGCTAATGCGCCAACTTGAATTAAATTATATATGACCTTGAAAGAGCAAAACTGTAGAATTTAGTTTTGATATTGTATTTTACATGCTTTATAAATGTGTTTATGTTTATGCCTTGTTCTCCTCTGTCCATGTTTTATTTTCTTCCTCTATGTTTCTGGTTTTAAATAAAGTAATTAGTGGGGGAAAAAGGAGAGGAAGTGGAACTGCTTTGTAAACAAACTTTGCCCACTTCAAAATAAGAGCATGAATATAAATCTCCACTTGAAGAATAACTGAAACAGAATTTTATGCAGCTGAAAGTTTACAAAACAGCCGGATAATTTAGAATTTATTAAAACACATTCATTTAGGAGAAGCAAAATGTTAGCAAAATGCTAAAGCTGATCTGGATTAGCAGAAGTTTTCCCACCATTGCATTTGAAGTGTGTCTGTCAGAATGACTCGTTTCCTGGAATCGGCAGGTCCAGGAAGGCGGCCGGGTTCTGCTGTCGACCAATCACATCACAGTATCGGACGTGGAAACGCCGTCGACCGAGCTGCAGGTTTTTCTCGTCAGCCCTCCCAAATACGGCTTCATCGAAAATACACAAAGAGGCGAGTTCAGTTCACCGGCTGCACAGAGCAACAAATCACCATAATTTCCATGTTTATGTTTGTGTCTCATTCAAACAATCCCGGCTAAATATCCTGGGGGAAAAAGAGCTGTAGACCAAATGTTCTGATGTTTTATCCTCTGTTCAGGAGAAGAGCAGGTAGGAGAGAATTAAAAAGCTGATTTCAGATAAAAACAGACCTGGGAAATGTAGCTCTGTAAGAGAAGGACGGAGGAAATCAAATCAAAACCTCCAGTTCTGAAGCAGAAAGTCCTGAAAATCATTGGATGTATCAGAGCTCAAGATAAAGGGAAAGGGAAGCTTTAACAGAAGCAGCCATGTTAGATTATTGAGCAGCTATTAGCTTTGCACTCTGACCTCTGTGGAGGAGTAGTAGGAAAAAAACGACAGAAAACAGAGGAACAGATATGGAGATTAATTCAAGACCTGCAGGCATCAGCAATAGGTGGGGGAAGGGGCAAAAATATGAAACTGGTGCAGTGAAAGTTAAACAACTCATCCTTCATTTCATTCATTCATTCATTCATTCATTCATTCATAACATGGGAACCATACTTTATCATATCTTTTTCCTCAATATAAACAGATTATTAAATTAAAGTAATTTAATGTTTCTTGCTGAACAGTTACTAGTAAGTTAGTTTTGTCTTTATTTATGTGTATTAAGATGTTTGTTCTTGAAACTAGACCAAAAATACTGGGTAAGATTTAATGTTTTTGCAGTGTTGATGGACCTTATAAGGACTTCCTGTAAACATGGTGACCGTATTGTTGAAGTGATACGCAGTCAGTAATTCTTGTTATTACAGTTCAGCTGTGACAGCTGCGCCTCTGCTTTGTGCCGCTGCAGGTGGCTCAGTGGGCGGCGCGCGCGCCTTGACTCCAGATGTTCCTTTCTCTGTGGAGGATTTGGTTTCTGATCACGTCTTCTACGTCCAGGACAGCCAGCAAAAGGCCAGCCAGGACGTCTTCAGCTTCTACATCAGCGACGGATACAGCCAGACGGAGACGTTCACTGTGGAGATCGACATCCAGGTAAAAACTTCCACAGTGCAACAACTGAGACAAACATACAGGAAAATGTTGCTTTTGGTTGTAAACAACATAAGAATTTTTTATCATTATTATTTTTTGGGAAAAAAATTCTTTCTGTAATCCTCTTGATGCTCCCAAATTATTTAAAAGCAAAAGTAATTAAACCCGTCTTTATCTTTGATTTTCAAGCAGATCAGGATTTTATTTATACAAGATTAAAATTTTCTAAATTTTTTTAAATTCTTCCGTTTGAGTTTCTGCTGCTTCTGAAAACATCCCAGGTGCTTAAAGATCACAACCCAGCTGTTTTTGGCAATTAGTTCATATTTTTTGTTTTTGGAACAAATTTACAGAATTTATCTTCACAAATCAGAAGGCACTGCCCGTTACCTAGCAACGCCGGTGGAGTTCCGCCCGTTGCCTGGTAACCTGCCAATTGAACTAGAAATTTTTTTAAATTAGCATTAAGAAATATTTTGTTTAAAACAAGCTCCTAATTCTTGCTGAAAAATTACTTGCAAGTTAATTTTTGTCTTAGTTCAAGTGTTTGGTCTAGAAACTACATGGAAGTACTTTGTAAAGTTTAATGTTTTGCAGCGTTAGCCGATCTTTTAAGCTTTTTAACTTGTTTTATTAACATCCGGAGGACGACTTTATCATAGATCTTATTGTCGTCTACAAACCTGCACACCTTGAAATGTCGGAAGTTATTGTAATCTATAATGCATCTAATGTAATCTGAGAAACACTTAATCTAAATTAACTATCGCTGCCATCTTCCATAGAAACCTAATCTGTTTCCTAATCAGCCGGTTAATCCTGTTTCTAGACTCCAGTTGAATTGATGAGGCTCTCTGCACTGTGAACGTTTGCAGCAATAAACAGTTTCTGCAAGGGAAAAACAATATTTGAGCATTTGGAAATATTTTAAAGCTTTTTTTTCCATCTTTAGAGCAAAAAATAACCTTTAAAATTCAGTTAAAATCAAACAGAATTAATCAGGGTGAAAAATCTGGTAGATGCGTCATCTAGAGCCTCAAATTTGTTGAATCTGAATTTTGATTAAGATTCATGATTCAGATTCATCTCCGCCTCTCCCTCCTTCCTGCCGGGTTTTATCTCCTCATGTTTTCTCTCCTGCAGAGTAAAATCGACTCTGAGTTGACGGTTTCCGTCAGCAGCGTCCACATTGAGGAAAACTCCGGCGTCGTCGTCACCAACTCGTCTCTCAGCGTTCACGACGGCGACACGCCGGAAAATGAACTCGTCTTCACCGTTGTCAGGATCCCAACCTACGGTGAGCGCAGACATAAACAACACAGATTGTTAATACGCTTCTTCATTTCAACATAGAAAACTGTAAAAGTATAAAAGGATTTAAAATGCTGTGGCAGGTCTTAGAAAATACTTTTATCACGTTTCTAGTGCAAATATCTTAATCGACTTTAAGAAAAGTCAGCATACAAATGGAGTTTGTCCCATTTGAACAACCAGTTCAGCAGTTATGTTGAGGTATTTCTACTGTAAATTATTCTGAATGTGATGGAGAAGGTCGCGCACACAGAGGGATAAACACATTACTCTCACTTCCGACACACAGATCGCCTAAAACAAGACAAACACGGCGACGTCTGCAGCCATTCCTCACACACTCTCAAACCGGCTGACCTCTGTAGACTCCTCTCACCGCCCGAAAATGAGTTTTCCTTCTTTCCACGATGCCAAAGCCTGGTGGGCTCAAAGAAATTGCTTCATAAGACAAGACACAGATGACATACTCAGCAATTTATCATCCAGACCAACTTTAGTGCCTAAAATCCTGGAACTGGGTGGGAAACTGATGAGTTGTTGTTTTATCCTGTCAATCCTTAAGTGTCTATCTATGCATGGTGGTCGTCTCCTGGATTATTCCACCAAAAAAATTCTCAATTTGCCGCCTTCCTGGTTTCACCTTCCATCTCTCTTAAACTCCACACACACACACCCCGGTGTGAACATTTTGTAATAACACCCCGCCTGCAGTTAAAGCACCGTAAAACAGCCCGTGAAGTCGAGTGTGACGGCGCTGTAAAACCGACGCTGAGGACGACTGATGGGACCGAGCGGGAATCGGTGACTTCATACAAGATGACGAAACCCAGGCAGTTTGTCTTTTTAACAGGCTAACTCTTTATTGTCCTCACTCCAGCGAGCCACTCAAACAAACGGATTTATCAGAGGGGAACGCTCTCCGGCTGCAGGGGTGCACCTATTGATTTGGAGACGGATCTTTTCTATGAAGGATGTAGAGAATTAGAAATTTCCATCCATCCATTTTCTTTACAGCCAGGTGGGGGTCACCTGGACAGGTCGGCAGTCTGTCCAGGTGCAACACAGAGACAGACAGGACAAACAACACACACACACACACACACACACACACACACACACACACACACACACACACACACACACACCTACACCTAGGGAGAATTTAGAGAAATCAATTAACCTGACAGTCATGTTTTTGGGCTGTGGGAGGAAGCCGGAGTACCAGGAGAGAACCCATCATGCACAGGGAGAACATGCAGAAAGACACTGTGCCTGGAATCGAACCCAGAACCTTCTTGCTGCAAGGCAACAGTGCTACCAACTGTGCCACTGTGCAGCCGAATTAAATAAAATAAAAGAATTTTAAAAAATTACAATTTCGCCTGTGGAAATAATTAATGAGCTAAAGGTTTTTTCACACTTGATAGTCTGGGAGTCGTGGTTTGATTTGGGGATAAAATTGCAACATTTGTTACATTTTCAGCTCTATAGTGTCAAACAGCACAAATCTTTTGAAAAACCTGTTCCCCTCCTCACCTGTGGGGGCGCTACATTAATTACTACAAATGTGGCAGGCCTAAATGGAACTCCAACTTTCATTCTGAATATCAATTAATTATTTGATTGAAAAAAGATCATTCTAAGTTTGTTTTTGGACATTATCTAAGTTCAATACTGAAATTATTCCACATTTTAAATGTGTAATCCTGTATTTCTGCAGGGAAACTTCGCCGGCGGCAGTTCTACTCTCAGCCACTGGAAAACGGGCGCGTCCTAACGCAGGGATCCACCTTCACCTACCAGGACGTTCTGGACCGCCTGCTGGTCTACACGCCGAAACCGTCAGTGGTGGAGCCGATGAAATGGGCTTCACCCTCACCGACGGCACGCAGACCCAGACGGGCCTGCTGCAGTTCACCATGGACGTCAGGAAGAGCGAGGGGCCGCGAATGACCGTCAACAGAGGCCTGCAGCTTCCTGCAGGTGAGATGGGAGACATTAGGACGACACTGCAAAAACACAACTTTTGTTTCTCTAGCTTTTAGTGTGAATATGTTTGCACACATGAAAAAGACAAACTGAACAAAAATTTTAAAGTATTTTTAGCTGCAGAAACCTTCTTTGCTATAAATAATCAAGTGTGCACTAAAGGAATGCTAGGTTTTCTGTATTTTATGCCATAAAATATTAATTTTCTTATTTTATAAAGAGACATTTTTTCATGTTTTTTTTTGTATTTTTGATTATGTTTCAACCTAATAACAAATCTGCAGAATGTGTCGATTTTTTAAATCTGATTAATCGTGAGAATAATCGATTAAATCAATGAATGCTCTGTTTTTTTGCAGGAACTTCGTCTAAACTCTCAGAGCAGAACCTGAAGGGCTCAGACATCGACTCGGACAACCTGAAGCTGCGTTACATCCTGACCAAAGACCCGCCGGCGGGGAAACTGCAGCTGGACCGCGGCGGCCATGTGGAGAAGGTTTCTGTCAAAGGTCCAGTTCAGAGCTTCACTCAGGACGACGTCAACAAAGGTGCCAGATTTAAGTTTTATTTTCTGATGTCTGATTTGTCTCTTTTTACTGTTTGCTGTTTCCTCACCTGAAGCCTCTTTTATGATGCTTTTTAGTTACATTTTTTCATTTTATTGTAGTTATCCAATATGTAGAAAGAAAAGATCTTAAAGATGATAAAAAAGATTTTTAATTCAGTTGTGGTAGAAATGAATCGCTGTGACGTTTTCACTCTGCTTTTCTAAACTTGTTGCCACCAGAAGTTTGCTAAAAAGACACAAACAACTTGTTTTTCCCTCTGTGTGATGAAACCAAATGGTGGAAACAAGTGACATTTTCCAAAATATTGTAATTTAGTGAACAAACTTGAAGCCGAAATGAATGAATGGAAAAATTAAATACACCTCCTGAAAACCAGCAGTATGCATGTAAAGTAATACATTTTAAAATGATGTATTTCTTTAACTGCTGAGCTCCAGCATGTTTGGTCAGCTGGCTTTACTGAAATACAATGGCTGTTGGAAAATACAACTGTTTTGTTGTTATCAAACTAAAAGCATGTTAAAAAATGATTGGCACTCATTCGTGTTTACACAGAAAAGCAAACATAAAGCTGTTGGATGCAGGGAAAGCCGGCGCTCCTGATTCGTCTCACTCGAGCTGAAGTTGCTGTAATCAGACGCGATTTAATGATGTGTAGCGGTCACAGCAGTTACCGCCATGCTTTGAGTTGTCATGACAACGGTGGGGTGCATTCTGTTTCTCGTCTCTTGCAGGCCTGCTGCGGTACAGCCATGAGAAAGGCGAGAAAGGAGGCAGCCTGTCTTTCAAGTTCAACCTGGTCGATCCCGAGGGCAACAAACTGATCGACCAGTCGTTCTTCATCAGCGTTCTCGGTGAGGTTTCCTCCGCTCGCCGCCACCTGCAGCTAAACAGAAAAAGGGCTGAACTGTTCTTTCATTTGTTGGAGAAGACAGGGCAATTACTACAGATTTATGCCTCTGTCCTGCGCCCGACACGGGACACAAACCGAATACAAAACGTCCTCAGAGGACTTTTTTTTTTTAACTTGGGAGCTACTGATGCATTTAATTAACCCCGCAAATTTCCACAAATTATTTTATTGTATTCATTTGAAAGGAGTATTAATTGATTTTTGTGTTGTGCTTCGGCTTTTCTGTTGTTTGTAATTGTTTGACAGCAACTTGGGGTTTGCATTGAAGTCAACGCAGTACACTGCAAAAACACAAAATCTTGAAAAGTAATTTTGCAAGATAGTAATGGGAGCTTTTTTAAAGTAAATAATTCATTAATATTAATGAAAAAATACTAGTTATAATGAAATAATCTGCCAGTGGAGCTCGTTCTGATAATTCAAGCTGCTGAAAAGTTACTTGTAAGTTAGTTTTCTTTTATTTCAAGAGTACGAAGATATTTGCATTTGAAAGTAGACCAACAATACCTTTTTTACAGTGTAGATATCTCAGATTTCATCTTCCCCGTCTTCCCGGTCTCCAAACTCGAGTTTCAGCTCTTCCTCCTGAGGGTGCAACCTGCTGTGTTTCCGGTGAATCCTGACAGATTTTCTCTTCCTTGCAGCTCAACAGCTTCACCATTTGTTATTTTCTGCCAGCTTTCTGCGCTGTTCCGTTATATTTTTTTATGTCAGCAGGGTTTCTGCTCACCTCTCTCCTTTTCACTTTGCCTGTTTTGACTTTTAACCCTTTTTCCACATTCATAACGGGTCTGTTAAATTTCTCTGTTCAAACTGGTCCTTTAAAATGCTTGATCTTAAATGAGATGTTTTGAAGGTTTGGAAATTTTCAAAATGCAGTTTTGTAATAAAATGCAAGACATTATTTAAAAACAGTAATAAAATAGGTAATTAAAACTACCTTCTTGATCGGTTGCTACTTTTCTCCAGTGAAATGTTTTTCATGCATTTGTCTTCCTCTCCAGAGGATCATCTCCCTCCCTCTGTTGTGGCCAACAAAGGCTTGGTGCTGGATGAAAACTCGGTGAAGAAGCTGACAACGCTGCAGCTGTCAGCCAGCGACCAGGACAGCGAACCGGGCGAACTCGTCTACCGGATCACCAAGCAGACGAGCCTGGGGCAGCTGGAGCATGTTACCAACCCCGGTAGGTGCCGAGGGATACTTAGAGGTGACCTGTTATGCTTCCTACAACAGGTTTGGAGAGGAATATTTGTGACATTTTTTACACAAAATCCTTCTTGGAAAATTTTATTATTTGTGTCTTATCAATTTAAATCCAAATAAGCTGCTGCTGGCCACCCTCCCTCAACCCAACGTTCACTCTGACACGTGAAAATAGCTGCTAACAGAAGCATAATTATACAACCGTGCATCTTTGAAAAGCAAAAGTGGAGTCTCCTGCACAACCAACAAAATAGTAGCAAGTGGTTTCTAAATAGTAAGTCGACAGCAAAACGCTCATCTTTTCCAGGAGCCAATGGCTGGTCATGCCGGAGCTCACCTTTGGTTGCTAGGCAACAGCGCAACTGACACCATAAAATCAATAAAATTTTTTCAATCAATGTTAAGGATTTATTTATTTAAGACAAGCTCCTACATCTTGCTGAAAAGTAATTTATTTTTCTCTTATTCTATGTGATATTCGCATGTGAAACCAGGTCAGAAATACTTCTGTGTTTTCACTAATTACAAGAGAAAAATCGAAGTATTTGTTGTTAACACAACGGAGGAGGAGGAGTTCGTCTTTACAGAGAGCAGATTCAGCCTCAGTGCAGCTGCAGCTCTCAGCAGGAGCGCAATGGATGCAGCCACTGATGATCCCATCGTTCTCCGAGCTTCACTTCACCTCAGAGCCACCAAGCTCCTCCAGATAATCGCTGCTCGTCAATCTGTCATCTTCATGCTAACATGCACAGCTAGCTGACGGCTGCAGTGGAATGACGCCTCAGTGCATGAGAAATGTCAGGGTAACCAAACGATCTCTGTCGGTGAATCCGTCCTGCAGCCAGAGACGTCAAAAGACGAATTCATCAACTAGAAATGTCAGATCTGGTTTGTGTGTAAACAGAGGCTCCATAGATGCTTCCTCACATTCTGACTTTAATCACAGTTTTCTGTAATTGTTGGCTACAAAATACTTTTTTTTTTCTTTTTAATTGGAAAATAGTTTGTGAAAAAAAACTTGTATCTTCATCTGCACAACCATCAACAAAACTTAAAATATTTTTATTAAAAAGTCTAATTTCTGCAGACAAACAGATTAAATATTATTAGATCTGAAGAAAAAAAACGTAAGTTTCAACAAACACAATTTGCATGAATTAATAAATCCGCTAATGACGTTTTAACGTTTCTTTTCTCCAGGAACCAGAATCAGTTCGTTCACTCAGGCTGATCTGGCGTCTCGCAGCATCCAGTACGTCCATACCAGCGAAGAAGAAAAGCACGCTGACCAGTTCTCCTTCACCGTGTCCGACGGGACAAATGAGGTAAAAGAGGGGAAGGAAAAGGTTCCTTCCTCTGAAACCATCACTCTTCCTCCACTGTGTTTGACAATAGGATATTTTTCTGGCATAATGTGTCAGATTTAACAAATACACACCTTAGAAAAAGTTCTGCTTTTGTCTCATCTAGGGCTGTAAACAATTATTTTATTAATCGATTAATCTATCAGTTACTCTGATGATTAATCGAATAAAAACTTGTCCTTTCTTTATTAGCTACTGAGGCAATGCTGTAAAAAAAAACACATCTAATTTACAATAAAATACCGCCAGCTGCCGGTATTTTACCGTAATTAAGAGACATTGTTTTTTTGGTTTTTTTACAGTAAAAGAATATTTGGAAGAGAAAAAGACTGTTGAAAAAAATTCAGTTTTTTTCTTAGGTAAAAAAACCTGTTTATCGAATACAATGTGATTCACAGATTATTTTTAGTTTGAAGTTTAAAAGACAATTTTTTAACATGTTAAAACAGATGAGAAACAAAACATTTCACATTAACTTTCAAAACTTAAAAATCGATCTGAAATTGAGGCGACTTTCTGTCTCAAGTATGAACATATATTTTATAAAATAATGTCCCTAATTTGGTTTTAATTTAGATTTTTTTACAACTCATTGATCTGCAAATGCATTCATTGTTAGCCAAAATGAATGCACAAAACATGCCTGATTTGTGAAACGCCAATTCCATTTTGCAGGATACGCACTGATCTACACACTCAGCTCTTTCTTTTTGTCTCTTTCTGGGACATTTCATCACACCGACTATAACTTTCTCATTTTCTTCCATCGAATGCTTTTTCATGCTGAACGCAGCGGTCAGTGTTTCACTAATCCTGTCATTTGCTTGACCTGTAGCAAATATACCTCCTCAGAAGCTGCTCAGGGGTAATAAATTAGCGCATTAACTTCCCAATCTACATTCACCTCATGCATAAATTTGCCTTGTTAATTCAAATTCATGGAAATCACGAGGAGAAAAGAGAACGTGAGGAAGGTCGTTTGCCCTTTAGAGCTAATAGTGTGTGGGAGATTTTTGACTAGTGTAATTGTTCAGTGTCTTTCAAAAGTTTTCCTTTCGGTTTTTGGTTCAGCGCCCCCACAGGCGAGGAGGGGAACAGTTTTTTTCCCCCCCTCAGTGCAGAAAATGTAATGTTGCAATTTTTCTCCTGAATCGATCAGAGTCTATCGGATGGAAATACCATCTAGGGTTGGTATTTCCAACCCTAGAAATACCATATTGTTATTGGGGTATTTTTTAAATACCTCAATAACAATATCAAAAACCATATTAAATATTTTGTACTTTTTTAAAAATTTGCCCAAACAAATATGTAAAAACAAAACAAGGTTTTTTTAACAGTCACTGGAATGAAAAATATATTTATATACAAATATACACAATATGTTTAGCGTGTCAAATAAAATGTAAAAATAGATGAATGAATATAAATGCAAACTAATTTTGGCCGACATCGAACAGAGAGAAATCCGGTAGATGTTTTACCAAATACTTTTTTTACTCTTTTTCATTTCTCGGGAAGCTGCTTTTTACTTCTACTTGAGTAAAAATATGTTGAAGTTTTGCTGCTCTTGCTTGAGAAGAGTTTGTGGCTTGTTTTGGTTTGGAGCAATCTGATGTTTGCTCTCCTGCAGGTTGCTCAGACTTTCTACATCTCCATAAAGCCGGTGGACGACTCACTGCCGCTGCTGCAGGTTCCTGGCATGAGAGTCCAGGAGGGCGTGAGGAAAACCATCACTGAGTTTGAGCTGAAAGCCACAGATGCAGACACAGAGGTAAAATAATTAACATTTAACACTATTTACACACCCTGCTAATGTGATCATTTTGACTCACGCTCCATTGGGGTCAGCTGAGGATTTTATGTGATTTGACGTCTCACCAGTAATGTGATTCAGCTGTTTTGTGTCTGTGGAGGACTTTGGGATTAACCAGTGAATCTCCTTTAATGAAATCTATCCAAACCAGATTAAAACTAAATCCTATTCACAAAATTCAGGGCTACTTTAGGTCAGATGCAGATGTTTTGGGATTAAAATGTTACAAACTCTCTGTTGCTTCAACATTTAGTTTAATTTGGCTTAGATCAGAGGTGTCCAAAGTGAGGCCCATTTGTGGCCCTTTATGTCAACAAATCAGGAATTGGTGGAGTTCCTTCTACTTCCTGGTGTAATTCTTCTACTGGAAAATCAAAAATATGAAGTGGTTGACATCTGTTTTCTCCTCGAGGCGGAGTTCGTCGTCTTCACCATCGTCCAGCCTCCCCGCCACGGGACCATCGAGCGCAGCAGCAACGGCCAGCACTACCGGCAGACCGGCACCTTCACCATGGACGACATCTACCAGAACCGCATCAGCTACAACCACGACGGCTCCAACTCTCAAAGACCGCTTCACCTTCACCGTGGCCGACAGCACCAACGTCTTCTTCATGGTGGAGGAGGCCAACAAGGAGGTGTGTGTTTCTGTGTGGTGCTTTTATTTGAGTTGGATGATTGAAAAAGTGAGTTTTTGTGTCCGAAGGCTGGTTGGTTTGTCCAATCAAGTTTATTTGTGTAGCACTTTTGAGCAACAAGGTAGCTCAAAGTGCTTCATGAAAACACAAGTCTACTCTCTCAGTGGAAGGACTTTAACACTGAGCTGGTGAGCTCTGCCTTCCTGGTTTTAGTCAACACCAGCAGCAGCGTTCTGGATCTGATTGATTTCTTTTTTTAGGGAGACCTGTGAAAGCATGGAAGAGATTCTGTGGTTTCATTAATCCTTTAATCCTGGAAATGTTCTTCAGGTGGCAGAAGGCCGACTTTGTCACCGTCTCTATGTGGCTCCAAGGTTCCGGTGTAGTTGTGAACTTTTTATGGGTTTTCCAAGAGGAGCAGCTTTGCTAAACTGTGACTCCTTGTTTAAGGAATAATCTTGGAATGCAAATCTATGGAGCTAAATTGGTGCCATAAAGTTTGCTCTCCACAAAATGTTTTTTTGAAACTGGAAGAAAAACCTGAAAATATTTTTTTTTAATTTTGAAAGTGAAAAAAATTCAACTTGTCTTTTTAGATTTAATATTGAAGAAATATAGTCAGAATCAGATCTTTTTCAGATATTAATACCACTCAATTATCCTGTGATATTATCTAAATTCATTTTTATGTATTAAAATTCATCAGAAAAAGTTCACCTGCAGGAAAAAAAATGGTTTGACTCAACACCAGTTGAATGATTAAAGGAGCGTGATTTGATTGGCTCAATTCATTGCTGATTGTTTTGGCTTGGGATCACCACAAAATTACCACATTTGAAGTTAAATATTTCCTGTCAAATTTAAAAGAAAAAAATCACATACATTTAACAAAAAATTTTACAAATTCAATCTGTTTTTCAGTTTTACAGTCTGTAAATTTTCTATAAGGATTCACAACTGAATGTTAAAAAAGACAATTTAGGTCATAGTGAGAAGTTTTCCTTGTGTGATTCACCAGCAGATTAAAAACATGAAGCGAGATGAGAGTCGATTTATGTGATAAACGCAGAGAGACGCCTCGGGGAAACGGAGCCGAATGCAGATTTGTCATGAATAAGTGCAACATAAAGAGGCTGTTAATCGTCTTGTTGTATCGGTGCCAGTTTCCCCGTGTGGATGTTTGTCTCAGCAGGAAGTGTTTTAAACACACTGAGTTATTTTTAACCGTTTTGACTGAATTTCAAACTCCTCTTAGAATCTCCTATGTTCATGATTCATCATCAGAATTATTGTCATATGTATCAACATATAACGAAACGTTGAATCTTTTTAAATTGTTAAAATTGTAAAAGTCTGTGAAACCCCAAGGCAGATTCTTTAGTTATCTTCTGAACTTACGTTCACAGCAGGTTTTGATTCTCAAATGTAATTTTTTTACATGGCTGTTCATAATACTAATTAAATGCTACTGCAATCAGAAGCAGAAAAATGATTTATTATTTTGAATTATTATTACCATTTGGCTTCTTCATAGGTTTTACCTTTATTGTTTAGAAAAGCTCATCTAGGGACATGTACAGAAAATTAGCTTATGCTTAAGGCACCATAATGCAGGCATGTGATCAATTATTAATAATCGCAAAATAAACATTAAGCCTAAAAACATAAAACTGCAACTAATGGAAACTGTTTTTTTTATGTGTGTGTGTTGAATCCTGAACATATAGTGGCGTTGTTGTCAGTTATGGCAACGAGAGGAAGAAAAAACGGTGGTTTTGAGTTGTTCTTTATTGGTTTTTCTGCATTATTTTTCCCACACTGTACTAAATTGTTAGTACTTACATCTCCAGGTTTCATTTCTTCTTCCCTGCAGCGTTGTGCGCATGCTCAAAGTTTCCACATGTAAACGATAACATGCCAGGGGCCTTCGATAAGCGGACATGGCATCACGCTTGTCTTCCGTTCTTCCCACCGCTTCATTCCTCACCTCTGACGGAAACATTTGCTGCGATGTTGACGTCGGCTTTATGGTTGTAGTTCAGATTCAGCCTGGGAGGGACCCACTGCCCTGCTTGTCCCTCTCTCTGCTCGCCCAGCTCCATCTGTCATCACTAATAGTCTGTGTGTGATTAAACTGAAGGACAGCCAGCAGGTACTGCCCTCATCCAATCACACACAAACAAACACCTCTCAGGCTTTATTTATTACCTCTCCATCGCCTGGGCGACGCTCACCTCCACGCGTCTCCTCCGTTTGGTTGCTGGTGATACTGCTGCTGATGTTCGAGGTGGATTCAATCCCACCGGTGCTGCCTTGTTATTAAATATGATATGAATAATGTATAAAGTGGATGAATGGATCCCTTAGTGGCGTGTGTCGATGCCGGCGTGATGACAGGCTGTAAAATCTCTTGTTCTTCTGAGACACAACTGAGTAACAAGTAATTTATGTGAGGATTACCCAGATCTGCCGATCGCCACATATCAGCACAGTTGGGCTGTAACTACTTACATTTACTTGAGTAGCTTGTTTGGAAAAATTTAGAAGTATTTTTACTAAGCTGTACTTTCTAGTTTTACTTGAGTAATTTTATTTTGAGGTATTTCTGCTCTTACATGAGTAAAATTTGTGTATTTTCTTACCCACTGAATGAAAAACAAACATGTTTTAACCAGAAATTCACAGATACAAACCTGCAATTTGTGTTAAAGTTTCATGAGTTTTATACTTAAAATACAAAAATTTCCACTTTACTTTATATTTTGGTCCTTCTGATTGTGTAATATTTACTAAATGATTGCTAATTTGATCAGTTACTTGAGTTGACTTTTTGCCAAATACTTTATTCTTACTTGAGTCATTTCTAGGACAGTAAAAATATGAAATGATTACATTTCATTTTGTGTCCAGTGCATTTTTTTAATCTAGCTACTTAATCCTGGTGTGTAAATTTATCTCAGCTCAGAAACTAATCATTAGATTAAGATCGAAACTCTTTGATTCTTTGAGACTTTATGAATCCCGAAGTCTGTTTAACTCGTTTATTTACAGCAACACGGATTCGTCTCTTTTCCTACTTTTAAAACATGAAGCGTATTTGCATAACGCCTCCTCAGCAGCTCAGCTGCCCAATCACAGCTTCTTAAACACTTTTAATGAGGAAAAAGGAATAAAAATACTTTCTTATATATCATGTGTAATTTCCCCAATGAGGGACAATTAGGGTCATTTCTATTCTGCGCACCTTGATATCTTTATATTTTCTAAATACTGAAAAGTATTTCAGTGTTTTTCCTTTTTCATGTTTTCCAGATTGTGACAGCTGCTCCTCAGAAGTTTAAAATCGACATTCTTCCGGTTGACGATGGAACGCCGCGGATCGTCACCAACTTGGGATTGCAGTGGCTGGAATACATGAACAACAAGGTACAACAAACTAAAAACAAGGTTTTAAAACCGCTTTGGATGCAAAGAGTGAGTTTCACCCTTGAAATGTTTAAAAACTGAGATGTTTTAATGAGGAAGGAAAGTTTCTAACAATCATTGAAAGAGCAACTCCAAAGCTGTGTGAATAATTTCTCACTAATTAAATAGTTCTGTTTTTTTTTTCATTTACCAACTCATAAATATGGAGCAAAATAAAACTTAATTCCCCCACCTACAGGTGTTTTTCAAAAACTCATCACCAAGTAAAGCCAATTATGCAGCATTACTTTTTGTTTGTTTGAACACTGTTGAAATGTCAATTTTGTGAAATTATTTCTCGCCTGCGCTGTTTGTGTTGCTGCTAATTAAGTCCTCTGTGTTTCATCACTTAGGCAAATTATGAAAATGCTAAACCTCTGCTTCATCTCATTGGTTTTTGAGCAGGAAGCAAATCCTGTTAGCACATATTTGTGCCATTATGAGGTGTTTTTTCAGCTGTAGCTCATGCAAACACACAAGGATGTTGCTGCTGAAGTGTGAAGCTCATATTTAGCGAGTAAATAGCAGCATGTAGCCGAGGTCATGAATAACAACGCTGATCTACAAAGAGGTTTTTTTAAAATCACTTTTTGCTCTTTTGTGCTGTTATATTCTCATGCATATGTCAAAACATTCATCCAGAAAGTGTTTATTAAAGGTCAAATACAAACTTTCCCCCCAGCATTTAAAAAATCCATATCTAACCTGCATTAATATGGAAAATAACACTGCTTGCATTTTTTTTCATAGCTTTAAGACATTTTCAGACATTTCTGGAAAATTTTTCATCATGATTTATTTACACAGTTTGAAAAAAGTATTAAACTTCAACGTTTTTCTCAGTTTAACTATTTCTAATAGAGCCACCGACAACAGACTTTGACAGAAACCAAAAATCAAAGTAAACTGGCCAACAATTGAAGTTGTGGGGAAAAATGGAATGTAATTAAAGGGGACCTATTATGCAAAATTCACATTTTGCTTGTATTTGTATTTCCATGTGGGTCTCAACTGCTTCTAAGAACAACTTAAGACATTTTTTGCCCCTGGGTCAATGTTTTTTGGTGTCTGGAAAAGGAGCCGTTTCAAATACCTTCTGATTGTTGTATGTGCTGTACAATGGCTGCTAGAAAAAAAGAAGAGTTTTGTTTTTGGCTTATCATCCAGAAACCTCGGGTTCCATCATTGTTGGTTGTGCAGGAAGCTCTACTAATGCTTTTCAACTAATGCTCGGCTTTCTATGGCTTTTTGCTCATCCTTTTCTTCAACGTATTCGGTAGTTATTCTCTGTGTCATTCTCATTTTGTCTTTATAATCAGTGAATCAGTCCTTCACTGATTCATTCCTGCCTATTTGTTCACCAGGCCACCAATTTAATCACAAAGAAAGAGCTGCTGACGATGGACCCGGACACCGATGACGGACAGCTGGTGTATGAAATCACAGCAGAGCCCAAACACGGATTCCTGGAGAGCAAGCTCAAACCTGGCAACCCTGTCGCCACGTTCACACAAGGGTAAAGAGAAATCTGGTTTACATGTCTCCACTTTGATTAATTCATGAATAGTCAATTCATGAATATTCCAGTTACACTCAAATCTGTTCTCTCCTAACAATCAAAAATAAAGCTAAAATTTTGTTTTTTCCATTTTAATCACAGCAGAGAAGATATTTAAATGCATTTCTAACCGTTTTAATGAACCAGACACATATTGTAACCATCTAACATAAATTTAGTGATTTAGAGACCAAGAAATTATGATTGACATAAATTTGTTATGAAAGTATTACTGATTAAACTTTATGAAACATAAAGCTACATCATTTTTAAAGTGTAAGCAGTAAGACTCGCTAAGAAAGTAATAAGTAGCTTTCGTAGCAAAATGTAAGAGCTGATTTAAGTAAATAATTCCTTAATATTGATTTTAACTGGCAGATTATTTAACTTATAACAAGACATTTTTTTATGTAAGTGAAATAATCTGTCAATATTAAGGAATTATTTACTTTAAAAAACATCATATTTCTTACTTATAAGTTTGTTTTGTCTTATTTCAAACATACCGAGGTATTTGAACTAGAAAATAGGCCAAACATACTTGGTAAAATATTATTGGTAATATTTTGTGTTTTTGCAGAATAAAAGCTCCATTTATTTATTACAGTTTTGTGTTTTATTGCTGCCCCTTTCTCCCTGTCACTGAGTGAAATCATCCTCAGTTTGAGTTGTAAGTTAATATCCTGATACTTTACGGTTTCTATACTGTGAGGTTCTTCATGAACAGAGGTTTTACCCTCTGATCAGGACTTTAGATGATCTTCAACTGCATCTTTCCTCCAGGTTCCCATGTGTAGCCTGTTAATTTTGACTTTCAATCAGCAGGGCTCTTATTCGGAGCCTGTTTGTGTCATTTTCAGCTTCAGGCAGCAGCCTGGATTCAGTGTCAGCCTGTTTTTTATTATGAGATGTTGATCCTTCAGGCCGGAGAGAAACTCCAAGCACTCATTTTAATGTGCTCAGTGTTCAGCTCCGAGTATAGAAAAGCACTTCTCCTGATGATAAGAAACATCCGATGAGTAAATAATCTCCTCTGGGCAAGAATAAATGTTAGTGAATAAGGTGAAAAGGATTTCTGGTGTAAAGTATTTACATACCGGTGTGTGTGTTTGTGTTGCCCTCAGCGTCCTGAAGGTCATTTTAGCGTTTATGCATCTTCATTTGCCGTTAGTTAAGGTTTTATATTTTCTCGGCCTCCTTTGGGAGGAATCGGTGAGCAGAAAATATCAGCCAGTGTTGATCTTCTTACTCATTTGGACTTGGAAGTAATGGAAAAAAGCCAGAGGAGGCAAATGATAAAGTAATTATTTTGGAGGAAATGCAAAGTTAGTTCCATCTTCATCCTGAAGCCAGAAATACCTGCCAAGAAAAACAAAATGGAGCCAAATTAGCTGCTATTTCCAGATTTTTCAGATGGTATTTGAGTCATCAGCTTAGGAAGTTGAGCAGTCACAATATTTTTGTTTCTTTTTCTATCCAGTAAACGCATGAAATTAAAAGCAACAACCTCAGAAATTAGTCATTCCTCAAACTTTAAGGACTTCCATTCATTTATTATTATTTCACAAATCAACCTACAATCATAAAACTATTTGTTTTCTCATAAGAGTCAAACTTTTACATTTGTTCAGTTTGATCCTAAAGTTATCCACACTGGTATAATCCAAGAGTTCAAGCAGAAAACACAAACAAAAATAAAAATCTTCTGATATCTTCTTTATCCGTCTTTAAAGCTCTCCCACCTCCTTTTTAACCTAAAAATACTCCAAAATCTTGATCATCTTAGTTTTCTCATCTTTCTGCCTTCCAGCTGATGTCAATCTGGGTCTGATCCGCTACGTGCTGCGTCAGGAGAACATCCAGGAAACCATGGACACCTTCAAGTTTCTGGTGAAAGACAGCAAACCCAACGTGGTCAGCGACAACGTCTTCCACATCCAGTGGTCTCTGATCAGCTTTGAGCACAAGAGGTACTGCATCACTGAAAAAAGGCAAAACTGCTGCAAAAACACAAAATATCACCAAACATTTTAAGTGCCAATATCTTAGTGCACTTGAACTAAGAAAAAGGTAACTTCCAAGTGACTTTTCAGGATGATATAGGATCTTGTTTTAGGTGAATAATTCTGTAAAATTGATTAAAAAGTACTAGATGCAGTGCCAATAAAACATTTTTATTAGTGTTGAGTTTTTTCTTCTAATATTTTTGTTCAGAATTGTAATTTCACAACTGAGAGATCTTATCAGTACCTTAAAGAAGAATCTGTCACATCTGATGTTATGTTAAATTTAAATCTTTTGCAAGAAGGTTGAAGTCATTCAAGTGCAATAATCACCTTTGAGTTTTATAATAATAATGACTGCAGAAATTAATCTGCTCGATTGAAACCATTCAGAACCCCAGAATCAGTTTGTTATAAGTGAAACAATCTGCCAGTGGAACTAGTTCTTTTTCCTCAATATTAAGGAATTGTGTGCTTAAAACAAGCTCCTATGTCTTGCTAAAAAGTCACCTGGAAGCCGTTTTTCTCTCATTTCAAGTGCACTAAGATATCTGCTCTTTAAACTAAACCAAATTTACTTGGTAAGATTTAGTGTTTTTGCATTGAAGATGTAAAATACCGTCTCCGTCCCTCTGGTTTGCCCTCAGCTACAACGTGAGCGAGAAAGCCGGAACCGTAGCCGTGACGGTGAAGCGAAGCGGAAACCTCAACCAGTACGCCGTCGTCCTCTGTCGCACCGAACAGGGCAGCGCCGTTTCCACCAGCAGCATCGGAACTCGACCCGAACAGCAGGACTACGTGGAATTCGCCGGACAGGTTCGCTGTCGAACGAACCAAACGCACAGATTTATATCCACATCAGGAGCGTCAAACGTTTTGTTCTTGTGGGTCAAATTGACAGATTAATAGTATTCGTAGGCCAACAACAAGAATAAATAATATAAATATTAAAATATAATCAAACAATTAGAGTTGTGGTTTTTTTTTCTTCTTTTTTTTCATCGTAGATCCAAAACTTTAAAATGATTTTACACATTTTCTGTATTAAAAATGTTTAATTTAGTTTTCTAATTCTTTTGAGCTTGATTGGGCAAATGTGTTATCAGAAAAATATTTGAGCTTCTCTCTTTCAAAACACTTGTTATATTTAGCCAAGTTTAATAAATAAAAACTCTCTTATGTACAGCAAAGTTGATTTTTCTGAAAAAGTCTGTAAATACGCTCAGTTCTGCTGATTATAACAGTTTGGCTGTAAAGAGATAAATGCATAAATATTTTTAACTGTAAGAAAATGATATTGGCAATAATTTCACCCAAATAGAAATAAAAAGTTTGTATCATTGAATGGCAGTTTAGGGCCACAAGAAATCACTTAAAGAGCCACAATTGGTCCCACAGGCCGTTGCTTTAGACACCCCGTTTTTAAAAACTCTCCTCTTCTGGGTGCTCCAGGTCCAGTTTGACGAACGCGAAGACACCAAGGTTTGCACCATCGTAATCAACGACGACAAGGTGTTTGAGGGCATGGAGAGCTTCCACGTGGAGCTCAGCATGCCGGTGTACGCGCTGCTCGGGGCAAACACGCGTGCTGTCGTCAACATCAACGACACAGAGGACGAGCCAACTCTGCAGTTTGACAAGAAGACTTATCACGTCAATGAAAGCAGCGGCTTCTTCAGCGCCCCCATCGAGAGGAAAGGTAGAGAAAGAAAGAATAACGATTGATTTGATGATTTGGAGATGAATATAAACAGAGATCGGCCCTGACAGAGTGAGACGGGTAGCTAACTCTGTCGACTCATTATTTCTGGGGCAATTTTCCTTCTAGTGGTTTAAACTTTGGATTCTGAGTTTTGCTTTTGTACATTGACATCACTTTGGCTCACGACATTTGCAGATGATATTGTAATGTTAGTTGAAAATTGGGGAGCAGGTGGAAGAGAATCACAAGCTAAATAAGTAGCCTGCTTGCTAAATGTTTAGATATCAAGCTAAATATTTAGTTTGAACAGAAAATGTTTAGCTTGGAAATAAATATTTAATTAAGCTATTTAATTTGGGGCTAAAGAAGTTGGTTTTAATATTTAGTTTGAAATAAAATGTTTAGTTTCAAAAATGAATATTTTGGAAAATATTATTTGGAACTAAATATTTCGTCTTACTAAATATGTACACTGGAGCTGAATATTTAGTTTAGACAATAAATATTTAGTTTGAAAATGTTTACTTTGGAAAATAAATATGTATTTTGTAATATAGAAATTTAACTTTGAACTAAATGTTTAATGAAATTGATATTTCATTCGGAGCCAAATATTTAGCTAGAAGTAAACATTTAGTTGGGAACTAAATATGTAGTTTGCAAAATGAGTGAAAACTAAATATCCCAACTAGTGTAGTGGGAACCAAATGGAAAATTAATATTTAGTTTGCACAACTAAATATTTAGTTCCCAACTCAGCGTTTATTTCTTTGCTCATATTTCATTTACTAACAGCTAAATATATTCGGGAGCTAAATACTTGGTTTGCAAACCAAATATTTAAATATTTGAGTGTTCTCCTCTACCATAAAGTAGGATTTATAAATCTGCTTCTTCTGGTAAAGTGACAGATATTGTCAGATTGTTGCCTCCGTCGCCTCCATGTTTGATCTGTTTTCATGCAGGCGATGCCTCCAGCACCGTGTCGGCTCTCTGCTACACCGTCTCCAAGTCGGCGAAGGGCAGCAGCCTCCACGCCCTGGAGTCCGGCTCCGACTACAAGAGCCGCCGCATGAGCAGCGACAACCGCGTCATCTTTGGTCCCGGCGTCAGCATGTCCACCTGCGACGTGAAGCTCATCGATGACAGCGAGTACGAACTGTCCGAGGAGTTCGAGCTGGTGCTGTCGGACGCCTCCGACAACGCCCGCATGGGCGACGTGTCGTCAGCCAAGGTCGTCATCGACGGACCCAACGATGCGTCGACTGTGACGCTTGGAAATGCGACCTTTACATTCAGTGAAGATGCTGGTGTGAACCTCATTCCCACATCCAGATGAATCCGATTGGTTTCTCTGGTTGTGTTTTTGACGCGGGTTTTCCGGGATCTCTTCTCTCCAGGAACCATAGAGATACCGGTGTTGCGCCAGGGAAGCGACCTGTCCTCTGTGACGTCTGTGTGGTGCGCTACCAGACCTCTGGACCCGCCGTCAGCCATTCCAGGAGTCGACTACATCCCCAGCTCCAAGAAGGTGGAGTTCAAGCCTGGAAAAACTGAGGAGGTACCAAAACACACCTCACTTCCTGGTGGTGGTCAGAGTTGGGTAGTAACTAGTTTTATTGAAAGACATTGATTTAGAAAAACTTTCTTTTGTCTGATTTTGCTGCTGTTATTGTATAAAATATTGCCATTGTGGTCCACGAAATGCCTACGTTTCCACTTAACTTCATACGTTGGTCCATGAAGCTGTCATTTTTAGTGGTAGTTTGATAAGTTGATATTTTAAAGACCAGAATGACAATAATACATATAAGTAACAACAAATGTGTCTGTATCTGGTGAATTTTTGGTTAAAACCTGTTTGTTCTTCATTCAGTGGGTAGAAAATCCAGAAGTTTCACTCTAGTAAGAGTAGAAATACTTTATAATAACATTACTCAAGTAAATATAATTGAGTAAATGTAACTAGTTACCACCCACTCCGATCATTTCCAAACCTTCCCCTGGTTTTTGTTTTTTAGACCTGCAGTTTGACCATCATGGACGACATTCAGAACCCGTCCATTGAAGGTCCGGAGTCCTTCATTATCTTCCTCAGTTCTCCGCAGGGGGCGGTGCTTCAGGAACCCTACGAAGCCAACATCGTCATCACCGACACCTTCCAGGACAGTATGTACCAAACCATCCGCACCGAGTTGCTTTGGGTTGATTCATCACTAAAACCAGCTGCTTCTCTCAGTTCCCACCATGCAGTTCGACAAAACCTCGTACACCGTGAAGGAGAAAGACACCGTCCTCCATGTCCCCGTCATCCGGACCGGAGACCTGTCCTTCAAGTCGTCGGTGCGGTGTTTCACTCGGACCTTGTCTGCCATGGTGATGGACGACTTTGTGGAGAGGAGGAACGCTGATGAATCCCGAATCACTTTCCTCAAAGGAGAGAAGGTAAAGTGTTGACCCAGACATCGTGTCAAATCCTGTTTGTTGTGTTTGTGGGATTAAATCTTCATTGGTCCATCAGGTGAAGAACTGCACGGTTCACATCAACGACGACTCTGTTTTCGAGCCTGAGGAGGAATTCCAGCTCCATCTTGGAACGCCGCAGGGTGACCACTGGAGCGGTGCCATGATTGGAGCCAATGACATCGTGACGATCACCATCACTAATGATGAGGATGGTAAACGCACCCTGAATACACTCAAACGATTAATCAAATTAATTACAATCGATCCATTAGTGCCACTAAATTAGACCAACTTCTGCTCCTCCAGCTCCCACCATCGAGTTTGAACAGGCGTCCTACCAGGTCCGAGAGCCTCCCGGTCCAGACGGCGTCGAGGCGCTCAACATCAAGGTGATCCGCCACGGAGACCTGGACCGAACCTCCAAGATCCGCTGCAGCACCAGGGACGGATCGGCCCAGTCTGGAGTGGACTACAATCCCAACAGTCGGGTCCTGAAGTTCACTCCTGGTGAGTGCAGAGAACCTCTGATGTGGCTTGCAGTGTGTGATTAAATATCGCTGACTCTGTTTGTTGCTTTAAAGGGATGGACCACCTCATGTTCAAGGTGGAGATTCTGTCTAATGAAGACCGAGAGTGGCATGAATCCTTCTCCCTGGTCCTTGGTCCTGATGATCCTGTGGAGGCCGTGCTCGGTGAAATCACCACGGCGACGGTGACGATTCTGGACCAGGAGGCTGCAGGCAGCCTCATCCTCCCCGCCCCACCTATAGTAAGAAAAACCTCTTAGAAGCATCTCTTCCAGCAGCCATTGTACAGCGCATACAGCGGTAAAACCAAATGTGCTGGATCGCTGCATGGGTTGCTAGGTTACAGGGCTGGGCTTCTGGGGTTGCTAGGTAACTGGAAGTCCGGTGGTTTTTGAAACAGACTTAGACTTACTTTATTGTCATTGCTCAAAGAAACATAAGTAAATTTAGCAATGAAATATCATCACTTGGCCACCGGAGCACAGAAACACAAGTGTGCCTTTAATTACAAAATAAACAAATAGTAATGTGTTGCTAAATATATATAACTTGATACACTGCTCAAAAAAATAAAGGAACACTCAAATAACACATCCTAGATCTGAATGGATGAAATATTCTCATTGAATTCTTTGTCCTGTACAAAGTTGAAAGTGCTGACAACAAAATCATTGATTGTCAATCAGTGTTGCTTCCTAAGTGGACAGTTTGATTTCACAGAAGTTTGATGTACTTGGAGTTATATTGTGTTGTTTGAGTGTTCCCTTTATTTTTTTGAGCAGTATATTTTCAAGCAGCCTTAGACAGTTTTAGTGATGGGATTGTTGAGCAGTCTGATGGCCTGTGGGAGACAGCTATTTCTGAGTCTGGCTGTTCTGCAGCGGATGCTACAAAATCTCCTGCCAACCGGATGAACAGACCATGGAGGGGTTGGGTGGAGTCAGAGAGGATCTGATTTGCTCTGGCTAAGCAGCGTCTGTGTGCAATGGTATGGATAGGGGGGAGTGGAGGCCCAATGATCCTCTCTGCTGTCGTCACCACTCTTCCCAGAGCCTTCCAGTCTGAGGCCTTGCAGCTCCCAGACCAGATGGAGATACTGCTGGTCAGCAGACTCTCAATGGTTCCTCTGTAGGAGGTGGAGAGGACGGGAGGTGGAGAGGACGGGAGGTGGAGAGGACGGGAGGTGGAGAGGACGGGAGGCGGGAGGGAAGCCCTTCTCATTCATCTCAGAAAGTGCAGGCGCTGCTGTGCCTTTTTTACCAGTGAAGTGATATGAGGTGTCCAGCTGAGGTTGTTTTAATGTGAACCCCCAGGCATTCAGTGCTGCTAACGATCTAATGAAAGAAACAGACACCAAAAAACTTTCATTTATTGCCAAGAAAAAGGCGGGGTGTTTTTTTTAAGTGCTTGGGTTGTTTTTAGAAGCTGTAAAGACCCAATGGAGGTACAAAAACATAAAAATGTGAATTTTTAGCGTATTAGGTCACCTCTTTAACACATTTCCAATGTCGCAGCATTAAAACGAGTCTTCCCGCCTCCTCAGGTGGTTTCACTGGCCGACTACGATCACGTCCAGGAAGTGACCAAAGAAGGCAGCAAGAAAACTCCCTCTCCTGGCTACCCTCTGGTCTGCGTGACCCCCTGTGACCCACACTACCCGAAGTACTCCGTGATGAAGGAGCACTGTGAGGAGGCGGGAATCAACCAGACGCAGGTTCACTTCTCCTGGGAGGTGGCGGCTCCCACCGACTCCAGCGGAGCGCGCTCTCCGTTTGAGACGGTGACGGACACAACGCCGTACACCAGCGTCAACCACATGGTGAGGCCGGATGGTTTACTGTGCTTAGTCAAAAATAAGGTTTCAATCCAGGTCAGTTTCTGAAATCATAATAGAGCTTCAGATGTCTTATTTAATGTTCAGTTTTTATGGAACAAACAATTTCCACAGACACTTAAAGAGGATAACAAAGTCAGCCTTCGATTACCTGAAGAACAGTTTCAGGATTAAAGAGCTAATGTCCCATCTAGATATTTAGGTTCTGGTTTGACAGCTACTAAGGAGGATGCTGGAGGGGTCAGAAAGACTATAAGGCCTCTATTGTTTCTCTTAAACCTTCTTTGTTTTGTTCCCCTCAGGTTCTGGACAGCATTTACTTCAGCCGTCGCTTCCATGTCCGCTGTGTGGCTCAGGCCCGGGATAAAGCCGGCCACCTGGGAACGCCGCTGCGGAGCAACATCATCACCATCGGCACAGACGGCTCCATCTGCCACACCCCCGTTACCACTGGGACCGCCAGAGGCTTCCAGGCCCAGTCCTTCGTCGCCACGCTTAAATACCTGGACGTGAAGCACAAAGAGCACCCCAACCGGTTCGTACTCACTGGTAAAACGTTACAATGTCACCTGGTGACGACAAACCCATCCAATCGCATCTTTCTCCAGCTGAACAGAAACAAAACTGACGACAGAGAGTCAACACACAGCTTCACTTACTACAGTTGGAAACTAGAGATCAGGCCTAAAACCTGGGATAACTTTCAGAGCCACATAAAACCACGAAGATGGAGCACATCGCTTAGTTTTAAAGTCCCAACCTTCGCTCCCTGTAGCTCAGAGGATAAACTTTAAAATACTGTTGTTAGTTTCTAAATCACTGAACGGATCTGCTGTTGTTGCATCAAACCTTCCAGACCTCTCAGATCTTCTGGTTCTGGAGAACCAGCATTCAGCTTCTCCATGACTGATTTTTCTAAAAGAAAATCACTGTTCTGCTTTGTTTTCTCTTGATTTCCCTCCATGTTCAGCATCCACATCTCGGTGCAAATCCCACATCAGGACGGCATGCTGCCGCTTGTGTCCACCATGCCGCTGCACAACCTGCACTTCCTGCTGTCGGAGTCAATCTACAGGCAGCAGCACGTCTGCTCCAACCTGGTCACCATCAAAGAGCTGCAGGGCATTTCAGGTCAGTCAGACACTCTTCAGCAAAATTACTACATTTTAATCATTTCAAGGTTTGGAAAGTCCTTGATTTCCAAACATTAAGAAAGAATGCCACATCATAACCAGGATTTATTGACTCAAAATATTACATTGCTGATCTATATTTCCTTATATACACCTGTTACAGTTCTACTTAATCTTCTTTTTTATTCATTTATATACTCCATTTTTGTTTCCACAAACAAGAAACATCTAGACAGAAGAAAAAGCCACACAGGCTGTCGAACGTGAAATATTTATGTATTTTTGTTTAACCTGAGTTGTACGTATGTGGTTCATTATAATAAATGTAGATATTATAATCCAAGAATTGAAAAGTAAAAATAAAATAAAAACAGATTGTTTATTAAAAATAAAGAAATGTGGTTGATTATTATATAAAATAATCATTTGAAACTATCTTTACTTAATTCACTGTAAAAGCATAAAATCTTGCCAAGTATTTGTGGTTTACTGTGAAAAAAACAAAACCTGTTTAGAGGCATTTAGAGGCAGTTTAATTTGTTAAAATGAACCATCTTCCCTCCTAATTCTGTGGTTTAAAGCAGAATCGCTGTTCTTCCACAGAGTCTGGCTTCCTGGACGACGTTTCCTACGACAGCATCTCTCTGGGTCCAGGCTATGACCGCCCCTACCAGTTCAACCCCAACGTCCGAGAGGCCAAGAGCATCCAGCTCTACAAGCACCTGAACCTGAAGAGCTGCATCTGGACCTTTGACGCCTACTACGACATGACGGAGCTCATCGACGTCTGCGGCGGCTCCGTCACCGCTGATTTCCAGGTGGGTCACTTTGTCCCAGATGTAGGGTTAGAGATGCACCGGTACAGATGTCTGAGGTTTACTACTTGCTGTTTTTTGTTTGTTTTTTCAGGTTCGGGACTCGGCTCAATCCTTCCTGACTGTGCAGGTTCCTCTCTACGTCTCCTACATCTACGTGACGGCGCCTAGAGGCTGGGCCTCTCTGGAGCATCACACCGAGATGGAGTTCTCCTTCTTCTACGATACAGTGCTCTGGAGGACAGGTCAGAACTAGACGCAGAAAGAAAATCACTCCTGATCGATTCTCTTCACGCCTCAGCCTCCAGAATGGAAATGAAAACCATTTAACGACAGATAACTGAGAGAGAGGTTACTGTGATAAGGGTTGCACCTTGGTTCTTAACTTCTGTTGTTTTCCTGTCTGCAGGGATCCAGACTGACAGCGTCCTTTCAGCCAGACTGCAGATCATCAGGATCTTTATCAGAGAGGACGGCCGGCTTGTGATCGAGTTCAAAACTCACGCCAAATTCAGAGGTCGGTTCACAGCAACAGAGAAATACTCTGCAAAGCAGCTCAGATTACCGTTCTACGTTTTCTCCTACAAAATCTTCTTCACAGTGTAAAAGAAAGACAACCACCAGCAAAATAAGTGACTTACTGTTGTAAAGGGTGTGGGGTAATATGGTAATGTCACCAATTTACCATGAAAATATGTTAAACATTTCTGGGTCATAAAGATTGTCTCTTACAGCTGTGAAACTATATGGGAAATTTATTCCACCTGTTTGGTGAATGGTCACATTTTGAGGCTTAGCCACGCCCATAAGCCTTGGTGCAGCAAAAAGCTTTTGATAACTTTTGCTGTCCAAAGTCTCCAGACTATGCTGAGTGATTTTTAAGTTTACATGTCCATGTAGGAAGAGTTTACACAGTTACAATGTAGGTAAAAGAGACAAAATGGCTGACTTTCTGTTGGTTTTGGACTATGGCTTGAAGAGACGTTTTGTAGGTTGTGATATGTACCAAATTTCATAATTATACAATGTATTTGTATTACTGGATTTCTAATTCTTTCATTTTTTATTCTTTCAATGTGTAATGAAAAGAAAATTTAAAATACATGTATTAAATGAAAGCTGCTGGTGTTTTTTTTAGAGAAAGTCTTAAATGCATTTTTTCCTGCCATTTACTTTCCTTCAGGTCAGTTTGTTCTGGATCACCACACTCTGCCGGGTCACAAATCTCGCCTGATGGCCCCAGACCACCTGGGGGGCATCGAGTTCGACATGCAGCTTCTGTGGAGCGCGCAGACCTTCGACTCGCCGTATCAGCTGTGGAGGGCCACCAGTTCCTACAGCAGGTGGGAACAATCTGAAAAACACACAGAAGAAACAATCTAATGTGGAATGGAGGGTATTGTTAATTTAAATGCAAAACACAAGATATTAGCGAGTATTTTCGCTCCAGTTTCTACTACAAACATTATAGTTCATTTGAAATAAAACAAAACTAACTTGCAAGTAACTTTTCAGTAAGAATTAGGAGCTTGTTTTTAAGTATTATTACATAAAACTCGAATTGAATGAGTCAGATAATGTCTTGTCCTGATTCGATATGTACTTTACTTTTTTACTTATGAAGGAGTATAATCTTCATTCATTTTCCTTATATGGCCCAAAATAAATCAATAAGTACAACTTGTAAGTTAGTTTTGTCTTGTTTCAATTGTCCTTGCAGTAGAAACTAGACTGAATACTAGATAAGATTTTCTGTTTTTGCAGCGTATGTGTGGGATAAGCATATCTTTCATCTTCTCTCAGGATGTTTTTAACATTTCTTGATTGACTTAACAAGCTTCATGTTCGTCTCTGTAGATTTTCTCATATTGATTCCTTTGTGAGCATCTAATATTCTTTGCATATTCTGCAGGAAGGACTACTCTGGGGAGTACACCGTCTTCTTGATCCCGTGCACCGTTCAGCCGACCCAGCCCTGGATCGACCCGGGGGATAAACCTCTGTCCTGCACGGCTCACGCTCCAGAGAAGTACGGCCCTCAGATTCTGGAAATCTGAGATATTACAGCATGTCTTCAAAAAGTCCCAAATTTATGGTTCTAAAATTAAGGACTTAAAATGTCTTAAATCCATGAAGAAATGTAAGATGGCCTTTAAAATCGTTAATCGTGTGTCTTAAATTTGGTCAATTACTTAATTTAGCATATTCCATGTAATTTATTTTTCTTGCTGGACTTTTATATCAAGCCTGTGAGGCTTGCACAGACGTCTTCAATCTGTTCTGTGACTTGAGGCAGTTGAGCTACCGCTAACTAGCTGCTAATATATCCTTACTAACCGAGTAGCTTAGTTTTTTTGCACTTATCTTGAGAAGGTGTAAATTTATCGCCACATCCTTGTGTGACGTGAGGTGGCTGAGCTAGCCTTGACTAGCTGATAATAAACCCTGATGTTAATATCTAACTTGCTTTTTATGAGTCTGAAAGTGTAAATTTATCACCATTTCATTGTGTGAATTGAGGCAGTTGAGGCTACCGCTAACTAGCTGCTAATATGTACTTGCTAGCTATCTTTTAAATCAAGTTTGTCTTCGCCACGAACATCTGTTGTTGTCTGTTATATGGGTCTGTGGTTGACCCATATAAAAAACTTGGCACTATTATGATGTAAAATATGCGATTTTCTTTTGTATGTTTCTGTGGTGATACAGGTCTTAAATTTAATTCACAATTGTCTTTAAAAAAGCCTTTAATTTGCGGTGGTGAAACCTGCAGAACCCCTGTGTTCAGTTGTATCCTGAACACTTTTTTTCTACTCCAACAGGTTCCTGGTTCCGATCGCCTTCCAGCAGACCAACCGGCCCGTTCCGGTTGTTTACTCCCTCAACACGGAGTTCCAGCTGTGCAACAATGAGAAGGTTTTCCTGCTGGATCCGGCCTCCGCCGACGTCTCCATGGCTGAGATGGATTACAAGGGAGCCTTCTCCATGGGTAGGAGTCAAAAATCATCCTTCATTCTATTCCACATTTTTCACATTTCGTTTCCAAGGATGCTGTAATATAAATAGGATCTGATAAATATCTTAATTTTATAGCTGTCACTGAATATTTAAATCACATAATCCAGAAGTTATTTAATTGGGCCAAAGCTGTCAATTGACAGTAATTGAGTTATAAAAAAGTCTGAAGTTTTTCTTTTTTGATAAGAAGTTAAAAACGTATGGCGTTAATCACGTCTTCATAAGAAACGCAAATTCATCACTGTTTTTACCTATATTATTGTAGATGTGCGCATACGTTTGATTTATTTATCTTCTCAGAAGCAGTGTAAGTACGTTAAGATGCACGGTGGCGAAATATTAAACTGCTGCTGCGCCAGTTACTCAACAGGTTGTTGCTAGGTAACCAAAAGTGAGCGAGTTAGTTGATTCCACCAACTTTGCTCAGCTAAAGGGTTTGCTCTGCCTTCATCCCCCAGAATGCTGTGCGGTTCTGGATCAGAGTTCAATGAATATTCCATACATTCAATATTGAGATGTATTCTATATTAATATTGATCACATGTCTAAACCCATATATATTATTGCTTTATTTACAATTCCAATTACGTGCAAAAACAAATAAAAATCTCCTCACTGGAAGTGTTGGTTTTGTCACAGCTTATTTAAACCGTTTAACTCCTCTCTGGTCCACTCGCTGCCCCCTGCAGGTCAGACTCTGTACGGCAGAGTGCTGTGGAACCCGGAGCAGAACCTGAACGCAGCATACAAGCTGCAGCTGGAGAAGGTTTACCTGTGCACGGGGCGGGACGGCTACGTTCCCTTCTTCGATCCCACTGGGACCCTGTACAACGAGGGGCCGCAGTACGGCTGCATCCAACCCAACAAACATCTCAAACATCGCTTCCTGCTGCTGGTAAACAAACTTTCATTTAATCTGTTTGGTTTTTATTAATATTTTTGGTTTATTGTTTTTTTATTGTTATTTTTTTAGACATTTCTTTCACCTACTTGACTCACTGTAACACATCTCTCTGAAAGTTAATTTATTTAATCTGCCCTTCTGAGAGTTAAAATCTGAACAGTTTACAGAATTGTTTAGTGTCTAGTTACATTTAATCAATTACATTTATTTAAGTAACTTTTTGGGGGGAAAACATTTCTTTTACAAATATTTTTACTACGCTGTACTTTTCAGTTTTACTTGAGTCATTTTATTATGAAGTATATCCACTATTACTGGAGTAAAATGTCTGGATTTTCTCCTTCACTGAATGAAAGGAGAAAATTGGTTAAAACAATCATGTTTTAACCAAAAATTCACCAGACACAGACACACACCTGCAGTATGTTAAATATTCTGAAGTTTTTTAATGAAAAAATCAGATGTTTTTGCCTGATTTTGTTATTTTTTGCTACTTATATGAATTATTGTCATTTAAATACCAAAATTGCTGCTTAACTTTATGTTTTGTTTCATCTGATGAAGTCATTTTTTTTTACATGAGTACAAGTTTTGAGAACTCTGCCCTCCTTTGACAATAAAATGTATAACAATGTTACTTTGAAGTATTCAGAATCAGCCTTTCATTGTACAGAAGTACAACAAAATCTGTTTTGGCCCAAAGAAAAAAAACAACATGATGGTCGGCAGCTTCCTGAGGCTGCTGCTGGTTTTCTGGATATTTTCACAGCAAAATGCTCAAAGAAAACTTCCCAGTTTAACAGCTTTCCATACCAGTTCACACTGGACCAACTGGGTTTGACATTGGTTTGTCATCCAGGTGATATTCTAACTACCATAAGGTTTGCTGCTGTAGTTCTCTTAGTTTTTGATATTGAAAACGAGGTATTTACGTTTGAGTTTAAAACAGTGGCGCCCCCAAGTGGGGGGACCAAGGTGCCCGTGGCTCTTGACATTTTCTGAAAGTGCCACTGATTTAAAAATCAAAGCAGCCAGTTTAGTTTTAAAATGTTTATTATTCTGTTTTGATCTGCTCTGAATGTGTTTCAGGATCGTAAACAGCCGGACGTTTGCCACAAGTTTTTTCACGACGTTCCGTTCGAGGCCGATTTTGCCTCCGACGTCCCAGAGCTGCAGGCCATGGCGGCCATGCCGGGCGTCGACGGCTTCACCATGAAGGTCGACGCTCTTTACAAGGTGAGTGAATTCCTGTTTTTACAGAACAGTTTGTTTTGTTTTGTATTTTATTATTATAAGAAAAATTACGAGAATGTAGTCATAATATTAGCAGAAGAAAATTATAAAATTACAAGAAAATGTTAAGATCTGATGTGACATGATTGGTAAGTTCATTTGGTTCTTTCTTTTGAAATAAATTAAATACATTTTCACTTTCACAGAAATGTTACTTCATTCTAGTAATATCATTAGTGACTTTAATCTTACTACTTTATTCTGGTAATATAAGTTCTTTTCATTATATTATGACTCTTTTGTAAAAAGTAGTCAGTAAAATAAGAGAATGAACTCATATGTATAATATTACAACTTTGTTTTACCAAAATAGTGTTGTATTATTACAATTTTATTTAGGTAAAATTAGTTTATTTTTTCATTTTTAGGACTTTTGTAAGGATAGAGTTGTAAAATATGAGGATAAAGTCATAATGATACAAGAATAAACTCAGTGATAGCAAAGCAAAGTTTTATTTTTACAACTTTATTCTCGTTATTATGACTTTATTTTGGTAATATAAGTATTATTATAACAACACTATATTATATTAATACCACTATAATTTAGTAGCATTATGAGTATTATTAATGTCCTTTATTATGATTTTATTCTTTTATTATTGCTACTTTCTCTGGTGAGTTTATTCTGATAATATTATAACCTTATTCTTGTATTATTTTGACTTTTTTCTGGTAATGTGACTCTTTCAATTTTGCTACTTTATTCTGGAAATAGTGTGAGTTTATTCTCGTACTATTAGAGCTAAATAAACTAATAAATAAATTACTAATTAATAAATTACCTGTCTGACTGGCAGGTGGAGGCGGGCCACCAGTGGTACCTGCAGGTGATCTACGTCATCGGCCCGGAGTCGCGCTCCAGCCCCAGGATTCAGCGCTCGCTGACGTATCAGGTGAGCCGCTCCAGACGCGACCTGGTGGACCGCAGCGGGCGTCTGACGCTCGACGAGTCGCTCATCTACGACAACGAGGGCGACCAGGTGAAGAACGGCACCAACATGAAGTCGCTGCGCCTGGAGGCCGGCCCGTCCGCCACCTTCAACGCCCACATGGGCAGCTCCGTGGGCGGGGGCGTGGCCGCCATCACCCTGCTGGTGCTGGCGCTGCTGGCTTCCTGCTTCCTGTTCCGCCGCTGCAGGCGGTCGGCCAAGAAGGTGACGAAGACTCCGAAGGCCTACGAGGAGTACCCGCTCAACACCAAGGTGGAGGTGTGCATGGACAAGTGCGTGGAGAAGAACTTCGGCACGAAGCACTGCACCGTGAGGAACGTCAACATCAACCGCAACCAGGACCCCAACGGCAAAGTGAAGCAGGTCAACCTGGAGGTCAAAATCCACAACAACCTCGGCGACGGCACCGAGGTCTGAAAAACTCGCTGCGTTTCCGTTGGCTTCTTTTCTGTCACAAATGTGAGCAAAACTTTACCAATATTCCACTAATACCGAATAAACACAATTATGCAGTTGCAGTGTTTCTGTTAATTATGAAACGCAATTAAA
This sequence comes from Poeciliopsis gracilis, assembly GCA_911649635.1. Classification (NCBI taxonomy): domain Eukaryota; kingdom Metazoa; phylum Chordata; class Actinopteri; order Cyprinodontiformes; family Poeciliidae; genus Poeciliopsis; species Poeciliopsis gracilis. The sequence continues at coordinate 3,508,200 of CAJVRI010000715.1, forward strand.
AAGTTTCTTATCGAGACAATTGATCAGAAAAACATGCCATGCATGACTCTCCAACGACATCCTGCCGTCGTCTTCCTCGTGGGTTTTTTTCGGCCTTATCGACATCGGTCTATTGTGTAAAACCGTAACAAAAACATGTTCTTTGCATCACTACGAGTCATGTGACCAACAGCCAGATGTTACTACTGGCAAAAACTACAAAGACGATGACAGGAAGTAGTTGAAGGATAACTGAGCAGCATGTTTTTTAATGACTTCATGTGTGAACAAACTTACTCAAATGAGATCTTAATTTTGTTTTTGATGTAATGGAAACGCTGTCGTCGCAGAATTGTTTTGTTTTTTTTAAATTAGAAGAATATTGACAAAGTTTTGCACACATTTGTAATGGAAGCGCAGCTACTGGCGAAGGACAACAAAACAGCATCAAAATTGGTATTTTCTAAACTGAAAATTTGTACTTAAAGGAATGTTTTGTTTATGTATTTTTATACCACTTTGAGAAAAAAAAAGGGAATCGTGTGACGTTCAGCCAACTGGGCTACCTCAGGAATCCACAAACTGCTCAGCTGCGTCTGATTTCCATCTTTATTTCTCTTTTTAGTCGACATTCATCTCGGTTTCACCACCGAGAGGTGAACAGTAGCTCAGACACTGACGGTTTCTATCTGCTGCATCGTTTCATTTCACTGCTGTACGAAGAGGCAGGCGAGGAAAAATGTCCTCCTTTCCTGCATCTTTACCTCGTGTGTCACAATCATCCTGCAGACAAATTAACTGGAACAACCTCTCCACCTGCTGAAGTTGCTTAAATATGAAGCACAAACAAAGCTGCTTTTGTTGCAGGCTGAGTGAGTGCAAATAAAAAAATGAATGATGCCTTCAAGTGCAATTATGTCACAACTTCAGTTCGTCTTTTCTTCAGGATGGAAGAGCTTTGACTTATTTAATAAAAAAGCATTTTAAGCCTTGATTACACCCCGTTTTACACTGGATTAATGCCATTCTGCTCTCACCTGTACGACCTATCATGACTTGGACACAATCTATTTCTGTAACAGGGACATATTTTCTTTTTTATTATATCTATTATGCAGAATTCACTTTTTGCATCTTCTTCCATTTGGTTTCTATGGCTTCTAAAAACAAAAAAAACACCCAGCTGTTTTAATTCTAAATATAAAATAACTAATAAAGCTAAATGTTAAAATTGAATATTTTTATTTTCATATTTCAGAAAGTGAAACATTATACAGATTTATTACACACACAATGAAATCCACACAATTATTAATGATTTGAAAACGCAAATTTAGATTATTACCTAACATATTGGTATCGTTTCAGTGCATCGCTAAAGAAAAGTTGAATCTGCTGTATTATTGTAGCCTGGACAAAACTATTCTACTCTCTCCTTCATCAACTCTCATTTTTATATTTAATGTTTTAGTTTAATATAAAGCGCTCTCTGCTCTCACTAAAAAGCCATTTATTTTATCAACTAGCTTGGTGTTTATCCACTGTAAAAGGGGGTTTAAAGAATTATACTTACTGCCATTTTGAACACAATTTCTTCTTTTCAACACTTTTTATTTCCGTGCTTGTACTGTAATCCAATCAGCTGCCGATTTCTAAGTGCCATGCAGTATTTTTGCTCATGAGACTGAGAACAGATCGTCCAAAGTATTTCAATCGAAGAGCGTCGGAGTGTGACTGTAGGAAACCCGTTCACCCAAATGACTGCTTCAGCCTTACTACTGTTACAGAATGAAAGAAATCACCTTTTAAAAAACGTGTTTTTATAGGAATGATGCGTCCGCCTGCCTTCGTTCGGCCCAAAGACTCACAGATCTCATTCTGTTTCTCCTCATTCGTTTACGTTTCATTCGTCTGATTTGTTGCATTGCAGCCCAGCCACTGATGTTGTTTTTAAAGTGTTTGACACTGGTTTGTATTTATCTAATAACGCTACTTCTTTTTCAAATGTGTGCCTATAAAAACATGAAAATGGGGGATTTGGGGAGAAAAAAATATATATTTTTGGTGCTATAATTTTTGGAAAACACAATAATATTAGTATGATGCCTGTATTTGGTGCCTTTTTTATTAATAAAAAGTAAAATTAAAAATCTGTTTTTTGTCCATTTACTAAGTTATTTATGGTTTGGCACTTTTTAAATTTGTGTATTTTTAAAGCTTGAAATACTCACCAATGTTTGCCGTTTCAATATCTGCAGTATTGATATTGTTGCCCTAATATGCCGTCAATTAATCCAAAACTTTGAGGTTTTTCTGACCAATTTTGACTTTTCAAAATCAGAAATTTCAGAGTTTTTTCTAGCACATATTCTACTTTTCAAACTTGGAAAATTCTGATTTTTTTTTTTCTAGAAAATTTCTGAGATTCCTCAGTTTTGTTTTTTGTTTTTTTCATGTTTTTATCTATTATGGCCGTCGTAAAGTTTCCAAGTAACATTTGGTTCCACTACAAATCTAAAAGTTATTTTAGAACTTTCTAAAAAGAAAGACTGGTTTGTAAAATGAGTTTAACTGGTTTTACTAGCCAGTTAAACTGGTTAGTAACTAGATTTTACGAGCAGTCCCTGAAGGCATCGTCTGACTGTGCCAAACAGGTGTGGCCAACTGTTTTCTCTACAGGTAGATTCAGAGTTTCTAGGTGTGGCGGAAAGAAACGCTCCACTCCAGAGACAAAGGTGAGTTTCTCTCCTTTGCTTGTTTGATTCAGTTGAAAGTTTCTGGTTTCTAAGAACTTTATTTTTGCATAATAAGAAGGTTTAAAGTCCCCGGTTTGTACAGAAGGCAGACTTTTCTCTTCCATCATTCTGCCTTCACTCACTGCTTCAATGCAAAGCTGGTCTCATTTTACACAGCAACGTATTTACATGTTTTCTGTTCTGGAAAGCAGAAGAAAACGTCGCCACATATAAATACATTTTTAAAACAAGATAAAGTACAACAGTTCACCACACACTACATCTGATTCATATTTTAATCATCTTTGATCGATGACAGATTGGAACTGATGCCTCTTGATGATTTGTTTAGTTCACTGTAAAAACACAAAATCTTACCAAGTATTAGTAGTTTCTAATTAAAATATCTTGGTACACTTGAAATGACATCAAACTAACTTAGAAGTAACTTTTTAGCAAGATATAAGAGCTTGTTTTAATTTAATAATTCCTAATATTGGTGAAAAAGGACTAGGCTCACTTAATACAGGAGAAAAAATTATCCCTGTAACTAGCATTATTTCATCAACATTGAGTAACTATTTACTTAGAATAAGCTCTTATATCTTGCTGAGAAGTTTCTTCCAAGTTAATTTTGTCTTAATTCAAGTGTACTAAGAAATTTACAGTAAAACTAAACCAAAATTACTTGGTGAGATTTTATGTTTTTGCAGTATTTAAATGTATAGCTGAGATTAATATTGCCTCTAATGTCTTACAGAAGAACTACATTCATCATGGCTTCTTTGTGGGTGAGAGAGGTTTTTATTTTATATTTTTAAAGTTTTTATTAGAGTTTTACATGTTAAATCTGTTTATTTCCAGGATGATTTAGAAAGTCTTGTGGATTCACCGTTATCTTCTGCTGCGGAAGTAAGACCAATTCTGATTTTCCATATGAGAAACTATGCAGAGTTTTAATTAAGTGTTAAATCTGAATGTTTGTTTTTTTAGAGCGGACAGAGAGGAACCATCAAGCCTAAAGCAAACTTTGATGCAAAAAAAGACGCTGCAGCTCTGAAGGAAGCCATTGTAGGACTCGGTACACGTTTTAAATCCCTTCACACGAGATTTATAAAGCTTAGCTTTTCATTTTTTCTTTGGAGAAAACTTGTGTTTGCTTTTCGTCTCCTTTTACATAATCGATGAGACATATTGGTGCAAAAATGTAGGTTAAATCATCATTTTTGTTCAAAACAAACTTCATGTTGATGGCAGATGTTTTGAAATTGAAACAAATTATAACGTAAATTGCCTCCAGATATATGACAGAAACACAGATTCATGTTTCATTGTTATTTTTTAGGGACAAATGAGAAAGTCCTGATTGAAATCTTGACACAAAGAAGCAACGATCAGAGGCAGCTAATCTGCAAAGCGTATGAAGACGACACGGGCAGAGTAAGATTTTCTTCACTTTATTACTATATTACTATGAAAATGTTGTGAATTGAAGTGTTTCTAATCGTTAAATGTAAAATAAACGAGAATTTTTTTATATATTAAGAACTCCTATAACTCACTTTCATGATTAGAAACACATTATAATTTATAAAAAAAATAAACAGGAGTGACTTTTACAAGAAACAGACAAAAAGATAATAAAATAAGTCATGTTCTTTAATGTTATTAGTCTAAATTTTCACATTGATGCTTCATATATTCACTTTGAACACATTGTGTGCTTATTTTTATTTATTTTGATGCTTTTTGATTTTAATTTAAGACATAATATCAAGAAAACATGCAGGGTATTATTTTTTGGGTTTATTTTCCTGACATTTTTGATATTTTCATAAATAAGTGAAAGAAGAAAAACACAAACCAGAACAGAAATAGCTCAACAATATTTAAATTCCTGTCCATTGTACAAACACAAAGTTTAAATTTAGTTATACCTGTAGTGTACAAAGCAGCCGAATATTTTCTATTGATTTTCTAAAATAACTAAATCATAAAAGAAAAACCTTATTGTATTTGTTCAGCGAATAATTTTTATATTTTGCTCTGCCATTATTCAGTCGTTACAGCGTTTCGTTTGCTTCGTTTGCTTCGTTTGCTTTATTTCCTGTATTTGCTTTATTTTCATGGGTGCGGTTCTGAACACGCAGAGTAAACCTCTGGATCTGTCGCCTCTATTTACGTTTCAGACGCTGGAGAAAGACCTGAAAGGCGACACGGGCGGAGACTTTGAGAAGCTGCTGCTGGCGCTCATCACTCCCCCTGCAGCGTACGACTGCCATGAAGTCACCCGAGCCATGAAGGTTCGCTCCAAAACTTCAAAAATAAAATGAAACAGCGTTTATTACTGTACAACACCATTTGTATAAAATGTGTCTTACTGCAGGGAGCTGGGACAAAAGACTCCGTCCTGATTGAAATCTTTGCCTCCAGGTCCAAGCAGCAAATCAAAGCTCTCAAAGACGTTTACCTGAAAGGTAAAGAAGCATCTTCCATCTTAGTTTGTGGGTTTTGTTGCAGAAAACAGATTCATGGCCTCCATCTTTTTCCTCTGCAGAAACAAAGAAGGACCTGATTAAGAAGTTGGAGAGTGAAGTTTCTGGAGATTTTTCCACAGCGCTGCTTCTTCTGGCAAAGGTCTAGAAAAAAAAAAAAAGAAAATGACCTAAAAAAAACTTACACACTTAACTCATAACTAGAGCTGTCAATCAGTTATTTTAATCAGATTAATCACAATGACTAAGGAAGCTTGAAATATAAACATGGACATGATTTTGTTTTAAATGTTCATTTATAAATGTTCTCTATTCATTTCTAATGTAACCGGGAGGCGACAGTCGCTCGTTATCATCCATTTGTTAATGTCTACAGCTCTATTAAAATGTAACAGATAAATTTTGATAAAAACTTATAACAGGAACAAAGTGAATTCTGTGTTTGCAGGGTGAGAGGGACGACAGCAACTCTGTAGATGTAGGAAAAGCAAAGGAAGACGCCGAGGTGAAGTAACCTAAAAAATACAACTGATATGTTTCTATTTTGTTTTGAACTTCAGTATTTTTTCCCCTAAGGCACTTTACAAAGCCGGGGAGAAGAAGTGGGGCACAGACGAGTCCAAGTTCATCGAGATCCTCTGCAAGAGGAGCATACCTCAGCTCAGGCAGAGTAAGACCGGCTCTGTTTGGAGACCCGAACCGGGATTATCACAAATGTAACGTGACGGACGTTTGTCTGCAGCTCTGGTCGAATACAAGAACATCAGCGGGAAAACGCTGCAGCAGAGCATTGAAGGAGAAATGTCTGGAGAACTGGAGGAGCTGCTGGTGGCCATCGGTAAACTGGTTTCCATCCACAAAACCACAAAGAAAACGTGTTTTCCTGTGCCGACTCTTGGAGTTTAAGCTACAACAGTGTATGAGGGCTGTTGAAGAGAGAAAGGGAAAGAAAAAAATAAGAGTCGATTATTGCCAGTAAATTTTCATGCACCGTTTAAAACTTGTTGCTGAAACTAAAATGCTGCTTTTGTATCAACTCTTTCTTTCTGCAGTGAAATGTGCGAAGAGTTTACCGGCGTATTTTGCAGAACTGCTGCATGAGAGCATGAAGGTAAACCAGGTTTTATATGTGTTAGCACATTTCAGAAGGGATAAAGTTTTAGTTTTTAGCTTTTTATATCTACTAAATACATTTTTTGTATTTTTCTTTTTTAAAAAACAACTTTAATTTCAATATTTAGGTTTTAAAATAAAGAAAAACTTGAAACTCTGGTTTTCTTTTATGTTTATTTGTTAGTAGAAACTCTGCTTTGCTTCCTTGTTCCTACTGAATAAAAGGAAGCCCACACCATGATGCTGCCACCACCGTGTTTCAGGAACATTTACTTTCCAACCAGACGCAACGTTTCGCGTGTTAACTAAATTGTTTTCTTGTCATCACCCACAAAGTCCAAAAGATTGTTTCGACAATGGTTTTGGTTTTAGTCAGTCGTCTATAAACTCCAGAGTTCTGGTTCTGTCTCTGTTCAGGGCGGTGGCACCGATGAGTCCACTCTGACCCGGATCATGGTGAGCCGGTCTGAGATCGACCTGCTGGACATCAGAGCAGAGTTCAAGAAACTCTACGAACACTCTCTGCTGTCCGACATCCAGGTGAGTCGGACCAGAACTCAAACGTTCACCAGAATTTCACCACTTCATTCAGTGTTTGATTCATATAGTGGATTTCATTTTCAAAACACGACATCGACTTTATGTCAAGTTAAATGTTATTCAAAGAGTTTCTGGGTTTGATTCGCTTCTATGTTATATTTATTGATTATTAGTTTTGTTAAGTCAGGAGTTTAGAGATTATTAATCCGCTAATGAAGACAATTTCCTGAAGGATTAAAAGTTTCTCTGATGGACAGAAGATGGACTGACCTTTAGAAACTTAAAGGTCAAAGGTTGTTTCAGTTAAAGAATGGGGGAAAAAAAAATCCATCTGTCCATCCAATTTATATAGATACATTTTTTATTTGCTTTAAAATGTCTCTGTTTTTTGTTCTGCAGTCCGACGTGTCGGGCGAGTACGGCGACTGCCTGAAGGCCATCTGCGGAGGAGACGACTGACGACGTCCGTCTGGAGACAAAAAGAGATCCGTTTCTTTCATCCTGTTGGCTTTCTGTCCTTCCCTTCTCACTGATGTCAATTATAAATAAATTCATTTAGTTTCAGCTCTAAAAGGTGAAAACTCAAACATCAAATCAGGATTCAAGTTTTATATTTAAATTGTAAACTATTCTGAATTGATACGCCTTTCAAAACCCATAAGTTTCTTATCGATACTTCTTCTAATGAAACAAATCAAATTATGGAGAACTTCTGTATGAAAGCAAATTGATTTTGACAAGAATGTCTTTCTTTAATTTTAAGAGGAGTTTTTAAAGTTGGTTTGAAACTTTGGAGTTTTTGTTTGTTTGTTTGACTTTTCAGCTTACAGAAAATAAAAACCTTCGTTCTTCACCACAGAAAATGTATTTTTGTTTTGTTTCTTAGCTGGAATTCACCAAAAATGTAAATTAATGGATTCTGGTTCTGATTATTGTGGCAATTCCTCAAATTCGTCACCAGGAGGCGCAGTTTAGACACCAACAGGAATAGAAGGACATGAAGAAAGTTTTTATTTTTTATTGCAAGTCCCACATTTTCTGGCCATATTGAACTGAAAGCTGAGTGGAAAGCTTCAGGTTTACAGTTATAAAACCAGACTTCCCTCGTCTTTTAGAAGTAAAAGTACATTCCTGTCAAAAAAACTCAAAATTAATTTGAAAAGTCTAAATTGAAAAAACTCAAAAGGTTTGAGATTAATCTCACAAATTTTCTAGAAAAAAAAAAGAAATTTCTGAATTTGAAAAGCTGAAATTTTTCTGAAGTTTTTAATCTCATTTACGTTTCCCAAATTTCCAAATCTTCCAAAAAACAAAAATAAACAGTCCAGAGAAGAACTTGTAATATTTAAAAAAGATTAATTAGGTTGATGACTTATTAAGACATTTAATGAATGCTGCAATAATCTTAACTTTTTTTTTATGTTTTAGTTTTGTTCTGGGGGGCTGCACAGTGGCGCAGTGGGTAGCGCTGTTGCCTTGCAGCAAGAAGGTCCTGGGTTCGAATCCCGGCCTGGGGTCTTTCTGCACGGAGTTTGCATGTTCTCCCTGTGCATGCGTGGGTTCTCTCCGGGTACTCCGGCTTCCTCCCACAGTCCAAAAACATGACTGTCAGGTTAATTGGCCTTCCCAAATTCTCCCTAGGTGTGAGTGTGTATGGTTGTTTGTCCTGTTTGTCTCTCTGTGTTGCCCTGCGACAGACTGGCGACCTGTCCAGGGTGTACCCCGCCTCTCGCCCGGAACGCAGCTGGAGATAGGCACCAGCACCTCCCGACCCCGTTAGGGAGAAGGGTGACGGAAAATGGATGGATGGATAGTTTTGTTCTGGTACCAGTTTCGTTTCGAAGCCGAAATAATTTCGACCAATAGGAAGGTCCCGCTGGCACTGTCGGTACCTACCGCGCATGCGCAACTCGCAGAGCCTTGATGGAGACGTTTAAACAGCTGTGAAGTTGGACCGAAACTTTTTCCGTCTCAAGAAGCGGCGTCTCGCCGGAGCTGGTCGGTCGGAACTCGTCAGGAATCAACCACAAGCCCGTCTCAACTGCAGCTGGTCCGAGGTCAGGAAGATTTGTTATTCACGCCGCCATTTTGCTCAGGGCTTATTCCCGGATATCGCATTGATGCTAATGGTGTTAATCAACTGTTATACATTTATGAAACAACATTTTTATATTATTTTTCTGTTTTTTTAACGGCACAACAAAACAAGAAAAGTTCAATATAAATGAATATAAATTGTTTGTTAGCACAGTTGATTGAAATGAAATTGTTTTTGTAGCAGCTGTTTGATCATTTACTTTTAGAAACAGTCATTCATCTTCAAAATGGTAGCATTTCTACTGCACAAATGTTTGACACTAATTTCGTTAAGTTTGAAGAAAGGTGAGCGTGGGGCAACTTCATTCTGGTATGGAGAGTAGTAGGAGAAGTTAGCAGAGTGAGGAAAATGTCTAACTGTACTCTAGCTCTCCTGTTCATTAAAAGGAACGTTTATAAACCAGGTCTTGTGTTTTATGGGAAAAACTTCACTGGAATAGAGCTTGATCCTCCCAATCTACTTTTAGTCAGGAAGCTTCAGTAAACCTCCAGGGAATATTGGCAGGTGATTTTTGTTTAATTATTGGATAATCATGAGCTGGTGTATACAGACTCTAAAAACAAGGCAGTTTGCTAAAATGACCTGGTCATTTTACAAAAATGTACGAAAACGTACATGTTGGCAAAATACTGAGTAGACTGTCTCTGTGTGACGTTATTGCGCCCTCTACTGCCTATGCGGGACATTTTCAGGTCATATGAGGTTACATACCTTGCGGTGTATTTTTCGGACTATAAGCCGCTACTTTTTTCCCACGCTTATGACCCGGTGTGGCTTTTCTGTGGTGCTAGCAGCAAACTCAAACCCCCTCATCATGGAAACCACATGAACAGAAAAGATGCTGCTTTTCAGTTGAAGGTCATCGATCTGGCAGCATAGGATGGAAATGGAGCCGCTGCACAAAACCTCTGCGTGAGCGAATCCATGGTTCGGCGTTGGAGACAGAGGGCTGTGTTACAAATACATCCAGCAGATGTATTCAGGAAGCTCCATAGTCCGGAAAATACAGTATTTGTAAATGTGAACAAAATAAATTTGGATTTTACAGAAAATCAAGAGTTGAACGTTAAAACCTGCAGTGTGAACGTAGCCTGATAAATGAGCTTTTTGTCTGTTGTGCTTCTCTCAGGAACATCATGTCTTCCATGTTAGAAGAGGATCTCCTCTGTCCCGTCTGTCTGGACATCTACAAGGATCCTGTTTTCCTCCCATGCAGCCACAGTTTCTGTAAAGCCTGCCTGCTGCACTTTAGGAGAGGGAGACGGGAGCCATCGTGTCCAGTTTGTCGGAGAAGGTCAGCAGGTGGAAACCCACCATGTAACCTGGCTTTAAAGAGGCTGTGCAACACCTTTCTGCAGGAGAGGAGCCGGAGAGCGTCGGAGGGTTTCTGCTCTTTGCACTTTGAAAGTCTGAAGCTGTTCTGTCTGGACCATGAGCAGCCGGTGTGCCTGATCTGCAGGGATTCAGTGAAACACGCTGGACACAGATTCAGGCCAGTCAGTGAAGCAGTGTTGGAGATGAAGCTTGAACTGGAGCAAAACCTGAAGTGTTTACAAAACCGCATCGCTGGCTTAAAATGTTGCAAAGAGCTCTTTCACGACGGAGTGGAGCACTTAAAAAGTCAAACCCGAAACTCAGAGGAAATCATTAGGAAGCAGTTTAGGAAATTTTTCCAGTTTTTAGCGGATGAAGAGGAAGCTAGGCTAACTGCTGTGCGGAAAGAAGCAGAGCTGAAGATTGGTAAAATGGTGGAGCTGATGGAGACTGTGAAGAAAAATATATCAGGTCTGTCTGAAACGATCAGAACCACGGAGGATGAGCTGGACGCTGAAGACCTCTCACTCCTGCAAAACTTTAAAGCGGCAAAAGAGAAAATCCAGAACCAGCTCAGATTGGATCCGCCAGATTTTCCCTCTGGAGTTCTCCTAGATGAGGCCAAACATGTGGGGAACCTCAGCTTCAACATCTGGCTCAAGATGGAGGACGTGGTCACATACACGCCTCTGGTTTTGGACCCGAACACAGCAGCCGCAGACCTGCTGTTGTCCGATGACCTGACATCTGTGAGGCGGGTGAAGTGGACCGGCGCTCCCTACAATCCGGAGAGGTCCGCTTTGCTGTGCCGCTCCGTCATCAGCTCCAGGGGCTTTAACTCAGGAATTCACAGCTGGGATGTAGAGGTCAGAGGTGAATCCTGGAAGGTCGGCATGGTGGCAGAGTCAGCTGGCGGCCCCGATGTCGTAAAGCAGGACTATTGGGTTCTTCGTTTCAGCCGTGGCAAATATTCAGCGTGGTCGCAACGAACCGACCGCGTTGAGCCCAAAGTGCCTAAGAAAATACGGAGAATCCAAGTCAAACTGGACTGGGAAGCAGGAAAGTTGGCTTTTTCTGACCCTTTAACAAGAACCGTCATACACACCTTCACACACACGTTTACAAATAAGATGTTTCCTTTGTTTGATCGGGGCACTAAAATTTTACCGTTGAAGTTGTCTGTGACTGGCAGGTATTAAAAATCACTGCCTTTTCTTTGCGTCGGTGTTTTTTAATGATTTGTATTTCATTGCTCTAAATATCTTTACTCTTCTCAGATTTTTTCTCAGTCATGTTTGAATTGAATTTGATTTGTAATTCAGAATTGTCCGATTATGCTGTAACAAGAAAACTTCTTCAAATGTACTTTCTTTGCACTTTAATCTCCTCAGATTATTTCTAACTTATTTACTGATGTATTTCTGAGTTTGTCATGTGACAACCATTTCGTATTTTGTTGCTTCTTTAAGTGTTTATCTGCCTTTTATATGTTCTGCTGTTGTGAAATTAAATATTTTTTAAATTTTAATTCAACCTTTTGCCCAGAACTTTCATGTGTGGAACAAACATTTGTTTTTGTTGAATAGAGGATAAAATGGGCCTGACAAGTGAAGCCCACTGGCAGAAGATCAACATTTAATCACACCTATCTAAATGGCTGCACATTTATAAAAACAGATAAATTATCTTTAAATTTTAAGCTGGATAGATACAATGTTCATGTATTTTGATAGCTGCTCAGTGTTCTGTTGTATTTGATCCATTTCCTAACACCCTTGTCCCTACTGGGGTCGGGAAGTGCTGGTGCCGATCTCCAGCTAACGTTCCGGGCGAGAGGCGGGGTCACCCTGAAGGTCACCAGTCTGTCACTGGGCAACCCGGAGACGGACAGGACAAACAACCAGGCACACACACACTCACACCTAGGGAGAATTTAGAGACCAATTAACCTGACGGCCATTTCTAGTCATGTTTTTGGTCTGTGGGAGGAAGCCAGAGTACCCAGAGAGAACCCACACATGCACAGGGAGAACATGCAAACTCCTTGCAGAAAGACCCTGAGCCAGGAATCGAACCCAAGACCTTCTCGCTGCAAGGCAACAGTGCTAACAACTGCACTTGTGTTTGATCTACTATGTGAATTCTTAGGTGGGTCTCAATAACTTAAAATATCTTTGAAAAGTTTCTATTTTAGTCATTTTATTCAAAAGCTGAAACTCTTGAGATTTACCACATACTTTTTGTATTAGTATTTTGTTAAATTGTATTTCTGAAAAATAAATGTTTTGGTTTTTTTCTTTTTACGTATTTAGCTCTTTAACCCTTTGAACACTAAATTGAAAATAGGCAATTGCTTTGGAAATGCGAGCCTAGCTCAAACATAAAAGAGAAATGATTAAAATATCAATTTTTTAAATTTGAAATATGAAGCTCCAAATACAACTTTGTTTTTGGTGTAGAGCAAATTGTGTGATTTGGATGGAGACTGAGGAAGTCAGTGTTGAGCATTGTGTTACTTATTTGGTTTAAATGACCTTTTAGGAGCTTTACATCGTGTCATAATGCTTTGACAACCCTCAGCATCCTGTTCATGAGATACTGTCTTCAGTCAGAGGCTTCTTCAAATGCTCTGTGATACAGACTGCTACAAGAGATCTTTCCTGCCAACAGCCATCACCATTGACAGTAACTCTTTGAAGAATTTGAATTAATGAGTTAAATTTAATTTACCTTTAGGATTAATAAGTTATTCTTGAAGTGAATTTGAATATGCATTATAAAAACATTGTAGTTCTACATATTTACAAAAGAATGAAATTTTTATTTTTGCTTTTCATACATGTATATTTAAAATGTCGAGCAAAGTGTTACTGAGGTCAAATTCCTTGTTTGTGTACAAAAACTTGAATAAAGCCGATTCTGAATCCATTTTTGTATCCAAAATACTTCCCAAGTTTGAATCTTTTGAACTGCTCTTGCAATAGTTGCCCAGGAAACCTAAAAGCCCCAATCAGACAGATCAAATCAAAACAAACAACAAACTTGTGGGGACAGATTGGGCATCTGTCACTGCTGAACGGTGAGTTTGTTTTCTGTAGTTTAGAGTAGAAAATATCAGAGTAGCTCTGTGTTTTATGCTATCATGCTTTAAAATAATACATAATTTTGTAGCTGTACAATTAAAGTTAAAACCAAAGTTTTTAGAGATGATTAATCACATTGAAGGAAGTGCAGGGCTTCAATGTTTTTGAATTTTGCTTTTTTCCTTTTTTGGTCAAAAAAGAAAAAAAAAAAAAAATATGTGAAACAAAATATGTTGACCTTTCAAAAGAAAACGTGTATAAATTTGCAGTCCTCTCTGATTTTGTTGTGATTCAACCAGAGGTGGAACAAATGGAGGACAAGAGCCACACGAGTGGCTCAGTGACGTCTTTACCAGAGGTGAGTCCTTTTGATTCGTTTTGACTCGAGTTCACACTGATGATGTAAACTGGACGTTTAAGTTGGCTTAGAGAAATACACACTTCTACAGACAGTAGCACAATGCAGTTTTCTCTGTAGTTTCAAAATGTATATGTCCTTTACAAATTCTTTACATCCATCTCTACGTATTGATCTGTTGTTTTAACCTATTTAGTCACCATTTGTTAAATTGTTACATTTTGAGCTCCTGCTTCAGTCTGAAGGAAATTTCTAGTATAGGGTGCAAATAGTTTTTCCTGCTGATTATATCATGTCACAAACACAGTGAAGCAGCGATGGTCTCTGCATCACGTTTCCTCACAATCTGAACTTTGTGTTTGTCTTTTGATGTGTGATTAATTGGAGCTGTGTGCGCAGTTATTGTGCAGCGCACTGCGCTTGATCCTGTCTAACGGACATCTGCACTCTGACTTCTTTCTTCTATTGATTTCTTTCCTCTATCTGTCCGTCCGTCCGTCCGTTCATGATTGCAAGTCTGCACAACCTTAGATTTTGTAAAATATTTCTAGATATCAATGCAAAAATTTAACATTTGCATTAAAAGAGTTTTGTTTGTTATTAAAAAAATTTCATTCTTCCTTAAATAATTATGTAATATTTTACTATATTTCCTTCACTGTCTCTCCTGATGTGGTCCTGCAGAATAATAGCACCATCAACTGGAACAAAATTCATGATGACTGTGTGAGTAAAGTCTGTCAACGCACCCACACTGAAGAGAGACCATTCAGTTGTGACCATTGTGAAAAGAGTTTCATCAAGAAAAGCAAATTGATGTCCCATCAACGCATCCACACTGGAGAGAGACCATTCAGTTGTGACCATTGTGAAAAGAGATTTACTCAGAAAAACCACCTGACAGTCCATCAACGCATCCACACTGGAGAGAGGCCATACAGCTGTGGCCAGTGTGAGAAAAGATTTACCCACAAAAACTCATTGACTGTTCATCATTGCATCCACACCAGAGAGAGGCCATTCAGTTGTGGCCATTGTGAGAAGAGATTTACCCACAAACAGCCTTTGACAGTTCATCAACGCATCCACACTGGAGAGAGGCCATACAGCTGTGGCCATTGTGAGAAGAGATTTACTCAGAAAATCCACCTGACAGTCCATCAACGCATCCACACTGGAGAGAGGCCATAAAGCTGTGGCCAGTGTGAGAAGAGATTTACTCAGAAAATCCACCTGACAGTCCATCAACGCATCGACACTGTAGAGGCCATACAGTTGTGACCATTGTGGAAAGAGTTTTGTTCAAAAAGCACATCAGGCAATCCATCAGTATGACTGCAGAAGAGAGAGACCATCTTAATATGATGAAGGGATGCTTTTCAGAAGTCGATCATCAACATACAATGAAAATCTCTGAATGCATGTAAACAGTTTCAGTACAATTAATCACAAAAGCAAATTAAAGTTGCAAGGGTTGTATTTTTCATTTTATAAATAATCACACAACAAACACTAATGTAAATATTCTCACATATAACAAGTCAAAAGCAAGTTCAGTTCTTAGAAAGTGTCACTTATTGTAGCTACACTTGATTCCTGTTTTGTCTTTAGCTGGAATTTATCATCACACCACCTGCTATTAATATGCTACTTAGGGAGTGTTGAAGTTATGCTGTGTCAGCAGCCATTGTAATGCAGAAAGCAAGCAAGAATACATTATTCCGACTATTTAAACTGCTTATGCAGGCTTCATGCAACAGGAGGGAATGTTCACAGTGGAGTGTTGCATTGGTTTGTTGTCCCAATTGTTACATTCTGTATTGCAAAAGAGGATTTTACTGGCATTTCTCTCATTTTTTTGTTCAAATTGAAGGTCATAAAGTTTCCAAAAGATTAAAATATGTTTAGTGAAGTAATCAAAAAACATAAATTTGCAGTACTTCATGTTGTCGTAACGTGGATAATGGATTAAACCACTGAAATTTTGCTTTTGTAGACTACTAGAAAATAAATGAAAAAAAAAAGTAAAGATCAGAAAATGTAAGAGTAAGAATGAATTCATTACCATTAAAAAAGAAATATTAGACTTGAGACGTTTGAAATAATATTTAAATATCTCTCCAGGTTTTAGAATTTCACAAATGTAAATTAAAAGGTTTTGCAAACAAAGACAAATTACTTCAGAGAAAATAAGTCAGTGTAAAATGGATTGGCTGCTGGATTTCTTCTTCTAATCTTCTTTTAATGATGCTTGACTCTTGTCATGGAGCATTAATGTAACTCTTATTTGTATTATCCCCAAATCAATAGGAGTCAATTTAATTTAAAATCAATAGAGTTAATATTTCATAAAACATTCCTAAGTTTTATGATCATATTCAGTCAATAAGAATATGTTTCCAATTAGGCTAATTTGTCAAATTATTAGAGATACTTTCCATTTATCCAATATTTCTCAACTAAAATAAGTTTGTTTTATTTCTTTAATGTAGTATTTCAATTTTAAATATCATGTTTATTTAGCTACAAACAGAAAGTTAATGTGTTTTGTCAGGTGATTGAGTTATTGAAATAAATAAACTTCTTAAGATTAATTGATTTATTAAATATGACTATATAATTGTACAGTTAATAGTACGTATTATCTCAGCTTATGTCTGAGTAACATGTAGACAGTTGTTTAGGTGTTAGAAAACAAATAACAAATAGAACATAACAAATCTGAAATTTGTTGTTTCCATTGTCAGGATGAAACTAAAACAGCTTAATAACCTAAAATATTCAGAATAGATTCTCACTGTCAGTGACTGGATGACTTGTTAGTCTTCCAGATTAGCAAAGCTACGATCACGACTCCCAAAGCTAAAGAGGCTCCGGTCACACCAAGTCCGATCTTCAGAGCATCTTCTACCTGGAAATGAGGAGAGAGGAACAGATCAATCCTACAGAGAAACTTCTCACTTCCTTCTAACAGTTTGATGTTTAATCACCTTATAGAGACTTCAGTATATTCTATTTATTTTATGTGATTTAAACCGACAGTGAGTAGATGACAGTAATACCTGGTGCTTAAGATATTTAACAAACAATTCAGAAAACTGTGATGTATTTATATTCACCCCCTTTACTCTTGTAACCCACAATAAAACCGTTTCAGAAGTCTCTTGGTTAGTAACCAGAATCCAGATTTCATCTCAGTCTGACTGCAGATGTTCTGGTTTTAGAGAGAGAATCAGAGAAGAAGAAGCATCACGGATACAGAGGACGGCAGCAGCAAGTCAGGGAAAACGCTGAGGAGACGTTCAAGGGACAGTTCGTTCCTAAGACAACATCCTGCACTGCAAAAACACAATTTTACAAAGTTTTTTTGTCTACTTTCTAAACATGTTGTTACACTTTAAATCAGACTAAAATAACTTACAAGTAACTTTTCAGCAAGATATAGGAGTTTGTTTTATGTGTTAATTCAGTTAGTTCAACCGGCAGACATTTTCACAACATCAGTGAAACAGAGCTAATACTTTTTCATCAAGAAATTATTGACAAGCTCTTATATTTTGTTGAAAGTTACTTGTAAATTAGTTTTGTCTTATTTCAAGTGTTCTAAGATATTTGCACTGGAGGTTTGGCCAAGATTTTGTGTTTTTGTAGTGAAAACATCATAGACGTCGTAATCAAAATTCGGAATGTTCTTAAAGGGCCGGTTGTGCCAGAATATATTGATAAAACCCACTGAAATGTTAAAATATCACTAAGTAGGTGTTTATTTCAGTCATAAATAATATTGAACATCTTTTCACATTGCTCAGTCCATCAAGGAGTTTGTGATTGTTTTTGTGCAATCAGAATCACAGATTTTTGTGGCGCAATTTAGAAATACTTGTATGAAATTTTTACAATATTTGCGTTACTGCATGATATTAAACGTGATTTTTTATTAAGTCACTTAAACTGAATATCTTTGAGTTTAAGTGACTGCTTAAGCTTAGTCAAATTTCTCAAAACATTTACAGCAAGTTTTGAGACGAAATTGCAGTAAAATCAGAAAAAATGTGGGAATCCATGGATTTTATGTGAATTTATCAGGGACTTGTTGATGTAATTTGGAGCCTACAGGGGCCACATTTGGTGGGCCAAGACTTGAATTTGATACATGTGATTTAGAGACTATGAAATGTTCCTTAAAACTGACCAACGGGCCTTTGGTGAAGCTTTTATTCGGAGGTTTTGGCTCCAGGAAGTGGTTTTCCTCCTGCTCAGAAACTCTGTTTGTCCTTCATATTCTTCGGTTTGGTCTCCATCAGACGTACCTGCTGGGACTCGGCGTCTCCGTAGCGCAGCTCAGTGGCAAAATGTTCACAGTTGTAGTTGGCGACGTTGTACGATCGAGTTGTGCCGACGAGTTTGTTGGCTTGGTCCACGATGACGTGGGCGGGGAGCGGCTTCTTCTCCTGGTCCAGGATGTTGTTGATGTGCCACTCGTCTGAGGAAACCACCTCCAGCAGCTTCTGCTTCAGAATGTTGTTCTTCCCCACTGGAAGGTTGACGGTGCTGAACGACGAGAAATTTCCTTCAAACAGAAACCAAATGGCAGGAAAATGTTTAATGAATGAGAACGGTTCTGGTTCTGATGGTAGTTTGACTTGGGTTTAGTTTAAGGACGTTCTGATATTTTCTGGGCTGCACTATAATGTTTTTAGCTGCAACAAGATTCATATAAACTCTTCTTCTCAGTGAACAGAAAAGTGTTTTAGTGAATGTGGCCTTGAAACAAACTGGTTTCTGTTCTGGCAGCACCAGTTTGGACTGGACTCACCATCCGGTCCCAGCAGATGGACGACGTAGCCGTCACCAACGTACACAGCCCAGTGTTCATAGATGTTACGGAAAATCTCAATCAGGTCTCCAGGCTTCGGCTCATTTCCATTCTGAGATTTAAAGGAAGAAAACGGCAAAAAGAATCATTTCTGTTATTCTTTTATTTTCCTTTTAACCTTCATCTGTCAGGCTGCTGGGAGTTTAGCTCCACAGTTTCATTTGCAGTTTGCATATTTTCTTTCTTAACTAGAAATAAAAACTAATCCGTGACCAGAATGTCTCCTTCACTGAAGTTCTGATATTTGTCTTATATTTGTCGTTTCAACAGAAGAAAAGGAAATTAGCTTTATTATCCAACAGAAGAGAAATTCAGATGTAAAACCAAGTTTAAACAAAATACTAAAAAGTCTTGAAAGTATGTAAAAACAAGATTAGCAACAATCTTGTTTTACATAATAGTCTAAGGATGTCCAGGTAAACAGGATTTTTTTTAAATATACAGATATGTGGCACTAATATGTGATTATCAGTCATCAGAATTTCTCTGCACTTCAGGGAATAGTAAAGCTGAAAAAACTAGTGGATCTTATTTCTGTGATTCTGTCAGAGAAAAACTTTCTACCTCCTCTTTATCTTTGCTTTCTAATCAAAACTATTTTAAAGATTAGTCTTCATATCTGTCTCTGTCTCCTCTGGTAAACGCCGAGTAAAAACAATCAGAAAAGTACATAGCATGAATTCATATAAAAAATGTAGAAAATGAGATTTCAATCTTTTGTCTGACCGCAACAATAAATCATCCTGGATTAAACTCAAATGATTTCTGCTTTTAAAACTGTTCACCCCAACCAGTTGCTGTCGCTAAACACGGAACATGTTAGAAATTATAAACTGAAAAATGAAAGCAGGAAATAATTTTTCTCACCTTGTCAGTGATTGGTTCCTTTGCAGGTTCTTCTGTAGAAGGATTGAACGTTTTAAAAGAAAATGTCCAAGTTAAGCATTGCATTATACTAAATCTTAGATAAAAATAAATGTATATTAGCAGGATGAGGGAGGTGTAACACTGCTGTTTACTACTTCACAACAAATATTATGTAACTTCAGACCTTCTGAACAAACCTTTACTGTAAACATGTTTAGACCAGCGTCTAAGTTTTATATGAGAGAAACGAAACAAACCAGAATATTTAAATAAAACTCACGGCTTCCTGTAGAGTCCATGATCTGTGGCGTCAAACTGAGGAGAAAAAGAAAAGAAAATCAGACATTTATAAGAGCAGACCTTCACAAAGTTTTTAAAAAGAAACACAGATGGGAACTTTGAATTTCTTTAAAGCGTTTCACTGAATCTGTAAAATCTAAAATGTTAGAAAAGATCACTTTTCTAACTCTGCCAGCATTAAATTTATTTAATAAGAAGTTCAGAGAGACGTTTTGCTCACCTGTCCAGGTCTGTGTCTTCGTCTCACCCTGAGATAATCACAACAGAGACTAAATCTGAAAGCCTTTCCACTAAATCCAGGTGTGGCTCAAAAATCAGAAAAACAAAAAGTAACATAACCTGTTCTGGCTCTATTCTGGAATGAACTACACAGTTCCTGAGTTTTTACTAATTAATATGAAATACATTTTCTGCCTACATAATATTCTTGATGTCAGAAAGTGAAGTTATGAATTTTGTCTTTTCTTTCTGTGTCATCTGTGGCCAAGATATGACATGAGAACTTAACATCAGCTGGAAGAAAGATGCATTTCTTTAGATACTGGCAAAGATAATAATCACACCCAGGAGATTAAAAGAAATTCTTCAGTCACCTGCTGGGCGTGAAGTCATTAGGTTGTGCAATTCACCTGAAACATAATGAAACATTAAATTATTTTGATCAAAAACAGTTATCGCTGATAGAACATGTGTTTAATAATAAGGCAGAGGAAGTCAGTAAACGTGTTTGATTTCTTCTGCAGAAAGTAGTGGGCTGTGATCCAACCTGGTGGAAAAAAAATATATAATAAAGTGTTTTTTAAATATGCTCTGTTTTTTTAAATAGTTTTTTAGTATGTTATCAAGTGTATATACTTAAGATTAAATTAAAAATGTAAAATAATTTTTTTTAAAAAGATGCTTTTAATACTTGTTTTAAAAATATATATTTCTGAAAGTGTATTTTACTAAAATATACTTTAATTTCTAATTAGATACATTACTAACATTATGCATTTTAAAAATATATTACAAATACATACAAACAATTAAATGTTGTTTTTTTGTCTTCTTGAGCTGTATTACTGGTAGAAACATAGGACAAACAACAATGCACACCCACACCGTGGATAATTTAGAGATTAGTTAACAAAGCAGGAATGTTTGTGCTGTAGGAGGAGTACCCAGAGAGAACCCAGTCATTGCTGCTGTCAACCAACCAGTCAGTCAATCAATCAATCAATTCAGGGAATTTTAGACTGAAAGGTACATGTACATTTACTTAGTAAATATTTTAGTCACAAAGTGTAAGTGAACAGAAGGAGTTTTCTCTCCACCCCATTCACTCTACTGCTCTGTTTGGTGGTTTGAGAGGATTTTGGATACACGTATTTATTCGCAGACACAGTTCTCCCCCAAAGAATGGATTTAGAAATCCGCAATTTTTGTCATTCCAACACAAAATTTGCATTTTAGCTCCGTTTTCCGACGACCATTGAATGTATCGCGCTGCAGGTCTCCAAGAGAACAAACTACACTCGGACATATTTGGAGTCCTTTACGTGATAAAATTTCTATTTGTTTGCTCACTGTTACATTTCATGTAAAAATATTTACGATTACTTAAAGGTATTTTTAAGGAAATGTCGAACACAACTTGGAAATAAATCAATGTTAAGGAATTTTTGCGAGTATTTCCGTGGTAAGTTCTGTTTAAAAACGTTTCGGTTAGCCAAAGCTATGACCATTTTAAGGTTAGCCAAAGCTATGAGCGCGTTAGCGTTAGCCACAGCTATGAGCGTGTTAGGGTTAGTCAAAGCGGTAGGATTATCCAAAGCTATGACCATTTTAAGGTTAGCGTTAGCCAAAGCTATGACCATTTTAAGGTTAGCTAAATCTATGAGCATTTTATAGTTAGCGTTAGCCAAAGTTATAACCATTTTAAGGTTAGCTAAATCTACGAGCATTTTATGGTTAGCGTTAGCCAAAGCTACGAGTGTTTTTTGGTGTGTATCTAATGATAAATATTTAAGAAGTCATATTAGCCATGGCAAAGTTAGGCTTACTAATGTCTTCTCAATACATTATATCAAAATAGGCGTGAATGGCAGCAAACGTAATTTAGGTGGAATTGTAGAAATTGTAAATTCATTGTTTTTGATTACACAATTTTGAACCAAATGATTATTTAGATTATAAAAATGTTTAAAGTGATGTTAAATAATTATTTTCATAAGTATGTTCCCTAATACAATTTTTGTTTTAATCTTTGAAGTTTCCAGGACAATAAAAAGATCTTTCAATATTTAGCTGTATTTAAAAGACTGCAGGATGAAAAGTAATGGTTGTTAAAAAAATGTATGTTGACTCAATTTCAAAGTCTTGTTTTGAATATTAGTAGCTTCTTAAAATAATCGACATTTGTTAATTCATTCCTTAAATGCCTGGTGTATCTAATCAAAATTTGAAATAGTTGCAATGTTCAAATTAATAATCTCAAATTAATTAAGCATCCGATTGGCAGGAGAAAAACAAGTAATACATATTTTTATACAATTAGATATACATTAAAGGGTAACATGGCTGACAAAACTTTAAAAAAAAATATTTTTTTTCTTGGTGTTCTTGGTCATTCTTTGTTTTACTTGTAATAGTCATTTAGGCTATGTTTGTTCATGAGGTTTGACATTGTTTAACAGTAAAACAAAAACTCAGCTCTTTATGAAACTCGGCATTTCCACACCTGAAGAGCTCGAACTTGATAAAATATGATGTACAAGAAGATCAAGCTCTTGCATTTAAATGTTGGCCTCATCAAAACACGTCTGAATTAAATTTTGCCTTTACTGGTTTCTTTTGCTGCGACAGACTGGCGACTTGTCCAGGGTGACCCCGCCTTTCACCCAGAACGCAGCTGGAGAGGCACCAGCACCTCCCGACCCCGTTAGGGAGAAGGGTGACCGGAAAAATGGATGGATGGATGGATGGTTTCTTTTGCTTGTAAAATATGGATAAATATACTGTCTTCGTGTGTCGTAAACATACGACAGTGTTTTTCAGACTCACATTGTGTGTATTTACTCTGAAAAACACAAAGTGCTTTTCAGAGTAAATACGTTTTTATTTTTTTTCCTCCGAAGAGGTTTTGTGGCACTAGTGGCTCACATTTTTTACAGTAGGCAGACAGGAAAGAGGGGAAGACATGCGGCAAAGGTCGCAGGGCCCGGGAGTCGAACCTGCGACGTCCGCGTCGAGGACTGAGGCCTCCAAGCGTGGGGCGTGCTTAACCCCTGCGCCACCACAGCACGCCCCAAATACGTTTTTAAATTGAAATAAAAACAGAAAAAAGACCTGACAGCTGTATTATTTAATACTCTGTATAAAATTAACCTACCAGTGATGAAACAATTCACATGATTTATGGGTCCATCCATCCATCCATTCATTTATGTATTTATTTATTTTCTGGTCACCCTTCTCCCTAACGGGGCCGGGAGGTGCTGGTGCCTCTCCAGCTGCGTTCCGGGCGAGAGGTGGGGTCACCCTGGACAAGTCGCCCTGGACAGGTCGCCAGTCTGTCGCAGTGATTTATGGCTCAGTTTAGTTTATTGTTCTTGGATTTGTTTTTCTTTTTAATGTTATCGGACCCAAACCATCAAACCATCAGGAATAGTAAAGCCGTCATTTATAGTTTGCATATCAGTTATTCTCAATGTCATGTCATGAATAAAATCAGTGGTTAAAAAATTAAAAATTGCAGCGCTGGAGGACTGAAACTGAGAAATTAACAGTTTTTTACAGATTATATTAAAAGTATAAATAATACAAACTGTGTAGCTGTTTGTTTCTTTAGCTTGTGGTGCCACCTTGTGGGTGGGTGGAAAAATATTTGTAGACCTCATCATCTCATGATTCTTGTTTACTTTCTATTTACTTTGATATTATTTCCCTGTTGAAGGTGAATTTCTACAGAGTTTTTACATGAAATGTTGGGAAGCAGAATCAGCTGAATCTCAAAGGAAGGACGATTATTTATAAACCAGAGTTAGATCTTTAAAGTATCATCAATATCCGAGTGAAACTCTGCTCCCGCTGAGACTCAGCGAATCATCAGATACGGAGAATGAATGAAAGCAGCGGCGTTTGGTGGGTTTGATCCATCTATTTAATACCTTTACTTGTAAAATTCATATTGTTTTGATAAATTTACAGTGTCAGTTTTTGTGTCATCATGATAGATTATTGTACAGAGCAAACGACTTTCTGCATTTTTAAAAATTATAAGCTGCTAAAATAGAACTCTTAGTTGTCTGATGTATTTGAAGTGAAAGGTCTGTAAATAAATAGAAAGTATCTTCAAGAAGTTGTTATAGACCGTGACTTGTGTTTGTGTGTTTCTGCATTCAGTAACGCTTCCAATGAAGCTGAGATGGATGAAGAAGCGATGCTTTCAGACCAGGAATCTGTCAGTTTGCTGCAGGATCTTCCTGCTTTCCAAAGCAGATCATCTGCTGTTTCAGGTTCTCATGAGATTAAAAACAAACTGGAGCCGAAACAGCAGAAAAGAGGGAAACTGGAGTCCTGCACAGGTGAAAAGTCTGTGTCTTCATCACGATCAGGTGAGCTGGATTAAATTGATTAAATTAAATTTATTGGGATTAAATTGGAGATTTTTCATTTGTTGGTTCTATTTGCTCAAAGTAAAAGTTCCAACTGAAAAGATGCTTCACAAGAGAAACGAGAAGGGAGAGACTCTTCTTCACAAAGCTTGCCGGAGGAAAGATCTGCCTCAAGTCAGGATGCTCCTTCAGGCTGGAATCAGCGTCAACATGGAGGATTATGCAGGTTTGTTACGGCTGAAACATTTCCGTTTACTCCTCCATATGTTAGCTCAGTGGTTCCCAAAGATTTTCTGGTTCCCCCTATGGATTACAATAAACCCTCCCTCTCCCAGAAAAAAGAAAAAAAAATCAACTAGACACACACATCGTTCAACCAGACATAAACCTATACACATATTTTGTTTTCAAACTGCACTGAAGTTTATTTCACTCTTCAGGTTGTAATAAAACACTGCAAACCATCTTTACAGTAAAACACTTTTGTGTAACTTTTTTTTTTTTTTTCCATCCATACCGCTTCCTGCTCCCCCCTGCAATGGCACTGTGCCCCCTCTAGGGGGAGCGCCCCTCACTTTGGGAACTACTGTGTTAGCTGAAGCATTTTTTCATTGGTCTTCTGTCAGGATGGACGGCTCTGCATGAGGCCTGCGTTTCTGGAGACAAGTCTGTGGTGGAGGAGCTGCTGAGGGCTGGAGCTAACGTTAACGCTCGGAGCTGTGAGGGCGTCACACCGCTGCATGACGCCGTTTATGCTGGAAACCACCAGGTGAAGTTTTGGTATCTAATAAGAAAGAAAAAGCACATCAACTAGATACGGAAAACATGCACAAGATGAAAAAAAGCTCAGTTTTTTTCTCAGAATATGCACAGCAAAGTATAGTTAATTTGCTGATTGTTTTACTTTAAATTAAAAACTTCAAATCAACGGCTACCTCTCTTGTTGTGAAAATGAAAAGTAAAATATTCCTTTTACTTATTCGGTTTTAACAAAATATGCATAATTACTTCATGTTTTGTTTTCGATCCAATGTCAAGTCCATACAGGGCACACACTGCAAAAACACAAAGTCTTTCAGAGTATTTTTAATCTAATTTCTAGTGTACACTTTGAAATAAGACAAAGCTAACTTTCACAGTTTTTCACAAATACTATCTGAATTTTTTTTATAATAAACGGCTGCCTCGTCTGGAAAAGAGTTTCTTTCTACTCTAACAGAATGTTTGAAGTGTTTTTTCTTTCTTCTGTGTAGGTTGTGAAGCTCCTCCTGGAGAACGGATCAATCCCTGCTGTCCAGAACGTTGGTGGAAAAAGTTTGTTGGACATGGCCAACGACAGGAGTATGAAAGAGCTGCTCATGAGTTTCCAAACATCCTGTGAAGGCCAGAGGAAGTCCAGCAAAGGGGCAACACCATGCGGAGAACCAGGTGAGCATCTAAAGAAGAAGAGACATATGATAAAGGTTTAAAATCCTGAATTATTTAAATTTATTTAAAGTTGTATTTCAGACGTTCATCCAAGAGAATCGGGTGATACAGGCAGAGAATCCACTGATGTTCAGCTGAAACGGATAAATAATGTGAGACTTTTTCACATATTACACTGGCTGCGTTTTTATTCCAAATGTGAGCAAAACTTTGTCAATATTCTGCTAATGTTGAAAAAAACATAATTTTTCATGTGTTGTGTTTCTGTTAAATAAGAAACGCAAATAAAATCACATGTGAATCACTCTTATTCACGTAATAAGTTATTAAAAACCCCGCCTCTCCATCATCTTACAACCACTTTCTGTCTTCTTCTTTATGGTTTGCACCAAAATTATTTCCATTAGGAAATATTTATTATAAATATTTTCAAAGTGTGCTGTTATATGTTGAATGGAAACTTGGCTATTTTTGGATAAATGCTGCATCATTTTACTGAAACCTGCCTTGATTTCATTCAGTTCTTCACAGTTCAGAGCAGTTCAGAGGCGGTTTCAGCGCTTCTGGAGGATGCTAGGAGGAAACAAGCAGAAATGTCAACTCGGCGTCTGAAAGATCTCAAGAATGTTGGTGAGATCTGTTTCGGTTTTCATCAGCAGATTGGTGAAATATATTGAACATCATCACCTTTAACATGCTCTCCAATCTAACTGCAGTTCTGATTTTCAGGGAGATGCAAAGAAGTTTTGTTGCAGAGCCAAAACATTCTGATGGAGATTCTCACCAAGCAGCGTTTAGAGAAGAACAATCTGACCCACAAATTCAGGTCAGTTCAGGAATATCATCAGTTAAGCTAAAGCATTTTCAGATTGGCAAATACTGCAAAATTTGCTTTTTCTTTTTAATTCCTCTACTAATTTGAGAAATATGCAAATTCTGCTTCTCCATGTTTGGTTCTGGTTCTGGAGTTGAAGAGCAGACCAGAACCAGAAGGCCTGAGAGGTCTGGAAGGTTGATACAACAACAGCAGATCTTTAAGACATTCAGTGATTTATAAACATGTTAAAGTTTACCTTCTGAGCTACAGGGAGCCAGTGAAGGATTTTAAAACTGGGGTGATGATTTCTATCTTCCTGGTTTTAGTCAGAACACCAGCAGCAGCAGCAGCATTCTGGATCTGATTATTTTTTTAGTCAGACCTGTGAAGACACTGTTGCAGTAATCAATGCAACTAAAGATAAACGCATGGATGAGATTCTCTGGATCTTGTTGAGACTTTGGTCCTGTAGTCCTGGAAATGTTCTTCAGGTGACAGAAGCCTGACTTTGTAACTGTCTTTATGTGTCTCCAATGTTCAGGTTAGAGTCCATCACTACGCCCAGATTTCAAACTGGATCACTACTTTCATTAGAGTTTGTATTGGTGCTTGAAGTCCTTGGAAATGCTTTAATTTTATGGTTTGGAAAGTGCTTCATTTTTGTATAAAGTCCTTGAAAGTACTTGATTTTCAGATTTTGCAATCTGGTAATAAAGTGCAGTCCAGTGCTTGAGTAAAAGCCTTATTTACAGTATTTTAATGGTAGCCTGTATGGAAAGCCGGTGGTGCCAAAATTTCTTGTGTTTGTATTGTTACTAAAAATTTTAATTATTGTTTCATAAATGAATTAACTTTAATATTTTTATTTTCTGAGATGCACATGTGCAGTTATGCTGCTGATCTGCTTGCACATTTATTCCTCCTGGTTACAGCAGGGTTATCTCTTTTTCCAGGGTTGTGTCTCACCACCTTTGCCACAGAGTCCTGAAAAGTCAGTTCTTGTCTCTGGCTTCAAATCAGAGACATTTGGTGCAACTTCTCCAGAAACAAATGCAACTGGAAGCAGCTTTCACTACAGCAAAAGCTAAGATTTCAGTTCAGTCCTTGAATCATCAAGTCAGCGTTGCTGCTCCCACTCTCCCTGACCTGCAGAGTGAGGAGGCCAGTAGCTGGAGAAACGGTCCACAAACCAGAGCCGCTTTGCAGTTCTTCTCTAAGATGAAAGGAAAGAATGCGTTGATTCAAAGACGGGCTAACGATGATGGTGGAGGTCTGCGTCAGCTCGTACAGAGCGGAGTATTGCCCAAGGGCAGCGATTTACATCTAACATTAAAGGTGACGTTCATCTCTTAAGAGTTGCCATTAACTAGGGCTGAAACATTTAATTGTGATGAATCTAAATATGCGACAATCAGAGTTTGGTAGTAGCTAGCTAGATTTACTTCGCTACATTTACTGGAGCAACTTTTTGGAAAAAATTTACTTGTAGGAATATTTTTACTTTTATTTGAGTAATTTTCTTATGACGTATCGCTACTCTTAAATGAATTATGTCTTCATTTCTGTTTCAGAATAAGCAGCATGTTGCGCAGGTTCTCTCTGGTGGCGTGATAATGAGCAAAGGGAAGTCGTATCGGGCTCCAGAGTTCTGGCTGGAATCCATTCTTGGTAATAACATCCCTGTCACCTCCATGTATGCTCTGAACAAGGTTAGTCCTCATCGTATCACTGAAATGCCACCTTACGGTTTCAGAAAAATAGCCCTCATTCTTGAAATATTTGAGTTTTTCAAAAGTGTAAGTCAAGCTGTTTTTCTTTATTAGGCACCTTTTCTATTGATATATACATGTTGCATAAAATCACAATAAAATAAATGGAAGCTTGAACTTCACAAAATAGCCAAAACAAATCAAGATGTATGAAAGCTAGAGCTGCACAAAATATCAAACTGGAATCTTCATCACGTTGCTGTTGCTGCAAACCGATTGGACACAATATTTGGTACAATATCTTTTTTTTTTTTAAGAAATCAATTGTTTATTGATTTTGCATGAAAACTAAATACATTTACTGCTCCCATCTAATAATTTTTGGCACTGAGAGGCTGAAGCTCACAGAGTGGTCAACACATTGTTTAGTAATAAAGAAAGAAGCTGGGAGGTTAATTGTTATTGACTCAAACATGATATTTTCCCTCCTCTGTCTCAAAGGTGACTTTCAGAGACAAACCTTTGTCTCACTACCTGTTGAACTCAGAGGCTGAACAAAATCTGTCTGACATCCGTCTTCCTGCCGACAAAGATGGTTCTACTGAACCGGAGCCGAGTTTAGGTGAGTCGGTCATGTGTCTCTATACAGCAGAAACGTTCAGATGAAAATCCCCTCTTTAGATTTCCTCAAGCCTTTTTTCAGATGAACTGCGAGATAAAAAAATAACATTTGTTTTTGAAAGAGTTTTCTTAATTTGCTTTAGATTGCCAAACTACCTCAAAATTCAGTGAGTTTGGGTCAATAGCGGATATTTTTGTGCCAGTCTGAGTTACATTTAATTTCCTTTTGGGAGAAATGCAGTACTTTTGAATTGAAATTAAATGAAACAGCAATTCACTTTAGTTTTTGTTTGTAAAATAACCAATCTTGTGTAACTTTATGGTGAATAGGGGTGAAATTTATGTCTAGTTAAATGAGTTCAGACAGAGAAATGAAAAAGCTGAAATAAACAAAGAAAGTTGAAGGACATAACATTTAAAAGTTTGAATGATGTTTCTACCTCAAAGTGCATGAAAGTAGTTCGCTGAGAAAAAATGCAGTTTTTAGCCGAATTTTTCAGAAATTATTGGATGTTCCATTAATTTCAATGGGGCACAAGATGATTGAAAAAGCTGAATATTTAATAAACCGTAGAAGATGTCATTACCAAAAGACATGGCTGCAATGGCCTGCATAAGCAGGATATGGTGAAAGTTGAAAGGTTGAAATGGCATAAAATACGAAGAAGTAATGTGGCTAAAGGTTTGTGGGAACAAGCAGAGGAAATAGCAAGAATTAGGATGTCTTTTTTATTTTTATACACTGTGTATAGCCTTTAGTTTCTTTATATTTTAGATCGCTTTTTCATTGTGAGTTATTTATTGGTATTTCCTAAGTAAATTAACCCTTTAATAGCTCCAAATACGGTCCAGTAAGCTAACTGTATGCTAACGATCACCTGCCTTTCTTGTTTGGTTCATTTTGCCCTTCTTTAACAGTTTTATGTTTTAATTCTCTGCAGAATCAGTGGACCCATATCAGCTCTTAAGAAGAATTCGCATCATCCGTTTGGTGACCCCTGAGGAGATGATTCCAAACGCTCTGATGGATTTGTACTGGGACAAGCTCCTGATGCAAGACCAAGTTGAGTTTGATAACTGGGAGCTTGAACTCTAGCTTAGTTATGTTTTTTATGAGCTCGACACGGTAAGTCATTTTTTATGAACTTGTTAGGGTTCTGTTTTATTTTACACTGATAGTGATTGTGTATTCAGTACATAGTAGAGTTTGTTCCTGCTAACTAAAGTCAATTGCAATTACTTTGTCATACTACCTAGGGGAAATGCCCAAAAATGACAAGTTATTCAATAAAAGTCCTAGTATAATTTGTATGTTATGGAAAGTTTATTTACGTTTGCAGATTTTTTTTTATGTACACAATTTTTTTTTTTTTTTTTAACGTATTTCTCTTGAGAGGCTTTAATCCAGTTTTTACGGAAGACCAGAAAGGTCAACAAAAAGCAAAAGGCACAACCCAACAGCAAAGAGCC
Source organism: Poeciliopsis gracilis (assembly GCA_911649635.1). Lineage (NCBI taxonomy): Eukaryota > Metazoa > Chordata > Actinopteri > Cyprinodontiformes > Poeciliidae > Poeciliopsis > Poeciliopsis gracilis. The sequence goes on from CAJVRI010000715.1 coordinate 3,538,601, forward strand.
GCATCGAAAGTTATGCTGCCAGGTTAAGCATAACTTTTGTTGTGGCTTTTGTTGTTGCATTGTTTTTGCCCTTTGCTGACCTTTGTTGACCTCTGTATGTTTCAGTGAATTCAAGACGTTTTCCTTAGAATAACTCCATCAGCTGATGTACATAATTTACATCTGCCCTCATATTTTTATTAAATGGATCCTTTTATTTCTTCCCCATATGTAATTTTTTTTGTTTCTCTTTTCCTCTTGTCAAAACCTACAAACCGTCATAGCAGAGGAAGAGATGTGTTTGATGCAGACTGTGGCATTCCTGTGATTTGTGTTGTTATTGTTGTGTAGAGATACAGCAATACTGCAGCAATACTGCAGCAGAAGAAATAAACAAAACGAATCTCGATCGTCTTGATTTCCAGTATTATTTCCCGGTCGGTATGAATAATTTTGGATTCTGTAGTTCCTGATTTAAACCCAGTAAAATGAAAGTTTTGTTTTTGTCAAAGGTATGAACTGGACTCACTTTTAGAATATGAAAAGAACTTTTATTCTTGATAAAACCTGTTTGGTTCTTATAACAAAACAAACTAGATATAACAACTTTGGGTTTCTTCATGGTCCAGAGTATTAAATTATGACTACAATTATCATCTAATATTATTTACAGACTTAATTCTAATCTTAACACCCTGGAAGCTGAAGAAGTCCAAATGTATTAAATCATCTTTCTTTGATATGTTTTTAAATCTTTTTTATGAAAATAATATAGGATTTATCAAAGGAAAAAAGGTAAATGGACTGAACTTATGTAGTGCCTTGCTAGTCATATTGACCACTCAAAGCGCTTCACACTGCAGTCACATTCACACACACACACATTTACACCCACATGCAGGTCGGTGGGCAACTTGCCGTTAAGTGCCCTGCCCAGGGGCACCTCAACATGTGGCTGAGGAAACTGAAATCGAACGTACAACCTTGTGATGACAAGACGATTATCTACCCACAGAATCGCAGTCGCCCTAAAGAACCAGCTGCATCATTCTTTTGCTAATCTTAAAATAAAGGTTTAAACACTATTTTACGAGCTACAATTCAGTGCAATTTAATATAAAAAGCGAGTGGAAAAGGTAAACTAAAGGACAAACCATAAAAGCACAAGTACAGTGAGAAAAATAAACAAATAATTGCTATTAAAAGAAGAAATTTGAATTCTTAAATCAATACGTTACAATAAAAATTGAGCTGAGTGTTGCAGCTCTGTGCCGTCTACCACTAAACCATCGAAGGGAAAATGTTTTAACGTAAGGCTAATTCAGTTAATTTTACAAGTTTAACAATAAAACTGCACATGTATTTGGAGTTTCTTAAACTCTTCTGGGGGCGATTTACAGTGACCGACTGACCTGACCTACATGTTTTAGGAGATGTGGGGGGAACCAGAGCACCCAGAGAAAAACCACACAAACTCCTCGCAGATCGTCTCTGTGAAGACGCAGCGCTAACCGCTGCACCACCGTGCTGCCCACGTTTTTTCCAGTTGGGTTGGGAAGGGATCTATTGTCTAGTTTGTCAATGGGGGAATAAACTTTGCCTTTTTAAATTTCCTCTTGACGGCGCGTCACATGGCGCCCCGTACACAGAGGCTACAAACTCAACGTGTTTGACTCCGGTCCTCAGTTCCTCTCGCACATCTTTCTCCTCTAAATATCAATAGACATGATCTTTATTGTTGGCACTCTTTTGTTTTCTTTTTTGATTTCTTCAATTCCAGCAGGTTTTGCAATCTTTTCCAAATTGAAAATTTAGATTTTTTTCTTTTTACCATCCTGCATGGTTTTAATAACTGGATGGTCCAAATCCTCCAGGATGGTTTCTCCAGAGATAACGTTCTCTTCCATGGTTTCTCCTGGGAGTTCGTTCTCTGAAGAAACCTCTTGATTTAAATCTTTCACCAGGTCGACTTGGCTCTGTGAGTTTTCCTCCTTCTCTTTGAAAACTGTTAAGGGTTTTTGTTGGGAATCTTCTTCCTCAGCTCTCAGGTTGTTGGACAGCAGTAGATCTTCTTTTGCTCTTTCAAAATAATTTTTTGCACAATTTATCTCCTGCCGGTATTGTTCTGCTTCCTGTTTCAGTGCAGTTACATCTCTTTCATACCGACGGTTGAGCTCCTGGTACAAACCGTTGACCTTCTCTAACTCGGCCTTGGCACTGCTTAACTTTTCTTGCAGGAACTGAATCTCTTTTCCTGTTTTTTCATGGAGAACGGCATTCTCTACTCTCATGATGTCCAGAAGCGCCTTGTCCTCCTCTGATTTCTCCAGATGAGTTTTTCTTTCCTGAATTTCCTGTAGCTGTAGTTTCTCGACTTGGAAAGAGCTGTTCCCTGTTGGTTTACTTGTCACTAAAACGACAAAGAAAGACAATTCTTCAAAATGTGCCTGCATTTAGCCCCTCGCTGAAAAACTAAAGACACAGCGTCGTGTCTGAGTGGTCAGCCAGGAACACCAACTTGTGCAGCGCCCACTCATAGGGCCATATTTTTCCCGCCCAACCATGATAAAACTTTATAAATTATATTTGTAGATGTTAAATGTTATTATAGTAGTTTGAAAAATATGATCCCAAATAAAAAAAGTAATGAAGAGCTGGTTCTCTCGCACCGACCTGGGGGAAGCCGCGAGAGCGCCTGAAGGACCCATCTCATGCAGTCCGTCTTCACACCACTAGGTGGCTCTAAACCTTGCCATCACTTAAAAATCCCATTAGAAAGATATCATTTTTATTATTCTGAGTAAAATTCATGTATACATATACACACACTTTCCTCTCTGTTACATTAGCCTGCTGCTGTAAATCCTTAATGTCTGTTTCATACCTACTTTATACCTACTCATATGAAGCGTGAACCTGATCAAGTTCATTTAGCATCTGCTTCTCCCTCTTTTGCAGAATTGTGGTTTCTGTTGACATTGTTTGGAAGATCTCCTACTTCTCAGAAGTCAGATTATTGATGAGCTGCTGACTCTCATTGAGTTTTTCTAAGCTGGCCTCTTTCTCATGGCTCACCTCCTGTCGATATCTTTCTACATCTTGTTTTAGTTCAGAAACCTCGCTTTCATAGTTGCAGTTCATTGTATGAACGTTTGATCCGATTCAGTTCTTGCAAAAGCTTCTCGCTGTCTTGCAGGAGTCATATCATCCTTCCCTGCTCTATGATTATCCAGGAACCGTTCTTCACTCAGCCTCGCTTCATTAAACGTTTGTGTCCTCCTGCCTCACCAGAGCAACGTCTGCTTCATGTAACGGGTACCATAGTTCTGGACCCTGTCAGCAGCAGATGACTAAGCTGAAAAACAGCATACAAATGAGCACACTGGAGACACAGGCAGTGTTACTCCAGTTTCTCTCAGCTTATTCATTGAACAAACCAGCTGTCAATACAGTCCAATTTATAGTTCAGTAATTTACTGAACTATAAATTCAGTAAATTACAATTTATAGTTCAGTAATTTACTGTATATATAATCTATGTATTACTGTATCTATAATCCCATCATTGACCTAACCAGAAATAATCCCATCACATCATATCTTGTCACATTTCTCAGGTAACAGGTTCCTTCAATTCTCTGCACTTTATATGCATATTTAGTCACATAAACTGACATATTTCATGGGCATGTATCTTTCAGTTTTTGTCAACTATCTTAGAATAAGAACTACTTTACTTAAATTAATGTATTAAATCACAGTTTTACCGTCTATCGCTGTTTAGAACACAAATAAACCGTGGCGCTTGATAACTGGTTGTAACTAAGTAACCCGCCATTATCCGCCGCTACAGTGTGCTAACCAGCTAGCTAACACTAGCATGTTAGCTGCTCTAACCGTTACTGGCACCGAAACACAACAAAACTCGACCAATATCTTTCCCACATCGACGCATTTCCCTAAACAGCTCTCGAACAGAACCAAATAACCAAAAAGGACTTTGTTAAAATAAACTTGAGAGACTATTATCACCTGAAAAACAGCATATAAATGGAGACGCGGTATGTTACTCTCAGTTTATGAGAAACGGCAGAGCTCAGTCTCCATGCGCCACCTACTGGTGAAACACCATTAATACACCCATTGTCATTAACACCTGTTACCAAATAAAATAGCTACATAATATTTAAAGAAATGAATGTTCCTGTTTTTTTCTATTGTGGGAATACACTAGTGGGCATCACATTCTTATGTAAGTGGGCCACCATTAATTCCTCAAAGCGTTGTTGCAGGGCCTCATTCTTTATTGTTTCACGTCTTTGTGAGCCTGGGAAGCAATGGCCACAGCTTTAGGGACCCCTGGATCACTGAATTTTAACATACTGAATGGTGCAAGTCCACGTTAATCAACATGCTTGTGACTCTCCACGGGCTACTTTGCTAAGCTTAGCTTAGCATTGATGCAAATTTTTAGCATCAGAACGCTGGGTCCAAACCGATGGGAACCCTTTGGGAGGCCCCGGTTCAATTTCTTCAGAAATGTTCAAGTTAATCTGTTGTCGTTCACAAAATCCCTTAGAGGGCCACGCAGCTCCTGGCCCTAGCTGTGGACACCCCAGATCTAGAGAAATTGTGGAGAAAAAATGTCAAAAAATGTCTCTCCAACTTGTATGTGTAGAAGACGAAGTTGTTTTTTTTTTTTTTTTTTTTACCCCACAAATGTACTAAAATTATGACTTTTGTGTAGATATTTAAAAAAGGAGGTTGAAAGATCCCTCTGGAAAAAAAAAATTCTCCCTCTCCTTAAAAACATGCAAACACTAGAAATTACTCATTACAACTCAATTATTCAGATTTCTTCTGCTCGTTTTTTAAGGAGGGGAGATATTGGGTCAGGCTTTCTACTTGAAGTTGCAGATCAGACCAGCAGGTGGCAGCATACACTCCATAGCTATCCACAGAACTGTTAAGCATTTCTGAGAGGGAAGATGCCCCTCCACCCCACCATGCAGAAACAGGATGTGTCCAGACATGGGGGTTTATGCAGTGACGTGACCACACTCCACTCCTCCTCATGTCTTATGTAATCCCCATCTTAGCCATGTGCTACCCCCATAACCAATGACCTACATGTGATTATCGAACCACTTATCTACACAGTTATGAACTTTTTCTGCTTCTCCAAGCAACTAACTTGTTCACATCAGAGGAAACTATCAGTCATATTTTGTAGGTTGCTTTTAAATTGATAATTTTTCTGATAAATTGCCACACATACTGTAGATGCCTTTGTTCATGGAGTAAGGCAGCTGTCACACCACTTCCTCATTGGTAGTCTGGTGAAAAACTGCATTGTTTGTTCCATAGGGGGGTGATTGTTAAACTCTTTTTGTCAAGAGAAAACTTCAGTAGTCAGAAAAGCTTAAAAAGATTGTTGTTGTTTTAGCTGCAGATGCAGATGGGAGTTTGGAAAGATTCATTACTTCACTCTGCACTGCATTCTTTCCAGTCTGTTTTGTGCTCCCCTCCTTCAACCAAACTGCTTATGTCACTGCTGCAACCCAGTCAGAGATGAGTATTGTCTGGGTGCTTGTATGGAACCCCATTCCTACCAAGAACAATACATTAAAAATATTAAAACGACATTTCATGGGGGGGGGAGGGGTCAACTTCAGTACTTTTCAGATCAGTGTGAAATTTGAGTAAAACTAAATTTAGAAAAGAACTTGGATAAAAACGTTAAAAAATAGTACATATCAGTTAAATAGCCATAAAGCTAAAAAGACATTTAAAAAAAAACATTTGTGACTTGGAGTAACCTGTAAATAGATTGTAGTGGAAATATCTCTCTAACCTCTAATTTAAGGTTTTCCACTAAAATGCTTCCATAGAACACCAGAACCAATGACACATCTAGTTCCCAACTGATTTCATTAAGAAAACACTGATTATCTTTAACAATTCAACCTATTTGTTGAGAAGACCCTCCAGTAATTGCCTCATCAGGATCCAGTAAATGAATAGATGGTGCAAGTCTATCCAATCTTGCTAATTTGCAGATGTTAGAGAACATTACCAACAAAACTGTATGTAATTATTAATTTCTTAAAGTTTTGTTAAAAATTTAACAATTCAGATTTAGTTAAATTTCACTTAATTTCTAAAACAGAATGACACTGAAGGTGCAATAGTTTTTATTTTATTTATTTATTTATTATTTATTTTTTGTAATTAGCTGGGAAATATTTTTGATATTATTTTTCCAAGTTGAAAATGAAGAAGAAAATATTTACATCCTCTCTTTTTTCCACAGGTTGGATATAAAACATCACAGCTTGAATTAGCATTTCTATGCTTGTGTACATTTTTATTCAAACATCGCTACCAAAACTATATATATATATATTTGTTTGAAATTATATTTCCTCGTGGAAACTATTTCACCACTAAACTCTAACAGAAAATCAACACACCCAGCAGACATGACATTCTTTGTAATTGAATGATTTACTGAAAGTGGTGTGTGAAGTGTGAAGCAGTGAAGAGTTGAGTAAGATCATTTACTCTGTGACCAAACTGTTGGCGCTTATTTCTGTTTATGGATGAAGACAGCATATTTTGAACGTCCTGGTTAAAGTTCAGACCTTACTAAAAACTGAATAATCTTACAAATGTATGTTTATAAAATAGTCTATTATGAAATAGATTGTTTTATTACAAAACACACACATGCATTCATACAAATAATATATTTTTATATTTATATATGTATTTAAAGAACTTGCTATGTGCATATTAGATTCAATTTAATTGATTTATTTCACAATTTCAAAAATAGAAATGGTCATTTCATTTTTAACCGGAATTCATTCATTATTTTCTGCTTCTTATTGGCATCGACAGGCTTCCATACCTCTCCACTTACACCAATCATAACAATAGAAGTGGGCGGGGCCACACCAGGTTTGGTTGTCACACTCATTGGGTAAATAACAAACCACCCACTTATTTTGAAGCCTACGGTTGGGGGAATCACGGGAAGTTTAACGTTGGCGGAGCTAAAGGAAACAAAAATGAGACGTGGGGATTCATTTACCGAAACGGACGGTTTATGATAAGCAGCTGACGGTTACTGCAATCGCAGGTTTAAAAAGAGAAAGAGAAAGAGGAAAAAAAAATCGGGGTGTCTCATTTGTCGCGACGCAGCGGCTAACGAGCTAACTGACCGCGGATGAAGTGAAGAAGTCCTCTCGGTGTGCGTGTGGAGCAGGCGACGCAGCGGTTACATTTATAGGACTGTCGGAGCTGGGTGTATTTCCTGTAAGAGGTGTTATCCACACTAGAATCAACCGCTTTGTTGTTCGTGTGCTCCTTTTATGTTTTTGTGTGTGCGCGCTGGAGGAGCGTCCCCACTACATGTATGCTAGCCAGCTAACGAGCCCAGGGTTTGCTGTCAGGACGCCGACCTGGTTCTCCCTCCTACTCGCCACTATGATATGACGGCTTTATCTTAACTGCGGGATCCCCTCTCGAAGTACCGGACGCGGAGCATGCAGGAGAGGAGAAGAGTCCAGATAAACAGATAGGGGACGTCGGACGGGACCGAGATTTATAAAGGACTGCGTGGTTAATTCACCGCCGATTAGAGGTCGCGGCGAGGAACATTGAAGGATGAAGAAGTTTTCCAGGATGCCAAAGTCCGAGAGCGGAGGACTCGGAGGGCCGTCCGGTACCAGCTCCAGCTCGGGGGTCAGCAGCTACTTCGGGAAAGTGTTCGCGGTTGGCCGGTACCAGGTCACCGTGGAGGAGCTCGTCGCAGAAGGTATGTTCTCCATTTCTGGGTCGCACCCGCCTTATCTTGTTCTGTGAAGATCCTCCTCCTCAGAGATGGATCAGATGGGTGTATAATTGGTTTACACTCCCCAGGAAAGCGCTCTTGTTTTCCCCTAAACGCCCGTTTGTGTCCCAGTAACACGAAATTGTGTCCACAGTTGGATCTTAAGGAGGCCATTCCTCCTCTAATCCAGGTTGTTGCATTTTCACCACGGTTGGATAATAACTAGTTACATTCAGAGGTGGGCAGAGTATCCAGAAATTGTCCTCAAGTAAGAGTAGCACTACTACAACATATTTTTACTAGAATAAAAGTTAAAGTAACCATTTAAGAAATTACTCAGCGAGTTAAATTGTCAAGTTCTGAGTAACTGATCAAACTATCAATCATTTAATATTTAAAAATATACCTTATCAGTTAAGTGGAAATTTGGAAATTTTAAGGATGAGAATGATAATTTATATAAGTGACATCAACAACATAAAATCGGGCAAAAATAGATGTTTCCAAATCAGTTTATTTCAATAAAATCTTATGAAACGTTAACAGAAACTGCAGGTGTGTGTCTGCAGAAGTTTTGGTTAAAGCACGTTTGCTCTTCATCCAGAAATTTTATTCCTCGGAGTAGTAATATTAAAATGTACTTTTAGGAGTATTTTTACTACGCTGTACTTTTTACTTTTATTTGAGTAATTTAATTGTATAGGATTGCAACTCTTACTTGAGTAAAAATTCACCAGACACACACACCTGCAGCTTTGTTAAAGTTCATACATTTTCTTTTTATTGAAAGAAACTGTTTTGGAAACATTTTCTTTTGTCAGATTTTTTAAAAAATTCTTTTTATTGATTTTTGTATGAAATATTATCAGTTTGGTCCATAAGATACCAAAGATTTTATTTATCTTTATATTTTTTGTCCATCTAAAGATGTATTAATATTTAATGATTGATCATTTGGTCAGTTACTTAGTCACCAAATACTTTGTTACTTTTGAGTAATTTCTTGGAAAGCTACTTTTTACTTTGAGTAAAGATATGCTGAAGTTGTTCTACTCTCACCTGACTACATTCTTGAACAACAAAAAAAAACCTAATGGCAGTTGTAAACCAACATAAATGAGTTTAATGCCGTAACATTAAAAAACTTTTGCTTCCATCTTGTTGACATTTTGTAGGTGTTTTATGGGTGGTCGGCTATGTTGTATGTGTTTTTCTGTTGTAAATTAAAAAGTAATTTTTAAAGTTTTACAAGTAAAAAAAAAAAAGATGCTTTGTGAATCTCCAGCTCTAAGTTAATACTAAACTTACTTCAAGCAAATCGGCCCAAGACATTGCAGCGTTTCACAACAATGTGAAAAATGTAAATTGCAACATTTACTTCCGGGAATATCTGGTTCACTGATGTCAGAGGTGTGAGGTTTGACATTATCTGAGCAAACAATTGGGATGTTCAAGGTGTTGGCTTGAGTAAACTCTGCTAGACGAGCAACTTTGGTCAAACCCTGGATTTCATTCTCTCTTGCGACAACACATCTCGTTTTTCATTCAGTTAACAGCATGCTGTGGCATATTTTTACTGCTTAGACTTTAAAAGAATGTTTATTCCAGCTTTTTTCCAGGTGTTGCTGACTAGAACAGGTTGTGCTGCAGATGGGGGCATGGTGGGCTAACTAGTTTGACCAGACCTGGTGTAAGTCTGTCAGGTGATCAGATTCTTGGCAGTCTTGGCTGATGAAACACTCCTGCTTCTCTTCACAAACCAGTTTTTATTGTTATTGTTGTTTTTTGTTTTTTTGGAGGGACGGGCGTCTCACTATGTGGCTCTGGGATTAGGTCGTAGTCTTACAAAATATAAGAGAATACCACAGGAGGACAAATGTGCATTAAAAACAGAAAACACAAATATTTTTACTTGACTAAACCTTGCTTTATGAACTGCCTTTTATAATCTCACTAAATGATTATTCGAGGAAAAAAGTGGTATTTTGTAAAGTCTTGCTTTGAAGTGTAGGATACATTTTAATTCTTGAATACTACAACTCAAAGCGTACAAATTTTAACCGCCCCGTCTGGCTGTTTTTGTGTATTTTTTGACATCGTCATATTTTTAATCCACGAGTCTCTGGTAAAAACACCACCAAAACTAAAGAGTGGTAATTTACAAACTTGTTTATCAACAGTCATTATGCTTTCCCAGGCTGAGGCCCATTTTTATAGCATGACAACCTAGCAAAAATAAACTTTGTGGCATGTTTCTGCTCTGCAATTCTATTTGGAAAGGATTTACAGCAGGATCTCACACCAACCCCTGAAAATGAAGTCAGACAGTCCTGCCATGTTATTCGTCATTATGAGCTTTAAAGGGACAATGGAAATGTTTCGTCTCAATCCCTAACCTAACAAGGAAGGTAAAATTAACATTAAAAAAATCAATTTGACAAATGAACAACCACTGTGGAACCCAATACATATCCAGGATGAACCCCACCAATACTGGGATAACAAATCACTGCTGAAGTGGAGCTTGGCTGAAATGGTTCTACCTAATTTAGATAAAATGGGCTAAACTAATTAGAGATGCACAATACAACGGCTTCTTTATTAGCATTAGCTGATGCTAGTCATTTTTAAACATAGGCCTTGGGCTGATATTAAAACCGTTAATTTCTATCTTGTTGCCATTTTATAGGTGTTTCAGGGATGGTTGGCCATGCAGCATTTGTTTGATCATGTGATAGTGATGCAACACAGGGATGTTTTTAACTAAAGTGGATTCCTAAAAATTATGGGATGAAATTGGGGGAAAAAGTGAGGAGTTCTGACATACAAATGTTAGAAACTTTGTTTTTTTCCCCCAAATTCTTGCTTTGTTTACAGTTGTCTCACAAAACTATTCTCAGATGAAGTAAAAACGTTGAGGGGAAACGTCAGCGATTGACGTGTGCGGACGTGATTGGGTTGCAACATTAAAGCAAAAACTGCTGGTTTGTCCCGGATGACAGGTCGAATGTTGAGCAATAAGCTGCGTCTGCACATTACAGCTCTTCAAGGCTCTTCTTGAAGTTGTAAACATGCTCCTCATGACTCTGCAAAACTGCTGTTGTTCGCTTACAGGAAAAGGGGGGAAAAAAGAGAGAAAATGTCTTTCAGGTTCAGTCAGACTGGAAGAAAACAAGGAAGTGAGGAGACAAACTTTTTTTTGTTTTCTTTTCTAAACAGCTGTTTCTGAAACGGTTCAGTGATTATGGCGTTGTGGGTTTCAGTAGACTTTGAGTTGCAGAACTGCATCGTCTGACCCTGTTGGAAACTCAACCAGTTGTACCAAATGATTGTTTTTATGTTGTGGGAAGTGCTTTTGCTTTGTTGTTGCACTAAAGCAGAGTAACTGGAACAGTGAGAACAAACGCAGTAAAACAACACTTCAAAACAAGATTCAATCTGTTTTGTGCTCTGCTTCCTTTTATAATGACGATTTAAATGTCAAATAATAAAACCAACAATTATAACTCTGAATCGGAGTAAAAAACAAAGGAACGCCGAGTCAGCAAATCAGATTTGACAAACATGTCTCCTCTTGCAGCACAACACTGTAAACACACTGTAATCTCAGCCTACAAGCCTGATCTCACTCCTCTAAATGAAAAAGAGGAAAAAAATGAAAAACCACAGTTCCTCCTGCAAGCAGTCATGACAGTGTGATCATATAATCATGTGAAGTGGCTGCTGCGTTGGGTTTTATGCGCCTGCCAGTAACACAAGGTTACACAACGACCTTTGCTCATCAGTCTTTCTCAAGGTAAATGCTTAGCTGTCAGGGCGTCACAATTAGTCATAGATTACTTCATTATGTCTCACTCTGCTCAGCTTGTCACATATCTTTAAGTATTTATTGAAGTTTCATAGATTTTGAGGTAAAACCACAGCAAAAAAAAAAAGCATTCCTGGAAATAAATCTTGAGTGAATGTGAGAAAATGTCATTCACAAGCGGAGCATAAATTGGTCTTCACATTGTGAGAAAAAGGGCCAGGCACCCATTCTTAGTGCACACCTCGTTGCTTGTTTTCATTTGTTTTCTGCACAACAGACAGGATTGTTATGAATGCATTACCTCCTGCAGGTCATAAAGTTCAACAGAAGCCTGTCAGTGGCACATTGATTTAAACAGGAGTGTGTTCAAGCTGGGAAAACATCTGTAGGACTGTTAGCTGTGGACACATGGATTTAGAATTGCATGTTTAAATAATGATTGAAAGTAACATAATGCAAGTTATAAGAAATTTAACTAATAGATGTACAAATCTATTTAAACTGAGAATACCGAACAGAGAAGGCCTGTTTCTGTAAACAAGGAATGTGGTTTCAAGAATTAGATATAATTTGAATAATGGCCTATCAGAGATTCCTGCTGTTCTTGTCCTCATCAGTAAACAGTCATTATAACTGTCAGCCATAACACACAAAACTGCTGAGCAGTGCACATTTATACCAACTAAACAAAGCATCAAATCAAAATTTGCACCAATAATTTATTTGGTATTTTGTTAAATCATTTGTCAAATTGTTTCAGCTTTATAAAGACCATAACCACTTCAAATCAAGTAGTTATTTACACACTGGAACATGATATTATTGTTTAGCAATTTTTTTCCAAAACTTTTCCATCACCAATAAAAATTAGCTGGGAAGTTTAGATTTTACATGTCGCCATATATTTACATCTCCCATATATTTAACAATATTCATAACAAGGCAGCAAAATATATTGTAAATATATCCTCATTGCTAAGGTTTGCCTGGAATGCAGTAATTGTTGACCTACATATTCCAAGTGTTATGAACTTGGAATATTGAACATGCGTATGTAATAGTTGGACAGAGTTTAATGGTGTCAGATCACACTGGACATAAATGACATTACCCACAATGCACAAAGCCGCGGAGTGATGGGAGTACAGATTAGAGAGGAAAGAAGACTGATATCGCAACTGTTCTTGTCATCGTAATGTTTTTAGTATCACCGCCACTGTAAGATTTTTCCAATATTGTGCAACACTAATTCATCATTCAAGTTGTAGCGTACAGATCAATATTTTAGTTAGTATTTATATATACTAGTTTATGAACTGTATTAATATTCAATATGTTTGCAAAGTAAAATATTGAATAAAAAGTAATGAACACACAAATGATGGGATTAGTTACCCAGTAGCTACACATATAGCTGATTCATTTTATTATTTTCCCCCCGTAAGCAATAAATGGATTCTTTTCGTCTTTATATCTCCTAAGATCTTCCAACAACTTACAATTTAATTGGGTGTTTCAAGACAGCCAAGTGCATTTAGAGACCAAAATCAGCCAATGACTAATTGGACAGTTTGTCCTACATAGTTTATATTTGTCAAAAAGTGTGAATCTAGCGTAAATTGTTGCATAAAAAATGCATATTATTTTCAGAAATGTGGTCATAATGTTTCTGAAGAAAGTAAACATGAAGGAGTCAGATTAAAGTAATCAACTGCACCGTTATCTTTATGCATCTACAAACCACCGGTGACTCAACGTTGCCTCATCAGACAAATAGGTTCTTCTCCTCTGTTGCCACATCTAAACCTACACCGTTAAACATTTTGGCTTTGGCAAAACTTGATACGTTTTTTAGATTAGAAATATATTAAATGGGAATGAAGTTTGGTCTCTTTTATGCATTTTGAAACAATAGAATACTGATGCATTTTAAGGTGATTTTAACTCCTATAGTTTGTTTACTTTGGTCCAAATCACTTGATGTGTTTAACTTTTTCCGGTGTGTGTTTATTGGTCAGGTAGGTCAAAGCTGGCAGAAAACGCGAAGAATGTTTTTTTTTCTAACAAAATCATTACACTGTATGATTTTGAATTTTATTCACAAATTTGTTCTTAATTTGTGAAAATTGAGAACAAATGTCGTCTCAAGTGCCTTGAGATGGCAAAAGCATTTAAATTCAATCACTCATACATCCCTATTGATCAATCAGTACAATATGCTCAATTACTCTAAGCAGATTAAAATGTTTAGAAGGAGATTTAGTTCATTGAGATGTGTTAAAAGTTGCATGCGGTTTTATGTTTTACCAAGTAGATGTACTGCTTTGTTTGTTAGTTTCTTTACCCTACCGCATCCCAGAATGCAACGCAGACCTGAATACGGGAAGGCATTTGACTCAGATTTGCAGCAAACACCTGGAAGCTGTGTTGGGGTCTGATCACCTTCACAACATGAACGCACCGTTCTGCAGTTCATTAAGAACCGTACTGAGACTATTTCCTCCAAACTGTCTCAAGGCGAATCCGTTTTAAACGGACTAATCACCTCAGGTGTAAAAACCCACTTCAAGATGAAGCTTTCTGATGTCGTCGATGAACGTGTAATCTCTTGCACCAGCTACTCCTCATCCTCTAATGGGTTTGAGTTTATCTGCAAATCGACTGAACCGCTTTGCTTTTTTTCCTCTTCCTCAGTCTGATGTCGTGATGAAACTGATGCTTGAATTATCTCTGTTCGCTTCACCTTGCCAGAAAGTACAGATTGCATCAGTTTATTTCCTGTCTTTACATAGAGGACATTCAAAGAGCTTCATCAATGTAGATAAAGAAGTCGATTATTCTGTATAGAAAACAGAAAGTATTCTGTTCCACCATGTGAGCCGCCGGTTGGCTTTGGCCATTGATGTCTCTGTGCCGAATTAGTCATGTGATGTTTTCGCTACTCGCTCTTTCAACTTTTATCCAGCAGTTATACCAGTTTAATGAAAGCGCAAGATTCCCTTACGGCTAAACTTCATGGCCAGTATGATCTCCTCTGGTCTGTGCCATATTTGCAGAGCTGGTCTGTTTTCATGCTGAGTAAGAAGTTTATCATTTCCCTCCAACTCCTCCTCAAGTCTTTAGGTTCCTCTTCAGCTCCTGCTGCTGTCGAGAGGAACCCAGAGGCAACATGTACGAACAGGATGCATCTGTTGACTCGTCACCCTTGCTTTGCTCACTCTTATCACACAGTGTCTTAAGAGTTTCAAAAATGGCTCCCAGACCTAATGATTTTTCTTGGTTTAAATGAAGGTTTTTAAGACTGTTTGTTCCACTTTGGTTGTAAGCGAGCAGATAAGTTACTCTTTTTTTCTTTAATATTTTCTCTATGTAATTTATTTTCTTAAGTAAATTTTTTTATTATTTATTTATTTTTTCATTTTAAACTAATTAGGTGAAAAAAGAAGCTTATTTAGGGATAAAATAGCTATCCAATACCAATCTGTGTGGTAAAGTACCGTATCGTCCAGGCTATAAATCGCTCTGGAGTCGAAGTTGGATAAGTCACAAAATACGGCATGAAGAGTTAAAAAATACACAGGAGTTAAAAAACACACGCATCAAACACATAATGTTTGATGCGTGGTTCTTGACAAACTGGATCTAAATTAACATTCAACTCATAAGTCAAAATGTGTCATGAATAGGAAAAAAACTCTGGATTACAAACCGCAGAACCACCCAAACTAAAACTGTGACTTATAGTCCAGAATTAAGTTATTTCCCTCTAAAGCTGATAGTTTTTCCACCTTTTACATTAATAAATGTCGTTATGTGTTTATAATAACTGACATGGAGTGATGAAAATCTGGCCCAATTACTTTCCTCTTTTTTAATTCAGTGAGATTTTTCCAACAAGAACACTCTGTCTAACGGTACCATATTAACCTGGACTTTGACTTGGTGACTTCAAAATGTGCTTTCGTCTTTTGAGTTATTTAGGAGTGGACTTGCTGGAGTGCTTTAGATTTTTATCTTATTGCATAACTGAAAGCTACTCAAGCTGTAGGTCATAAACTCATGGTGCCGTCACCGTTCATTTTTGCACAAAGCTTTCGTACAACGGCAGAGAACATTTAGGGGTTCCCTGAAGTTTCTGTTTTGCTTTTATGAAAGTGTGATAGAGAGAGAGAACCACACTTTTCTACAGGCAGCCAGCTCAGTGGACAACGAAGTTGCAATTTCCATCCAGGAGCTTTCAGTGATTTGACAGTATTACTATTATAAAACTTTAGTGATGAATTGTACATTGTATATAAATCCTCATTGCATCACATAATCATTCCTAAAAAAGTATTCATGTCTCCTGCGGATACATGAATGATAGTTTGACTGAAATATCAACATCGCTGTATGAGTGTAATTTCCACATAGTGCGCATCAACAAACCGAGCTCAGTCGAATTTTCTTTTTATTAGTAGTTAAACTCGTCCCACACAGACTGTTCTCAGCCTGATTTCTGCAGACAGAAATATTTAATCTGCTTTTCCTGAGCATTAATTTGATGCCTTACAAACAACACCGTCTCCGTTACGCAAGTACGGCATCGGCCTCCGAAGGTGGTCACAAGTCAAAAGGTCGTTAGCATTCGTTAGTAAATGCTTGGTATATATTGTCACTGGACCTTTTAAAACGAACAGGAAGGCTGTGCCTCTGGGGTTTCACTTCCTGTGGTTGCAGTTATACAAGCTCATTTACAGCTCTGGTTCAGCTGGGTCTCCTCCATCTTCACAAGGTCACATCTGCAGATTTTCTTTTGCATTTGTTTTTATTTTGTTTTTTCTTGCACCTTTTTTTTGCCTTCTGTTTAAAATTATGTTTTTCAATTTAGTTTGAGTGAGTAATTGAGCATATTGCTCTAAGTGATAACTAGGATGATTGGATTGTATGATTAAATTGAAATTATTTTTATAAAGTGGCTTGAGATGACCTTTGTTGTGAATTGATGCTATATTATGAATTGAATTGAGAAAGCTGCAAGCTGAACATGTTGACCTTTGACCTACAACTCTTGCATGTTTTTAACTCCTTAATACCTGAATTTGCATCCAATTGTACAAAATAATTAGCAATTAGTGTGAACTTTTAGTATGAGTCTAATTGGAGTCACTAGACATTTAAGAACTGAAACAGACTTTTCAATCTCGGTGTGTTAATTGATGCTATTTCTAAAAAAAAACTTACCCAAATTGTTTTTATTGCTTCTTTATACTAGTTTTTGTCATTTCCATTGCTTAGATGCCGAGTGTTGCTAAAAAGCTTCAAACTCAAAATTAGAGACGGCTTTTAGAATTTTGGTTACATGTTTATTTTAACTTTATATCATATGTAGAAAACATTAGTAAGCCTAAATATATTCTTTATTCCACAACCTAGCTCAGGGTTGAGTCTTACTACTGCCACAACAATGCAGGTATGAGTCTGCATCACCTGCAGGTGTTTTAATCTGAGGGTTAAAACATGCCATTTCTACCAATCAATCAATCAATCAATCAATCAATCAATCAATCAATCAATCAATCAATCAATCAATCAATCAATCAATCAATCAATCAAATTTTATTTGTACAGCACATTTCAGCAGCAAGGCATTTCAAAGTGCTTTACATCATAACAAACACAAAGTTGTGCAACAGAATCAACAATCAGAACATGACATTAAGTCAATTTCCATCATTAAATTTATAATTTATTGCGTTTCAAATGCAACTCTAAACAGGTGGGATTTTAGTCGAGATTTAAAGGAAGTCAGTGTTTCAGCTGTTTTACAGTTTTCTGGAAGTTTGTTCCAAATTTGTGGTGCACAGAAGCTGAAAGTTGCTTCTCCTCGTTTGGTTCTGGTTCTGGGGATGCAGAGCAGACCAGAACCAGAACCTGAGGGGTCTGGAAGGTCGATACAATAACAGCAGATCTTTAATGTATTGTGGCGTTAAACCGTTCAGTGATTTGGAAACTAACAACAGTATTTTAAAGTCTACTCTTTGAGCTACAGAGAGCCAGTGCAGGGACTTTGGAGTCTGGTGTTATGTTCTCCGTCTTCCTGGATTTAGTGAGAATACAAGCAGCAGCTTCTGGATCAGCTGCAGCTCTTTGATTGATTTGTTGGACAGACCTGTGAAGGTCATCAGCGCCCTGTTTGTTGCAGCAGCAGCAACAGCTATGTACGATTTGCAGTGCTGAAAGTGGGAACGATGGGAAGCCACAGATCATGTAAACAAGACAAATGCAAAACTTTGTTTCCATGCAAACACCTGCTTGTGTTCTGCACATGGCTTCGCCACCTCCTCCTCAGCCACTCGTGGTCTTGGTGGGTGTCACTCGCAGATTTTCAGTTGTGTGTGTAGTTTTTACTTGTGTATTTTCAGAATGCTGTTAGCTTTATAAATTTACATTTTAGCGGTTGCAAAGTATATTTGGTAAATGTGTTGTTTTGAAGATTCTCTTGCTTCTTATTACATTAAGTAGATCTGGTTCATGTTGCTTGAATTGTGCTTTTGCATAAACCTTGGTTGATGGAGTGGAGGTTTCCTGTTTAGTAAAATCAATTTATTGGAAAAATTAAGTTTGATTTGAGCCGTTTTTGTGTTTGTTTTTTTATATTAAGTTTGATTTGAAACTTTGTTTTATTATGAATTTGTCATTTACTTGCTGAAAATGCAACTATGAAATGTTTTTTTCATAATTTTTTACAAATATGAACTTCACATAGAACACAAACTTTTCTGCTTTCGGCATGCTTTCAATAAACTTCATTTAAAAACGTAAAAAAATAAAAAATAAAGTGGTGCGTTTCAAAAGATGATCATAAAAAAAGACAATTCCTAAAATGGATGCAAGTTATTTTTTTCCAAAATGCCCTGTAATATTTGTGGCTCTAAATAAGTTTTATTCAGTAGAATTGAAGGAAAAAATGTTAAGTTTCAGATCCCTGGACTAGAAACTCTGCAGTTTATTTTTGTTGATAGACATGAAATAATTTCAAATTTCCCAATAGAAACAGACACTCAGTAGCTAACATTATGCCTTAATTGAATAACTTGAATCTTTTCCCCCATAATTTACCACAGATATAAAATGCCTATATAAGACAAATTCATCCTTTTTTAGCATTTTTTAAAATATATTTTAAAATAGTTTTTTAGGGACTTGTGTCACTTTTGTATGTGTTTGATGATTTTTATTTTCATGCCATAAGGAGTTGTTTGTTTTTTACAGCAATTTCCTTTTTTGAATCTCTGTGAAGGGAGAATGCCATCATCTTTTATCGGCATGCTGTAGTGGTGATGAATGGGCACATTGTGTTGTCTTCTCCCAGCAGGCTGGACAGAGTGGTGGTACGGCGATGCAGCTCATGGTCCCATGATGGCATTGCTGCCTTTGTGCTTGCTCATTCAGCTCATTCTGTTTCTGCCTTCTCTCTCCAGGAAACTGCAAAGGAATTATTTTGACCGCTGTTGGTCTAACGATTACGGGAAACCAAGATCGGTTGATACAGTAATGTGTATTTGTTTATTATTTGGAGGTGTTTGTTTTAAATTATTGATTCCAGACTTGGAACCGGCAGCTACAACACATGTAAACACAAAAAGAACATTTTTACACAAAAAGAACATTTTTATTGGCCTTGTGATTTGCCAAAAGCAGTTTTCTCACATTTGTTTTTACACTGCTTTCCAATTTTTCACAGTAAGGAACAAGACCAGGCTAAACACAGGCAGAGAAGAATGAGCAAAGGGAACTTTGGATTTGTATTAGTTTGTTCTGCAAAGGATTCATATTAACAATAAGTAATTTTCATATATATTGAAAATATACAATGGAAAAAACCTGAAAAGGCTCAGAATCAACCAGTTTTACCACTAATACAGTTAGACTTGAGGAAAAACCCTTAAAAAAAACCCATCCTATTCATTAAATAGGATGTTTAATGACCTGGAAGCTTTTTTTTTTTTACACATCACCATAAAATGTTGGCCTTTTTTGCAACTTTCAGTACATAAAACACCAACTTTTATGTATCAAAAGTTAATCTTTCAGTGCATAAAGACCAAATTTAAGCACTACATGCAATCTCTATTAAAGTTTAGAGATGAGCTTTTGATGCATTAATGAGAATAATCTTAGAAATCTGTAGCTCTAGATCTATTAAAGAATATCCAGCATTTTTTTTTTATCAGTCTTTGAATAGCTGGTAGAGAAATCTGTCTGGAAAATCCTCATCGGTTCAGGTCTAATTCGGTTATCAGTGCGACAAACGATGCACATCATAAACGAGGAATGTTGCTCCATATTTCTCTTTGTGCCATAAAAATATATAACGCATTAAATCTGAAATGAGCCACTTCAGTCACCTTTCTTAATCCCATAACGCGTCTGAAAGCAGAGCCACTCCTTTCTGTTGGTTTAGTTGTAACAATTGAAGTTGAGGGCAGACTTAAAAAAAAAAAAAAAACCGTTTCATTACCAGAACCTTCCAGCTCACTGATCCCAGTATGAAAAACAAGTCCAGTCACTGCACCTCATGTGGCCTTTTATGGAGCTACTTCTCCGAAACGGTTTGGAACAGCTGCTTATCCAGCTTTCCGAGGGCTTTTCACTGCTCACCTGAGCCTCGGTCAGGGTAAACATGTGGATTGTTCCCGTCAATCTCAGGCTTTTACTTTAGCCAAAGTTAAAGGAAAAGTTGGGTGAGAATGGAGAATTAAAGTCTAGATGACAGTCGTGTAAACGTAAGTCTTTTGTAGTTTCCTCTAGCCAAGCAGCTGGTTATGTTTGCTGAAGAAATGAGGACGAGTCTGCAGAATTGCACTGATTTAAAAAATAAAGTACAGGCAGATGCAGAAAAATGTCGTGGATATTTCACTAACCACTCAGTTTTGTCACAGATAACAATTTTCATCTCATGACGTTAAATACTCAAATTATAAGTATAAAACACAATCTTATAGAATTAAAAACTCTACTTGGATTTATTGTCTATATTTAGATTCAAGAAATTACTTTCCTTCCAAACGTGTCTCATTATCTCTGCAATAGTCCGCCATAAACTATGACATTCGTAAGCAACCTTGAGAAGCAGCCCAGCTCTGAGATAAGAGCTTGCCGGTGGAAAGAAATTCATTTAGTGGAAAAGAATAACGAGGCACAAGCTGGATAAATCATTTTTATTGTGCACGCTTTACATATCAGAGCTGCTTTGAAGATTGCGGGAAATCTTTACAAGGAGAAGACGAACCTCATCACCCCTAAAACATTAATTTAATGGATTCTGCACAGTTGAGTCAGAAAATCTTCCTGACTTTGCTATTCTAGGGTTGGAAAAGTTGCTTTTTATAATCAGGACAGAAATTAGATGTTTTTGTTTGAACTATAAACTGAGACAGCCATCATACAAGTCCAGGATACTTGCAGCATGCCTCTACCACCTCCGTGCATTTTCAGAGTTTCTTGCCAAGGCTTATAAATATCTGACCTGCAACAAGTTCTCGGCTCTGTGGCCTATATTAGTTTGGTTTTTCTTTAACAAAATGTCTTTGATAATGCTCTTTTTTAAAAATCCACACATTTCTTATCATCTGGAAGTGTCACATTTTCGACTTTGGACGTGGATAAAACCCAGTGAGCATCAGGCGAAAGCTCACCGGGTGCAGAATGTCTTGCCTGCTCGATAAAAAACCACAGCACATCTATTTTTAGGTGGGAGTGTTGCTGTTGTGCAACTTTTCAGGACTTCAGAGAAACAAAGATGTATTAATAGAGTCTCGTTAGCCTGGAATGGCTTACAGGGCTAGTCTGAATAATAAGCAGTTAAATTGGTTCTTAATTTTGTGGTTAAGAACAGCGTGAGCTTTGCTGATTGATGTTCAGTCTGCTTTCCTTTTTTACATGATTTCTAATGTCTTGCTGAAGTTCTGTTTACACCGTGATTAAGCCAGCCAGAGAACAAAAGCGGCTTCTGCATTGGGCTTTACCCAAACCAAGAGGATTTCATAAAGTGTGGAGGATCAAAAAGTCATTACTGGTAATTAACAGGAGCAGCTGGCACTGGCAGAAAAAAAATTACCAGGAAATATTACCTAGATTTGTTTAAGACGCCAACTGTTAATGACCTAAATATTTATTAAAGATTTGTGTTTTTCTTAAGACAGTGCAAATAATTCACAAAGAAAAGAGAAGGTGGTTATTTTGGTTCTCAAGTTTAACTGAAAACAAAAGGACTGCGGCTCAGACTGTAGGATTATTAAGCATGTCAGTTTTTTCACTGCATCATAATTTCCAGGCATATTTCCTACCTCCAAGCTGGATTACAGCCTAGCAGGTGATCTGCACTGTGCAATGATAAAGGATGCAGGTCAATAGAGCAGTAAGGTGTTTCTGTTATTTGAATAAAAAACAGCGTTGTGCATAACATTTTATTGCTTATATTACCAGTACTGGGATTTGCGATTCTGTATAGAATAAAAATATAAAAAAGTTCAGTTTTTCTGCACCTCTAGTGCAAAATGCATTTATTTATATCAAAGAAAAGTCTTGGCATCATATTTCATAATGTGGAGGAGAAAAAAATGTGGGCTGTGGCCCATAGTGATCATAACTGGAGCAGCAGTTGCAACTCTCCATTTACACTCTGTTCCCACCCTCAGCTTTGGTCATGACTGACACCATAACATGCAAGATTTTAGCTACTGAAATGAATTTTTGCCAGATCTCAGGGTTACGTTGAGTAGCAAAACTGCTTCAAAATTATTCAGTGTAAGTGTAAGGTATGCCCTGGTCAACTCCCTTCAGAGATTTTCTGGGAATGTCCAACTAGGAGAGTCCCAGGAGCTGCTTGCCTCAGAACGAGGAAGGGAGGCGATCCTGGGATTCCCTTCTGCATCTGTTACCCCCACTACTTGATTTTGGATAAGCAGAATGGATGGGATGGTTGCAGCATGAGTCATAAAATTTGTTCCTTGGTTCATGAGCCTCAGTGGGATCAACACATTTTTTTATGCATTGTGGATGATTTCTTCTTACAGCACTCACTGTGGTTTCTTCAAAGTTGACTGGGGGATTTCTGGTGAAAACATTTACTGTGTTTAAGATTTTAAAAAAGTAAAGGAAATCCCTTTGAACTTGTTTTGAGTGAGAAAAGGAAGTCAAGAGATTTAAAGTTGAAGAGGGCACAGAAAATACGTCTGCTCAGCACAACCTCTTCCTTTATCAGACTGATGGTTTTCATCATCCTAAGCAGTCCAGTTTTACTTCTTAAATGGCAGAAAACCACCCTAATGTTGCTGGTTCTTAACATTATGTGTATGTTGGATAGAAATGCTGACGAAATGCTTGCGTGAAGTGCTTTTATCAAGGATGCAAACCAATATAATCCGATACCCTTCTTTTCTTTGGCTGTTAAGGGACCAATATCATTATCAGATTGGGGCACCAGTACTTAATGGAAATATGCCAAATTCAGAAAATAGTTATGTTTTTACGCTGAAATGAAGTGGTTTTTCAGTCGTGATGAAGTGTTATTTTACAAGAGTGCAAAGGAAATACTTTTCTGCTCATCATATCGGTTACAGCAGCAGCGCGATTATTGGCAGAAGTGTCACAGCATCGCCCATTTTGGAGGGTCAAAAGTTGAGTTCGTCTCCAGTTTCCCCAAAATGCCACATCTGTACGTAAATGCTCCCAACTACGAGGGCTTTGCATCAAGACGCCAGTGTCTCCTCTGATGGCTGATGATGAGCAGAAATATGAATATATCTAGATTCCTGAATGGAGCCTCAAAGAAGAAATGCCTCAAATGTTCACCCTTAAAGACTTGCTCTGCTCTCCTAAAAGTTGGGTTGAGGAAGAGAACAGACTCTACAACTGTAGGAGAATCCTTCTTACTTCATGTTCATGCAAGGCGGGGACGATCGGGGAAGGATTTGCTTTAGAAAGATGGGTCATCAGTACCATCATGGATGATGACACGCTTCAATAGAACATCTGCTTCTTGCGGCTGTGCAGAAACCACAAACTCATCCCTGTAGATTTATCTTCCCAGAGGCACAGAGACTTCGTTTTTAGTTTCCTCCTCCCCGTCATTTATCAAAAGCTGCCCAGAGGAACCGTTTCATGTCAAGCTGCGCTTTGTGTTAGCTGATAGTCCTTGTTTTTCATGCTTATCAATGATGTCGGAGTCCAAAATTCTTGACATTCACTTGTGGTTGGTTTGAAAAAAAAAGTGAAAAGCCCACTTATTACCACGCTGAAACGTCGGTCCGTTCCCTATCTTGGCCTGATGAATTTGGGGATTTCCTCCCAACTGTCACTAACAGCTGAGCGAGCTCTCATGCCGATGTTTTTACATATCCTGTCCACCCTGCAGCCAGTCAGCGGATGAGCGGCAGCAGAGGGGAAATAGCAGTTAGTTGGGCCTAATGGCGGCTGAGCAAGTTAGACATGAAAGGTTTAGTTGCACTGAACCGAGCTGTGCATCATAAGATCAAAGAATACATTTTTTACTATTAACCTGAGATCAATATGTGCATTTAAGATTTTGAATTTGCTCAATTTCTTTTATATTGAAAAGAAATTATAATTTCTATTGTTGGAGTTTAGTAAGGTGTTTAAAGAAAAAGACTCCTGAATCATTAGTGTTCTGGGCTAAATATGAAGTTTAGTCCCTGAGATTAAATTAATTTAATTGTATAAATATAGAATTTGATGATTATTTACCTTTTTAGGGCTACTTTTTTCCTCATATTTGTTAAACAGACTGACCAAAGAAATTGTCTGAAAAGCAGCACATTTCCTGCAAGTTAAGCCTCCTGTTCATCCAGAAATGTTTTGTCGCATTTCAAAGCCCCTTGTTTGTCTGTGAAGTTTGTATGCAGTGCACAAAGCCGGCTGCACAACAAATCATTCCACCCAAACCAACTCGGGAGAATAATGCACTCAGCTTCTGTGCCTGGCACAGTCCTGGGAGGCAACAAAAGCCCCCGGGGTTGGTGATTTAGAGCGAACCTGATCCCGCAGCATATGGTCCCAGTCAGCTGCAGCACAAACCAGTTGGTGAACATGGAGTGGTCTGCATGGATGGCCTCATCCGCAGGTTGCTGTCCTGAAGCAAAATTCTTTCAATATGTCAGCTTGTAGTGCATGATGGGTAACCTGCTGCTTTGGGTTCCTCTAGAAACTAGACCAGATTGAACAGCTGCTTCTAAGTTTATTAAACTGTTGGTCGTCTTTTATTGAGTCTTTGCAACTACGTCTCTTAATCACGAGTCGCAATGACAGATTGGAGGTGAAGGTCGGAAGTTTTGAACGGAGAAGCTGTGCTTGTTGCCTAAGTTATTTTTGACAGTATTGCCATGGTGTCTACTTATTTGAGTCGAGCTCACATAATTGGGGCTCTTAACCATTTACTACGTTTGAAAAATTGGATAACTTTAAAAACCGAGTCATACATTCTCCTTCCTGACATGTTTTGTAATTAAATCATTTCCCTTTACACCGGAGCACCTTTGAAAGTGAACAAAAGTCTAGAGCTGTCCTTTTTTCTCTATATGGTCGGCTACATGATGGGGCTTTTTTCATGGGTGCCAGGGGGGTTACACACGTCTCGTCTATAATGTGATATTTGATTGCATCTTGCCAAACATACTCATTTATGAAGCATATGAAAATTAAGACCATAAAATGTCTTAAAATCATTTTTTTAAAAATTGCAATTTGGCCTTAAATATGTTAACCAGAAGTCTTAAATTTGGTCAAGACAGAATTACTGAATCAAATATATTCTAGGTAATTTGGTTTTTTCTTTCTTCTGAAAATGTTCCATCAGGTAAAAGTTTGAGTTTTGCCAATTCTACTTCATTGCCTTCTGTGACTTGAGGTGGTTGAGGCTACGGTTAACAAGCTACTAGCATACCCTTGCTAGCTAGCTAGCTTTGTTTGCATTTATCATTAAGTGCCAATCTATCACTGGTTGGTAGGACAATGTGCATCTTCTCCACTGGCTCACTTCTGTTGTAAGAGACTGTGTGAGCAAAAGCTTATTGCAGAGTCCTGTTTAGTGTGTGAAACACAAAGCTGTGGCTAAGAACCACAAACAGACCCCAGAAATGTCAGATTTTATCCCCTGGCGCGACTAAAGCTGCTCTGAAAACTGTTGACGCTGCTGCTACTTAGCACTGATCTACGAGCAGCTTTTGGTGCAACAAACTCTGGAGTCTATAGTTTAATAGATTTTAAACACGGTGGTCAAGCACCAGTCTGACCTATTCTGGGTATCCATACATCATTAAAATGTTTCATGCATCTAAAATGAAGACCGTAAAATGTCTTAAATTCATTTAAAAATTCCAATTTGGCCTTAAATACTTTAATCATCTGTCTTAAATTTTGTTGTGGCAGTATACTGGTCAAGTGCCAGTCTTGCCTATTGTAGAATTTTATTTTAATAAAGTTGTTATTATGAAGGAAAATACAATTAAGGAGGATGAGAAAAGGAGCAAAGTATGGATCCAAAAGATGAAAAAGTCTTGAATCTTTTGGATTCTAGTTTTGATTCTAGTACAGCCTTAAAATTTAAAACCTGAATGGGAAAAATATTACACACAACACTAGGAGTGTTTATGATATAAAACTGAAGCTGTTTATTGTCAGTTTATGGTTCTAGGTTGTTTACTTTTTGTCGGATCCAACTTTTGGATGTGCTGTAAATCCCATCTGATGCTGATTATACTATTAGCCAGTTGTCGGGTTTGGCTAAATCTCTTTTTAGGAATCGTTTTGCTCTGAGGATTGTGCAGATTTCAGTGAGGATTAGAGCGCCCTCTACATCTCATCATTACAACCTCAAACAGCCGACTGCTTTCTGCTTCCTGGCCCTCGGCCCGGCTAAATGGATTTCGCCTTATAAAATCCATCACATCCATCAGCCACCACATCTTGTCTCCATTCTACTCTAACGTTGATTTACTGCATCTGGAACCGACGTCTCTGTCAAGGAAGCACACAAAGCTTTGATTCAGGTGGATCATGATCACGTAGTTTGAGCTTGGAGGGAGAATAGGGGATGAAATGTTAGAATTTCTCACCGTTTTCACCTTCATCGTGTTTTCAATTGGACAATTTTCATTTCATCTGAAATATCTTGCTGTCTGTCGTTTTTCCCTTAAATATCTTTTATATTTCAGCAGTATATTGCGGTATTGTTGAAAGAACACCAGGCTCAGAGCAGTAATTAACCCAAAGCTCTCTGTAAATATGTTCTCCAGATGCATTATTTGCTTTTTAGTAAGCGTAGCCTAAGACTGCTTTGTTGTATTTTAGGCACTAAAATGTCTCTTTTGTTATTTCAAAAAAGTAATTGTTTGCAATTTTTAATGCATTTCAAATGTGTTAAAAAAAAAAAACGTTAAGTGGTTAAATAAAAAATCTGCAGAATGTAGTTTTATTTTTTTAAATAGTCGATTTAGTAAAACATTTTTGTTGCAGCAGTAGTTCGATTTAATCACTCTCACATATCAACCGAAACGGAAATGCAGATTTAATAATCACATTTTAAGCAATAAAATGTTAAACTGGTGGTTTTGCTTCAATGGTTTTTCAGTGTGTTAATCCACCGTTGCTCTGACCTGATGGTTTTTATCCATCCGGGTAAAACCTGAGATGTTTTATTATGATTTTTACAACTGAATGTAAACATGGATTTTGACAAAAAGAAGAAAACAAGTCATCTTTTGTGTTATTTGGGAAAGAAGGTAAAACGACGCCATTAGGTTGAAATCTTTAAACGGCCCTGTACTCTACAGCGTTGTCAGAAAATCTATTAAAGCTGGATTTAGCCGTTTAATTGACCACTAAACGATCCCGGGAACACAAAGTAAATCAATGGGCTTTTACCAGCAGGTTCTCAACGGAATCACAAGTTTTCTGCACCAACAGATTCCTGTTGCGTTTGTAGAAACTTGGAAAAATCAAGCATCAGTATTGTTTTCCAAGCATTAGCTCAGATTTGCTCTCATTTCTTTGACATTTCTGCAACCTTTTCCTGCAGCTCTGTCATCTGTGATGCTTCACGGCACCAGATGAGAACAGATACGAGCCATCTGAGTTAAAGTTTCTCATGGTTTGTCTGAGCTGCTTATTCTCTGTTGCAGCCCTGTCAGAGCAACAGTGATCCTTGTCTCATTATCTGCCGGCTCTGTGCTGCAGAATAACATCAGCCATCCCTAATCTGATAATGTGTGCTACTGTTTCACTCACTGTTGTAGCTACATACAAGCAAACACTTTACCTCAGTGTGTTTAGTTAAACACACCTCACTGCCAGGATATTAGAAATCTCATATTAGGTATCTAATAGGAGATTTAAAAAAAATTTTTTTTACAGGATTTGAATCGAATATCAGTCAAAGGCTTTGTTTTAAATTTCCAATGTAAAATGTATTTTGGGTTTATTACTGCACTGAGTGTGTTATTATTTAGAGCATCACTCTTTTTAAGTGTCTATTGCAGTTAATGATTAGTCAAGTACTAACTTAGTTGATTGTTTTGGATCAAAATCTGCTGATTCACGTTAAACCTAAATTAGAAACCAATAGAAGCCCAGTGACTTCAGGTTTTCTTCTACATTAGAGAAATTTGAAATGGGTTTTTACTTTTTTTTTTTTTTCTTGAGCACATTTTTGTCCACCCCGTTTTCAGGAAGGTGTTTGTCCCCATCACTGGTCCTGTTATGAGTTTTATACGCTGCAGATTAGCTGAGCAGTCTGTGCTCCAACGTTTAGTCTGCACACCTGTAAAGGTAATCGAAGCCGAAGTTGAAGACGACATTCTGTTTGTGTTGGCACAGTAAAAGCTGCATGCTGGTTCGAGAGCTTCCACATAGATTTTAATTTTAGTTTTGCTTTTGTTTGCTTTGATAAGACGGGCAATAAAACATTAATTATCCGAGGATCATTGGAATAGCTGGAGGCAGAAAGCTGTCTGGTTCTGTTTTGCATCTCTGGAGTCCTGATGATGTCCTGCAGAATCTCTGAACCACTCCAGCTCCTGTCACTAAGCTCTGCAGGAGAAAACCAAGAATCCTCATGTTTGTTCTCTGATCACAAGCAGTTTTTAAAACTGTAATCAGTGTTAAATAATACAGTTCAAGTTGACTTTACTTAAATACTCTAAGGTTGTTCGTATGGGAAACACTCAAACCGTTGTTTGATTTGTTGTCAGAAGCAGAATAAAAGTTTTATACGTCACAGCTTTTGTTTTCAGAATGACATGAGAATGATTTGAGATAATGGGATGCAGACCAATCCTAAAAAACAAACAATGAAGTAGATCTTTGCTGAAGAGCCTAAAACATATTGAAGGTGTAGAGTCGGTTTAGTTGGGAATCAAAATGGCAACATTTGTTACATTTTCAGCTGCTGTACTGTGTCAAATCTACCAAACCCTTTGAGCAACCTGTTCCCCTCCTCGCCTGTGGTGGCGCTGCACCAAAACCACTGAAGACAACAACACAAAAACCTCTGAAGGAGATGCATTTCTTTCTTCAAGAAATGTAAACAAAAATGGAGTTGCGTCAGAGTTTTGCAGTTACAGGATTTTTTCTTTTGCCTTTGATAAAAGACGACAAGCTATTTCTGTCACATTTGTTTTGGTTTTATTTACCCACAATTCTCTGTGTTACAGGCCACTTCCTGACTTTGGAGCGGTCCCCAGTCTAAAATTATGTGTTCATATATGCATTTGAACCACAGCAGTTCACTTCAAACAAACTGAAACGTAGGTCTTTAGACCAGAGTTTGCTGTTTTTAGTGTGCATCAGAGTCTGATTACACATTCACGCGTCCAGAAACGAACTGGGGTTTTATTAAAGCTGGTGTGAAAACGCCCTTAAATTATTAATAGAAACTTTTAACACAGACTGTGCTTCATTAATCTGAGCAGTTTCAAAGGGTTCAGTTAAGATGTGACACATTTTGCCGTTTCAGATTTCTGCAACTTTAGCACCGTTAGCCTTTTACGACATAGAGTAGCATTTTCTTAATGTTTACAAAATATCCTCATGTTTCTACTGGGAAACCAAAATAATATTACTGGGAAAAGAAAAACCATGCTCATAAGATTCTTCCTTAACTACAACCTTGACAACTGGGTGTTTGTAGGAGATTTGGAATATTTTTAACAAGTTAAATGAGTAGTTTCTTCCTGCTCATCACCATTAAACTGGTTAAATCTGGTAATCTGCTTTAATTAGTTTTGTTTTTACTGTCTTTTCCAGGGGGCTTCTCGGTGGTGTTCCTGGCTCGGACACACAGCGGCGTCCGCTGCGCTCTCAAAAGGATGTACGTGAACAACGTGCCGGACCTGAATATCTACAAGAGAGAGATCACGATCATGGTGAGACGTTTTCTATTTAACTGAACAGTTAGATATTTACAAGGGTTGCAGTGCAAAAACACAAAATCCTGTCAAGTATTAATGTCTGTTATCTAGTTCAAGTGTCTTAGTATACTCGAAACAAGATAATACTAACTTTAATCAACATTCCATCGAGCTATGAACTTGTTTTAAGTCAAGAATTCTTGAAAATTGATTATTATTACTTCCATAATAATTATCCATTGGCAGATTCTTTCACTTATAACAAGACATTTTATTACATCTGTGATGAATCGCATCTAAAACACCTTACATCTTTTAAAAACAATTTCTAATAAGACTGTTCTGTTTTTCTTTGTTTTACATGTTATGTATTTAAGTGTTTGATGTACTTAGTGTGCTCTTTGCAGTTTTACTTTATCCCAGTAAAGTGTTTTTGAGTGTTTAGAGAAGTGGAACTAGAACTTTTTAAATCAATATTAAGTATTATTGATTTTCAGGAAGCTCTTATATCTTACTGAAAAGATATTCCAAGATATTCACAGTAGGAGATACTTGGTAACTGTATAAGTTGAAAATATAACTTCCGCCAGTTTTCTGGGATTTTACTTTTCAAGCAGTTTTTGCTCCTGGAGAAGCACAAACATCATGAATCTGGTTGCATCCAAATGTCTCCGTTCCCGTTTCGTTTCCAGCATTTCCAGTCTGGTGAGAGTGAAAGGCTTTTAGCTGAGCGCAGGCGGAGATGGGATTAATGCACCTGGTCGATCTACAAATGACTCTGATCTATCACGCATGACTACTTTGGGACACGCAGACTGTTGTAGGCACTAAAACGGTCGTATTTTTAATATCTGAAGTCTCAGACGCTTTGAGCCTGACTGACCGTCGTTATGAGCGTTTGACCCAGAGAAGCTCGATCTGAGCCATCCAGGCTGCTGAGTGAGTCTGTTAGCTGTCTCATCATCAGGAACAACGTGTCACACACACACACACACACACACACACACACACACACACACACACACACACACACACACACACACACACACACACACACACACAACCTTAAACGTTGACACGGCTCAGGTCTGTTGGGACATTGCCTTAGGTGTGTTGGTTTCCACAACACACCACACTTATTTATTATGCTGGCTCTTTAACTACCGACAAACAGCGTCTGTAAACGACAACAGTCCGCAAACCGACTTTAAAGAGTTCAGTAAATAGAGGGAAAATCTGCAGATCAATGACAGAGGAGGAGAGCTGAAGGAGAGTTTTTGTATTTTCCGTCCCCTCTTTCCTGTCGGCCTACTTTCAAAAATATACGGGCCACTAGAGCCAACAAAAATGCTCGGAGAAAAGAAATTGACATTATTCTTCTATTATTTCAACTGCATTCTTGTAGTTATGACTTTATTCTCATAATTAAATAAATAAAAATATTATTCCAGCCCTATGTTTTGGATTCACCTGAATTCAAAGTCCAAATAAATAGAAGTTGTAAAATAAACAAGATGGCTGCCTTGGGTATGCTAACATCGCTCTGAATTATGGAAACCCACGGAGTACAGTGGGGGAAAAAGTTCAGATTTACCCAAATTAAAGCTTCAAAAATTTGATTAATCGATAAAATCCCCCAGCCTTATCCTTAAAACAATAAAAAAAAATCCAATAAAAATATTCCTCCACCCTCAAAAATTCTTATAACATTCCTTAATGATTTAGTCAGATTTTTATAGATTTGTCTCCATTGAATTAATTTGTACTTTAAATTGTCTGCCAAAGGAAACAAGAATGGATTTCTACCATTTAGTAGAACTTTTAACATATTTTGGTAAACATGAACCTGCTTTCATCCTGAATCTCTCTTTTCTTTTTCCCGTCTGCAGAAGGAGCTGTCGGGCCACAAGAACATTGTCCACTACCTGGACTCGACAATCAGCTTCGTTTCCGACAGCGTGTGGGAGGTTCTGATTCTCATGGAGTACTGCAAAGGTACCGAAACCTTTTGGATATATAACATCAAAATGCAGCTCCCCTTATATGATAAATATTCTATCAGACGCACTATCTATTGATATATATAGATATTGATTTATTGTCCAGCCCTAATACATGTAAATATTCAGTTAACTGTAATTATACCACATAAATGGGTAGATTGTGTAGAAACTTTGTGTTTTTCGCAGCGGGTCAGGTGGTGAAGCAGATGAATCAGCGGTTAAACGTGGGCTTCAGTGAGGCGGAGGTCCTCCACATCTTCTGCGACACCTGTGAAGCTGTGGCTCGCCTTCATCAATGCAAGACTCCCATCATTCACAGAGACCTTAAGGTGAGGAGAGCGTCCGTCTGTCTTTCCTTTTCTATCCAGGTTCGCTTTCTTAGAGTCCAACACAGTTGGAAAAAGTTTAGTTTTCCAATTCTGACAAGTTTCAGTCGTTGAATATCCAACCAAAGTTATACAGAAGATTCTTGGTGGTTATGAAAATGTGTAGCGAAGGGCGGCCATCTTGTTTGACAAGCTGTTTTACAACTTCTAATTATTTGGACTTTGAATTCAGGTCAACGCTATAACGGAGTATTAGAGCCAGTTTTTAATTAGAATAATAATTATGTATATATGAAGTCATAATGTTATAAGAATAAAGTTGGAATTTTATGAGAACACCAAAAATCGTGTGCAGTTATGCTGTATAGGATTTACAGATATTTAATAATTAATAGATATAATTAATCGTTTAATACATCAGCATCAGATTATCTGAAGCAGGACTTTGTGAACCGTTTCTGTTTTAAAGAAGGAACCACACAAACTGAGCTGCTCATGTCGAATCTGCCGTACAACTCGCAGAAGGTACGATTTGAAATAAAAGCCACTTTTTGAAAATATTTTAAAAAGTGTCATTTGTAATATTTTTTTTTTTTAGAAAGGAAAGTGAGTAAAAAAAAGAAGAAAAAAAATCAGTTCTTGCCTGAAAAAAGTCAGATCTTTTATTAATTTCTGGGGTTTTTAAAGCTATATTGCTCAGCTCTCGCCTGTATTTTTTTTTTTTTTTTTTCCTCCGAAGAGGTTTTTTGCGGCGCTAGTGGCTCGTATTTTTACAGTAGGCAGAAAGGAAAGAGGGCGAGGAGAGGGGGGAAGACATGCGGCAAAGGTCGCCGGGACCGGGAGTCGAACCCGCGACGTCCGCGCCGAGGACTGAGGCCTCCAAACGTGGGGCGTGCTTAACCCCTGCGCCACCACAGCACGCCCCTCGCCTGTTTTTTTACTGAGAAAACAACTCCAGTTCCTGGAGAAGGAACGACTGCGTCTTTAATCGTGAACTCCGTAAACCTAAACCCATGTACACACTGCAGTTCATTTGCTGCATTTCATTTTCATTTGCATGAAACACACGAGAATTTAAATCTGTCTGATCAGCAGACTCGTTTTAATTTCACTTCTCCTTATTCATTCTTCTGCTTTTTCTTTTACATTCAGGGCGCTACACTCAGAAAAAGCTGTCAGCTGATTTAATCTTTTTATAGGGTGGATTTTGTGCTGGGAGTTTGGCGGGGAGCCATTTTCACCTCGGTTCTGCTGATGCTGGGAGTCTGGTGGTTCTTTCCCACCTTGGTTTGAATTCTCCCCATCAGTGGGCCGTTGTGCTGCGTCCAGTTGGACGGGCCTGTGAACAGTGCTGTCCCTTCAGCTCCAGAGGCCTGTCCTCTGTCTGTCGTCTATCTGCTCAGCCTACACAGCTTACGTAACATTGCAGGGACACAAAAGAGCGTGGAGGCCCAGTCATGCATCGCCAGGGGAAGTGAGACTGCAAAAAATCCCAAATCCTTAACCCTGAGCTGACTTCAGATGCAAACATTAGATGCTCTTCTTATTTCATATTTTCAACATCTGGTTTGATTTGTCTTGTAATCAATTCTGCACTCGGTTGAGTTGGCATCCAGGAAGAGTTTCAGAAAACTACTGCAAACCGAGTGACTCCATTTTGTAGTTTTTAAATGTGAATTTGTTTATTTCTCTTAAGCACTTTCTCGCAAACAGCTGTGCACCAATCAGAAACAGCATTTACAACATGCAAAAAACAGCAGGGATTTCCTGTTATGCTGGAAAATGTTGCATTGTTTGGTGAGCAGGGCTCCTACTCGGCTTCGAGACATATGGACTGGAATTTTATCTTGTAAAAATAGAAAGGTGTTTAAGGTTGATATTTTCCCCTTATTCCGTCATTTTAAACATTATTTTTTTTCCTAGTGATTTTCTTTCATCTGGTGTTATTTTGTTTGATTTGCTGCATCTAAACTACAAGATGACTTCACCATGTTTTTACTCAAGTAAAAGTAAAACGTAACCGTCCAAGAAGTCACTCGATAAGAGTGAAAAAATATTTGGTAAAAAGTTACTCCAGTGTTATACTTTTTTTATAACTTTCTGTGACCAATCGGGTTTATCGGGTTTCTGTAAATATAACAATTTTTGTATTAAATAGTATAAAATAGTGAATTGAAACTGTCTTCTTTAGTTCTTTTTTTATTGTTTTTATCTCTGGAAAAGTATGAAAACTTGCACTGCAAATGGTTTTCTAGTGCTTGAACTTTACAAACCCTGTGCTAACTATCGCTGCAGGTGTAGTCAGAAATATGGATGGTAAATATAGAAGTTTGAAGTTTGTCTGTGTGTTTCGTCAGGTTGAAAACATCCTTCTGAATGACCAGGGAAACTACGTCCTGTGTGACTTTGGCAGCTCCACTCATAAGGTTCTGCTGCCACTAAAAGACGGAGTGACGGCTGTGGAGGATGAGATAAAGAAGTAAGCTGCCAGAGCCACGCTTGGCTTTCTCTACGAAAGAAATGTTCCTTCACCGGTTCATCTCAATACACCTGAATATCATTAAAAGTTACTTTATTTCAGTAGTTAAATTGAAAAAAAAACAACACAAAGTGATAGGTTTTTGTTGATTATGGCTGATATAGTTCCGTTTCTGAGAATATTTGAATAAAATCCACTCAACAGTGATTGAGGTCATTGCTTAAGAAGCAAGATGTTAATGGGAAGTTGAGTAGAAGGAAAAAGTGTGGCAGAAAACAGAGAACAAGGAAATTTTGAGAGATTCCCAGCGGTGTGGACTGCAGCCACTGTGCAGCGAATGTTCACACAAAAACACAAAATTCTGCCAAGTATTTTTGCTCCAGTTTCTAGTACAATTATCTTGATACATTTGAAGTAAGACCAAACTAAGATGTGGCAGCTCGTTTTAAGCCAATGATTCCTTAGAGGTGATGAAAAATTGGCAGATTTTTGCACTTATAAAAATACATTTTTCCCATATTATAAGTTAATTTATCTGCCAGTGCAACAAGTAGTTTTTTTTTTAATCAGTATTAAGGAATTATTTACTTAAAGCACCTTACTGAAAAGTTAGTTAGAAGTTAGATTTGACTTATTTCAATTGTACTAAAATATTTGCACTACAAATTATATAAAAATACTTAGTTTCTTTCCACGCATTTTGTTCTGTTTCTGATTGTTTATTTAATCTTATCAGCTGTATTTTATTTTATTTCACAATAAAAAAGCAACAACTGAATATCCCCTGCAGTACATTCTCTCACTCTTCCTCTGTCTTTCTCAGATGTGAGCCATAATCCTGGAGATTAGCAGAAATAAATGATTGAAAGGCATCACTTTGTGCGAAATAAATACAGACGAGTCATTTACTGAATTGAATTATTGATATAATTTAAGTTTTTCACACAGGGAGCAGGTCTCAGCAGCATCACAGTTGCTCCCCTATCAATCCTGTGGCAGCAAACGCGACTTTATTGACCCTTTGCAAATGGTGGTTTATCAGACGGTCTGCTCCAGGTTTTCGCTGCTGCTCTCCATTGTGTGTTTTTTATATCTACAGAATAAAATCTCTGATCGCTCCGTCAGCTCTGGCCTGTTAACTTTCCCACATTTACAGCTGGAATAAAGTGCAGCGTCTGGCGCTTATCAGCGGTTTATGGCTGTGTGTAAACCTGCCGTCTGCATCAGCTCAGTCAGAAGAAACTGGCCGCCCTGACTCAGGAAAAACTTTGATTTATTTTGTTAAATTTTTAATTTTTAAAGTGACTCATCTCTTTAAATCTCTGCATCTCTACCTGCCAGTTTACTTTCAGCATTATTAATGTTAAAGAAAAACATTTTAAATTGTTGTATGTGATACATGAAGGTAAATCTAGACTGGGTGAACACATTGGAGTCACAAGTTGCATTTTCAAGACTTTGTCAATATTCTGCTAATGTAAGAAGAAGCATAATTTAGCAGCTATGGTATTCCCAATGAATAAGAAGTGCAATTAGAATCATGAATAAATTTAACTGACGTTTTCTGTTTTGATGCGATGTCCTGGTTTCAACACACATTTCCAGTTTGACTGACGTCTTTTCTAGTCTTTACCATTTTTTTTTTTTTTTTACAATTTTAAAACAAATATTTCCCAACATGGAGTTAGAAAACCAGCCAAATCTTTGTAGTCTGACCTTTAACCTGTTTTTGAGGGTTTCCTGTTGATGTCTTGCAGGTACACGACCCTCTCATATCGGGCCCCAGAGATGATTAACTTGTACGCAGGGAAAGCCATCACCACTAAGGCTGATATCTGGGTAAGCGGCGACTCTGCGTCACTCTGACCCAGCAGGTTCTTGCCCTCCTCTCACCCTGGGCGTTTCTCTCTCTCCTCCTCTCCAGTAATCTGTCCGTTCCTCCGTAACGAAACAAACCAGAACTCTGTCATGCCTTATCTTGGGTCCTGTTTTTTCTCTGGGTTTGAGATTAGGATTAGGATTCCCCTTTATGTTTTTGAAGGTTTGAAGCACAGTAGCTGGTAAAAGTAAATGCTGAATATTGGAGCTGTAATGATTAATTGTGATGAAACGCTGCAAAATGATCAAGTGTTTACTAAAAAAATGCTACATTATTGCATTTATTTTAAATGTATTTTCTTATTTAACAAAGGAAATGTAATTCTTTATTTGCATTTTTAATGGTTTTCTAGAATTTTCTTTAAAAAAGAAAACTGCAGAATGTGGCAATATTTAATCAGATTAATCAATCGATCATGAGAATAACTGATTAATAGAGTAATCGCTAGGCCCAGTGCAGTATGTGCACTTCCTAGTTTTAATCTTTGCATAAAAGCTTTTGAGTTACAAACTGAATGACCTGAAGTTGTGCATCAGATTTGAATTTCTTTTTGAGTGGAGAAAAAGGAAAAAAGTTAAATTCTTTGAAGTTTGTATCATCAGCGTGTTGCTTATCTGCAGCTGAGCTTTTTCCATGTAGATTCGTCATTTATTCCCTCCTTCCAGCTCCATGTCTTCCCAGTCATAATACTGATTTCATTAAAGTCTCTATATTCATCTTATCTACTTTGAATTTTTATGTTTCAAGAGTTTATATCTCAGATTTTCAATGATGAAGCTGTAGCTTGAAACTAATGTGAAGCATTTCTTGCATTTTTGTTTTAGTCTCCATTTTGTATGATTCAGTTTTTGTGTCTATATCTCAAATTAATTCCCAGAATTAGTTAATACTCAACATTTTATTTTATATGCCACTTTCTAATAATAAGTTATAGTTACTTTATTTCTGTCTCTTGGTTTCATAAACTGTGACTTTAATCAAAAAGGTGAAACTCCTCCCCCTACTGGTGACCGTTTGTATCTGCAGTGAGAAGTGAAATGTTAATCTGAAAGTTTTTACTTTAAGGCCCCTTCAGTTTGGAAATGTGAGGAATTAATTTGTTACCTAGTTCTGGATAAAAATACAGAATGAAGAATAATTAAAAACTAATTTGCAAAAAACAAACAAACAAAAAAAAAACTACCTAAGATTTCAGGAAACTTTTATGTGGCAAACCATGGAGTTTTGACATAATTCAGAGTTTTTTTGTTTGTTTACAGATGAAAATAGAGCAATAAAGTCTATTTTGTTTCCACAAAAACTGTTTGATCTGTTTTGAATGAAAAGTCGTCTTAAAACAGTTTATATTTTAGAAGCTGTCACCATCTGCCAGGTGGCTAATGACTGAGATGTTTCTGGAAAATTCATGAGATTGCTGATTTGTTGTTGCTGTGTTTGTAATGTAATGTTGGCGTATTTTTTATTTATTTTTTTTTCACACACAGGCGCTCGGATGCTTGTTGTACAAGCTCTGTTTCTTCACACTTCCATTTGGGGAGAGCCAGGTTGCCATTTGTGACGGAACCTTTATCGTTCCAGATAACTCCAAGTTCTCCACCAAGTTGCACTGCTTAATCAGTAAGTACACTGGAACATTGCTGCACTTTAGTCAACAAATGTTCTGACGATTAACTGAGCAAGAATCAAAAAAATCAGCACAATCTGCAGATTTTTCATTTAACCTCTTAAGCTTTTCTCATACATCCTTAGAAATACTTCTAAACAAATAACTGAATTCTATTTTAGGCAATAAAAAGGCTAAAATTATTGCTTGAATAGTTTTATGTAACATATTTTCAGACTGAGGCGCGTTTACCTTTTATAGATGTTTTGTTCAGTTTTGGCTTCGTAACTCCTCTGAGACAACCTTTTTTTGAGTCCATTAATGATTAATTGATAACTAAATGGATTAGTATTATTTTAATCATCTATTAATCACAATCAATCGTTTCAGTGCGACACAGGAAGACCAATACCGGTTGTGATCCAAATTCAACTGTCTGATCACACATCCCTGCTTGTGATGATCTGTTTTAAAGACCCTGAATAAGTTTGGAAAGTTATGAAATATTTAATTGAACCGCTACCGCTATGCTTTTTCTTCTGTAATCAACTGGATTTATTTGAGTGTTTTCAACATCTGCAGCTGGTTTATTCGTCTTTGTTCTGCTTTTGCACATCTTGTTCCTGTTTGGACCAGTCCAGGGCCGTCAGTCAAGATAAACTGGGTGCTTTGAGTGATTTCACTTCCCTAAACAGGATCCTGCCTCTTTGCTTGTCCTTTAAATGTTGGCAACAGCTCCCTCGTGTGGCCCAACAGGCGAGCTGCACATTAATGTCCCGCTGTGTTTCAGGATACATGCTTGAGCCGGACCAGGAGAAGAGACCAGACATCTACCAGGTGTCCTACTTTGCCTTTAAACTAGCAGGAAGAGACTGCCCAGTCCCAAACCTCTCGGTAAGTAGCTGCAGCCAGGCGGTGGGATATTTTTCAGATCTGCAGGCCGACCTTAAAAACCTGCCTTTGTTTCCCCAGAACTCTCCCATCCCAACGTCGCTTCCTGAGCCTCTGACAGCCAGCGAGGTCGCTGCTAAGAAGAGCATGACTAAAGCCAGGTACGGCGCCGTTCGCAGGAGATTATCAAATAAAAATAAAGATCAACGTAACGCCATGCTGCGCTTCCATGTGTTCCTTTCTTTCTCTTTCTTCTTTCCTTCCTTCAAAAGTTTTTCCTTATTTTCTTGTTTTATTTCTTTTCTGTTCTTTCTATCCTGTTTTCTATCTTTCCTCCCAGTTTCTGTATTAATCCAGGATTCAGACATAAATATCAGCCATAAATAAATTGAATTTCATGGAGAACTCCAGAAACTTGAGTTAGATAAAGTTTGGGAATATGAAGGCATCTTGTAAGTAAACAGAAACTCCTTGTTTTGTTTAGGATAACCGACTCCGTGGGCCCAACAGAAACATCCATCGCTCCCAGGCAGCGGCCGAAGGCGGCGAACAGCAACGTCCTGCCGCCGCTCACCAACACCGTCACTCCTGTTAAAATGGCCGTGCCTTCAGCGCCCGTCAGCAACGGCCAGAAAGGTCAGGCCACTTTCCCACTCAGTGTTTACTATCCTCTAGTTAACTCTTTTGGTTTAAAGCAGGGTGTCCAAACTGTGGCTCTGGGCCATTAGTGGCTCTTGGAGGGATTTTGTGTGGCCCCCAACTGCAGTTGAAGTGTTGCCCAGATAGAAGCTTGTTATGTGTATCAAGCTTCAGGGTAAAATGATTACAGTAGGAAATGTGAAGGACATCACAAAGTATTTGTCTTTATAAACCACAGCTATATTAAAGCCTTACTGTGCTTAAGACAATTTAAATGATTGAATTTGGCTAAATATAACTGTTTTGAAAGAGAATTTTCTAACACAATACATTTCTTCAATCAAGCCCAAAAGAATTTGAAAACTGAAATGTGCAAAATCAGACTTTAAAGCAAATTAAATATATTTTGATATTTGTTTATTTTTACATTTGTTTTGGCCTGTGAATACCTTTGACCTGTTCATTTTGGCCCACCTGAGAAACAGTTTGGACACCCCTAGTTTAAAGTAACAGAACCGTCCTTGTGTCTGTCCAGCTCCCATTCCTGGATCGGGACAGCCGTCCGTCCAGGCGGCGCCCGGCAGCCAGCAGCACCGCGTCCTGCAGCAGCTGCAGCCTGGAGATCTGCGCCTGCAGCAGCTTCAGCAGCAGCAAGCCGTGCAGCAGCAGCAGCAGCAGCAGCATGCTAATGCTCAGCAGCTGCAGTACCTGCAGGTATCAGACCGCCATCAATCACCAGACCAAACTCTGCTTTAGTAGAAATTATTGATATTCAGAAACAATTATTACCAGTAGATGTGGCAGATCAGTGGCGCCCGAAGTCGGTCCTCGAGGGCCGGCATCCTGCATGGTTTAGTATTGAGGAACAAGATCCTTTATCTTTCTGAAATGTTACTTGTAAATTAGTTTTGCTTTATTTGAACCTGGACCAAAATACTTGGTATTTCTGGAAATTAGTGTTGCTGGTTTAAACATGAAGACTGTAAAGGTTTGACATGCAGGTTAGTTTAGTTCCTCTTGTTTTTACGTTTCGTTCTCTACGTGGCTCAGTGGAACGACGAACTTTGATTAAAGCGCAGACTGAAGCGATTTCTGCTTAAATGTCTGAAAGACTTTGAAAATGTAAACCAAAACCAGAGACCTGGAATGAAATGGAAAATTATCGTCCAAAGGGATTGAAGAAAAGCAAAAATATTCAAGACTAATCTATTAATAATAGAATACAAAAGAAATATGATTTATTGTCCCTCAGTGGAGATATGCAGGTGAAATGGCTGCATAAAGATCGGTAGGTTCACAGAAAAGTCACAAAATGTTAAAATGTATATAAAAAACATAATTAATAATAATATGCTGCACAAGATTGTAGGAAAAATACTAAACAGTTGTCAGAAATAGAAATATTGTACTTGTAATCCAAGGGATGTGCAACCGAATAGAATGACTTCTTCTTATCTACATAAAATCTACTAAATATCAATAACAAAATAATAATACATTTTATTTATAACCAGAGGTTATAAAGTTTAACTGCACCATATTTTTAAGTTAAAGTAAAAAATACTCCAGTAAATATAAGTAGTTAGTTCCCAACCCTGTGCATATTGCACTTTACCTTTATAAAAATCTCAGTACCACAGCTGATAAAACAATTAATATAAAACGGCAACAAAGACCATAAAATAAAGATTTAAACATAAAAAACTGAAAAAGACAGAAAATTCTTTAAATCAGTATAAATGCAGAAAAACAGTTTTGCAATAACAGCAGAAGTGTCATTTAATAATAAGTAAATAGTAAAAACTTTGGTTGGAGCAGTGATGTTCCTACTGCTCCTTTATGAACTTCGGAATCAGCAGTTTGTCAAAGGAGTTTTCTAATTCGGCAGCAGCTTCATGCATGGAGAATAATCAGACACTCGTCGTTTTAAAATTATTCCTGCTGTTTTGATGTGGAACATGACGACGTTCAGCTGTTTTATGCACCTCTGCTGTTTGCTGGATGAGTAACGATGCTCAAAGATTTTCTTTCGACGTGTGTCAGTACCAACAGGCCGTGCAGCAGTCCCTGCAGCTCCAGCACCAGCAGGCTCTGCTCCAGCAGCAGCAGCAGCAGCAGCAGCAGCAGCAGCAGCAGCAGCAGCAGCAGCAGATGATGATGCAGCCGATGTATCAGCAGCAGGTCGCTCAGGCTCAGTACGCTGCCATGGTGAGTTCAGCCAAAGCATCCGTGATCTCCTTCCTGTTTGAGATAAACACCCATCAGACTGAGTTTATTTCTTTTTGTCATTTCAAAGCTTTTCCGTCTAAGTTGTGACAGAATTTCAGGGCATATTTCACCCAAAACTGCAGTAAATAGTTTGATCAAATGACAGTGAAACACATGGAGGCGCAGCATGAAATATCACCGAGCTGCATATTTCATTTAATGTCAGAATGGCTCCAGTTTGCTTTTCTCTGCTCCCGAAACTGGCAGCAAGTCCTCCTTCACTCAAATCTCCCCCGGGTCTCTGCCAAGCAGCATCAGAAACAGACGCTCAAACTTCCTACTTCATCTCTCCAAACATTCAGAGAACTCGTATTTATGCAGCTCCTGAACCAAACACACAAACACAGGTCCCCCAAATGTGCGGCGTAAGGGCGGCGCAATTTTTAGCCCGTCTCTCCCACCGAACACGCACCATCTGCTTTGTTTCAGAAGCAATCTGGTCCGAGCGAAGCCACCGGGGGATCGAACAGAGGGTGGGAATGGAGCGTTTTGCACTGACATACGAGGCGGTTCACAGGAAGGGGGGTCTTAATTCCCCGGATACCTGCTGAACACTTAAAGGAAGCGTTCAGTCTAATTGTAGGCTTGCTCTGCATGAAAAATATGAGGATTTTGCAGGTTTGATGTATACTTTTATAAATGATTAATCACATTACTGCTGATTAATCGATTATTAAAATAATTGTTGAGTAATAGATTAATAGTTAGCTGGAGTTTACAGACTCCTGTTTGGATCCAGTACAGTTTGGTTTGATTCCTAATCTGTGTTGTTGTTGCTGCTATTTTTCCTGTCTGCTTGTTCCTTGGTCTTCAGGATGCTGTTTGCTTTCTAAGTAACGTTTGAGGCCATAAACATCCAGCTGGATTCATGAGATAAAATTACACACAGCTGGACTCCGAATTAAACGATTAATCAGTTATCAAAATAATCATCAAATAATTTAGTCATCAAATAGTTAACTGGAGTACACAAACTAAAAAAAAGCAGATTGCTTGAAGAAAAACGCATTCAGAGCAGTGATTAAGACAAAACTGCACAAACAAATTCATTTTAAATAAATTTATCTGCAAAGTTGTTCTACCTAAAACTCCCCAAGTGGAAAAGTTTAGCTTCACCTGGGTCAAATTCTGTAAATATTAATAAGAATAAAAAAAATCTCATATTACCCATCTATTGCTGCCAAATTATTAATTGGTAAATCCAACAGTTCAGCCCTGAAATGTGTTGATTTTAGGTTTTTTTTGCTTCCTTTGCTTTAAATGATGAAGTGTTCACTAAAGAAATACTTTGTTGTTGCATGTTGCTCAATAAAATGTTTTTCTTATTTAAAGAAAGGAATTGAACTGTTTATTTTCATCTTGTATTGTTTAATAATTGGTTAAATCAGGAATTAGCAGAAGGTGCCATTTTTATCCGAGGAATCGATAGTCGTCGTTGACGTCAGAGTTGAATTTAAAAAGCAGCAGGAAGAATATTTCAGGATCTTCCCTGCATGTTGAGCTCTGATTGTTTCAGTTTCTGTTTTCTGCTCTTTGACTTTCATTCCTTCATCCCTCCCTCCCACCATGTCCCCCAGCTTCCCAGAACCAGAACTGGTTTCTAACAACATTTCATCGTCATTTTTGCACCATGAAGTCAATGGTCCGTCCTTCATTCCCGTCCCCCTCTTCTCCCTCTCTTCCTTCCCTAACAGCTGCACCAGTACCAGCAGGCTTTTGTCCAGCAGCAGCAGCAGCAACAGCATCATCACCAACAGCAGCAGCAGCAGCAGCAGCATCATCCCGCTCAGCAGCCTCTTCCCTATATGTCTTCCCCTCTTGAGTTCCAGGTCCCTCTGGGTTCTTATAATGCTGCCACGCCCACAGCTGGAGCCGGACCCATCGCTGGACCATCACCTGTGGAAACCTCGTACACTAACCCCAGGTAACATTTTCAATTTGCCCACACGAACATTCAAACATCTTAAAGGTCATTTTTCAAACTTTTCCAGCACTTTGGAGATA
This sequence comes from Poeciliopsis gracilis, assembly GCA_911649635.1. Taxonomy (NCBI): domain Eukaryota; kingdom Metazoa; phylum Chordata; class Actinopteri; order Cyprinodontiformes; family Poeciliidae; genus Poeciliopsis; species Poeciliopsis gracilis. Next base: position 3,582,724 of record CAJVRI010000715.1, read on the forward strand.
AAAACAAAAGTTTCAGTTCACTATACTGCGACGTACTGCACTCATGTTACTTCACAGCTGCTACAAGGTAAATCAGGGATTCGCAAACTTTTAACCGATTCACCTCTGGCTTGGATCTCCCTTTGTTGAAAATGCGGCAAAGTATGTCAAGAAACCCACTTTGAAAAACACTGAACTAAAATATAGCAACATTTCAAACGTCTGCCTCTCACCTGGTCAAGAAACAAAACACCAATTTAACAAATTGTTCCATTTCTGTATCATTGAAACGGCTAAGTAATGTAATAAAGTGCTAATGTTTGATTAAAAACTGCCATTTGGAACCAGATATTTTCATACGCTTAATAAAAACACATTTTTTTCACACTGTCTGAAGTTAATTCAAACTGAACTTCTGTTGCTTTCAGTAGAATCACCAAAATTATTTCTACTTGTTAAAAGCCAGAAAACTTCACTTTTCTGTTCACCAATTTGTTTTAGGTATTTTTGTGTCATTTTCTTTTAAAATGATATTTCAGCACTTTATTTGTGCTTGAAGTCGTTGGCGTTGGCACAATTTTCTTCAATTGTTTCTGTGTGATCAATACTTATTGCTATGAATCCGTGTACAGTAATTGAACTAAAAGGCAAGCTTATACTGTACATGTTATTTATTCAAATTGGGTGATTTATTATTATTATTATTTTATTTAGTCTGTATTGTTTTTGTCTCAAAATGTGGTGCAGGAAAAGTTTGAAAACTTGCCTTGAAAATGTTTGAAAAGCGTTTGGCGGTATGGAAAGAGTCGGATCCCTGAGGTTGACGTTTCCTCTCTGTGCAGCAGAAACCCCCTGCTGGCCACAGACGGTATCACGCCGATTTCCCAGAGCAGCAGCAGCAGCAGCAGCGTCAGTCACCCGCCCGACATGTCGGGCTGGAACCCGTTCGGAGAAGACAACTTCTCCAAACTGACCGAGGAGGAGCTGATCGACCGAGAGTTCGACATGCTCAGAGCAAGCAAGTCAACTTTTCCTCCTTCCTCAGAGTTTGAACCAAAGTTTGAAACTCAGAAATGTTCTAGTTTTTTTTCTTGTTTTTTTTTCCCCCACACTTGAAACCTCATATTTTCATAAATTTAATAAAAAGACACATTTCTAAAATTAATTTACACTTAATTTTAGTGTAAATTAACTTCATTCTGTAAAGTTTTTTTTGTTTTGTTACTTAGAATGATGGAAATACTTCTGTTTGGTAAATGCAACTAAATAAAAGTAAAAAAAATTATATTGTGTTTAAACATTTAATTTGAGCAGAAAGGTAATTTTTTTTATAGTTCAATATATAGTTGAAACCAAATATTTCTTAAGCCTAACAAAAATAATTTAAATTAAATCAAACTGTTTTTGTGTTTTGGGTCAGAACACAAAAAAATATTTCTATTTGGTTAAAAAAAAAAACTGTTGAAACTCAGGCATTTCAATGTTTTTATAGAAAATTTACAAGTTTTCTTTCTTACACATTTTTAACTTTTCAAGCTCATACAAAAAGATTTCTGCAATTAGTCTTAAAATGTATTATTTTTCTAGAAAATATTCAGAAATTTCCTTTTTTTCTACAATATTTCTGAAATTAATCTCAAAATGTCCGTTTTTTCCTATGAACTTTTTGACTTTTGAATCTCAGAAAATTAAAAAAAATTATAGAATTTTCTTTTTCTCTAGAAAATTTCTAAGATTAAGCTAAAATTTTCTGTCTTTTCTTTTGATGTGGAAAAAACTTCATTTTTTTAAAAATCTATCCTACTTATTTAAAAAACATTAAATTTAACTTGAGACTTTCTGCAGATGCTCTGAAATTATCTCAAGAAGCCGTCTTTTGTTTCTGCTGATCTCCAAACAGAGAAGCCAGAAGAGCGAACGGTCGGCGTGGAAACGGACCCGGCGCCGCCCGCAGCTCTTCAGCCGGAGGATCTGTTCGGCTCGGTCCCCTTCGTGGCCAACGCAGGCAAGTCTTAGAGGAGTCTCTGCCCCGCCGGCCCGGTCCTCCAGGCGGGAACCACAATAAACCAAGTTCTACTGGTGCAGGCGCAACCAGGAAGTGGGTCGCTGCTCCCGCTTTAACCAGGTGGAAAAATTAAAGGCAGCCATGTTGTCCAAATATACTCAACACTGGGCTCATTTATCACTAGTTACCACTATTCTGCTCTAACAGACATTTATGCAACATGCTGAATTCTGCTCTGCAGGAAGCTAACGGTACCGATGTGTGGGCGCAGCGTCGAGTCTCTGCGTTGACGCATTAGCGCTAAAAGCAATACGAACACCTAACAGGGCTGCTACTGCAAGGGCTGAATGATTCTCATCAGAAAGAAACACCAACTAGTTCAAAATATAAAAATTTATTCATCTCACTGCAGATTTTAATGTTTTTTGCCCCGTTTCTCGTCGTGGTGCTCATGTTACAGAATCAGATATTTAGCATCAGAGCATCCCTGGAGTTACAAACCTGTGCCTGATGACCTCAGTAAAATCTGTATTACTACTTTATTGATTATTTAGCTGATTTCTAATGCGTTTAATGATGTATAAAGTGTGTCAAAGTCCAGGGTTGGTTTTCATTTCACTGTTTGATTTTGTCAGTGACTACAGGTACATCTCGGTAAATTAGAAAATCATTGACAATTGATTTTAATAATTCGATTCAGGAAGTGAAACAAAGTGGTGAAAACTAAAACTGTAGTTTCTTATGGGATGCCTCCTGAGTCCATGTACTGAGCAGTTGGTTGGGGCTCCTTTGGCTTGAATTACTGCATCAGTGTGGCGTGCCATGGTTGGAGATCAGCTTGTGGTTCTGCTGAGGTGTTTGCGAAGTCCAAGTTTAACAGCAGCTTTCAGCTTGTCTGTTGTGCACTGCAGTTTTTCCTTCCAGCTTACTTTCCATTAACGTTCTTGCATACAGCATTCAGTTTAAGACTTTTTTTCTATTGCAAAAATCCTTTTTTTCTCGTATTTTTTGTCAAACTTAGTAGAATAAATGGTTAGAATCTGTTCACACTTTTTAAATTGAATGTTTTTTGATGATCTTCTAATTCGAGATGCACCTGTAGGAACCCGGTTCTGTTCGCGGTACTGAGCCCGTCTCGCAGGAAACATTTTGTTTACATCGTCGCCCATCGACACTGCAGACATTAGAAGCCTGGAGATGTTCTGATCCGCTCTGATCCAGGCCAACGCGCTCGCTAAGTGTCAAATAATCAACGGCAGCAATAAGCTTCTGTGCCTCCTTTTCCTTCCTGCTTCTCGATGTGAACTGGTTCTGTAGGCTCGATAGAAAAGCTGTGGAGTAAATGTAACTATAAGCTGTGTTTTTATATTTTCTAGAAGGAGTGAGAGTATTTTTGTTTTCGGTTCAGTTGAGTGGAACGAGGCAAGACAGCGATGCAATACAACTCTGAGCACTTGAATGTCAGCAGGAATGTTTTTTTTTTTTTTGTCGTTTCTTTGTGAGCTGAAGTTTCTGTTTCTGAAAAATAAAATTAAATAAAAACTACAGCAGAGAATTAGGGCCAAACAGAAATATATGGTGTTGATTTCCAACCCAAAAAATCTCAGAAAGAATGTATAGAAAAAATGTAAATTTACAATATGAACATTAAGTCATGGTAAAACATTCTCCAAAGTTTTAAACATTGCATAAAAATAAAGTATTTGAAGATAAATTTTCTGAGACAATAAAGTCAGATATTTCTCCAAAAAAGTCAGAAATGTTCTGAGACTGAAGCAAAAAATTCAGGAATTGAACGTCTGAATCTCTTGTAAAGAGTGAATGCTGGACCCGGTTCTGTCTTCCTCCTGAAGACAGAACCGGGTCTCCCGGGTCCGGACTCGCCCTGGACGCTTCGCTCACAATCCAGAAATCACAGCTGAGACGGTGAAGAAGATTCAAGATGGCCGCTTCGAGTCTGGACCCCAGAGCCGATCTGAGCTTTTCAGTTTAGGACTTCTGGCTTTTTTTGTCACAAATTTCTGACTTTATAAAGTCACAGATTCTTTATTATTCTAACATCAGAGAATATATTGATATGTTAGAAGTGGAAATGTACCCTTCTGTTTCCACATGGCCCTGATGCTCTGTGGTAAAAATCTGCATCAAAGAAACAAAATCAACCAAACTAAAAAAGACCAAACAGATTTTATTCCCGTTTCATTCCTTCAGGCTGGCATGAAAAAAATTTGCTGCAAATTTTTGATCAGCCTTCCAGCTTCCTGTCTCTGAGCCATCACACTTTTAGGATTTCCTCCTTCGTGTTTTTCTCTCTCAGCATTGCAAACGCCGCTTCCTGCTTCAGGCTGGCTTTTCTACGTCTGGGGTCAGAAACCTTCAGTTTGGGAGATTTTATTTGCTCTTTGTCGTTTTAGTCGAGCCTCATTTTCAAAGAGCGGAGCTGAAACCAGGCGGTTCATTTTTGCATTAAACGATTCAACATGCAGGGTTTCGACATCCTTCAAGCTTTTTCCAAATTTAAGTGAGTTTGAATAAACAAACATAATGTAGGAGAAACGGGTTAATGTGAGGTTAAGCTCTTCCCTGCTAATTCCATTTTTTATGAGTTTATTTTCTAGACTATTGCCAAGTACGTATGTATAAGAGCTGGATCTGAGTCCAACTTTACCTTAATATTGATAAGTTCTAGTCCCACATGCAGATTATTTCACTCAAGACATTTTTCCAGTGCTATAAGTGAAATAATCTGCCGCTGACGGAACACTTTTTAAAAAACAATAAGTTTAAAGGAATTAGTTACTTAAAATAAGCTCCTATTTCTTGCTGAAATAGGAGCTTATTTCAGCAAGTTTGATTCAAAAGTGTTTTATTCCAGTTTTTATATCTGGAGGTAAAGAGAAAAGCAAACGGTTATTAAAAGAAAACCTTTGTAACTCAAATATCGATACTTTATTCAGGTGTGACTCTAGATTTAAATTTCTAATATGTCTCGACGTTTTCAGTCCGACGTCAGAATTTTATTATTCTGATGACCAAAGGTGATCAGAAAACCTCTGTAGCTCCCGACGAAAAGCCTCAGCTCATAGTTTCTCTTGAGTTTGGATAAAAATGACGATTTGAGTTTAAAGTTTTCGACCCTTCCTTGGTTGTTTTCTGTTTGGCTGCGAATGCTTCCTTTCAGTTTCTGGGCTGCATGTCTGTGTGCCGCCGCCGCCGCTCAGTGACTTCCTCCTCCATCTCCGTCGTCCATTTTTTAAAATTTTATTTCTTTTTAGCCAAAGGTAAGTTCACGTTCCCGCTCACATCGCCGCCGGAACGGCTTCAGTTCACCTCAGTTTGTTTTTCGTTCTTCATTCAGTGAGACAGCCATACTCAGAAACATCTTGTTCATGTGTTTTTGGTGGATGGAGCCAAAAATAAAAACCATTAAAGGGACAAAGAGCCATTTGCTGCACTTTACAGCAGAATCAGATTATTGTCCCAGTTGGATCTCTGAATATAATGTTACATGTTTACATTTCTGTATTTTTGTTGATCTCAGTATGTGTGTAACCGTTTTTCCCCCCCTCCCTGCAGAGGAGTTAAACGTTTTTGGTTTTTCCAGACGTGAGCGGCTCCCCGTCACTAACATGTCTCATTCTCTTATTCCTTGTTTTCTGTAACATTCTGTGAGTGTGAATGTATTTCTTTATAGAATGTTCCTGACCAATAAAAAAGAGCATTTCAAATCAAATTTCACTTTGGGTTGTTTCTTTAAGTCTCTCCACCAAGAGCAAGATGTTCCTGATGTGGCTGTCTCAGTTTGAGCTCCGAGACCCGACAAACTGGTTCTGGTTCTGGTTCTGACCTGATGAATGGGAAATTAGCTCATTTCCAAAGTTTGGAAAATTTAAATTATGCTTCACTCACTACAACTTGACCTTTTTTATCCCAAGATTTGAGTTTTCATAGGGTTGTTTGATTATTTAATCTTATCAATGAATCACATTTTTTTGGTTTTTGAAGATCACATTTTTGGAAAATTGGGATTTTTTTCCCCCACCTTTGCTGTTTGCGTTTCCATAGTTCATCTTGTTTGACAAGCATATTTTACAGCTTCTGTTTATTTAAAATAATTTCTTTCTTTGCATTTTTGTTGCACTTCTAATGAAAATCAGAAGTGAAAAAGCCAATTTTTCTAAACATAAAAAATGTGGGGATTAAAAAAAAATCCAATTAGTCAATTGTCAACTAAAATAATTGTTAAAGTCTTGATCAGAAAACAAATGACTGGGTTTCCTGGTTTTCCTGGAACTGATTATAGAGATTGATTTAATCTAAGCCTGATTATTGTCAGAATTAAGGATTTTAACCAATCCAAGTCAATAAACTCGTAAAATATCTAACATTGGACTAAAAATAGATGGAAAATTTTAGCAAATTGAGTCATTAAAAGTATGGAATATAAAATGTTTAGGACCATGTGTTTTGAATAATAAGCACAGGAAGTGTACTTTTGAATAGGCAGGTGTGTTGAACAGCTTCTGGAGCAGGTAGGTCGGCGAAGTCGGGTCCTCGAGATGAAATGAGGTCAGATAATTTTGTTATAACCACATAAGCAGACAAGTTTGGTGTTTCTGGAAAATGTTGTGTATACCTAATATAAGTGTTTGGAACTGATTAAACCTGCTTAAATACAAAAACTGTAAAGCTGAAGATAAGCCATTTGTCTATAAGGTAAATTTAATGTTTTAAGTGTCAAAATGATCATAAATTCCCAACAATGACTGAACTGATTTAACTTTAGAGTGAAATGTTTCGCTTGTTTAAAATATCTAGTACAAAATTAGTGAAGAGGAAAAAATACCTGTAAAAAATGTCTGCAAATTTCTAAAATAAAACCCAAACTTTAAGAAATGCAACAGTTTTTAAAACTTATAAACAATACAGAAAGCCTTTTGTATAATCTTAGATTTCAGTCTGTTTCCATACTGAATAAAACCTCACTAATCAGTAAATAATTGTTCATAACAGGAAAACAAGCAGTCAAAATAAAACCACATCTGTAAAAACCTTCGCTGGATAAATAAGTTTGGCTTTTAACCAGGAATAATTTAATATATTTTTATAGGATAAACTGCTGCGCCAGCGTTTCAAAGAGAACAATCCCATTTCCACCGTTTGTTGGTTTCTTGTGAAGAATCTGCGTGGTTCACAATCCTGCAGCTTATTCCCAGTCTGACCTCTGACCTCTTCAAGATGTTTTGAGAGGTGAACCTGATTAAAGTTATAATCTGACCGGTGCAGTGAGCAGATGCACGGCTCTAATATCCCGGACCCGGTGGATGGCGGCGCCGCCTCGCGTCGCCTCGCGTCCTGCTGTTGGCGGATCCGCGGCCTGGTTCTGCCAGTTTGGAAAAGGATGAGGAGGTTTGAGTTTGTTCCGTGTTCGCAGCAGGGGGTTCCTCTGATTTAGAGTTTCCTCTAATCAGGAACAATAATTTGGCTTCTTCAGTGTGGCGCCATTCACTTCAGCACAATTGGAGGCTCTCCACTCGCTAATTAGGCTAATTTTTTAGTTGCCATTATGCAAATGTTTTGGACATAAAATCACACAGAGGTTTTTTTTTTTTTTTTTTGTTCAGTCGGATGCAGAATTCTTTCTTTTTTTGCTTCAGGTTTTCTGATTTAAAGCTTCAATCGTTTTTGGGAGATTTGATCTGAGAAGTAATTCTGTGGATCTTGGAAGAGGCTCGGCATCTTATTCCTCCGGCGCTTTAAGCCCGTTCATCTCACTGCGCTGCCCCAAGTCACAGCAGCTTTTCCACCATATTGCTCCTCTGCTGCTTCCATGACAGACAAACTGGGGGCATTTGTTGGATAATCATTTCAAAGTCAATCCTGGGGTCAGTAATCCTGCATGTTAAGGAGGTCAAGTGGGTTTTGTAGGAAAATGAAAATGTAAGTATGTTTGCATGTAAAATTGTTGAGTTATGCTTACAGAGTTCCATATACAAGCATATTATTGGAAAGTTTAGTGGAAGGAAAAAGTGGTAGGAAAAATGGTGCATGTAGATGCATCACCTGGACTATGGAGAAAAAGAACAAAGACTCCAAAATCCTGATCTCAGGTGAAAGTAAAGTTTCCATTTCATTTGAAAATTAAGGTCAATTGGTGATGATTCAGGTGCCATGTCATCTGCTGGTACTGATCAACTGAGTTTCCTGAAGTCCAGCTAGTGCAGTTCGCTTTCACACTGCAAACTGTTCCTCTCCTCACCTGTGGTGGCGCTGCAGGCACTGAAGGAAACAACATGGAAACATGTTGAGCGCAACTTCCTTCAAACAGAAATCAGAATTTAGTGAAAGCAGGTTTTCTCTTTTAATTGTGGCCATTTCTCCCATCAGACTCACACGTTTGTTTTGGTTGCGTTTACCCAGAATGCAATGCTGTATCGTCCGGTTTGTTTGTGGGGGTGTAACTGATGTGCACTCCGGTCCACCTGCAAACCTCGGTCTTGGTTCAGTTGAAGTGACTCCGGTTCGATTGCATCTATGTATGTGCATGGGAACCGAACCAGAAGCAGGAAGCGAACTGCAGCGCAAGGCATTCTGGGTAAATGTAAAAGAAACAAAAGTTTGAGTCTGGAGCTAAATGAGAAATGGATTGTTGTTTTGCCAAAGACTAAAGAGAAGCAACCACTAAAAACTAAACACTTTTGCTAAATGGTTGAGTGTTGCCAACGCCTGCATAACTCAATGACCTTAAATGTCACGAAAATGAGACTCGGCAACTTAAGATTTTTAAATATCTGCAGGGTTTGAGATGAAGCTAAAGCTTTTTTACATGTCATTTTCTGATTTCTGCACAGGAACTGGTCTGATGCAGAGTGAGCCGCCTGTCGACCAACTTCCTGCCAACGTCCAGGCCCCCGTCGAGGATCCTCAGCTGGTCAAGGAGCCAAAATCAGGAAAGAAGAGCAGCTGCAAACTCGCCGATGAGTCCGACAGCGACTTCGAGTCCGACCCTCCTTCTCCAAAAAGTAGCGAAGACGAAGAGCAGGAGGAAGAGGAGGCCTTGAACAGCGAGCACGGCGACGACACCGAGCCGGAGAATCTGGGTCAGAGGCCTCTACTGATGGACTCCGAGGAAGAGGAAGAGGAGGATAGACGTAGCTCAGATTCGGACTGTGATGTCAGCAAGGTCAAAGGCCGCTCAAAGAAACCAGCTGCCGCTAAAGTAGCCAATCCCAGCGCTTCCAGGAGTCCTGGAGGGCAGTCAAAGCAGAGTCTCATCACTCCAACAGTGTCTTCCGGCGGAGCAGAAGGTGTGGACGTGTTCGGCGCCGTTCCGTTCGTTGGCGGAGCTTCGCCCGTCGGGCCCGCAGAGGGCAACGATATCTTCACCAAAGCGCCTTTCCGGCAGGTCAGCCAGGAGGAGCCGGCTGCTGATGAGTTTGATGTTTTCACCAAAGCCCCGTTCAGCCGGAACGTGTCGAAGTCCGGAAGGAGCAGCAGCCAGACGCCGCCCCTTTCCCCGGAAGGCACCGACGTCTTCGGCTTCTCTCCGTTCCAGCCGGGCCACACCGAGGCTCCGCCTACCTCCCGGAGCGCCGAAGACATCTTCCAGTCGCCATTCGAGGAGCCGTCGAGTCTCCAGCAGAGGCAGAAGCAGCGCAGCCTCCAGAAGTTGTCTTCCCGACAGAGAAAAACCAAGCAGGAGGCGACGGCAGGGGGCAGCAACGGCAAGCGGCACCACGGTACCCCAACTGGAGGACGCAAAACCAACAAGCCGAGCTACCGCACTCCAGAGAAGGTCCGCAGGCACAAGAAGGTGGGCCGCCGAGATTCTCAGAGCAGCAACGAGTTCCTGAGTACCTCCGACTCCAAGGAGAACATCAGCGTGGACATCAGTATGGCCGAAGGGAAGGACACCATGGCGCCTCTTCCGGTGGACGACGTTCTTCTAGACCCGTTTGGGGCCAAACCCTTCCACCCGCAGTACCCAAGCCTCGGCGACGGTAAACCCGACATGAGCACCGCCAACGGGGGAAGGATCATAGATGATTTCGGGGCGGTTCCCTTCACGGAACTGGTGATCCACAGCGGGCCGCACCAGCCGGCGGTGGCGCCTTCGCAGCCGCTGGACCTGGACCCTTTTGGAGCGGCGCCATTCCCCTCCAAGCAGTAACTCAACACGTCTTCCGCCAGTAGCCGTTAACCCGCCGCAGTTTTTTATTTTGGTTTGGGATCATTTCTAATCAGCCTGAATCCTGTGGCGTTTCTCTCTGCGCCTGCCTTCGATGCTGCATCTCAACGCTTTTAGGAACCGAGTTTGTTCTGTGACTTAATGTTAATACTTGACTTTCTAGTCTGCCTTGTGACAAGTTTTAGCACCAAGAAGCCTTACCTGAGTGGGCCCGACCCGCCGCACAGTACCTCGGTTAAAGACAAACAACCGCATCGTTTGACACGTTGGGAGCAGCGTTAACCACTTTGTCCTTTTTAGGTTTTAATCTATGCAGCCAGTGTGGGAGTGGGTGCATTTCACTAGAAGGGATTTTTTTATTTTATTGTACTTTACTAAAGAAAATAAAAACTTCTTTTTTTTTTCATTTTTAGGCTCCTAACTGTTCTTTGTAGCAGAAAATCTCTGCTCAATCATTGGTTATTTTCTTTTTTTTTTATGAACTCAAAATAAAAACAGGAAGCTGCAGCCAGTCACTTGTGGAGGATTCGGTACCTGTGGAGCATTTCTGATGAATAATGACTAGTTTGTTGGATTTTATTGAACAGTTTATTAAACAAACATGTGAAGCATATCGTATTAAACAGCCTTAAAAACAAACGTAGCTACACAGCTTCTCCTTTAATAGCCAAAATGGAACAAAAGTCTCATTTACACAGATATAAAAGACAAATGTACAAACAGTACAGTTTAAGTCCATTAATAATTTAAAAACAGTATCAAATTCCATTCCAAAATGAGTCTGCTACCATTTAACTTAATCGCTATTAAATCACTGTAAGACTTTTACAATTTTAAAGGAAAATATTTACTAAAAATCTGCATGAATGAGTGTAGTGACTTATTCTTTTTCAGCGCTTCAAGTTATCGTCGCCTCCAAATTTGAGTGAGATTCCCATTTATTTACAGCTGGACCGATTGGTCTGGAGCAATTCTGTTTTCATGGAGAACGCTTTTCATATTTAGAGTTATTTTTAAGGAATTCTCACATTTTGTTCCCATTTTCTTTCATTTGCATTTAGTGAATTTAAAGGTTTTTGCTTCTATTTTATGTAACAGCCAGTGTCTCGTGTGTTTGCACTCTTTCCCCTCTGAAAATGTAATGGTTTATTTTAAGGCAATAATAATAATTTGGAAGCTAATATAGCATATTTTTTATATATATTTTTTTGCTGAGGTCAAATTTGAAGTCTAAATATAACCCAATGTTTTTGATAGATAAAACATTCATATAATGTACATAAAAACTGGTTTAACATGTAGGTGCTGCATTTTGGAATGAAGTCATTTAAAATACTAAAACAGTAAAACATTGCACATCACCCTAAGGGAGCTAGAACATCATATTTTACAGTATCACATCTGAAAACACTGATTTTTTTTTTTTGTCTCTTGGCTGCTCCCCAATAAATCCTCACATATGAACCAAATACAGGATTATAACAATGAATGTAAAAGGACAGAATGTGGTTTTAATACTGCCGCTTAAATCACTGCTCAGTAGTGACCTCTAGAGGCAGAGCTGCTCATTACTTCCTGCTAATATGAGCTGCAGAACAACAAGTCTTTGGGGTTTTAATTGCTTTAACATGCTCACTTTTTGCTTCTTGATATTGTTAAAAACATATCAAATATCAAAATATCTGCAGATGTAAGTTTCCCCGTTCAGAAACATTTGATGCTACATCATTTACAGGCACTTGGAGAACCAGGAAGTGCAGGAGCTTCCTGTTCATTTATTCCTGTTGGTGATTTTTATGCTGCGTTCACGTCACCTCGCTTCCTGTGCTGCAACGCCGCCGATCATCTGGCTCCTCATCACAGGTAAAATCCAAGCCACCGGGTCAAAGGTCGTTCCTGGAGGTCGAAAAAAAAAAAAAAAACCCACTAAGGAATATAGAGGTTTCTAAAGAAAAGAATAAAAAAGTAAAGGATAAATTATGCATAAATATAATTTACTTTTCTCTTTCAAGTGTTTGGTTCCAAACACATTTTCTACACCAACATCTCTCATTTATTGGACTATTTTTTTTATAAAGTATAAATAAAAATGTTCAAAGTAAATTTAATTCTGCAGACGTTGGGATTTAAATAAAAAACAACTTATTGGAAAGTCAGAAAAAAGTATTTTTTAAGCATAAAGTCTAAAAAATTTGATGTATTACAAAAATATTATAAAATAATAAAGCCTAAAAAACCAAATATATAGAAAAAATGTCTGAATGTTGGATGGATAACAGACGGTGAATAACGGTAAATGAATGGATGAATAATTACACAGTTTGATGAATAAATAATAAATAGGTGGATAATTAACATGGATGAATACATTTATCAAATGAAGAAAGTTTCACTAAATTCAAACTTATTTCCTCCTTAACATCAGATTTTTTTCTCACTTTAATTCTGACCAAATTTTGCTCCATTTCTAACTTTCAGAAAACGTTTCTTCCTTATAAAGAAAAAAACGACATGCAGAGGGTTTTAAGCGTCTTACGCTCAGAAACTCGGCGTGTCGCGCTCTGGACTAGGTGTGCGGAGGAGCGGCGGGACACGGCTGACTGTGTCGGTACGCCATGATGAAACCCGACGACTGGTGCCACCAGTAGAACATGAGAACCAGCAGCAGGTGCCACACCTGGTGGCTGGAGCCCAGGTAGTTCAGCTGACCTGAGGGGGAATAAATAACGTGATTCAAGGTCATAACATTACAAGATCCGCTTTTTTCTTTTGCGTTTCCTCGCAATAAATTGGCAAATGCAACAAGTACAACTTTAAAATTGCACATGGGCATCTTCAATAGTCAAAATGTTTCTGTATCATTAAGTCTTGGTGCAGAAACTGGTTGAAAATCGATCTATAATTTGTGAGCGGTAGAGATGGGACTGCACAGGAAATCGGCTCTTCATTCAGACGCAAACATAAAAACATTCAATCAAAACTCAGATCTCATTACAGTAACTCAAAAAGTCCAAATAGTTTGGATGCATTTATTTATTTCCTTCTTTCGGAAAGTTTCTGTTTCTGCGTAAGGAATGGAAGAAAAGATGAAACGTCGATTTTAATCTGTTCTGCTTTTTCATTTTAATGATAAGTTTGTGGTTCATTTATATTCTAAAGAAAAGGATTAAAAAACCTTCAGATATGTTTAATGTGACTGACATACATGGAACAAAGGCACAAAAACATGATAAGACTTTAACTATTCAACTAGTCAGTACAAATACTGAATACTTAAGGTATTGTGAGGAAATGAGACAAAGTTACAGGTGCACCAACTGCAGTTTTCTGGCCAACTGTCGATTACGGAGCTGTAAAAAGCCCAACCAGCTGACTCTGAGTTTTCTGCCTGAAATGTTGCTAAATGTAGCAAGAAAGCCACTGAGTTGGTAAAAGTTTGTTAAATGCAAACGTGCAGAAACGACCCGATGGGCCAATCTGTCAATCGAACCTCTGGCAGAAGAGGATAGAGGTTGAATAAAATCGGCTTCATATGCAGGTGTCAGACGATGACTGACCTCCCAAAATGAAGGAATTCTGCATCCATAAATCGGTTCGTCGCTAGAGGTGATGTGAAACTGCTGAGTGGACTCACCTGGGAAATATCGCTCCGGAACCTTCGAAACATAGAAAATAATCGCCAATGCTGCGATGAAGTACATCCCGAGGATCCGTGGAACAAAAGCCTGAAGAGAAACAACAACAAAAGTCAACAAGAAGCACGTCTGAGCAGAAAGAGTGGGAGAAAACCAGAAGAGTTTGTTGGACCTGGACGAGTTGGGAGGAGAATCCTCCGGTGATCCAGATCCAGTGGAGCGTCGGGACGAGGCCGTAACCGGCCACGGAGCAGAAGATGAGCGAACGCAGCTGCTTCCACTGCTTACTGAGGTAGAGAGGATGGATCTGGGCGAAGAAGACGGCCAGGATCATGGCCAGGACCGTCACCAGGTAAACCTGCCGCCAGTACTGGAACCAACACCAGAGAGAGACAGAGAGAGAGAGAGAGAGAGAGAGAGAGAGAGAGAGAGAGACAGAGAGAGACAGAGACAGAGAGAGAGAGACAGAGAGAGAGACAGAGACAGAGAGAGAGACAGAGAAGAGACAGAGAGAGAGAAGAGAGAGAGAGAGAGAGAGACAGAGAGGGACAGAGAGAGAGAGAGACCGGTCAGAGCCAGAAAAACAAAAATGACTCAACATTTAACAGGAATTCATTTCCTTTGAACGTTTCCAACCATAAACCTGAATGTTTGTGTTTATTGGTGATTCAGATTCTTGATTCAGGTGGCAGGAAAGTACGGAGTGCTGTTAGAGTCAAAATTAACAGCAATAATTTGGGTTATTTAGCCTGTCATAAAAGAAAAAAAATGGGGTTTTCTCTCTTCAAACTAAATATTTAAGCTAAAAATTTTCTTCAAACTAACTACTTAGTCAGCAAGCTAATTATTTAGTTAGCAAACATAGCAGTTATTGCTATTATTTAACATAATAGTACTGGGTGAAAGTAATTAATTACAGCCCAGAATATGTTGTTCTCTCAGCAAATGTTCTTTATAGTCTGTATACTCCAGTCAACGATTAATTGATTACTCAATTAGTTGACAAATATTTCAATAACTGATTAATTACAATTTATTGTTTGCAACAAAACCAAAATGTTTTGAAAATGTTTTAGAAAGTCCATGATCACAGAGGATTCCTCTCTTTCTAAACAAAGAATAAAGTGTTTTATACTTTCATTAATGACTCAGATCTTTATGAGTGAAACAAGCAAATAAAGAGAATCGGAGAATGAAAACTAAAGCGTGGTTTGTCTTTCATCTTGGCTCGGTTTCTTCCTTGCATGTGTTAAGAAATCTCTCCCACTGTTTGAGCCGTTATCACAGATCTGCGGCGAACCTGTCCCCGGATCTGCGCTTGGTATTTAAACTTCTATAAGTAGCGGCTGAAAAGTCTGGACAGCCTCGTCTCCGTCCCTTCTGTCCGCCTGTGTGGATGCAGGCCTCCGTCCAGTCACACGTCCTCGTGCGACGAGTCCTGCTGAATTTCACAGTGAATAAATTTGCACCCGGAACAAGGCCCCCGGCTCGGCCGCAGCCAAATTCTTCTTTTCTTTTTCTCCTCCTCCTCCTCCTCATCACAGATCTCCAAATCTGCATCCCTCAAAAGACGAGGACGAGACAAGAGTTTGACTGGCTAAATATAAAAATCTGTTTTTCTTCAGGGACTTGGCTTGCCACTGGAGTGGAGCCACCCAGAAGCGAAGCCTCCATCTTGGCGTGGACGGAGGAGGAGGAGGCGGCGGCGGCGGCGGGGGGACGAGGGGCTCCGTTTTTGCCGCCGAGGCTCCTGGACTTGCGAGCGTCATATGGTGAGGAACAGGAGTGACGGACCGCTCCGTGAACGCCGCCATCTGGTTTGGTCTGGAGCAGATTTCAGCCCAGTTCTGGGGGCAAAATAACCCGGCGCTTCCAATATGCGGGGGAAAGCGAGCGTCCCGGAGCGGAGCCAAGCGTTTCAGGGACAAAAAAAATAAAAAATCAAATAAAACGGCAGTGGCGGCGATGGTGGTGATGATGATGATGGTGGGCGGCTGGAATGAGGAGCTTGTTTTCCAACCGGATCAGAGCGGAGAAGGTGTTGTGCTGCTTATTCACCAGGAACAATGAGTCAAAGCGCAGAGCCAGGCTGAGGCTGAGGCTTTGTTCAATACTGTTCCTCAGGCCGCCACCGCCGCCGCCGCCGCCGCCGCCGCCGCCGCCGCCGCCACCGCCACCGCCACCGCCACCGCCGCCACCGCCACCGCCACCGCCGCCGCCGCCACCGCCACCGCCGCCATGATGCAACAATTCACAGCAAAAACATAAATAAATCAAATGCTCCTTTCATCATCTGACTGTTTCATTTTATGCTTAAAACAGTAAATCCATTTAATGCGGAAATAAAATTAGACTTTTTTCCATATTTTAGTATTTTTTTCTATTAAAAAAGTAAAAATGACAAAAAAATAATTTCACAAAGTGGCTTTTATTTCAATTATTCCATCGGTATGAGCGTCAGGCTGAGAATTTTCATTTGATTAGAAGAATAAAGTTGTAATTTTAGCAGAAAAGAGTCTTAAAATGAAAAGAAAAATGTTTTTTATTTATATAGGTATTTCTGTAAGCATGGAGTAATATTTGTAAAATTTATAACTTTAAAAGATGCCCATTTTGCTCATTTTAATTATTTGCATTCTTTTGTGGATTTCTCATGAAATTACGATTTTATTCTCCTAATATTACGACTGTATTCTTGTAATTGTGCTTCTTGGTGTTGTGATGTGATTCTCTTCACTGATGCAGATTTCTTTTAATTTCAAAATTATAATTTTCAGCCATTATTTATGTTCAGATTTTGTGCATCTGCCTCTTTTGGCGCAGATTTAAGATGCAAGTCTCACATCAGCAACGTAAAAGTTGAATCAAAAGCAACACGACAGTTCAGACTGTAAACGCTTTGACAAAAATTGGAAGTTTGAGCCATAAATCTTTTTTTTGGGGGGGTGAAAAGCTCAGAATTAAAAAAAAACAGCGCTGAATTGATTTAAAACGTTTCTGTTTCTAAGCCAAAATAAATAACAAATTTATATTGCCCCAGAAACGCTCACTTAAATGAACCAATAGCTTCACTAGCTCTGCCAAACATGTAAAAACAACTTTTGTTCTAATTCGCTTCATATGTAAGCAGATGTGGAAAATGCCAATGAAAAGCTAAATGACAAAAAAATGTAACTGTCACACCACAAACACCAGAAATCAATCAGGGATGAACTTACGTTGTTACAGTAGAAAGTGTAAAACACTCCTGGAACGTAGCATCCCAGAATGCCGATGGAAACGCCGGCGTAGTCCAGCGCCATCCAGCGGCGGCTGGTCTTCTCTGAGCGGTGGCAGCAGAACAGGTGGTATCCCACGGAGCAGAGCATGCACAGCTGAGGGAGGAAACGCAGCTCCATCAGGAATTAAAGGCACATTTCATTATCCAGGCCAGATCCAGGCAGATTTCAGGATTCAGTTTAATTTGCTAAGAACATCCAGCAGAACTTTGCACTGATGTCGGTTCGTAATCGCTCAGATTAAGGCGACAGCAGTTGCAGTGACTGATATTTGGCTCATCCTGAATCATCATATTGTGAAAACTGAGCAGGAAAACATGATGCGGAGGTTTAACTTTTCCTACTTGTTTTTAAAAATGCGACCAGAAACAATTCAGCAGACATGAAGAGGAAAATCAAAGCTGCTTCTGTCAGTTCCATGCATGTTAAAATCAGAATAAACAACAGATTTCAATCATTTCTGATGATCAGTTGATTGGAGAATCTCTACTAATAATACTGATCAAATCATCCATTTGTTTTCCTTTGATTGAACAACAAATCAAAAATGGCCGACGTTTTCATTTTCTAAAGCACATGTAATACATTTTTATAATTTACTCTGTTTTCACTTTTTAGGCTTAGTAATGTATTTAGATTCCTTCTATTGATGGCGATCGATCAGTTAATTGACAGTTTTGCCTTCACACAACTGAATCATTAGCTGTGTTTCCATAACAAATGTGCGCAAATCTTTTCTGAAATACAAATTCAATCTTGTGTTTATATTAAATAAGGAACAAATATGAATAAGTTTGTTTGAGTCATTAAAAATCATCACCCTCCTACCACTTCCTGTCGCCGTCTTTGTCATTTCTGCCAGTAGTAACATCTGTTTGTTGATCATGTTACTTGTTTTGCAAAATATAATTTTCTTTTGATAAAACCCATCTCATCCAAGCGCAAAAACTTTATAAACTCATTAAGCCAAGTAATTTTTAAAATTCTAATTTGTGCAATTTTACAGTGAATGGAAGCAAAATGTTTCACTTTAACAATTCAGAAGTTCCTTTAAATGAAGGATCTGACTCGGCATCCCACCTGGAAGCAGAACAGCCCGATGGAGTAGATGACATAATCCTCCCTGGAGGCATTGATGGAGGGCAGCACTGACGCCATGTTGTACACGCCGACGCAGAAGAAGAGCAGGAAGCCCAACAGATGGCTCCAGATATTCACTGTCTCATTGGATAGGATGAAGAGGCTGCACACAAACCATTGTTCCACTGTAGTTTTCCAAGTTTAAAGCATCAGACTTGGTATTCTATCCTGGTTTACGCCACACTTTGAGCAACGCCTCACCTCTTGATGCACAACCTGGATGGCAGGTAGGCTCTGTATCCGTCAGTGATGTATGGATTTTCTCTCAGGAAAACCGGGATCTGTTCGTACGTGTACAGTCTGATGCCTCTGGGCACCAGTACAGGCCAGTACTGGTAGCCTCCCAGCTCGATGTAATGTGCAGTTTGGGCATTTTTCTGGGGCTTCTGGGACATTGCAGAGCTTGGCGAGTCAGTCTTAAACTGACTTGAAGCTGAAAGTAAAAAAAAAAAAGCCAAAAACTATATATTAAGGTTAAAGCAAATGTCAATTCTAAGCAAAATAAGCAAAACTGCCAAGATGGGACAATATGCTGATGACTCCACATGACCTTTTTGTCCACTCATTGGAAGCTTTTCAGCGCCAACATTTATTATTGAGACCACAATGATCCATATTGTATCTTTCATAAAGGAATGAATTATTTCCATCAGATTTGCACAATATCATCACACCAGACTTTTTGGACTGCAACATTATTATTCATTCATTATATTAGAAGTGAGGATGCTTACCTGATGGTGAAAAAAAAAACAAACTTAAAAAATCTCAGCTGTCTATTCTTTCACTTTCAATATTGATATCCGACATTTTTAACAACTCTGCACCAGTAAACTGCTCTTAAATAAACCAATAGCTTCACAAAATTAGTCAAACATGTAAAAACAACTTTAATTTGTTCATTCAACTCAACTAGAAGTAGAACATCCAATGTAAAATAAATGATACAGAAACCAACAAAAACAGTAAGCTGACTGACTTGGTCAAATGTGCAAAAATAAAAGGCAACAAACTATTTTAAATTGGTTAGAAAGTGTGATTAACATTTCCAGTTACAATGTAAAATCAATAAACCAATGATCTGTGAGTGGACAAATAATTAGCCGAATTATTAAGAAACCAGGTCATGCTACTGAGGGCGAGTTGTTCTTCAGCGCAAACAGAGCGTCTGCATAATGCAGAATGAAATTAAGTAATATTTAGTCATTTAGGCTGGAAATGCCTGGCAGCCGGGCTTAGCTGGAGATCAAATAGTGTAAGTTACAGGTTTAAATATGTAAAATGTAGATGCTTTACATACGTCAACAAACATACTTTAATTTTACAGCACTATTTGCACAAATTAAGTCAACAGACACATTGGATGTGCACTGACTAAAAATCTGCAGGAAAATATTTTTGATGTTTATGGCGTTTTTAAAAGCTCCACTATATTTGCTTCATTTCGCTTTAATGACCATTTTCTTTACCTATATTTTTAAGGGTAAAAAAAAAAAAAGGTTTATAAACATTTCATTTATCCTGCTGCACGTCTGAATACGAGAGGATTACGTAAAACCAACCTCTGTGCTTCTTAACGATTATAAAGTTTCAGCACAATAAAACGTTTGCTGTTCACAATTTTATAAGCCGAATGTTTGTTAAGCATCAAATAAGCTAAGATTAAATTCAATTTGAGTCTTACAACGTAAAATGTAGCTATTTTAATCAAATTAACCTAAAATTGGTGGGATTTTCCAAGAGGTTTGGTGTTTAGTGGCTAACAAGAGCTAACTAGGCTAGTTAGCATTTTGCTTTGTTTACAGTTCGTAACTAAAAAATAAACTTACCTTTTAACTTGGTGTATTTGTAGTTGGAGCCATTTTGTGGCTTAAAATACGAACTACGCATTTGTATAGATTTATGAGCATTAAATTAAACATACATAAAAAAAGAGTATATAAAATTATTCACATCTTCACTTACTAAGGCGTCATCAGAATTAAAGGACCCCTTCAGCTTGTCCAAACACTGCCTGAATTAAAAACATGATCGAAACATCGACCATTTGCAACTGAAGAGAAAGAAAGGGTTTGCCTGAAGAAAAATCTTAACTACAATTTCCAAGAAGAATAAAATCCCGGATATTTTAGATTAAATTTTAACATTTTTAAAAACAATGATACACAATATTAATCTTTTTCTTTTTACACTATATTCAATAAAAATAGGACATTATTCACAAAGCCCCTCATACTACTAAATAGCTACAACTCACAAACTATGCAAGTTTAACTTTTATGTACTTAAAAATTACTTAAGAAAAATGTACACATTCAGTGCCTTACAAAAGCATTATTGACAGGCAACCTACAAACCTACATTTCATAAAATTGTGACACCCCAATAGGGTTAAAAATAACGTTGTGGTTGTTTTAGAAACATCAACAAAGTGTTATTTGCACACATAAAATGCATTTTTGCATTCAACCATGAATTATTAGAATTTTGTAGAACAATGTTTTGCTGCAGTTTATTGGACTTCATTTCCACATTGTTGTCCTGCTAACAGATAAACAGAAAAGTGTTCGCTTTTTAGAAAAAAAAAAATATTTGAGTTTATGTACACTTTTATGTCCAATTGAATCACATCATTCAAAACATTTCTTGGAATCCCAATACATGAGCTGTATTATGCAAAATTAATATTTTGCACGTTTTTGTACTTCCATTTGGGTCTCAATTGCTACACCAAGCACTTAATAAAAAAAAAAAAGAAGAAGCAATAAACAAACACACAGCCGTGTTTTTGTCAATATTCTAAGTAAATATTTTATGGCATCCGTTAACTGTTTCAAAAACAGCAGGCACTGTTCTAGCCTTTTATTTAGCAATCCAAACTGAGCTCCAGCATGTTTGGTCAGCTGTCTTTACCACTCTATGCGCTGTACAATGGCATATTAGGAACATTGATATGAAAAAGGCAAAAGTTCTGGGAAAAAAACTAATAATTAAAAAAAAAAAAAAAAAAAAGCATTTCTGAGCTTGAAATGTCAAAATTTGGTAGAAAAAACTAACTTTTAAATAATCTCAGGCATTTTCTTAAAAAAAAACCTGAAATGTGGAAATTTTTCACTTTAAAAAGTCAAAGATTTACTCAAAAAACTCCAAAATTTTAAATGAATCTAAAAATGTAAAAAATAAATAAATAAATAAAACATGGAAATTTTTCACTTTAAAAACTCAAAATTTTACTTTTGGAAAAAAAATGAAATGTTTTAGTCAATCTGACATTTCCTATAAAACTTTAAAAAGTCTAAAACTTTCAACATTTAGAGCATAGAAATTACAAATTTTTTCTAAAAATTTTCTGAGTTTTTTTTTTTTTTTTGCAGAAATGTGTCCCTCCTTTCTCCTCTCTGCAATGACCATAACATGCAATCAATCGTATGTTGCACAGTGTCTCTGTGTAAATAAATAAACGCAGTAAAAGTGGCTCAATAAGGAGAAAATAGGCCTCCACTCACATGGAAAACACCCAAAGTAAAATGAAATAGTTTTAGAACATATTCTGGCTGCTTGGGAGTCAAACACACAGACATAAGAGGCAGCTGAAGAGACTGTGGCTGCTCTCGGGCTCCAGTTCCTCGTCTTACACCTCCCCATCGCAGACTGTCACCAGGAATCCTCATCAGAGCCGGAGTCCTCCGCAGACCTCTCAGGTGTGAGGGATGTTGGTGGATTCCCTCCCGAGGGAAGTCACACTCGCTGCTCCCTCGGCTGTTTACACCTCCACTTTAATTGCCTCGTTCTCAAGTGGAAGTGTGTTCTTCATTATCACTTCTAATACACCTCTCAGCACATCCACTCTGGCAAAGTGTCAGCTGCCACGCCAAGTTAAGACTGGAACTCGTGCACGCAGGGGCAAGCAATAGAAATCCTCCGCGAACGAAATTAATTGATTTTACAGGACCGCAGCCTGCAGTAATTTGTAACAAATGCAGAGAAGGAAAACTCGATCATTTTAGGTACTAAAAGCCAAGGTCATTATAGTTAATTAACACTAACAACATAGCAAAAATTTAAATTGAGAAAGCACTTTGTTAGCTGAAACCATAATTAGGAAAACTCTAATTAACTGGAATTATATTGTGCGTTTATAAAACTAATTATAACATGTTGAAATTATAGATATTATTCCCCTTAACCTTTTGTATTAGAGTTTCGACCTGAGTTTATATCAACTGTTGGCAAATTGATGACAAGCGTAATCATCAATTACGCTTGTCCAAAGTGGCGACAGCAAACGTTGAGAGAAAACTCCAGAACCAACATATATTTTTAGAAAATTGTATTTTCATTATCCCAACCATTGTACACACAAATACAATATTTATACCTTTTTTTTAAACTCTGCACCTAAAAATGAGCCAAAGTATGATAAAACTAACTCATAAAGACTAAACATAAACCATATTTAACTATTAGTTAAATAAAAACTAGAAAACACAACCCAAAAACTGATTAAAACTGAATTATACAAGAAGTCCCAATGAAATACAACTAGAAGATATTGACTCTAACCCTGCCTCATATTTAAGCTCTGAGTTTAAGAAAATTGTTTGACATCTGGCAAGTCGCTCTGATCCGTATTTCTCAGTATTTATCCTTTCTTCTTGTCTGATCTCTACTCCAGTAACAAATCTGATTGCTGCTCCTTACAAGCAGACATTGTGAACTGAATTATTGCTTTGCAAACTGCTCACTTTCTGCACGTTTTCATCCCCAACACTAAAAACAAATGTGTTTTAATTGCAGCTGGCTGTCTGTCCAATCCAAACAAGGCGCCATTAGACGGGTATAAATGGAGGCAGACAAGCCTCCAGGCTACCGACGTCCTTTGGGACTGTCAGGGTCATCAGCTGAACACAACGCCACACTGGTGCGCTCCTCTTTCACAGTTAAAGGCCCACGCTGCGACATTAAACGCAGTGGATGTCGTGCATCTTCTCACAGATGTTAGAGTCACATTGGGTTGGCTGCACATTACAGCAAAGAGCAGACATTGAACATGACAGAAGTGGCACTGCATACTATTTTCAAAGCTTTTCAGATGCAAGTTTTATTTTTTTATTTTCTCATTTGGACCTAAAATGCTTCAGTGTTGATCTGTTACATGTCCAGGTCAGTTTAAGTAGTATAAGACAGGCTAAAGTGCCAGTTTTTAAGTTGATTACTAAAATAATCATTGGCTGAGCAAGCAGGTGGCGACAGTGGAAAGGACTGACTCTTTTTTGTTACAGGAAGAAACCTCCAGCAGATCCAGCCTGAGGACAGAGGTAAGCATCGGCTTGAGAAACTAAAGATGGATACTTTAGTTAAAAAGCTGTGTTCTCCAGTTGGGCCGTTTGCAAAGTGAAAGCGGCGTCAGCAGCCGGCTGCTCTCATTGGCTTTATTTATAGTCTGCGCCACGAGACATCTGCTGGAGACGAGACTCTGTCCTCTGTGTCCACACTGAGCTTGTCAGTGTTTCTGTTTTTTCCCCTGTGAGGACCCCGGCCAGAGCAGAAGAGAGGCGGCAGAGGCCTCCTCCAGCAGGACCAGCGTCCTCTCCGGTTGCTCTCTCCTCGGATCTGATTAGCAGGACCGGAAGACAGAGGGAGGCTTCACAGTTTGTCGCGTCCCGCGTGTTAGCCGATGTTTACTCGATCTGAGAGCTGTTGTTTGTTTGGTGTCTTCAGTCTGCTTGTCGCTCGCCACTATTTCGGGACTCTGACACTTGGATGTGGCTCGACAACCTCCTGATGCGGCCTCGCCTTCCTCCTCCTCCTCTTCCTCATCCTCCTCCTCCTCCTGCCTCAGTGTCACACAGAGTTTCTCTTCCTCTCCCGTTCTCTCCTCTTCGCATCGAGGACCGCGCTCCGGGCCATGACACAAAACGCTGCGGACAGCTCTTTGCTCTTCCCGCAGAGTGGGGGGTGAACTCAGACTGCTGCAGAGAGACGAGGAAGAGGAGGAGGAGGAGGAGGAGTGTGAAAATATTCTGCTGATGTGTTCCTGAAAAGGACCGCCCTGAGAAACGCAACATTTAGAAACAGAAATCACCTGCTGAGGAAATAATGCAAAGATATGCAGATGTTTGGCAAGAAAAGACGCAACAAAACAACAATTTGACCCTTAAGCGCAACAACGTCTGGAACAATATATCATCCAATAATTTGTTACTGAAAAGGTTGTTTTTCATCAGACGCCTGTCCTTTGAGATTCACTTGAAGCCAAACGGATTCAGTTTGACGTCAATATCTGAAACAAATCAGGAATTTGGCAACTTAAATCTATAACTACCAACTTGTATGACCATGAAAGTCGGGGTTGAACTAGAAATTTGTACAAACACTAATTTCTTCACTAACGTACCAGTTTAATGTTCAAAGATCATTTTTTTCTTTCCTCTTTTGCAATTTTAAAACACAGTTAGTAAGACTTTGTGTGAAGTTTCATTAAGGTGCTGATTTGAAAGAACTGACATGGCAAATCTGACCATGAATATGTGCAGCGTACACTGGATGTGAAACAAACGACACAGGAGATTGTTTTAAGTAAATATTTCCTTAATATTGATGAGGAAGTACTAGTTCCACTGGCAGATTACTTAACTTGCGACTTAGGAAAAATATGTTGCATTAAGTGAAACAATTTGCCAGTTTAACTAAAGAAATTCATACTCATTTAGAAACAACTAATGTTTTAATTCAGAAATCCATATTTGGTGGAACAACCACCAGGTTCAGTGCAATGATCTCAATTTTTTCCAGAGCTGTAAATTTCTGGAAACTTAATTTCTTTTGGTTTTATTTGTATTGTTAATATTTAACACTTTAGGTGATTAGCTTCTCAGCTAATAAGCAATTTCCCCTGGGGAACCAATAAAGTATATTGTATTCTTTCCATCCTCACCAAATTCATGGTTTGGTCCCACGGTTGCTATGGAGTCGCCATGGCAACCGTGACTCGTTCTTCATCAACTCAGCAGATTCTTCTTTTATTGGTGAATTAATCAGAGTGAGAACAAAATTCCTTCTCAAATTTTCAGGAAACTCTTTTGTTTTTCCAGATAAAAGTTTGGTTTTGGTTAAATAAGTTGCAGCAGTCGACCCCGCCGATACGTAAAACCGAGCGGCTTTGTTTCTGAGTCCCACTAAAAACTGAAAAGTGAAATGTCTGCATGGACAAATGTTGGAGTACTAATATCTGAGTTGATCCTTGAAGCATCTGGCCCGCTGAGCGCTTTCTGGGAATGAAATGACATTCCTGCTTTCCGTTTGTTTGGGCAAAGTTTCATCTGTGTAACAATATTGAAAGGCATTAATCTTAATCTGCAGATTTTACGTGTACTCTTTTTAGTCTTAGAAGATACATCTGGTTCTTTGACTTTTAATTCCTGCTGCGAGTGCAAAGGAAAAGTGAAAAACAATTTTTTTCTTGTTCTTTTACAGTAGCGCAGGGATTATGGAGAAGGGCAGAGTGGTGGCTTCAGGACACTTCCTGCTGTTGGGAATGGGATTACAGCTCCGTCATGTGTTGCACCTTTTTTTTGCAGCTGGACAAAACTTAGTGGTAATCCTTAATGGATCAGCAATAGAAAGCTCATCCTCATCACTCAGAGAAACTAAGCTTAATGACACAAGGACGATGTCTGCTTGGTAATTTCTTTCCCTTACATCCGGAGTGATGGCGAAATAAGCCCTTTATTACAAAACTCTGCAAAGATTGCAGCTGCATATGCGCCGTCAGTTATCCGCTTTCTGCAGAGCTACACAACGCAGATTAGTTTTCCTGACTTTTGCAAAGAAGATTTAGATTTTAAAAACAATGTAATTGTGGATTTTTCTTTTTATTATTTTATTTTGTAACCTGGAGAGGTTTTTTTATGATTGTGACATGTAGCGATCAGAAGCTGAACGGCACATTTTAATCCAGCCCAAAGTACCTGACCAGAGATTTGTTCAGGTTAGAAAAAAACACTAGAATGCAGCTGTGATAATAAATGTATTTACATTTAATTACATTTTTATTAAATATCTTAAATTATACATTTTATTTTATAAATTAAAAATATTTTACAAATATATCCTGCAGACAAAAAAGTGTTTTCTTAAACATTTTAGTCACTATTAATGAACATATTTATATAAAGCTTTGATGTCTGCATTGTATTCTTAGAAATGACAATTTCTTTGAGATCAAATGGAATAAATAAGAATGAAGTAGAAAATATAAAAAAGCTTATTTACATTAAAAACAGGACTAAAAACCTGATAAAGATGATTTATCAATTTTACGCCTTTTAAAAAATATGTATTAATTATATTTCTATTCTAAGAAGGAGAAGAGGAAAGAAATAAAAAGAAATAAAGAAAGAAATTAGAAATGAAATTAATACAGAAAGAAAGAAACACTTTAAATTAGGATAATGAAAAGCTTACTAACCAGCTTAATATAAATCAATCAAACTTGCATGTCAAACTTAAGGCCCGGGGGCCAAATCTGGCCCGCTGTAGCTTCATATGTGGCCCTCTAAATGTCATCACTCTGTCCCTCCAGTCTTTTGCAAATTTACGATCATGGAAATTTGCACAAAATCAACAGGTCGGCACTTTTTTTCACATTAATGCGTTCATGTGAGTTTCTTGCTAATTTTCAGCAAAAATGATCAAAAACGTTGAATTTAAGTGAGAGCTAACCCCCACCTACAGGTGGCAGTGTTTCTTTACTTTTACTTTTACTTTTACGCAGCAGCCTAAATTGATATTTATTAAAAAAAATGTCCTAATGTAAGCCATTTTTAAATTTCAAATTTCTTTTAGATATTGTTAATAATGTCTTCCAATAACACATAATTATAAGATCAATGGGAAAGGATGTTAAATATTACATTTAATTAGTACTCACTGAATTCAGACAGCAATTTTTAATGTTTTAGTTTCTTAAGGGGTTTTGTCAGGACATTTTGTCTCACCCAGACCTTGTACTCATGATCGCGATGCGACCCAAAATGAAAATGAGTTTCTCTAAATGATGCCTGTTTTTATGAATCGGAGCTGTTGCAGCAGGAGAGGCTGCAGTTCCGGCCTCTTCCTGTAGAGGTCACTCTGTACCTGCAGTGGCAGAAGGCCACCCACTGAACAATCTGAGCTGCCTGACATTAAGCAGCAGAAAGCTGATGAGTCTAATCTGTCCGTCAGCGTGGAGCAGAAGCAGTACAGTAACGACGACAGAATCCACAGATCAGGATTACGAATTCAATTTGCTGCTCCGGGCGTCTACTTTTTAACATTAAAACAGGAAAAATTAGATTTTTCTTGTACTTCACACCCTCGTAAACCAATAAATAACGTTCACTTTAATTAAAAGGTCGGCTTTCTTTATAATAAAGTTGCACACTTTGGAAAAATGCTGCTAAGGTTGTGTTTGTGTGAGACTGAATGAGCAGCTCAGTGATTCACAGGCAGCGGATCACAGACTGGACCCAGTTGTTTGTTGTCACTCCTTCATGTGTGGCTGAAACAAAAGACTCACAGCTGCAGACCCATGAGTCACACAGTTAAAGGAAGCTTTTGTTTCACTCTGAAAGCTGCGGGGGGCGCTATGGTAGCTCATGGACACACGAGAGCCCCCAGAACTGCATGAGGAACGCAGCAATCGTACATGATTTATTAAAAGTTAGTGCTTTAAATCCTGGTAATAATTGAGGCTATGATTATTGGAATGGAGGACTGGGACACCCACATAATGAAAAATGGACAGATA
This sequence comes from Poeciliopsis gracilis, assembly GCA_911649635.1. Taxonomy (NCBI): domain Eukaryota; kingdom Metazoa; phylum Chordata; class Actinopteri; order Cyprinodontiformes; family Poeciliidae; genus Poeciliopsis; species Poeciliopsis gracilis. The sequence goes on from CAJVRI010000715.1 coordinate 3,610,739, forward strand.
AAAATCTATTGATAAATAATTTTCTTTTCTCTAAAGGTTCGCTCCAAACCTGCTGTCAGGAAAATGTCGAAGCGCGGAAACATTTCGAAGATCTGCAGCTTCCACACTTTAATGGCTGCTACCTCAGATTTCATCACGATAATGGGTTTCATGTCTGCTGGCGTCGGAGGGGGAGGCAGCTGCTGGGACAGAGGAGATATCCGCAGCTGACTTCTTTTGTTTCTGCTCTCATATCTGCAGGAATCTAGTTTTTCTGGAGGCGGAGCCGATTTCAGACTGAAGGTTTGGAGAAGCAGCAACTGATCGACGTCGATCAATAACTTGTCAGCTCATAAGTCAATAAGGCCATTTCACTTTACTTGTTAAAAACTGGAAGATGCTAAACTCACCAGAACAAAAGTCTTTTTTTTTTTCGAATCCAAGTCTCCAGCGGCTGAAATGAATATTTTCCCATAAAATCCAGGATTCCTCTAACTCTGCATTGCTGTAGGATAGGATTGACTGAACATATCAGTATTTATTAATCCTCTATTCATGTTTATTAACAGTTATTTCATTTCAGCTGACTGGTAAGCTACTATTTTTAAGAAAGAAACGTCGTCTGCGAAACTGCATTCATAATAAATCAAAAGTCAAATTTATAGCAAATAAACTTAATTTCACTTTCAACTGGAAATATCAAATATATTTTTAATTATTCACTCTTTCTATCCAGTTTTTATTATGTTTCTGTTTTTTTTCCTTTAAGCTCGTCACACATTTTCATAAATAAATAAATAATTCCTTATAACTGAAACATTTAGCTTTTATAAAAACATAACATTTGTTAAAACTGTCATTATGTTGTATCAGTATAATAAGAAACAGATATCCTACTGCGATCTGAAAAAATGTGCTGCTCCCGACCAAAAACCAACCAGTCGGAGCCAGGAGGAGGGACTTAGCGCTGTCACTCATCCTTGTGTACATGCTGCTAAATGTGCTAATAGAGAAACAGGAAAGACATTTATCCACCGTTATTGCTGGCAACTATCATAGAGTTGAAACAAATACGTTGAAAACATATTTTTATAAAAGTTACCTGCTGCAGCGTTAAGTTCAACACACTTCAACTTGTATCACAGCTGCACCAACCCTGTAATGTGTTTGTGTTTTATAAAAAATGTGTAAAACAAAATGGAGAGTGGTTCTGAGCAAGGTTATTATAGTGAACTAAAACTAACGGAATATCAAAAACTGAAATAGAGAGAACAGCTTATGAAATAAAAATGGTAATTAATAGGTAAAAACTATAACTAACTATATACTTACATATGTATCTATATATCTACACATATTTCATTTTTGTGTTTCTGAATCCATTGATTATTCCTTTCACAATTGATCACAATTAATCACAACACTTTCTGAATTCTGCAAAAGTATTAATGAACTAAAACTAATATTTAGCTAATAATAACTTAGAAACACACATAAAAACTGATTAAGATATAAATAAAACTAAATTATTCTCAAATGCAAATGCAAAAAAAAAAAAAAGAAAAGAAAAGTATGACAGAAGATAAAGACGGAGAACCGGCTGGTAATACCTTCATCAAACGGCTGCGGCTGAATTAGGAGATGCTGGTGATGAAGGTGGGGGTTGATCCGGAGAGTCCTGACTGGGCTGAGCCTGCAGGGAGGCGTGGATGTCTCAAGGTCAGAGCAGCGAATTGGGATGGAGGCAGACTAATGAGTTTTTTCCGTTCTCTTCCTGCCCTGGATAGGTGGCATCACCTTTCCATCCTGTCAATCTTCTCCCCTCCTCTCTCACCCGTTGCCGTCTTTATTTCCTCCCACCGTCTCTGCAAGGAGACAGAGAAGGGAAAAAACCGGAAAAAACTGTTTACTTCTGAACAGGCCTCCTAATCTATTTGGACTGGGCGTAATAGGACATTTGCATGGCGAGCACAGCGAGGTGTCAGCGATAACCACGGGGTTGTGACATCCCCGCCGAAATATGCTGAGCTTTCGCTAACCTCTCATCAAACACGCTGATCTTTATGGACTGTATCATATTGTGCCGTAATGTGCTTTATTGTCCACAGAATAAGCTTTTCTTAAAGGTAATTGGAAAACGGAAAATGGCCGCTATCGGCGGACTTTTTAAATACATTATTTCTGAAATGTGGCTCGTGTAATGACCCTGTCGGTGTAAAACCTGAGATTTATCTTGGCAGCAGAAATTGATCCATTTCACCTTTGTCTAATGGAAATTTTTATCAAGGATTATCAGTTTATGCAAATGAGCGTGGCCCCTGGAACGGAGGTGGAACGGTGGTGTGTGTGCAGGGGGGGTCGTTAATCTGGGGCCTCTTGACGCGTCGGCCTGGACGTGATGCGCCACCTCAGCGTGGTGAGTGGTTCTTCTCTGCAGCTTTAAGAACCACGTTCACTTCAGACATTCATCTGTGGTTCAGGCTGAGACTAAATTGGGATTTTGCAAACCTAGATGCTGACCTGGTTCTGAAAATATATCTCCCTAAATTGATAATTTAAGGATTTTTAAGGCCTTTGATGTTTTCATACCTTATAGTTTGGTGGGATTGGTTCAATTAGGGACCAAATTTAAACTTTACCTGTTACCCTCCTGACCTGTGGTGGCGCTGCACCAAAACCCACTGAAGGAAATAACATGAAGCAACTTCCTTCTTCAGAAATGAAAACAAAAATGGAGTGCCGTCAGATTTCAGCGGTTTTAGAATTTCTCTTTTGGAGACAAAAGAAAACTACTAAACTCTCACGCTGATACATTTTTGTTTACATTTTGTGAAGAAGGTTTTTGTGTCGCTTTCTTCACCAGTTTTTGGTGCAGCGCCCCCACAGGCGAGGAGGGGAACAGGTTTTCCAAAGTGTTTGGGTCTTTTGATGCAGTGCAGTGTGGAAGCAAACTACAGCAGATGAAAATATAATAAATGTTTGGTCTCCAATCGAACCAACTCTACCAGACTATCAGGAGTGAAATCACCCTAAATGCTTTTTTAAGGCAACCTTTGCAACCTTTTTAAGGCAACAAGCTCATGTCACTCAGGTATTAGTCTCAGGATGAAAACGCTCCAGATGCCCACAGCATTACTTCTGGCCCCATTATGCCCATTCATCACAGAGGCTCTCACCATATTTCCATATCATAAAACTTTTCGCAGACAGCTTTGTTATGTGCAGCGCTATGCGGTAACTCAGACATTTGGACATGTCAGCTGCAGAATGGATGGCACAGTTTGGATCACCGACAGCGCAGCATGAAAAATGAATGGCGTGGAAGCTGAGTGTAGTGGCGGTGGGCTACAGTCACTTAGAAGAGGGGCCGTGCAGATTGACAAGCCCCCCCCACCCTCCCTCTGCGCTTCCCTCGCTTGTTTTCATTGCACTGGATGCTTTTGATGTTTTATGGTAAAGGCTTCGCCTGGTTGCTGTGGTCTTTGTCGTGACAGCAGCAGTTTGACAGCCTTGAAATACAGCTGGTGGGGGCTATTCTCCATGGAGATCGGCGAATGGAGGTTCACTGAGAGCTTGTGGTCCCCCTGGTGGCCCCCGCTGTCATCTGCCATCCTGATAGTCGCACAGAGATGGAGATAGAGAGGGGCGAGTCAGCCAGGGTAAGTGACAGACATGCCACCGCGACCCAAAGCACCGGAGGGGAGGCTTCTTCTCCGTCTCGGAGACACTGAGTTTCTCTGAGGCCACAGACCGGGTCTGAGACCAGGGAGACCCCAGCCCCCGGCCCCGGCCCCCTCCATGACCCGACAGCGACAACGATGCAGCGCTGGAGAGAAAGAGAGAGAGAGAGAGAGAGAGAGAGAGAGAGAGAGAGAGAGAGAGAGAGAGAGAGACAGCAGGATAACAGAACGGCTTCGACTGTCTTCTAGAGTCGTTTTCAGTGTTTTACTCACTTCAATAAACTGTTAAATTGACAGAAAAAGACATAAATATTTCTGCAATCTTTGTTGAAAGTAGACCTGTCACAATAACAAATTTTACTGGAGGACAAATTGTTCTTGCGATAAACGATAATATTGTTGTTTTGAGACCCTTTTTAACTAATGCAGCTTAATAATACAAGGCCACACTCTCAAAGATCAATACACTTTGAATGCTGATGAACATTTAACAGCTTCCTGCACAACCAACAAGAATGCACTCGGTTTTTCCAGCAGCCATTGTACAGCACATTCAGTGGTAAGACCAGCTGACCAAATGTGCTGGAGCTCCACCTGGGTTAGGTAAGATCGAATGTGACTTACTAATCAGGAAGTTTTTGAAACTGTTTATTTTCAAGATACCAAAAAACATCAACTTATTGCCAAAAAACAGGTGAATGGTGTGTTTTTGGAGGTATAAAAATATGCAAAACTGAAATTTTGCACAATGGATCCCCTTTAAGAAAATAACGAAACATATAAAGCAATCAGAGCAATCTCATGTGAAACCAGGCCAGTGGTTTGGTGACAAACAGGTTCTGTGTCGGCATCTCTCATCGTCATCTGCTCTGACCGTTCACTATGGGACCCACATGAGACCATCAGCTTCATTAACCAGCAGCAGAAAGTGCTTTTCCAGCCACTTCTGCCCCTGTTGGTGGCAAGTGGAGGACGAGCCCATCCTTCCCTCAGAGCCACTTCTGGGATTTCTCCGTTCTTGAGGAACTCTCCGCTTCAGGGTCAGCTGTCATCTCCAGCATCTCACAAACGTCCCAGGATCAGAACCAAAGCACCTTCGAGGCCGCAGAGCCGGCATCCATGACTCCTGCTACGCTGGGACGGCTCTGTAATTAAAAGTGGGCTTTAAATTCCCCCAAAGCATTAAAAATGGATCCTGGTGGCAGCAAATGGAGCATCTCCCTTCTAGTCTGGGCTTTTTGGCTTTTTGATGCCTTGGGAGGAAGGCAGCAGATCTGCACATCCTCCTTTCCCACTGGAGAAGGTTTCTTCAAAGAAGTCGCGAGAAAAAACTCAGAAATTCTGAACTTAATCTCTAGAAAATTTCCAGTGAAAAGAATCAGAAAAGAATTGTAGAAAAAAAAAAATGTCTGAGTTTGTAAAGTCAAATATTTGTGAGAAAAAAAACTTTACAATTCTGAGATTAATATCAGAAATTTTCTAGAAAAAAAACATGTCTGAATTTGAAAAGACAAAAAAAGTGAGAGTGAAAACTCAGTCTGAGATTATTCTCAGAAATTCTCTGGAGTTTTGCAAAGTCAAAAATATCTGAGGAAAAAACAAAAAATTGAAGATCAATCACAGAAATTTTCCAGAAAAGAAATTATAAATTTTTGAGTTTGAAAAGTCAAAAACTGCAAGAAATAATTTTTAAAAATCTGACATTCTCAGAAATTTTCTGAAAAAGAACTCTCACAAATTTTTGATTTTTCAAATCTCAGTTTTTTTCTGCAAATTATTCTTTTAGCACATTTTTTAAAAATCCACAAAGGCCGTGACATATGTTTATTTGATCAATTCAATAATTTTGCAGCAAAAACAGGATTTTGAATTGAAAATATTACTTAATTTGTTGATATATAGTTTGATTAAAATCCAAATAATTGCAACTAATTAATTAGACGCTGTAATTAACTTGATGAAAAGTTTAAACGAGCCCCCCCTAGTTTTCACGAATCGACCTCCATAATGAGGAGCAGCTGCTTGCAAACGCTGGCATTTCCAGTCCACGCTTATTACATCACACCAGGCGTAGAGGCGAGGACGTCGCCGCATTCAGACGCAGCTATTATTTTTGCGCGTGCCGGGAGTTCGACTCCGCGTGTGTCTGAGGAGGAGGAAGCCTCAGACTCTCACACGCAAAGAGCGGGATCCTTCCTCCTGTCAGTAATTTGTTGCTAATCAGCTGTCAGCTCAGAGGAGATGATGAGGTGATCATGGTGGGCGGTGGAAGGTAATGGCCTTAAAAGTCACAGAGTCAATGTCAATGGGATCACTCGGATTCAATCAGGGGGCTTCCCGATGAGGGATGGCGCCCGCTGACATTACCACTCATTTTGAGCCCAAGCATCTGGGCCCTAGTAAATAACCATCAGTGGGTGGGTCCCGGGGACAGGTCATTAGCCCTGAGAAAAATAAATATCTTCTCTCTCGTGAAGGCTGCAAGTCATTTAGCACAGACTAGGAAATTTCACCCTAGATTAAGTATGATGAGCCAATATCAGTCAGAGGAGAGGCCATCCTGAGTGGGGAAGAAGGGAGGGTGTGAAGAGACAGAGGAAATTTATATGCAGGCTTCAGTAAATGTAATATGATCTTAAAGGTGAGGCCGAGCTGCATGGAGAGACCAGAGCTGGAGTCCAGTCAGGTTTATCTGTGCAGCACCTTTCAGCAACAAGGCGCTTCAAAGTGCCTTTAAACCATAAAAACATTAAAATACAGCAATATTTTAATGACATCACTAAAATCATCAAAAGACGTCTGTTTGTCAGTATTTCATTCACTATTATTGTTTAGAATTACCTCAAAACAGGTGAGGTTTTCAAAGCAGCGGGGTCCAAAGTGTGGCCTGGGGGCCATTTAGAGCCCTTAGAGTGATTTTGTTTGGCCCTCAACTGCAAAGCAAAGACTTTCACTGCAAAGCCGACTTTGCTGTGCCTAGTTCAACTTTTATTTAAGTTATTAAACGTGGCTAAATATAACAAGTGTTTTGAAAGAAAGTGGCTCATTAAGTCCCGTTTTTATTCATTTCAGTTTAGTTATAGTTTTAGTTGATTATAATAACCAAAGTCTGATCTTCCAACAACAGATTTGTGCTAAATTGGATATTTATCCAATAGTTTTCAAATGTTTCTGTTGTCAGAATGTTCATTTCACATTTTACCCAAACATTTATGATATTAGTTGTACTTTTTTACTGTCTGCTTTCATTTTATGTTTTTTGTAATGATACCGTTAGAAAAACAACTTTGAAATTGATCCATAGATGTTGGCTTTAATGTCAAGTTTATAAAAGCAGCAGAATAAAAACTGAAACAACTTATTCTCTAATTCCTGTAAATCCCAGATGAAACAAAAAGATGTTCAATTATTAGTTCAATTAATAAAGGATGTCTCTGAATCCATTACGGCAAATATCTATAAAACATTATTATCTTAACCTCCTACTTCAATCAACATTATTAATTAAATTCATTTATAAAGTGTTTTATTAATAGTTAATTCAAACAGTTTAAATATTCATATTTGTTCATGTATCATTATGTTAGAGTGCTGTTGAACTACAGTAACGCCCCAAATTACTCCACCAAGATTTGTGTTTTATATAAATGGTTTAATATGTTTATTAAGAATGTATTATTTAAATAATTAAAAAAAATGTTTTAAATCAGCCCAGAATGCTACAACATAGCATTTCTTTAGTGAATCTGAACGCTAAACTACGCCTATAAAACATATTTACAGAAAATTGTGTTTTCATCCTGAATGCATCGATGTTTTACTGAATAGGATGTTTAATAATCAGGAGGCATTTGGTTTAGTTTATGTGCTCCAATTAATGGTTTATCGATTACAAACTTGATTGACAATTATTTAATTGTTTCAGCCCAACTGTGAATTTGGTTCTGGTAATGGTCAGAGTCAGGCGACAGAAATGAAGGGAAGTCAAAGTACTTGATAGAAAGACCTAAAGTGTGTGTGTGTGTGTGTGCGCGTGTGTGTGTGTGTGTGTGTGTGTGTGCGTATGTTGTGCGTGTGTGTGTGTGTGTGTGTGTGTTGAAGCTGATTACCCTGCCTGGAAGACGATCATTAGTGAGTCAAATACCAGCACAAATGGCCACCCGAGATAATGGCTGACATTCATCTACGTCTGAGTTTGGTCCAAATCTCTGCTAAACAATCAGACAACGAGAGCCGAAGCCTGACGAGTGGGGAAAAAAAAACAACAACTAGGGAGAAAGAAAGAGAGGAAAAGCTCAAGTCGAAGTCAGAATCTGTTTCTCTGGCTCCGTCCCAAATGGATCACAACAACAAGTATTCTTCATGGAGGAATAATCAGGTCTGAAGAAGGAAGGAAGCGCAGTGAAAGCTTGTTGCGTAACATTTTAACACTCCCCCACTTCAGCGTGATCAATCAGGCGCCCGGCTCGGTCCATCCCTCTGCCCCCAGATCTGTTACTGCGAGTGCTGTCCACATAACAGGCGCCTGTCAATTTCGCCTGCTTTTTATTGACTCATCCTCCGAGCCAGGGACGGCTTTGGATCACAATTAACATTTTTTATGAATACATTTTCATGAATATATTAGCTTGTCCTCCCCGCTGCCGACACCCACCACACACACAAACACACACGCGCACACGCACACACACAGATCCACATTTGGTGGAGTGTTGTTTTCTCACAGTTAATCAGTGGCCAGATAAATCAGAGGCCATATTTGCCGTCCATCTGCTGGGAAGGTGCAGTCGGCTCCAGGCGCCATTCAGACATGCTGGACAATAACAGGAAGTGAGGCGACAGCTCGCAGACGTTGCAGGCATCACACTTCGCGGCTCACCATGTTCTGTCAATACAGATGTCAGGCCAAGAAGGTTTTTTTTCCCCCTGCACCGGCACACACTGCAAGTTTTAGTTTTGTTTCTGCTTGTTGTAGTTTTGGACCAAAAGCTCGGAACTACTAAACAAAGGAAAAGTTTCTCGTTTGCTGCAACTCTCATTTGGAAGTTTATTAGGGGCATTTTAAGCAATAAACTGAAAAGGAGGGATAGATTTATGCCAAAAAAAAAAAAAAACTCTGGTTCCAGAAAACTGCTAAAACCTCACATGGTGAGAGTTGGTTTGAAACACAATAAATGAAACATTAACAACATTTTGATGAGGCACCTGAAAAATGCAATTATTGTGTATTTTGTATTTTCATGATGCAAAGCAATCTGAACTGCCTTTTTGCTGAAATGTGCTATACAAATAAAACTGATTGAAATTTTGAGAATAACTTTAGAAATTTGAAATCAATTCCTGACACAGAAAAATTCAAGGACTTTTTGAAGTATCCTCAAGATAAGTTTTCAAACTTTTCCAGATAAAAACAGTACAAATGAGCTAAAGACTGTTTCAATTCAATATTATTATTATTATTATTATATGATGGAATTTATTGCAGTCATTAATTAGGACTTATTGAAAAAGGGTGTGTAAAGAATTAAATCACTTCCTAATCGCATTTTTCATTTCAATTGGAAACTTCTCATCAAAGAGGTCAAAGGTCACATGTGGGGTACCCCAAGGTTCAATCCTAGGACCCCTCTTATTCAATATTGATATCCTCCCACTAGCTCGCGTTATAACAGGAAATAATATTAGCTACCATAACTATGCAGATGATACTCAGCTCTACGTTATAATGTCACCAGGTGACCTTTGACCCCGTCCAGTCACTGAATAAATGCTTAGAACAGATAAATGTGTGGATGAGCCAAAACTTTCTCCAGCTGAACAGAAACAAGACTGAAGTCATTATTTTTGGACCTAAAGAGGAACGATCTAGATTCTGCACAGCTTCAGTTATTACAACTAAAAACTAGCAACCAGGCCGGAAAGCAGTGATGGACTCGGACCTGCACCTTCAGAGCCACATAAAGACAGTTACAAAGTCGGCCTTCTATCACCTGAAGAACATCTTTAGAGGATCAATGTCTCAGCCAGATCTAGAGAAACTCATTCATGCATTTATCTTTAGTCGCATTGATTATTGCAACAGCGTCTTCACGGGTCTGTCCAACAAATCAATCAGACAGCCGCTGCTGGGAGTTCTGATTAAAACCAGGAATATGGACCACATAACACCAGTTTTAAAGTCCTTCACTGGCTCCCTGTAGCTCAAATAATGGACTTTAAAATGCTGTTGTTAGTTTATAAATCGTTGAACAGTTTAGCACCACAATACATTAAAGATCTGTTGTTGTTGTATCGACCTTCCCGACCTCTCAGGTTCGGGTTCTGGTTCTGCTCTGCATCCTCAGAACCAGAACCAAACGAGGAGAAGCAGCTTTCAGCTTCTATGCACCACAAATGTGGAACAAACTTCCAGAAAACTGTAAAACAGCTGAAACACTGACTTCCTTTAAAACTCGACTAAAAACACACCTGTTTAGAACTTTTGAAATGTAATGAATTAATTAAATGATGGATCTTGACTGAATGTTATGTTTTGATTGTTGATTCTATTTGCATAACTTTGTGTTTTTGTGTTTGTTGTGATGTAAAGCACTTTGAAATGCCTTGCTGCTGAAATGTGCTGTACAAATAAAATTTGATTTGATTTGTGGTAAAATAAAATATAACAATTGTATCTCATAAACTAATTTTGGTCATTTGAAATGACAAGAGGAGTTTAGTCTCATTTAACTTCTGACAGTAAAAAAAAAAGTCTGTGTTTTACTTAGGCATTAAAACATCTGGTGTCAACTGTAATGTTTTCCAAATTTAGACTTTAATGAAACGTAAGATTGCAGTTTATTACAGAACTGTGCAGCTTGACTTCCTACAGAAATCAAGCACTTTCTAAACCTTGAAAACACCTTAATTAAATTCAAGCATTTCCAAGGATTTCATTCATTTTTCCAAACCCTGCAATGATTGATTATGGGAATAAACTTATTTTGACAGGCGGTTTTTGTGCCAGCTCTGCAGTGGGACACTACAATCACCTGCAGTGGCAAAAGCTGCCATAAAAGAATGAAAAGTGGGGAATTTACTAGTCAAGTGCATAATTCATGCACTTGACTTCCTAATGATCACCTTTTGCAGTGATGAAATTATGGAAAAAGAAATAAAAATGAAACCAGCACTGAGTCAGAGTGGAGCATCCCTGATTAAGCAAACAGGAGCTTCACAGGTAAACCGTTTGAAGACCCAAACGGTCGCAGTGTGCTTTGTTATTCCAGATGGCTTTATGGATCATGAAAGAGTGATTCACGTGTCACATTAAAAGTGCCTGTCGCCGGCCCGCCGTCTGAGCGCTCCCCTCCTTAAAAACCAGGAAGCACCCCATCAATTATTTGCTAAGCAGCCATACTGAAGATCTCACTTTGAACAGTGTGTGGGGACAGCAGCGCTGTCAGCGCGATGATCGATGCACTGGAGGCTCGCGCTGCCCCCAGCACGCCTCTCTGAGGGTCGGCAGCTGTACAAAGACCGAGCTGTCTCTGTGTGTCTGCGTTAGAAACAGAGAGCGCCGCGCACACCTCCAAATCCCACGGATGTTGGCACACTCACCGCTGCAAACACGCAAACCTACATTTCAACGGTGCAAGCACACACTTTGAAGAAAAAGGTAATTAAAAGACTACAAAAGTAGTTTTTTTCACTACAACACAAACTAAATGGATCAATCATAATTTATCAATTGTTGAAATAATAACTCATTTAATAATTAATCATTAACTGGAGAATACTGATTCTAGGGAAAGCAATTTGTTGAAAGAACACATTCAGAGCAGTAATTAAACCAAATTTTACATTTAAAACATTTATGTTTAACTTGGTTCCTTTTTGTTTCATAATAAAAAACAAAAATCAGTCTAAATTTATTTAGATTTTACTTTTCCTTCAGAAATGCAGAACTTCTACTTAAGTTGTACTTTTGCAGTTACAGCCAATAAATTACAAAATACATTCCAATGAGAATAAAAGAATCTTTTAAAGATGAAAACTTTTAAGCAGGTATTAAATAAACTTTTTTAAGGCTACATTTCTGTATTAAATATGTTTTTTATTGTTCTAATTTAAAATTTTCTATTAGCTGTAAGTGAAAAACCACCATAATAATAGCAGTAAAGGCTCTCAAATATTGATTCGTGTGTAATTATTTCCTGAAATAAATATACTTATCAATTATATTCTAATTTGCTGGATGGGCCTGTAGCATCATTTAGGTAAATTAGTATAACATGAGTGGATAAATAGATTGTTCACCATATATTAGGGTCAGAAAGTTGACTAAAAAGAGAACATAAAAAATGACTTTGTTTTACGTCATTGTAACTCTGAACAGCTGCAAACCCACTAGAGCCTGAGCTGCTAATTACACCGTTTGCAACTTTAATATCCAATGTAGCCATTGAGAGTTCAACCGGGTCTGTGCAGAATTAATAGAGCATTAATCAACATGCACTAATTAGCTAATAACCTGTTAATTAAATCAGGTTTTTAAAGTCCTGAGAGGTGCATATTCCAGCGTGCGTGCGTGTGATTGGCTGGCTGCAGAGCGACGCTGCGCCTGCACACACTCGCCGCAAATGTCACGGTGTTGATATTAAATCCAAGTCCCTGGTGGGATTTCCCTCTTTGCACCACCATTATCTGCTTCCACCTGACCCTCTGACCCCGCCCACGCAAACCCGTAACCATTCTTGCTTCTGCTCCCCTGAGAAGAGGCGTGACAAATTTAAACATACGTAAAAGAAAAGCTTCTGGATCAATGTTTGAGGCATGAATCCTCTTCAGCAGGATCAAAAATGGCAGAAAGCCAATATCTGAACCATTGGATGAGTAAATTACCTTGGTGTCAGTTGCTGTAATGTAAAATCAATATGTGCTCTTAGATTAACCAATGATTATCACTTGACCTGAGGCCTGGTGTTTTCTTTCCTTTCCGCCTTTTGTCTTCTAAGAAATGGCTCCGTACGTTTGAGGACAGCTTTTATTTTTTGGTTATTGGCTGCTATTGATTTTATATCATGCAGAGTGAACCTCTACGTCCTTCTGTTTCAAGCTCAGCATTACTTTGAGACTAGTTTTGACCGCAAAACCAGTTGTTTGGAAGGTCAGCAGAGACTTGGGGAGCGAGAAGGTGTTTTACACCTGATAGAGCAGTGGACTTGGTTCAATATTGCAACATTTGGTATGTTTTCAAATGGTGTAGTTTGTTTTCTCACTGCATTGTGTCAAACAAACCAAACCTATTAAAAAACACAGTTCCCCTCCTCACCTGTGGGGGCGCTGCACAAAGAATCACTGAAGGAAACAACACAAAAACCACTAAGCGCCATTTCTTTATTAAATTTAAACAAAAATTGAGCAGCATCAGATTGTAATGATTTTTCTTTCGTGTTTGGCTCGGGACTCACGTTAGCTTTTGTTGTATTTACCCAGAATGCTCTGCACTATAGCCTGCTTCCTGATTTTGGAGCAGGAAGCAGGCTAAATACCGAGATCACTTTACAGTCCTAAAAGCTTCAAACACAAAATTAGAAATACCTTTTAGGTCACATGTTGTTCATTTTAATATATTATATGTTGACGACGTTCTTGTGCTGATTTACTGTAAATTCTTTGTTCTAAACTGTACAAAGAATATATAAATTTTGAATTCAAGATGGCCGCTTACTCTGTATTGCTGTTACGTCAAGCAGAAAGGTCTGAGCTTCTCCTGTATTGATAGTGAAAGTATGTTTTTGCTGTAAATTCATCCTTTGCTACAAATGAACAAGCAAACTCAAAATTAATATCCGTTACTGTATTTTAGAGAATGTTTATTTTCTTATTAATTTAACCAAACTGTTTATTGGCATTTTCTTATGCATTTCTAATATTGTATAAGATGACCCAAAGGTGACCTTTTATATAAGTGGTTAAATGAAAAATTTGCAGAGTCAGCCAATTTTTAATTGACGATTAATCGATTAACCATCAGAATAATCATTTAGTAAATGAATTGTTGCATCCCTACAAGGAATCATTGCAGATGGTGAATTTTTCTTTACTATGCATCTCGTCTGATATCTAATGTATTTTTAACCCATTAATCCATTGATTAAGTGTCAAAATTATAGAATAATTGATTATTAAAATGCTTAATTGCAGTTTATACAGAACCATGCAAGAAGCTGAAAAAATGTTGCCAAAAATCTTTTGATATTTAATGTATTTTTAAACTTAAACTAATATTTGAATTAAATGACTAATTAAAATATTCATTCATTTATTATTTTTACATTTTCCTCTTCACAGAATTATTTTTCAGTTGAATCAGACAGGAATATAGTTAAAAGTGGGAAACCTTTATGATTTCTCATTGTCTATTTTGCTTACCACACAAAACCCCGGCGCTTTAACATTTTCAGATCTACTGCACGTGACATGACTAAGCTGCTTAAAATCAATTATTGGTGTTTATCTGCTCTCATGCACGTCTCTATTTGTAGGTCATGTTTTAATAAACTCTGCCTGCATCCTTTTGACCTCAATCATGTCACCATCTCCTCCTCCTTTGTGTCCCGGGGCTCTCAGTCACCTCTCCTTAAAGGAGGAGGCCACAGATCAATACGTTTGATGGGGAGGCAATAAGCAGCCCTATTAAGTGACAAAGGTTTACTCTGTAACAGCTGGGCTGGCGCGGGAGCCGAGCTTGTCTGACTAATGAATCGTGAAACAATCAGGCAGTAGCCATTTGTGTTTAGATCTGTAAATATGGCGCGGTACAAGTGCCAGACCATCGCTGGCACTCCAGCTGGGGCCACAGATGGTCTGGATTGAAGGCGAGGCGCAGGCAAACCGTTAGCTCCTCCGGCTCACGCTGCACCGCACCTCTTCTGTCTCTGAGTGACAACTTCACTTTCGCACTAACTTACCCCACATAGGGAGCCAGGGTGGGGTTTAAAAAAGGGAAAAAGTTAGAGGAAGGAGGCTGACAGCTCCTGAACCGGAGCCCAGACGATGAGCAGTCTCGCTGTTATCAGGCAGAGGGAACCAGGGGGTGAAGAGGGGGGAGTGAAGACCCAGGCGACACAGAGGAGCAGTGATGATCCTGCTATTTAAAGGCACCATCAACCTAATTAACCTTGGGATGCCTGCGACTCACTCTGAGGTGACCGGCCCCGCGCTGAAGGGGTGGAGGCCTCGTAAATCTCACAAATAGGAGGCGCTCGCTCCGATAGGAGGAACACAAGCTGGTCATTATTGGGAATAGGATTGAAAATACTGTATGTAGCGTTCTTATCGGTGGAGTTGGGGAGTGGGTAATGTGGCGGAGACTAACTGTAATTCATCCGGTGACAGCTGAGTAAACACAGAAACATTCAAACAGACAAATAAGGCGACGTTTCAAAGAGCTTTTGTCATTTGCCTGCACAAATGATTGAAATAGAGGCAGGCTCTCGGGGAAGGGGGTGGGGAGGGTGTCCTTGAAGACATAGAGCTATCAAAGAGATGAAAGGCTTATTTAATCTATTTCCAAGGTAAAATTATCTTCCGGCGTTTTTACTTTGCGCGTTTGGTCCGGTGAACGAGAACGTGGAACAAAGCCATTACGATGCCCTCAAGTCTATTAAACTGCATGACAGACGTTGTTTACAACCCCAACTGCTTCTGCGAGCGCCCCATTATCGCCGCATACTGATGCAGGCATCAGCGGCGGGATTGGCCGTCATTACGGAGGGACGGCGGAGAGGCTCAGAGCAACATTTATCAGAGTTTACACAGGATTTGTAACCTGCTAAACAACGGCTGGCGGGTCGGGATTTTCAGAAGACGGTTTTTGCTCCAGAAGCAAAAAGCTGCTGCAGAAACCGAAGATCTTCTATGATAAAGATGCAGTTTTTGTTTAATTTGAGGAAGGTAATGTTGTGTATCTAAATTAAGAGAGCCTCTATGTAGCCGCTAAGAAGAAGAGTAGCATCATAAAATAGTCGATATTTTCCCTCCAATCAGTTAAGACTTTCTCAAACCTTTTAAAGTTTAAGTTCTTTATAAATCATTAAGGTTTTCAGCATTTTTCTCCAGACTTTTCCTGCTTTTTCAACACATATGTGTTCATGAAACACTTTTTCATATTTGGTCAAATGATCATTTAATGCCTTGTTTACTTATAAAACATTTAAAAATGGACACAAGGTTAACGAAAGTGCTGCACAACAAGTAAAAAAAAGAAAAAGAAAAAAGTAAAGATAAAGATTAAACGCAAACTCAAATCTGGCTGGATTATTTTAATTTATTTAATTAAGGATATTAATGAATTTCCTACAACTAGTCCCGAACACAGAGGTTAAGTTAAGGAGTGATCACATATCATGCGGTGATATGTGATCAATAATAGGATTGATTATTAAATGATGTCGGTTTTTCAATGCTTACATTTAAAAACATTAGATCAGCCTCGACTCTTGAAGGGACCTGTTATATAAAAAAAATAAAGTCTTTGTACCTCAATTTAGGCCTAAATTCTTTATAAAACAGCTTTAAAATAAAAACAAAAGAAACCAAAATAAATCCTGATTGTCAAATCACACAACCCTGTCTGCTAGCATGTTTGGTAAGCTGGTTTTACTGCTGTATGCGCAGTACAATGGCTGCTGGAAAAGCATTTTGTCGACAACCACTTGCTGCATTCTTGTTGGTTGTGCATGAGGCTCCACTTCTGCTTTTCAAAGATGTACGGCTGTATAATTGCACAATAGGCAGAAATGACCAGACTAAAATCTCATTATTTGTGCAAAAAATGTAATGATGTTTATGTAAACTATAGACCTTTCCTAATCTGTACAAGGAAGAATAAAAGGTCTTGAATAGTTTTAAGTCCTTTTCCTCCTTGGGTTTTAAATTAGGTTAAAAATTAAATTAGATTAAATTAAACCAAGATTTTGATTTATTTCTAAAAGTATTTATGTACTTTGTTGATATTCTGTATTTTATGCTTTTCGTCTCTTTGTTTTATAATTTGCAGATTTATTACCCACTTTATTTAAAAACTGCACCAAAGTGCTGCACAATATTCTTAAAACCACTGATAAAAACAAGAATAAAACACAATGAGTTAAACAGTCAGGACAATTACAATGTCAGTGTTACAAAGTTATGTAAATGCCAAAAAATAAAAATGAGATTTAAGGAGTGATATAAAGTGTTCAGGAATATGGACAGGTTTTATGTTTTGGTCAGTTTCAGGTTTATAAGTTGCTCTACAAATAAGCCTTGTGAGGTTAAAGGTGTCAGAAGAACTGTTCAGTTTGGGTTCAGCCCTTGTGGCCCCAAAATGGACCAGAGTGTCAACGTTGCAGAGGTAATTTCCACTAAACTGGCCAGACGGACCAGAACCCAACACCCTGTTGAAGTTCTTTGCCTCTCCAGCAGGCAGAGCTTCACTTTCAGCTGACATTCAGACGCCCAGCCTGTTGGGGCGTCTGCTCTGCTCTGCTCTGAGCTGGAGGGATATTTATGGGCGTCTAAATGTGGACGAGCACGTCTGCAGAGCCTTTCGTTTCACAGTGGTAATGAGACCCGGCCCAGACCCGCCGTCCTCCACCCCCCCACACTAAATCCAAACCTCAGCAATGGAACTTTCTGCGCAACGTTAACTGTCACGACCCGCGGCGGCGGCGGATGGAAACGGCTTAACTAAACTGTCAGATCTAATAAAGCCAATAAAGGGTTCAGATAAATGTTTATTACATAGTGGGAAAAGATCATTTCTGGACAGAAATTGAGGATGACCTTTCTGGATAATTCCTTGCTGCCTTCCCCCCACCTCTCCACCCTTCTTCTGCCGGATGAATCACCGGCTTCTTTTCGTTTCACGGCTGATGGAGCCTTGCTGACGTGGGATTGTTAAAACCTTGCCAGCTCTCCTTTCTTTGTCTCTCCAATTACAGGAGCCCTCTGAAGGCCGTCTCGATGCGCAGGCAGGGCCAGGCTGCTGAGCCTGAGTACACATGGAGAGTTGTGATCTAAATACCGACAGAACCTCTGCAACAGTGGCTGTGTTTTCATTACAAATTCAGTTTCAAAAATACGTTATTAATCCCAAAGGGAAATTAACTCATTAATTTAGATTCTTCAAAGAGTGATTGTAGATTTTAATGGATCTCCTGCAGCTGCTCTGCCTTCCTGAGACGCTGGCCAGGGTTGTCCATATTTTTCTTGATTTTATGAAGAATCCTTCTTTGCATAATCATCTGCAGAGGTTCCAGTGTCATCCCCAGAACAGAACCAGTCTTCTTTGTCAGGCTGTCGAGCCTTTTCAGGTCCTTGGCTCTGATGCTGTTTCTCCAGCAGACGACACCAGAAGAGATGATTCTCAACCACAGATTTATAGAAGATCTGCAACATCTCGGTGCAAACCTTGAAGGATCTGAGCTTCCTCGAGAAGTCCAGTCTGCTCTCCTTCCTTATAGATGCCAAAAATCTGTGCTTCAAATAAGTTTTTAATTTTTCTCCAGCTGAATCATAGCTGCTCCACTTTCAGCAACATGTGCCTGAGGCTGCAAGTGCTGCAGGCTGTGTGGCGCACATGCCAGCAGCAATTACCAACCCAGGAAATAGGGTTTGACCTTTAACCTCCGGTTTGCTGAAATCAACAATCATCTCCTTTGTTTTGTTTGCATTCAAGATGATTGATCCCACACCATGCCACAACGCACAAATGACCGCAAAACTTTGTCAGTGTTTCGCTGATGTGGACCAGACACAATTATGCGATGTTAAAAGAATAAATATTTTTTTACATGTTTAACGTGAGAATCTGTGAAAAGATCGACTTCCTCCACTTAGTCATTACTGAAAAAATGTACAGCTACAGACAAAAACAACCAATCGGAGACAGGAGGCGGGTCTTAGTGCTGCCCATCAGGAAAACCTTTTATCTGCTGTCAGTGGTGGCTATGCTAACTAGAGCATCGACAACAGGCTATGCTAATTGCAGCTTAGCACAGAGCGAATGGAAGAGCATGAGCGGCACCACACAAGATTGTGATTGACAGCAGTAAACCCCGCCTACTGCCTCTGATTGGTTGTTTTTAGTTAGCGTTGGGAAAATGCAGAGGAGCTTGATTTTCCACAGATTATCTGCCTTATGCTACACTGTCACTACATAATGATAGTGCCAACAAACAGAAATATTTATATATTCAAAAGATACAAAATTAAGCTTTATGTTAAAATCATACGTGAATAAGTTTGTTCACGCAATAAGTCAAAAACAAAATTACTGTTTTTAAATAGGTGTTTCTATTAAATACATTTATTCACAAAATTGTCAATTATATGATCAATGGAAATGCAGCTAGTGACATAATTTTTGACACCTTGTAAATGTGTTTCCTTTTGAGTCTAATAAATATTCCTGTTTTCACGCCGGCCTTGCTTCCAGCATCTCCACAGTAAAAAAGAAAAAAAAAAAAACAAATCTGGCCTTTCAGTGACGAGACATTGCACCTTCTTCGCCACACAGTTGCCAGCATTGTTCTCTGGTTGTTGGAGGAAGAAGCAACGTTCAGAGATGTAAACAATAAGCTGCTAAAGGAAATGAGCGTCAGACAGGCAGTTTGAGGGCAAACAAAAAAAACAGGACAGAAAGAGGATAAATTCACACACCATAGGTGTCGTGTTTGTCTTTGGAAACTCCTGTATGGCAGCTCCATTGGTGCCTTTGAGAAAAACTAAATATACCAGCTTAATTCATCTCGTTTGAGGTGTTTTTCATTTATCTCCCAAGGCGGCGATATTCAGTATTTTCAATTGAAAAATGTTTTCCACTTTAGGAAGATCTTAAAGCCTGCAGAGAGCACATCAGGTGTGACTTTAGAATAAATAAAGTAATTTAGCTCAAATCAGCAATGATTGATTAATGCATTGCATCCTGGTTTTCTCTGACTGCTTTTAAAGAAGAAATTTACCACCTCAAAAACACAAACAATGTGCTGCTTTTAGCGATTTAAAATCACTAACAAAATCATGAGAAAAAAGCCAGTGAGAACCTGAAAGCAGCTTTAACCCGGTTCTTGTCTTCAGGTCACGACCCAACCGCGGAAAGATGAAGGGATTCGCTTATGAATGGAAACCCCAAAGTTCAGTTTCTCTGTTTAAAGAAGAGGCTGTAGCTCAAAGCCCAACAGTGAAACAGGACTAGCATTGTGAGAGATCTCCTTAAAGGCTTCTGGAAGTGGACCTACTATGTAAAATTTACATTTCGTACGTCTCTGTACTTCCATTTGGGACAAAGCAGATAAAAAAAACAAATAAAAAAAAAACTATCCGGATGTTTTATTTGTTATTTTTGGTGTCTGTAGAAGCCATTTCAAAAACCTCCTGTTTGTTAAGTCACATTCAACTGGGACTGCCGTTACCTAGCAACCCCAGACAAGCTCATCCTCGTAACCTAGCAACGGCAGTGGAACTCCAGCTGGTTTTACCGCTGTATGCGCTGTACCATGAATGCTGGAAAATACAAGTTTTATTGTTGTCATCCAGAAACCACTTGCTGCGTTCATGTTGGTTGTGCAGGAAGTGATACTTCTGCTTTTCAAAGATATACAGCTGTTTAATTGCAGATCTGTTTGCAGCCATTTCCACAGGCGACAGTAGAGTATGATTTGGATTTAAAGTGACAGGAGGCCCTAAAACAGCTAATTCTGAACTGAGTAGACTAAAAGCTCATTAACTCAAAGTGATTTTGTCCAAAAAGCCAAATTAACAGGTTTTGTACAAATAGACCTGCCCTAACCTGTTCAAGGAAGCTTACCAAGTCATCTTGGAGCAGGTTTGTTGCAGATGTTTCAAAGCTTTTCTTCATATTCTTGTGGAATTTGCCTCCTTTGTTCATCGACTTGTATTTTACATTTGTCTTTTTCTCACGCCCGCTGCAGCGCTAGAGTTTTACGAAGATGTTCTGCAGGGGCGGTTTGTGAAAACACACTTTGCTGCAGTTATTGTTCCAGACGACACGCAGAAGGTTTCTTTTCCCACTGGTAACGTCCTCTGAAGTTGGCCAAGTGAGGCGAAGTGTGAACGAGACAGCAAATGCTCTGGATTTGAGGTGTCTGTAAGAGTTTGTGCGTCTCACTTCTTTCTGCTGAAATGAGCTCCCACTCGCTGCTGTACGACGGGATGAACACGAGTTTCATCACGGAGTCTAAATCTGTCCTCAGTGAGCTGTAAACCAGATAGTTTCCCTTCTCCCTCATCGGTTGGAGCATAAAATCTCAGTGTTCTCGACAAAAGCAGAAAAAGCTCAAACAAATCATGACTTTAGAAATCTCTACATCCTGATTATGCATCAATTCAGTTCAGTCTGAATCGATGCATGCTGTGTTTCCTGTCTTTTTATCACTTCTATGTTCCATTTGGTTGCTTTTTCAGTCGTTGTCAGCCTATTAATCCACTGAAGTTTTATCTCAACCTATCAGAATTGACTAATATTTACTACATTCATCAAAACTAAAACATATGATTTATCCAAAAAAATCAGACCAAGATTAGCGACATATGTAGCATTTAGCTACAGTTTATTCTTCATGCTTTTACAATATTCTGTCACAAAATACTTTTTAATTTCTTACAATGACATTGTGGTAAATGCAACATGTTTGTGTGGGTTCTCTCCAGGTATAATTAATACTATCTTGTTGGATTACACATGACAAAATGTATTTTTATCTTTTATCTTGTTTACTGTAAAGTTTATATGCACCTGGATAAAATGCAACATGACCGTTCAGACTGATTAATCAGATACGCATCTGATTTAGTTCCACATATTTAAGTGGCACAAACTGAATTTGGGTGTGAAAAATTTGGATTTGGTCACATATGAGCCAAAAAAATGTGAATTGTTTTTTTTTGTATTTTTTTGTATGCATTGTAGTCTTTATGGGGAAAACCAAAAATTAAAGGGAATTTTCTTTTTTAATTTTCCTTTGGAGTCATTAAAGTATTTTTGGATTTGAATTATGAACTTTTTATCTGAATCTAATAACAACTAATATTAACAGATTTGGATTTTTAGGACCAAATAGGTCATTTTAATGAGCTTCTGAAGATTAAACGTTTTTCTGTTCTTTTATTTTTAATGCAAATTCTACACCAAATTAAAACTGCAAATGAAAATCTGAGAAAAAACGCAGCACTTTATAAAACTATAAATCTGTTGGGGATTGTTTTGTTGGGTTTTAATGCACAGGACAACGTCATCCTCTGGTTCTGGACTGAAAATAAATGGAAAAGCAGCCAGAAATCAAGGAAGTTATCGCGATCTTTAAGACGGTTTGAACGTTTGTGCATTTAAAAATGCCTGCAGTTTGTTTTCCAACCTGCTAAGTAAAGTCCAAGTTTTCAAAGTCAAAAGATGTTTTGGTCATTATTAATGCAGGAAGGGTGGAGGAGGTGGTGGAGACTTTACATTAAAAAACAACGTTAAATTCAAGGCTAACACACACACAGAATAACTCATCAAATATGGCTGACGACACACGGCTCTCGGGTTCACAGCTGAGCAGATGTGGTGTGATGAGATCAGGTTATAGGCGGCTTCCTTACTGCCTGATCCCCGTTGTTTTCGCCCCTCGACCCCCGCCGGCTCCTCCTTGGCCTGTCCTCCCAGCTACATGTGGCTCGGCGGCCCACTGCTTCCTGTGACAAGCCAAGCTGTCCACTGACCACTTCATTTTTGATCTTGGCAGGCGAAACTCGAGGCGTGGCGGCCTGTGTGTGCGCGTGTGTGTGCGTGTGCTTGCACACACTGCGATCAAGGGAACATCATCCAAGAAGAAGAGTTGCTTCCAAATGACCAAACACAGGCTGTTTGGTGAGTGTTTGCTCCGCCTCGTCTTTGTTTTCTCTCCGTCGTTCTTTCAGGAGTCCATCATCGTATCTGTTTGCCTTTCATTTCCTCGGTTGCCACGTTTTCATGCTGGCATTTGTATTTCTGTCATTCTTGGCTGTAATCCGTCCCATTTCTTTAAGAAGTGCTCCTGTGCCGTTTTTTCTTGTGTTAATTTCTTAGCTTTGTGTTTTACTTTCTTTAATTTGTTTAGTGAGGATTTATTTGTCTCTTTACCTTGTCTGTTGGGAGTCTGTCGTCTTCTTAATTTAGACATTATCCCTTAAATCTCTCTCATGCTCAAGATCTTCAAGTTTTTCATTGTTTTTGTTGCACGTTTTATAAAGTTGCTTCTCTTTTATTTTGCTTCGGAGTCAGTTTAAGCTAACAATATTCATTCACTCTCAGTCGTCCTGGACATAATAATCCTTCCCTTTAATAGAGGAAACTGTTTCTTTGCCTAAAGGTTTCTTTCTGACGACGGAAACATGAACCTGGCTGCAGACATTTGGCTTCCAAACAAATATCTTTGCACTCTAGTTATATCAGAGAAAGTTTGAATCATTGCACAACTTGTTAATATTTAATTGAACATGTATGTGTGTAAAATAATTGATTTTTTAAAGCTTGTAGATTAATATTCATCTATTTCCAAGGTGCCATTTGTAAAGTTAGTCAAAAATTAACAGCAATAATTGGGGTTATTCAGACTGTCATGATCTTTTCACCATGTTATCCATTAATTTATAATTCTTACAGTTTCAAAGATATTTCGCTAACAAGTTAAATATTTAGATCCAAACAAAGAATTTGGCTCTGAGCTAAATATATAGTTAGCAAGCTAACCTTGCTAATTTAACTGAAATTAAATATTTGCCTCCAAACTAAATAGCCAGCAAGCTAAAAATTTAGTTTGAAGCAAAAATATTTGAAGCTTAGTATTTATCTCCAAACAAAATATTTAGGTCTGCGCTAAATATTTAGCTAACCCTGCTAATTTAGCTGTATAATTAAATATTTATTATTATTCAGCTTATTTGGCCTTTAGTCCAGCCTTCACACGATAAGAGCTACGCTGTGCCTCAACCTTTGTGTCATCTCAAAGTTTTCAGGTGAGATTACATTAAAAATGACCTTCTTGAAGTTAAACGCCTGTTTTCTATCCATTAAATTGTTGACATTTTTTCATGATTTCAACTGAACAAGCAACCAGTAATCCCAGCACAATCACGTTTTCACATCCAGTTGTTCCCACTTTCATCTCCAGTAACGATCCTGGATCTCCACTCCAGTCTTGGTTTAGGCCAGTTGGGGTGTTTGGGGTAAGAGGGTTTGATTGGGTTCTTCCACGCTGGGTTTCATGACCCTTGGAAACAGGAAAGCTTTATGTACGGGTGTGTGCGTGGACGCTGCGATCGCATGAGAGTATATGAGGCAGGAGGGCCTCACCGAGCCCATTAGATGTGCGCGTTCGCCTGTGAGATGTTGTATCACTTTAATTAGCAGGGGGTTGTGGGCCACGGCAGCGTTAGGAGATGGGGAGAAGGTTGATTGTGTTTTAGTCATTGCCTAAAGCCAGCTCCCCTCCCCCTCTGCAGCCGCCACTGCAAAAATCTTCATCAATGTTTTCTGGAGGTTTTTCTCAAAGTGACAACATGACCATTGTTATGTTCGGAAGCCCAAATATCTCATTGTTTTTGTTCTGTTCAAATACTTTCATTTACATTCCGATAAAAAGGACCCAATTTTCATTCAAGCACCCAAACATCTTTAATTGTGGCCTCATTTGCATTTCACTCTCTTTAGGACCGCTGATTTAGCTATTTTGCCTCTGGCCTCAGCTGAATTTGAGAAAACTGGACAAATCTTAAACGCTGTCACACCTTTTGAATAAATTGCAAAATAATGAACATTTTAGATAATTACGACAAATCAGAGCAAGCTGAATGCACCCTGGCAGTCCGCCAGCCCCTGCAGACAGCCAGAGAGACGGCGCTGTGGAGATTGGGAGCAGGGATTTTTGGGTAATTGGACTCACATTGTAGGAGCTAATGAAGTGATGCAATTGAAAAAGAATGAGTCTTTGCCATTGTCTTCGCAGTGATTCAACAGCTTGTAGCATTAGGCAGCTTAAGCTAAGGACAATAATTGCAGGACGTTTATGAAAACAAGGCAGTTTACAGGAGGATTTGTTTGCAGCCGATGTGCATTGAAGCAGGAAATAGAAACAGATGTTCATCATTTTGATGACCAGCCAGAATGTTGGTTGATTTCAACTAATTTACGGTGAGATGGAACTCATGTCGCCTTTTTCTTGAAACAAGTTTGGCCTCATCTTTGGCGAAAAAAGACCAAAGTCAAAACTTTCATTCTTGAACAATGATTTTTATTTTAGTTTCTCTTTGATTTTTTTTCTTTTGTATAATTAAAATCTTGCATGTTTAAATTCAATAGTGAACTGGTGAAAAAAGACAACATTAGTATTTAAACAAAAAAAAAAAAAAACTGTGGCCCACATGTACTTTGAATTTGGCAAATTTTGTCAAAACTGCTTTAAAATTTGTATTAAGTCAGAAAACTCAAACTTATTAGCTAATTTAGTCAGATAAAATCCAACTTGTTAAGAGACTGAATGGTGCCTGAGCTACAAAGCTTGTTTTCCTTCAATGTCTTGATGGATCGCAACCAAAATTTGCTTCACTGATTCATAATTTCATGCAGATTCTTTTAGAATAAAAACAGAAATAAACGTCCCAAAGCCCTTTATTTGACAGGACTAAAATAAAGTCATGATTTCACAGCAGAAAATCACCAGATGATTGTCCTGTAATAGCCGCTGTTGCGTCCTGTTTTTTGCTGTTAGTGGGCAACGTGTGGAGGATGGGTCGACCTGCAACTCTTTATGGCTACAATAAAAGTTTTACATGACGCCATTTCTTTCAATCCGCTCTGACAGGAACGTTTCACCAAAACGCTTCCTGAAGTGCAGGAGAAGAAGGAATTAAACATAAAGAAGTGATGATATGATTTTCCTGCCATTAGGTGGAGCATACCCTTGTAATAGGCCAAGGAAAATATAGACTTATGGAAAATGAAATGAGGCGTGAATGACCATAAGCGTGAAGACAATTACACCCCTCGGAAATCGTATATTTGAAAAGATAATTTCTGGAGGAGTCCGTACTCTCGGACCGGTGGAGGTTACAGTTTCTTCTCTGAAAGCTTGAACTGCCCTTGAACTTGGGTTAAACGCTGCCGGTGTGAGATGAGATGCGGCTATCTGTCCCTGCAACTGGTTATTTTACCTCCAGCTTTCTGCCTAATGCCACAATTACCATGATCCATCGCTTTGGAACGGTGCAAACACGTTAAAATTCAAGCATTTTCTAGGTACGTTTTCAGACTTTGGAGATGAAAACAGCACAAATAAACTGAAAAAGACAGTTTCAATTCACTATTTTATATAATCTTTTTTTTTTTTGCTGTTATAACAATGTTATGGTATTCTATGTTCTGCAGCAGGGACAAGTCAAATTAAAACATTTGATATGAACATTTGATGTTTGAAAAGTCTCTCTGACTCGCACTGTACGCCTGACTGGTCCAAAAACAAAACACTAATTAATACACTGTAAAAACACAAAACCAAGGATTTTTGGATTGGTTTCTAGTTAACTTGAAATAAGACAAAACTAACTTACAAGTAACTTTTCAGCTTGTTTTAAGTCAATAATTTGTTAATATTGATGAAAAAGTTCTAGATCCACTGGCGCATAAATCCACTTATCACAAGGGAAAAATGTCATGTTATAAGTGAATTTGTACTGATATCAGAATCAGTAAACTGATAATCGCAGTTTCCAAGCTTTTGAGTTTCCGTCTCACAGAGTGGGCCTCCCCTACAGACTAGCCAGCAGCAATTAGCAAACACTTATTGGATCTGAACATCTGCTGAGCTCATTATACGCGATGCTGCTCAATGCAGCGCCGGTAAAAACATTTAAAAAGGGTTAGTAAAGGAACGATATTGTGATGACTTCCTGGAGGCGGAGTTTCAGAAAGAGCGAGAGTTTTTAAAGGGACAGAGGCCCAATTTTAAGGCAATAAATTAGAAAGTTAAATTTATCTTAAATCATGTCTGAAATGTACAACATTTGCTTGATTCTGCTATAATATGTGCTTGGAAAAACACATAATCCTGCCTCTTTCAGGACTTTATACAGAATTCAAGCATTTTCCACACCTTGAAAACACCTAATTAAAATTCAAGCGTTTTCAAGGATCTCCAGCTCGTAGTCAAAAAGCTCAGACACGAATGAGTTTTTCATTAAATTAAAATGTAAGCAAAAACAGAAGCAAAACGCTTAAAATCCTTTAAGGCCAGTAACAATCTGAATGTCCTTTCAAATAAAAGAACAAAATGTGATTTTATGATGTAAGAGAGGAGAGAAAGAACGACCCAGAATCCTCTGTTTGCCATGAAACTCGGCCCCCTGCAGCCCACTCCCTGGCTCCCTGCCCTTGCTGTGGCGTGACTGGGACAAGGATGAGTGGCGGTAAAGGACAAACTCATGGACACCAGTTGGGCTCCCGGAACCAGCACACATTATTACCCCCAACAGAAGCCCGGCGAAGGCGGGAGCCAGGAGTCCGTCTCCGCCGCAGCGTCGCTGGGATTTCCAAAAACAGATGGCCACCCCCAGCAAGACATTAGCAGCGGAGATTTGAAAACATCTTGAGCCCCTGTCGCCACGCAGACACCATGGTCAGGAGGCTAATGTGAGAATAGTGCGGCGTCGCAGTGAGACGGTGAAACGAGCCGGGGCGTGAACAACAGCTGTCTTAAAACGAGCAGGAACTGTATGAGAGTCTTCAGAGTCGGTTTTAAAAGCGAGAACTCTGCAGGAAGGAGAAGCTCAGGTTTTCTCTCAGTCGAACTCAAAGAGTCGTTCTGAAGCGATTAATCATGATAAATTGATTATTGCAATAATCTTCAGCTAATTTTGTAACCAGTTAATTGTCAACTGGAGGACATTGACCCAAAAAAGCCATTTGCTAAAAGAACAACATGTTTAGAGCAGCAATGAAATTTTGTAAAATAATTTACTATTAAGCATCTTTTACTATCCATTATTAATCAGTTATTTCCAAAAATAATCAGCCAATCAGCTTAGAAAGGGCAGAATTTTTTTTCAGATGCATTTTGTGGTACAAATGATTAAGCGTCACTAAAGGAATGCTGTGTTTCTGAATTTTAAGCAATAAAATGTTGAATTATTTGTTCTTTGTTCTCTCTGTACCCAACATGACACATCAACAATTACATAGTGAAATGCAAAACAATAAAAAGGACATTGATCACAGCAAAGGCATGCGAGGATAATGCTTTTTCCTCCTTTTGCAGCTTCATGATAAAGTGAGACAGATGTGGAAAAGCATAAAAACAGCTGCACTGTTGCCATGGTGACAGTGGACAAAGTAGGTTTAAAATTTAGTGAAACTGTTTTGAGCCCAGTAAATCAACTAAACACCAAAATAATGTTTCGATACTGATGACAACTGAGGGTGCACCAATTTATAGGAGCAGGTTTGCTTAATTTCAGGAGATCGGTGCTCTTCCATTACTTACATGTGAAGCCGATCTTATTACTCGATTTATCAGCAAAGGTCTAAAGATCAACCTCTGCCCTCTTCTGCTCTGCCTGAAGAGAGGCTTGACCTACAGACCGGTCCACCGGGTCAGGTCTGCACCAACGCCGTCACTTTCTTGTTATATTTAGAGACATTTTCAGACAGAAAACATTACATCAGAATCGCCAGGTGAGAATTTTTAAAGATCAGTAATTGAGGATTTTGAGGATCACCTATGAAAATGTAAAACCTCTACAGCAGGAAATTCAACAAAACAAAGCAAAGAAACAACCCAAAACAAGACAAGTGACATGCATCATTGCGTCCGGTCCAGCGGTTGTCCAGCAGGGGGCCCATATTTGCTGCAGTGGCGTCAACAGACTTGTGAACAGAGGGTTCGGCTGTTCCTGGACATATTCTCCACACCTGCGCCTGGAGTGCACCGGGTTGGCATTTCAAACTTTATCACCTGTCACAAGAGAGGAAGCGGCGGACGAGCAGAGCGCTGCACCCCGCCATCATCCCCAACGTACAGTGCTCGGTTGCCCTGACGACGCACCCATCGCTGTAAGCCGCATCGGGAGCGTGGTTGTCAGCGGACTCTCCCACAGCTTCACTAATGTGTGTTTAAGAGAGAGAATCACACCATGATCAAGGTGACGTGTCTCTTTGGGCTCCACAGGGGGTGTCTGGGCTTCAGAAGGCCAAGGGTGTCAAAGCGCCATGGCGACACGCAGAATGATGTCATAACCCCCCACCACACACACCACCTCCCACCTCTTGTTTGGACTAGGAAAGGTTAAGGCTGCATGTATATTCAACGTTGTTTTTGAGGCAACACAGACTGCACAGCGTCAAAGCCGATTTCCTTTCAACGACAAACTCATGACATAAGCAAACAACTGGGTCTGTCCTGCATGTCCATTTTTTTATTTTTTGCATTTAAGGGGACAGAAAACGTGCAACAATTGCACAACTTATCCAGCAAAGTGAAACGATTAATCGTGATTAATCAATTATTCAAATAATCGTCAACTAATTTTACTAATACAGACTAAAAAAAACATTCATAGTGGTAATTATGCCAAATAATATATATATTTTCTTTTTAAGACTGTTTCTATAAATGGTTAATCAAGGTTAAAGCAATTAATCATTTCAGTTCGAAGCTTAACAACAAGCAGAAATCCTTCCAGCTGCATTCAACCACAAAACGATGAATAAAAGTAAACTAACAGAGCAGATCTGCTCCAACATGATTCAAAACAACATGTGGCTGCATCAAGATTTCACAAGAAATGATCATCAAAAAGGAGAAACTGAGGAAGGTTTTAATCTTCAGAAAACGTTTTTGGTTCCAACCAGAACGTTCCGAGTCACAAACAGCCATTTCAGACGATTATAGATATCTGAGAAACCTGCAAACTGCCAGAGCTTCCACATCCATATGCTGCCACACACACACACACACACACACACACACACACACACACACACACACACACACACACACACACACACACACACACACACACACACACTGAAAGGCATCTTCACAGTTCCCAGTCAGAACCCCCCCCACACATTCACACATTGTCACCCAGGCTCTTTTTTCCCCTTCTCGCCCCATATACACACACTGAGACACGAACACACACTTTTGCACCCCCCCCAAACCGAACTGCTTGAGCCACTTGCCTGCCAGGGAGGCAAGATGGCCCTGCAGCCCTCCAGCCAATCAGACAGCTTGGCTCGCGCAGGAGATCACAGGCCAGCTGATCCAGCCTCCCGACTTCTTTCTTCATCTGTTTTTGAGGAAACTTTTGGATGTGAGCACGACGCCGCCGACTGAGCTGCACGGGTATGCCGGACCGAACCAGAACCAGAACCGGAACCAGAACCAGAACCAGAACCAGAACAGGACCTTAGGTGGTTTCAGTGATGTTGGACTGACACAACGAGGGCTGGGTTACAGGAGAGTCCATGTTTAGAGATTGTGAGAGAAAATAATGGTCTTTATTACTGAGGTACAGGATATTATAATTATCATCATCATCATCAGGCCAGCTGACAGTTTTGGGATGAGATAATCACGGACGCCGCCTCTGGCATTCTGCAACTAATATGAATTAATTAATATTTAGCATTTAAAAACACAACTGATACTGGATTCTGTCTCCTCTTTCCTTCTCTCCTCCTTGTTTTTTGAGATCATATTCCTCCTGTAAATAAATTTGGTCTGATTTAACTGTGAGAAATAAAATGTGAATGTGTTTTTTCAAATTATCTTTACATATCTGGTCTCAACTGTAAATAATGTTTTCTATATTGGGGCTTTTAAACAAGAACTTTACTAGAAAACTGTGCAGTTTGAAGATCAAGCACTTCCTGGGACTTTATACAGAAACAATGCACTTTATAAAACCTTGAAAATGTGAAATTCAAGCATTTTCAAGGATTTTTAACACCAGTGCAGACATTGAATTTAGTGCTAATTGTTTTTTATCTTGATTTAAAGGCAGTGTTCCAACAGCTTTACAGTTTTCTAGAAGTTTGTTCCACATTAGTAGAGCTTAAAGACTAAATCCTGTTCCTCCATCTTTGGTCAGCCTCTCTGTAGCAACACATTGGGAAAAGTTGGGCTGCTTGTGACATCTCGATAAATAAACAGCTACTGGGCCACATTTCATGGCTGTTTTTCTCTTAGAACAGAATCTCAGGTGAGCTGCAGAGGTTAAACATTCACTCACACACCCAGAAAGAGCAGAATCAGCTTCATCCTATAGCAAAAACACTCGGCGAGGCCATTAGATGGAGATTGCATCCTTCTGCTCATCGTGCTGCCTGCAGCTGGAAGGATGATCACGCTAAGTGGCACCAGAACTCAAAGTTTGCTGTCAATATTTCTAATCTCATTCTCCTGGTGAAAATCGCACATTTCTCCGTTACATTTGAAGGAAATAATACTTGAAATGTATGATGAATACGACGATTAAAGTGAGATGTAGGTAAACTGTTCAGATTGCTGTGGATGTGAAAATGTGCCTCCGTCTCTGTGGGGAGAGGAAACTGTTGTGTGATTATGATGAACTGGTTAAGCTGCAATTATGCCAGCGAGCGACGGGAGGGGAGACGACAGCAGTTTAGGCGACAATTTGCAGGGCGGCCGGCGTGGCTGCTGCAGCTGGGGCCTGTTTTAATGCTGTAATTGATAGACTCTGCCAGTCACTAGTGGGTTCAGAATTAAAACTCAAATCATCATCATTAGAAACCCCCCCCTTCGCTTGTAATTGCTACATCAAATGCACATCAGTGTATTTTTTTCCTTGTTTGTCATTATTATAAAATTTCACTTGCATTATCTAATTTCATCAAGCAGCATTGATAATGACCACTAAGGCTTTTATCTCTGATTAGACGAGGATGTTTTTGTGTTTGTATGACGGCCAGAAACATCGGGTTCTCGTGTCGAAAGCAACGGATTCTGTTCGTAAAGTTACATCAAAAATTAACAGCAATAATTTGGCTTAGCCTGAAAATGGAGGTTTATTCTTTCAGTCATATTTTAACCATGTTATTAACTCACTTATGAATGTGACAGTTTAAAATTACATAATTACCAAACTAAACATTGAACTCCAAACTAAATATTTAGTTTCAAGTGACATGTTTAGGCTAAATAAGCTAAATATTTAACTTCAAACTCAAGTTTTAGTTAGCAAGCTAAATATTTATATTCAAACTAATTATTTAGCTAGAAATCTAACTTGGTTTGAAATGAAATGTTTTCTATAAAGCTAAATGTTTAGTTCCAAACCAAATATTTAGCTGGAAACCTAAAAATGTTTGGTTTCCATAGTGCAGCTTTAATCACCAACCTGCACATGGCAACTGAATTTTCAAATATTCACTTATGCTTTTCTTGAACAAGCCAACAATCCCAGTTAGCTTCATGGGATTTTAAACATAATTAACTGGAATTTATTGTGTGACAGCCATAAATCATAATTGTTATCACGATAAATGATAACAGATACGATAAATTTCCACTCCTCATTAGAAGCACAATTCAAAGGAATGAGAAATCACTGATGTCTAAAGAAGAATCACACAAAAGGGAAGCAAAAACAAGAGTTATTAAAAAAAAAAAAAAGTGAGACTCCCAAAGCCAGCGAACACTCTGCTGTCCAGATGGTAATAATTGCTGAAGAAACACCCAAACTAACCAGTTGTGAAAGCCCGCTCCATCCCACCATCCACAGTCTCCTTGCCCCCAGCTCGGTCTGTGTCTCTGTGTCACACAGAACATACGTCCTGTAGATATCTGCTGAGCGGGCTCAACTCCCCTCTGCAGGCCTGCATGTGTGATTTCTGTGGGTGTGTTTGTGCCTGTGCCCTTGACGTCGGTCCTGACGCGCCGTTGTCCAGCTGTAACGCGGTCAAACAGCGAACAATCAGCCTCTGCAGCGCTGCCAAGCTGTTAGCAAGATGTTAAATGCCCCTTTAGTCCATCTCCTAGCAGCTTCATCAGTGAAGTGTAAAACAAAAGCCTGGTATCTGCAAGGAAACGCGGCGCGGGAATGTGAAAAATGATTTTAGGTGACCTGGAAAAACAGTTTAATCTTAATGTAAATTTGCAAAGATCCCTCTGTTGTTCTAAATCATTCATCAGCAGCGTTTTCCTCACTAGAAACTGGCCCAATTAGAGAATATTAATGATTGTTAAATGTGCATATGCTGGAGCTGGAAAATGGGAAGGTTAATAGACAGGCAGCGTCACGCGATCGCATTTATCAGTTTCTATTTATCTCTCCTTGGGAGGTGGCAGGTTTACAGTAAATACCTTCTGTCCCTCTAATTTCCTAATGATGGCGATAATGATGGAGAATGGCGCAGTCATTAGCGAGGACAGACTCTGTGCATCACTCTGTCAGCGACGTCTCTCCCAGGCTCCCGATGAGAAGTGATGGGGCCCAGCTGTTCCTCCGCGTCCTCGCCCCCCAAAAAACCCAACAGAGTCCCAGAGCCGGAAAGATGGGGAGGAACAGAGGGAGGCGAGAGCCACGCAGAGGACGCTGAATGTCGAAGAAGTGCTTAAAAGTTTCTATTTTAAATTCTTTACATTTTCAACACCATGATTATTAGAATACTATCGAAACTTCTGGAGTTTTTTGTAAGCTAACAAAACCAGCAAGTTCAAAAAAATCATCTTGAGACTTTTACTAAACTAATCTAAACAAGGCATTGGCCTAATGTTTATTGGTTGCATCAATCTGTTTTATTTATAACGTCAGCATCGCTTTGGCTGCCGTCCATGCAGACATCTGCACCGGGAGACACACGCCGTCCAAAGAGCACGGCCGCATGGACTCCGACCAACAAACGCAGAGCCGGGTCGACTTCACCAAATGTTTTCCATCACTTAAAAAATCAGCTTTGTTTCACAGTGATGGAGAGAAGAAATGTGAAAGCTGTCAGTCACACAGCCTGGGCCTAATGCTGCGTTCCAGTTGTGCTCAGAACTGGGAAAATCTGACATCGCAGACAAATCAACAAACAAACCAACAAACAAACCAACTGGAACCCAGTTATGACTTCAATATGGCTGCTCCTCGCATCAACAGCAAGATGTGGTGGAAACCAGGTCAGTCATGGTAACAAATTTTGCTGGATGATAAACATTAGTTATTGTGATAAACTTTAACATTTTGGTTTTCAAGTGATATATTAAGGCAAGAACACATTCTCAAAGATCAATAAACATTTTTTAACGCTGGAGCTGGAAGACATTTTAAACATCCAAGATAAGTAAACAAAAACCTAAAACAACTAATAAAATGTCAAATAAAGTCTCTGTAAACAAAATTACCTTTCATTAAAAAGGGCTGGTTGAGGCAGAAGCAACAGTCTGAATACTTTTTTCATGTAGTTTTTGGTAGAAAGAGAGAAAAGAGGAAAAAAAGGTAAATCATGCTAATGGAAATTAATGAGTTTGCTTTAACTTATGCAATTAATTGATTTGTTATCCCTGTTTTTTTTTTTTTTTTATTTATCACAAGTATTTTATTGTATTTTTAATGTTTTCAAAGAGACTGTTCCACTACAGCTTTTTGTTATAAGATTGAGTATCTGCAGGTCCATCAATAAGCATCATCCCCTTCCTGCTGCTCTGGTCAGACATCTTTCCTCTGTTAATTTGTGTGCATAAAACTTCAGAAATTAACCTTTTCCACCGACAAAAATCAAAGTGTAACCATTTAAAAAGCTCAGTCATTGCCGATGAAAGGCGTAGAGTGATTAATTCATGATGGGATATGCCACCTTGTCAGGCCAAGCTCTCCTCTGTGTGATGGAAACACATGCATAATAGAGAGGCTGCTCTTTGCCGTCACTCAGTCTCACTTCAAAAGAATTTAAAACATCAGTTCTTGACGACAACGTTGCTGCAAGCACAGCAGTGAGGTTTTTCAAACAAACCTCAACATCAACAAGAGAAGAAATCCCTCAAAGTCTTTAAACTATAAGAGACAAGAATTGGGATTTTTTGGTGTAAAGTGTTTTCTTTCTGCATCTTGGTAATTTGTTTATGTTTTTCTGTGTGTTTTGCTGATTTACAACTAGAGTTATTTCACAAATAGCCCCTGGGATTCTTGTTCTACGCGTGGAGAGGAGCAGACACCTGCATCTGTTTGCATGTTGCTGGCAGGCAGCTCTGCTGGACATTGGTTACAGGTCTGAGCTGCCTGCAGAAAACACCTGCAACGTTTCCTGCTGCATTTCATCTGATTTATGGAGAGTGAAAGAGATCCAGTGATATAATCACACAGAGTTTAAATCGTCTTTGGATCGTTTTCACTTAAACCTAACACTAATTTATCAATGGAAATCTTTTTTTGCGGTTACCGATAAGATTTTGATAATGAGGCTAATTTTTCTAAAGGTATTGAAGGTTGAGTCTTTGTCTGCATGAAAAGGGAGTTGGGATTGCTTGAAGAGATCTGAGGCGCAGTGAGTGGTGCAGCTCCGTTTCTCTGCAGCATGACGACTGTGACTCCAGTTAGTTCAGCAGTGGAGTGACCTTTTCTCTAAACCCTCCAATAAGTCTCCAGCTGACAGGCTGAATGAGCAGATGATCCCGGACTCCTTCATGGTGTGTTGCGACTGCACTCTGTGCAAAATGACAAGTGAATCCAGCGTCTATTTTTACCTCCGGCTTTGGGAACTTGTGTCACTCTCGACTGCCGCGTCCAAGAAAATCCGCCGTGAAGTTTGGTTTTGGGCAATCTGACCGCTGACACCGCAGACCTGTCACTGCGATGCCCTTACCCTCCATCAACCGATCGACCGCCCCCCACCCACCGCCTCGACCTCGCGCCGCTCCTCACACCTGACCGGCACCAGGGGTGGCCTGCCGGGCCAAACACGAGATTGACACCTCGCCCGATCTTCTGTAAACACCTTGAGATCTCGGCACCTCCAGCAAGGGAAGATCAGTGACTTGTGCGAAGGCGTGTTGCCTCCCCCTCCCGTCTCAAGTCGCTGTGATCCAGCTCCACTTGTCAGGAGGAGTAACAAGATGCTGAGTGACTTAGCACCTCTGGAAATGTCAGCCCCGGAGCCGGCGGACGCCAGGCTGAGTGGAGTGAGGAGTGTACAGGCCCCACTGCGACTGGCTCAGCTGCTGCCTGTAAGAAGCAGAGGACGCCGCATACGCTCAACGAGACGAGACAAGCGGCAGAGCCGAGCCGCGGCCTGATGCCGCCTTCTCGCCCCATTCCCCCAGATTTTCCGCCACATGCCTTTCGCTTGCCTTGCCTCTCCTCTTCGAGAAGCACATCTGCTCTTGTCCGGCTGCAGCTGTGGCTCAAACGGACCTTTGCTGCCTTACTGCCCAATGTGCAGGCGAAACGACAAAGCCCGCGTGATGATGATGATGATGCGGGCAACAGCAGAAACCAGAGCACGGCTAAGTGCCCTGTTATTGCTCTGGTGAATCATGTGAAAGGCAACCAAAGAGACACCCAGCACAGAGAGGAACTCGGTGACAGAACAGACTGTCAAGCTGCAGTTACTCAACACGCCAACACATTTATTCCCTTCCCTTAAGGGGAAACTGAAGGATGCAACATATTTAGAGGACAGATTCGGATAGTTCAGAGCATCACCGGTGACCTATTATGCTTCTTTGAACAGGTTAGGATCGGCCTCTGGTCTATGCAAAACATGTTCATTAAATTTTTAGCTCAAAATTATTCTCTAGTACATGAAAATGGCTGCAAACAGATGCGCAATTATGAAACTGTACATCTTTGAAAAGCAGAAGTGGAGTCTCCTGCACAACCAACAAGAATGCAACAACTAGATTCTGGATGATAAGTAAACAAAACAAAGCTTGTCTTTCCCAGCAGCCATTGTACAGCGGCTAAACCAGCTGACCTGCAAACCTGTTGGAGCGCTGCTGCAGCTGCTGCAGCTGCTGCTGTTGCTGCTGTTGCTGCTGCAGCTGCTGCTGCTGCTATGTGATGGGCAGGTTTTTAAAATGACTAATTTTCCAAGCAACCAAAAACATTTTGGTGGAGTTTTTGGTGTTTTTATGGCATCGGGGCTTCTTTTAGAAGCCTGGAAATATAAAAATGTGCAAAATGTTAATTTTGTGTAAAAGGTCCCACTTTGATAAACCAAAAGAACCAGAAGAAAAAAAAAAAAAAACTTGATAAGAAGTGCGATTAGAGAGAGACGTTTGAGCGTGATGATGCTCGGCTAAATCTAATGGGCTGTTTATTCGCTGCCTGCTGAGATCCACTACGCCACATTGACTCCTGATTTATACGTTCTGATTCACAGAAGCGCGTTCTTCTTACTTTAATCAAGGTTCTCCCCCCTCATCTCTTGTTTTTCTTCCCTCTCCACAATGTGCATCAACCGCAAGGAAAACAATCAGTTTTATGGCGGTTTTTAGCACATGATGGGTGAATAAGGCATCTTTAAAATGATCCGTCACTATCCTAAATCTCCGAACAGAACCGCCGAGATGGAAGGCAAAACGAGGCGAAAGGACACTGTCTCAAGGGTAGGCTTCTGCAAACCAACGGCGGCAATCTGATGCCTGCTATTCTTCATGTTTGTTAGCAAAATATAATTTGAGGGAGGAACTGAGAGCTCAGATAAGAGGAGAAGCAGATCATTTGGTTGGCTGCAGAGCGAGGAAACAGTGGCACTATCAGCCAAAGGGCTTTTTTTTCCTGCTTCAAGCTATTTAATTTTACACCGATGTTGAAAGTAGGGGAGCTGCAACAACACATCGTCATAAAGGACTGACAAGATAATAAAAAGTGGAGCTTTCTAACACAACTGTGACCTTTAAATTAATCAACCTAAACATCAGAGTAGATTTGTCACACAAGCTGCTGCTTCTGCAGAAGCAGAGCGAAGTTTCACCTCAGTCTCGTCTGTCTTTGTGTTATTTGCGTCTGCTTGTTTTGTTCAGGTCCAAAAGGCCCAGGAGGTCCCGGTTCTGTAGATTAGGTCTGGGGATTCCTGCTAACCTTTCTGCTGAATGTCACATGGTTTGAGCTGTACAGGGATAATTAGATCCGATTGGCTCTGATCTTCGACTCGCTGATAATTTTCCGCCGCTGTTGGTGAATAGTGTTTGGGAAGTGAGTCTGTTTGGAATAAATCACCCTGCATAAGTTGCTCTTTAATGTATTTTATTGAGATTTTGTTTGTTTATTAGGATCCCCACAATACAAAAACACAAAATAAGATTTTGTGTTTTTGGTTTAGTTTCTAGTGCAAATATCTTAGTACACTTGAAATAAGACAAAACTAACTTACAAGTTGTTTTTCAGCAAGATATAGGATCTGGTGTTAAGTCATAAATAAGATTTTAATAATCATTCAGCTAATGGCATGATAAGTTAAAAAGAACTTGATAATTTCCATTTCTATGATTGTTTTCTCATGTCTGTCTGCCAAATACTCGACATATAGAAGTTTAGTTTCAGTCTGGGATTTTGGTCTCAATAAGTTCCTTTCTTGAAGATCCATTTTGTGCACAAAAACTTCAGCATAAACTTTGTCACTTTGTTTATTTTGGCTATTTAAAATATCTTCCAGTTGCAGCATTAAACGTTAATTGATCTTATGAAGAGTGAACTTGCATTATTAAGCTTTTATCATCATAACAGTTGAAAATGGTCTCAAAACAACAATATTCTCATTTATTGAAATAATTTCCAACAAAATACACAGAATTCTGCTAATGTTACAGGTTGACGTGAAAAATGTGAATTTCTTTTGCACATTCTGTCATCTGCTTGTGCTGACGCTTCGGCCATCCCTCTCTTGACGCCGTCAGCTTCCCAAAAGTCTGTTTAGTGATGTAAACACATCATTTGTGGGGCTGAGGAGGGGAGGGCGGAAAAAATAAAAAATAAATAAAATTACACGCTCGCCCAAATACCTCAGCAAGCAATTCACAGTGACATTTGCCATTAGATCCATGCTGAATTCAACCGGCGACAGAAGCAGAAGAAGCAGCTTAAATCATTCCCAATTAACGGAGGCATCAAACGGTGAAAACCCAAGCAGGAGATTTTCTGGGCAGTGCAGAGACAAAGGTCAGGCTCCAGTGGAACGGAGAGAGCAAGAGTCGCAGGATTTATTAGAACTAATGAGCGCTTTTGTTAGGGTGAATTAACGCCGGCGCAGAAATAAAAAACAAGAATAAAGTCTGAGCACAACATTTGTTTTGTGACACACGCCTCCAAACGTCGACACACACACTTGTCTGACTGGCTTAATGACCTGGAGGTTTAAAATACTCAAACTAAGTCTGTTAAACTAAAAACGTATTAAGTTTTACTCGTTCAGAGTCTAATATGCACAAAATGTCTGAATTTTTTTCATTATTTCCAACTGTAGTAAATTTAGTGCCATCACTGATTAGTGGAGGGGATTCAACAACCTTTATCATTTATTTAAGACAAATTTAATCATTTTTGATTCATTGTTGTCATAAGTTTCAGTTAATATGTAAAACCCCCTAAAATGTCTGTATTGTTGGGATTCTTAGCTTAGCTATTCTCTCCACTGTTTGTTCAATGGAACAAGAAAATGTCAATAAGTGTGAAAATATGATTAAATGTGGTTACAGTTTGCAGTTTAATGATAGAAATCACACTTCATCATGTGACTGGTGTCCCAAAGAAGAGTATTACAAATGGAAATGTTTTTTAAGAGCCGTATTTTTGTTTGTGGGGCTGTAATTGTTGTTCATATATGTTGTTGCCTTGATTTTTATTGGCTTATTGCTTGAACAAGCTTTTTAACGGGGTTGTTTTAATTAATTTTCTTATTCAATGGAAACACCACTATATTGAAATTGTGTTTTTTCCAACATCAGCAGAATATTGACAAAATTTTTTGCACATTTGTTAAGAAAACGCAGCTACAGAAACTCTAGTAATCTGAAGCCCAGAAGCAGATCTTTTCATGCTCCCAGATGCACAAAAACCACCTGAGCCTCCGTTTACCAACTCCTCAGTCGTCTAATGAGCCTCTGAAACGAGGCGAGAGGGTTTATGGAGACATTCAGATAAATAATCCTCTTACCCCCATGTCCTTCTCCCTGTCTGGAACGATGGAGGTCTGGGTGGGGAGACGTTGCGGAAATTGGCTGTGACAGCACCAAAACGAGGCTAACGAAAGCCGCTAATGAGGAAACGCCAGCCGCGTTTGAACGTTCCAGAACAGCACCAGATACCGGGCCTCAGGAGAGAAACGAGCGCAGGCTGCAGCCCAAACTCATCTGTGGCCATTTTGTTGGTTAAGTGGTTCCTCTATTAAGCTACGTTTAGGTGACACTTCTTTTAGTCTCCTCAGTTTTTAAACAGGCATCATGAGGGCCAAACATCTTTCTGTAACATGTAAGCGTGAATTTTTCATGTTGAATTAAAAAAAAGCAAAATTAAGTTTTAACATTAATACTCACTGAATAAACAAGAAATTGTTTTCTCACATTAACCTTAGACATATTTAAAACATACATCAAACAGGAACCTTTTAAGTTGCTGAATGGAAAAAGATTAAAGGAATGAAATATGTGAAGCATTTAGTTCCCCGTGAACTAAAAAACCCCAGAAACTAAAACATCGCTCCACAGAGTTCATTAACTCACCACAACCCTCAAAGTCAACTGTGCTTAATGACACAATGTTTTTCCATCACGTTACATTTTTGTTTCTGTATCAACTGATTCTACTTAAGGAGGACCAGTGGCGCCATCTGTTGGACGGCGGCCACACTACAACACTAAAAGGTCAAAGCAGACTTTTTCATTCAACTGGAACTAATTTTAATCTAACAAATGATTGTAGGTCAATTAATTGTTTGCATCCCCTATTAGAAACGCAGCTGTTGGATGGAGACTTCAGAGGTTTACTGAGGTCTCGCCAACTCAGTTTACCTCAGATTAACTGCACTCTCCCAGGTCTTAAAGCAGCATATGACACAGAGCCTGAGGGCAAGGAAGCAACTCAGCCTTATATAACCCAATGCAGAAGCTTTTACAGGGGGCACGTTTGAGAAAGAGAAAATGAGCCCTAGTGTTGCAATAAAGACCAAATGATTGGTAGAAAAAATATGAATATGACACAGTGATGGTATGCAATCCAGTCTGAGGGTGTTTTCCCCGATTGGGAACCAAAATGGCGACTGCATGACACAGTAATCAAAGCTTCATAAACAAATACTGCTCTTTAAAAACATTCCCATTTATACAGGCTTCTCTGGGACACCGGTCACATCAAGAAGTGTGATTTATATTAATATTTATCTATATTTTTATTGAACAAACAGTGCAAACAACCCTGACCATATGGACAGCTCTGGAGCTTTTTAAATATCATTAATTGGAATTTATTGTGACAACAATAATCCTTATTATGGTAAGATCACAATATCATGATAAGTGTTAGTACAATAAAGGCCCAGTTATATTTAAACTGATAACCAATTCACACAAAAAACTATAATCTAGTACAAGCAGATCTTTTCATAACCTAGAGTTTTGCTGTTGTAGGAGGGAGGAATTACAAGCTGCAGGGTGTTTTTTGTGAGCGTCCTTCTGCAGAGACAGACATGTTGCGGGATGATAAAGGGGGATGAAGAGGTTGGCATATGGTCACATGAGAGGCACGATCACGATCCACAGAGCCAAAGCCCTGCCTTGAGTGTGCGACACACTTTCGTGGCAACAAACGCCGGACGGGCGCGTTTCTGGAGCATCTAGGTTGTCCTGCCTGCATGGTTGGTGGAAGGGTGAAGGGTACGGGGCGTTTGGGGGGGTTAAGCGTATGATGATGGCCTGAATTGAGAAGAGCCACCTTTTGATTTTGAGCGGCGCCCCTGTTC
Source organism: Poeciliopsis gracilis (assembly GCA_911649635.1). NCBI lineage: Eukaryota > Metazoa > Chordata > Actinopteri > Cyprinodontiformes > Poeciliidae > Poeciliopsis > Poeciliopsis gracilis. The sequence continues at coordinate 3,652,358 of CAJVRI010000715.1, forward strand.
CTGGCAGGCTGGCCGGCCATAAGGCGGGGTGGGGCCTGAGGATAATGGCAGCAGAAGGGAGAGGAGGCCGACAGCTGGCGAATTCTGCCCCAATATGTTTCCATGAAAGAGGCGAGGAAATTTCAGAAGACGCGATGCCCGATCGACACGCTCGGCGGCAAAAGGGAAGATTAAAAATAAAATTGGTTAACATCTTGCCTGTTTCACCCCACGATGCACATTTCAGCACACAGAGGAAGGGAGGTGCTGGAGAAGGAATGAACTGAATGCAGAAAAAAAAACAAAAAATCCCTGCAGTTAATTGGAAGAAGTCATGTGTCGCCTCCTGAAGCTCGCTCAGCTCACACAGATGCGGCCCGCAGTCCTTTAAGCCACTTTGCATCATTTCTTTCCCCACTCCTCTCTGCATGCATGTCCTGGTTCCCCATCCTAAGCATATTGTGAATCTGAAATGCAAATGACTTCCTCTCCTTTTTTTTCCCCCTTTACCTCCAATCACCGTGCCTCTAATGAGGTGTAAAATATGTGCATTAATGACAGAAAAGTTATTTAGATCTGGGGGAGAGTTAATTGGTTTTAATCAGGGCCTACATCCATCTGGTTATGAGAGACAACAAACTACTTCATCCTGATGCCTCATTAGTCGCGGCGATGAAGGAAGAGCTCGTATTTTACTTGCTTACCTCACACAAAATGTAATCAGGATTATGAAGCTTAGGACGGGTGCCGTTTACCCTAATAAAGGAAAGAAGAGATTGAGATTATGATGAAAACATGTCAGTTTCTGCAGCCTTCAGATGGATTTAAAACCCCAAATATTCTGATTTAGAGAGATCACTTTAGTGCAGTTTGACCAAAAGAAACAGATGATGAAGATGGAGAGAGGTTGAAGTAATGTTGTATTTTACTACCAGCTACGTATTGTTAAATTCTTCAGGTAGTTTGCAAAAAGTGCTTGGTCATCTCTAGATTCTTCATATTTCTCTGATCTTTTCAAAACGGTTTCCGTCAACAGTTTGTTTTTCTTTTTAATTGTAACAAATCTTTTTTTTCCAACCATTTCAGATATATTGCTTTTAAATGTTTGTAGTAAATGGTGCATTTGTGACATTTCTTTAGTGATATTTATGGTAATCAGAATATTGATAATATTGTTATCAGTATCGGATTAATATTAATGTGGTAAGATCAGCAATTTAGTTTCAGATTCCATCTTGAAATTTGTTTTATTTCTGTATCATAGTTTCAAACTACTTAAGATGTTTTTATTTTCTCTCAAATGACTTTTAAACTTTATGCAGGAAATAATGCACAAAATTTTCCTTTTCTATTATTTTCTATTCATAGAGTTGATCTTATTCAAAAAGTATCGTTATCGATATCAGTATCGGTATTGGTGATATTGGCCCAATGTTTACTTGAACAATACAGAAATATACAGTATTGCATATTTAAAATTTAAAATGAAATAGATTAAAGTTTGATTAAGATGAAAGATTATGGATCCTTTTAAACACAAAAGCTGGAAAGTTGTGTCAAGTACAAAAAAAGTGGTAAAGTGTTAAATGTCTGACTTTTGGCTGTTCGTAATATTTTTTGGGAAACATCTTGAAATAAAGAAAATCTAAATCTATAAATTATGGAAGTTTTTATTTGATCCTGTCCTTTTTTAAGAATCCAAGGCACTTAAGGTTTTCTAAGTTGAACACGGTGTCACAAAGCCGCCATAGGTCTCCATCTGTCTTTCCTTACTGATGAAAGCTGGTTACATAAGTTTGAAAACGGACCTTAATTACGCCTCTGGGGAAACATACATTTCCTTTCATCATCCTGGAGAGCCTTCGTCGGAGGGGAAGCTTCCATCCAAAGGGGAAGCAGTCGGCTATCTGCTGTCAGTCTTCATCCGCTAAGCATGAAGATGCTCTCGCCATCTGTTGGCGGTGCGGCCATGTCCAAAGGACCGTGTTTCTGAGCCTCCGAACAGGCCAAGAACCGAAATGTGTGAAATGCAGGCCTGCTAAAGCTGAAGTGTTGATAAGAGGCTTGAAAACACGCTATGTGCGACTTACACCACGAAAACTAGGAGTTCACTGGGGATTCAGCCAAGATATGCAAGCAAAATATACACCTTTAAGTTTTTAAACGAAACCTCAAATAACTTGATTTTTATACAAATCCCATTACATATTCTAAGGAATTTAGTAGAACAGAAAAGAAGGGAATTCATAACGTCTGTCACTTCACTTATTAGCATTAGCAGATGATTCATATTGTGAGTTTCTAATGGCTCCTAAACTGGGTTTGAATGATTATATAATCAAACAAATGTGTGAATAATAAATATCGTTAATTTCTACACAACAGGTTCAATTTGAATTTAGTTACAAAAACCCACAGAAGTTCACAAGTCACTTTTGAAAGTTAAAGTCATAATTCAAAGCTCCACCAATTGAAATAAAGTCTTAAGATCAGAAATTGAACTAAGGACAGTCGCGCTTGGTTCACCTGCACATGGTGGACGTTCCCTACCAACTGAGCCACACGGCGTCCTAACAGTATTCTGAAGTCTCTTCTCTTTTTAGGCAGATCTGTGAAGGCACCGTAGTAATCAATGCGGCTAAAGATAAAGACATGGATGAGTTTCTGCTGATCTTTCTGGAACATTATGTTCTTCAGGTGATGGAAGGCTGACTTCGTAACCGTCTTTATGTGACTGTGAATGTTCAGCTCTGAGGTTTAGCTGTAAAAACTGAAGCTGTACACTATTAATAATCAAATAATGTTGGCAAATCTAGTAGAACTCCACCCTCCTCTTTTCAACAAAGATTTGCTATAAAAATTTAAATAGACTTCAGTTAAACAAAAACATGCACAAAAAAAGAGAAAAATCAAAGAAAGAAAGAGCAGTTACATGCCTTCTGTTTATCGTCCAACAGATTTAGTTTGATTAGAGAAGCAGATAGATCTTAATTACAGACATCAGCATAGTTGCAGGCTTGTGTGGAAGGAAGAAAAGTTGTGCAATTTAGAGATTTGCAGGATGCAACAATTAAATCAGCAACAGTGATGGAAATTGCTGCAGTTATAATTGAGAAGACCTTAGCATATTTAACTAAATTAAGCGGCGAGATGGAGTCCATATTTACAGCTTCGTTTTCTGACTAATTTGCAGTTCACCCTCATATATGGAGTCAACAAAAAAAAAAAAACTCCCCTCTCGCAGTGTTTACGTTCAGTTTCTGTGTCCGTCCTCATTCATCGTGATTGGCATGTTTGAATCTACGATCCAAACTGAGCACAAATTGTACATCCAGGAAATGATGCGGGGTGATCATTATCGGCCAGTGAACTTTGGCTCCTAATCATGAAAACAGTATGCGAGTGGAGCAGGTAATTATCTTTGGATTGTCTGTAAGTATACATGTGTCTTTGCAAAACAAGCGCAAAAGCAGAGCTCATGCTAATCATCTCAGACTGCTGTGTGCTTTTTTTTTTTTAAATGGCCAAAATAATCATGTCTACAATTATGACTTCAGGATAGATGGGAATTTAATCTAGGATTTCCATAGTGCGATTTCAAATTGCGTATTTGCATAGGAAAGGTCAGACAATTAACTCAAATGTGAAGCTAATTTTTTTATGCTTTGTCAACTGTCACTGGAATAAATAAATAATAAAAAAGCAAAAATGAACAGGATAAAAAATATTTATTTAAAAGAATTAAACAAAAACAGTAACTTGGAACTGACTGAATTTATTCACAGCTAATTGTAAAAAGGGTTTTTGCTTATATTATTATATTAGATTCTTCATATGAACATAGAAAACAAATTAGCCGTCATGCAAATTAGCAACATTGGAAATAATTGGTTATAAAAAATTTTATTTCACAGTGTAACATATGTTTATTGACTGTGTTTTTGCTAAAATGGCTTAGAAACTCAATTACTAAGTGTCAGTGAAATTTTTCAAAGTGTCTCACATACAGCTTACAGGCCACTGAAAGGACAAAGACTTTGACACAGTTTGCTAATTAAATAGTTAGCAAACTGGTTTAGAGAGAAAATGAATAAATCTGACAGGAAAACTGCAGAAGCTGAAGCCTCACCTAAGATCCCCCCCACACACAAACCTCCGTACAGGTGATGTTATCCTGTGGCAATGAGCATCAACACCATCAGCTAAAAAATTGGCTCAAGTTTTAAATCTGAATTTCTACCACTAGCAGTTATTTACAGACGAGTTATGGGAAGACGAGGCTCTCAAAGAGGTGCTTTTAAGTCCCTCCAGTGTGTGCCGGTCAGCCAGGTGTCCAAACGTCTGCCTTGATACGTAATTCCTTCAGATTTCCTCCTCCTTTTATCGCATCCATTTTTCTGCGGAAGAGCTAAAATTTAAAATAATTTTAAACTGCTGTTGTTTTAAGTTCAGATCTTTACTTCTTTACAGATCTTTCACTTCAGACATGAAAGTAAAAATAAAATGATGAGAAGTCAAACCTGTCAGAATTTAGTAAAATATAGGGTCTTATAAATTTATATGAATTTTATTAGAAATTTCTTGAATTGGCTTTTTGTTTTACATTAGGTAAACTCACTAATATGGGTGTTTCTATGCCATTGTCTGTCGCATCTTCTGTACAACTGTATTACATTAATAAATTTTAAAACAGACATTAAGCACATTAAAATAAAAACCAAAATTATTCTGTTATGTTTTGTCTTGTGTTTTAGTTCAACTCGGCTATAATAATAATTTCTGAAAATGCTAACGAGCGACGCCACGGCACATCTGGATCACACCGAAGGCCTCCGCTCACACAGCATAAATGTTCCCTTGAAACAGCAGTGCATCATGGGAATAGACGTGCTCCAAAAGGTTGATGTGGAGGATCCAGGCAAACACTCAGAGCAACAAGGCTGCAAACTCACTGGGGATTTTTACATCTGTCCGGCCTCATTGCTATGCACAGCGCCCCGAGTCCAATATCTCTGCCTCCAACTGCGGGGCAGAGCGTGCTGGTTCTGATATCGCCCTGACAGATTACCGCCTAAAACAGTGAGAAAGAGGCCTGCCAGCAACAGCTGTCCTTTAGCATCGGAAATGTTGAGCTCCCTTTGGACAGAGACTGAACAGGAATGAGTCAACAGCGCTCTGCCCTGCAGTGCTTGCTAACATCTTGTAACTTTCTGAGCTCCAAAGCACTTCTCTTTTATACTTCAGTACTGGCAAAACAGTTGGAATATGTGTGGTTTTTTTTTTTTTATGCCATCTGATGCTTGGAAAAAAACTAAACTGCTGCTGAACCAGAGCGCCGCGCGAGCAGGCGGCTATGCAAATGAGGTCAGAGGAGAGGAAAGCAAACAAATCTGTTAATTGATACCTCCTGTCAGTGGAGGGCCTGTGGGATTACCTGCTAGAAGTGAAGTGTCATCGTCAGAGAGCTGGGACACACCGCAAGAGTTTAAAGTGCAGCTAATGGGGCCATCAGCAGCCATCCTTTACAGGCTAATGGCGGCCATTTTGCAGCACCCACATCGTCGAGGACCAGGTATTCAGGGTGACCCGGGTGACCCGCTGCGACTCCCGTGTGCAAGTGTACGGGTAAGTTCAATAGCCTCTCCAGAAAAAAGCCGTCAGCCGCAAGAAGACACTAATTAAGGTAACACGGTCAGCTAAGTCCCACAAGTGCTGCACACAGTTGGAGTGTATACTGAACCTTGTCATGTAGGTCACTTTGGAGCTTTTTGCAAAGCTATGCATATTAATGTTCCTCATCCACAGCAGGCACTGCCTCGTTGCTTATAGGGAGGGCGTTGGGGTTGTTTACAAAATGTGGGATTGTTTTCTGAAACATATGCAATGCAAATGAGTCTAAAGCTGGCTACAGTCAGCGCAGTCCCTCAGGAAAGGGCTGAACCATAAGAAACATATGAGGAAAGTTAAAGAAATGACTCCGAGTAGTAACCCAGGGTTCAATCCTGGAGCCACTTATTTTTAATATCTACATCCTTCGTCCTCAGAAAATAAATAAGATCAGTTCTACTGGTTCTGCTCTGCATCTCCAGAACCAGAATCAACATGGAGCAGCATTCAGCTTCTATGCACCAAAAATCTAGATCACATTTCAGGAAAACTGTAAAACTGAGTTCCTTTAAATCCTGACTTGAGTTGCTTTTGACACATAATGAATTAAAGACTAACTGACATTTTCATGTGTGATGGCGACACTTGACAAAATGTAATGCTTCAATTGTTGACTGTATGTTCTATGACTTTGTAGTTTTGTTTTTATGTAAAGCACTCTGAACTTAAATGTGCTACAAACATTTAAGCAACATGCACCTCAATGCATGGATGTTCATAGCTTTCTCCAGCTAAACAGAAACAAAACCAAAGTTATTGTCTTTAGCCCCAAAGAGGAATGATCAAGAGTCACCGCTCAGCGTCAAACTTACGATCAGGCCCAAAATCTGGATGTAGCGACAGACCAGAACCTTCAGAGTCACATAAAGACAGTTACAAAGTCGGCTTTCGATCAGCTGGAGAACATTTCGCGATTAAAGGACTAATTTTCCAACAAAATCTTGAGAAGTCAGATTAATTACTGCAGTAGTGTCTCTAAAACCAGAGGGATAAATCACATTTAGCTGGTTTCGCCTTAAGCACTATTTTCCCCCGTCTTAAAGAGTTATGAACCTTTATTTTTCTCCTGACCAATTAGGGTTTCAGTTGGTTCCACCTGGAAGGAAGGAAAAATACTGATTCTACTTCTTTGAACAGTTGATATCTAATCTGATGACCTCCTTTCCCATAACTTCCCGCTTATGCAGTCTAGAATAAAATAATCCAACACTGTAATCTGAGTCAGGTGGAAAACCCAACCATACATATAGCTGCATGTGCCACAGGACACCGATTTAATCTGGAGTGGTGTTTTGCTTTTACTCCGATCTCTTTTAGTTCAGAGACGCGCGTGTGACGTCGATCTTCAGCTGAGCCTCACAAATCGTCTGCCGCCGCGTCAGTCATGCCTTGTTTACAGAAATCCGGCATCCTTTCATTCTCGCTCGGCTGCCTCGCCGCAAAAAAAAAAAAAAGAAGTCGGTAGGGGATGTGTGATGTACATCATCGGTAATCAGATAAGTTGGGTACCACCCTCCTGCTTTCTCTCTGAAACAACATGTCCACTGAACTGAGAGCCAGAGTGCAACTGTCACATTAGCAGCCAGAGAGTTCCTCACTTCGCTGCGTGCCTCGCAAACAAACCCCGAAAGATGTTCTGCATCGCAGACAGACGCGCGGCTCTTTCAGGCGAGTCGCCGGAAAGAGCTGCCGCCCTCTCCTTTCTGCTGGGAGCTGAAATCTTTTCATTAAAATAGAAAAAGGTCTGAAAGTGCTAATTGTTTGGTCAACAGCCTATGAGTCAATTATTTTACCTTGTCTTTAATTTGCACATGAAACGTTCCCTCTGATGACGAGCACCTGCACTGTTGCATCATATCGCTGCAGCTCTAATGAGGTGTTTCGGATTCAGAGAGAAAAACTAACCTTACTGCTGTTTGTCACTTTTTATAATGAGCGATGGCCTCGTTAGGTTTTCCTGTAGATCATAATGGAGTCGTCAGAGTCCCATCGCTCTGTTCTCCTGTGGAAGCGAAACTGGGAGGGTATATTTACCACTTCATGGGTTTTTGCTCTGCTAAAGTTGTACAATTACTTTTGATTCCCCAGGCTCTAAGAGAGGATAAATTTAGTGGAAATAGCCAATTATGGAGTGGGGTTTAATAAAATGCTGCAACAAAAAAATAAATAAATGCATAATATTCAGTTTCTGTGATGTGTGGAAATGTCATTAGGCCAAACGGAAACGGTTTGAGATAATGAATTGTGTGGTTAAGGTCAAGGAAATAGTTCACAATCAATTAATTTTGCATTTCTGTGTTTTTTTGTTAGTCATCACTAATGATACAAACCCAGCAATCAAAATCTGAATAAAGGGTTTGACACAATCTCCTCCTTTCCTGTGAGGAATCCCAGCTGCAACTCCAAAATCGTTCCTTCGGAGGTTAAAAAAAAAAAAAAAAGCAAGAAAGAAAGAAATCCACTCAGCCGGTGCGGCTCCTGCCAAAAACACTGCTCATCCAAAGTCATTTGCAGCAAAGTCCATTATCATCATCACTTGTGGCGATGAATTCCCTGTGATGGTGGCAGGCCCGCAGCAGCCTCCACTCTTAATGACATTCTGCTCTTGTTGGCAGCCACTCCCAGTCAGATGGCTCATTCCCAACAGCCAGCGTGTCAGACGGGAGCGCGCTCAGCGCCGGACGGAGGGGGAACGACAGGCACACCTGATTTAAGGACAGGCCAGTCTGCGTGTTGGTTTCACTGGTTTCACTGGTTTCACCCTCACAGATTTCTCCTGTTTTTGATGCGCACTCCAAAATATGAACTGTTAATGCTGCGTTCAAGTTACCTGGGAAACCCGAGGTAACAGCGTTTATGTTGCCCTTAAACATCGTCTCCAATAGCGCTTACAAATATTTTAAGCTTAAGTTCCATAAACAAACGGCAATTTTAAGTTTTAGGGTTTAGAGTTAGCGGCGCTACATGTAAAATTGACTTTAGAGGCACTTTTGCATGTGTGTGTTGTAAAAATAAACATGTTTTCACCACATTTTACTACTGGTGATGTGAGGAGAGGCCATATTGATTTTAAATCTGCCTTAAAAGTTGTTACTGGGGACAGTCAGAGTTGCTCCCAGTTTTCCCAGCATGAATTTCAACTTTGGTTAATTTTTCTGACCAGAATGTTCAGAGTACAACTGAACTGCGAATGAAAATGAAGAGATTACTGAGCCAGAGAATGCCTTTAGTGCCAGACTGCTGCATCCTTGGTGCACAAAGCAGAATTATGGCAGATTCTTCCTCCCAGCAGCTCGTAGACAAGGAACTATAAGTGTTTACATCCCTCCTGGTATTTGCAGTTTTTCCTCATTTAAAATAACATTTCTGCTGTTTTTATGCGCCACAAATCTGGAACAAAGGTCCGGAACAGCGGAGTTCCTGAGAAGCTAGACTGAAACCCAGCCTGTTCAGAGATGCTTTCGAACAAAAATAAATGAAACACTGAACAACATTTTGATATCTGATGCCGCAACTTGGAAAAATCTAATGTTTCAATTGTTGATGTTTGTATTTTCATTATGTAAAGCACTTGGAACGGCCTTGTTGCTGAAATGTTACACAAATGGAACTTTATTGTAAATATGCTATTTTTAATTTCTAAATATATATGCAAGATTTTTTTAAACATGCTACAAAGGTGCATATTGCTTTTATTGCACTTTTAAAACCTGCACAGCATTTTATGTTGTAATTTTGCCTCCATTTTTAATTCTACATGCTTCAATTCTTGTCACTTAATTGCACAAGATTTTCCTCTCATTTTGGGGCAACAAAAGGCATTTCTATTTTATTCCAAATCAGAAACATACTAAAGCACAGCATGTTCGAGTAAACACTCCCTGCATGTCTCCGCTGTAAAGCCCGACTTTAGAGCTGAAGGTGACTGGAAGCCAGCGCTCGTCGGGGGATTTGTGAATGAGCGGCCTGGCAGGGAGCTGCTCTCTGCTGCTGACAACTGGTGATGGTGACCAGGTGGGATATGTTATCCTAACAGTCTGGAACTCTTGTGAATTATTTGCTGATAGATATAAACAGCTGTTATTGTTGGTAATGGAAAGCAATTAGAAACATCTGCATATTTGGCTGTGAGCGATGCCTCAGGATGGCGACCGCGGCTCCCAGGTGCCGCTGGGAAATAATTACATCATCGGGGCCGCTGCTGATCTGTGAAGAGCGACGAAGAGTAGTCAGAAAAGAAAAAAAAAAAAAAACGCAGATATTTGGATTAACCAGAAGTAGAAAATGCTGCAAGTTGATGATATCACAGTCAATGTTGCATTCAATGCAACATCCCCTCACTGTTTGCAGTTTCTTAAAAATAAAAATAGCTGAAAGTAGAGCTGTTTTATTTGCTCAACAAACTAACTGATGCTTTATAAAGTGTGTTAAATTAAATAGAACTAAGACATTTTTACCAGGGATTATGAACTTCTCCCACAGTAAAAATCAAGCCGATTTCAAACATTTTTAACATAAGTTTAGACTGACATCAAAAAGTCGGATATGAGGAAAAAACAAAAACAAAATTGGATTTGGGTCAAATTTGCTGACTGTGTTAACGTAGCATAAACATAGCCTGTTTAATTCCTTGATTTTGATGAGGTCTAGATGTGGCTCATCAAATTTAAGCAAATAATTAGTTAATTCATAGTTTATTTGCGTTACCTTGTTGATAAAATGTGCCATGTAAATAAACTTTATTTACTTGTAAGCCTGAAAATACCCTTTTGCAGAAAGACATATTTAACCACTGAGCACCATCTGCTTCCATCTTTAACATTTTAACAAAAAATGCAGATTTTAAATTAACTTGTTTGGTACAGTTTTAAAAAGAACAAATAGGAAGATTAGAAAAAAAACTTCTGGTTCAAATGCCTCAGTCAGTTGCACCAGAACAACCTAGAAATTAATATTTAAACTGCATTTAAGTTAAAACCAGCTGTTTCAAAGTGTCAAACCAACAGGTATGAAGCAACAGAACTGATTTAAATGCCTTTGCATCAAAACCTTCTAAAAGTTTTCCATCTCAGACACGAGGATCTACTCTGAACAACTTTCCTCTTGCCAAATTTCTAAAACTCAAACTGCTCTGGACAGACGTACAGGGACACAGACACTCTTATAAACACATACACCCACAGATGAAGACAGCGGACATTTGTTAGGGTGATAATTTATTCCATTTTCCCAGCGACATAAAAGATCTGTCTCTCTCACTCTGATGTTTGACTTCAACTGAAATCTGTCTCAGAAAGTCTTAAAAGTGAAACTCTCTCAATCCAACCAACGCCTGACATTTAAAGTCAGCTTTTGTTGCTCAAAGTGATTTTTATGCAACAGAAAGCAAAAGCTTTTATAATCTGTTGGATTTTGAGTTTAGTTTCATATATTTTGGTTCCACTCCCGCCTTCTGTCTATATTCAGGTCAGGATTTGAACCAGGAACCTTCTTGCTGCAAGGCAACAGTAAACACGATTACATGGACGTAAGCAATCGGAATAAATCGCCATAAAAAAGAATTATGTAAATTAATGTCATGATTAATTTCTGCTCATTTGTGGAGAAAAACAAAGTATCTCAATAATGACAGTTTTAGGAATTTTAAACGTCATTAATTGGAATTTGTTGTGACAACGATGAATCAAAATCTTGAGTTTATCACAATAACTGATAAATGATGACAGCAAAACTTTACATTTACTTTAGATTTTCTTTTTAAATCCAAATCCATTTCAATGCAATCAAGGAATTTGTAACCATAGTTACTGCTGCCTGCTGTCCCACCAAAACAAGACTTATGAATTACACTTTTTACCAAAATGACAGGATGATATGATAACTGGTTACGGACCAGATTTATTACAATTTAAGTCACTTCATATATTCTTTTAAAAAACAGGTGTTATTTTAAAAATATTCAAATTATTTCACCTCCAGAGGAGACTTTCTGCACCAACAACTCTCCTCTTTTTAAGCAATCCGTGAACACCACCTCCCCCCTCTAAAGTGCAACACCTCTGAATTTGCTCCTGCTAAAGCATGACATCAACGTAGCGCCCCCCACTGAGCGCGCTCATCGACTGTAAATACCAGCAGTCTGTGCCGCTGCGCTCCAACGATGGGTCCAGAAGAGCGGCGCATGTCCAGAGGAGGCAGCTTAGGCCCGAATGTTAAAGAGGACGTCCTGAAAGCAGAAGGTCACCTGCCTGATTGGCTCGGCAGGAAAGGAGTCCTGACTCCGTGTCCTTGAGCAAAACAACAGGGTGTGATGTTTATTCCTGGATTCCTACACATTTTACTGTCAGAATGCCATCATGTCGTTTTTAAGCTATCAACACAAAAGGATCACTTGAAATTGATGTCAGATATTTCTGCAGAGGCCAAATTTTAAATGGAAAACCTGGAAAGAAAGTGGAATGGATAAAAAAAGATCTTACAAATAATTATTGTCTAGTTTATAGCGCAAATATCTTAGTACATATTTTCTGCAAGATATTGGAGCTTGTGTTGAGTTGGTAATTAATATTGATGAAAATGTTCTTGTTCTGTTGGCAGATTATTTCACTTTTTAAAAAAATATCTTGACATGAAATAATTTCCCAATTGAACTAGAATAGTATCAATTACTATTATCATTAATAAGAAATTATTTATGCACTGAAGATACATTGATGGATGAAAGAATGAATGGTTGATTAAATAGACTAACAGACAAATGAACCATCACAAAGCTTCAGTTATTACAGCCAGAAACTAGAGATCCGGCCCAGAATCTGGGTGTCATGATGGTCTCAGACCTGAACCTTCAGAGTCACATAGACATGGTTACAAAGTCGGCCTTCTATCACCTGAAGAACATTTCTAGGTCTAGAGGACTAATGTCCCAGCAAGATCTACAGAAACTCATCCATGCGTTTATCTTTAGCTGCAGTGATTAATTCAACAGGTCTGACTAAAATTGTTTCATAATTGTTTAGTTAGTATATTGTGTCTTTATGGCAGAAAGCACTTTGAACTACGTTGTTACTAAAATGTGCTTTACATATAAACTTAACTTGAATGGAAAGTCAATAGATGAGTGAAAGGAAGACAAATAACTGGACAAACGGATGGACCTGTGGATGAAACTGCAGCAGCTCCAAACTCTTGCATATCGTCTTCTGGTGATAAAAACCTTCACCAATGAAATGCCACAGGTTAAATATTGTTTATATTCCACAGAAGAACATAAAATCATAGAAAACTAGAGGAAATAAGATATAGTTTCTGCTTAAATTGAAGCAATACTGCAAATATGACATGGATACATCCACAAGCAGGCAGCCTAGCCACAGAGTGAAAGTAGAAGATATTCCATCAGCCCGATTCAGATCCACACAAAAACAACACAGCAAAAACAGATGGGGCAGAATGGATCTTTTTCTGCAGACAGGAGCAGCTCCAACACAGAACATTATGCTTGTGCCTTTGTCTCATTGGGCCCGTAATCCCTCGGGCAACAAACAGAAAACAGCCGTCAGGTCGGATGAACCTGCGCGCCGTGAGCCGCGGCTGCTGCGGCGGGATACGCTGATGCTGGCTGGCGTACCTGTCAGGGGAAGCTGCAAGCGCGGTTCAAAAACGAGGTGGCTGGTGTCACACGAGTCTGCAGAGGGACTCTGACAAATATGAGCACAGCGGAGAAGCACACCGTGAGGCTCTGTCAGCACTTTATTCTGCTTTCCCTGCTCTGCAGGCCATGTTCTCCTCTTCTTATTTCAGCTGTATGTATGAAACATGGTTTTCCTCTGTGCTTTTAAACAAATCAATCCACTTTGCTTTCTGCAGATTCTAACAAATTAATGTTTTTGGTTTGATATCTTCTCTCTTCATGGCAGTTTTATATTAAAACTGAAAATAAAGCAGATCTGAAATAAAATGGTATTTTGATTTAAAAATAAAGGGTTACATTTGTAAAAATGTATAGTGTTTTCTATTTTATAGCATAATCAAGAATGCTCTATATGTATGAAATATGATTAAAGAAATTTGACTTTGTAATTTAACAACTTGAAACCTTTAAAAAATCTTCTTTTTCTAAAACTATACATCATGTTATAACTTTATGACATAATGCAAAACAATTTGATCTTACACAACACAGCCCCTTTAAAATACCAAATCTGGAATATTTGAGTCATTTTAAATTATAAAATCAGATACGACCAATTACTCTGTACTTGAGTCGTCTTTTCATCAAATACTTTTTACTTTTACTTAAGTAAAAATGTCTTACTTTGCGTCCTCCACCGAACTCAGGGTGTCACTGAGTGAAAATACAAAACGGGCTTTCTGCAGCTGAACCAAACATAAAATATAACCTCATGAAAACAGCCCAGGTGAAGTAGCTCTTGTTCCAGCTCAGTGATGCAGCTCTGTATCCACGTGTTTCTGCATTTTCTTGAATTTTACCATTCCAGTTCAAAAAGCACCAGTCAGGCCTTCAGCTCTTCCAGCCTGTAACTGGGCTGTGTTGTAAAAATAGATCCCAGTCCCACCACCATGCTGGTGTTTGAACCTTTCAGGCTTTTGTGCAGGTTGAGCTTCCTGCTGCTGCTCTAAAGCCGTTTTACACGGTGAATACTCTGATATTACTCAGCCTGTGAAATCTGTTCAGTGTGTCCTCATGCCACAAGTCAAATACATGACCAGATTTCTTTTTTAAAGTCTTTTCATTAAACTGATCCTGTGTACTGTGCAGATGAAAAACAATAATAATAATTGGTATGTGGAATCCTTCCTCCTCCCAGATGGTCCTTCAGCCTTTTAATATTGAAATCTGCTTTTGTGTTATTTAAAAAATTACAATAACCTTTCTGCTAATCCCCCGACTTACGAGCGAGTACACCTGGGTTTCCGTGATGCACGTACGTCCAAAATCCCCCAGCTCTAGATAACATATTAGGATTATAAATAGTTTAGATGAGCATATCTGTTTAATTTCATCCAGCCTCCCTCCCTGAGTTCAGGATTACAGAGGGGGAGTTGGGTTTGAGCGGAGCGCCGATACTGCAGCCTGCAGACAGAACATGTATTTTTAGATTACTTAGAAATAAAATGAATAGAACACGTTCTTATTTCACTGGTCTGGATGTCCCTCACAAAACAAGGAGTTTTGTCAAAAAAATACAGAATCAATACTTATTTTAGTTTTTAACTAAAATATAATTCCAGCTGCCAGCATTATAGTAAGGCGTGCCTGATTGTTAGGCTTGAAGTGAAGTCACTCTTTACATGGCCACAATTTGTGGGTCATTTATATTTTGCAAGAATTGAATAGGGTCACAGAAAAAGGGACAAATTATCTACCATAGACGTGAGAAGAATTAGAAGTGAAGTGAAGCCTTCTTGGAGAGCCTAGAAGTCTATGATGTTCAGAGACAAGATGAGCATGACAGAAACCTGACTGGTACTGAACCGGACACACAAACTGAACCTTTGAAACTGAAATCTGAAGACAGATCCCTCAAAAGTTTCATGACTGGTGAGATGAGGCTCACTCTTGACGCACCAGATGGATCAGTATCGGGCAGAAATCTGCATTGATGCAGAGATGCTATAAGAAACAATATCCATAATGATCTGTCATATTTTATCCCTATCCTCAGAGAACTGATTCAGATTTTTCACCAGTGTTTCCTGCTCGTGTCTTTACAGCGTCGGTAATGACCGTTGTTTGTTTCAGCATCTTGGCCAACAGACTGTAGAGCAGAGGAGCTACGGATCGAACGGCAGCTCTTCCCGTCGGAGGCTGACAACTCGTCCCAGTGAGATAAAATCTCCAACAGATAAGCGCTTCCTCAGACAGATGGCTCACAGAGACGCTCTCTGACAGACGCTCCACAAGAAAACGGACTTTATCTCCTCAGATATTAAACTCTGTAGAGCAGAGTGTTAAACTCCAGTCCTGCAACTTCTGGCTGCACCACACCTGAATAGAATAATTAGGTCATTAAGGTTCTGGAGAACTGATCTACACGAGGAGGAGGTAATTAAGCCATTTCAATCCAGTGTTTTGTACCTGGAATTAAATGGATCTAAAAACTGCAGGACACCGGCCCTTGAGGACTGGAGTTTGCTGTAGAGTGTCAAAGTACAAAAGTAGACATACGGTACTTTCACTAAAGGCAAATATCAGTGTTATGTATTGCAGAGTTTTTCCCTAGAAAACCTGCTAAGCCTGGTGATAAGGGCACTATGACAGCCCATGGTGTGTTTGTGCTAAAAAATATAACAAGTTACAAAAATTAAAAGGTGCACAAGCAGGCCTCAAAACTTTGCAGGTGCAGGGACAGCGCCCTCATGCCCTCGTTCAATGTGTCGAGTATAAACCTAGATTAATCCACCTTCACTGTCTCGGATTCTGACGTGTAAAGAACCCTATTTAAAAAAATAAAAATAAATAAATAAAAACAAAGTTTAGTCTGGTGGGCAGTCTGCAGCTCCGCCCAGCTGCAGAAATGCTGAATTATGTATCCACCAGATGACCACGACATCTTTGTTTTCTAGGCCAAACACCCCATCCCCTGTTGGTCACCATCCTCCACTGTCCAGCTTTGATTTTCTGTTTATTTCGTACCTTGTGAGCCGAGTAAATACCTCAGCACCTGCATGTGTTGGTGCCTTCACCGTGCCTCAGCAGATGGTCCTCACCCTTCACTGCACACACACACTGGCACCTGGGACTCTGGGGAAATCCTTCAGTGGTTCTTTTTCGTCACTCTCTCACAGACATGTTATAAACACGTATGCAAAGGCATGTCTTCTGGGCTTAGGGGGTTTTCTGATTCTTCTTTTATCCCATGATGCAACATTGACTAGTTTGCTTGCCTTGAGAGTCCGGTTTCTACGGGGAGGTGTGAATACGGACCAAAAGAAGAGGACTCTGGTCCACCTAAATTCCTCAGTCTCTGTTTCGATAAAGTGAACTCTGGTACGATTCGGATGCATAAGTCAATACAAGCAGGATTATAGCGCAGGAAATTCTATGTAAATACAACCAACGCAAATGTGCAAATCTGGCGCGAGCAAGAGAAATGGCTTGTGCTTTAATATCAAAATCAAAAGAGGAATCCTACAAATCTGATGGCACTACACTAAATGTTTTGTTTACATTTGCATTTTGCAAAGAGGACATTGCGCTCATGTCTTCTTGAACTTCAGTACAGTGCGTAAAAGCTTTTGTGTTATTTTATCAAAAGTTTACACAACGATACTCCACAAAATAACACGGGTAGGCGCCATAAAGACTTGCTGCTCTCTCTTCACACAGCACACAACAGAAAGCTAGCAGCTGAGCAAGGATCCATTTAGATGAGGAGGAGCTGCTGTTTCCTGGAGCCTGATGTGAAAATATGCCTCCCAACCCCATGACTGTGTGGCTTCAGGAACAATGCACAAATAAACGCCTCGCGGCGACTGACTGATTTAATTAAAGACGCCCTCAGTGTGAGTGGGAGTTACTCATTTAATGATGAAATTAATGGCTGCTGTTTTCCACTCTGCGCGTCCACACCAGTTGCATCCCGTCTGGCCAGTATCCCTGAGCTGAATTACAGACTGGGAACAACCGCTTCACATGGACGCAGGCTTCACGTCTCATCTCTGCTTTGTTCAAATGAGCAGCAGTGAATGTCTTTTGTTTTGGCATTAGTTAGGATCTGAGGAACTGCTGAGTCGCTTTCAACAAGACAAGTGTAAAGCAGCTTCTCTCCACCGGAAGGTAAGAGGGAGGGAAGACTTGTGGACATCAGGCTGTCAATGTCATTGAAGCAACAGTCAAAAGTAGTGACACATTTCAAAATAATTTTTTTTTTACTAATAAAAAAAATTAAGTTGAGAATCTAAATAGGTTTACACATAGCCATATGACGGCAGATCAGGGCCTTTGCAGATGGAAAAAAATTCCTGCCAAAACATTTTGAGATTGACCACAGAAATATTTTTGAAAAAAGCCAAAAATTTGTTTCCAAATTTTCACAAACTCACTAATTTAACGTTTTTCTTTGAAATTTTCTGAGGTTAATCACAAAATTTTATTGTTTTTTTTTTTCTATAATTTTTTTTTTTACTTTTCAAACTCAGAAAATTACATGTTTTTTGTGGAAAAATATCAATTTTTTTTTTTTTTAGGAAATCCACACCTCTTTTTCTATCACTGTCGTTGTCGGGAACTCTGACGCGAAGAAGCTGTTTACTGATTTATTTATAAATTTATAAATAAATAAAGCCTGAAATTCACATACCTCATGAAAATCACAAAAGGGACCAAAGACCAGCAGCGACCCTTCCTGAGTCTAATCCTCTACTTCCTGCTACTCGAGTCGATGCTTTTGCTGGTCATCTTCACCACAGTTGGTGTTTTTTATTAATGCAGTGTAATATTTTAGCTTTCATCCTCCACCTGACTGTAAGTCTTGTTGAACATCGGAGTCATGTCCCTCCCTGGCTGTGGATTTACCCTTGGCCTGTCTAAAATATTTACACACAAAGTGATACAAAACTCCACTTAAGCACAGGTATAATTTGTTTTCTAGCCTTTGGGGACATTAATGCAAATTTCCATAATGTTTATCTGAGAACTTAAATAAATGAGAAGGGATAAATCACACTCAAGAGTCTGGGGCTCTCAGACACCGTCAAGGAAACGCGGTGATTGATCACAGAGGGGAAAAAGGCGATGTGGCCTTATACGTCAAAGTTTAATCGTGTCGCAAAGAATCGCTCTCTCCTCACAGACAAGGGAGTCAAAGATACTTTAAGGTCCAGACCTTCACTCCTGTCCTGCATCAATCACATCTGGGCGTTTTTAATTTCCAAACTTTTTGATCTGAGTGTTGCTGGAAACATTAGGGGTCAAGTTGTTTTTTTGACGCTTCCCTTAGCAGCTGGTTGAAATGCAGAACCCAATGTTTATGTTTCACAAACGTTTTTGAGTCAGGAAAGTTATTTGAAAGTATTTTCATTAGCGTAAGAGTTAAATTAATGATTTTATATGTACATTTCTCCTTCAGACATAAACCCTTGTCCCTAAACCCAAAGTCAAACAGATTTTTCACCTTTTAAAGAAATTTAACTCAGCTCTTTCTCCCCTGTTGAGAACTGTACAGAGTCTGCACAGTACGTTTCTCAGCATCTGCTTACCCCACTCTGGGATTTTACGCGTCCTATTTAAAGCCCACTCTGTCAAATGTCTGGAGAACTTGGATTTACACCAGACCTCTTTCATCCACTGTCTGTCTCTGTGACTTCACTCACTTTGTTTTTCTTCAGAAAAATGTTTTGGGTCTTAAAATCAAATCCTTCTGTGTTTTACAATATGGTAAAATGTATGCAAACGTAAACAAGCAAGATGATAATCCAGCAATGACCTTAATTCTTCTGAGCATAAAATATCAGAAAAGATGACATGCAGTTTTTCTTCCCTTTCCTCTTTTTTGTAGCAGATGTGCAGCTTTAAAATCTCTCCAAGTTTCCATCTCACCAGCACAGATTGTTGCATGTAGCCTTCCCTTGTAAGTTAACATTAAACCGTGATCTTCGTTGACCTTTAACCTCCTGGAAGCCTGTCATAAAAGGCTTTAAATCTGTTCCATGAAATCTCTATCCAATGTGGTCTGTAGATTGGATTTCCTAGTTCTTTGTGGATCCAATCCTGATTATTATTGACGTTGTCTGACAGTGCAGGTACCACTATGATGAAATGAAATCCATATGTGGGGAGAATATATTTTGTAGGTTTTTATGTAGCCTAACATACGTAGAAACTCAGTAAAGAAAATAGAACGTAAACAAATGACTTTTTAGTAGATATTTGAATGGGTAACTTTAAATTGAATTAAAACAAGAACTGGCTTTAGATGCTGTTAAATGCAGATATTAGCTTTCAGTGCTAACAGTAGCTAGCATGGTCTGTGGAATCCCACTGGATTTCAAACTTAGCTGGAAAAAGCTGAAGTTGGATGTAATATTCCCAGATTCAAGTTCTAACTTCAGAGAAAAACTGAGCAAAACTTAAAGCACAGGCAACACTTTTCATTTCATCAATGCCTCCTAAACCTGTTTAATGTCCAAAACACAGCATAGAAGTTAGCAGCAGAAACGACTCAACCGAATCGCTAAAATCTGAGGTTACTCAGGAAGAAGTTGCGCTCAGTGTCTTTTTTAGAGGTCTTTCTGACGTTTCCTGCAGTAGTTCTTGGTGCAGCGCCTCCACAGGCCAGTAGGGGAACAGGTAGTGCAGTGTAAAAAAGAAACAGCAGCTGAAAATTCAACAAAAGTTGCCAATTTGGTCCCCAGTCGAACCAAATCTACAGGGCAGGTAGGTGTGAAAAACCCTTAAAGACTGGTCTAGACATCTGTGTCAAAGCTCTGCTGATCCCCCTCCTGGAGATGATGCTGCAGTTTGGGGACCAACAGATTAAAACACTTAATCTACTGACCCATAAGTAAAAGGATGTCTGAGCTCATGATCTCTTCCTCTGGTAGAAAGTGAAACCTGCTTTGCTAAATTTTAAGCCTCAGCAGCCAATGGAGAGGATCGTTTCAACAGAGGAAAAGGAGAAGCAGCGAAACACAAAAAGTAGGATTCAGATGAAGTAGAAATAAAGATGCATTCCTGACACTGGTAATTTAATCCCCTTAAGTCCAAGCCTTGTGATCGACGAGGAATAACAGAGAAACCCACTTTGTTGAAGCAGCTTTGCATTTCCACATTTCTCTGAACCAACAGAGACAACGACAGAGTGCTCAGAGAAATACACGGCTAATTTAACATATTTTCAAGAAAAGGTGTGAATATTCTCCTGTCAAAGAGTCAAAACTTAGCAAATTAGTTCTAGTTTTACATTATAAAACTAGAATCTGTCAACGAATTCAGACAGAAGTCCTCGGTTTAGGAGCTCTTTTCCTGCCTCAGAATGACTTCTCCATGGTGCAGCCGTGTTGCAGCTTCTTCCTCGCTGTTTAGGCGTTTTTTTTTTGTTGTTGTTGTTTTTCAGATCATGCTTGAAGCGTTTGCGGCAAAACTGTACCAGAAAATCATTCTAAAACAGAAAAAGAGCCCAGATGCACCACATACACTTTGAAATATATGAAGTTTTGCATCTTGAGAATTTACCACTGTAATCCTAGAGGACTTCTGGTGTTTTTGTCACAAATGTTTTCATGCCAATTTACAAAGTCAGAATATTAGTTTTCAGGTCATAAATGTATGCCTTTAATCGTGCCAAATTATCACTTCTTTTCCTGAAAATGTAGGACTTTTTGACCTTGGAGAGTATCCATATACATCTCCAGTAAATATGTCAAAGTTTTGAGCAAAAATGTGTCAAATATTGAAAATACACAGGAATGTATGGCTGTAGAATGAAGTATGGACTATGGCGGAGATGTTGCTATTACAATAATTCCAGTATATTCTCATTAAAATGCATCCTGCATTGAACTAATTAATCAAAAAATAAGTGATAATTCAAAACTGTGCAAGCAGTAAATTCCTGCTGAATGCATCAAGCAGCCACTATTCTGATCTGATTTATGTGATTATTACAGCAGCATATTAACACACTTTAAATAAGAATGCTTACAGATTGCTTGTCCTACAATTTTACTCAAATAAAATGTATACATGACTCAGAGAGCTGATCCGGGTCGGGGTTAAGCTCACATTGAGACAGATTCGTCTTGTGGATTATTCTTCCTTTAAGGTGGGATGGACAGATGATATTGAATCATAGAAATAAACAAACGTGATTCAGGGCAGCGTGGTGGAGTTCAGGGTGTGACAGATGAGGAAAAGTGTGTGTGTGTGTGTGTGTGTGTGTGTGTGTGTGTGTGTGTGTGTGTGTGTGTGTGTGTGTGTGTGTGTGTGTGTGTGTGTGTGTGTGTGTTTATGTTCCTTTATCCTGCTTTATTAGTTAAGATTTTAGGCACAAATGAGGAATTTGAATTTGGACTTTTAATTTTTAAACCAAGACCTGGTCTTATGGTCTATGTACTCTTAAATATTTTTAATAATTAAAGATGGATAAATAAGAACTAGTTTATTTGAAGCCTTGAATTGCATTTAGTCTAATTTGTGTTCTTATTTAAGTCTAATTTTACATTATATTTAGAATTCCTAATTTAACTTTCTGAACCATGAGAAAGACGGCGTGTTGCAGCTTATTTTTACATTTTGACCAAAGTAGTCAGCTCTAATTGTTTTTGTCAGTTTCAGTTTCTTTATGATTTAGTTTACATTGATTGAAAACTACTAATTTCACTGATTGAACAAATGAAAGTGGTGTTTTTATTACATATGTCTATGGTATATTTAAGTGAGCTGTACTAGTGCAGAACTATCAGATACATTTGGAATTTAGGACATTTATGTCTACGTTTCAATAAAGTAAACATTTCAAGTCAATTCAGCATTTTTCTGTATTGGCCAACATTCAGACATCTGTATCGTATCGGACTTGAACTGAAGGCATCAGTTTGGTTCATCTGGACACATTTTTGAACTGTTTAACAACGCTATAAGAGTGTTTTTACATTAAAATCCTCTCATATCTGGACTCCAGCGTGTCTTTAACAAGTCCCTTATGGTTCAGGAGGAGCAAAAATGAGCCCGAGATGTTAAATTTAGCCTTAAATAAACTGTTAAAACACCAGAAATGTGTCATTTCCTCTGATTACTGCGATGGAAAATGGATTTTAACAGCAGCAGTCAATGTGACGGAAGAGGGAGCTTTGTCATCACATTACAGCAGCAGCAGGTAAACCAGAGCCTATCAGGTAATAACCGCCGTCTCCCTCTCCCGCCTGACTCTGATGTATCTCCAATGTCATCAATGGGTGGAGCTCGTTTCTACTTTATGTTGGAGTAAGAGGGGAAAGAGGCACATTTCATTTGCTGCTGTAATGACATAAACATCAATCTGTCTGAACTGCTGCTTAAATGACTGTGTAACCTTTACAGCACTGTTAAGGAAAGATGTATAATTTCTGAATAAAACATAAAAGATAGAGGCTGAGGTAGTAAAAACGGGAGTCTGAACTCGCCGTCTCTGGAGTCACTTTGTCAAAGCCCTGCTGATATTTCCTGCTTTTTAAGACTCGCATCAGGATAATCAGTGAATTCTCACAGATTTAAAAAAAAAAATGCAGGAACAACAACAGATTGAGAGCCATAAAAAGTGGAATAAAGTCTTTATTACCCACCGACATTCCCTGCATAATGGAAATATTTTACAAGGCCGCCCATTTATAGACCCCTACCCACTATAAATTATATTATGCAAGAAACATCATGAGCGGTGGCGTTAACTACTCTGTATTAAACAGGTTTCCAGAGGGAAGGGTTCAGTCGCTGCATGTAGCCTGGAACAAGTTTAATGCCACGTTTTTTTATGATCTCCAGAGCATATGTCGGACTGGCCACAGATGATGGAGGAAGAGCGAGCAGCAGGGGCAAAGTCCGTTTAAAGGTCCATCTCAACAAATGAGAATGTGACCGAGAAGCTGAATTATTAATGCAGAAACCAAAACTTATGATTTAGATGTTTTTCAAGCATTTCTGTTCATTTCGGAGACATGTTGTCAGTAATTCATAGAAAAAAAGAACAATGTTAACTTTACTCAAAAATGTACCTAAAAAAGTAAAATCAGAGAGACTGATCATTTTAAGCAGTTTCTTTATTTTTTTCAGAGTTGTATATTGCTTCTCTTTTTTAATTAAATTAGAATTCGCCTAATATTTCCATTTACTGAGATTAACCAGTAACAACAGATCCAAAGAAAAGAGTTTTGACCTTTGTGAAGGTCATGTTGTAAAGCCCTCGGCATGTGTGGGGATTTTTTTTTTGGTGCGAGGTTTCAACGTGAAAACGTGAAATTGTTTGGAAACATTTCGCCTCGCGGGCTCTTCACGGAGTGGAGCCGCATAGAGCTGAGCTCTGCAAGAACGTCCGCCGCTTCCTCCATAGTTGAGCATATGCCACTTTCTGTTTGAGCGAGGCCATGATTGTGTGCTGGCCTCTAACGCAGAGCTGCAAGGGCCGGTCAGGGACTGCAGCTGTGCATCTCTGTGAGCGTCACAGCACACATGACCTGCTGAAAAACACAAGGTAAGCATAAACACAGCGACCACGCCGAGAAGCGCCCGTCTGCAGCTCATTAAACCCCCCACAAGTCGTCCATGTAGACGTTAAACTGGAGCAGAAACCCGTGGGTCAAAAGGTCAAACACAAGCAGTGGAACATGCAGAAGCAAGGAGGGAAGAGGCCTAATGAAGAGATGAAGGAAGGAGGGTGAGGAGGGGGGGGCGAGGAGGGCCAGGAGGACGGTGGTGCATCTGCCCGCAGCAACGGGTACTGACGGACATATTTCCCACAGCTCCGTGTCACGGCGGGATCATAGCACAAGATTACAAGGCGGATCAGCGGGATCGGCTGTCGCTGATTTCTCAGACATCTGTCGGTGAGGTGACACAAGCTGTGACAAGGATCGCCCGCCGCATCAAATCTTGAGCGGCTTTCGAGCCGCTGTGGCCGAGGTTCCCTCAGGCTTCAAGACAAAGCAACTCGATGTGAAGATTTAGTGCTTTGATGCAGGAAGGAGAGAATGATCAGATCCGTTTGCCCCATTTCCAGCCAGAGTTACACCAAAAGCTTGTTGATTATATGTTTGATTTCTGTATAAAGTCCTACAACCTTTATAAATACATTTGACCTAATGTTGATTAAAGGGGGGCGGACGCTTGTGAACCAAATTTTATATAAGAAAATAATTAAGTAAAAATATTTCAGAACAGGTTTCATTCAAAGAATACAAGCTGACTGAAGCTGCTGAAACAGGAAGAAGCATGTTTTAGATAAAACTCCTCTGATTAAGCTGGTGTAGATCCTCAGTCACGTATAACATAATAATCCTAAGTGCAAATAATAAAAAACCCCAACAACACAGAGAAGACAAACTTGGGTTTCACCTTTCACCTGGCCTGCAGCGCTGGGACATTCAACTAAAACAACTCACACAGCATCGCTAGGCAAGCAACAACGACCCAAACATTGAGCTGAACAGAGGATAAGGCTCCATTAGTCATTTTAACTGGCGTATATGTGGTTCTGTTCAATATGTCTAAGCTTATCACTTCCAACCATTTTCAGAACAGAAGAAACCTTTCAGATTAGAGGTAAAATATCTTCAAGAAACCTCCTGTTTCCTTCTACTTTAGCACTTTGGATAATCTGATTAAGCATTTTTTTGTTTCTTTCCATCTGCCTTGCTTGAAAAGATGGATTATTTATTGCAGCAAAGTAATTGCAGCCCTCATAGTGATGAGACGTGGATTAAGAAATTCATTATGGTTTTGGAGCAGGGGACGGATTGTAAACAATTACCTTTAAGTCCAGTCCAAGAGATGAAAATAATTTCCTGAATGAGAAATGATCCCCAGCTAAATCCCGTCTTCATTTCATCGTTGAGATTCAAGAAGAAATTCTTCAACATACGGACTGAAGTGTTGGAGGTTGGAGGATGAACCCGCTCTCATTTCTTTTTTCCTTTGATTAAATGTCAGACTTTCACATACGCTGCAAGAAAATCCTTTTTCTTTCAGTTGGAATTTCAGGACAGAGTAAGAACAAGAATCTAAACACTCTGGACAATCAGTCAAGTCCAGACTTGAAATGTTTTGGGGGTTTTTTAACCGAAACATAAATGTACTATATTACAAATTTAGCCGCTAACTGTGCACCGGTACAGCATTTTAAATATACCAATAGTTTCACAAGCTTAGTCTAACATGTAAAAACAGCACATCTATAATTTGTTCAGTCGGTCGAGATGGCTAGATGGCACATTGAATACTTGATCTAGTATTTTTTTTAATTTCAGGACCGACACCAATTAATATGAGATAGGTGCATCTCTAATTTGAGTAAACATGTTTTATGTTTAGCTGAATGTAGATTGTTACAAAGGGATTCACGTTAACTATGGTAAAGAAATATTTTTGTAAGCATAGTTTCAGATTTGACCTATGGACAGACTTAATACTGATTTATTTTTATGGCTCGTGCTCAAAGATGCAGAAAAAGTGAAATCCCAAATGCCAGGATGATGATTCTGTCTGCAATTATAGAGAAATATATTTTGATAGAACTCATTTGAAGGCCATAATAACTAATAATGTTAAAGATGTTGATTTTTTCCCCCCTCTGTGCTGTCTGTTCGGCCACACATTAAAGCTACATTTGAAGATAAAAGCTGGTCTGTGGTTGTTTATTCTTTATATTACCAGTCGTTCACATGAATAATGTCTCCCTGCTTTACCACCAGAAATGTTTATGACAGATTAGAGGGCTCACATCCAACTGCATTTTCATCCTAGTTATTTTTGTTTTAGCGCATGTGTGAATCAATTAATTCTGTCATAAAAGGCCACCGTAAACTGTGTGCTGGAGTTAATGAGTCCGGCATTACCACGTCATTACACCAGCTGGCATAATGGAGCATGTGTTGTTTGTCATAATATATGCTGCCATGCTTAACAATCATAAATTGTTGGGACTGAAACTTATTTTTATGTTTGATGACAAAGATGAAAAGCTCACGTGTCTGGATGTGGATCAGGCATATACAGCTGTGCAGTTTTATTTACACAGAAGGAGGTTAAACCTTTGAGTCAGACTAAGGTTTACTGATTATTAAAATAAAGCAAAAGCTTTCTGAACATCTCAGACTTTATGCAGAAACTTGATGCCTGTCCAGGTTTAGTTCTGGTAGCGACATCGACCAATTCAGAGATGGATTTAGGCTCGAGACCCTTCAGTGTTTTATAGAGCAAAATCAAGACTTTAAAATAATTTATTTTGCAGTCAAGACGCATCAATAGTGATGTTAGGACTGCTGGGATTTGTTCCAGCTTCCTGGTGTTGCTCAGGACTCTGCCAGAGGCATTTTTCATGTGAATTTTGTGTGATTGGTCCCATTTAAATAAACTCAAAAACCTGAAGTAATCAGTCTAGGTAGAATTATCAAAAAACACCAGCACCTCTAAATGAAATGAAGAGTTTTGTAGTAGCATATCCTCAGGGTTTTTGAATAGCATTTTCATCCACAGCTGCACAAACAGGAAGGGGAGGAGTCTGGTTTCTGTTGAGGCCATCAGGTGCTTCTCCATTTCAGCACAGCTCTCCTCCTGCCAGGTTTAGGCCAGCTGGTGTTACCTTGACTGAATGGAGGTAGAGGTGGCACCAGTACCCCCACCCACCGCTCGGTAACTGGTACCAAATGGTGCCTCTCCTCTTGGGTCCTGACCTGTGAACAGGCAGATCCCAGGACACCTCAAGACGGAACTGGAGGATGGGCAGACAGCTGTCTTCTGTCAGTGGGCCTGTGGACTTCCAAGATCTTTCTGCTCCACACACACGGTCACTTAGTGCAAGGCCCAGCGTGAAACCAGGTAAGGCAAAGAGTGGCACAAATATTATGAAGAATTTGGGACTTCTGTAGAGCTAAAAAAGCCTCACTGGTTGTGTTTTCCACAGCATCTTGAAGCCTTTTCCTTGTTTCAAAAATATGAACATTAAAATTCAGCAGAGGGCTCAGCTTATGATAATAAAAGAACAAGTTAAATCAGTAAATCAGAATATCACCAAAAAGACTCAAAAAAAAAGTAAAGTGAAAGGAAAAATGTGGTAGAAGGGGGGCGCTAGCAAATGAGAGAACTGGAAGTAGGCATGCACATTATCTACAATCTACATTTGCCCAAACTGTTGCATTTCTACCAACAGCAGACACTCAGCTTCTCCTCTCCCCAATAAGCTGCAGAATAAATGCTTTAAACTCTTAACATTGTGAGTACAGTCATAAAACATATGCGACTCTCTTTAGCCGACGATACTAACAGCGCTACTTTCTTTCTGAGGCAGAAGAATGTCAAACGCTAGCTGTACTAATGCTACAAGCTAATGCTAAGGCACTCCTGATAGAGAACAACTTGAAATGGTCAGTAAAAGGTCAGTAAAAGGTCAGTAAAATGTCTGACCATTTGACAGGAAGGGGAGAACCTGTACATTAAACCTCCTGGTCAACATAATCTGGTTTAATATTAGCTTCACCGACAAGCAGAACAATGACTGGACTTTGTCCGTCTGAGCCTCCTGTGTGTAAACCTTTTTAAAAGATATACAATTTCTATAGCTGCACTCATGCAATAAAGTCATAGAGCATGTAAAATTGCTGCATATGTGCATTTCAATGCAACATTAGCTGTTATTCTTTCCCTGTCCAAATCTTCAATTGTTAATACTCAGAAGAGGTTATTAATGTCAAACCTAAACTTTATTAATGTAAAGTGGAAAACCTTCACAGCTGACATTTGTTAAAGATCTTAAAATTCATGGTAAAAATAATTAATAAAACAACTATATTTATATTTTTATGTTTCAGAAGCAGAGCTCAGATCCTTTAGAAAAAATAAACTACAATGACAACACAGCCACTCTTCCTGCTCTGCTACCAGCAGGACTCTGAGGTACGTTGTTATATGGGTGTTGATGGGGAGAAGCTGCATAATTAATTTGTATATTCTAGCATGACAGATGTTTGATTTTGGCTGTAAAAGTAATTAATAAGAGAGTGGAGGGAGAGGCAGATTGCTGGAAGATCATTTATGAAGACTCCTCAATGCAGTGGGGGTTGGGGCGGCAGACAGAGGGAGCATCAGCCTCCACATCACCTGCTCCCATGGAAGTCCCAGCTGTTAGCCTGGCCGGAGCACCGGCAGCTCCAAACATTTGCTTTCTAAACATAACGATAGTTTTTTTTATCAGAGTCATGAAACCTGCTGGGGAAACAACCAAGATTTGATGAAAAGGTTCAGGAATTTCTTTAGTGAAGCTTCTTTTAAAGGGGCATTATGTGTTTTCCACTTTATAGCATAACCAAGTAACTGTTAACTTCAGTTGTTCTAACTATATATATCAAATATGACTTATAAAACACCTACATTCCTTTAAAAGCTTGTACTCTTTCTGAAACTCAGGTAAGTCATTACGACATAGTTTCTATATTAACTCTAACAACTTTTATACCAGCATTTCACTAAGAAGTAGCTCCTATAATGAGCTCAGCAGATGGGTAGTTTCACCAGATGTTTGCTAATTGCTGCTGGCTAGTCTGAAGGAGCTGAATGAAGGATATTTTGGGAGGTGGAAGCTCAAAAACCTCAACTCAGAGGAGTTGCGCCTCGAAGGTGGTTTTATTTTGGTTTTATTATTTTGGATGCTTAAAATATCTCGCAGTTCCTGTGTTATGTGTTCTTCACAAAATTTAAGTTTATTGACGTTTGAGAGAGAAAATTTGCATCATTAGAACATTACTTAAAAATGGTGACAAAATAATATAATTTAGTGTAAAAACTACTGGGACAATTTATCCTCCAGCAAACTGTCAGTTTGTTGGTTTAAAAAATGCAAATGAACCACAAAAAGACGTTACAATTGTTACTAGAATAGCTCACAAGTTTGAAAACAAAACTCCTACGAGAGGTGAGGCTCCGCAACTTTAATCAAAAAGCCTGTCTGGACCTTCAGAGAGAAGGAAAATAATTAGACAAGTCCAATGTTTTCCACCAGCAGGGACGGGACAATTTATGCCTCAATCTGGCAAAACCGCCATTTTTCTTTTTTTTATTTTTTTAACCTGTTATTACAGAGCTTTACAGCTTCCGAAGATAATAATGAACTGTAATGGATGCCAAACAGTGAGGACAGGGAGAGAATGTAATTTTCTCAATGAGGGTATAAATCTCACACTGAGGCTGTTACTGTTACCGGCCGCATGGACATTCAAATCTGCTGCTTTGATTGAAGCAGTCACAGTATATCACAGGCCTTGTAACCCCACTGAGGGTGAGTGCAACCCATCAGCCACAATATGATGTGGTTCACTGCAGACCTGGATGCTTATGATTAAAAACAAAGCACTGATAGCAACAGCCAGCAAGCAGGAGGGTTAATAAACACCCCGCTTCTTGCTCCAATATGCACACACTATGCACATTTTGTCAACAATCGGCTTTTGTTATTGGCTTACATTCACTCTGACGCTAACCATCTACATTGATTATGTAAATTTAACAGCCGTGCATCCGATGGAGATGTTAATTTGTGACTGATGCTTCTGTTATCTGCAGCATGATGAGACCTTCTGGCTCTTGGTTCTGCAGCTGTTCTCTAAAGAACCTCCATCGGGTTTCTGAGGAGAAAGCAGCTGGACTTCTCAAACGCATTTCTCCTCCAAAGGAGTCTAATTCTGTGAGGGAAAAACAGCTAATGTAGGGACTTCAGCATTTCCTTAAATATCTCACTGACCGCTTCTTATTAATACATTTAAGGACTCTGATAGCCAGTAACCGCGCTGCAGCATTAGCAGATACGTTATCTAAATGGAATTGAAATTCTGTGCTAATAACTGCTGATTTTTGGGTAATGCCTCTGAAATTAATTATATAGCTATAAACTGGAGCTTTAGCCCAAGACAAAGTGAACTAAATCTTCTTTTTAAAAGGTTAGCAAGCGATATGAAATATAATGGAAAAAGAAGCGAAGTGATCATAAAGAAACTCTGCACATTAGCATACTAATTAATGCAGAATAATAATCTTATATTCTTCAAAGAAGTGTGTCAAACTTAGTTAATTATTGTTCTGTTCTGCTGCAGCACCACTGGGAGCTTCAGCTGGTTAAGTTTCTCATCATTTTGAAGTTTCTCCATCTAAAAACTTTCACTCCATTTATTACTTGTGTTCACAGGCTGACTGTAGCTGCGTTTCATTGGAAATAATATAAAACTGGAATTATGAAAATAAATTGGTTAAATGGAAACATGGACATTTATTGGGCTTTTTTTTTTCAATAAAATACTTTTTGGGAGTTTTTTGGCTGTATTGAAATTAGTGTATTTTGCAAAACTGCAATGAAAATACTCATGTGATCAAAAACTGGAAGTTACTACTGGTGGAAAAGATGAAAAAGATGACAGGAAGTGGTTCGATGATTATGTTTTTTTACGACTTATTGTGCGAACAAACATAAACAAACAGCTTACCGGAAATTGCAGCACTACAATTCTAAAACAGCGCAGTAAATCTGCCATTGTTCACAACTTCATCATATAAAGTTATGATGTTAGGACTTTATTCTCATAATATTCTAAAAATATGACTTTATTCTCATAGTACAACTTTATTCTCGCAATCCCAGTTTTTATTTTTTCTAAGTATGTCCCTAATGCGCCATTTAACCGTTTAATACAAAAAGATCTCAAGTGGCGTTTTTTCCTTCTTGTTTTCCAGGTTATTTGTGTTTGTGCGCAAACAGCACAAGTGTACTCCAGCTGCTGATTTGTGTATCCACATGGCACTTAGTGTGGACGAATTACAGCTGAAAACTTTCACTGGTTGAGATTAAATAAATCCTTCTGTTAATTTTCTGGCCGTCTGTCCCTCATCTCATCGCCACAAGCAACAGTGGGCCTCTCCGTCCCAGCAGGGTGAGGCTCTCTGAAGCAATATGTAATTAAACTCAGAGAGCATATTCTTTAATCCTAAAGGCTATTATGGATTTATGGTCAGTGCATTGTCTGAGCTGCACAATGGCTTTCGCTCTTCTGGATACTCTCAGGCCATATATGTTCTTAAATGGCTAGATAAAGGTTTTGTAACCCTTTTAAATCTGGCTCTGTAATGGGACAGCTACTGTGGCTTACTGCCCTCGTGGGGGGAATATGTCGGCTTTTCTATTTTTCTTATGCTGGGATGGATATGAAGGCTTAGGAAGGGTAGAACCTCTGTAATTACATTGCATCAGCGCTCATCAATGACATATTTCTGAACCCTTTCAGTCACTTTGGGAAAGAACAAAGCTGCGCATGTAGAAATATAATTATGCTGTATTCATTTGTAGCTTGAGGGATTAAACGTTCATGCTTGTTTAAATGTAAGTGTTCTACATTTTACAGCAGAGGAGTCCTGATGAAGTGCGACCTGACCCCACAAAACGATGCTTTCAAACACCATGGATGCCTAACTTAGTTGCTACGTCTGTTTCCAATATTTTGGGGAGTGTTTGAATAATTTTTTCCCCTTGAACATTTAGCTTTTTTCACTTTATTTGACCGTTTTAAGAATTTCTTGCAGTATTCTCTGGATTTTTAGTTTTTTCTTTCATTTGGCTGCTTTTTCAATCATTTTCTACCCAGTCCTTGATAATAAATACTTGACAATGACAGGTGTGTATGTTTCAAACAGATCAACCTTCAAGATATCAGTTTTGTGTTTAAATATTTTATCAACCAATTCAAAGCAGTTTTTGTCTCTATGCTCTTTTGCGATTCTACAATCACGGAAATTCACGTAGAAATCAACAAATCACTGCGTTTTTTTGTAAAATTTTCTGCAAAACTGGCTTTAAATGAGTAACTCCAACCTGCAGACAGCAGTAGTTCTCACATTTACTAAACTGCTGCCTCAACCGTACTCCATGTCAAATTACGTTTGTGATCAATAAAAAAGAAGTCACAATTATGGTCTTGCATAAGTGTCAATTTTGCAAAATTTCATACAAATATTTTTAAATTAGAAAAATGCTAACGCGGGTTAGCATTTGGATTGCAAAACAAAAACCCGGCATAATTTTACAATCAAAATCCAGGAGGGAAAATATGTTCAATATTTAATTTTAAGTATTGAGAGTTATAAAGTTAAAATAAGGCTTTTCACATATTCAACTAAATCTGAAACGTCTTGCTACAAGAAAATCATTTGTCAAGTGGCTTTTGTATGTTCTCTTTGTTTGGTACTATAATGTGATTGCTGATCTAATTCAGGGGTCCCTAAAGTGGGTCCAGGAGGGCCGGCATCCTGCATGTTTTAGTTCTCTCCTTGGTGGTGGTGACAACCTCCTCAGCATGTCGATGTTCTTCTTAGGCCTCTAACGAGCCAACGTTTGATCCAGGTGCATTAAATCAGGGAGAGAACTAAAGCATGAAGGATGCCGGCACTCGAGGACCCACTGTGGGGACCCCTGATATAATTAATTGTGTGAAGAAAGCAAAAACAGCTGAAATCACTTAGTGATTCTAAGTTTTAAAAAGGCAGGAATGGGAACCAAACCGTTGCCAGGATTTTCTTCCCAAACAGTTTAGTTTCCATGTCCTTTTCTGTCATCTGATCACAGCCAAAAACCATCACCTCTGCATACCTTAATGATAATGTATTCCTTCTTATTTGACTTTTTAATTGGCTTTTGCCTAATTATCATCACAGGGTTCCTCAGACTCTGTGTGCTGAGAGGAAACCCGGCGTCTGGGAACAAAAGGAGGTCGGACGTGGAGGTGTTGGCACCTGGCCTGATCCGCTCCGGCGACCCCTGTTGCTCGCTTTTGTGCGGTGATAAATTTTCCCCTTGAACATGATGTCAATATGTTGATGTGCCTTCCTTTATTAAGACACCATCCAACTGATAACAAGTCCTGCTGTGTGTTACCAACATAAATAATTAGAACAGAGACTGAGGAACGGCAGGTGGCCTTTGGCACAAAGAAATAATCATACTTGATGTGGAAAATAAAGTAAAAGGACCCATCTGTTCACGACGGGGGGAGGAGGAAAAACACGTTAACATATTGTCAGCGGCATTATGAAATACACAGTTAATAATTTCGTCGTGGCACACAGCTCTGGACACTTGTTTTAAATAATGGAGCAGAAGTGAGCCAAGGCTCGCTTCAAAGATTCAAACCGGCGGCAGGTTTGCTCGCTCACGACGCGGCCCACACATCATTCTGTCACAAACTCAGACACTTATTAACTTAAAAGGTTTATTAAGGGAAAGGTAATAAAACCATGAAAGGACCTTTACCAGAAGACACCAGAGGGACCTTCTCATTGGCTTTCAACTCTTTTAGACTTATAGGCTGAAATTAAAGATTTACTACAGTAAGACTATAAATAGTGTAGTTACAACCTTGTAAAAATGGCATTATTTTCCAAATATGACAGCAAAAACAAAGCACATGTATCAGTAGATAATTATGCTGAACCTTTCAGCTATTAAAGTTTTGGAAATGAGAGCATAAGGTCACCTAAGGTCAGAGAACAGATCAGGCCTCACTGAGCAGAAAACACTTTAGTATCACAGTTTGGAGGCAGCTTCCTATCAGAACATGCAGTAGGCATATGTGGGATACCACAAGGTTCAGTCCTAGGCCCAGTTTTATAGATATTTTATTTATATCTAGAGGATCCTTCCAGCTTAGGTTAGTTCACCAGACTGAAGTTATGATCTCTGGACACAGAGAGGAACATTTGAGAGTCAGCACAAAACTGAAGTTATGACAACTAGAAACTGGAGATCAAGTCAAAACTCTGGCTGTAGTGATGGACTCAGACCTGAACCTTCACTGAGTCACATAAAGACAGTTACAAAGTCGGTCTTCTATCACCTGCAGAACATTTCTAGGCTGAGCGCTTCCAGCAAAATCTAGAGAAATTAATCTATGAGTTTATCTTTAGTCATATTGGTTATTGCAACAGTGTCTTCACAGGTCTGCCAAAAGTTAGATAGCTGCAGCTGATCCAGAACTGGTGCTCTGACTAAAACCAACAAGACAGAGCACATCGCCCCAGTTCTAAAGTCATGCCACTGATAGAATAAACTTTAAAATGCTTTTGTTAGTTTATATGTCACTGAACGGCCTAGCAACAAAATACATCAAAGATCTGCTGCTGCTATATCAACCTTCCAGACCTCTCAGGTTCTGGTTCTGATTCTGCTCTGCATCCCCAGAACCAAGCATGGAGAAGCAGCATTCAGCTTCTACCCACCACCAATCTGGAACAAACTTCCAGCAAACTGTAAAACAGTTCCTTTAAATCAAGGCTACAAACCTATTTGTTTAGAGTCGTCTTTGATTAGTAATAGTTTCATAATGTAATGTTTATGTGATGCAAAGCACTTGTTACTGAAAAGTGCAACACAAATAAACTTGACTTGAATCAGAAACTCTCCAGAAACATCTGAACAAACCCAAAGACGTCTGGAGCGAAGCTCTTTGTCACAAGTTCAAATGTTTGTGTTTTTTAATTTAGCTGCAGAAAACAAAAATCATACAAAAGTCATACCAACTGTTGAGCACGATGGTGGATGGCTGATGATCTGGGTTTGTGTGATGTCCACAGGACTTTGCCACCTTTTAGTCACTGAGTTTACCATGAACTTTTCCATTGGTGCAAACCAAACAGCCTTCTCATTTCACCCTAATCTCTGTTAAACAGGAGGAGAATCTGTTGTATTTTCATAGACTTAAGATTGATTTAACCGTTTTCAGATCTTGTTAAAGAACTTATTTTAACTCTGTTGATATAAAAAACCCTGGAATAGAAGTAAGGTTCTTTCCTCCTGTCTTTCCCGTGAATGTAGATGTGAAGAACTGATGTTTTAAGTATGTTTTTGCTGCGCATTCATCTTCATGGGCGCCAGAGCTCAGAGGGCGCTTTGATTATAGAAAAAGACCAAAATTACCAAAATGAAGAGGCCATTCAGGACAGAACCGGGAGCTAATCAAAGTTCAAGAGGCCTCCTGTCAACAGCCTCTTGACCGTTATGAGGAAGCGCCTCCAGATCCCAGTCACCCCGGGCGACAGCACCAATTCCTCTTCCCTCTCCTGACTAAAGCACATCTGGGCAGAGCCGTCCAACAAATCAGATTTATTTATTTGCTTGATTGGGATGATGGGTTTAATTGCTCTGCCGTGAGGAAACATTGCTGGTGTATGAATGAGATGATTAAGATCTCAGGGTTTCCTCGCTCTGGGAGTTAGACATCGTGTTTAGGAGACGGCAGCAGAAACTTCATCTCCAGAAAATATTATTTACACAACCTCTCAGTAGTCAGACACTTCTCCACTCAGAGAGTCTATGAAGAAGCAGCCTGCAACTAAAACCTTCTGGACTGATTATAGAAAACAAATTAGGATTTTCAAGGTAAAAAGTAAAAGGAGATTTGACTCATGCAAACCACAGAGTAACACAGTGCTGCCCCTCCCCCACATGTTGTTGTGCACTGCTGTTCAGCTCTTGCTTACAAGAAGAAAGGTTTTCTGGAGATGATAATTCGTAGAAACAGGATATACCGAAATAGTAATAATGGAAAAAATAAATATGAGGTTAATTTGAAGATCCTGACCAATAGTTCTGATCCAATAACGCTATGAATTTGCCAAATGATGAAATTTCAGATTAGATCAGGGATTTTTAAAGTCACCTGGCCTCCACCCAAAACTACATTATTGATATTTTTTGATATTTAATTTATTCATTTACATTCAACACTGGAAAAAAAACAAAACAACCAACAATGACGTTATTGTAGATAAATCGTACATTCCTATTTTAATGTGTCATATCTTTTTGTTTCACTTGGGCTTTAACATGTAATCAATTCAAAATCTAACGCTCAATCAAGGACCATTTGCCTAAATCAGAACAATGTTCAGAGAGTTGTGTGTTTATTCTAAAACCACTTGAAGCGTCGTGAAAAACGGCCGCCGTGAGCAAGGAGGAAGTGACACGTTTTGCAGAAGAAAAAAAAACAACAAAAAAACGCCCCAGGTTCCCAACTTCATCCATGACATGATGGCTGTCATTATCACAACTCTGCTTAATTCATTATTTTAAACCATTTTTACAACACGTTCAACGGGAAGCACTTTCCAATCTTGTTTCAATTAAAGCCGACACGTTGAGACGGGATGCTGAAGTGCAGCGGCAGCAAAAACAGGAGGAAAGAAAAAAAAACCTGGCACATCTTCAGTAAAATGGCTTGCAGGGAAACATTATCCCTAATAAAAGTCTTTAATAAATACTCCAGGTCCTTGGAGACTTCCTCAGAACCTGAGAGGGAACACTGCCTATACCCAGGAGCAAAGAAGGCCATTACAGCTTGTACTGGAAGATTTAATAGGTGTCATAATTTATCATGTAAACCCAAAAGTGTTTCTTAATTAAGTGTGCACGTTAATGAATTTTTTAATTTGATCCCTGTAAGTACTTTGCCATGCTAATTGCAATATTCCACACATTAGTTATCGGCTATTGCCCTTGGCTATTTGCTGTCGTGAGGAGGAGACCCGGTTCTCCCTCAGCTCGAGTTCATTAACCGGGTCTGAGGCTCAAAAACAAGAGAATGAGTACGCAGGCATCAAGGTCTTAAATCCTAAACAAAGCTGCCTTCTTGCTTCAAGATGATGTGGTAATGATGTGAGTTAGGAAATCCTCCAGCTTTCAGCTCACCTTCAGCTCAGAGAGACGCTCTGATCACAGAGGAAACCATTTAAAATGACAAATGCCAGCCAGCCTCCGGCTTGACGACTCCTTTTGTATCCAAACTCTCGCCGTCACTGGTGGCAGACTCATATTGTTCAAGGGGATTAATCTGTTTGAGAAACATAATAATGATGTTGCCAACTGCTGCCTGTGCTAATATTTTATTAATCAAGTGCGACTAAGGAGTGCTGCTGTGTCCTTAGGATGACTTTTCATTCCTCAGCAGTGACGAGCAGCGCAGCGACACAAGTGAACTCAGCGAGACGCTTGCTGCTGCAGAGAACACAGATGGGCTCAAACCGATGCTAACCAGCTGCAGTTAAGGAAACAACTGTTAGGTTTAACAGAGTTTAGTAGAGATTCCAGCCAAACATCAAATTTTACCAGTTGTAGGATTATTTCTGACTTTGGTAAAAGAGTAATTTCTATGTCCAGCGCCAGGCTTATGTCCGCATTTACCCAGAATAGTTTACTTCCTGCTTTTGGAGCGGTTTCTCCTATCCACTTCCATTCACGCATATATTTGAACTGCACCAGAGTTCACGTCAATCGAACTGGGGCCTCGGTCTCTAGGCGGACCAGAGTTCACATTTTCTTTTCCAGAAAGTTTAATGATGCAATCACACCTTCCGAAACAACCTGGGCTTTCAAGGCAAATGAACTGGAGTTTAGTTAAAGCAGATTAAACAGGCTTGGTGTGAATGAATTCTAAGGTTGCATTCACACCAAGCCTGTTTAGTTTGCTTTAATCTAACTTCAGGTAGACTAAATACCAAAAACCAAACTCCTACAAACTTTGGTGTTGGTTTGGTTGAAGTGAACTCTACCGTGGTCCAAATGTGGAAGCAAACAAAATGCGAGTGTCTAATGCTAGCAGCAGAAATGACTTGTGGTGCTTTAGAAACGACAAAAGAGAAATCCTACCACTTTAGATACTTCATTTTTGTTTATTTTTTGTGTGCTCAGTGTCTTCTTCAGATGCAGATCCTGTTATTTTCTTCAGTGGTTCTTGGTGCAGCGCCACCACAGGTAAGGAGGGGAACAGGTTTTTCAAAGGGTTTGGATCGTTTAACGCGGTGCCGTGTAAAAGTGAACCGCAGCAGTTAAAAATGTAATAAATGTTGCAATTTTTGTCCCCAATCAAACCGATTTTACTGAACTATCAGGTGTGATAAGCGCAAGTTTATCAGATGTGTCATCTTCAGTAGTTTGTGTTTCTCCTTCAGGATTCTGCTCTATGCTTACATGAAACACACACAGACGAAACAAATGCTTGGCTCAGTGTTCTTCAAATTAAACTAATAAATGTGTGAACTGCACAGAGAATCCGGCCTTCTGAGTGATTGTTTTACACTATATTAATCTGAACCAAGATGTTCTCCTTCCTTCACCTCTTTGGCTGCACAGTCACGCTCGAGATGGATTTGCAACGGCCTTTAATTTAGCCAAAGCCAAAAGGAACAGAATGCCATTAACACAAACGCTATTCTGAAAGCCATCGGTGTCATGACATTCAAGCCTAATGGAGAACTCTGCAAAGGCAAACACTTCCCCATCAACGTTTCACAAAGTAATTCCACCCATATGAAGAAACTCAGGAAAAAATCTGTTGACATTATCCCAGAGATGTTGTTGGAGCATCTGCACAGGAAGCCTTATTTAATATTCACAGGACTCAGCTCATTCTGACATTAGCAGAGGAAGATAATCCCTCAAAGATTAAATTACATGTGGGCCGGAGTGTTTAGTGCTGCTATTGTTTTCATTAGTACAAAAAGGAATTGTGCTCACTGGGTATGATATTAAATTGAGCTCCAGGGCAAGCGCTTGACATGCGTCCACCCCCACCACTCCAATAAAACATAATGCCATTCAGGGTCTGTAATCTCCCAGCAGCAGGTTGTAGTTTTAACTACATTTAGTGGTTTTTAAATATGCATTTGTGGTATTAAAATAAATTTCCTGCAGAGAGAAAAGCAGAAGGTACACTACACTCTGAGGCTGCGACAGATAAATCGCCAGTCTTCATCTCAGAAAAAAAACAAAAACAGGGTGACACTAGTCTATTACAGAATAATGCACTTTTTAAAAAAAAAAAACAAATGTGCATATCTAAGCAATCTGCTCATTTCTGCAGACTTTAAGGCAAATTATAACAAGATAAAAGGAAGAAACATCTGTCAGGTATTGGCTGAAAAATATCAAAATCTGCTGCTTCTCTTTATGCATGAAATGCATAAAACTTTATTTTTACACACAAACGACTTTTAAGTTGTTTGGGAATTATTTTTTTTTAACTAAATCCGAGTGAACTATCAGCAGTCCAGATGAATCTGTTGCAGCATCTTACAGCATTTAGACACTTTTTCAATTCAACGTCTGACTTAAAACACTCAAACTTAGAAATATTAAGCATAAATACAAACTTTTAAAGCATGAATGGCGAAATATTCAGTAAAATACTGAACCTTAAACATTTCAAACTGGTATTAATGCGGCTCACCTTGAACTGCCCAGCTCTCCATCCGTCCTGCACCTGGCTGGCCTTCCTCCACTCGGGGGTGTTTCCCGACGCGGCGGGCCGTCCCTCGCGTGTCAGCCTGGCGTGGCTGATCAAGCTGTTCCAACAACTGGAAGACATCACAAGTTAAACACTCATTATTTTAATTTGATGCTAATCATGTGTTAATGAGCATAATCCTCGCAATGATTCAGGTAATTTGCTTAATGGCTGCCCAGAGTCCAGATCACAGCAATCAGTCACGTTTGATAAGACGTCTGTTGTGGGACTGTGGATGGAGAAGAAGACAGGGGACAGGTGAAGGGATGAAGGTTCAACCAGCCTCTGACCTTTGACCTGTTCACACCTTAACGTAGTGAACAACGTTTTAATCTGGGACGCCATCACTGATCCCCAGCTACTAAACTATCCGCCTCATTTTTGCTGCAAGGCACCAACACCGCCTGCTCCTCTGCGCAGCCCTTCACTAGCTTACCTGAATTACACATTTACATCTGAGTGATTGTCTGCAAAATGGGAAAGACTACAGAACATATTATCCTAGTAAAGCAAATGTGTCTAGAAGTCAGGAAATGGCCACTCGCCCATGATGGCTATGTCTACATTTTGAACAATAATTAAAAAGTTTCAAACAACTGAAACCGTGACAAGCAAGGCGGGCAGGGATCCGATTGTTTTCGGTGTGATCGGTCATACTATACTTTAGATGTGACCGCAATCGGACATCCATGAATGTTTTACAACTCCCAAGCGACCCACACACACAGAAGATTGAAAAAGCCCCACAGCAGCGCACTGCTTACAGAAGTGACAACTGGAAACAGTTATTACTGTATTAAAGTTGTTGAGCAACAGGAGCCACAGTATCGTCACAAGATCATAAGAAGATGGGGAAACTTAGAAAAAGGAAAGTGTCTCCACTTCTTGCTTCAGCTATTGTTTGCACTCCAATTTACCGCGCCTGGCTTCATCTGGTGCAGAATTATGAAACATGTTTCATCTCAATGATGTAAAAGTCGGATTAAATCCGTGTCTGATTTATTACATATGGAAGTGGTACAAATCTTGGTGGTGAAAGAATCAAAATTGGGCCATTCAGACTGCCAAGAAAAAGGTAAATATGGGACACACATGAGGGAAAAAGATATTGGATTTAGGACACATTTGCCAGCTGCAGCCAAAAAGCTACATCTTGGTTACCGAGTCTCCATAACAACCATTACAACATCTACCTGCCAGCCGGCTGCGTTTTTGTGAAAAGCTGCAGCAAACTCCAAATGTTAGCCAACTTTTGCAACAAAACACTAAGAAAAACCTGAAAGTAGCTGTAAATACAAACGGGTATTCATGCATCATGAGAGAAACTTGTTGTGCCACCATAGAAGGTGTTGAATAGTTTTATATTAATAAAGCCTTCAGTGTCATTGGCTTACAGACGGTGGGAGGCCGATCCATTCAATCTAAGCAGAGGAATAAATGAGTGACTAAGATCAAGCTGGGGATGCTGCACGCCTCTGAAAAATGGCTCCAGCATAATGACCTGTGAGTGCTAACAAATATAAATTGTTTTCTCTTGCATTTTTACTGTCGGCAAAACAAATGCTCATTAGCTTTTTATGAGGGATTGTGCGAATAATAAATAGCTCATAATTACCCCCATCAGAAATGCAAATGTGTGAATTAAAAGCAGTAGTAAAACAATAGAGCTACTCTTCCTTGCAAACATTATAATTATTCTTCCAGAGTCATTAATAGTTTAGTTTCATTTTTATAGCCAAATGCTTCATTTTACTGTATTTATTAGGACTTAGTCCAACCAGTTTCTATAGTTCCCTTCTTTCTTGCTGTTCATCTGACATTAGCAACAGATTTATGTCTTAATCTCTAAAGAATCTGCTGCTTCAGGTTCCATGTTCACACCTTTCAACGCCACTGATGTGATTTAACAACAGATATCAGCATATTGTTCACCTGGAAAAACAAACAGCATTAGACAAAATTACCAAGGAAGAAAGAATTAAAACAATGCAAAGAGGTAAATCTGAATGATCTTTCACATTTCTCACCTAAATCAGAGGATAACCTATATTCCACACGCTAATCTGCTGTAAAGCTGGTCAGATGCCTTTACTGGGCGCCGAGACATTGTTCAAACCGGCAGCTTAAGCATGTTTCACAAACTGAGTGACGAAGGACTTATGAATTAACCTCTGCTGTGTCTGAGTACAGTTTTACTGGGATTCACCATAATACAATTAATCAAAGCAGTGCATTACAATGATAAATGGAGGAACATCTTTTTATTGAGGTGTGATACAGAAACTGCAAATAGTTCAAAATAAAGCAGCTCATTTGCACATGCATGTGCTTTCAGAAGTAATGTCAGTATGATGCATAGTAGATTATCCTGGCTAAAAGTTGAATTCAGGTTTATTTTTAAAATATTGCTCAAGATACATCATGAGTCCACAACAACCAATGTTTATATCAGTATTAAAGTACATGATTAAACATGCAATCGAAGGCAGAAATACTTCCAGACGTTTAGTAGTTTAGGCTGAAAGTATGAACCCCTGGAAGAGCAGATGCAGAGAACTGAAACTAACAGGAATCTAAATAAAAGAAATCAAAATCTGTCACCAAACAGCAAGAAAAGTTCAGCAAACAGCAAGAAAAGTTCAGCTACTGCAGGAAAATTGAGACTAAAGCAGAAAAAAATCTTGTTGCTTAGTCTCTTATGATCCGTTTGATGCATTCACACCCTGAAGACCATCTTTAGCCAAGATTAAACGATTTATATGGAGACATAGATGCAGGTCGCTGTAAACTCAGGCACTTTGTTTACATCAAACTGTGTAATAATCGATTGGTAAATCAGATTTTAAAGTACGTAGCAGTAATACAATATAATTAGAGAAAATAGTCCAAGGAGACTATTTTATTGTTTGACTTTGACATAAAAAATTTTAATCTATTTCAGATTTCAGAGCAGGGATTGATGCCTGACCCCCCTTCAGTAGATTACACTAAAAACAACAGAAAGCTCTGTCCTACGTTTTAACTCAGCATGGAGATTACACAGAAAGGTAGATCAACACAATGACTTTAATTTCTGTTATTGTTTGACAGACAGCTGCATGTGGGTTTAGCAGCTCTGAACTGTAAGTAAGCTTGGATTAGATCAGCCGGATCCATTAGATGGATAATGATTACCATCTCATCCCAATACATTTTTCTCGCCACACCCCCAAGACTATGGGCTGCACATGGATGCAGGATTTGTTTGACTTCAGAAATCCACAGAAATATAATGTGCAGCTTGTTCCACTGCAACAAATTTCTGCAGAAGCAAAGCAAATATTTGGTCTAAGTGATGTTTGAACTAATAATCTGGAAGAAATAAAGTGAAAGGTATTAAGCTTCAGTATGGCTTAAAATAAAGCACCAGGAAAGCATTAACTATGCTATCTATACTAAGAGCACAGATCAGTCACTTTACTCACAGGCAAATGTGAGAAAGTAATTCAGAAAAGAGTAATAATATGTTGTAATAGATTGCTCAATCTCCTCAGTAGCTAAAGCTGCAGGGAAAATGAAGTTCAACCCTTCTTAG
Organism: Poeciliopsis gracilis; assembly: GCA_911649635.1. Classification (NCBI taxonomy): domain Eukaryota; kingdom Metazoa; phylum Chordata; class Actinopteri; order Cyprinodontiformes; family Poeciliidae; genus Poeciliopsis; species Poeciliopsis gracilis. The sequence goes on from CAJVRI010000715.1 coordinate 3,695,598, forward strand.
CTGCTGGATTTTAACAAAGGCATTAGTCTTTTATAGCACAATCTTCATCAACTTTGGTCAAGTTGTTGAAGTTGGTTCTCCATCTCTTTAAAAACTCCTGTTCTTTCTGAAACTCTGCCTTCAGGAAGTCAGGTCCTCCATTGATCCTTTAACAACATTTATACCATCATTGCACCAACAGGTAACTCCTGTAATGAGCTCAGCAGCTGGTCAGGTCAGGTGTTTGCCAATTGCTGCTGGCTAGTCTGAAGGAACTGAGTTGATGATTGATCTGAAGAAGCTCAGAAACCTGGAAACTGTAGCTCTGAGGAGGAGCTGCTCCTCGAGGGCGGAGCTAAGTCCACCCAGACGTTTTGCACAACTGAATGGTTGCCATGGAGATTAAAGGATTTCTCATGGATAAATGAATCAAGGCAACAGTCCAGGCAAGTTTTGTTGAGTGAACATAATATGATGCAAAGCCCAAAAAAGTTGATTTTTCACAATATTGACCCTTTAAAGTTACCTAAAATCTGATCCCAAGACTTGTAAATACAGTTGATAAGCTATTTTTCAAAGATTTAAGTCGACAACATCTCCTTCAAACGTCTAACTTATACTAAACATTTCTATAAAATAGTGAACACAGTTTTATCTTTTAGCTGTCTAGGCTGCACATCTCTGAAATAAAATCAGAAAATCTGCAGCAGAGCAATCCTCTCCTAAGAAACGATCCCTATGCTGTGATCTCTCACCCCCCACCCCAACACGTTTCTGCAGGAGACGCTCTGTAGCTTCTGCCTTTCTGATCACTGGCCTGATTAATGGGGGCCTGAATTGGAAACTTAATTGGATGTGGTTACAATTATGAAGCCATGCTCTCCTCGGAGCAGAAATCTCTCACCGGCGGGGGGAACAAGACATCAGCAGGGGAAACATGTTCCGTCACACCACCCCCACATTATTCCAAGAGTCAGGGATGTGAGGTGTGTCAGATCGGTGTCGCCCACAGTGGAGCAGTAAAAACAGAGAGGCTGCTCTGATAGTGGGAGCCACTGACCTCCCTGATCATCTCCATGCTCAGTTAAATCCAGAGACTGCATAAGTTTGGTTTTAACAGCTTCTGCAGAGAGCAGCAGAAACAACAGTTTTCTTTGCCTACAAGTATTTATTCTTCACATCTTGCATCTGAGAGAAATCTCAACCAAAACAAAACCTGTGCAGAAATGCATCTTTTCTGTCAAATCTGGATTTGATGGATCCATCAACATCAACACAAACATGCTGGACATTTCTCCTTCCTGAAGCTGCAGCCCCTTACAGGCCATCAGAGGTTGAGGGAGCCCTCCTCTGGTCAGAGTCGGCATTACACCGTCACTCCACTGGTCTAAACCAAACACTGTGGAAAAAGATCCCACATGACCCAAGAAATGACAATCAGCATTGTTCATGTTGAGCTCCTGCTAACAAATGTATAACTGGAAATTCCAATGCAAACCAGATGAGTAATAATTTAATATTTAACACAAGAATTAAAGAAAATAGGGTCAAAAGGGTAAAAATATTTCTACTATATTTTCTTTTGTCATGAATTGTTTTAAGAGCTAAAATATGTTTAAATCTCAGGTCTTCATCTTCTAAGTCTGAATACTTATCATTTGAAGATGTTCCAAAAAATAAAAAATAAAATCTAAAATATGCTTTACGTGCATTTATTTTATAAAATTTGTCAGGGTGTCCAATGAGGAAATTGCAGGTAACATTCTATAAAATGGCTTTTCCAGCATTTTCAGAGTAAAACATATTGACCTTTTCCCATATAATAATCAGTAATTTGCCAATACTAGTGTATGAACATCCTGATTAACCATCTAGTTTTCTAGTAAACATCACAGAATGTTTGACATTAAAGTATACGAAGAGGGTTGACCCTCCAACACCTGTTGCTGTGCACTGCCAGTCAGCTAGCTCCTAAGCTAATAATCTAACTACTGCACAAAGTCGTAATAAATTTAACGAGAGCTTATGAAAATTAAACCATATACATAAGATCATAACCACAATAGTCTCCGTTTTTAGTTCAACAGCAGGAGGAATAACTGTTGCTTTTCCGTTTTAGCCAAGACTGAAGAATTAGACCATGTTAAACTCTTTATTTACAAAAAGTCAAGTTGATTCATTCCATACGTCCATGTGAACACAAGCCTTTTATGACCTATGCACGCCATTGTCGAGCTAACGAAAGTTTGCTCAGAAATGACAAAATGCTCCTGTTTACTTTATCTATAAAGAAATGACTTCCAATTCAGCAACATCATGTGAAAACATGTTGTATGTCTACATAGTGAGGGCCTTTTCTTTCTCTGATGTTAGGAGGCGCGACACGAGGCTGTGGCAGCAGCATAAGTGTGCATGTGTTGCTGTGTTTACATGCACATGAACGCATGCATGCACATATGTGTGCAAACGCATTCCCGAGGGATTTATCTGACCAGGCTCGTGGCTAGTTTGCCATGTTGATCTCTCCTTCTGTCTCGACCCTCCCTCGCTGCCTCTGACATGTTGCAGACTGATAAAGAGAGCGTTTCATTTCACGCTCCGGCTCATCAGCGGCGCCGCGGCCGCTCCGCTCTGCATGAGCAGCGCCGTCCGTCCGTTCAGCAGAAGAAGATCCTCCATCACCCTTAAAGGGGGATACAGAACAATTGGGCCAAACATGAAGACAGAGAGAACAGGAGTTAACACATGTACGCATCACAGAGTCGTGTCCTGTTATTACCACGGCAGGTCACCATCTTCATGTCTAGTAGAGCAAAAGAGGAGGCGACCAAAAACACACATTAGTGTAGATGTAAAAACTGAAATCTACCATATTCTGTCACTGATACTTGATGCAGGTTTGTTGCACACACTTCTGTCAAAACACGTTCAAAATTGTATTTATTTATCAAAAAAGAGTTCAGACAGTCCACATCAATAACCAGGTAAAAGTGGAACAGACAGACAAATGTCCATGTCTTTTATCCATCACCTCTATCCAGGTGAAACAAAGTGAAACAACACTTAAGAATAAAAAATGAGTACAGAAAGATTACTGTTTTAATATGGTGGTCATGTGACATTTCCTAAACTGTTTAAGAACTTTTATTAGCATTTAGCAATGTTAGCATTGATACCAGGCATATTTCTGTAAGGGCCTGGTTTTAGAGCCACAAATAGGTGCAAACAACAACAATAACTTTAAGTCAAACGATGGATTATCTTTAACTTGTGTGGAAGAAACCAAACAGAAAAGCCAACCTGGCTACCAAGGAGGTTCTAGGTTCATGCCACAGCATGTTTGTTTTTTTTTTAAATTTACATCTGGACTTTGACTAGGCCATTCCAAAGTGTACAAAATAAATCAGTTGATGACCAAATAACCTGCAGTGATTTCCTACTGAATAAGCTCAAAGTCTCAGTTCACCCTGAGGCTGCAGTGCAGCAGCCAGCATGAAAAAGTGCATTAAAAACTCTGTGCTGACTCCTGCAGTTGTTTCTCTGAGCAGCCAATCAGAAGGAGAGTGCGGTCCTTCCAGCCAATGGCACCTTGCTACATAACCACATCGTGAGAACAACTGCTTTCCAGCCGACACTAACAAAACAGATGTTGTGGGTGTTGGAGGTGGATGTGCAAGCTGCACAGGCCTTAATCAACTATTTAAACAGCTGAGAACGCTGCGTCAGATTAACAAGGACTTTCCACTCCCTGTGGTGCCACTGCACTCATCTTCAGTTTAATTCATTACTTTATTTCTGCTGGAGGATTTCTCATCTCAAAAATATGGCCACACAGTTCCATCTTTCAGTGAGTTGATGCACAGTATGTAAATGACTTGTGCATCAAGTGACATCATTAGTGCTGAAAATCTTAAGACTATTTTCTGCCTGATGAGATGTCACAGCAGGGGGTATTTGGGATCTTTTGGTTATCTAAAAGGTCATCCAGGAGTGAGTGCTGAAACACAAAAGCACTGGTTAAGAAAGAGCTTTGCTTTTCAGCTCAACTCTTTCCAGACCAAAATTACTTGGTAAGATTTTGTGTTTTTGCAGTGTGGATCTGCTAGCAGAGTCCAATCGCCCCAGCACATCCTTCGAATAAGACTCATCTAAACGGATCATAATCCCGCCCTCTTGTCTTGTCCACGCCTCTGGTCCAACCTGCTGCCCACCGCCACATTTCCACCTCAGAGCGAAAGCAGACTGAGGAAACCACAGGCGAGTCCAGGACCTCCCACTGCAGGAGGCGACAGTGATGGCACTGCGCACCCCGTCTCACACAGAACGACAGAATAGTGTGCCGGTGATAGAGCCCGCATCAAAGAGGAGAAACACACAGACACAGATAAAGGGAGGAGGGGCGTGGGGTTGGGAAAGCGCCTCAGGGTGTTGCACTCAGTTTGTCAGAGAAACTTAACGGCCACCAGAGCTCCAACCTGCGTCACTTTGAATTCCTGGCCTCTCCACATGATATCCCCCTCCTCTCAAACCCATCCTGCCTGCCTGGAGTTAGAAAAGAGGTGCCCTGGCTGACGAGTGAGGTTGGCTGGAACAACATGTAGGCCTGGACAAGTGATTGATTCCCTCCTAATTCCCACAAATAGGATGTACGGTACGAGGATGGGGACGGTGGGGAAGCTGAGTGGTGGTGATGGTGCTGGATTTGATGGGTGGGGGGTGTGGAAGCTGACAAAGGGCGAGAAGCAATAAGTAGGCCACCCTGTGTCAGGTAAACTTTGGGATTGTAGCTAACTGGATATGTCAGGGCTGCTAAATGTTGAGCTGTCAAAGCAAAACAATGAGGTTAAAGACGAGGCCAAAAACAGAGACATGAAAACAGGGGTGGTGATGAAAGAGGGTCAGAGTCATGAAGAAAATTCCCAGGTTGGGTTTTTTAGCCTGATTAAACCAACAACAAACAAAAAATATATCCTGGTTCAAAAACTGAAATTTATAGGTCTGACTCTTGAAATGGAAAATAAGTGACAAAATATGAAATATAGATAACCAGTCATTGTTAATATTTAAAAGACTTTTTAAAAGTCCGGTCACTGATTTTAAAATGGAAATTACTGAGGGTTTTATTTCCATTGGTGTCCTCCACAGGAGGGCTGCTGGATGCTTCCTTTAACTTTCTATCATCAGAAACATCATCCTTTTTGCTCTATGCAAAAAAAGGAGCAAAGCAGGAAGATGAGCATTGCAAATATTATTTAATAAATTGTTTAAACACATTTTTATCATAATTATTAAACTTCAAAAACCACAAATAGCTAATAAAGTTTTTAGCTTCCTAAATTGGCAACATGCTAATGTAGCATATCACTTAAACACCGTAAAGGTTTAAACAATTAATTCCCCTGAGCCACGTCTCACCATGTTCATCTACTCTGCTGAAATGCTGAATGCTTGTAATCCTTGGCAACATCATGAGCGTCACACATCTGGGGTTGTCACGGAAAATGCCAACTTTCAGTACTAAAAAGAATATTTAAGAAACTTACATCAAGGGTATTTTATGACTTTCACTTGATGTTAGTCTAAAAACACTTTTCAGCTCTCCTTTACGTGATGTTCAGAGTATGAATTTCCTTAACTACCAACCCAGACGACTCTAGTTGTTCCAATAACTAACGTGTGGGGCAAACAACAGCGATCCAGGGCTGCACTGCAGAGGCTGGGCATCTGCCTTCGTTATCAACGAGCCCTTCCCCCGCCCTGAATATGAATCGGAATAATGAGTCAATTAATGTGCTGAAACAGCAATGAGAGATAGCAGAGACAGAAAGGGTGAAAAGAGGAACGGGAAGGGTGGGGGAGGGATGATGGTAACATGAGAGACAGAAACGCTACATTAAGGGGAAGGAATTGAAAGAGATACAGTAGAAAGAGTGTGTTGTCCCTTTTCACTGATAATTGACTGTATGTGTGAGGCACCCAGCAGTTGTTTGGTTTTCATCATGTCCACAGAGCCACACAACAGACTCCATGCAAGACTGACGGCCTCCTCCGACATCCACCTCCCCTGGCCTGTCTGTCTTTAAGAGGAACCTCTAGGTTTAATTGCATAGTCTGCTTCTTCATCTCATTCCAACTAACAGGCAAAAACTGAAAACCTCCCAGCCTGTGGTTCAGACTGTTAGGACGTGGACAGATGGGTCCATGCACAGACCTGCAGATTGGAGAGATTTTGAAGCTTCAGCCACTTACTTGGACAAACTTGTTCAAACTGACAGCAAACATCCACTTTTATGAGCTCATGTGTACAGATTAAGATCTTCTCACATACAACATACTGAACAATGGCTCACCTCAATCTTCAACACATCGACTCAGAACATATTTAGTTACCACCACCTTCAGTGATACAGTGAGGGTGGTGCATGATTTCTGATTTCTTGGGATTTAAGTTGGTCCTCAGACATTCACTGTTCAAAATATATGCAGAGCAGAGAGTCGCGACTCCTGTGGAAACCGTAGTCAAGCGCCAGGGACGAGTGGAACTCCTGATCCATTTTTCCAAGCAGTCAATGAGTCAACCATGCATGATCCACCATATGAAAAGCCACCAACGAGCCTCACAGACCTGAGAAAATTCACAATGATTTAAAAGAAATGATTGTTTCCATCAAATCTAGTTAATTTTATTTTTAGCAATAAATATTTTCAGTTGAATCACTACACAACTGCGGTAGTCAAATTAAATTCTCTTCATCTTTGGTGCTGAAGCCCGACTTCATGCAGACACCAGAGTACACATGCAGCATTAAAAGACACTGGTAATACAAATTGCCTGTGAGTGTAATTACCACTGTTGCTAATTGCCCCCTGAGAAAGTGGCACTGCCCATGCCGTTACAATTCACAGCCACTTCAACCTCGCTGATCAATTATTTCCACTCTTGAATAATTAATATCAGCTTAATTGTGCACATATCTGGCGAGGAGTCAGGGCCTCATTTACACTGATGGTGGCAGCGTAAGCTCTGCAGGCCGACTCCATTTGTGTTCTTATTGTACGTGACATTACTCTGTGACTGAGCCGTTGTTTTTCATTTCAGCTATGCACAAATTCACACGGTTCTAATCCACAGACAGCGCGACCTGACTGATCAATTATTCAGAGCCATTTGCCTTTTATTCAACCGCTGACACGCTGCACGGATGACAGGAGCTTGTACAGCTACCAGCAGAACACCAGGGGGTCCAGGTACCAGCGGAGCTGCAGGTTCAGACGCCTGTACTCTTACTTTCAACCTGTCACTTAAAATCAGAGACGACCTTTAAGGCTCTGACCCCCGTCCCCTTTCCTGAAAGCTAAACTGAATTAGCATGGGTCTCTGAGGAGGTTTTTTTTATATGGCAAGTCTTTTAAACGCAGCAGGTCCTATGAACGTACAACAGGAAAGTGGAAACAGAAAAAACAGGCATCGGAATCCAGCAATTCCTGGTGAAACGTACAAAACGGCACCAGAACAAAAGAACATCTAGAGAGCTTTGCAGATGGCTTCATAGCTCTGGAACATCTTTCCTGTGTCAACCTCAAATTTCAACCTCAGCTTTCTTAAAGCCACAGTTCACAAAGAACAAATATGTGGAGCGCAGTTACCATGGCCTCTTGGCTGCTTCCACTACAGCTCTCCTTCCCCAGACTGTCAGCTTATGTAGACAGGATGACTGGGAAGTTCTACAATGCCCAGTTCACACGGTAAGATTTTTATGCAGATTTCTGCCTCAGTATTATCCTCCTGACAATCTTAAAGCCGCCCCAATTATCGAGATGGCTCTAAGATAATCTTAAGCGATATTCCTGTTGTGCCAAGATAATCTGATCCACTGAAAGGATGACATGAACTCTCAGATCTAAAGCTGGGGATATTCAAAATGTTCACAACATGCATGGTGTTCCCCAAGGACAAACAAGAACGCAGCCTATTCAACCTGTAGCACAGCCAATCAGAAAGCAACGACATAATGGGCAACGATCGTAACCTTGACTTCAACGTCTCTCTGTTCGGTTTTTTTAAACATGTGACCTGAGAGAGATTTAAAGACAGCAGCAAAAACAAATTAAGTGCATTAGCAGTGTTTGCCAAATAGGAATGGTGTCAACCAGGACATGTTGCTGTGGCCCTTCGTCTCTGCTGCCGGGTATTGAGTTGTTAGCATGTCCTGACAATCATGAGACCATCTTTGGTCATGCTTCCTTACCCGGGTTTCCACTGTAACACTTACCCAATCAACAATAACTTGCTAATTCTTTAAGCCTGATCATCTTTCATAACAGAAGACTTTTGATCTTATTGTAAAGCAAACCCTACAAATTTATTCTGCTGTGTTTGTGACGTAAAAAGTTAGTTCTGTCAAAACCCCAACAGGAAAAATAAGTGCTCAGAGAAAAAAAGGGAATCATTTGTACAATTCAGCTTTTCCCAACAAGCTTCCTTCTTAATAATTTATGGCTTTTGTGTGTGTTATTGAAACTCACTGGAGAAAACTAATAAACATCTACAAATAGGATTTTTTAAAGCATTATGTCGTTTCATTTTAATGTAATGCTTCTCTTAATTTCAAAACATTCTGGAGTCTCTCACAGAGAGCCTCTTATTCAGGCTTACTTTTAGTCCAGCCACACTTTATGCGGTTTCCCTTTTGAACACACGAAACAGTGAGTCTTTGGGACAAAGAAGTCTTGGCAACAGTTTCCTCACACACATGTTGGTGACATCTCCACTGAATCCTCACACAGACACAGAAAGTCACCCAGCGACTGCAGTCAGAAGGGAAATTTCATGAGGAATAAGAGAGAGTTTGTGTTTTCCCCCCCATTTGGGCTTCAGGAAACAGTAGGGAAGACGCTTTAGTAGACAGTGCAAGAGGTGGTGCGATGGCACTGGATCCATGGCAGCTGTTTCCTTCAATGTTTCATGCTCATAGCCACAGCTGCTCTCCAAATGAGAGTTAATATTGCAGGGGGGCTGTCCACCCTGGGTCGAGCCTTGTCGCATGGTCTGAATGTCAAACTCAACCCAGCAGGGCGACACCGGCTCAAAGGACACACTGTGTGCATTTTCCCCTCTCCTAAAAGTTGACGTGCCTTTCTGCCTCATTGGATTTTTTTCCCGCAACTGGACAAGGGTGAAATCTCTATTTTTCATGGGTACACCAAGGCGGTTTCAGCTTCCAATGAAAAATAAATGAGAAAATCAGAGATGGAGAAGTCTTTGTGCTTGAAATGTGGCTTCAGAGGTTTCCACGGTAACCAATCATTATCCTTCAAATTTGTTTACAGTTATCTTAATATTAATTAGCCGTCCAAAAAATATGCTGATGGTTGATTTAGGCTTTCTGCAGGTTTAACAAACTCAAATTTAAAACCCTGAGACATTTTCAGGACTATTACAAGAATTGAAACCTATGTCACAGAAATGTATGAACTTTGTCCAATGAAGTGGCAATAAATTTGCATTTACTCTTGATGGATGCAAAAAAGACGACCAGCTAGGTAGCAAGGGTATGTTAGCAGAGAGTTACAGGTACCCTCCAGTTACAAAACACAATGAAAATTTCTGCAAGAAAAAAAACTTAAGATAAAATAGTCCTGCCAAGAAAAATGTTAAGGTCTATCATTAACATAAGAAAGGCCAACTTACTTTTTAAAATAAATTTAATACATTTTAAGGGCTTATATTTGAGTCAATAATTTAGGGAGTAAAGATGCACAGACTCTTTTTCAAAAATTAATAATTAAATATATGTTTTTCTCATCACTGTTTTAATAATATTGATGTTTTTTCCTAATTCCACATTTAAAACTCTTTGTTCTAAGCAGTACATGTAACTGAATAAACATCTCATTTTCAAAAATTTATAGATGCTGCTTATTTAAAAAAAATAACCTGAATGTAAGAAACTGGAAAGAAATTATATTTTGAAAAAGAGATTGCATAAGTGCATGTTCATTAACAACATTTAAGCAGATGTGCAAATAAGTTTGTGGGGTAAAATTATGAAAAGAACCGAAATATGAGCCATCAAACTAAATCCAGGAAAACAAGAAAACTGTTCACATCTTCCTTTTGGATTAAATATACTGAAAGATCAAATATGGACAGTAGAGCTTGACATTTTTAAAACACACGCTGTTAACGCCACCTCCCAGTTTCAAATTACAATCAAAATACAGACGGTCTCATTTTAACCCACAACGTTTAAAAAAGAAGCTGCAAAATGGAAAAACAAGCACACACGATGTAAACACAGTCCAGCTCTCTCAACAGGACCTGCAGACTCTGCAGTGAACCGATTTCCTCTGTGCTGATCATATTCACTGTGATAGATGTAGGATAACCCTCAACTCTCTGTTGTGGCTCAGTGTGACGTCAGGCACAAGATCCCATCGGACTGTCCCTCACACACAGATACTCTCACAGTGGTGGCAGCAGTGAGCATGATTTGAAGTGTCCTGTCTGCAGCGGTGCAGCTGCATAAAGGAAACAGCTGCTGAAATATCACAGGCGACCCCCCCATGTCTCCTGGTATCTATCAAACAGTGGTCAGCTCAGGCTGCAGAGAGAGAACAAAACAAAGACATCTGCAAGATGGCCTCAGACACACAGCTCCACTGTTGTGTGCATTGCTGTGATGTTTGCAGGTTGAATGACAAGCTCACCACTGAGACTGGCTCTTCTTCAGGCTTCGTTCCTCTCCTGCTGGCTTCTTTTTGTGTAAACTGACACGCAAAGAGGACCGAGCGGTTCTAATCTTTGTTTCTAACACAAAGAGAGTTTTCTGAGGCTGCGTTCACGTCTAGTTCAAATATTTGTGATAACCGGGAATGAGTTTCTTGAGCTGCTGTAGAAAGTTTTGGTCTAATTCCTCTTTGCAGAAATGTTTTAATTCAGGCGCACTGAAGGGTCTTTGAATGTTGTTACTCAATCTATTTGACTTTCTCTGCAGTGCTTAGGATCCCCGTCCTGCTGCTTAACTCAACTGTGCTTAGACTTTACATCACAAACTGATGTACAGGTCATGAACAAGCAAATGTGATCATCATATTACAGCCACCATGTTTGACTGTATGGTTCTTTTTCTGAACCTGCTTTGTTTTTGTCCAATCGCTCATGAATTGTGACTGTGAGGGCTGAAGAGATTTATCTGTTGTTCTGGCTCCTTTGTGACTTTCTGGATGAGATACCAATGAGCTCATATTTTATCCATTTGTGGATTTGTCAAAGTCTTAAAATAACCTTTGTAAAATCTTTCTTGATAGATGTGACTTTTCCCCCCTCATTTGTTTTTGAATTTCTAGAGATGAGTTGCTTTTTCAGACCTCTTAGTGCACTTCATGTTGCAAGGTAGGCTCTGTTTATATGATATGAATCTATAGTAGTGAAACTGAGCCAAAAATGTGGTCCACCAGTTAATGACTGGAGGGAATATTTCCACAAAGGCAAAGGTTCGTTTGGATAGTTTACTCCCTTTAATCTATAAAATCCTTTAAAAACTGCATTTTGGCTTTGCTCAGATTATCTTTGGTTAAAAAAATGTGTTTGATCTAAAATAATAAAGTGAGACAAAAAAAAAAAAAAAAGCTAAACAGAAGAACCTTTTCAGGGGCCAATTAATTTTACTCTGAGAAGCAAGCTGATGTCTTAGGAGCCCTTAAATGCATTTTAGGTTCCTTGCATCTTTTTGGTGACCTTGACCTGAGGGAAGCTGAAACATTTGCAAGGCCTCTCACCAATTTAACACCTGTTGCTTGTGGAAACTTTTGTGGGAAACTGGCAGACGACAGACAGCTACAGGACCGAAGGAAAAGTAAGAATGGCATATGGATCATGTTAAAGCGTTCAGCACTCAGACAGATACTGTAATAATGCAGAAGGATACAGTGAATTACATGAAAAAGACAAAGCAGGTTTAGCCCCTCACAAGTAAAACAATTTTATGTTCAGAAAACTGAGCTTTTCCGCTGTTGCGTTTCCACAATTACTCTATAGCTTGTACAAAATCCTGCCAATGTCAGGAGAAAAAAGAAAATCTAATGCTTGACTAAAATTCTCCATATTCAGTCACTACACTTGATAATCCCTCACCTGTGATTTCCTTTAGATGCCAGAGACAAGCCTCAGATGCACATTATCTGAGAGCTTCTTTCTCCTGTCTGATTATCCTCACACATATGGCTTTCTTCAAGAAACAAGACTTCTGCAGGAGCCCGTTCCCCATCTGGAAAAATCATATCGAAGCTTTCAGCACCGAGCAGCAGGGGTGACACTGAGCTATATCAACAGTGACAAAAATATATTGAATAATTATCTTTGGAATTAATACATTAGCCCAAACTAAAGTAAATGTCAAGGGATCAGTAAAGCAGGGCGGAAAGCGGGAAGGATGCTGCGCTTCATTAATCACGTCTTCCAAAGTAATGTAAGCAGATGAAATGATTCTTACAAAGAGCTGTCATTACAATCAAACCGGTCATTTTAGGTTTCTAATTCACCATCACAATCTACTTCACTGGACGGGGGGCAGATAATTAACTCCTTCAGTCTCGACTGCTTCCATCAGAGACGGCGGTTCTATTATTCAGGATTAGAAAGGAGGAAATCCAACTCCCAGCGGGATGGAGACACAATCACACACAGCATGAGCAGGCTATACAGGAAATACAATACATGACGAAACCTTTAAGAAGTACACAATTATCAGTATAAATCCAAAACTCTTAAATAGTTAACCTATTAGCACATGCTTTAACTTGATGTTTTCTGTCTATAAATATCATGTCATTGTGTAATCAGTCCATATGCATCAATTTTATAAAATGATACCTGCGTTTCAATTACACAGCATGCAAAATGGTTATTATTCTGCTGTTAATAAAAAAAATTATAATAATTTCTGTTGCTATATTAAAAAAGAAGCTCAATTAAAACAACATGTGAATAAGTTTATTCACCCGATGTCATTATAAACAGAATCCAACTACTTCCCGTCATTGTCTTCTTAGTGGTTTGCACCAGTAGCAACATCCGGTTGTTGATCACGTGACTCGTCTGACGCAAAGAAAATCTAAAAAATAATGCTTCCATAGTTGTTTTGTGAAATGAAGCCATTTCAATAATAGAATAGAATAGAAAAACTTTATTAATCCCATAGGGAAATTGAGGTTGGTCTTCTTAAATAAGGCCACAAAACCACCTCCTCCTACCAGGGAGGTAATATATGAATGACAATATATTTAGGTGTTGTGCATGTCTCCTGTCCCCACAGCAATGTGAACTTGTAAAGAAGTTTAGTGTGGAGAACATTTTGTGAACAGTTCAGCAATCTGATTACAGTGAGAGCACATGCATTTTTTCTCTTTAATGCTGCTGATGCACAAATTTAATATTTCCTGTCAGTATCACATGTTCTTGTTTCCTGTGTGTTTGAAGAAAGACGTTTGTCTTTGGAGCATAATTAAACCTGACCGTGATTGGATGAGAACTGACTCAAGTTCAGTTCCAGAAGTTGGAAAGCGCATTAAGAACACAAGACCTCTGCAGCTGGAAGGGAGTGAGTGTTGCCTCCATCTGTGCAAACATCTATACTTAACATGACTGATATTCCTTGTGACGCTAACATCAGTTCGTCATAAGCTGAACTGAAACGCACACACCCGAAACAGACCCCACCCGCTAAAAAAAGCGTGTTTACATTATTCACCGCTATGAATAAATCACTGCAAAACTCTCTCTTGATTGTGCAGCATATGTGACGGCTAAGTTGTGTTCATTTGCTATTCCCAGCATCTGCTCAGCTGCAGCCACGGAGGGATGGTGCTGTGGGACAAGAGGCTACAAAGATTTAATTACCAAGGACAGAAAAAATATAGAAAAATTGCCTCCAACTGGTGAGCTCTGAAGGTTCTTCATCTAGTTTTTGGAACTGTTGGCAACCTAAAGAAAAACTCAAAAAATGTACTATAAGGTAATTGTTTGTCATTCCTCCCCACTGTCGCCTTGTCTTGCTCAGGATACAGGAATCCATAGAAATCTAGACTTAAGCAAATTTTCTGGAATCCTTTCAACCAGGTATCAGGTTGCTAGAAGTAGTATTAAAACAACCGTCGTTACAGATTTTTATTTTTTTTAAATACTATAGGACATGTAAACTCAACTACCAGCGCTTCAGATTTGCTTTTGAGAAAAAGATGATTGAAAGATCTTGCTTCTCGTATCTTAATTGGATTTTCTGTTGTACTTCTTACTTTTCCTCACATTCGCTGGTAATGTCTCTGATTGGGATTTATTTTCTGCTTCTTGGAAACTCTGCAGTACCTAGACTTGTTGGGTCTGCCGTTATCAGCCTGAATATTTTGCATGTCATCATAGTATTACTTTAATTTTTTTTAAAGTTACATAAAGATAAACCTCTATTTTTTTACGTTCCAGCATTCATTGAAACTGATGCTTCACTTAATCTGAGTGGGTTAGAGTTGCGTTATTGTTATGGATCAGTTGTTCTCTAAAAAGGGATTCAGTTTCAGAAAATAAAACAGTTTGTATAAAAAGCAGGAAGACATAATGAGCACAGTGCATTCTGCTGTGTTAATCTGTCTAGATTAAGTTGTCTTGATCCTGTTCAAAGTGTGACCTCATCTACGCAGCAGCAGGTGCTGAGCCAAGTGAAATGGCTGCAGATGATTGATGCCTTTTCAATTAGTCTCAATGTGAGACCTTCACATGTCACTCTCCTTTTCTTATTAATGACATGCTGCGTTAATGCGGCTGTGTTAAAGAGCCTCAGAGTGAGCTGCGTAATTAATGTGCACAGTCTTGACGACATGAGACAGGAGTCATCCACCAGGAACTTTACAGACTTGACTGAAGTACCTTGTGTCCTTTTTAAGTACTTAGTTCATAGATTATACATGCAGTGTATTCACTACTTTTTTTAAACTTACACAACACTACACCAGCTGTAAATTTAACTCAGAGAGATACATAAAGTCCTGTAAGTGTTTGTTCCATACTTCTGACACCATCTAAATTACTTTTCTGCTTTATTTTAAGAGTCTCTCTTGGCAGGGAGTATCGGTACAAACAGATTCACAATAGAGCAGTACTCTCCTTTAGTTGGCTATTTGTTTATCACCACCTTTGCCCTTTTTTGGCAAATTGGTGTCCAGCATCAAAGACTCGTCACTAATCTCACTCTCTACTCTCCCAGGATCAAGATCACTTGACTTCCAAGGATCTACAAATGAGGCTTTTAAGAGAATCCACTGATTTTTTACAAGTAGGAAAAAAAAATCTAGTTTCTAAAATATTTTGGCACTGCTTAGTTTTGACTCCATTAATACCAACATCCTCTAAAAAACCATTAAAACTCACTTGAAGCTTAGGGCTTCAAGTGTTTTAGTGACTCGGTAGAACAGCTTTTCTTTAAAACTGCAATGTGTAGCTTTTAAAAAGACGTTTCTTTTCCAGATTTGTTAAAACTGTTACTATGTTGTGACAGTTTTAAAACATTAAAAAACCCTACAAAGAGAAAATTGAAACAGTCAGAAAATGATTTACTTTTTAACTCAGTCCATAATTACACACTTTTTGGGTTAAAAGAAAAAGGTTAGACCAGTGAAAGTGGAATTCAGAAAAATATAAAATGGATTTGAGAATAATAATGGAGTTCCATGTATTAAACATTTTGGTTCTTGTTTTTGATGTCATTAATCATCACATTGAATTGTTCCTTTAACATAAACTGCCATTATACATTAGAAGATGTTGATCTTCTGCTATAAGTCGACAGGTATGCTTGTTGAAGATTAGTGCACTACAACACGAGGCGATAATCTCAAAAAACAAGCTGGACTCTAGTTGTTTTTGTGAAATTTGTGAAATTTGTTTTGAGTAGAACAATGAAAACATTTCATACATTTGGATTGTTTTGTTTATCATGAAGGTTTGATGCCGGTAACCAATCAAAAACACGACCACCTCAGATAAAGTCAAAGGATTACATGCAGGTCAAAGCTTTAAATCTACTGCTAAAACGGCTCTGAATGTTTTTTGCAGCACCACTTATGGATTACAGTACATACAACACACTCACCTACCAAATCATTTTAATTAAACTGCTTAACCTAAGCTTTCAAAACAAAAGCCCTTCTGTATAATGGAGCTTTTTAAATAATGAATCTGAATTGTACTAATAGCTATGGTTAATAATAATGTTGTAAAGCATCTCACGAAATATGCAACAGTTAGCTTTTAGGAAAAAGTTAAAATAAAGACTATTTATTTTAGCTCAACTGTGCAAAGCTAATTTAGTTACTGGTTTCATTTTAGAGCTGGTTAGGAAATACTTTCTGCCTTTTTCTGATCTACTATAGAATTCCTTCAAATTATGCTCTGTCCTAAAAAAATACTGTGGTGATCCATCCATCTTAATCAGGTGCCACAGAAATGTGCTGTTAACATAAAGATGCTTTCTCATACACTAACTGTTACAATACTACTGCAAATGAAACAAATCTATTGGTATTTCCACCCAAAGGGATTTCAGTATTTCTATCCCCGCTGCTGCATACAATAGAGTCACCGAGGTCACATTAGATGTGCCTAAACAAAAGCAGCCACAAGCTTGTTTTCATATAAACAAACATGCTCCACATTTTCTAATCTTATTTAAGTGTCAGAAGACGTTTCCTTTATGTTTTCTCAGCATTGTGGTATTAGTAGTAATGAAGTGCAGACAGGATGAGCTGAAAGCTGCTCTGGTTAACGGTTTCTCATTGCTTGATGCAAGAGGAACACTGGAGTTAAGCTGTGGAATATCCCAACAAATTCCCAACTGGCCTTTTTTCTGTCCGTCATGAAAACAAGGGTGACTTGATAGCAACTGAGCCTCGACTTTAACTGCACAACTTAAGTCCTGCTATTAGAGATTACGGTATTATTTCCAGAGAAATGAAATATGGAGGATTATAAAGGACAGACACTTCGAATGAAAACACATATGTGTTCTTATGGCACAATGCCGTCGCAGATAATTCCCCAAGAGACACCACTTCCAAGGACTCCCTGCTTTAAAATCCTCTCTGGGTCAGTTTGTGGAGAATTCAATAAATCAGCTTTCATTGCTTTATATCATATCCATGTATAATCTGCATGCTAGCGAAGCCTTTAAATGAGGGAGTGTTGGTGAACCTAACTGACAGTGTAGCCCAGTTTTTAGGTCTTGATTTGGTACAGGGTCATGTTTGTGAAGCTAAAATTACTATCAAAGGTCGTTGTGAAGGAGCTTAATTTTATTTTTCCTCTCGTAAACGTTTCTCCTTAACCACTGCTAGTTTTTAGAACTTAAGATCAGGCTGCAAGATTATTTTTAAACTAAAGAAAGAGACTAAAAAAAACTATGTTTTAGTTGGTTTAGATATTATTCTGAATATTCAATTTCTCACACACAGTTTTCCCTCTTAGCAACTGAATAAGTTTCAAAAGCAAAAATTGGCTTAGGATCTTTATTTTTACCTGAGTGTAGCTTTTAATTTTATGTCGATTAGTAACTAATACTTTTGTGCTTTTTCCTTATTTCTGTAGCTAAAATGTAATTATTATCTTTATCTCAATATTAACAATTTCTTCTTATACTTAGCATAAAAATTGTTGATTCGTCCCCAAGATCTTGTTTTCCCAAAAGAGTTTTGCTACATGATAAAAAAAAGAAAGTTATGGAAGGTAAAATTAGCAACAAAAAAAATTTCCTTTGCTAATATTTTTTCCAATAGATGTATGGATTCCTTTCGACTTGCATCATCCTGATCCTTCTGAACAAGAAACAGACCAAATATAACAGATTCAAGGCTACAAAGTAGTTTCACAGTTGGATAAAAAAAAAAAATCATATATATATATATATATATATATATATATATATATATATATATATAGAGAGAGAGAGAGAGAGAGAGAGAGAGACGGGACACGTTGATGCTGCTGCTGGTGTCGGATTGAATCCAATGTCTGGAGTGAAGCCTTGGTATCAGTGACTGTATTCATTTCCTGTAGAGATGGGAAGGATGAAGGTTTGGTTGCAAAGCGAGGAGAGGTGAAGGTCGGAGGTCAACCTGCGCCTGCGGGTCTCTTCAGGTGAGAAAACGTCAGAGGAATCCGGAGCTAAAGATGAATTTCTTTACCGCAGAGCCACACAGGCCCCCAGGGGCCACTCTCACTTCATCTCAGCATCACTCATTCATCCGTTAAGGAGGATGAGATGAGCGAAGCTGTCTGAACCAATAGTCCGAAGAGGATTTAAGAGACGTCAAAGAGGATGAACTGGAACAATCAGAGGATAAACTCTCTCTAAGGTTGTATCTATTGCTCTTTAACACTGCTGCTGATTTTCAGTAACACAACCGAGTGATGGCTTCAGCATGCAGCACCCTGCATACGTTTTGACATCCCTCAAGCCTTAAAATAAAACTTTGTTCCAACATGATACACTCACACTCAAACATTTAGAAAACAATCTAATCTTTAAGTCAAATACATGTATCTACTGATAGGAAATAGCCTTCTGTTTGCTTTAGCAATGATGACATGACACTAAAATAAATAATGACAGTCTAGATCTGAATGAGAGAATAATAAAATAACTAAAACTGACGCTACGCAGACATTTCACTCACCTCAGGACTCTAGATGCTGTAACTGAAAACTTACTTCCCATTTATTAGCTTAATATTCATCTGACCACTTGAGGGCACCATAAGTACTTTATTTCCTAGATTTTCTGTTGACGTTTATATTAAAAAGTATTAATAAATCAAGATGGCAACCAAAGATAGAATAATGTCCCAGTAATGTCCCAGCAGGCCACTGAATATTCCACTCCACTGATCTCAGAATTATAAACTAATTACTTACAATGGCTGTATGAAAGCAAACTGGGCAACAGTGAAGAAAAAAAGCTTTAGTAATCTTCACATTTTTATATTTGTAATGGTGGAGGAGAGAAGTCATTTCTTGCTGGCATGCCTTCCAAAATACAAGTAGGAAGATGTATTTAAGAAAGTGGGACTGCCAAACAACTGCTTTCCCCCCTGCAGTTTTACATTTTAATTGCTTTGAGAAAAAAAAGGAAAATCTATTTTCACCTTTACCTTATCTTAAAATTATTCATTTTGATGATCAATGCTCATTTTGGATACAGCAATAAAATGAATCCAGCCAAAAACGCATAAACCAGATTACGTTGATTCCTTTTGACCCGAGTGACGCCACAAATATTCTCTAGAAATCCATTATTTACTTGTTTCACCATATTGCAGTAACACCACTTAGCTGAAATCTGATTGATTTGTGGAATTTAATGAAAAACAGGATAATCATAAGGGTTAATCTCAGTTATTTGCATAGTGATAAAGTGTTGTACAATTGAAGCAAAACAAAAGGAGCTGGTTTAGGGAGGTTTAGCGATGACCAATTATTCTAGATGCCTCTAGCTGATCAAGCTGGGATCATCACTCTGACTTGCTTGGTAATATTCGCCTGCTTTATGGTTGAACATAGACTGTCAAATTAAATTTGTCTATATGGACTATTACCACGGACTGGAATGCATCTAATTTTCACAGTGAAAATTAGGAGTTAAACTGAAAGAAAGCAACTTTTCCGCCGATACCTCAGATGGTCAGACCCAACATCCTGCCAGCCTCATGAATAAATTATTTCAAAACTTCCTGCCAAACCGCACCACATAGAGCGGCACTTTAGTTTTGCCATTTAAATTTTGGAGTCCATTTTCATGCAAATGGGGACATTTATTGTCACAAACCAGGGAACTCTCGCAATGAGGTCTTATATTAATTAATATCAAGTGCGGCCGTATTTCCCTGCTGCAGTAGCTCACTCATCAACTTTTACTTTGAATGTGTTTCATAAAGAGACAATTCACGACTTGCACTCAAACTCTGCAGCCTACACGAGTGCGTTACGAGGACTGATGGATACATCCATCAGATTGATCGCCAGCATTCTACCAAATGAAAATGATTATCAAATTACAGCGGCCGAGCCTTTAAGAGACCCTCCGACTCATAAAACTTGCAAGGTAGAGCTTCTCTGAACCCACTCAATTAAAAAGTACGAGCTAATCGCTTCTACATGCTGTTAGTTTGAGTTATGGCGCTCAGCGAGGTCTTTCTCCACTGGTGTTCCTCGGTCTGCTGTGCAATTACTTAAGAGAAGATATATTAAACCTTTAAAAGTATCACATTTTTAAGTTCAGGTGACCTCTCGAAGTGCGGTCGAGTAAAACACAAAGTTGAACTCGAGAATCTTTATCCATTAAAAATACTCAGATGCTGCTGTTGAACCCAATCCATAAGCCTCCGCCCTCTGTCAACAGAGGGACAATAACTCTTCCTCCTTGAGCTCAATAGTATTATTCAAAAGCTGAAAAATAATTTAAGCCTATTGTTTACAGTGGTTTTTTTTAATTCTTTAAATTCCCAGCATCCTATTTTGTCAATTGACTTTCTCAGAAAAAAAAGCAGAATATCAATAAACTGTTTTTTTTAAACCTTTTTGCAAATGAAGCAAATGATAATGAGGATAATCACTATGACAGATTTTTTTTTTTTAAATCCTTCAATCTATTGTGACAAGTAAACAATTTACAGCCTTTTTAGCTTCTCACTGTGTCTCTGTAATCACAGTTTATTACAGTAAATGTGTCCAAAATAACAATGAGCAGATGAGCAAAAACAATACATTCCTAAGCTTGATGCCTCAAAAATTTACAAGAAAAAAACTCAAAAATTTTTAGATTAATCTCAGATTTTTTCTAGAAAATAAAAGCACAAAAGTTTCTAAGTATTTTCTACTTTTGGGGCTCCCTAAATTTCTGTTTTTCTTTAAAAAATTCTGAGATTAATCTCAAAATATCTGATTTTTTTACAAAAAGAAAATAGCTTTTCCAAAATTTCCTTGTGTCATGCTTGTCATTAATTTGTGATTTTTAAGGATAAATGCAAATTAAAAATTTTTTATTTTATAGTCTACTAATTAAAAGGCTTATTCCTCCAAAAGTTGCATTTCTAGCAACTTCTCACTGTACATTTGAATATTTGTATTAAACTAACTCCAACAAAATTATTTCTGGTGCAAACATTCCTTAAAATGTCAGCTCATATAACATTAAGACAAACATAAGATGCAAACTCACCGTTGCTGACCAGTTCTTGTGCATAAACATCAGCTTCCCAAAGCAGAATGAGAAGCTGATGAGCTGCAGTGCTGCTTTATTGCCAACAGGTGTCGCATCCGCAGCTAGCGATGCGACACCTTTTAACTTTAAAACCAGCTCTGAGTTTTAAAGTTAAAATGTTTCTCGAAATAAAGCAGAATATAGAAGCGACTTTGTCGGCTAAAAGAGGAAGGGTCGGTCGGTTGCCTACTTTTCATTGTTTACCGATACTGTCGTGAAATTAAACCCGTGATTGTTCCGTTTAACTGCTTGGAAAAGCCAGCTAGCAAAGCAAAGCGGAACGTCGCAGTTCGCGCGCATTGGTGGACGTCACGTAATCAAGTCACGTGATTTTGTCTGCCAATCCGGTGTGAACTAGCTTCTGCAGGTGTTGCATTAGATTACGTGACCGTATGATGTTGAGAAGTTTGTCCTGTTATTAGAAAATGTAAAATGACCCAGGTCACCAAATAGTTCAGAGTCACAAATAAACATTTTAATTTTGGGATAAAATACATAAATTAGTAAATACATAAGTGAACACATTTAAAACATTATAATTTTAGGTATTGTCAGAGGATTTCAACCCTAAACAATCCATATTCCAGGTGTTTCTAAAAGATGGACAGAGGATCCTGAGGACAAAAACTGAAAACCACTGCAGCCTAAAACATGAGTGGTTTAATCAGGTTTAATTAATCAGGTTTAATTAAACCTGATAACTATTAATCAGGTTTAATATCTTACACTGTAAGAAAATATTCTTTTTCTACACTGTAAACATCTGGTTTTAACTATTTGATTCTTCTACATTTTGGAAAATGAGTGTAATGAAGTAACCAATTTACTAAATCCCATCCCATAAAGCATAGGCCAGTCCACCATGATCAGCGATGTATTCCTGATCCTGACCAGGGGCCATATAGGGGGGAATGTTAGGACAATTCCAAGGGCCCCTGACCAACAGGAGGCCCTCCACAATTTTTTTTTTCATAGAAATTAAATAAAATAGGGCCCTGTCAATTACAAAATTAATGTATTGTGTTTTCTAAAATTGTTTTTATCAGTAAAAATAAATTTTACCACTGCCAGACCCCTAATTTTAATCAAAGGTGTTCACAATATTGAGATGAGGCTTTGGTCCCAGTAAGGCCCCCATAAAGCCTACTGGTCTTGTTTTCTGATGAAATCATGACAGTACACTGGTCAACAAATGTGTGTTTGATTTTTAAAATTATGGATATTGACTATAACTACTGCAAATGTTCTTTATCACCTTCAGCTTTCAGCTTCTAAGAAAAATTTATTTGTTCTGTGATGACTCCATCCTACCTAAAGCTGAGCACATCTAGACTAATGCAGTCTGAGCTTTTAATTCTCGCTTTTAGTTTACAATCAAACATTGTCATCCTCCTCACCTTTTGTTAGCAAACAAGCTTTGCCTTTAGTACTAACAGAGAAGCTGATTGGCTCTGTGTAATACTCTCGATTTCTGAGGGAAAACAACAGCAGTAATTCCCTGAAGGCTTTTGTCCCTTTGGTTTTGACAGATACTTCAATTGGTGCCATATGACTCTGGGGAAAAGGTGACAAACATGTTGTTGCCTGTGTGCATAGGAAATTGTTTGTTTTCAGCAGCCATCAGGTTGAGCTAAGACCTCACAGCCTTTTGGTAGATTAGTCGCTTCGGGAGGCATCACGCTTTAGCCCTGCCCTCCACTTTTCCTACTATCACTGACCTGTGGACCAATGGGATAGCGGGAAGAAGGCGTGTCCCTTAGCACCTTTCCCTCCTCCACTCTCTCCAGCTCCCCATCCGTGTCTCCCCTCATTCACAGAGGATCAAGCCTCCATAATCCCTGGATTTTATATCCACCAAAACAGCTTGGGCCCATCAGCAAATTGCAACGGCATATGGTATAGGTTTATGATTCATCTGGCACATGCATAGCAATGAGAGCCTCATCATCTGTGGGCAAACACCGGGAAAATATCATAATGTTAAACGATGCCAGCCATGGAGAGAAGTGGCACCAGGCTTGTGGGAGGGCTGTGTTTATTCGGCCCAGCGAGCACAGCAGCTCAGGTTGTAAACATCGGTGCAGATCCTCCGTCCGGAGGAGATTATGAGGCAGACATAAGGGAGAGAGGACAGTTCAAGAAGAAGGAAAGGCAGAGAGGACAGAAATCTGAATTTCATTGAATCTGTAAAGAAGAAGCCGAAACAAATGTCAGGTTCAGACATTTTTATAGTAAACGAATGTCTGGCTGAAATCAGAAAAATGAACGTTGATCTCAGTCCGGTGTCTGTTCTCCTCTGTCTACCAAGTAAAAACATATTAAAAACAAAAGCAAGAGTAAGTTGTGTAATGTTCTAACCTGTGGATTTCTAAGAAGTCGCCTTCTGTTTTTGGGTGGATAGAGCTTATTTTGAAATAGATCCCACATCCACTCTAAGACTGATATGTTTGGCTGCATATGGAAACCATTCTTGGACTATGCTGAAGGACAGGTGTCCACCATCTTGTCTAAAGCACTTATTAACCTTTGGACTCGGACAATACAATACTAAAATATGTAAGCACCCAAATTTTCATTGGCTTATTCTCTCTCCTGTTTTTTTTGTTTGTTTTTTGTTTTTGGTTGAACTTTAGTTTTGTGTTTTGTTCTTAAAAATAAAAATGTATAATTGTACATTTGAAAAAGAAAGAAAAAGATTTGAAAAGGATGTGCACCAAATAATCAAAGACTGTAAGACACCCACAAACTAAAACCATGTGGAAAGTTAGACCAATTGCATGTTTATTGAGTTCAACACCAGTCATGTGACCAGAAATACCACCTGCTGCTGTTTTGTGCAGCTGCATGTAATGACTGTGGATCATCTACTGACCTCAGATTCCCAGAAACATCGATCCCTTTTAAATGTGATTCCTATCGTTGATTAATCAAACCTCGGGGATCATTGGACTTTCCAAGAAGTCAACCAAAGCTTGGCTGAGGAAACGATCTGGCGACATCGACGAGTAGACTTCTCAGGCACCAGATTTTCAGTCCGATTTAAGCTCTTTAGTGGGATATGAAATAAGAAAACATTCCTGAAAACATTTGTTAAAAGTTACAAAAATTAATGGCTACTTCAGTTGGGGACTGTTAAGGGCTAAATGCCAAACTTACATTTGTATCAATACAATTTTTCCTGTTTTTTTTGTTATTTTTTGTTATTGTCATATTTGATCCACATTCCTATCATGTGTTTTGAGATGATAGGGAAAGTATTTTTCAATGCAACTTCATATGTTTAATTAATCAAGTTTAATTGTATAGCACAACAAGGCAGTTCAAAGTGCTTTCCATCACAAAAATACAGCCACAAAAATAAAATTTTTATGATAGAACTGCAACTGAACTGTCACTCATTTATAGAAACATATATTTTTCCACTCCTTTCATAAAAAAAAACTGAGGCGCTGTGAAAATCTTGTCACCTAGCAACTGAAATGGAGCTCCAGCACATTTGATCAGCTGGTTTTACCGCTGTCCAATGGCTGCTGGAAACAACGAGAGTTTTGTTGTTGACTTACCGTTTAAAAACCACTTTCTGTATTCTCATGTTGTGCAGGAGGCCTCACATCTGCTTTTCAAATATGTACAGTTGTGTTATTGTGCAGCCATTGGAGCGTAAATGTTGAGTTGGGGGACGTGACCAGCAGCAGCTAATCTGGATTTAAAGTGACAAGACGCCCCAAAACAGCTCATTCAGAAAGGAACTAAAAATAGTTAGAGCTGAGAAAACTAAAATCTAAGAAGGATCTTTTGCAAAAAATGTAATGAGCATGTTTGTATACCCTATATGAAAAATACCAATCCTATCCAATCCTAACCTGCTTAAGGAAGCATAATAGGTCACAGCTAAACACAGCACAGTAGTTTCAGTTTACATTAACAAAAATAAAACCACACTCCTTCATCATGCCGTGGTGAATGTATTTTGACTGCACATTTCTGTTACCATAGAAATCCGAAGCCCCTTTTCTCCAGAGATAACTCAGTTCTTATTAGCATCAGAATTCTTCACAGCTTGTTCACCCACAGACATGATCCACTACATTAGCACCATTTCCAAACATCTGCTGGAGAAGTCAGAGGCGATCTGCTGCCTCCTCTGCTCGGGCCTCTTTGGAAATGTGACATGATTACACACAAACACCTCCAGCCAATGTTCCTTTCTGGCTTCATTAAAGACCGCTACTGGCAAGGTGACTCGACCCGGGTCCGCAGCCGCTCCTCCGCCCCCACTGGGTCAGCCCAGGCCCACACAGCCCGCCGCCATTGGCTCAAAGGGTTGTCCATCAGCCGGGCCGCGGACCGCCCGGGTCGGCCCATACTAACAGATGACAGCCATTATGTTGCAGGTTGATCATTAGCAGGCTCCAGACGGCCTGACGACCCCTCTGGCCCGACAGGTGAGCTCGCCCAGCCGTCTGACTCCACGCATCGCCCCATGGAGCTGCAGCACACATATTGCGCCATCATTATTTCATACCTAGCAGCAGCGTCACTGAACTCAGATTCAGGTGCAAATGCAGCCTGCTTTAAAAGAAGAGGGGTTTATTCATGTGTAGCTGGAGGTGGGAGAGGAAACACCGTGCAGGTGTTGCCCATCTGTTATCTTCACAATGAGTTTGGCTTTATTTCATGCAGGTAAAATGCACTAGAAACAGTATTTTTGTTATTTACATAAAAAGCAACGACAAAACAGGAAGACCTCCAAAAAAAACACTGCAAAAACACAAAATCTTACCAAGTATTTTTGGTCCAGTTTCTAGTGAAAATATCTTAGCAGATCTGAAATATGACAAACTAACATGTGAAGTAGCTTTTAAGCAAAATGTAGGAGCTTAAATTGATAATTCCTTAATATTGATCAAGTATTGACAGATTATTTCACCTTTTGCATTGAAAAAATGTCTCGTTATAAGTGAAATGATCTGAACTAGTTTTTTTTAAATCATCATTTAGAGATTATTAAGAATAATAATCCAATAGTGAATTAATATATTTTTTAAATCATTGAGGAATTATTAACTTAAAACAAGCTCCTGTATTTTGTGCAGCTTCTTGTAAAACAGTTTTGTCTTTTTTTGCTTGTTGTTTATAGATATTTCTAGACAACAGTAAGACGGAGAAACCAATACGTGTCAATCCATAAAGCCCAGATTAGCCAGAAAAAAAACACTTGCTCTCAACATGAATGGTTTTTTACTTCTGCTCATTCTTTCACTGGGGAAATCTTTTTATTGTGGAAAAAAATAACAAAAATCTTTTGTGTTTTTTGCAGTTTAGTGAGATCTGATGCAGACAACCAGGATTCAAACTCAAAAACTTACCAGTGCCCTCAACAGCCAGTTCAGTGGGATTTTTGTTATTTTTTTCCACAATAAAAAGATTTCCCCAGTGAAAGAATGAGCAGAAGTAAAACACCATTCATGTTGAGAGCAAGTGTTTTTTTTTTTCTGGCTAATCTGGGCTTTATGGATTGACACGTATTGGTTTCTCCGTCTTACTGTTGTCTAGAAATATCTATAAACCGTCACAAATCGACAGCCTAATCATCTTACAGAGGTCCTAAATCTTTACCAGCACATGTAGTATATTGGGTTTTAAAATTCACAGGAAGCTGGCGGGAAAGAGCATCAAGATAAAGCCCTGAAATCCCGAACCGTGGATCTCTCCTAATCCCCCCACCTGCATTTCCACAGCCGTCGCCGAACAGCAGCCCCTCCGTATCGCCTGAGAGGGGATTTACTTGTAATGCTCTCAGAAATACAATGCATAAAATCGAGTGTCAACTCTAACAAGCTGTTCTCAGGGCGGCCTGTCTGCCCTCTGCGTCTGACGGGCCTGGGCGGCTCGCACAGCGGTCGGCCATTTGATCCCACAGTTACCCAAATCTCACAGACAACTGTGCAAATTGGGATAACCTGGGAAGCCAGACGAAGCTTTGGGAGGGGAAACAGCTGCATAAGCCCATTCCCTGCCTGCCACAGAAACTTTATCAGGGGAAGTGGAGGTTGAAATTTAATGGCGGCTAAGCAGCCTCCATCAACTTGTGAAAACAGAACCTTGTGGCGCAGCTCAGGCTGGATTTAGGAGTTTGCTTTGTGGTTTTCCCTTGTCGTAAAAATAGAAGAAAGTAAGGACTCTCTGGTTGTGTTGTGGTCATGTGATTCTTTATTCCAAATTAGATTTTTGTTCCTCCCCTCTCCAGATAAAATTGTGAATAATTTTCCTTTCAAAGGTCAGATCCACTGACTTCAGGGGGGTGAAGTTTCCAACTTTGCCTGATTTTTTTTCCCTCCGCCATGTACGTCTTTTGTATCATATTTGTGAATTTTCCACTAAGAAAACTTTGCAGGGGGGGAAAAAAAAAGAAAATATTTGCAGCGCCTAAGCTTCTTTCAACACATAACATCTTTGGGGTAAGTCGACTCCTTTATTCTTTTCTCAGATGTCTTTTTCATCTCCAAACTATTCTGTTTGTTCTTGTGTCTCCTTGTACGGAGCGAATTTACATATTGCCTGACGTATAAGCTTGAGTGGCAGCATGGTATATGAACAGGCTCTGCTGTAAAGCAATTAAACAAACAAGCAACTTATTTGTTGAAATTAGAAAACAGTGAAAGTGTGCGGTGAGCGTTTTGGTGGGATAAACTGAGCTTCTCTGCAGTTCTGGAAAACTTTTCATGTTCTTCTGTTTATTGCTCATTTTTAGGACTCAGTGTTTTTATAACGCTAAGATATAAAATCACATTATATTTAATGTTCAGATCAATGAAACTGAAAAGCAACAGTTTTTCTGTCTCTTGACAATAACAAATATCTTTCTATTAATAATGAAACCTACACCAACTATTTAATATTTTGATAGAGTTAAGCTAAAATGTACACATAGATATGCATATGGCAAATTCACACTGCAAAAGCATAAAAAAGTTTTTTTTTTTCTAGTTTTTAGCGTAAATATATTAGTTCACTTGAAATAAGACAAAACTAACTTATAAGTATCTTTTCAGCTTGATTTAAGCCAATAATTCGTGAATACTGATGGAAAGTACTAGTTACACTGGCCAATAAGTTCACTTTTAAAAATACATTTTACGCAGGTAAGAAGTGAAATAATCAGCCAATGCAACTATTTTCTTTTTTTTATTAGCAGTGTGCAGCAACAGGTGGGAGAGGGGCAATGTGTTTTCATGCCAACGTCTGTGAATACTTCAGAAAATGTGTTTTTTTTAGTTTTCTTCTTTTGACAAATTCGCAAAAACACTAAAGAACTTTTGTTTCACAATATTCTACTGGACTATTTTTGTGACTAAAACTCTTGAGATCTAAACAGGAAGTTTGTGGTGGAAGTGAACTGGTCAGTTACACGTAGGACGTAGACTGAAATCATGCTGTCAGAATGAAAAGGATTGAAATCTTTGTAACTGCAGATGGATCATTTGCAGCTCTATTTATCAGAACGTCACAATAATTGATCTCAGACAAACCACCTCCTCAGTAATCTGGAACTACAACTTGCCAAAATGTTTGATTAAAGTCATTAAAATAAAGACTGACAAGATTACAAACTGGACCAAATTTTAGAGCCTGACAGTTGTTGGATCAATGTGCTCCAAACAAACCAAAAAAAAAAAACTGTTTCTCAAAAAATAATCAAGGCAGATTTTCTTCACAACTCCACAGAGGCTTCGTCCTCCAACTGCTTATTTTCCCAGAACGACGCATGAAATTCATCTTCCTGCTTTTTGTTTGTGAGGGATTAATTTGATTAATTGTCTGTCTTTGGAAGTGCAACAATTTCAGAAGGAAGTATTAGAGCTGCTTTTATTTGACAAGCACACAAACGTATTTATTTCTGCTTTTGTTGAATGTTGGCGTTGAATTCGTCTTGATGTGACGGTGGCTTGTGTAACTGATGAATACACAGAGGAAAATGGCACAGATCAGTTCAATTATTTACATGTAATTTTGATTTTAATAAAAATATTGATGTCATTTTGTGTTCTTTACTGGCTGAACTGGTGGAAGCCGATCACTTAAATATTAGTTATTTTATTTTTTCTCTACATATTTTCAGTGTTATCATTTTTCTTCTACTTGTTGAATTAAAACAAAGAGGAGAGCATTAACCAGTGTTGCTATTTCACTTTTTAATCATGTATCTAAAGTTTGTTTTGTGAGCTATATTTGTTATAATTATGACAAATTTATTTGAGTTCAAATATTAAATATTTATAGACATTTCAAAGTGTGTGTATTGCTTATGTTTATTTACAGCACTCTGCCAAAACTAATTTATAATACCAGAACTTGACAGTATTTTGCTTTGACTGAATTAAAAAAATATATATATATTGTCATGACTGAGATCATAGATCCTGAATGCAAATGCTTCAATATTTTTCCATGCTGACATTTTCATTTTTTCCAGGTTAAAATGTTGATTTTTTTTTTTGCTTTTTTATCATAGCTACAAAATGTTTGATTTAAAAATTAAACAAATGAGTTTTTAGTTTTAATCACAGGATTCAAAACAAATAAAACCTTTAAAATACAAAAAAACAAATTCCATGTTTTCAGTCATTTTTAAGACGACAATTTTTTGAAGCAACTCAACATGACTCCATTTCAATTCTTTGACCTGAAAACCCAGTTTTTTTGGTGAGTGGTGGGATATTAATGCTGGGTGCAGAGTGTTCGCTATGCAGGTGTGTGTAACGCAGACACACACCTGAGGTCGCGTGTTGTCACACTTTGCACCGATACACATATTTCACTAAAAGATCTCGTTTTTAGGGCGATGAAAACCTCAGAGGGATTCAGATTCATTTTGTGTTTGGTGCCTCTGGTAGCTGACTTCACTGGGGGAGAGGCTACACACACACACACACACACACACACACACACACACACACACACACACACACACACACACACCCCCCCACACACACACACACACACACACACACACACACACACACACACACACACACACACACACACACACAGTATAATCACGCTCACTGTCGGGCCCTATAAATCTGTAAGGGCCCAATTAAAGATAGCCTTCAGCGTGTCCACCCCTACCAGCACACACGTGTTAATAAAAGCCACAGAAGAAAACTCAACTCGCCGTTTGCTTTTCGCTGTTTGTGTATTTGACACAACAGATTTTAATAATAAAAAACAGTGTAAAACAGAAATAAGCTTTAAATACAACAATAAAACATTTAAAAGAAATAAAGAGGAACATGCTTTTTGGTGTTTCAGTCTGCAGCTCACACGTCCAACTTGTATGACTCACATCTGAATTTTAAGGTGCTGGAAATACAAAAAGCTTCATTTTTACAGACGGTATGATCTTAAGTTGATTAGTTATTGAGCTGGTTGGTGTGTAAAACTGTAAAAAAAAAACAAAAAAAACATGCAATTCAAATTTAATTTAACATTGCAAATGTTGATTAAAAACCAATTGTACAGCATTTCAAACAAATACAAGTAAAAAAAATTTACAAAACTAATTGATTTTATCATCGCTATCAATAAAAAAAAATTCTATTGCTTTTAATTTTCTATGAACAGCAATAGGTGTGACCAGGATGTGGAATAATGTACTCAGAGGGTGGCGTGTTGTTACTGCCATGTAAATACCTCATTAGTCCAGGTTAACAGCAGTCCTGCGCTCTTAGAGGCAACATAAAGCAGACGCCGCCTACGTGTTCAAATTTCAGAAAGAGTCAGACGCTCAACTAAATGTCAACCTGTAAAATTATGCAAGGAGCTAAAAGCGTTTAAATCAGGACAGAAATACCGGCGCACCCGGAGGATTGGACCCGGGATTGTTCATGTCCGTCCAATCAGGACGGCGGCGAAACAAAGGAATAATTAGAGCGGGTTGCTCCGCCCGACGCCCCGTCTCGCGTACTCCCGAACGTGAGACCCATTCCCCCTCAAACTTGATGGTTGTTGAACTTATTTTTAGTGTCATTTGATAAGCTTCCCTGCTTGCACGGAGACATCCCACTGACCCAGCCACTGGTCATTGTCTATACCGCTTCCCGTCAAAGCCGGCACGCTTTGTCAGGTTTCGACTCCAATATCCATTCTGCGTCTGAAGTACGGTATCCGAAGTGACTGGATCATTCGAGCCTTTTTCTTCAGCTGCCCCCTTTCCTCCCCCACAGTGTTTCCGCTCACACTAACATCATTTAGGATTGGCGTCATGACAGCACGCTTGAGAAGTCTACAATAAATATAAATATATAACCCCAGATTTTTTGGGGGGGATATCAGGGTGGGAAGGGGGGCATCATTTCTGGAAATGAACAATACTTATCCGTCCGTCGCATCCGTTGCTTTGGGTTTGCGTTTTGGACATGGTGGACCGTCGCCGCGGCGCCGTGTCCTCCTTTTTTGTTGCACAGTTATAGGTCATTCAAAGTCAAAAAGGCATAAAAAAAGAGACAGCCAAGTCTTCACAGGCTGCTGCTTGCTGTTGCCTTTAATTATTTTAATTAAACTTTGATATTCCGGCGCTGGGGGAACAGGCGAGTTGTGACGCAGGCGAAGGGAGTACAGCTGCATCTGTAGCTTAAGTCCTAACTGATAGGCCTGTTTATCGGCCGTGATGTGCTACGCCTTACTGAGCAGAGAGCAGACTGAACTGAAAACACCAAGCGCCATGTCAAGGTCTGGAAGGCATCAATCCCTCAAACGTAGCTGGAGACGCGTCCCGCTCAGAAGGCTGTCCTGCGGTCCGATAACGCTCTATTAATTTTCTTGTCCCGAGCGCATAATGAAAGGAAGGTATCTGTAAGAACAACAACGGGAAAAAAACTAAAGGGCAAAGTCTTGGTGCCTTCCAACACCTTGGGGCGTCCTGTCTACAATTTGTCATGCGTGTGCACTTCTCAGTGATAAAATGACAGGATAAGCCAGTCAGAGGGCAGCCGCCGGGCAGCCAGCGCCGCTGAAGTTGGAGAAGAGTCGAGATGAGACATTGCCAAAAGGAAAACGGACTACTGCACTTTGGAGGCCCCGCTGGGATTATTCCGACTTCCACGCCAAAGGCAAACAGCCCCCTTTCTTTCTTTCTTTTTTTATAGATAGTTTCCGTCTGTGTCCATGAAACCAGGCTTTTTTTCAGAAGGCACAATATGGTCAGAATATGTTAAGCCTTTGGTGCACATGAAAAGCTAACACAGACTGAGTGCTGAGTTCTGAGGCAATATTTTTTTTTTCTTTTTCATCAAAAACAAACAAACAAAAAAAAGAAGAGATTCGGAATCAGGCAGTAAATAAGTTAGAGGTTAAAAATAACATTAAAACATTACATGTTTCAGCCGGTATGATGCAGAGATCTACGCGTGAGGACGAGAGAGGAAGCTGGGTGTAAAAAGTGACGGCCGGGGAAACGTCTAGTGGTTCCAGCTGCAAGAAACGTTGGCGAAACCAAAATAACCCTGAATTTGTTGCCTGGTCTGCAGCCATGAGCTCCGTCGCTTTCACACAGTAGTTCTGCTCGCCTGATGTGGCACACGGTTGAAATTAACACAGCGGCCCTGAAAATGACAAAAACAGCATTAAAAGTCTTCTTTCACTTTATGATTTGTCTCTTTTCATTTTTGTCCTAAAAACATTTTTCATAACTGTGTGTTCAATTTGATCAAAACAGCGTTTAGTTTTTTATTTGTTTTACAAAAGTAAAATATGAAGAAAAAACATTAAAGTTGTGGTGGCAAACACATATTTTCATGTTTATGGGAAATTTAGAGATGATTAACTCAAAAGCAAAAGTTCAAAGTGAAGCATCAACTTGTCAACTTGCTGCATTGATAACAGCCACAAAAAACCAAAACAAAAACGCTGCTTCCTGTAAAGTCCCGGCTCTGAGGCTCCACCACCAACAGTGGGCCGACTGACACCAAGAGGGAGCTCTCACACAGCGAATCCTCCACTGCCTCACAACCAGACACACACACGCACACGCACACACACAAACGCGCACGCGCACACGCACACGCACACACACACACACACACACACACACACACACACCACACACACACACACACCGAACCCGCTCCTGTGTCTCTACTGTAACCTGATTTCAAACACAAACCCACTAACCCTAAATTAGATCCATTAATGCCTGTTTGAGGAGCTGAGCTGAGCTCACTGAGTATTTTTGGAAGATGTGTAAAGAAAATGGAGCCAAATACTGAAATATATGCAATTTATGTGGAATCAAAAAACTAAATATGCAAGAAATGGTGTAAAATATTCAGAAATAACCTGAACTGTCAGGGTTCCTACAGTTTTAATGGGTTGAGAAAATAATGAGGGAGAAAAAAGAAAACAGATTTTTTTAAAATCTTCTCTTCTAAAGAGATTAAAGTGGAAGGAGAGAAAACTGCTGCATTTCATCCATCAGAGAGCAAACTATTAGTTCTTAGTCCAATTTCACAGGAACTGTTAGTAAAGTCTCAGCTTTTGATTTGTGCACAGTTTGGTGATTTGTGTAATGATTGAAACATGCAATAAAATAATTTAGCTTTAATGTATGCACCGTGAAAAACATTGAAAAGATCCAAAGATCAGTAGAAAATGTACAAAATTTGAATCTGGGAGCTGAAACTGTATTAGATTAAAGCAGATTTATTTAACTGGAATTGGTTTGTAAAATGTCTTCAGGTGACAATGAATGGAAATAACTCAGTTGAAGTGAAACAGAAAA
The DNA here is from genome assembly GCA_911649635.1 of Poeciliopsis gracilis. Classification (NCBI taxonomy): domain Eukaryota; kingdom Metazoa; phylum Chordata; class Actinopteri; order Cyprinodontiformes; family Poeciliidae; genus Poeciliopsis; species Poeciliopsis gracilis. Next base: position 3,729,660 of record CAJVRI010000715.1, read on the forward strand.
AACATCCAGGTGAACTCTGACCTGGGATGAACATTTAGACCAGATGAAGATAGAAAAATAACAGAGCCGGTTTCGTTCTGGAGGCCTGGGGGCCAAATCCGGCCCCCCATGAGTGTGTGTGGGGGTGTGTGTGTGTGTGTGTGTGTGGTGTGTGTGTGTGTGCGTGCGCGTGTGTGTGTGTGTTGAACTAACTGAACTTTAAGATAACAGTCGAGTGCTTAAGTATTATTTTATCTCTCAAATCAAATTAGTTTTCGATTAAACTAATCAAAAACGGTGACGATGTGAAAAGATGTTAAGAATTGTTACATCTTTAAAATTGAACTCAGAAAATTTAACAGTTTGTTGCAAAAACTGGTTTCTAGTTGCTGTAGTTTCTAGTGCAAACATATCAGCACACTTGAAATACGATAAAACTAACTTACAAGTTACTTTTCAGTGAGATGTAGGAGCTTGTTTTAAGTTAGATTTGTCTTATTTCAAGTGAACTAAGATATCTGTGCTGGTAAGATTTTGTGTTTTTGCAGCGTTAACAGGTTATTTGATCACTGCTTTCTGCCACAGCCAGCCCTTTAAGGACATAATGATCTTGATGTGACCTGAAATAAAAATGAGTTTTAGCAGGAACTTGATTCTGCAGGACCATCTGCCATAAAGACACAGAGGAAGACAAATAATAGAAAAGAGTCGATCTTAATTGTGACTGGTGTGACTGAAAAAGTTTGATCTGGCACTCAGTCGCTCCTCTGATGTGTACACACCTGCTTCATTGTCTAAACGGAAAACAAAAGCAGATTGTTGCAGATAGAAACGTCTCGTAAACGCGTTCCTGTCCCGGATCGGACGGTGGGCTTCCTGAAGGTTTCTGCTCCACAATCTGGCCCGGAAGCCAAACGTGCGCGGACCGACTGTGACGAGGGGCTTTGAACGGGCTGGAGCGTCTTCCATTTCTCATTATTTGGCAAGGCTGGTGGGTGTTTGATGGAGGGGATGCGAGGGGGGGGGCACCACTCCATCTCTGCATGGTAAGCCCCTCGACGTGTACCCTCTGCAACTAATCTCACACAGTCAACAAATAAGGCACATCAGATGCTGTTTTGGCTGCGGCCATCAGAGCGGCTAAGTTCAGTGGATTTTACGGGTTTAACAGCGCAGGGTGGGGTGGAGGGGTATCTGCTGAGCGGGTGAAGCAGGTGCGCCGCAGTACGGTCAAACCTATTCCAGCTTCCCTGTTCAGAGGACAAACGGGGGTTTGGCTTGGCAGGGAGCGGCGCTCTGCAGCGGGGGCCATGCTGGAGAAGATGGAGGCCCACCTGTGCTGCCCGGAGCGGCGGAACAATAGTCTGAATATGTCAGCGTGAAGCATCAGAGGAATCTCATCAGACGGACGGAGGGGAGCGTGACGGGTGGATGAGTCAGGTGGAGGGACAAGACGGCGAGAGGGTGGGGGTCACAGAGGCTTTTCCAAATGAGGGCTGTGATTAATAAGGTTCATTACAGACACTCCGCTGGCTTCCTGTTGGAGCTAATGGAAATATATTGAATGGCGACGTCAGATTAAACTGATTAAAGACGCATCTATTCTTGATTTATAAGAGCGGTCCAACATGGCACCTAAAGCAGATCATTGTGAACAAAGCACAGAGTGTGTCAATAAAAACTATGAACCTTCTCTCTTTATCTACCCTAACACCTTCAGATGAGGAGCTACACCAAGAACATTTATCCAGTTTATGGTGCAAATATCCTAAAAGTAAATAACTTAAAAGTAACTTTTCAGAAAGATAACTAAGCTTGTTATAAGTCAATAGTTCTTGTATTCAGATGGAAAAAGTGCTAGTTCTATTGGTTGATTTTTTCCCCCCTTAAAAACAGAAAAAATGTCTCATTACTGAAAAAAAAGTGGAATTTTTACTTTTTAAAATCTAAATCAAAAATTATTGACATAAGCTTATATATTTTGCTGAAAAGTTTCTTGTAAATTAGTTTAGTCTTGTTTCAAATGCACAATGATATTTGCACGAGAAACTTGACTAAAAATACTTGGTAAGATTTTGTGTTTTTGCAGTGTACAAGCATGAAGCTTTTTGTTCATTATTTACTAAGAAATATAACAAAAATGATACTTTATTAGTGTTTCCTGATTAGAAACATGATTACCTGAACTTAAGTGTCATCAAATTTTTAAATGAAATTCTCACAAATTACCAAACAGGCCAGTTGAATCTACCAAAAATATCTTAGAAACTGAAATAAAAAAAGCTGAAGCTACACTTGAAGTGTATCAACTAGAGACAATGATTGACTTTACCTCCAATTAGCTGCATCTGCAGTGATAAGTACTTCTTAAAATTAAATAATATGGAACATCTTTACAGATGGATGTAATTTGGTAGGATATGGATAAAAACTGGTTTGATTTAAGCAAACAACTCTACAGTCTGGAGGACGACATAAAACATTATGGTGGCTGTAGTTTGGCACTTTTGCTCTAAGAGTTAAAGTTACAAAGTTAATAAAAGTTATCCAGGTTTTGAAATGTGAGATAAACTCATTGCAGTCATTTGTATCTCTGCTTTAACATTAGCTTCACATTGTTTGTTCTTTATTGTTTTACGCTATTCGTCATAGAAACTCTTCAGAGGAACTTTGGCCAAACTGTAAGTAGATTTGAGTTTTTAATTTTCAGTTTTGAAGTGTAAAAATAACAAAGATCTGAATAATTCTTTCCCACCTGAATCTATTTCTTAAATTTAATATCTAAACTAATTCTAATAATACACTGATTCTTCTTGGGTCTCTTTCACCAATTAATGAGTAAATCAGACTGCATTAATTCTCTAGGAGCTCAACAAATCTGCATTTTGTGTCTGTTTGCTCTGAACAAGTTTGAAATGAGTCGCCTTCACAGTTTTTCTTTTTTTGTTTTTTTGGGAGACAAATACAAGGAAATAAACACAGCTGATGGAGTATTAGCTCCTCTCCAAATATTTGTACTGGCTGGGCGAATTAATCGACTGTATAGTGTGTCACATTTACGATATCAAAGACAAAAGATGGAGGAAAGAAGCTTCTATTTAGGTTACAGAACGAAGCTCCCATCTGGACTGGAGTGTGAAAACACTTGCAAGCATGAGAGTTGTAATCCAGTTGCAAGATGCTTATTTTGCAGTGATAAGCTTTCAGGCTTTGAAAGACTTTATTACCAGAACAGAGACTTTTTTTCCCTCGCTCATTGGAGCTTTGCAGCCCATACAGTATCTTAGTTAATCTAGGTTTTACTTGATCCAACAGCAACAGGGCGCCTGCACAACTCCTCACTAGTTTTTCTAACTCTTATCTTGTTGTTCTGCTAACATTCTAGTGAAATAAACTGCAAATTTAAAGTGGATAAAGATATCAACACACAGTTAATTAGTATGTCAACTATGTGGGTTTTCTGCTGCTCTGTTTGTACTTGAACATAAGAATAAATGGATTTAAGAGGATTTAGGTTTTTTTGAGCTAATCAGTCACACAAGTTTCTTTTAAGAATAAAAAAATAAATGATATCTGTTTGCAACAGCTGCGGGGGTTTTAGATTTTGTCTTGTATGAAAGTAAAGCTTCACCAAAGAGATCTTTTTAAAATGTTTCAGCAGCACGTGGAAAAACATCTTTATTCATGCGATAAAAAAAAACAAAAAAACAAAAAACAATGACGAAACTAAAATTTCAGGGCTGAATGTGGAGATGCACGGCAGTGACAGAAACACAGAAATGGGACTTTGTTTAAAGGAAAGAATTCCCCAAAATTGACAAGGTAATAATTCCACAGGTAGATTATTTCATCTCCTCAATGTTGAGGAATTATTGACTTAAACAAGCTCTTATATCTTGGTGAAACTTACTTGTATTTCAGTTTTGTATTCTTTCAAGGGTAGTAAGATATTTGCACGAGAAACTCAACCAAAATATTTTATAAAATTTTGTGTTTTGCATCTTCACAAATATAAATTAGACACCCCGTCTACAACATCCAGTGCTTTGTGATTGATAAATTGCACACAATAAAAAAATTCAAGTCTTCACTGATGACACGTTCAATATATTGTGCAGCTTTTCATCCTGCAGAAATGATCAGATTCAACAGAATTAAATCTGCGACACAGTCAATGTTGTCCAAATCTTTACATCTGTAAAAATTTATGCATTTCCTAAAAAACATTGTTAAAAAGTACTAGTTCCAATTACAAGAGAAAATTAGATTTTTGTGTTTTTGCAGTGTAGCTCTCACCAGGCTGGTGAGAGAAAAAGTAGCTCTTGATCTCAAAACGCTTGGACTCCTCTGACTTAAACTCTCTACTTCTCAGGTAATATTCAAAGGCGTTATCGCTGGAAGTGAAATCATCCGTCAGAAAAGTGGCAAGTATTCGTCTCAGTCTGATGGAGGCACCAGACTTTGACAAGTTAATTAAAAAAACAAGTGTACGCAGTGTTGCTGTCGCCTCGGCGGCCCCCCGCCTGCCGAGTCTCAGCCACCGGACATGTGTTCTGTTTTACTCCGAGTCCTCGGCCACATATTGAACACATTAAAAGTTCAAGTTGGAGGGAGAAGCACAGCTGCACGGGGAACAGAGGAGAGAGCCAGAGTGTGAGCAATCCTCCCTCCACAAGGCGACTGGCCCTCATCTCGCAGCCCCGCGTCCACACACACGCAAACACACACACACACACACACACGCACACACGCACACACACTGCCCACACAGCGCTGCCATCTGGCCTGCTGGGAAATCAGAGCCACCTGAGACTCGGCCAAATACATGATGCTCGCTGACAACTCAGGCATTTCTACGGATTGTAAAGAGATGAATAAAGATTATACAAGCACATAAGGTGTAGTGGTGGGAGAAAAAAAAAAAACCCTCTCCACACAACTGTTAATATTAGCAGAAATCGTGGAAAATGCTGGAAAATAAGTTACTTTCAGGATCTGTTCAGTGGAGTTGTAAAGCAGAAATCACACGAAAACATAAAGAAATGAGAATTCAGAGCTTCCTCTGTCTTGGTTCCTGGTGGGGTTAGAGATCTGGCTGCAGGCATTTAATCCTAATTACGCACAAACCATTTAGTTTAATTAGTTTTTTTTATCATCTGATTGATGAAAGAATTTTTCTATGAATAATATATGATCACAGATTCATTGCACTGGTCTGAAACAAGAGTTAGAATCTACAGATGCTAAAGGTCAATTGAAGGCTTTCTAGGGAGATATAAGATATTTTAGTAAATGTAAAAATTTGGAAACATTTTCTTGTGTTGCAGGTTTAATTACTTTCTGCAACATCCAAAGACATCAAAGTCTCTCAGAAACCCTCAGAAATGAAACCTAGTCGTAGTTTTTCCTCCTGCAGAACAAAAAGCTGCGCAATATTGCAATTTGGATTGTGTGCAATTTATATACATATATATTTTAAAAAAACACTGGGTGTTATCGCTGGTATGGTGTCTCTTTTTTATTTGCCAAGTTTCTCTTCAAAAATGCAAAATCTTAAGTACTTTTGGTCTAGTTTCTAATGCAAATATCTCAAAACTAACTAAACTTATCATTATAGAATAACTTCTTATTCCTTTATTAAAACCATGTGTGAAGTTTTGCCCAGATTCTTTCATGCATGTTTGAGAAAGTCCTTAATCTCCATGGCAACCATTCAGCTGTGCAAAACGCCTGGGAGGACGAAGCCCCGCCTTTGAGATGCAGCTCCTCCTCAGAGCTGCAGTTTCCAAGCTTCTGCATTATAGAGCAGCCCTCTTCCCGCAGCTCCTAGAGACTAGCCAGCAGCAATTAGCAAACGCCTGGTGGAACTGACCGTCTGCTGAGCTCATTATAGGAGCTTCTTCTCAGTGCAACATTGATAAAAATGTTGTGAAAGGGTTTATAGAGAAGCCATGTTATGATCACTTCCGGAAGGCGGAGTTTCAGAAAAAGCAGGATTTTAAAGAGACAGCGGCCCAATTTCAATCCATTAAATTATGACGTCAAATTTCTTTTGACAGTTACTTGTTAGAAAATGACACCATTACACAATACTGCCCCGTTAGTTTTAAGAAGTGAAAACCGAATGCAGAGAAAGGTGCCAGTTTGAGCGGTGTGTTAATAATAATTATTTATGATTCTTGATGTGGCCCCATATTAAAATGAGTTTGACTGTTCTGGTCTCAGTGCAGTGGCTGCATGCTCCGCTCTGTTTCCGCATGAAGAAAATTGGGTTCAGTCTCATGACGACGAGGACAAGCTGGCTGAAGACAGAGTTTGACCGTTTTACCTTTTCACTCAAGCAGAGATCCTTTAAGCAGAATAAATCCGGCTAAACGTCCTGAATGTAAATGATGAAAGAGCTTTTTAACTGTGTATCCTCTGTCTGTTGATGCAGGGATAAGTGGCATCTCCTGAAGCTTAAACATGGAAGCAGCAGGACTGAAGCTGCAGCTGTTTTCTGCTCGGGCCTCCTGTTTGCTTCCTCACACCCCCTCACCACCACCAACACCACCCTCTGGTTTTGTCAGAGTAAGTGCACATCATTGGCAGCTAAAAGCTCTGGGCACCGTCCCTCTGGTTGTTCCAGAGAAATGCCAATCGTTTTGGCGTCAACGGGGCCCTCACAGACGGTGCATGAAGGCACAGATGGCACTAATGGACGAGCAGAATCCAACCGAGGGACCGGGACAGAGCCACACCAGAGCGCCGTCCAAATAGCTGTAGTGTGAATGTACTGTATGGCCAACGCGCCGCTCTGCTCGAGCTCGAGCGGGGCCGGTGCCACGGCGATGCGGCATGAAGAATTTAAAATGATAAAATAATCATAAGCGAGGGAGACCGTGGGAGGACAAGCGTGGAGCGGTGCCAGCAGGATCAGACAGAGGAGGGATTGTTCTTGCGTTGCCCAAGTCGCCCCACTCCACTCAGACTACTGGCTTTCCAGCTAATTGACCGACTCCATCAGTGGCAGAGCCAGTTTAGGAAGTGCACCTTCCCCTGCTGAGAGCCAGCACATTTTACGACCCGTGAAACCCGAATCCCCTCCCGTTTCCTCACACGCTGCAGATTTTAACGTCCATTGTGTCATGCATTCATAAAAGGCCCCCTTTTTTGTTTTTTCTTTTATTTTTAAGAGCATGTCGCTTCAAACAGATGCTAGTAGGAAGAACTAGTCGCAGCTCAAGCCATGGTTCTTTTAATAAAAGTTTAAATACTTCCTCTCCAGACTTGTGCGTGGTTTCTAAACGTATAAGTGCTGACAGAACCTGAGCAGAAAAGCAGACAGGTGGGCAGATTGGAACGGGAAAACTGCAGAGTGACACTTTAAAACTCCAACAAACCTAATCTGGAATCTAATGCAAAAAATCCAGACATAAACGGTGTCCTGACAACATCTAGACTCAGTAGAGACGCTTGAAATGCAACACATCTTTACAAAATGTCATTATGAAGTTCGGGAAACTCAACAAAATTGTCGGAATCCCACATAAATCAGTGGATGTCATCTTTTTTTGGTATCCAGAAAAACCTCACACTAAGTATTTTATAATCATACTGTCTTTTTATTATTTGGCAGCTTAAGAAACACAGACTAGCATTATGATTCTGATCTAGGAGGGCATACAGGCCACAAAACAGAAGTAAATGGACATTTGTTAGAACTGTAGGATCTCCACAAGTAATTTAAAAACCAATTTATCTTCTGTTTTGAAATCAAACAGGAAGGATCATGTTTTACATATTTGTTAAAGATTTGGTAATGACTGGAATGTGACTCCTCTATTTTTACACCTAATAAAGTGCTTTTTGCTGCACTGCATCATGGGTCTTGTAGTTCTCTTACCAGAACTACAGCACAAAAACTAAATTAGTTTTATGTCACTCCCTATAATTGCAGACCAAATCTGGAAAACCAGGATGTATTTATGACTAATTGTATATGAAAACAATCCACTGATAACAAGAAATGAAGATCTTTTAAACTAAATTGCAGCAGCATCAAAATCAAAAGGAAAAACCAAGAAGAAAAGAAAGGCAGCTCTGCAGCGGACACGCAGCTGTTCTACGTCCCAGAAGCTCAGCTCTGCTGTGGAACAGCTCAGACAACATGTGCAACACTTCGGAGCAAGAACTCTGAACATGAACCAAAAATAAACAAGAGGCCATTTGTTAATTTCCCTTCTGGGTGCCACAGAGTATCAGCGTCCGCAGAGAGCCGGTGGGCTCATCTGTACTTTTAAATTACGCGTCCTCGGCACAAACGTCCTCCCAGAGCGGCCGGCAGAGACGCCACAAACACTCTGAACTGCACCAGAAACATAAGCTCACATCGTGTCTGCAGGCCACGGCGCCATCAACAAGCAGCTTTTTAATGCATCGTGTGCTCAGCCTCTGTTCCTCTCATTTATGCAGATGGACCCAAAGCCCGCCGTTGCTTAAACATCAGGGTTTTACATGCTCTAAGTAAACAAAGCTGCTGATAATTGAAACAACATCTATCAGGCAAAACGTGACGCAAAGCAACAAATTTCCGTTTTGCACACAGAATCAGTTGAAAATAACTTACAATTAATCAATTTAATCCATTTGGGTGACGATGCTTTGAGTCTCTGCCATCTTTATTAAACACAGATTCTCCTTTTGACCCTGTAACAGCGACAGTGTTTCTGCAGGTTTCACCAACTCAACTGTGAGACCTTTTAAGACCATTATGAGTCAAATTTAAAAACGTTACATGACAGAAACGTCCCAAAGAAAATTGTAAATAAATAAATGATATGGGTCGACAACAGAAATGGGTGAAAGGCAAAGATGAACATCGTCCAGTCAACTGGCAAAATGTTTGGACTTGATGGTTGTAAAAGAAAAAAACAGCTAGTTTTACCCTCTTTACTTGCTAACTAGTTACCAGGGCTAAAGTTTGGGTAAAGGAAAAAGCCTGCTAGCTTTTTAGCTTGCTAGCCAAGTCGTTTTACTCCTGCTAGTTAGCTAGTTAACAAGGGTAAAGCTAGCTAGTTACCAGTATCTGCAACCGTCACAGAAAGCAGTGAAGATGTCTGAATGCGACTCAAAAGTTTTGTGTAACTGTAAAATCACGCAAGAAAAAAGAAAACTACATAAAATATGAGATTAAATAATGCTGCCACAAAAAAAAAATCTAATGTAATAAATGTAAGACATTTAAAGGGCTTACTTTTTGATACATGAATTTTCGACGCCCTGAAGTATTTTCTGGAGATATTTTTAGAATCAGCGTCTCTGATTGGCCTGAGTTTTTGGGAAATGCTGGTTTCACTTCTCCTGTTTCCTGCATGGTTCCCTCATTTCCCCCCTTTCCACCAGCGGCATGCCGGACGGGGTCACATGCGATCTGCTCGGAGCAGAGATGCAGGCCATGCGACAAGGAGGGCCAGTAATTGGACTGAGCTGTCAAGTCGGGGCGCGCTGTTTGGGTTGGGTGTGGGCGGCTCCCTTCCTACAGGGTGCCACGTATTAAAATCCACGATGAGGCTAATGCAGGGGGAAATGGATTTGGCATTGTGCCTCCTCCAGGGGTCAAAGGTGAGGCTGGTCAAAGAAAACAACAAAAGCAACAAAAAGTTGAGTTTCATTCACTTTTTAGATTCCCAGCAGCAGAAAGGGAAGAGTTTCCCGGCTCCGTCGGATTCTCGGCTCCTTGAGACGTAATCATGGAGCCGGAGATCACATCCCCGCTAAAGAGGGAATCAACAAATTAAAGATGCAGATTTGCAGATAATGACGCTGCCAAAAACATGCGACGCTTCTCCGCCATTGACATGATTAACTACAATTACAGCAAAGGTAAAACAAAAGCATTAATGGGAAATCGGGTCTAATCACAGACACAAAGGAGATAATTGCGGTGTGGCTTGATGAATTAGTTTATTATTAGTTTCTCTGATAATTTGCGAGTTATTTCCTCTTTTGTCAGAGCGGGAACATCTGTAGCTGCGTCGTCATAGTCGGTCTCTTTCAGAGGGAGAAGTTCCCGGTGATTTGGGATATTTTCGGATAATAATTATAACCTGTTTATCATTCAGCGCCGCCACACAGTGAAAATATACAAGCTTAGCAGGTGATTTCTGAGAGGAAATCTTTAAAAGTTTCAAACCAAACTCTGTTAGGAACCAGTTCATAATTTTCCTTGTAACTCGGCTGTCGCGTTGCATCTTCTGAACTTGTTCCTGCTTATTAAGCAAAGGCGTGATTTAACATTCCAGGGGGAATATTTCACAACCAAAATGTGTCTTCTTGTTGAAAGTTGAATCTGATCTTGCAGCAGAAACTTGGGCGTTAAATCTCATCTGGAAGAAAAGTTATTTACGAGGTTGTAAACTAACAGGGAGGAATCTGCGTGGGGTGATAAAGCATCCTGTTAGCCGCGCTGAGGAAAATATGCTTATCATGCTGCATGTTAATATGAGCGGTAAATAAAGCGCCGGTCGGTCAGCGGTGCTGGGAACTTCAGGACGGTGTGAAGGAGCCCGGGAGCTTTTCCATCCTTTTGTTTATGAACTGTGAGAAGTGGGTTAATGCGACCTGAGCGCCGAAGATGTGAGCAAAAACACACACAGTGGGAGAGGATGACAACCAGGATTTAGGCAGCCCACACAAACACCAGGCAGGACGCATGAACCAAAACCAAATATGATGACGACACCAGAAAGAAAGAACCTGGCAAAAGGATGCAGATCGCATTGAAGGAAGGAAATTGTTCACATTAATGATGAAACGTGTAAGAAAAGGTTTAAATCCAAATATGTTTGTATTGACACTTGTTTTGTTCTTCCTCTGGAGATTTTACATTTTAACCTAAACCTCCACTGCAGAAGCTTACATTATATTATATATTACATATAATGTAAGGGTGTTTAAAGTTGGGCTTGTGGTCATGAAGACTAGCTAAACAAATCATTAAAGTCTTACATTAAATAGTACGTCATGCCATTAGTCCAGGACAACGGACTAAAGTATTTGCTGGATGGAAATTAGAAATATGTGAGTCATATTTATTACACTTCTTTGTTTGGTTTCCATCAACTCTGGAAAAAGTGAGAAAGAAAGATTGCATCGCCTTTCGCCTTTTCCAAGTGTACATCCAACATATTTCACATGATTCTGTCCAGAGTTTCCATGACGTTGTGGGAAGAAACAGCATATAATGTGAGACGTATCAGAGGTTAACATTCAATCAAATCTCCATGATGTAAGGAAAATATCAGCCTGTTGCTTTTTGTAGGTTTAAATTCTAGTGCAATCAAAAGAGCTCCTTTATGGACTTCCGGAGATTCTGATTTCTTTTTCTAGAGTAAGCTGTGCTCTCACAACTGGATCGACAAGAAGCTGAAAGAAAACTGTGAAAAATCTGGGATGTGCAGTTAACCAAACGCTGTAATGATGGCTCATTTCTCAGTTGATTTCATTACAAAGAAAGCAGAAATATAAACAAAACAAAATCTTACAAAGTACTTTTGGTGTAGTTTAGAGGAAATATCTCAGTACACTTGAAATAAGATAATTTAGAAATTATTGACTTAAAACAAGCTCTTATGTCTTGCTGAAAAGTTACTTGTACCTTAATACACTTCAAATAAGACAAAACTAACATATTTCCTCTAGAAACTAGACTTGGTGAGATTTTCTGTTTTTGCAGTTTGAGTGTAAAATGGCAAAACGATGCAGAAAAACAACAACATGAAGAAACACCTGCAGGTTTTGTTCAGTTTGTTAACGAGGCTAAATGAACGCTCATTTAATCCGGGATAAGCAGACGCAATGGAGAATGTTCTTTATATTTATGTAAAATCCTAAAAATATTTAGCAATTCCTAAATGACACAAACTACCTTAAACTTCAATTTTCTGGTGACATCTTTAAGTTTTTATATTGTAGAAATGTTAGTGCAGTTGAGTTGGAAACAGTTTTAGGGATGTTAAAGTTTCTCGCATGAAAAAATGAAGTGGTCAGTCCAGGAACAACAAGAACTGGACTTTGTGAGGTCGGAGCCATTAAGGAGAGGAAGACTCCACCCAAGAAGAGCGTGTTATTCATGGAGGAATTTCATGTCACCATTTATATAAAAAGGATCCTCAGAGGGCCACGTTCAGAGCTCTATTGTATGTGCAATTACTGACTGGACTCTCTTGGCTGCAGGACTGAAAGGGATCCTAAATTGGCCCAACAGAGACCAAGTTCACACTCCATAAAACAAAATGTCACCGCATGTCTTCCAGTTTGTTTTTCAGGTTGTAAATCAGGATTTAATATCCTACCACAACGTGTGTCACATATTCTGCCACAGCTGCTTAGAAAGATCAGCAAGCAGAGTCCAGTGGAACCAGCCGACCCAGTCTGGTTCTGGTGAGCCGCGATCAGTCATTCGGTTCAAGGAGCCGTTCGTTTGGTTCAGGTGTGCTGGAGAAGGGATGCGTCTCACAGTGTTTGCACACCTGCAGCATTTAGTTAGTTTGAACCCAACTCTGGTTCATTTCCCACCTCAGAGTGATTAACCCAGAAATTAGACCAAGACCGTTTGCAGGAGGCGGTCTGGCAGTAAAACTTGGGAGTCTACGAGTGACGAACACGCTGAAAGCATGAAACGAGAACAGAAACGTATTTTTACTGGTTAAAGTTACAAAGACGACCATTTTCATCACTTCCTGCATCTACGTTTGCATCCAACAGAGCATTTAAGTGAGATTATTGTCAATGTTAGTGAAAATGCTAACAGTAAATAAACACTTTAGCATGTGAACAGCAGTGGAAACACAAAAATATGTTAGAAAGCTACAACTAGATAAAATGGTAGCATGTTAGCAAAAATGTTTAAAAATTTATGTTGGATTCTGTCCAGTAGAGTTAACAAAAAAATAAAAAAAATCACCCCAAATCTCGTCTTTTATGTCATTCCTTGTTTAGAATAATTTTATCTGTCACATTAGCGACTCGGATGTTTACCACACAGAAACTTCCTTTTTCTCACTGTACCAAAAACCTGGTGATTTCTAAAGGTTTGGCTCATCTGCAGATGTTAGACAGGCAGTTTCCAGTTTGCTAGAAAAGACCTCACTCTCACTGGAATGAGGATGATATAAGCTTCCGTGAATGAGCCAAGAAAAAGTCTATAAAAATGTGATAAAGATGCATTACGCTGATCCAGAACATTTTGTTATTTGTTGAAATCTGACTTAATTTGCTTTCAGATTTAACAATGTCGATTTGATAAACAGCAGATATGGTTAATTGCCCTCAAAGCAAACAACAACAGAAAACCCAACAAATCACTCTGAATCTTGTTTATATCATGAATAATTGTGTTTGTCCACACAAGACCCTGTGACATTGGTGACCCAACTGCTTGTCAAACAAATTAGAAAAAATCGTGGTCTACTCTGGTAATTCACAGGATTAGTTGAAAGAAAACACACCTTTCAGTAAATCTTTACCATTTGTCACATACTGCTGAAGGTTTGCTTTGCCTACAGATGCTGGACAGACCATCACAAATTAAAATGTCCTTGTCCAGTTTCCAGTTTGCAAGACTTCATTGCCATTGGAATATGCATGATCGGTTTACATCAATATTCCAAGAAACGTCCATAAAAATGTGATAAAGATGCATTACTCTGATCCAGAACATTTTGTTTTCTGTCGAAATCCAACTTCATTTGCTTTCAGGTTCAACAATGTGGATTTAGGGAAGAAATGATTCAGTGGCCTCATTAACAAATAACCAGTTGTGCTCACCCTGGAGAGGAGAGGCTGCAGAAACCGGTGGAGATAAGAAGCAGCTGCACTGTGGTGCCGGAAACCTGAAGTCTCCTGAATGATCTTCATTCAGGAAACTAAGCTTTTACAGAGGAGCGTTGAGAGAAAACCGAGAGAAAACAGTAAATTATTCTGAACTTCAGTCGACTCGGGTTGACCTGTGAACTGTTACAGCAATGGGGGTTGGAGCCCTGACTCTCAGCATGATGAATCGTCTCACAGCAAACTCCAGCCTTCCCCGAGGCCCAGCAGTGAAATTAGCAAGTTTGGCAGGCCGGCGCTGGTTTCTCAGGCGCTCGCAGGATGCCGCTTCGCAAGAGGAGGGCGGGCGCCGCCTCTTTGTCTCAGCGGAGACGAGTCTTGGGCAGGCTTGTTTGTTTGGGGAAGGGGTGTGAACAGCACATAAGTCCATCAAATCAATTAGAGTCTTAGGCGGAGATGGCCTGGCTCGGCCTGGGCTGAGGGAGCTTGGCCCGATCTTTTGCGAGGGGTTATGTGAGTCAGAGCACTGCCACGGCCAACAGGCACGACTCGTGTACTCACAACACCAGCACGAGCGCAGAGAGGAGGGGTGAAAAGCCTGCATATGGCCAGAGCCACTGTGTCACATTTGGGCTAGAGTTCACATCGGGCTCAGATGCTCACACCAATGAACTTGTGAGGATTGTCGAGTTGTCGTATGTGAGATTTAGCAGCTTAGGAGCGAGCGAGCGAGCAGAACACTGCGCTGTATGTGCACCAACATCCTCCTGCTATGGTTCAATGGAACTCTTTTACTTTCCATCCCAACATTGCTATCGCTACCGGTGTCCTCAGGGTCCACAGCGCTGCACGTTTCAGGAGTTTCTGCAGGTGTTTTCAGCAAGCAGACATTCAAATCAGGCCTGCTGGAACATATATGCATCTAGTTTTCAAATTCTTTTGGGCTCAAATTTTCGTGGCCCAAAAGAATTTGGGAGTCAGTGAAGAGTCAGTTTAAGCAGCACACACTTCCTATTGTTGCCACAACATGACAGCTTGGTACTTCTGAAAGTGAAGAACTGGAAAAACAAAGCTGGAAAATCCTTGAAGGAATGTCCATGAGTCAAAGAAAATCTAAAAAAAGGGTCAGACATAAAATTCCTAAATATTTTTGCCAAAACCTTTATTGGAGAAATGTTTAGTAATCTGAGGTCATTTACGAAGTTTGTTGATGCAGTTTAGCGCTGCTGAGTTGAAGGGTGTTTTCTCATCTGTTAGTCCATTAAAGTCAATTCAACTGGAGACAAAAACAATTGTTACGAATCCAAACCATTTGAAAAACTTGTTCCCCTCCTCGCCTGCAGGGGCGCTGCACTAAGACTCTCTGAAGGAACATGAAACTTGACAATCTCCAAAGAAGAGAACAAGGAACTTCCTACTTTGCAAAATTCTTGGTTTGTGTAAGTTGTATTTACCCAGAATGCCCAGCGTTCGGTGTTCACATATTTTGCATTCAAAGCGCCACAAAAACCAAGACTTATGTTTGTAGGCAGACAAGAGTTTGTTTGTTTTTTTTTGTTTGGTCTGCATCTAAGTTCAAATACATTTAACATATTTCAAGGTTTTAAATGATGACTTGGAAAACTAAAAAATACCAACTGATAATATTCAGCTTGACTGGAAACTCCAGAAAATGAGTCGACTTCTGAATGAGAAAAGGAAGTTTGTTGCTCTTTTTTGCGGTTTAAGCAGCTTCACTATAGCACAGTTTCAGCGGCTCGACTCTCGTTTCCACCTCCACTGCTGCCATGAGCAGCAAACCGAGGAGCAGCCATTATGTTAATTTATTTGCATATGTTGGGAGAGTTCAGCCGTTCACAGTTGCCCGAAGCCTCGTCTCAAACACTCCAAACTGAGCGTAATTATTCAACAGTTTGGAGCAGCTTTGTTGTGCAGCATTATGACGGCTGAACCTGTGCTGCTGTTCCTCCTGATGGGGAGGTTAGTGGCCATGTTCCTCATTACAATCTGCATGCTGCAGCAACGCGTGCAGGAGGGGCCACTTGATGCCGCACTGAGTGACCGAGAGCCATTCGCTGAATGTTTCCAACTTGTTTTTTTTTTCCTTTTTGAGGAAGTCAAGCTGTACTGTTAAGGCGACATGCATGTTAATCAGCGACGCCTCGTCCTGTAGCCTTTCATTATGCACAGTGTGTCAAGATTATTTCATTTGAAGGAAAATGCCAGCTGTCATTTTTTATGCTTCCACTTTTCGGTTCGGTTTCTGGACGTAGCGGCTCGACCCATGCCTCAGTTCTGTTTTTGTTTTTCTTCTGACAGTGTATAGATTTCATACGTCTAGTGTCCTGGAAGAGAGCCTGGAAATAGATTTATAGATTTAGCATCAATATAGCATCGAGATGGAAATGTCTTTTTGTGCAGCTTATACCTGCACAAAAAGAGCAAACTGGCTCATGCCAGCAGTGAACAAACTTAAAGATTTGTTCACAAAATCTGTTCCTATTGAAAGCGAATGCATGGATTCAACTCCAGCTGCATGTGAAGGAACGTTTTTTTTTTAAGCAAAACTTTAGAGAAAGTCAAAGATCTGATTGCATAATCAACTTTTCATGTATATCTTGGTGATCACTGATGTTTTTGTCCAGATAAAACGTTGAAAGTGAGATTTTAATAATAGAAAAACTACAGGAAACTGATGAAGGAAGACAGGAAGATTTTTAAAGGTGGCTTGACCAGATGCTTTTAAATAATTATTTAATGAATTACACAATTTCACAATGACTGCATGACTGAAAGTAATAGATTTATTCAGGGTGTAGCGAACCGGGACTCCACCCGGTTCGGGATCACCAACTCTGTGCAAAAATCCATGAAAAGTTACTTGTACGTTATTTTATTTCAAGTGTTTTAAGATATTTGCACTATAGAAACTAGACCAAAAATGCCAAAAAGAGTAAGATTTTGTGTTTTTGCAGTGCAGGAGGACTTTTCATTATAAACAGATTCCCTCTAAACAAAACTGCAACTCTTTGACAGCATGCAAATATTTATGAATAAAAAAAAAAAAATCACCATGATGAAGTAGGTAAATGAAGACTTGAGCCAACTCTGTGCCACAGGCACGTCTCCGCTGAAACGAGGCTCAGCCAGCAGGAGGATCGCACCGAGCGAGTCCAAGTTCAGGGCAGCCTCTCGTGTACTTGACCTGTCTAATTAACTTAAATATTCTGCCCCTGAACTCCCACAAGCCCTGAGAGCAAAACCTGCACACAAAACACACACATGCAAATCTCAAATGTCTGCACACACACACAGAGGCCCCCTGTCCCCTTCGCTTTCTCCTCAATAGCTCCGGCTTCATTAGCCGCGGTTTGCATCATCCCCGCTGAAAACGTCACATGTCATCAGTGGCTCCATTCTTTATCACTTCCTGCGGTATAGACAGTGTAACCTTCAGAAACCTGCTGCCCGCAGTTTTACGTCTTAATTAGGAGCACTGTCAGAGGCACCAGGAGAACCCTCGTCCCGATGAGAAGGGACAGAGAGGGATGGAGACGGAGAGGGAGTGTGAAGGATGCTGAGGAGGACAAAGTCAGAGGCGGCGAGCGAGGAGATGGGTGCAGGGAGAAAACGGGAGAAGACGAAGGATTTAGGAGGTGAGGAGGCTGGGAGCGAGAAATAAATAACATGACAAAGTGTGCAAAGAATTATGTGGTGAAGGAAGGTGCTGTGATGAAAAGACAAAAAAAAAAAAAAATTAAAACAGCGTATTTCCTCTGAGATGCAAAAAAGATTCACAGCAGCAAAGATCTCAAAATAGAAACCAGGATGGACACAAATCTGTTTTTTCCCCAAAATGGAACCTCTATCTGACTTTTTACCAATCAAAACTCTGATTTGTGCCACTTCCATATGAGGAACTAAACCGGATGCATATCTGAACAGTCAGGTTTCATTTTATGTGAGACATGCAGCTTAATTCTGCATCAGAAGAAGACAGACGCAGCAGATCTGGACGTAAACAACGGCTGGAAAATATAATTATGAAAGAATTACAAGTTATTGAATCACATCCTAATCCCGCCGCTCTTAGCTTTGACTACACATCTAAACAGAAACCTCTTTACAGAAGTTGAAGCCAATATTCTAGTAAGAGCCGCTGCTATTGGCTGTGTTTCCTTTGTCTCGTCTTCTTTGTGACGAAACCATCGGCTCTCGTTCCTGAATAAACTTTAAAACCGACCCATAGACTGTTCTACGCACTATTACCTCGTAACAGTAGCCTGTCGTGTGACGTCCATGTTATTCTATATATGAAAACCAAAACTAGTTTTATAAAAGTTGCACATTCTCCTGTCTTTCCCATTTTGAAGAGTGGATCACCTTCACAACCCAGAGAAACAGAAAATCAATTTTGACTAAAAGTTCATCATTTAAAAACGGAAATTCAAAAATGCTCCAGTTACAATTATTCAACAGAATATCACCAATGATGGTAACATGGGGGATGTTTTTTATTATTATTATTTGTATATATATAATAAAAATTAAAGTTTGGATTTTTCAAAATTTGCAATAAAATATAAATTATTATTTAGCCTTTTTACAGAGATGTCTTAATAAATGCACTGTGAATATTTAAACAACAGCAAAGAAAAATATATATAATCCAGATAATCTTTAAAAATTGAATGAAAACAAGGAAGAGAGTTGTGCCGCCTGTGAAAAACAGGCTGTGAACCACATGAAGATCTGAAAACACTTTTCATTACTTTATGTCGGTCTAAAAATCGAATTGAGCTTCTGAAGCATTAAATTACATTCAGGCTCACACTATGTACATGGTTCTGATGCATTCTCGCTTGCCTTTGCGCTTGTGCTGCAGGTGACGGGTGGGATGGATGTTGAAGCTCGCTGTTGTGTCCTGATATTCTGTAAATGTTGTGATATTTACCAGGAGGCGAAGCCGACATTAAAATTGAGAAGTATTAAAATCCCGACGCTTTGTGTGAATAAAGAGGCGGGAACAGGCGTTTGAATCCACAAAGTGTGATTAAGGACCAGAAAAGCACTTCCCATGTATGCTGCTGTTCCCATCCAGTCCTCACTGCTTCATAACCATTCTTCTCTGCGACTAACACCTCATCTCTCAACAACAGGAAAAATATTTTTCCACATGAGCTTGAAAACAGAATTCACTACAAGAAAGGAAGGAGGAGGATGAGGAGGAGGAGGAAGATTTAGTGTTGAAAAAGTGTCTTGGCGACTGGCTTGGTGAGAAAGAGTGAAAATCCGGCTTAGCGGCGAAAACACTGGAGACGCTTGTGTCCTCAGTTTGGGGACAGCTGACGGGTTAACACTATTAAGACTGCAGAGAACGCGGGACTGAACGTGCATCTGTGCTCCACAACAGCGGGATTGAAGGCAGCGTTGGAGGCGCTCGCTCTGAGACACAGATACATAAACAGACGGAGCGCAGAGACGCAGAGCAGTCGGCCGACGAACACAGATTCTTCTTGTTTTCTTTTCTGTCTGCACTTCTATGGAGGCTTTATCTTTTGGGGAGCCCATCAACAAACACGGCTTTAACATGAAGATCTCATGAATGTTTATAATCACAGAAGGTTCAGCGTGTTCATTCACCCTAATACAATACTGTCTCGGGCCCTGCAAAATCCCGTCAAAATCTGGACTTCTCCTTCCAAAATTTGCTATTTTTCCTTCTTTCTCTGTGAAAATGTTTTACCGTTTGGTGAAAAATGAAGTATTCAGATAATAGAACCAATAAAACTGGAAGAATTGCTGCTTTACAGTAAGAAAAACCTACCAGAGTCAAAATCAAATCAATATCAAACATTTGTCCAGCTATCCAGCACCGCTATCGTTTCAAAATGTTGTTAAATGTTTCCAGAGGTCATCAAAGGTCAACCAGCCAGTCCACATCAACAGAATCAAAATCTGGTGTTAATTGACTGTGCTACGTTTGTGCAGCAAAAAAATTGGTTTGTGCCGTTGCAACCTCAACATTTCCAGAGGAAAAATTTAGAATAACTTGGGAAATATTAGTGAAATTCTCAAAAGTGTTACCGTTTGATCAACATTAGGAAATTTTGATTTAAAACAAGTTCCTATTTCCTGCTGAAAAGTTTCTTATAAGTTAGTTTTGAACTATTTCACCGGAAACTAGATTTTTGCAGTGCAGTAGTATTTCTTTCATGCCAAATGTCACCAAAAAGGCTGGAAAAGATTTTGGTGAAATACCCGGACTCCGTGTCTTGCATCACAGAAATTTCAAACTTTTTTTTTTCTGGCAAATATCAGCAACAAACAGAAGGAAGCTGGAACCGAGAACGGCTGGAACAGTCATTAAAAGGAGCCATTAGAGCACTTAAGCATTAATTAAATCTGTATCATCATCACTCAGTGTAATTGAAGGGGAGACAACCTATCAATTGTAAAAGATCACACTGTCGTTAAGGTTAATAAGCTGTTTTATAAACTACAGTCATTACCATCGGATACATCTATAACAATGATGAATGGCATATTGACAGAGAATGTGGTAAAAAGTCGGAGTTCTGTTCCCAAGATGGTGCAAAGTAAAGCGGATCAGGTGGGACAAATTATGCTGCTGCACAAGGATCTTCCGACTCTGAAAGTCCTTCAGGAATACCCTCAATTAGCGTCTGTGCCGTTTCTCCATTCGCTCTCAATCGATCAATAATACAACGCCGTCATTTACTCATTCAACATTTGGCTGCGGTGGTGAGAATGAACGAGGAATTCAGATGGAGGGAATGACGGTGAAAAGGTTCCTGAAGAAAACAGCTGTTTACATCAGAGGACATACAGTCAGGAGTCACTAACAAAATGAATTCAAAGCCTGAGTCCGACACGTCAGCGTTTTAAAGGAAACACCCTCAACGCTCGGCTTTTAATCAAATATTTAACATCCAGTGGAAACGGATCTGCAGCTAATCATGGCGGGTTTAAGGCCCGACAGGCTCCAGGTCACTTAACGCAGGCAGCGAAATTAATTAGGAGGTCAAATACAAATTAAAACGGCTTTAAAGAGAGCTTGGGTCCACAGTTTACCATTACAGAGCTAATGCTTAAACTCATTAGCATAATTAAGATCACACAGGAGAGAAAAAAATGGCCGAAGCTTGGCATTGAAGGAGTTAACGAGGTGGAGCCAGTAATTGGATGAGGAGCGACCCTTTCACAGCCGGTGACAGGGAGGCTGCTAATTACCTTAAATGGTCACTGAACGTCAAACGTTTATATCTGAAGGGAAATAATTAGTACTGAGGGCTTTATTACTGTACAAGAACAAAGGAACTATATTTGGAGTTAAGAAGCGGTTTACTCTTCTGCTTAAAGTGGCAAATCTATAAGTGATTAATGATCGATCAGCTGTTTGTGGTGCAAAGCTGCAAAAATCTAACAATGTTTTACTAAAAAACCTATAAAAATTAATTTTCATCTGCTGTAAATCTTGAGGGTTTAAAAAACAAGATCTAGTTTCTAGTGTAAATATCTCAGTGAACCTGAAATAAATCAAAACTTTTCAGCAAGATATAGAATCTAGTTTTGAGTCAAAAATTCCTTAATGTTTATGAAAAAGTACGTTTTTTTTTTTTTTAAAGTATGAGTTTAATCCCATATTATTTCACCAATAACATGGGAAAAATGTTTTGTTGTAAGTGATGAACGGAAATAATGACTTTTAACAAACTCTTCTATCTTGAAAAGTTACTTATAAGTTAGTTTTACGTTATTTCAAGTGTTTGCATTAACTTGGTCAAAAATACTTTAGGATTTTGTGTTTTTGAAGTGTTGTTAAAAAGCGGTGCTTCCTCTCCACTGTCGCCACATGCTTGCTCTGTATCAAAAGACCCTGATCCAGCATGTATTGCCGCAGACAGAGGGGTTTATTGGAGCAACAGGCCGCGGCGACTGGCCAACAGAGGAGGAGGATTTTCTTCAGGCCATGAAGACAAAAACTCCAGGCTCTGCACCAATGAAAAGAGGCGCGTTAGTGACGCTTCAGCGCTTTGCTCACAACAGAAGAAACAGGGTGAGATGTTACACAAGCCCTTTAGATTACTTTATTACCACAGAGATAAAATCCTCCAGCTAGAAAACTGCTGCAGAGTTTGTGTAGATGAGAAAAAGACTGGACATGTATGGAAAACGTTTCCATGTTTATTCATCATGTGTTATCAGAGGCAAACATTTGAGAGGGGATCGGCTTCACGCGGGGGCCTTTCAGTACGCGTTAGCCGCCGCTGTCACAACGCGACGTTTATGTATACAAAGTACGATCGGGCTAATTGAATATTCACTGTGAACATATTCCCTGCATAACATGACTCCCTGCTTTCATCTTTTTTAAAAATTCAAATGGATGGGAGGAGAAGAGGGGAGGATTAGAATACATTACCCCCCAGAAACTCCCCCCGCCTCTATATGTCTGTCAGGAGGTGAGCCGAAGAGGAGGAAGAGGAGGGGGAGGGCAAAGTGCACGCGGCAGAGTTGGCCTCGGCAAAGCTGACGTTAACAATAATGTAATTTAATTAAAGCCAAGATCCCAGCGGTCCTCGCCCAGCGACGGAGAGTCCGTGGGTGAGGAGGAGGAGGGTGGGTTTGATCTTAATAGGTGATGAAGAAAAGGGCCGGCACGCGGCGACACCATCAACCGCTCCGACCGGTCTGAGGGCTGCTGGGAAAAAAGGCACCGGCAGGACATCAGTTCGGATCCGATCAGGCAAAAGGGACGAGGAGGGAGGGTGCAGGTACCAGCGCCGGCCACCCAGACACAGCAACACCCATCAGCTAATGGAGGGGAAGAGGGACCGCAACCACCCACCCACCCAGGGGCCGCCGCCGGGCCGCCGCCGCCGGGCCGCCGCCGCGACACAAAAACACAAAACCCGACTGTGTTGGAGAATACTTCAGAGCTCCACTCACACTGCAAAAACACAAACTCTTACTATTCTTTACCCAAATACATTTGAATTAAACAAAACTAACAAGTAACTTTCCAGCGAGAAATATGTTTGTTTTCAGGTAATCTTCAACAAAGATTAAAAAGTATAGATCCACTGGCAGATTATTTCACTTATAACACGGGAAATATGTCTTATTATAAATACAATAATGGAACTAGTATTTTTTCCATCAGTATTATGGAATAATCTACTAAAATCAAGCTCTTACATATTGCTGAAAAGTAGCTTGTAAGTTAATTCTGCACTGGGAATTGCACATAAATCCATGGCTATATTCTGTGTTTTTGCATGAAGACGTTTTCAAAAACAGGAGTTAATCCGGGGGGTCAGAGGTTGCATCTTAACGTGGCGTAAAATGACATTAAATCTGACTGGATATTAAAAACCCCCAACAGCTTGTTTCCTCTTTCATGGAAACAATGTCGGGGAAAAATAATAACACAATCTGTCCATATTTTTAAGGCGAATACATAACAAAATACTTTATCTTAGCATAACTGGCAAATATGAGGGCTGTAATTCAGATTTTTAGAAAAACAACCCAAAAGACTCGGGACTATCAAGTCACTTCCTCCTGTTTTCTCGCCACATTAGGCCTGATTTCACATTCCTCCTCCAACCAGCCGCCACCAACAACAATTAGCTTCCATTTTATTGGTCTGAGAAGCACAGCGAGGGTCAACTCGTCTCTTTTTCACCGGCGACGTCTCGAACGTGGACAGGCGGAGGAGCCGGACGGACAGGGGGGAGGGGACGTTATCAGATTTACAACCAGTCCCACGGACATCTGCCCTACTTTTCCTCGGTTAATGTAAAAAGAACTAATCTGGTTAAGAGAGCACGGACGCGGCTCGTAAATCGCCGGCGCTCTCCGGTGCGGTTGAACCTGTCACTCCTCTTGTTTGTGGAGGCTGCGGGGTCTGAATGGAGCTGTCAGCTGGCTACTTGTTAGGGCTAACAAGGCCGTCCACTGATAGGACTAATGAGGCCCAGGCTTCGCTGCTTCCCCCCTGCAGCCCGACGACAACGCCACCACAACGGCTGCTGATGCACGGTCCGCCCTGCAGCCCGCAGACAGCTTCAACAGAAGAGTCTTTATTTTAAAAAAAGAGAAAAAACAAACGAAACATGCGGAAAAGTCACATATCTGAATGCAACAAGTTTTATAGAGAAAATAAGAGGGAAAAGATGTGGAGAATATTTCTCTATTTGTTCGATATGTTCAGGGTTAACAATGCAATAAAGACCATTGAAAAACATTTAGCTGCAATTATTACAACATGCAATTTTTACTTAATATACATAAATCTTACAATTAATTTAAATTGTGGCTTTCACTTACAACACTGACATTTACCGTATAATAAACATATAAGGATTTTTTATATTTTAATTTTATTACTTTAAATTATTTGGGTTAATTTCAAAATTTAAAGCGGAACTTAGCTTCATTTTCTTTTGTAATAGGCTTCAAAACGGGAAAGACAAGAGAACATGCCATTCAAGGCAGGTGTGCATTTATATCTATAAATGTTAATTTTAATAAAAAATTTTTGTAAATGAAATGAACATTTAAGAAAAGATACTGCGTAATGTGTATAATTGTACATTTGAATAAATGTACCATGTAAACATTTTTCATCACTTCTGCATAATCAATGGAAAAGCCATTAAACGCAATTCCAGCAACAAAAACAATTTTTTCTCACAAACGCTCAGTTGCATTCTGCAGTTGGGACTTTAATATTAGTTTCAGTCAGATGAAAGATTTAAAGATGATTAAACTCCTAAATGTGAAACCAGAGGTGTGAATAATTATCAATACAAATC
The DNA here is from genome assembly GCA_911649635.1 of Poeciliopsis gracilis. NCBI lineage: Eukaryota > Metazoa > Chordata > Actinopteri > Cyprinodontiformes > Poeciliidae > Poeciliopsis > Poeciliopsis gracilis. Next base: position 3,754,295 of record CAJVRI010000715.1, read on the forward strand.
AACAGAAAGTTTTAAACGTTTATTTCTGGATTTGCTGTAATTTCTGGCTGGAAAATGAGAATTTTACTCCTGTGAAAATGGAATAAATAAGTTTTATTTTTACATGAAAAGAGTAAAAACTTACAAGTTTCAATCAAATCTTTTTTCACTTTACAGGCTTTGAATAAATACTATAATTGCTTTTGAATCTGAGCAGTAATCAGACGTTAAAGGGGATTTAATGCGGAGAATTAGTAACGACTGCCGTTTGCAGGAGCAGTCGTCCTCTTCTTTGCACTTCATTGTTTTGCAATGCTCTGCTTTAATTCCAATTACTCCTGTTAATTAGAAAATCTCATGCTCTCTGATCTGGAGTTTTGTTTCAACTTAACATCATTTGTCAGGCTGTTTACTTTTAATTAAAGCTTTATATTGCATTTGTGAAACGTGGAGTTACGTTTGCTCGGTGGAGGTGTTTGTCTGGTAAATATCCTAAGTGATGTGGACACGTTTTTGTTCTGCATTAATGTTACTGTCAACCCATTGTTTTAGCATATATTAGTAGCACATTAACATTTTATCTCCTCAGACGTGTAGGTACCAAAATATTCCCTCCAACAGCTGTGGAAAGAGCAAAGCGGCTGAAAAACCTGCGAGGATGTGTCACGTTTTGGCTCCAAAGAGGCACAAAACAATACACTTTGACGGCTTTTATTAGTTTCAAGAAAGATGTTCTCACCATATTCGGTGCGGCATTGTAATGCAACGAGACAAAAGCAAACAAACGTGTGAAAAGATGAGTATGTGTGCATCTGTTTGCCGGTTTGTTTTTTCGTGCTGCAAATGTTTGCTCTGCTTTACGTACCGAGATCAAGCGACAAAATATGCAAAGAAAGAAGCTGCTAAAAACATCCTTTACCTTGGAGACCAAACCAACAGTCTGTTGAGTGAACTTTTCTGCAACATGTGTGAGATCATCCATTTTTTGCACCATCTTTTCAGCTGCTGCAGATTTTTTTATTTTTTTAGCGCTCATGTTATCTGAGCGAGTCGCTGTGGATTTCTCAAACTTGAACAAGTCTGCCCAGTTTTTCCTCTTTTGGAAGCCGTCCATGTGACCAGCTTGCCCAGTACACACTGATCCACCAGTGCAGCCAGGGTTTCCGCCAGTTTACTGCTGATCCCTCGCTGTGGAGTCCAACATTTAAATCTGATTCAGTGGTGTAGTGTATTAGGTTTATCTACTGCTGCTGCAACTGTTGTTAGTCATGCCGTTTGTTTCATATCCGATCATTTCCTTTAAATCGGTGATGTTTCTGCCAGATTTGTCACCAGTTTGGTTAAATCTGATCCCAAACAAAGACGCACACAAATGTCTACCTTTTAAAAGCGGATAAAAAAAAAAAAAGAAGTGCCAAGTTAGCCGTTATAAATAAAAGCTGGACTTATTTTATTTAGTTTCCACATCAGCAGGTGGAACCTCACAACTGGCTCGTTTAGGTATTTAAAGGGATAAAACAGAGTTCCCAGGTCACCAGGGGCAACAAATTCTGCTTCTCCTTCAATGATCTTATTGTTTTCTAATCTAAAGATTCATTTGCACCAGCCACGTTTAGTCCGTTTTAAACCAACTCCAGTTGGTTTGTCTGGAAAGTTTGGTTTGCTTGAGAAGGTATGTGTGTGCAATCAAACTCTGGACCAAAGAATTGAACCCTGGTCCCCTTAAAAAGCAAGTCTGCACATTCCAGCTAATGATGGATCAATTACTAAATTAGTTGGCAATTATTTCAATATTCGATTAATCATGATTAATCTGATAAATCGTTTCAGCCCTATAGTTTTAATGTTAGAACAGTGGGTCCATAATTGATTAAATTTAACATAATTTACCCTTTGTGACTCAACTAAACTTCCAATTGGTCATATGGTCATTTTTGCTTGAATTTTTCCAGGAATCAGTTCAGCTAAATCATGAAACTAACAGTCAGGTATGTTATTCACATAATTACTGCTAAGCATCATGGGAATCTGCCTTGGTAATAGTTTTGATTTAATGTTTGCTGGCTGCACTGCCAGAGAGCTGCTTTCACAACCTTGTGCAACAAGACAGCACAATAAATTTAGAAAACACACACAAAGTGAAAATGGGTTTCAAACTGCTCCACTGTCTGCAGCACCGTGAAGCGTTAAAACTAGCGTTAGCTTTAACATTTGGAAAATGACGTCTTAACGGCTGGAAATGGATCTGAAGAGGAATAAAACCACAGTTTCTTAAAGAACCAACTTCCCTCATCTTGATGAAAATGATGCTCAAAGCTTTTCTCTGAGGCGGGTATCTGTAGATGACAAACATATTGGAAATCTTTTTTTTCCCACCATCACTCCGTCCACCATCTGCTACTGAGAGAAACTCTGAGAGAAACTTGAGCTCCGTTTGCACCATCAGAACATTTCCCACAAAATGTGACCCGGTTGCTCCACAATGTAAAAATGCAGCGAAGAGGCCAGAGAGAGGCTGCCAATGCTCTCAGCCGCGTCTCTGTTTGTTTACAGTAATTACACTCATGCCTCAGAAGGAAAGTGGTAATTACTGATAACTTAATGGTGTCAGCAAGATGCAGTTCTGTGCAAAAGTTTTAAATCATCAAAAATGTTTTTCTTTGCAAGTTCATGTCAGTTATACAATTTCTACTAAGAAATCTCACATCAGAGGCATTTCTTCTACTCTTTTTTTAAACGTACGGATGCTGTAGGTAGTCAGATTGAATCATTATCTTCTTCAGAACAGTCAATTCATCATGTAATTGTATTTGGAAAGTGATTGAGACACAATATTTACTCTAGAAAAACTAGAAATATGCATTTATGTTCAGGTGACAGCAAGTTAATGTTGATTTTCTAGGCGTTTCTGGGTGATGGGGCTCGGCTGGGGTTGCTAGTTCTTTTTGCAAACTGACATTTGGCTCAAGTCTAAGAACCAGTTCTATTTTAGTGAAAACCGAGTTGCAGATTTAAGTCCCGGCTTATGAGAAACAACTTAACGTGACGTGTTTCGTAAAAAATAAAAAAATATTTAATATAAATATTTTTTAAAATAAAAAATATTTATTTAAAAAAATAAAAAATAAAAAAAATAAAAAAATCCTGTTGCATGTTATTTATAAAAAAAATAACATGCAACAGGATCTGAGAAATTCATTATCTTTTAGTTGATTGTCTACTGTAATCCAGGTTTTAATCCAGGTTTTTAAACTATAATATCTCTTAGTTGTAGTAGAAACGTTGTTGAAGGGAATTTGCTTAATTAAGTACAAACAAAGCCTGAGACTTTATAAATGTAACATTAGACATATTAGGTAAAAAGGTTCAATATCCAACACATTTTTTACCTTGTTAACCTGAAATAATGAAAAAGGAGAAGGAAACTATGAAACTAGGATTGAAACTGGATGAAAATGTGACCACAGTGTAAAGAGACACTCAAAGTCCTTCAGGAAGTTCAGAGATTTTGGTGAAGAACATTTTAAAGGATTGTAGGAACAAATGACAATTTGGAAGTAAAATATAAAGACACAGTCAAGACCTTTGCAAACTGCATTTTTCCCTTTCCAGCAGTTTTCTGCTGATTCAGGAGCTGCTTTGTCAGAGCACAGAGCAAAGTAAAAATAAAGCCAAGTATGTACTTTGTGACCGGACAGCGTTACAGACCGTCACCTCGTCCCTCAGTGAAGCCCCATCTTCTTCTTCTTGTGTTTTTATTTCACATCTCCATTTAACGCCCAGATCCAATTCTTAAGATACAACGGACAGAATGAGGTCAGAGTTCAAACAAAGCTTTTATGTCAAGCTTTTAAGTTTACGACCGATGGATGGAAAGACAGAATGAAAGAAAGAAGGAAGAATGCAATGAAGGAAGGAAAGAAAGAACTGTCAAAGGGAGCAAGAAAGGAAGGAAGAAAAAAGGAAAGTGAGGCAGTAAGTAAGAAAGGATGGATGGACAATATGACAAGAGAAAGGAAGAAAGGAAGCTCTATAAAAGCTTTCTTCAGTTTATTTAGCAGAAGATCCAACAGAAAGGATGAAGTTACATCCTGAGCCACAAGCAGCTTCTTCTGTCTCCTAAGCTCGCTTTGTTAAGGAAATCTAGTGAATTATTACATTATAAAAACATATTTCAGTCACTAAAAGGCTGACTGTATTTCAGCAGTAGCTTAGGAGTCCGTCATGTAATACTATTAACCTCCACACACACACACACACACAGACACACACACACACTCAGCCCACACGTCCCCCTGGTGAGGAACAGATGAGAGCGAGAGGAACGAGTCCAAGTGGAAATACGCAGGAACAACTCTTAGCGCCTGTTCTGGGCTGCTGGCTCGGCTGGCGGTCCGTAGGAGGACGAGGAGGACTTAATGCGTGTTGTGGTATCGTTCCTCGCACACCTTGTTTTGACATTTTGCGGACAGCTGCTTTCGGAAAACAAAACCTAGCATGTGAAGGTGGGAGGCAAGGAGAAAACGCTGCATGCATTCAAAGCGACGCCTCTTCAAACGGAGCCTGAGGCAGCGTTCACACCAGACCCGTTTGGTCCGGTTTAATACAACTCCGGTCCGTTTGTCTAGAAAGTCTGGTCGGGTTGGTGCATGAATGTGCAACGAAACCAGGGAAGTGAGTTCTGGACTGCCGACAAACCTCGGTCTCGGTTCGGTTGAAGTGAACTCGAAAGCATATGTGAACAACAAGCAGATCAGAGAGCGCTCCAGAAGCAGGAAGAGGACTACAGCGCAAAGCATTCTGGGTAAATACGACCAAAACCAACACAAGAGTCTCTAGCACACGCAGGAGAACTGGCTCATAGTGTTTTACCAAAAACAAAAGTCCTACAACCATCTGACGCCAATCTATCTTTGTTTGCATTTCTTGAAGGAGGAAGTAGAAGAGTGATTTATTATTTTAATTATTTTGAAAATAATATCATCTGATAAACATTAAATTTACAGTGAACAAGTTTGATAACTTATATTTCCGGCAGGAAGAGATGAACCTATTATTTATCTAATAATCTGTAAATCATTTTCATCAATAAAAATAATAAAAATTAGTTTTCAGTTTGCATCATTCAATGTTATTTTATAATAGCAAATGGACTGAACTTATTTAGCGCTCATTCCAATCTTTTTGATTCAAAGCGCTTTACACCAGAGTTACATTCACTCAAACACACACATTTACACAGTGATACACAGATCAGTAGGCAACTTGGGGTTGAGTGCCTTGAGGAAGAAGAAATCGAACCTACAACCTTCTGATCACAAGATGAGAGCCCCAGTCGCCCCATATCGGGGTTTAACTGGCGTCTGCCCTGGGTCGACCCTGCACCGCGTCGGTCCAGTTGGGTGAACAGTTTTCTCAAAGGTTTGGTTCATCTGATGCAGTGCTGTACGCCAGCAGACCGCAGCAGATGAAAATCTAACAAATGCTGCAACTTTGGTCCCCAGTTGCAGCGAGTCTTCGAGACCATCAGGCGTGAAAACGCCCTGAGAGAGAATGGGGAAAACGAGGCCGGCCTCCTTCCCGCTCCCCGCCACCTTCCTCTACCTGCTGTCCCCAGCCGATCCCGGGAAAAACTCGGCGGCAGATGTGGCTGCGCTAAGCTGGCTCTGAAGTGCCTCCCCGGCTCCCTGCTCTCACCCACAACACAGTCAAACCGCATTAGATCTCTTTATTTGTGCCTGGGGCAAGTTCGGCTCTGCAGCTGTGTCCACCCCCGCTCTACCTTTGGTGTCGGAAGCCCTCGGGCTCTAAATGTGAGACCGTGGAAAAAAAATATTTAAATAATAAAAAATAAATAAAAAACTCTCTTTTTCTGTCTCTCCTTTGCATCTGCTGACAGTCCAGTGGTCTGACTCCGGGCGGCGGCGGCGACAAACGGAGGGAGGCTGAGTGAGGAGTGGGGGGAACCGGGTCCCCGTGCTGAACAGATGTCTGCGACAACCTGCTTACTTACACCTGTACGAGTCCTTGTAACCCGGCGGATGGACGCTGCTGAAAAATTCATGACCCTGGAGGTTTCCTGCCCGCCATCAAACACAGCGCCCTGCCTGTTTCCCTCTCTCCATGGCATTGCAGCGCTCTCTGCCATCCACACTCAACCTGCAGCAGGACGGAGCGAACTTCTTCCTCAGCCGTGTTTCCTCTGACCAACCGGCCGATAGATGATCCAGGTGGGCAGAGACCAGCAACAATACGACTACTGTTCAAACCCCAGAGCGAAGAATTCAATGCTTCTCCAAATAGTGGCCTTAATGGCAGGAAGGAGAACAGAGAGGACGAGGAAGGAGCAAATCGAAGCAGATTAAAATGCATTTTACTTTAATTTTGACAAATAGTTTGTTTAGCGAATGAGAATGTTCTGCATTTATGTTGTCTGTTTACATCATCATCTGACTGGCTCCAGATCAGACGGCCAGTGGAATAAATAGTCCAAACTTCAACCATTCAACATGGAGGTTGTATTTTCCTCATTTTCACATATTAACTAACTGAACCCTGCCTTTGGGGAGAATTCACGAATAAACAGAGTAAATAAAAACTGTGTGGACGGATGAAAACAGTCCGCCGTTGCTCAGCCTCGGTGTCACTTCAAACACAAAGCGTCCTGCGACCCGATCTGTCCGACCGTCTCCAGAGCCTCTCGTTTACAGTCTTGATCACAGAACTGAAAGTGGAGTTTGTCTCACTGATCAGAATAAAAATGGGACTCGACTGGCAGCTTTTGCCCTCTTAGCCAAACGTGATGCGAAACAACCTCTTTGAGAATCTGTGGGCTTCCTGACCTGGAGGTCACGTCATATGGACACATCAAAACTAAAACAACAAGGCTACAAAGTTTTTTATCACCATAAAAACAGCTCTGTAAAGCAGAAAAACTCAGCTCTTGCCATCTTGTAGATGCTTCAACAGCAAAGAGCCACAGACAAATGATTTCTCTGCCTTCTTTACCGAACCGCTTCCACAGTGCAGAATCTTGTGCATAAATAGTCTCTTTTATAGCTAACGTATCGATAAAAAGCAGAAGTTTTGCTGGTTTTTGATGCAAACAGCAACGTGATGCCCTGAGTAACGACTGGCAGGCTAACAGCTGCTAGATTTCCTCAAGTTTTCCCTTTTTTCAGCCCCCGACCTGATCCCTCTGCAGAGAGTTACATCACCGTCTGAACCACACCCAGATGGATCCTGTTCTCTGACCTCTGACCTGAGCAGAACCACCCACCACAGACATGCAGATGTGTACTTGTTTCTGTTTGTGTGCCTGAAAAGTGTTTCTGCTTTAGATCACAGAATGAAAAGAAACTCAAAAACACAAAACTGGCAGTGTTTTGTATTTCCGATTCATTCGATTTTCTGTCCATAGCATTTAATTTTGGGATTATGTATGCAGATTTACATCCCCAGCAGATGGTGTGGTTTGTTGGATTATGAGCCGTATTAGAGTCTAATACATATCAAAACATCTGGTTAGCTCTGAGTTGGTGCCGTTCTGGTAACCGTCTGGGTTCCAGATCGTTTCCTCTCCTCTGACGGAGGTCGAGTGAAGTGAACGGTTTGACCATATTAGGTCGTCTGTGTCCTCCTTCCTTCGGTGAAGCTTTGCAGCTGTAGCTGCAGGTCACGTCACCGTGGTGAAGTATAAACAACACAATGCACAACAAGAAACAGAAGTTTCCTCTACTGAGAGGTTGCATCCACTCACAGCAACACAATGCAGCAATGAACTGACATGTTTTTCACTGTAAATGGGCTGAAACAGACGACTAAGACAGATTCACCCATTTAAAACTAAACAAAAAAGACCAAACTGCTAATAGATGCTTATGGTTGTAATTTTTCTCCAAAAGTATAATATTCTTCATTGATGCAAAATATATTTTTGATTACTTTGCTGTTTTGTCTGTTTGCCACCACAACATTTAATGCACAGCTAAAATTTTCTATCCGGTCTGCAGATTTCCAACAGAAGCATTTTTGAAAAGTGGTGGAGTGTTTTCTCCTCTGTCCTACCTGGTCTGCTGAGGTGGGACGCATGAGGGAGACCCGGTCATACTGCCGCCGCAGCAAAGCCCACAACGCATCCAGACGACCCTGATGGCACACGGAAATGACATCAGGGAAAATGGCAGAACTGGCAGAAATTTGAAGAATTTTCTTTCTTATCCGTTTAAAAATGTTGTTTTTTTTTTTGCTTCCTCCTGTTTGAGTTGAGCTTTTCCTCTCCCCTCTTCATGTTTTCATGAGGAACCATAACATGTGGACGTACCTTGATAGGAGTGTACCATTTGTTCTCAGCCTGCCTGGTGTTGGACGCTGGTTTAGGACGTGGACGTTTGATCATCGGCTCTTCCACGTCCTCTGGTACGGACACTTTAGCATTTTTGGCCTTCTCCAGTCGGGCCCCCTCCTCAGTTGATCCCTTTTCTCCCCATTTCACCTGAGCAGGATAAAACCAGAAGATGAAAGAGTGCTGGACCAGCTGCATATGAGACGAGGTAGGTAAAAAACCCCAAAACATAACACTGGCTTTTAATCATTAGGACTCGATGTATTGTCTTGATTATTCCTCCTTTAACCTCTGGACGATCCTGAGGATTGGACTTGACAATACCCAACAAACTCTTCCCTGATTGATTGATATTGTGCTACTCACACCCACTTAACCCTGATCAGCATCAGTTTAGGCAAAATAAATAAATAAACAAAATAAAAATCATCCTCGAGGGTGATCAGCCAATCAATGCATCTGATTAGTAGCACCGGGTGGCAACTTTCTCCCTTAAATACCAAGAACTCAATTCAGTTGACTATGTGTTGTCAGGTGTGTGTGTGTGTGTGTGTGTGTGTGTGTGTGTGTGTGTGTGTGTGTGTGTGTGTGTGTGTGTGCATATGAGCTTGTGAACATGAGTATGTGTGTTAGTCAAGCTGTCCTGCTTTTTAATTGAAATCATCACATCTGTTGCAAGGAGGAGACAAAAAAAAAAGAAGAAAAAAATCCACCGCCACATGAATGGGGAGAGGTGATTAATTAGCGACACATTTTCTAAGCTGTAGGTTAAGCCATGACAATATAGAACAGCTTCTGAGAATCATCTCAGGGATCCGTCCCTGGAAGAAACGGAGCTAATGCTGCAGTGAATAAAAGAAACGCTCACCTGCCAGAAACTGGAATGTTGCAATCATCCTGACATCCATCAAAAGGTGATAGAAATAGATAGAAATAATGATAGATGCCAAATGTGGCGTAAAGACTTCTCAGATAGAGCCTCAGTGTTAAAATACTGTTGTTAGTTTATGAATAATTGAACAGTTTAAATATCTGCTGCTGTTGTATCAACCAGAACCAGAACCAAACACGGAGAAGCAGCATTCAGCTTCTGTGCAACACAAATCTGGAACAAACTTCCAGAAAACTAAAAAACAGCTGAAACACTGAGTTCTTTTGGAGCTGAATCAAAACCCAGCTGTTTAAAGTTGCTTTTAATTCATAATGAAAGAAACGCTGCCAAACACATCTAATGCGAATTGTTGATTTTAAAGATGGCTCATGACAAAATGTAATGTCTGTTATTGGTTTTTACAACTGTTGACTATATTAATCAAAAGATTAATGTTGCCTTATCTTGAGTCTAGATTTTACAAAATGTATGCATAGGATGCACATCTGACATGTAAACTTTGATTCTTCCTGAAGGATCTGGATATTAACGGGAGTCTGGGTCGGGGGAAGTGTGGGTGGAAACTCAGCGAGGTGGTCGAGTCGAGCTGACAGCAGCACTCAATCTTCCAACTGAGCAGCGACTTGATCCAATCAGGACGAGATAGCGGGACCTGTCATGTCGGACGCGTCAGCAGAGTGACGAGGACAGCAGCCGGGTCCGCTGCCCGCAACTACACCAACTTCCAACATCAACGTCAGCAGGACTACACCCGTCAGATGTGTGTCACCGCCGCATGCAGAGGATCTTTGTTCGATTTGATTTCCTTAGCTGCTCTACTTTAAAGTAAAACAAAACCCAGTCTCAGGGTCTGACCTCCATCCGTTTGATGCCTCCTGCTCCTCTTCCTCCGTAGTAAGAGGCGTCCACCGTCGGCCACTTCTTCTTTGGCAGCGGCTCGGGTTCCTGGAAAAAGAGCCGGAAAGTCACACGATTCTATAAACGACAACATTAATAAAACAGCTGCAGCTGGACGACAGTAACAAGGAAGCTGAAGATTAATTACATCATTGTTTCATTTTCACCAGGAAGGAAGAAATGCTTGAGATGTTATGTTTGCCTCCACTGCGCAGTTCCAGGGTCAAAAAGCTTCAAAGTAACTTAATATTCTGTGGCAGTAGCAAATTTTCATTTAAAGTTTAAAGAAATCAACTGAAATTTTTTTTATATTAACCTGCAGAAAGACTCAACAGGGATCGTTTTTCTGTTTTTTTTAGAAGCAGCCAGATTTTTATTTCAAATGTTTTATGGTGTCATTTACTTTGCAGGATTTGTGCTAGAGAGTCAGGCCCACAGCATCACAGGTCCTCCACCATACCTAACTATAATAATCCCTCGTTTTAAAGCATTTATCCACAGACATCTGACCAAAGCAGATGTCTGCATGTAAAGCCTCAGTACTTTTTAAAGATTTTCTGTTTACATTTGTGATGGTGGGACAGAAAAGGCTTCTTCCCGCTGTGACTCCTGAACAACCAGCTAGAGAGCTTCAAATGGTTTTTATGGAGACTTTACTGAGGTTCTCATAGACGGACATTTGGAGGATTATTTTAATTCTTGCAATCAGTCGTCACAGTTCCAGTTATTTCAATTGTTAATGCAAATAAGGAAACATTTTCTAATCACCACTTCCTGACTAAAACAGTTAATAAAATAATAATATTTTATATTTATTTGTTCATTTTATATTTTAATTATTTATAATGCTTGTACAAAGTTGCTCAAAATATTCTGTTCACTTAATTTTATTTATTTGTTTATGTTCATATTATCATATTAAATCTTTCAGTTTATCTTGATTTATTTAGCATTGTTTTTACAATGCTTTATTTATTACTATCACTATTGCTGTTAAAATGTATTATAAATATGTTATATTTTTTATCTTACTGTAACACAAGACAGTTTTTTAATCCATATTCTTTTCATTCTGGTGATCCTTCTAAACACACACTACTACTATTGATAACAATAATGATGCAAAAACGTGTCTGAATTTTGAAACTCAATAAGGCTAATTCTCAATTTACAATGAATTAATAACATGTGCAGGAATTTGGGGTCTAATCTGTATTGCGGAGGGTTGTGTTGACCCCTGGTGAGATACTCACAGGTGGAGGCGGCCGAGAAGGTGGAGGCGGCGGCGGTGGGTCTTTGATGACCTGAATAAACAGAAAAAAAAACAAAGCTGGTCGGCAGGAGGACACGCTCTCAAACCTTATCAGGACCCAGACGAGGCTGACGGGGCTGATTCGTGACAGGTGACACAGCCTAACAGAGACGTCCCTCAGCTCGTCTCATGACGGCGACACCGCCGCTGCCAGCCTCACGAGCGGCAGTTGCCGGCCCATCGCCCCGCTGACTACTGATTACAAGGATCCTGCTTGTAAACCAACATCAGTGGCCCCCCGTGCAAAATAAAGAAATGCTGAAAACCAACTTGTTGACAGGGGAGTCTTTAGGGCGATCGCTGTAGCCCGTTTAGCTCCTAATTAATTGGATGGGGTTCAGCGCTCCGAAGCGATCCCCCCAATCATAAAATCCTAAGGAGTTAATTAGCTCCAATCAGATACAGAGGAGGCGGCTTGGGCTGCGCTCCAAGTCCCGTCTGTTGGGAAGATGAGTGGCGGCAGAAAAAAACAAAAAAAAACAAGAAAAAACCCACATTCACACAGATCTCAATGACATCGCTTACTGACAGCGGAGTGACCAGCCCGGAGGCGGTCTCCGTGACAACGTGGAAAGACACCTGAGAAACAGGTTGTCCACAATGTGATACCACTCAGGGACAAGATGCCTGGACTGGGTTTTTCAGATGTGCATCGGCAAGCAAAGAGGAGCCTGACGGTGACATTTGTCAGGCGTCACTCAGGCTCCCACCTGAGACAACGCTCAGTCAGCGGAAACACAGCTGTGAAAAGACCACACACACACACACTTATTATTTTTAAGATTTCAAGAGTTAAAGCTCACAGTCTGACGGACAAAAGAAAATAACTTTGATAAGCATCTTTAAAGGCTGACCTATGATGCTTCTTTAAAACAAATTAGGATAGTTTTATGGGCATCACAATTTTTTAGCACAAAATTATTCTCAGACAATCAGATCTTAGTCTGGTCAGTTCTGTCTATTCTGAGTTAATTTCAGAATGAGACGTTTTAGGGCGTCTGTCACTTTAAATCTAAATGAGCTGCTGCTGGCCACGCCCCCCCAACTCAACTTTACGCACGTGAAAATGGCTGCAAAATGATGCACAATTCTATAACCGTACATCTTCCAAAAGCAGAAGTGGAGCCTCCTGCACAACCAAGTAGATTCAAGCAAGTGGTTCCTGTAAACTAGGTCAGAAATAAAGCACTTGTTTTTTTCCAGCAGCTAACAGACAGACGAACAACAGTAAACCAGCTGGAGCTCCTGGTAACGAAGCAGCGCCCTTTGAACGTGACTCAACAATCAGGAAGTTTTTCAAACTCATTTTCCAGACACCAATAAACTTTCACCTACTGTCAAAAACAAACACAAAACAATGCATAGTTATGAAGTGGAAGGAAAACTAATTCATGATCTTCTATGCTTTTGTGAAGAATAATCTGAAAAGTGTGGGACGCTTTAAATCATCTACATTCCAGCTAATTTGGAAAGTTGGAGGTTTCGACCTCTGGATCCAATATGACTGCCGCTTGTATAAAACAAAGAGAAAAGCTGCAGAAATTAACGGTTTATTTTACACTTGACTCAAGTCTTAACCAAACAAACAAGCAGCAATGAAGCTGCTGGTTAACCACAAGATATTTCTGCAGTGTTTAAATACACAGCATGCTGAGCAAATACGTTGCTATCAGATCCTATTGAAGGAATGTGATTCTCGAGTCCCTGTTACTCTTTCCATGCAACCAGAACAGCATTCAGCCCCCGAAAGCAGACAAGGAGGAAGATCATAGCAACAGAAAAAAAAGAAAATGAGGAGCTTGAACTTTACACTTGCTCTAATTAGAAGTGATAAAACATGGCTTTCTAGAGCAAACAAAGCTTGGTGTCGCCTGCTTGGATTGCTGACATTAAAATGAAGTATTTGCTAAAGGCTCATCTGCAGGTAGACCAGTAAGTGAAGGTTGTTTCTGGTCCAGTTTTCAACCCAGACACTCCTGGAATGAAATTCTCCTTTCGTTTCTCCCTTCCTGTGGACTTTAGCACCAAACACAATAAATACTGGAGAATATCTCGGCTTGAGGTGAGGAGAGAGCACCGTCTGGCTCATTAGTCATCACAGACAGATACTAAAGTCAGAGCTGCTTTTGCATTTGCTAAAGTGGTTTTGGAGGGGAAAAAAGGAGCAATGTAATTATGGCCTATCATAGATCCAAACAGCTGTTTCCTTCCCGGTTAAGCTCAGGGATACCGTTGGACTCGCTGCAGTGTTGTCATTAGAATAATGAAAAACAATCAATTAGGGTTAATTAATTTCTCTTTGACACACAACTGGCTGCACACAAATCCTGCAGAGGTCTGTGGATGACCTCTCCATACGCTGATTAACAGCATTCCAGCCACACCTTACGTTGACGGGATTATCTCTTTTTATTAAGTAATTATGCAGCAGATTTCCCGCACATGTTGTGGGCTAAATAAAGCATTACACAAACGCCGGAGCTCGGCAGCTCCGTTTTTTCCCAGCAACCAGACGGACAGATGTGAGCTCTCTGCAGCTCGGTGGCGTAATTAAAAACTAAACCGCGGGACGCTTCGCCATCTGACACCGGCCCCAGCGGCTCGCCGCCGCAGCCTGCGGGCCACGGGGAATCAGACCAATCAGAAGCACTCGGGGCACCGTCCACATATGGCTGTCTCCGCGAACGTCCGACTGGGATTGGAAATCTGCTCGCTCCCAAAACCCGAGCTCAAACGGTGTCGTGTCGAGCCGTTTCAGGAGGTTTGTTGTGACGGATCAGTGGCAGGTAGCATATTTGAAAGTTTAAAAGCGATTCAGGCTAACATGGCTTTCTGAAGTACAGGAAATCAAGTTCTGCACTGCAATGGTGAGGTGCAGAAGAATAACAGCTTCTTGTTGAAATGTCTTCAAAATCATGCATATGAAACTTATTTTTTCCAGATTTTTATATTCAGGACAGTTTTAAAGGAGTCATTTGAGTTTTAAATGTTAATTTATAAATGTCAACTATTTTTAAAAAGCCTTGGCAGTCATGAGGACACCGGTGTGTTCATGGAGTAACTTTTCATTAAGATATAAGCGCTTCTTTTATATGAATAATTCCTTAAAACTAGTGAAAAATAAGTAGCTGTAAGTGAAATCATCTGCCAGTGAAATTTCTTAATTTGTCATCATTATTGAGGAATTATTCACTTGCTGAAATTCTTTTTGTCTTAGTCTACTAAGACTTTTACCAAGAATTTCCAAACAGAAATTCTTGGTAAGATGTTGTGTTATTGCAGAGCAATGAGTTACTATTGACAGCCCTAACAAAATAACAAAGTAATTAGAAGTCACCAACATATTAGGCACCAAATGAGTTGAGAACGTTTCCAAAAGTGTGTCCAATTTCGCAGTGATTCATTTGTAATTCAAACAAATTCCCTTGCCTTTGAAAACTCCATCTCCAGCCCTTTGATTTAAACAAAAGACAACGCCATGCAGGGCTTAATTTCCAAACAAACGATAAACAAAGAAACTACCACTCCACAGCTTGTCTGACCTCTCGTCTGGCGCCGGGCCATGCGGGTAGAGGCAGAGGAAGAGAGGGATTGTGGGAGGGAAGTTTGCGTGCGCGCGCGTGGCCTCATCGCCTCATCTCCACTGCCGAAGCCTGGCAGACTGGGGGTTTAAATATTAACAAGCCACACATGGCCCTCCTCTTCTGCCGGGTCCCTCGATGGAAGGCAACAGCAGCTCCCTCCACCAAGACAAACACGTCCGCGGCCAGACATGCTGCAGGGGGTTTACATTTTAATGCCTTTGTTGGTTTTCCAAAATATGCTTCCATCTCATCCTGGATGGCATCCCTTCAGGTCCACAAAGCCAGGTGACGTCTATCATTTCAGGGGTGAGTGAGGTGAGTGATGGGGGGCAGGCGAGTGTGGCGGGGGGAAATTTGCCTTCATCAGATCCGAGTAGAAAAAAGGCTGAGAGAAAGAGGTGGTGCACGCCATCTGTAGCCCCTCTCTCATCGCCCCAAACGATAATCTGTTGTGGATTTCTGTAATTGGTTAAGTGGGTGAGAATTGTTTTATAAAGGGGGTATAGGCAGGGTGAGGGATTGTTAAAGCTGTAATTTTTAATGAATACTCAGGACTAAACCAACAATATGTGCCTGTGGGGCCGAAACATCTGGCATCCTGTAGGTTTATTGCAAACCGTTTTTAAGCTCTATTTAGAGAAAGTCATACCTTTCTCTTTAACACACAGTGGTTGCTGTTTCTGGCCTGATCTGCCGATTCTGATTCCGATACCAATTTATGTCATAATACTCCAATTTTACTCCAATGTTTGAATTTTCCTTTATTAAAAAACACTGCAAAGCTACAGATCAGGGGTCCCCAAGGTGGGTCCGGGCGGCATCCTGCATGTTTCAGTTCTCTCCCTGATTTAACGCACCTGCATCAAACGATGCCTCGTTAGAGGCCTAAGAAGAACATTGACATGCTGAGGAGGTTGTCACCACCACCAAGGAGAGAAATAGAAAATTCCTAGTCTGTCAGGCAGAGCAAAAGTCGACAGTTGTTGACTTTCAGACTTTTGCAGAGGTAGATGATTTTGGCCTCAGGTGAAGCCAATCAACCAAACTTAAGAAAATCTGGGCGATCGATTGATGCACCTCTAATTCCCACCTGATGTTTACATGTAGGGTTTTGTGTTTTAAACCAAATCTCTTAATTTGACAGTTTAATCTCTTTTGTTGCTTAGTTTCATTATGGTATACCTCAGGGTTGTTTTCTTGGCCTTCCGAAATTTTCCATTCATATTTCTTCTCTTGCCCAATTTAATCAGAATAATGACATTGATCATTTCTACGCCAAATCACGCATCAGGATTCTGTAAGAGTCACTAAATGAATCCTGGGTCAGTCAAATATTTGTTAAATCAAAAATAAAATCTCATATTTTTTCTGGTCTTGCTGCAACGTCTCAGATATGAAATGTTTAGAACAATCCGAAACACTGAACAACTATATTTACATGTCGTTCGTCAGTAGAGTGGAACATCAGAAATAAAGTAAATGCACTTTCCCTTTTGGTGTGTCAGACTTTGTTACTTTGGTAAGAAAAATTATTGCATAGAAAAATATTTAAAGATAATTTTCAGAGCTACGTTAAACAATAATAAAAGAACAAAGAGGAGAAGGCAGGAAATGAGAAAGAGCAGCTGAAATTCAACGAGCTGATTGACAAGATCAGGAAGCACAGTTTAAACTGGAGCAGGAACAGATTTAATGGGATTAAACCATAAAAAATCTCTGGTATTATTATTAATCACGTCTGTCCCTGGGAAGACCCAGAGTTGGAGTTGAATAAACAGAATTGTCAGCAACTGTCACTCAGATCTTTTTCTCTCTAATCCACGCCTTGGTGTGTTTTTCTGTCTGTCTTTCTGTCAGAACCTGATGTCTTAGCAACCACCTTTAACTGATCTACAGGATTTGGTTCAACTGATCTACAGGATGTGGTTTGTTCTCCTCCACCCCAGATCTGCTGGGAGGAAGTTTCACTCACTGTGGTGCACGAGGTAAAAGGGTGAGCAAATATTTAGCAATATTTTGTTTCAGAACATGACAAATATGCATCCTGAGGACGCTCAGAGCCAAACAGGTCAACCTACTCTCTCTACCTGGATGATTTTGGTTTATTTATTTGTCTATTTGTTGTATAAAAGTCATAATTTAAGTAAATATGTGCACTCTTGCAATAGGGTGCAAGTGTACAAACAGGAAGTTTGCAGAGGCTAGAAAAAAAGAAAAAGAGGATACACCCATGTTGTCATTTTTGTTGTTGTAAATAGAGTATCTGTGGCAACGATTTACTTTTAAGGTAATAAAAACATGAACTATTTTTGGTTGGTTTATTTCAGCAGAAGTTGCTGCCATTCTAGACCTTCGAAGGAGCCACAGAGGTTAACCAAAGACATGAGTAACATTTACCACAGTGCAGCAGAGAGGCCAGAACCACCACATCAAGGCCAAAGCCACGAGGGCCAGCAGCACCAGGATCACGATCAGAACCACAGAACCGCTCGACTGCAACACAAAATCATAAGATTATTTATCAGCACAGCATTCCTTCAGTCAGTTTGTGAAAGGTGAATATAAACTGCATCCCTTGATGAGTTTTGGGTAAAACACATTTATAAATTGCATCTTAAATACAAAGTGTATTTATATTTTCTACAGCTTTGGCTTAATTATTTTTCTTTTTTATGTTTTTTTTTCTAACAAATGGCATTTTTTTTGGATTAATCAATCACTGAGTTAATTAATCATGATTAATTTGATTAATAATTTCAGCCATGAACAAATGTTTTAAAAAAAGATAACATTGCTTTATTTCTATGTTATAATAAAAACATATCAAATAATATTATTGCATTCTTAGTAACCAATGCCACTTAAACCTCCAGCATTTATTGAAGCAACAATCAATATTTATATATTATTTGTTTGATAGAGGAACTATGATAAAACCACATTGTTCGCTGAACTAAAAGGAAACCAGTAATTCAGACTCACACATGTAGACGCGGTGATGGTGTAGGCACTGGAGATGAACGATTTGCCGTTGTTGAGGCTGATAAGAACATCCATAGTTCTGCAAAACAAAAAATAGTTAATCTGTCAAAAAAATTCAAATAAATAAACTGATTTAATCTTGGTTGGAGATTTTCTGTGCTTTTCACACACAAATCTTTGTTTTCTAATTACTATTTTAAGAAAAACAAATGAAACAACAACAATATAAGGCAGATATATAAAGTATGCAAAATGTGCCATACGTTTTATCCCGACAAAAATGCTGTTAATTTTTGCAGTGCACATATTTTGAAGACCCAGACAAAAAAAAAAGAGCAGCAGCAAAACCAAATGAAGAGACGGGAGTGGAGGAGATCTTCTCATCCTCCCAGGCGTCAGCGTGTTTGGATGAACCAACTTGACTTGCAGTAACAAGGCCTGCGAACACCTATGACTTATTTAGAGGCAGAAACGCAGAGGCCGAAATGGGCGCAATTAAAACCCTAATGATGAACGGCACCGCAATTTCCATATGTCTGTTACGCCCGATCCAATTACGGCGGGTTTAATGAGAACTCGGGATGTGGAGCGAGTCAAACGCTTGAAATACTCCCCCCTGCCTTCCCACCCTAAGACATAAAACAGGAGAGAGGAGAGACAGAAGCCTGCAGAGTGGTAACTGTGTGTGAGGGGCCAGCTGCGAGTGCACGGCGCTGTACAGGGGAGGCCTGCATTAAAAAAACACTGCTGTGGAATAATAACCAGAGTGCTGTGTTTGCTGTGGATTCAGCCTGAGGCAGTGCCTTGGGCCACCAATTCTCCTGTGGTTCAGAACAGATGAGCAACCAGACTGCATGTCCATTACTATGCAGACTATTCTAAATATTCTGAAGTGACTTCTTTGCACCTTACCTTGTTTGCAACACTAAATATTTAAGATGCAGGTCAGAGAACTTTGCTACAGGATGCACTTTGACAAGTCATCCAACTTGTTGATTCTCTCCTACACTTTTCACATATTTCTGCCTGTTTATTACATCTCAAACATTTAGGTTTTGATTATTTCTTATACCAACAGACCTCAAAAAGGAAGGCCATGCATGATTAGAAAAGCGTGCAACTGCAGCTACTGCAGTCAACAGGGCCGGATCTAGAAGGACGTGAAAAAAGACAGAGATGCAAATCTTTCAGGATCTAGCGATTGCATCCGACAAAAGAAAAAAGTGTAAACATTTAAAACATTTCTGTAAGGTTCAAATTTAAACAAAATTATATTTGTGCATAACAATCTGTAACTTAAGTCATCGGTTTTGTGGTAGTTTTGTTGCCTGGGTTTTTTTAAATGAAAAAATATCAAAGAATTATTCAAATTTAAGGAGATTAAAATAGATTTTTGAGCTTTCTGAATTGATCAGGAACTGCCATTCTCAATAAAACCTTTTTCTGCATCTCTCCCTCTCTAAAAAGAAGGAAAAGAAATTGTTTTAGTGCATGGTTGGTCTAAGACTTCTTGCAGAATCTCAATGTTATTCCCAAAAAAATGTCCTGTAACTTTGTAATTTTTTTTTAAACATTACTGATTTAATAAGTTTCTATCAGTTAAATTCAGAAAATCCAGCAGATTTAAAACATGGATTTATAGAATATAATCTATGTGGGCTACTAGCCATGTAAGACCTTCATAATGTTTGGCCCAGGAAATCATGATATTCACTGTGATTAACTCGTGTTTTCCTCACTTCACATTTTCCATCAATTCAGTGTTTCCACTGCTCTCCTTGTGCTTCACCATGTCAGTAAATGCTGCATTACATGCAGGCTGTTAAGCAGCTGGAAGGAAATCCAGCTGCTTAAATATATATTTCGGCCTGCAAAGTGTGAATGCACGGCACCCAAACTTTAACAGCAAATATTGCAGGATTTTTCTGCCTTTGAAGTTTCCTCTGTTTTTGCCTTTTTGTCACACGTTCATCACAATAACAAAATGTATTTAAATCCAACTTGCAAGTTCAAAGTAAATACATTTTACCTGAAGAAAATGTAGATTCAAGACATGGATTAAATAGAAAACCTGTCTGACAACACAAAGCAGCTTATAAGGGCTCAAAAGCTTCAGCTTTACCCTGGAGGGGAAAAAATATCGATAAAATATGATAATTAACACCAATACTGATATCTGACATCAATATTGGGCCAGAATTTTCATGTATACAATATTGAGGTTACTTTCCATAACTCATAACAAACACTTAATTATAAATAAATATAAACTGACATGTAATGCTCAAGTCGAGGCGTTGAAAATGACTTGTCATTAGGAACGAAATGGATATAGGAAGGAACAAAATGGGAGAAAGAACTGGGAGTCAGATCTCCATTTCAGAAGGTTTTTTTAGTTTATATACTGAATTTGTTAATTTTGTAAAAATTTTGGATAATTTCACATTGAAAAGATCCAGGAATGTTTTTTTTTTTTATTATTATTTCCATCCTTTATCCAGACATGGAAAGTACAAAAAGACAAACTCCATTAACTTGCGTCTTTGTAATAAACATACTGAAAGTCGCTGCAGCTTTGATGAGGCATTCGGGGTCTTTGCATGTTAACGAAGTGCTGAGAGGTGAGGGGGAGGGCGGCGTGGGGGCGAGGCTAAATTAGCTGACACTCTGAGTCCGGAGTAACGGTGGGCAGGTTGTTAATCAAGCTGGAGATGCAAACCCCGCAGTGTGAAGGAGGAAAGCTCCCAAGCGAGTTACACTGACGAGCCCACCCCCCTTCTCCCTGACAACACCGGACACCCTGAACGCACCACAACTCAACCATAGAGAGGAGGACCTCCTCTGCTCCCCCCCCCCACACACACACATGCACACACACACACACACCAAGCGCTCACTTCCTGCACAGCAGCCAGAACCCAGGCACAAGCCATGCTGTCATTTTTACCTTAGTTAGAGCACTGAATCTGATGAACATAAATTACGTTCTTCACATCCATTTCACATCAGAAAAACATGCAGCACCTCCATCTGGTGAAACACATTTCAATTTGCAATTCCTCACATTTATACCTGCAGCTCGCACTGGCCAGAACATCCTCAAAAAGATGATTCATTACAGTCAATCGATTCAAAAAGTAATAAAAAGTAATACTTCGGAAAGACATGTTTCAGGTGTTAACTGCTGCTGCTGCTGCTGCTGATGATGAACAGTCAGTGAAGCAACATCTGAAAATTACATCAGACCAATGAAAGAGGAATGGAAATGCAGAAATATTGAATCCTGCTGGTTGACAGATGTCCTGCACACAGACATTGGAAGCCTCTGCAAGGATCCTGCTTTGCATAAAGTCTGCACTAAAAACTGGTCACAGAGTTCAAGAAGTGAAGCAACAAGGATGAGCTCAGCTTGGAGAGGTTTGGGAAAAAATACCAAAATATCTCACCTCACCGGAGAAAAAGGCTGGAAAGGTAATGATCATTCCAGACAAAATTAAATTTAGCATTTTTACTTATGGAATCAGCAAACCACCACATACCAACAAGACCTCACAGAAAATGTACCACATTTAGTTTAGTGGGTCCTAAATGAAAATCAGGATGAATAATTAACAAAGAAAAAAAGAGCTGGCTGTCATTTCACTTTCCTGCAGCGAAAGCCAGTGAGTGACACAGAGGAGGGAGCTGCAGCTGCTTGGTGGGCCGATCATAATGTCTGAATAAAAGGCAGATCCTTGTTACGGGACCCACAGATCAGTCAGCATTTAAATACAAAGAGACACTTGTGCTCTTCGTTGTAGATATCCGGACCCCGGTGGAGAAAAAGTTTGTCCCAGGGCTCGCTATGATCTGTCAGAAAGTGGGTCCGGCATGACGCTAAGCTTTGATGATGCCACACAGCTGCAGCAGCCCGACAACCGAGACGCTAATGGCTTTCAAACTTCTTTTAAACATGTGAAAACTGTGGAGGTTGAATAATTCACGGCGCGGCATATGCGAGGCCTGTCATTTGGCATCCAGCAGCCATCACTCTGGACGCATCTGCACGGCAGAAGTTTTTGATGGCGGGGAGGAAACCGTCCCATGAAGCCTGGGGACCAGATGAGAAACCGTCTCACTGAGACAGACATCCACCATTTGGACAGAGTGATGAGCAGTCGAGAGAAAAACTCGATCCAAACTGATCCTGGTGTGACAGGCGGTGGGGAAATCTGGCTGCTGTTACTCAGCAGAGATAGATTTCCATACAACACTGATCAAACGCTTATTGGTTTTAATCAATAAAAGCAGAATCTTAAAACTTGATTCAACAAAGGAAATAAAAAATAAATGTCGTCTTCAGGAACTCGGCCTATAAACTGCTGTGCCAATTGTTAAGTGGGAGTTAGGAGAAACTAAAGGAAGCTCTGGTCAGGTTTTTACGCTCTCCAATCCTGATCACATAGATTGGCTGTTAAGTTTTCTATTTAATTATAATTTCTACTCGCAGAAAGCAACAATAAAATCACCCTAAGTAACACAAAAACATAGAAAAAAGCATGCAGGGACACTGAAAGAACAATTAAAAAACCTGCAATCAGTAATACAATATTTACTGAAAACAATAAGGCTCTCAGTCTAAATTACATTAAGTAATCTGATATAGGGCAGCGTTGTGAGATTTATATAATATCAAGTAAAAAAGGAAATATTTCAAGTCAAATGCAGGTTGCATTCAAATAAACTTTCATAAGTTTACTAAATCGAAACTGCCGAAGAACATGGCTAATTGTTTTCTGTAATATCAAAGCTGATGCTGTTAAGCCCCGCCTCCTTTCTCTGATTGGCTGTTAGCGACAGGTCCAGGAACTGTGCATTTCTGCAGATGCATTAGGAGACAGAAGAGCTGAACTTTTTCACATTTCATCTGTCACAACGTACTGAAAGTTTGAATAAATACATATAAAAAACCCCCAAAACAAACATTAATTATTGTGCAAATATCTTTATACAGTTGAAATGAGACAAAACTAAATTCCAAATAATTTTACAGCAAGCTATAGGAGATGATTTTTTTCCTTAATATTAAGAAATTATTGACTTAAAAAATACTTTTATAACTTATTCAAAAGATACTTGTAAGTAGTTTTGTCTTATTTTAAGTGAAATGAGATTTTTGGACGAGAAAGTAGACTAAAAATACTTAGCAAACATTTTGTGTTATGGTGTTTTTGTGGCTCCAGACTCATTATTGAACAGCAGATCTCTGCACAAGGAGCATGTCTGTGTTGCAACAAACAAACAGCAAGACTTTGGTTGAAAACATCTTTTTGCCCTCAGAGGAGCAGATGGGGTGGCGTGTTTAATTATTAACAAGCAATCATGTCGGACGCTGCACCTGCAATGTAAAGCAGGTGTCACCTCAGGTATTTCTTCCACACATAAATGAGAGCACAGGTGAGAACATGCTGCTGCAGGAAAGCAACCATTTAGACTCCGAATGGGGCCCCAGGATTGTGTGCAGGGTCTCCTGATGGGGAGGAGGATGTGGGGAGAGGTAGAATCAGCAGATGCCTGCGTTTCAAGTCTGATGCCACAGATGTCAGCACAGATGATGCCTCCTCCACTCGGCTCAATGACCAACAGAGGAGAGCGATTCCAGGACAACCAGGGCGGATCTGGGGGTTGGACTGGAAGTAGACTGGAAGCTGCAGCTGAGCATTAAAACTCCAGAGACTGCTGCACTGCAAACACACTAAATCTCTTACTGAGTAGTTTTAGTCAAGTTTCCAGTGGAAATATCTTAGTTTCAACTAATTTTTCAGTAACAAATAGCAGCTTATTTTAGGTAAATAATTCCTTAGTATTGATAAAAAATATTAGTTTCTCTGGCAGATTATTTAACGCATTATTAGTGAAATAATCAGCTATTCTTTCAGGGATATTAAGGACGTTTTGACTTAAAATATGCTCCCATTTCTGGATGAAAAGTTGCTTTCAAGTTTGCTTTGTTCTATGTTAAGTGTATAAAGCTGTTTAAACTAGAAACTACGTGGTAATATTTTGTGTTTTTGTAGCGTCTATCTGAAACATGTTGCCCAGAAAAGAGAAGGTTTTATTTTTGGAAAGACGAGGGCCCCATGGACGCAAAGCGGGATCGGAGAGAAGGAGAGTCTTTTCCGGACGAGCAGAGCTGTGTTCAAGGAGCATCCTGCGTGCCTGTAGTGCTGCTGGAGCAGAAGCAGACAGATGGACGGAGACGGAGGCTCCTGCGCTCCGCCGTTCCATGCAGGTGGTCCGGGGTGCAGGGATTGTCAGAGCATGGTGAATTATTTAAATGGGGAGTGTGGAAAAGGGAATGGCTGCATCTGTCGCACATCCTTTTAGAGCCCCTCCAGCAGATGTGTTTACTCACCACCCATAGCAGCTAACTGCTTAATGGGTCAGCATCGGCAGCCAACAGTTAATTAGGCAAGGTCTTTCTGTAAGCGGAGGGGGCGGAGCTTGATGTGAGCATCAGGTCCTGTCAGACTGTGAAAAAACAGAGTCCAGCAAGTCCATTGTTTCCACTGAACCAGTGCTGGTTATTACCAGATGGAAAGAAAACCACTTCCTGGACGATTTGTTTAAAAAGAATTTCCCTATAAAGACAGGAAATGTTCATTTCCACATAGTCTAAATCATGCTCTACGTTGTTTCCCCGTTCATCAGTGCGTTAAGGTTTGGTGTCTCTACTGTAAACTGCTTCAGATGGTCTGCAGGGCGGGGCGTTAATCGTTTCGTTTGTCATTTATAATAAAAAATAGAACTTTTTTAAATAAATCAAGTCATTTTTACCGTCTCCATCGAGTTCGTTATGTATTTATGTGTGTAAAAAGAAGAAAAAAGGGAAGAGCACAAACCTCCAGAAAAAGGATAAAAAATATAGGAAATTAGGAAAAAGAGAAAAAGTAAATCAATAACTAATAATCTGTGTGTTTAAGCACAAACAAAGAAAGAAATGGTACAGAGTTAATCCCAGCAGCAGCTTCGTTTATGGCGTCTGGATGTTTGTAACTGTAACAAGAGGAGCTTCATCTCCACCGTCGCCACTTTTTGCTCAGTCATATCCCTGCAAACGCAACAAAGCCAACAGCTGGGCTTTCTTAGATTACGTTCTATGTTTTATAATTGGGAGAACATTTTATGATTTGATCTCAGTTTGACTTTACAGAGTTGCGTTGGAAGAAAGGTGATTAATTTTGAACCAAGCTGGATCCTGAATATGAACTGAACTTATTTTCTAAAGTGACTCTGCTGTAATTTGGTGTTACATGAGTAAACAGAGCTGAATTATGGGTGTTTTTTTTATGATGCCCTTCCAAGATAATGAAATAATCATTATATAATAAAAATCTAAATATCCAGCAGTTTTCTTTTTCTCAGCTTCTGCTAAAAACAACTCCTTTTAAAAATGTCTGGATCAAATCGAGGTGAGGTTGAGGCTGATTTGGAACAGTTACAGCGTTGCTGTCATCGAATGATGCATAATCTCTTTTAGAGCTCAAAGGCCTTGAGGAGGCAGCAGCGCTCATAATCATACATTTTTGATTGGATTGTAGTCAGCAAGAACATTAAAATCTGTTGTTCCATCTAGAATGCCTTAGCAATCATCTGCTCCGGTTTGGGATTATAAAAGATGTCATTAAATTCAAGCGATAACCACCCAGACGGGAATAAAACGAATGTTTGCACTGTTTCCTCTTCGATCTTCGAGGGTCGTATGTTCGCAGTGTTTCTCTGACTGCACTGTTTACAGCGACTTTTAACATACATACGGATGATTTATAGACTTAGGCGCCGTTTGTTTGCATGAAAGAAAGACATGTGGAAAAGCAAGCAGGAAATCTGAGGAGTGAAACAAGTTGCTTAAACTGAGGAGATGGAAACAGAATTGAAATTAAGGAACAGAAACAGAGCAAAAGAAAAGACTTTGGATGAAAATACAGACACGTCTCTTATGAAACACTCTGGATTATTGTAATGTAAGAAAAAGGAAGTATTGGGATCTTAGAAAAAAAACAAACGAGTTGATTTTTAGCACGTTAATCAGCATCCTTCCTTCACAGTTTATAAAAAAACAATTCAATTTATAGAAGAGCATATTGAATCTATATTCAGGTTTCCTTTCCTAACTGTTGATATGATGTCTGTCTCAGATTTCACACTTTTCTTGTGAACTTGCCAACGTCATACCTTACACACGAGCTGCTGAACATATCTGCAGGGCTAAATTAATTTACACGCACCGTGCTCCTCTATAGCTGCTCTGCATGCTCACATTTAGATGATTTCTACCAAGAAAGTCGATAAAAATCAAAGTTTCTTTGCATTGCTGGGATTAAAAGAGAGTTGATTTCTTTCTTCTTCACCAACATGTAATTTAGAGAATAGTTTGTGGATATTTTCAAATCATTTGCCCTTTGTATCGAGCAGAAAAAAAAGACATGCAAAAACTGAAACACAGGAAATAAATACTGAACCTTGATATCAATCATTTCCTTCAACAATAAGAGTAAATCCAGTTTCCACTTACTCTCCAGGATCATACATTATGGGAGCAGGACACAGCAGGTAGTCATTGCGCACAGTGGTTGGCTTGTTGTCTGAAAAACAAACAGAACAGTTTCGTTTAATTGTTTTCTGTATTTTTTAAGCCAACTGCATCTCTAACGTGGAATCAAACTACTTTTAAATTCGGATCCAGATCACACGTTTACTGTAGTTCGTTTTAAAACAGCGGCGTCCAAACATTTTTGCACCGTGAGACAAAATCGTGCAGACATGTGATGCCATTTGATGTTCTTTGTGAAATTTGTACAAGCGAAAGAAAACAACAAACAGCCAAAACTGTTCTGGCTCTAACATGAAAAATAACAACAAGCTACAGGAAACTAAACTTTCTCTGCTGCTGGTGATGTAGCAGCACCGGTACAAACATTTGAGCCTGAAAAATCCTGAACATGTAAAGATTTTCTGAACGAGGACCTGAAATGGTTATTTCTTTGTCCATTAAGTTCCAAAATAAATTAAAAAAATAAAGAAAACAGATGAGTAATCCAGGAAAAAAACAACTAAAGATTTTTTTTATACTCAATAAATAAAATATGTGAAATCCAACCATCATTACCGGCTCCGTTTCGAACCTTAATCTCATCACCACAACAGACTGAGTCCTCAAATAAAGTCAATGTGAAATATGTGGTCAGTAACTGCATGATGGCATAATACTGTTTTACTTCTTTAAACTAAGTTGCAAAATATTTCTTCATCAGGACGATCACATGTTGGATGCTAATGAAAACAAATATTAAGTGAATAAAGTCATAATATAATGAGAAAAATTCAAAGCATTGTGTAGCAGTATTTAATATAGCAAGAGACTAAGTAGCATCTGAGATCAGAAGACTAAGTTCATCTACTGGAGCTGTTGTCAGTAATCAATAAACGAAACAAAAGAATAATTGCTTTCAATACTATGTATTTTTAAAGAAAATAAGTAAACATTACAAGACAAAACATACAAAAAACAAAAAAAAACAATAAATATATACACAGTACTGCAGTAGATCTTCTAAATGTGCACAAAAGTCCTTCACTTTTCCCCGCCTGGTCAGCACAATGTCTGACCGACACACATTTAAAAGTCCATAGTGTGTTTTTCCAGATATTCAAGAGAAGAATGTCCAAGCGCAATTTGTGTCCGATGAAAAGATGAATAATGAAGTGTGTCTATGTAGTGAGATGGAGGGGGAAATATTGTGGACCATCAGCCTCCTACCAGACCAGTATGGAGTCAATTTCAGGTTCTCCTGGCTCCAGCCAGTTATCAGAAGCTCACCATCCTTTAACCCAAAAAGGGTCACCTGGCCTGTATTGAGATAAACAGGTCCAGTAAATTACCATCCTGCTAGTTAACTAGACTGTTTTTTTCAGTTATATCCAGAAATAAATACAATCATATCCACAATCAAATCTTTAAAACAACTTAAAGATATCAGCATTCATTTCATTATCTTAAATACATGTTTTGAATTTAAAAAGTTAGATGGTATATTTCATAAACAATTAGCATTGGATACCACCACCAACATACCAAACAAAACATTATATTCACTACTCACCAATTCCATTTATAGATCACTGTATGATAACTTCATGGCTCCAAGCTCACTGGATACCCAGATCTACATGATTTTTTATATTGTGAGGTTTTTAAAAGTGCATAACAACAAAGAGATCAACTAATTGTTTGGAAACACAAACCTGCAGCTCCTTTGTCTCCAGCTCTCCCCCTCACACCTGATTGGGAAAAGCTGGAGCAGGCCTAAAAAAACCACTCCAGGTGCAATGATTGGCTGACTACTCTGTGTGATTGACTATCACTCCAACCAATGGAGCAGCAAAGGCGGGATTAAGGGCAGTTTTTTACCCTGGGTTACACCCTCCCCCTAAATCATGCACGTCCCGTGACATGTAAACATTTAGATAATTTGAACAGTGCTAGAAGTAGTGGGTGTCGAAACGAGGGCATCGGACAAACTATGCAATAAAGTTTGAACAACTGAAATAAGCGGATTGCCTAAAGTGCTATATTGAAGTCGTTTAGGCGCCACTCTGTGACGTGTTGAACGTTTTGGAGGAACGTCATTAATTTGATTTATGCCATCAAAGTTTAGGGATGTATTCAAAGTAACGTCAGAATCAGAAGCTTGAACAGTTTCACCAATGGGGCTTCCTGGATCAGGCAAGTCTTCAGAATCAGGTGGAACTTGTTCTACAAACACATCAGATTGGTCTTCAGCACTGGATTCTAGTTCAGTTGATTCCACTTCAACAACTGACTTCACACTCTCAGACTCTGAAGGAATTTCAACCGATTGTTTCTTCACTGGAGAGGCTGTTAGAGCAACAGAGTTCTCTACATCAGAAGATGATGACCTTGTGAGTGTTTTCTCCACTTCAACCGTCACTTGAGGTGGAACTAGATAGAATGGAATCTCTTGTTGTTCACAGTCTTCATCTTCTACAGTGTCATCAGGAGATTCTTGCCATTTCTCAAGTTGTTGATGTCTCTGGGTTTTTGGAACTGACACAGTCTCAGTTGATCTTTCAGCATCTGTCGTAGGGAGAAAACCACACGGAAGAAGAAGATCTCTGTGTAGTGTGCGTATTGGGCCATCTTTGCACTCTGGTTTTACACTATAAACTGGAAGATCTCCAGCACACTTCACCACTACAAAGACATCTTGTTCCCATTTATCACAGAGTTTGTGTTTACCTCTGAGTCTCACATTCCGCACAAGTACTCGATCTCCAACTTCCAGCCTGGATGGTAGAACCCGCTGATCAAACCGAGTCTTGTTCCTTTCAGCGCTTCTGGCAGAGTTCTTTGATGCCATCTGATAACTCTCTTTCAACCGTGACTTCAGGTTCTGTACATACTGCGAATGTGATGGACATTTCTCTTTAAAAACAGGAAGACCAAAAAGCAAGATCAATTGGAAGTCGAGGACAACGGCCAAACATAAGTTCATAAGGAGTATATCCTGTCACTTCATTTCTGGTACAGTTGTACGCATGAACGAGAGGTTTAACATACTCTTTCCATTTTGACTTCTGTTTTGATTCAAGAGTTCCTAACATTGCCAGCAGTGTACGATTAAACCTTTCTACAGGGTTTCCTCTTGGGTGGTATGGTGTTGTATGACTCTTTTGGATTCCCATCATAGCACACAGCTCTTTTATCAACTTGGACTCAAAATCCAAAATCCGGACCTTGATCTGTATGTAGTCTTTCTGGTATTCCAAAATATATTATGAAATTTTCCAAAAGACATTTGGCGACTGTTCTTGCCTTTTGATTTGGCGTTGGAATGGCAATAGCAAACTTGGTGAAATGGTCTGTCAGCACAAGAATGTCTTTGGTATTGCTGCTATCAGGCTCAATACTGAGGAAATCCATACAAATGAGTTCCAAAGGACGTGAAGTCTGAATGTTGACCAATGGAGCTGCTCTTTCTGGCAAACTTTTCCGCCGAACACAACGTCCACATGTTTTTATTTTCTTCTCCACCTCCATAGCCATTCTTGGCCAATAGAATCGAGCCCTAACAAGGTCCAGGGTTCGCTCCACTCCCAGATGGCCCATCTCATTATGGAGACTATGGAGAACAGATTGACGAAGGTCTGCTGGAAGGACCAGTTGGTATTTATATTGTTCATGTTCCTGCCGTTTTCTGTACAGAATGCCATCAATCATCTCCAGTTTAGTTAATTCTCTAAGGAGAAGAGGAAGTTCGGAAAGTTCACCCCTAATTATTGAAGGAATCTTTTCACCAGTCTCCAACTGATGGATTACTTCCCTAATACTAGGATCAGCTCTCTGATGGTCTTGTAGGTCTGCATGAGACATCACAGGAACAACAGGAAGTCCATGTGAATCTTCAAAGTAGTCCACAGGAATTACATCTGCTCTGACTGAGAGCGATTCAACCAAAAGACTTTCAACTCTGGTCGAACTAGACGACTTTGGCAAATTGCATCAATCACTTCAGCCAATATCTCATTGTTAGTGCTGCTTAAAAGATGTTGTTGAGCAAACTGAGAAATGAGTTCCTGATCTTTATGTTCAACCTCATCCGTCACAGATTTTTCCACAGGGGACTGACGGGAAAGTGCATCAGCATCTAGATTGTGTTTCCCTGCTCGATACTGCAACTTAAAGGAGAAAGTAGAAAGTGCAGCCAGCCAACGATGACTGGTAGCATCCAACTTAGCTGATGTCAAAATATAAGTAAGGGGATTACTATCAGTGACCACTGTAAAATCCGCTCCATACAAAAAATCGTGAAACTTTTCTGTTACACTCCACTTTAGTGCTAAGAATTCAAGTTTGTGAGCTGGATATCGACTTTCACTGGCTGACAAACCCCGGCTAGCATAAGCTATTACCCTGAGCTTCCCTTCCTGCTCCTGGTAGAGGGCAGCACCCAGTCCTGTGGTGCTGGCATCTGTGTGAAGGATGTAAGGTAATGCAGGATCAGCAAACCCCAAGACTGGTGCAGTAATAAGTTTGTCAATCAGAGTATTAAAAGCCAACTGACACTCAGGAGTCCATCTGGAACCAAAAGGTTGCTTTGGATCGAACTGTGAACACTTAGATTGTGCTCTTGAGGTTTTATTAGTTGATGGGTACCCACGGGTCAGATTGTTAAGAGGTTTGGCAATAGTAGCATATCCTTTTATGAAACGCCTATAATAGCCAGTAAATCCCAGAAAAGATCTCAGAGTCTTCAAATTGGTAGGAATTGGCCAGGATTTCACTGTAGAAATCTTTTCTGGGTCTGTCTCAACACCTTCCTCTGAAACAATGTGGCCCAAATATTTGACAGATGTTTGGAAAAATTTACATTTTTCCAGAGAGAGTTTTAATCCAAACTCTTTCAGACGATTTAGAACTCTGAGTAACCGGGTTTCATGTTCTTCAAGACTGTTAGAAAATATGATCAAGTCATCCAAAAAAACCAAAACCTCTTTCAAATGCAGGTCACCCATACATTTCTCCATCAATCTCTGAAATGTTGATGGTGCATTAGTAACCCCCTTGAGGCATCCGATTAAACTCCCAGAACCCAAGTGGAGTAACAAAAGCGGTCTTAGCTTTATCAGTTTCATTCATTTCAATCTGATAATAACCAGATTTCAGGTCAAGCACAGAGAACCATTTTGACCCTCTAAGTGCTGTAAATGATTCTTCCAGATTGGGCAAAGCATATGCATCCTTGACAGTTTGTAAATTAAGTTTACGGTAGTCAATGCACAGCCTTATGTCTCCATATTTCTTTTTTAACAACAACAATTGGAGATGAAAAAAGGTGATTCGGATTCTCTAATAACACCAGCATCCAGAAGTTCACGTAAATGTTTACGAACAGCCTCTATGTCTTGTGGGTGAATCGGTCTCGCACGATGTTTAAAGGGGGTGTTATCATGAAGATTAATGTGATGTTTCACTTGCTTGGTACAACCAAAATCTAAATCATGATGGGAGAAAACTTCCAGGTATGGCATTTAATTTTGTAATGATTCTTTCCTTCCATTCTGATGGTATTGGTGACTCACCAAAGTTGATGTTCAAAGGTGCCGTTGATGTCTCCTCAGCTGTACGATTGATCTCATCGTGCTCTGAAATGATACTTGCATAGGCTTCCAGTTCAGCAATGATATTTAAAGCCGATATGGAAGTAGCTTGCTTTGTTTCATTGGAGACAACAACTGGAACCTTATTGAGTAAGCCAGCTTGAAGTGCAACCAAACAACTACTAACAACTAGGCCACCCGGCAGGCCTGAAACTGGGTGCCGAACAACAGCACACTGACTGGCCGCACGAGACAGTTTGGCACAACCCTCAACCACCACTGTGCAACCAGCTGGAATAAGCACAGGGGTTTTACTGTTGAGTGTCACAACACCTAAATGGTTACCACAGTTCTGCTGATGCATTAACTGATGCAGAACTGTTTTAAACCCATATGAGGCAGGTTGAAATGTTGGACAGTCACTGGAACAAAAGTTTTCATAGAGAATTTCAAGTGTATTCATGCCAATTAATACTGAAACTGGAAATCCAGGTCTCACATCAGGGACAACCAAAGCAAGGGTTTCAACTGTTAATTCACTACCAATGAAGTCTTTTGGAAATGTTATTGGTACTTCAACATAACCCAAATATGGAACATGTTGACCTGCAGCCCCTTCAACATGAAGTAGATCATTTAGCGAGTGAACTGGATAATCTGAAAGATGCTCATTAAAGAAAGAAACAGGAATTGTAGTAACTTGAGAGCCGGTATCCAGAAGACATTGAGAGTTGTAGCCAGCAATATTGACTTCTGCTGTACATCTGGAGCCGATTAATCCCTTTGGCAAGTTAGTTTTAGTTCTTGTCTGCAATTTAGCACACTCAACAGACGCTCTCTCTGCGGGACAAGGTTGGTCCAACTCAGCTCCTGTTTGCCCCTCAACAGGAACTGGGACTAGTTTAAATGTCCTGAAGTAGAGGGATTTTGTCTCTGTCTCTTCTGTTTATCATAAAACAATTTCCGCTTTGCACTGACCAATACTGGATTGGGCTCATTGTCACATTGAGGCTTAATGTGGCCATCCTCTCCATAACGGAAACAAAACCCAGGTTTAGAGCTAGAAATGCTGAGATTTACATCCTTAACAGGTTTTTTCACATTAGGCTTTGAAGTAACTTTTGCAGCAAAAGGTAACTTAGTGCTCATCTGACCTGTTGTTAAAGCAGTGAGCTGCTGCTGTATTGCTGCCATCTGTTGTGAAAGCTGTTTAGTCATGTTATTCAAAGCAACACACAGGTTAGTTTCCTGATCAGTATGTGCAAACTGGACTTGAAGATGCAACTTTCTGTCTAGTGCTCCCCCAAATGGTGCTTCATCCTTAAAGTCTTTGCCGTTTCCCTGTCCTCTTCAGTTCTAAGCAACAACAACAACTCAGCAAATGAAGGTGGATTATCTTTTTTTCTGTTTGAGTTGAAGTTCTGATATTAGATTGTTGTCCCAACATCCTCTACAAAACTGGGTCAACAGTCGTGCATCCATGTCCTTCTCCAAAACACCTCCTCTCTTTACTGCATGCTGTAGCACAACTTTCAGACGCTGCAAATAAGCAGATGGCTTTTTCTCCGCTGTCCTGATAGGTGTCCATAAATTTAACATACAACTCCTCTCCATCTTGAACAGTTCCATAAGCTGAATCAAGTTGTTGCATGTACACCTTTGGCAATGTATCAGGACTTAAATGTTTCACTATATCACAGGCAGGTGGAAGAAGACTATCACGAATTAGTCTGGTACATTGCAACTGTGACATAGAAGAATCTTGAAGAATTAGATCAACACTTGCCCGCCATGTGTCATAGTCTGTCTCATGACTTGGCCTGGGGACTTTTCCAGAGAATACTCTCAGTCTATGAGATGTATGCATATGCAGAGAGCTGTCCCCACTCCTGACAACATGCTCCACAATGTAGCGTTGCACCTCAGGAGGATTAAGGTCACCAGCAGAAATTGACGTGGACTGCTTCTCCTGACCTTGTGCTTCAGTTCTGATAGGGGACAGAAGAACTGGATGGAAGAGGATCTGACTGTGAATGGGATGATAAAGGGAAAGGGAGTCGAGTTGTGGCATGAGCTGATGGCTGCTGCGCTTCATCTGCTTCTGCAAGTTGTTCTTCTTTTGCCTTCACTGGCACCACAGGACAAAACTCTGAAACAGACTGCTGTATCTGGGACATCACTTCTGTGAGGACTTCAGCATAATTTTTTCCAGACAGCTTGGCAATTTCTTGTAAATCCGCCAAATACTTGTTTGTCTTTAAGCCACCAACCTTTGAGGCATAAATCTCAGATAAACTTTCAATATGAAATTTATCACCCTCACTTGATGTAAATGTATAGGGTAATATTGGAGATAAGCGTGCTAAAGATAACCCAGAATCATATTCAACAGCCAACCTTTGATCAAATTCTGATTCATGTAAATCTATGGTAATTTTCTGCTTAATATTACCATACTGTTCAAGAAAATCAACAAGCTCATCAGTGGGGTTCTCTGAGACTCCATCAATCAATACTGTATTAGAGATTTTTAAACCGAAAGTTTCAAAAACTTCCATGATGGAAACTGAATTGGTGAGTATGAACCAGACTTATTTGTGAAACTCAATTCAACGGCTTTCTATTGATTACTGATCAAACAGCTCCTGGCTAGCTCACCAATAATGTAGCAGTATTTAATATAGCAAGAGACTAAGTAGCATCTGAGATCAGAAGACTAAGTTCATCTACTGGAGCTGTTGTCAGTAATCAATAAACGAAACAAAAGAATAATTGCTTTCAATACTATGTATTTTAAAGAAAATAAGTAAACATTACAAGACAAAACATACAAAAAACAAAAAAAAACACAATAAATATATACACAGTACTGCAGTAGATCTTCTAATTGTGCACAAAAGTCCTTCACTTTTCCCCGCCTGGTCAGCACAGTGTCTGACCGACACACATTTAAAAGTCCATAGTGTGTTTTTCCAGATATTCAAGAGAAGAATGTCCAAGCGCAATTTGTGTCCGATGAAAAGATGAATAATGAAGTGTGTCTATGTAGTGAGATGGAGGGGGAAATATTGTGGACCATCAGCCTCCTACCAGACCAGTATGGAGTCAATTTCAGGTTCTCCTGGCTCCAGCCAGTTATCAGAAGCTCACCATCCTTTAACCCAAAAAGGGTCACCTGGCCTGTATTGAGATAAACAGGTCCAGTAAATTACCATCCTGCTAGTTAACTAGACTGTTTTTTCAGTTATATCCAGAAATAAATACAATCATATCCACAATCAAATCTTTAAAACAACTTAAAGATATCAGCATTCATTTCATTATCTTAAATACATGTTTTGAATTTAAAAAGTTAGATGGTATATTTCATAAACAATTAGCATTGGATACCACCACCAACATACCAAACAAAACATTATATTCACTACTCACCAATTCCATTTATAGATCACTGTATGATAACTTCATGGCTCCAAGCTCACTGGATACCCAGATCTACATGATTTTTATATTGTGAGGTTTTAAAAGTGCATAACAACAAAGAGATCAACTAATTGTTTGGAAACACAAACCTGCAGCTCCTTTGTCTCCAGCTCTCCCCCTCACACCTGATTGGGAAAAGCTGGAGCAGGCCTAAAAAACCACTCCAGGTGCAATGATTGGCTGACTACTCTGTGTGATTGACTATCACTCCAACCAATGGAGCAGCAAAGGCGGGATTAAGGGCAGTTTTTACCCTGGGTTACAATTGCAAGAATAAACTTGTATGAAAATAAAGTTTAAATAATACACAAATAAAGTCGTAACACGTGGATAAAGTCATAAAAGTTTGAGAAAACAAACCAAAGTGATGTGAGAATAAAGTTGTAATATGAGAATAAAGCCACAACATTTAAAAAATAAAGTTATATAACGGCAATAGAGTTGAAATTATAAAATCCTAAAATATGAGGATGAAATCAATATTCCTAAAATAAGGTCCTAATATCACGAAGATAAAGTCAAAATAATACGAGAATGAAGACACAACATTACAACAAGATTATTTTGACTTTGCTTTTGCAATTTTATGACTTTATTCTTGTTTTTATTTGTTTTTTATTTTTTTAGCGTGGCCCTAACACGCCATGATGTCGTGAAGCTCTGAGTTGTGGATGGAAAAACAAAAGGAATGGCAGATCGGATTATAATTTGTGTGTGTTTAAGCGTGTGTGCGCTCATCAAAGGTTGACAAAGGCAGCCACTGAGATTATTCATATGACTGATGAGTTTTTTCTGCACATGCCTCCAACTGGTTTGCTGATGGAGACGAGCGTAGCATCTGTTTCACATATGTGGCGTGTGGTCCATAGTTGCCATGATGCTTGTCCATAATTATAAGGTGCCCCACTGTTAAAAAGGTCTGGACTGAACACATGCAAAAGCCAATAAGGGAATAAATAGCCCCAAGTGGGCGAATGTGAGACAGCCTAAACTGAGAAAGGACTAACAGGAAGACATCTGCTAATGGCCACTTCCCTAATTCAGATAAGGGGGTTGGTTTTTTTTAAAAAAAAAAAAAGGAGAAAAAAAAAAGGAGAAAGAAAATATGTTCAAGTATTTTAGTTGAGATGAAACGCTGAAAAATCAAAAATAACTTGTCAGGGATGGAAGTGTTGTCATTGGCAGCCGCCGATCCCGCAGATCCCACGGCCAAATGAGAGCTTTAAAAGATTGGCTCTGGGTGCCAAATCCCGTTTGCTTCCTGAAAAAGGATTTCTCAACAGAACAGACTGCGAGCTCAAAATAAGGAGCACAGTGACCTACATAGCCTCGCTCCTCTGATGAATTCAGACGACGTAGACGCGGCGCGACACGGCCGCCGTTCAGCCACGTCCAACCTCAAAAACGTTTAAGCCAAATATTTACCAAAAAATGAAACTATATCATTAAATGAAGGGGGGAAAAAATCCACTTAGTTTTGTCACTGTAAATGAAAAGTGATCAGCAGGAAAAAAGGCGACGGAGAGGGGATTCCTTTGTCCAAGTTTGTGCGTTTGTCTGAGGAAAATTCAACCAGATTAAATCAGATGATCCAACTTAGAGATTATTCTCCACCAGCTCTTTGTGCTTGTTTTTATTTTTAATTTATTTACCTATGAGGGTTATTTGGAACACTGTAAAAACACGAAACCATACCAAGTATTAATTTCTAGTGCAATCATCTTAGTACGCCTTAAATAAGACAAAGCTAACTTTACAAGTAGCAACTTTTTCATCAAGATTAAGAAATTATTGACTTAAAACAAACTCCTAGATCTTGTTGAAATGTTACATGTGAGTTAGTTTTGTCTTATCTCAAGTGTATAAAGACAAGATTTTGTGTTTTTTCAGTGAAGCCAAAGGAAATACAATTAATTGACCTAAATTCAAGATATTTTGTGCATTTCAGGCGCTTCATTTTCATGAATTTGTTCTTGTTTTATCAACTTTAACCAACCTCAGTTTATTTTAATTGGACTTTTATGTGACAGACTAACTGGAAGTAATGAAGTTGAAGGAAAATGTTTGCATTCAGCCTTTTTTTCCCTCCTAAATAAGATCAAATGCAACTCCAGAGGAGCTGCAAACAGTCACAGCTCACGTGACTGTATTATAATCTGGACTTTATGAAAGAGAGATGCTGGATTTGACTGAACTTGTGACAGCACAAGTTCAACAGACCCTCTGGTTTGCAAAGAGGAATGGGCAAAGATGCAGATGCCAAAAAAAGCCTGGCTGCTCTACTACAGTCGAGTACAAATGTGCACATCTTCTTTCCACTTAATCACTCATATATTAGTATTTTTTGGGTAAAATCCTAATAAAATCCATGAAAGTTTGTAGAGTTTACGTGGAAGAATGTGATGAACTTCTTGACTTTAAACTTTCCAAAGATCTTTTAAAGCCTGACTGTATTTGATGAAGTAAAGATTAATCAGTTTTTTAATTTTTCACCTGAAAGAGGAACAAAAACTGTAGTTGAGGCATAAATTATGGACATGTAATTCAAAGCAACTGCACAGACCCAGGAGTAATTTCCAGAAGGTTTAAGGAACTTACTGATGGTTTGCTGGTTAAGTATGAAGCTGCAGATGACGCCTTCATTGCTCTGTCCGATGGAGAAGCCGTTCCCTCTGAGGACGATGTCGAAGGATTCTGGAATGTCAACAAACGTGAGATAAGACTGCAAGGAGGAGTTTCACTTGATTTCTGACGTACAGCGTCAAGTTTTCTTAGAAAAATGTCGAAACTGCAAAAACACAAAGTGTTACCAAGTATTTTTGTCTAGTTTCTTGTGGAAATATAATTACAATTTAAATAAAGCAAAACTAACTAAGTTTCTTCTCAGCAAGACATAGGAGCTTCTTTTTAGTAAATAATTTCTTAATATTGAAATCAATTTTAAGACATGCTTTATTACAAACAAGCTCCTATTTCTTAACAGATAGTTAGTTTGATCTTATCCTAAGATATTTGCACTAGAAACTAGTGAAAGAATAGTTGGTAAGTTTGTGTTTTTGCAGAGTAAACAGTGGGGCTGTCTGTGCAGAAGCCAGAGGGACAAACTTCAGTCCACTCACCGTTCACACACACAACGGACGGCTCCACAGTCAGGATCTCTGTGCACGACCGCTTTAATATCTGCAGGATGTGAAAAAAAAACAAACAAACAAAACAACTTAGAATGCATTTGCTGTTGCTCGGACATGGCAGGAATAAATACATCAGTCGCTGACGGTTATTGGCTCTGTCAAGTTTAGAAAACAGATCAGGGAGCAACACCTGAGAAACATCCCGCTCCTGATTGGCTCCGGGCGGGAGAACGAGAACGGGAGGTAAAACAGCAGCTGTGTCAGCCTTTATGGGAAAATTATGCAAGACTATTACTGTTCCTCAGTTCTATTAAAAACCTCTCAGGGATCTTGCATTATCATATAAAGAGGCCTGTGTGAGCGCACTGTCATGGAGCTGCACTTCCCACTACGATTCAATAAATCAACAAAGGGAAAACTATGCAAATCCCAGCTCAGCGCGGGTAAGAAGAAGCATATTAATGGCAGTGGAGGACATTTGAGCCTTTCATTTGATGTTGGACAGAAGCTTAATCTGAGAAGTGGAAGATGGAAGTGTTTACAGCAGCCTTGTTGGGGATGATGGTTTGATACAGGGTTGTATGACAGCTGGGAGGAAATGGATCTGCTGCTCTTCCTCTGCGCCTCTATTTTCCCACTCTAATTACTTCCTTGGCAGTGAACAAGAGGGGGAAATCAGGGGAATGTAGGAAAATAAAACAGTTTGCCTGCTTAGGCTTCAAACTGTGAAATGATAAAAGTTTTACCCTTGAAGAGCACAAAGATTTTTGGTGCTAAACAATAAAAATGTGACTTATTAACCGTTTAGT
This sequence comes from Poeciliopsis gracilis, assembly GCA_911649635.1. Lineage (NCBI taxonomy): Eukaryota > Metazoa > Chordata > Actinopteri > Cyprinodontiformes > Poeciliidae > Poeciliopsis > Poeciliopsis gracilis. The sequence goes on from CAJVRI010000715.1 coordinate 3,793,868, forward strand.
GAAAGGATTAACGGCTGTGATTGCGAGCACTTTGGGGGTACAAAATAAACACGCTGAATGTGGAAATTAGGCGTTTTAGTTTGATGTTGTTTCTTCACGAACTGAAGGCAAACATTATTTATGGAGTGTGAAGGAGAGAAGGCAGCCGTCCAGATATCCAGAATCGCCGCAGCCAGCATTGTGACTAAAGTCTTTCTACGAATCAGGTCATCTTCATCGATTCATAGAAAAATAAATGGAGGAGGAAAGTTGCAGTTATAAATTTACCATTTTTGGCACGGCCAGTGAAAATCACTTAAACTTTTACTTTAATTTTGAATAATTGAGCCTTCAGGATTATTATTTAACTTTGAAAATAGCTCCCAGCTGCGTTTGTTCTAATTTCTTCTTTCTGTTGACTTTTCTTCAGGTGTCCGATGTTTGGACATTTATTCCCTCTGGGTTTGGATCCGATGCAGCTGGAAGGATTCCTGTTCCTACTTTCTTTTAACTTGCAGACAATTGTTATGATCAGTAACCGTGGCAACAAGGCGAGGATGAACCTCACGTTTTTTCTAATTGAAAGTAATGTGAAAAAGTAATTGATTAATTATTCCTAAGATTAATTGATTAATCTTGAGTTCTAGTAGAACATATTTTTTATTTTATTGACTGGTTTGCAAAATGTTGATTTTTTTTTTTGCATGATTTTAGGCAAATCACAGATCTAAATATGTTGTTCCTCCAGCAATTAGCCTTTTCTTTTAGTCTGTATCCTCCAGTTAACAATTAATCGGTTACTAAATTAGTTGACGATTATTTCAATAATCGATCGCCTACTCCGTCTCTCTGTTTAGCTTTCTTACCTTGCAGCCAGATAGAGATTTAGAGAGGAGTGGCAAAAGCAAACGAGAAGGATCAGCAGAACTTCATGACACCTGATCATGTCATCCAGGACTTTTGATCTCTGCCGGTGATGACATTTATTTTCCCTTTGGTATAAATAAAGTATTTTTGAATTTAACTGGATCGTTTCAAAGACTTAATAAAGTCATGCATCCTCACAAGATTCCCAGGCCCAGAGCATCACAGATCCTCCACCATGCTTCACAGTGTACGTTAGCTTTTCACTTAGTCATTCTGTATTTTTTTGTGAGAACCACATGGAGTGCAAAGTGCACCTTTATCATATTTCACATGTTTACGTTTGTGACGGTTGAACAGAAAACCCATTTTCCTGTCATGCTTTTCAAGAAGCTGTTTGCATGCAGACAACATCTATTGGTTGCTATGGAGACTGATGCTGATGCTTGAGACCTTTCCTAGCCCAATTCATCACAATTCACAGATTTAAAAGGATCTACAGCTGGTAAAATACTGACAGTCAATCTATGGAAGACTTTGATTAAAACAAAATCTTAATGTGAGTTTTTGTACCTATTGAATCCATGCACTCAAATTAAAGTGTTGATCTCCAAAGTTTCCATGTGATAAAATGTGTTTCTTTGGGGTTTTTTTTTTTTTACCAAAGGAAAAATCAAAATCTCAGTAGGCTGCAGAAATGATCTCATTTTGTTTTTTGCCTCAAAAATTCACTGCAAAAACAGTCATTATCAGTATTTCTCACCTAGTTTAGATTGCAAATATCTTACTACACTTGAAATAAGACAAAACTAAGTTAGAAGTAACTTTTCTGCTAGATATTTGCAGCTTGATTTCAGTCAATGATTCTTAGTTTTTGATTAAAAGTTGTAGTTCCATTAGCAGAAAATTTCACCTCCTAAAAGACATTTTTCACATATTATCAACTAAAAACCTCCTATTTCTTGCTGAAAAGTTACTTATGAGTTTGTTTCGTCTTATTTCAAGTCTACTAAGATAGGCTTAGTAGACTAGATAAACTAGACCAAAAACTCTGTGCAAGAAAATATAAACAGCCTTTCGGAGCCTCGAAACCAAACTTTCTGATCTCTTTCTGTGAGTTTTGTCAGGCAGGTCGCAGAGGCGACGGGGATCCTGCAGTGAAAGGCTGCGCAGATGATCCCAAATCCTCCCAATCCAGCAGAGAAGCGACGAGGCCAACAGCCAAGGAATCCAGGATTACTAATCAGAGAGGAATGCTGCTTGTTTCGTTTGGATTCTGGAAGCGTTGCTGATCTCTGCTTCTTCAGAGGGGATGGGACGGGGGAGCGGGACGTTTTCACAGTGGCTCTGAAAAAGCCTTTAAAGCTGCTCAGGAAAGGATGGAGGTGCAACGGAGAAAATGTTTATGCCGTCTCGTCACTTTGCCCCAAATATCGTCCCTGATGTTAATGGCAATTATTACAAACTATAAACTGACTCCAGTGTTGTCAAAATTGCAGCAAAGAATTGCAGTTTTCTGTCTGTACATCTGCATGTTTTGCATCCAGTAATGAATGTATGAACTAAATTCAGCACAGAACATCGGAAAAGAGTTTCTTTTTTTTTTTTAGCTTATGATTTGCACATTGCAACAACACAAAACCTACGCATGTATTTTTGGTCTGGTTTCTAGGGCAAATATGTTAGTACAGTTAAAATAAGACAAAACTAAGTTACAAATAACTTTTTATTAAGATACAGGAGATTTATAGTGTTTTAAGTCAGTAACTCTGAAACACTGATGAAAAAGTACTAGTTCAGACAGATTTCCCAGAGAATAATCTGCCAGTGTAACAAGCACTTTTTCATCAATATTAAGGAATTATTGACTTAAAACAAGATCCCACATCTTGCTGAAGAGTTATTTATAAGTTATAAGATATTTGCACAACAAACTAGACAAAAAAATACCTTATAAGATTTAGTATTTTTGCAGTGCATGGATTTTATTAAAAATATACCAAAATGCCAGTTTGCAAAGCCACTAAAAAACACCATTCGGTGCAGAAGATCTCCAACTGTCATTCGTCTTGCACTTCATGAAATACAAAGATTCACAGGTTCGGTTTTAGAGCCCCGGTCCCTTTGAAAGCAGCACCATAAATCACAGTTCGCTGCTTTCCTGCATCAGGAACAAGTCCCACCCTTTGGCTCTGCATCCCTCCAGCTGCATGTCTGACAGCTCAGTGTGGCTCTGGCCTCCTCCTAAACACTACTGGCCTTGTCTGCAGATGTAAAGCCCCACTCTGGCCAAAGTGCTCTACAGGGCAGTGGGTTCTAACAAAGCTACATCTTGGCTGACAGTACTCGGTCTGAACGCTGCTGCAAATGGAAAGTATCACTAATTGGCTGGCAGAGAGCAAGGAGGCTGCTTGCTAACACTGTAAGGGAGTCTCACTCTGACAGCTATTCACTGATTGAGTTTTTATGTTACCCCGGCTCATATTTTTCCATAAAGCCTAATCCGGATGTAATGCAGACATGCATTTTTCATGCAGCTTATCTAAATGTTTGCAGAAGTGCGGCGGAAACGGAGCTAGCTCGATCTCTTCATATAGAAAAAGCAAAAAAAAAAAAAAAAAACGGAGAGCAGCCAAACTTACAGAGTTGACAATGCCTTTGAGAGCGTGGAAGCCATCTTTGACAGGAAACACGTTGTCTTTGGAGTCCGCAATATCAGCAAGCTGTTGGAATCATGGAAAAGAGGAGTAAACAAGGAGCGCTGCTGATCTAACACTGCTCTCTGCCTTTTTCTGTTTTCCTTTTTATGACTGAACGCCGTCTTTCCTCTCGTATTGCGGGCAGAAGGAGATGGAGCAGATGGCAGGACTGTAGCAAACACTTTGCTCAACTATTAAAAAAAAAATTATTGCAGCACAAACTGGGAGCAATACTGCCTTTGTTTTGTTGTTTCTTTTTTTTTTTTGACTTAATAAGCGCTTGTGGCAGGATGGTTACCAATGGTTACAAGGGATGGGCCACCATGTTGGAAGAGAAATTGTGAAACTCCAGACATCAGTGACAGTCGGACTACAGCTCAGATGGCCCGATAACACTTAAAGATACAGTGCGAGAAAAATACTGGACTGAAATTATGGTTGATGGAGATAAATATCACGATAAAAACAGAGTGAAGAGAAGCGACGGAGCATCTGTGTTACAAATCAAGATAAATTCAATGAAAATAGTCATTTTTTCCAATTTAACATGGGATTCAGACTTAAACTAAATCCCACTGTATGTCAAATCGTGACACATTCTGGTTGTTTTTATTCGTTTTCAGGAATAAACCATTTTATTTTCCTCTGTATTTACCAATTATCGTGTGTTGATCAATAATTAAAAACAGTAACTTTAAACTCAGCAGCCAGCGTGAAACATTAAAGTGTAAACTGTATAACCGTATGAATATAAATATTCACACAAAAGTGTAAACCAGGTGTCCAAAGTGAGGTCCGGGGGCCGTTTATGGGCTTAGGAATAGTTCTGTGTGGCCCAAATTTACATAGTTTTGAACGGTAAAGTGAAACTCCAGCATCACCTGGAGTAACAAGAAACCCCCCAAAAATTTAAACTCCACTGACTTTGAAAAGTCAAAGCAGGACTGAACTGCTCTGCACTGATTCTTCAAAGTTTAAAAATATCTTTACCTTATTTTAAGAAAATGTTTTACACACTGGGATGAATTCTACGTTTAGGTGCAAAAGAAAGTATTTTTATTCTGAAAAGCCGCATCTTTTTTTGACTTTCATTTTAATTTCATGTTAAGTGGAGGCTCAACCACAACCACTCATTAATCTCAGCTAAATACAGAAGGGGGTTTCCTGAGAAATTTCTCATTGTTGTTGTGGAGAATTTAGCAAAAACATTTTATGATCTTCCAGTTTAGAAACCGCAAAACATTTAGACCAGATAATAGTGACTCATCAAAACTGAGTCAACGTTTTAAATCACTTTTCCGTGTCTTAACAGTTTTAAATGCAGAAGTATTTATCGAGGCTTTTCTCACAGGTAGAACCTGTTCAGATGTTTATCTTCCACAGCGTTCTCCCATCCTGCCAAAGTCTCTTATACAGGACTGTAATCGTTCTGCACACACTCAGCAACAAGCTCGTCGGGCGTTTTGTAGCTGCAGATTAGGACCAAAGCTCGCTTACCTGCTGCTCATCAAAATCCAAGACACCAACGCAGTAAACACGAGCGCCATATTTCCTGGCTTCATCAGCCTGCAGCTCAGGCAAACGATGCGCAACAGGTCAGACGTGGAGATAAAGAGACAAAAAGGGAAACTCCATGAATAATAGAAAAAAAAACAATACATTTGTGATTTCAGAATTTTAAAAAAAGATGGAGAAAATATGGCTTCTGGATAGGAAATATGTCTAAATAAAATGAAGACAAAAAGATTAAATGTGTGCGTTTGGTGAGTCAGAAAAGCAAAGCTCACCTGCTGCTTGGTGAGCTCGTGGATATACACCGCCAGTTTCCCGTCCGTCAGAGCCAGGATGATGCTGGAGGACTTTGTGGACTGCTGCTGGATCTGAGTGTTGGCCTTCAGGAGTAAATGCAGGACGTTTCCGTTTAAACTCACAACACTAACAAATCACAGCTTTACATATTTCATCTCCAGCTTCCATGTTCAAAACAGCAATAGGTAAAAGCACAGATTTCCATATTGATACCTACTGATTTACACTCTTTACAATTTGAAATGATATTTTGCTTCCTTTCTGCAACATCATGAAACCAGGATTACACAACCGTTCTTAATCTTTAAGCCTAAAATATGCATTTTATATGTTGTGCGTTTGGGCTGAAATGTCACCATGCAGCAAGAAGGGTACAATTATATGACAAATATTACCAAGAATAATCTATAAAAGGTACCACTTTTTTTTTTTTAAGCTAGAATTAGACAAACAGAGAAACAGCTGAAACACAGAAGAAAACAACATTCAAACTAAGGTCTAAAAAGTAGCACAGCCTGAATGCTAAAAGAAAATTATAGTTGTTTGAGTTGACAGCCCATTTTTTCACCCAAATGCACATTGTTTGTAAAGTTTTCTGACAAACTCCATTTTCAGTTTCAGTCCACGTCTTAAGTTATTCCCCTCTTTTTCTTCATTCGTTACATAAAATATTGTTTGCCATAAATATTTATTGAGGTATTTTAAACAGTTTTAAATACAAGAAGATAAAACTCACCTCTTTTATTCCCTCGTGCATGTACGTTTCTCCTGCTGGTACCACATTGTGCAAGCGAGTCAGGCCTTCTTCAATTTTATACCTGGATGGATAAATGCACTGAATGCTTCACACATGGCAACAGATTTCATCCAAATCTTAGTTGTCCCTGTGTCTCTTCTATTAAGAAAAGCTGAATTTTATTGCTTAAGCTGTAATGATTTGCACAAACCCTTAAAAACAGCAAAGAGGTGTGGTGTAAAGATGAAGTCACTGTAACAGTGAGAAACTCACAGGCCATAAAAACAAGTACACTGAGAAATATTCTGGGTAGAAACAGAAAAAGTACATTCTTGAGAAATTCTGAGGTATAAATACTTGCAGTTAAAGAAAACGACAAAACTATTACAAAGATAAGTTTATTATTTACACTTAAAATAAAACATTTTAGAGCAGCAAATGATTATTTTCTGAAAAGTATTTATGTAGGAATCTGATAACATGAAACCTTCTAGTTTAAAAAGAAATTGAACTCAAATAAAACATAAAATGAACCATTTCTTGGTTGTGTGACACTAACTTGCAGGAATTGGATCCACAAAGAATTTTCTTGGAAAAATAGTTTGATTTGCACTTTTTATTTCTTACGTTTACATTAATAATGTCTCCAAAGAAGCCCGAATCATGACACTACCAACACCGTGCAAACTGGACTGATATTATATAAAAATCTAATAAAAACTTTAAATAAGTTTTTCCAAAATGAATTAAAACAGCGTAAAACATTTTTCTTTAAAATTAGTATTTGAGTCCATTGTTACCTGTCTCCAGTCAGAGGCAGCAGAACTTCAGCTTTGGATGAGAAAGTTATGAATGAGACTCTCATTCGTGGACTGATGAGAAAAAAAACCAAAAGAAATTCAATCAAAACCCAGGAACTGATTTACTTTGTCAAAAGATACCAAACATGAGGATTCAGACGGGGAATCAAACTTCTGACATCACTTGCAGTTCATCCATGCATTCGTCACAGCTGAACATCTACAGACGGGTGATTTATGTCCAGGTTTTAAGTTCAGACATTAAGATGCATAAATAATGATGCAAACAGAAGGAGCTCTTTTAATGTCAGCTAATTTTAGTGCATGACTTGAAGCAGCTTCGGAGCCACAGAGGAAGTGATTAATCAGACAAGAAACATGTTGTGCTGATGATGAGTCACACTCAAACATCCTGCTGGACAAACACTATTAATACACCGAGTACCTGTCACTTTACAGGGTGACGTCGTTGACCAGAACCCCCCTCGCCCCCCCACCCGGCGCCGGCCTCCGCCGTTTACGTTCAGCCGCTTTAAAGAAGCGAAGACGTTCGCAGGTTTTCTGCTTCACAAGCAGGTGGTTTCTGAGTAAACACCCAGCTTCACTTTCAGAAAACCCAACATTAATTCCACTGCTTCGGTTAAAGAAACGCCTGTTTTAGTCCAATTATAAAGATTTCTAATGACAAATATGCCTAAAAAAGGGGAAAAGACTTTTAGATATCTGAGAGTTAAAATTAAAGAAACATTTTCTTGACCAACAAAATGGAAAACATTGCATCCAAAAACGTCTTAGATTCTTTTCAGAACCTTTAATAATTTATTGTTTTTTATTTTGTTCCTTAAATCACATATTGAAATTTGATGCCAAGTCCTTTAATTATTTTTTTTAATATAGAAATTTATTTTACAGAGTGCAAGATGTTCAGTTAATTACATTACAAAATAAAAAACAAATTATTTTAACATTTAAATGGCATGTTTAAATGTGTAAAAAAATTAAAATTGTACAAAATAAAGAAAATTAAATTTATTTGTAAAAAAAAAAATTCTTACAAATTTGTCTATAATTTTTTTTGTTAGGGAAAACAGAACTAAACTAATCTAATTAGTAATATAGTTACTAATTCTCTAAAGCAAGGCTTTGAACTGGTCCAATCTTTACTTTATTAAAAAATATAAAGAGGGAAAATAGATTCTTGGCTTAAAAAAATAATTAAAATTTCATCTCATGAACTACAACACCTATAAACTGTTTTCAGCTTTTTATTCATTCTGCAAAAAACAGTGAGCAGAATTAAAAATTAAATTTTTGTATGAAAAGATTATTTCTTTGTCTGATTAGAGTTTCTTAGTGAAGTATTATTTTCCAATAGCTCTATGGTGCATCTAGAAAATACTATATGACGGAAAATAGCATAAGATGAGCTATTAATATGCTACAAACTTCAGGTCACCAATCTGTCTTGTGAAAAATATAGAAACAGGAACTGCACAAGTTCCCCAAACCTGGTAATAATGACGCAAAGTACGAAATAAGCAATAAGTAGTTTGCTAAGTGTCCTCAGTAACTTCCCACCTCTGCTACAGACACTCGGCACACGGGGATGGCCTCCCACAGAGCGAGTTAAAACTTTGGATAATTAAGTAACACAAGTGTTTCCTTCAGAGATGCGAAGCCTTTCGGAGCATAAGGAGAGGTGCTGATATTTCTCAACCACATGACACATGGCCCAGTCGCCATCCTCCCCCACAAACACGCCGCACAATCTTTAGACCAGATCCGGCAACGGAGGAGCGGGACTATATGTGGACTTAAAAAAAAAAAAAAGAAGAGAAGAACGAGCCATCGCTAAGGTCACGGCTGGAGAGCGTGGGCGAGGTCGTGATGCAGAACGACCACTGAGATATTTTCTGTTAAGAGAGACTTGGGATGAAGAGGCACTGAAGCCAAAGCCGGGGATAAATCTGAGGATGAGGAGGAGAGGAGGGGAGTGATGAAGTAGTCCAGTTTGCTCCACATGGCAGAACAGAAGTGCTCTTGGTGAGCGAGCATTGTTTAGCAGATTGTCCCCGTCGCCTTCCAGTGTTCTTTTGCTTTACTGTACATTGTCTGCCTGTCAGCCGTTCTGTGGTGGAAGCAGGGGATAAGTGTGGAGCCGGACCCCCCCGGTGCAAATGGCCATTCTCACAGCCCAGAAGACTGCTCCTCTCTGCCACCCACTCCCACCTGGTGCCTTTGCTATTTTCTTCAACCAACCACTTCATTCTGGCTGTGGCGCTACCGTCTGTACTGTGCTGGCAGGCGCCGTTTGACTCAAACATTAAGCAAGCTGAGCGCGTCGAGTCCGTTTTATCGCTTTTGTCTTTTATTAATTAGGACTAGAAAAGATACTTTGGAAAACAGGTGGGAAGTCCTTTAAATCTGTGCGGCAGACGGCAAATGATGTCATTCATCCAGTAAAACCACTTATCTTTGAAATCTGTTAAAGTACTCCATTTTTCCCAACTTGGATAGTTTTTTATTCTCTAGAAAAAAAGGACATTTCTCCACGCAGTATCTTATTTCTATCAGTTTTTCTTATTCAAATAACTGAATCGAGTTCCTAACACATTAAAATAGCATTTTGTATTCAAATAAACGCATTCAATACTTGCCTGACGAAGCGATCCGTAAGGTTCTTCACAAAGGAGTAGATCTCTAACCAGTTTCTGGCGACGCTTCCAGACCTGAAGGGAAAAAACAAGCAACCATGAACACAGAGCGAATAAAAGACTCTGCGGACTGAGAGCTGGGAGCCGAAATACTGTACATGGTTGCACAACGACTACAGTTGGACATTAAAACCAGCCACATGCTGGATAATTGCACTGGTGAGTCTGTAGCAAAAATCTTCATGAGCGGGGGTTTCTGTTTGTAAAGACTTATTTTTCTGCTCCAGTTCTTGAAATATAGGCACAAACATTTCCAAGATTCATTCACTTCTTTTGCCTAAGACAACTGGTTTAGTTTGCAGAATTCAATAAATGTTCAGATTTCATTGATTTTCACTGGAATTTAAAGGAATAAACCTGGAATTTCAGATAAAGAAGTTTGGCTTCATTATCACAATTTTAAGCTGATTTAGCAAGAAGTTTAGGAAAACCCACCAGATTTTATGAAACTACACCTGAGTAAATATTTGTGGGTTCTCCATAGTTGATTAAATGTTGGAAATATTAAAAGTGAAACAGCTTCAGTCCGTATTTTTTCCACGATATATGATTATTTACATCGTTCTTGTCTTTCGTGCTTAAAGAACTCAATAAAGACATTTTTTAGAATCCCTTGTTCTTATTGGCCGCAGGTTTCCTAAGTTTGCCCTGATTGGCCGATAGCGCCCTGCACTTCCCAGAAGCTGTGGACTTATTTAGATTTGGTGAAGCACAGCAGAGATGGTTCTTGTGTTTTTGGTTTAAATTTTTTCTCTCCACATCCAGATTAATCAACCATAAAAAGAGACTATTCTCTCCTTTGTAAACTTATAAAATGAGCAGAGTATCAATAACTTCTTCCTCAACCATAATTAGACTAAACAGGAAGAACCATTTCTTAAAAAAAAACTTGAGAAATGCAAAACTAGGATGCGCACATTGGGATGCCTGACGGTGGAGTGTTAGTCTGACCACAGTGAGTAAAACGTGCCCTTGGCATAACGACGGAGAGGTAATTAAATCAATAATTACAATTCCTTGTATGCACGGAGAACATAAAAGAGAAGAGTTTGACCATTAGGCAGCTCATCTTTCATGGCAGCTCTTTCTCCTCCCCGCTCCGTAAAGACAAGGTCACAGAGGGAAGGTGAAGAGAAACTTCTTCACACGTTGACAAAGCAGAGTCTCTGGTCTGCAATAAGCAGCTCAGTGTTGCAGCGACCGCTAAAAAACAGACTTTCAGATGTTCTGAAAGAACAAGTGGGAACTCTTATGGAAGATCTAAAGAGTCGTCTGGTGGGAAAACACTCTGTATACGATTGATAGAAAGAATGTTGCAACAGTTGACATTGCGGCCTCTGCCGCTATTTTTAGTCTATAAATCCATCAACCAATTGCATCTACTTTTATAAAGATCAAAGTACTAAATCCTTTAGTTCCTCCAATGTTTTATTGGAATAAAAACTACTACTGTTTTGTTGCGTTTTTAAAAAGTCTTTAGGTTGCACCTCAAAGAAAACCAGGAATTGGTTTCGGTCTGGAGAAATATGATCAGTGCATCTCTAGTTGTGCTATTTATTGCTGCACCAATAAGAAAACTGTGAAAGTCAACAGTGAATATCAGAAAAAAGTTGGTTGATTAGTTTAAATAAGCACCAAAGAAACTGCAGGCCGCACTGAAGAGGGTTTGTTGGTCCTCCAATCAAAAAAAAAAAAACAATGAAGAAGAGTTTCAGAATAAAGAGTAAAAAACGTTTCTGCAGAAACTGACTCTTAAGGATGGACTGTTTGAGGTTTTGTTTTTTGTTCTGGCACGAGAAAACAAGGATGTTAAACAGATTTCAAATGATGTGGAGTACAAAAACTGGATGTAAATCAAATCCAGGAGTATCTGAAATCAGAGCACATTTTCTTCTTTATTAAGTTGAAAAACATTTGCATGACATTATAAAGTTAAAAAGGCATCTGTTCTCTGTGAGAAAACGCAGGACAGACATAAAGGATTACAGCCCGTCATGGAAGAAGCCCTTTTATCTGCATCACTAAAATAAACTGAGAAGAAACTCAACAACGCTCAGTTATCTTGGCCATCATCCGGTGTTTTTTTTTATTATTTAGATGAGAGCATGGAAGTTTATAAGTGGGTCAGGGGAGCAGCAGCGTTTAACTCCAGTCTTCTCTAATGGGATGCCTCCAAGCTGGAGCAGGACGGGATTAAAAACAGTTCCTGCCACGACTGTAACCTTCCACTTACATGACGCTGCTGCACAGTTCTGCTGAGCTGACTGAATCTGCCTGGGAAGTCTCTGAAGCAGCTCTCTGAAGCAGCTCTGAGCGCATGAAACACAGGAAGTATTGCTGTGCCAAAATCTGAGGCGAATGGTGACACCACCGCTTGCATGATTCACACAGAACCCCTTAAAAGGCCGACTCTGTTTTCACAAGATGTACACACCTGAATGTTACCAGATTGTACTATAAAATACATGAGATTTCAGCAGTTTTTTTTTTACCTGACACCGAGATAACTTCCTGCTGCAACGACTAAAATCTCCTGAGTTTTATTTTGTGGCACAAATAACCACATTCGATTTTCTTTGCAAGTCAGCGTGTGGATCTTTGAAAGCAACACAAAGTGATGACCATGCAAGGACGGCATTTGCCGTTTCTAGGATTTTGTTTGCAATTCCAAATCATCGTAAGTGTAAATACAGACTTTGTCGTCCAGCTATTTGAACATTTTAGACATGCAGCACCCTCACTGGACACAGCTGTTGGTGGTAAACCTTCCACTTTAACGGTGTATCATGACGTAAACCAAATAAATTCAAACGTTTGCACAGCAGCTACGCAGCATTAACAGTCCAAATGACCCACCCTTAATGGCCACTTCCTGTGGGAGTTTATTTGCCCCAAACGAGTTGAAGGAAACAGCCTTGATTTAAGATTTCTGTTCATTTTGAACAATTTCTTCAAATAACTTGATGGATACTGAAAAAATATAACCACATGTTTATGAGAGATGACCATGCAGATGAAAGGAATAATTATGTTCTATAAACACAACATGGTTTGGTGTCGGGTAAGTTCTTTGAGGGAAAACCAAGCGAGCGGGGTCAGAAGGAGGTCACGATAAGGCCTGTATGATTTCATCAGGTTTGCCTCCACATGTTGCCAGAAACCACAACGCATACAAGAGCCTGAACGCATCAGATTGGTCCTGAATCTGTTATTTACAAAGAGATGTTCATCATTTTTCCAAGTACTGCCGCAACCGATCACAACAAAGTCCGCAAAGTAACATGTCGTGCATGAAACAGCTGTGGAAATCAGACATTTATATCCGGAGTGGCGTAATCAAGGGCTTCGACTGTTTTTCTCTTCCACAAAAACACATTAAATGTTGGAAAAAAGTCTGCAAAAAACATGTCAAGATTGTTGTTGTTGTAATCAGGTTAAGACGTCAAGTGTTCAGCGTGGCTCCAACTGACTGACATCTGGATGCCTCCAAGTGGAACCTCTGCTTTGTGGAAAGCAGGTTGAATGTGTAAAAATAGTTTTACACATTAAAATGCCAGCCTCTCTCAGACAGTTCACACAGGAACAACTGTGACTCAGTGGGTTGAGCAGCAAAGGGTTCGACTCCAGCTTCCCACATCACTGTGTTCCTGGGCAAGGCACTTAGCTCCACGTTAATTATTTAGTTTTTAACTTTTAGTTTTTACACTTTTCATAAAGTATTTTACCTAAATCACTTAAAGTTGCCTTTTATACACAGGCTGCAACACAAAACCTTTGGTTTACATACTGTAACTGCACAACTTCATATTTTTTCCCCACAATTTTAACCTAATTAATAATTAATAGTAATGAAAATAAAGTAATTGAATTTGTCCCAGAAGCTCCCATCTCCAACTCCCTTCTGATGAACTCAAATGCATCAATTTAGGAAAAACAACAACTACAACAAAACAGAAAACTTTTCACAACTTCATTTTCTGGGTTCATTTGTTTTATCATAGAATAATTATAAGTCAAAAGTATCCTTAAAACTTACCTGTCTAAAACAAAGTAGAGGTCGTAAGCTCCGTGACAGGAGGCTTCCTCCGCCCAGCCAGTTGCCGCGAACAACCCCAGGAAGGTGACCGCCAGAGCGGCTGCAGCCCGCAGCCGGCTTCCCTGGAGGCTCTCCTCCGCGGCGGGACACCGAGACAACTTCCTCAACATTTTCCACACACAAACCCCGCAGTTACTATCCACAGAAAGCCGAACAATGCACTTCCATCCAGCAGAGAGCAACACACTGCAGCTGTTACTTTGCTGAAAACTTCCACTAAACAACAATGTTCAGTGATTGAGCTGCAACATAAAGGAAACTACCGGAGCTGCGTCACCGGCTGTAGTGTCCACATCTTCCTGACACACTCTTCACTCACATCCTCAATAGAACCCAGCCCCGCACCCCAAGAAGAGCAGAACCTCCATAACGTCAAGAGGAAATCAGGTTTTCATAAGTTTAGCCCACTGAACTTCAGAGCCCCGAGAAAAAGTTAGGCTGCTTTCAAGGACCAGTAGAAAGCTCGTAATTGTAAGCTCCGTTATAAGTCAGTGAGAAACAGTTATTGTTGTTTCACAATGACTAGTGGCTTTTGTTGTCTTAGGGAGGAAGAAGGCACCTATTGAGTAAACTTCAGTTTTAATCGTTAGAACAAGTCAAAGTAGTCAACTAACTCTTTTATTAATCTGTTTTGGAAAATATATCCGAGGTAAACTGCAAGAGATTATCTCATACATACAAGGTAGATAAACACATTAAGAACAATAATGTCATAAAATATATAGTATATGTTTTTTTAATTATTATTATAATGTCTTACATATCCAAAAATAACGTTTCTCAAAGAGTTATAAACATATTTTTTGACAGGAATGTTATATAAGATTATTTACACCCTTCCAAACCAAAGAAGATCATAGCTATATTAGCTTGTTGAGTGTAATTTATGGAAGTCACCTTTCCAGTGCTTAAATTTTGCATTTTATTTGGAAATCAAGGCCTAAGAGTCATGTGGTTTTACATGATTTCAAATCTAAAACCAAAAGGTTACATTTATCCCAACATAAACACTTTAAAATCTCTGCTCTGCTTTTCTTACAAGTTTCAAACATTATTCTGTTCATTAAATGAGTCACAGCGGCAGCGCAACTAAAACAGAAAGTACTTTATGACTGCAAACCTGCTGCAGCAGTTTCTCAGCATGATTTTTATGATATATAAGGAGGTCTTTAAACGCCTCATCATGATTATTTGAAATGAATACAGTGAATTGTTAGGGTTTGTTGATCCTTGACGAACTTTGCTTCGGTTCACATGTTTTCAAAAGCCCTCAAACGCCTCATGGGCCTCTGCACTACTGCGCATGTCCAATGGAAGCAGCTGTTTTGCAGAGTGCTCAGTGAACTGTACCCACCCAGCAACATCTGGATCAACTTCACAGTCAGGCAAAATTATAAGAAGGCATTGTAAAGAAATACTTAGACTTTCAGTCATTTTAAAATGAAAAATGCAGAAATATTTCACTGCCTTCTTTTGTTTAAATCACTTTATATAAGAGGAAAAATAAACCATCGAAAAGTTTTACGAGTGCCAAGAGAAAAAGAAAGAGAAAACAAGAAACATCAACTTAATCTCTGCAGAATCTAAAACTGCCTGTTTTTGATTAGTGTTTGGGTCAAAAAACAGCAAAACCTCCAAAAAACAGAAAAACAGGGTTTTCTGGTTTTCCCCATTTTTCAAGCCATTTTTGCTGGATTTCAACTCACACAATCAATAAAACATGAGAATTTGTATCTTCAGTTTTTCTCACAATATGTCACAATTCCTGTCCTTGTCATCAGACCTTGATGACACTTAATGACTTTATGTCTGATGACGTCAGAGCACAAGGCTTGGTGTAGAAATAAAAAATATGTAGAAATTGTGCTGACAAGATCAGTGACTCAACAAACACTTACATCTTTGTAACATTTACAGTCTATTTTACCAAAACTTGCATGTTCAAGACAAAAAGTAACGACTTCTGTCTTTTCTGCTTCAGACTGAAGGAAATTCTGACCCGTCTGTTCATTGATCTTATAAAAACAAAAAAATCATCGACTGTAAGGAGCTGTGATCATGTTGAAGATAAATACATAATATAAAGCATGGGGTCATCGGCGTTGAGGAACCTGTTTTTACTCAGATTTACCACTAAATTATCTAAAAACACTCCCTGCTTGCTAAATATAAAGTTGTGATACAATATGAAAAAATTGATCAATAACGGAAAGCTTGAATATCAGTGGAGGAAAGAGCTGTCTGCGTCAACAAAAAGAGACAACAAGAGAGGAAATACAACATCAGGATGTTAAACGGTGCACTGATTGAAACAGTGATGAATAAAACAATTCACTCAGAATAAGAAATAACAAATGTCAAATTAATCATTTATTTTTCAATTTTTCCCCTTTTTTTATACATATACCTGTAAACACTTTTGCAGTAATTAAAAGAAATATTAATCAGGTCAAAACTCTGATCCCTCGAAATATTAGTTTTGAAATTAAAATGTTACAGCATTTCTTCTTCTCCACTTCCACCCTGTTTCACATCCTTACACCACAGCCAATGCATTTTGTAGTTAATATTTCTAGTTAAATCATAAATAATTATTTTGTTTTCTAGTTAAAGGGTGTCTTGGGTGTTTTGTTGTCTGCAATACAATGAGATCTTTATGTTTTAATAGTTCTGACTGAACAGATTTGACTGAATTACTAAAATAAGCTCAGTTTTGATTATATTTGAATTTGTTGACTTGAACCTGTATATTTCCCTTTATGGTCCACACACATTAAAGAGCTGCAGGTGCCTCCGTAATGGTTCTGGATGCGTTAAATCCCCAAACCTGGACGATAATCCACAGTGGGAACTAAGCCCTTGAATGTGGCACTGCACCCTGGAGTGGCATGCACAAAAACAAAAGCCCCGCTCCTCCCACAGAGCTCTCCACACGCCACCGTCTAATCAAATGCAACGGGAAGAACATGTGGCAATGCAGCATTCCAAAGCCATAAAACCACCACAGATAATGCAAATGTTTTCACAGTTGTAGCTGTTGACTTGAGATGAGTGATTGCATTTCATCACTCCTGTCTCTTCGGCAAACGTTCCCTCAGGTTAAATTAAACACCAGAGAGACATTTCATCAGGTGGTGCTTTCCAGGACATAGAGGAACTTCCAGATTTGCTTGTCTCATCAGTTGTGCTACTTGTTTGAACACAGCATGTGTAGCTGGCAGCGGATGTGACTTCAGGCTGTGAATGAAAAGCCTTAAACTCAAACCTGAGAATCAGCTCACCTGAGTGAGCTTCACACTGAAATAAAGGTTAAAAAGTGACATTTCCTGAGTTATATGTTTTACATATGAGACCACACGTGTCACAGTAGTTGGCGTCACTGTTAAAGCCAGCGTGCCAATGTTTCTCTTTACTGAAGCAATCGTAATTGTTTAGGCGAAAAAGCTCGTTTGTGCAGCTGTGACTGATTTTATTATGCTCCAACAGTTTTACGTGCCACAGCTCACAGAAAAAAAGCCTCATAAAATCCACTATTCATCTCAAAAAAATGTAATCGGTACAAATGTTTACAACACGCATAAAAACCTTACATTTAATCAACTCAAACAAACAACTGTAACTGAAAATTTGTTTTTATTTGATTCCACAAGTGTAAAGTCAATCTGAAACAGTTTGATATTCTCAGACATCTGTTTGACATCTGTTTGTAAAAGGCTGCTAAGCTAATAGTTTTTGGTCGCATATTATCTGATCAGAATACTTTCCCTGTCAGACATTTTAAATTCAAACTGAAATGCTTAATATGTTTGCTCATAAACATCAGTAAATATTGGTTTGTGTGTACATTTGGATTGTTTTTGCTCCTCAGCAGGTTCATAATTGTCCTGAAAAGCTAAATGAAAATGTGTGTTGTTGAAATCATCTTACAGTCAGTTCGATTTGTTCTCGCCTCATTAGGTGTAAGAAGCAATCGCTCCCAGGAAAGCGTCTTCCCGAACCACGGATCGCATCAACAAACCGAATCCCTTTTCCTTTGTTTTGCCTCAGCACAAAAAGAAAACTGAACTGTCACACAACTCCACATCACCCGGGTAATTACCATAACACACCTCATCAAATCTGAACAGTGCAGAGAACAGCAACACACGAGTATAATTATCTGGAAAATCAAAGTCTAATTAGGTTTTAATTTGAATGTTAATTCTTTTGCACGCCGTTTGGTTTCAGTATATGCTCACTTCCTTTGTGCATCCTGAGCAGGGCTCCCCGGAACAAAGAAAAGCCTGAAAAAATAAAACTAAACAACAAGCATGTACTTCCCATTATTTGGGAAAATGTGCGAATCCAGTGGCTTGAGAAAATATTTGGTGTGCATTGATTTGTCATGGGGCTCTTAAAGCCTGAGGAGAAATCGAAAGTGACAGTTAAAACAACAAGTCTAATTTCTGCAAGCAGCGAAGTGTGGAAGTTAATCAGGAGATGCAACTGTGACAAACAGCAAAAAGTACAAGAATAAACAACTATCTGTTAAAGTAGGACTCAACTCTGATAACAGACAGTTTAGGAGTGGGAGAGATTCATCCTGAGAGTCTGGACGTTGTCTGGCTGATTAACAGTCCTCCTAAATGTCCTATGGAGAAGTGGAGCAACACCTGCAGGGAGGCTGAGGTGATGATCCTGGTATTTAGGAAAGGAATCCACATTATTCAGGGGAATTCAATCAATCAGGTTCATCCAGACAGTTCTGGATCTGCTCATTCACTACATATGGATGAAGCCCTTTTTAGTTCACTTTAGATGAACTCTAATTCATTTGCTGGTCCGATTCGAGTGGGATGTGTGGGAATGTGAAATCGGACTCTGATCAGACCAAAAAGCAAACTCTAGTCCAACTAAAATCTTCAGTCAAATGAAGTGAATTCTGGTGCCGTTTGAATTAATATGTAAACACCAAGTGGATCAGAGTCCGCTCCAAAAGCACAAAGTGGACTATTGCACCGGGCCTAGAGAAAATACAACCGAAGCAAACATGAGTCTGACGCTTCTGGGAGAAATCACTCAAGGTCTTTTGACAAAAGAGAAATCCTTCAAATCCTTCACCACTCCACTTTTATTCATGTTTTCATCAGATGTTTTTGTGTTCTTCAGTGGTTCTTGGTTCAGCGCCCCCACAGGCCAGGAGGAGAACAGTTTGCTCCAAGGGTTTGGATCATTTGACACAGTGCAGTGTGAAAACAAATCATACCAACTGAAAATGAAATAAATGTCACAATTTTGGTCCCAATCAAACCGAGTCTATCGACTATCGGGTGTGAAAATGAGCTTTTCCCAATCAATTTACTATGAAGGCAGGATTATGTCTATAGAGATTGTGTGGTTGAGGTTTTGGAACCTGCGGTTTGTTTGATTAGGGTTCATAAAAAACACAGATTTTATAAGAAATTGAGCAAAAGTTTGGAATATTTTCCCAAAATGTGCAGGATTGCAAAACACTTGAAAAAGTGGGATATTTAGTTCTGTTCATTAACTTTATGTTCAGTAAAACACATAAAAAAGCATAATTTATTTTGACATTTAGCTTTAATATTCCTTATCTGAAGTCAGAAATCCAGTTGATTCTTCTTTGTTGTATGGAGATTAAAGCTATTCTACATTTATGTTCTATGAAATTTAGAGACTTTGTTGTTTTTCTGATTCAGTGGGCATCATGGTGTCCCACAGCAGGTCCTTTCTGGTTCACACAACTGCTATTTATGACTCTTCATCAGGTGAAAAAAAAAAAATCAGAAATCTCATTATCAAAACCTGGAGAGGAGTCAAATGATCAAACCAACCAAACAAGTATTAGTCTCAATAACAAAGATCCATTGAGTCCTAATAGCATCTATAACTCATAATTATCTTAATAACTGTTGTTTTAGCTTGTTTTTCCTCCTCTGAGTAGCACTGTTTGTCACTAATGGCATCTTAAGTTGAAATTGAGTGCCTTGCCCAGAAGTAAACAGCATCTATCAATCACGACTTGAGGCCAAGTGTCAAAACACACCATGGCCAACCGTGTGTGTGTGCGTGATAACGATGCACACAGCGACCATCTTGAGTTGGTTTTAAACAAGCCATTTTTCATCCCACTGCAACGAGCAAACTCAGCTGCTGCACATCACCTTCATCTGCTACTGGGTGGAAGTTTGCAGGTTGGAAAGATGCTTGTGTGACACAAGGTGACTGAACACGCAGACGTCCTTTAACTGAAAACCAGAAAGATGAGGTCCGTCTTCACAACATGTGCTGCACCTTTAAATCTGATTCATTATTCAGCTTCCAATTAAAGTAACTTGTATCTTTCATCCAATAATATTTTGCTATTTAAAGGAAAATATAGCAAAGTCATTGCTAATTTTTACTCTTGCTTCTTTTAAAGGCAAGACTTTAACCTTATAGAATCAGATACAACTGAATGACTTTTTACAGTAAAAATGACATTTCAGTTCTGATTTGGTTTGCGACTTGTGTCTAAAAACAACTATTGTCATGTAATTGATCCAAGTTTTACAGTTTAAAATTGGTTGAATGAGGTTTCCCTGGAGAAGAAGACTATCTCCATTTCAGGAATTAAAGATGCATTCACATAATCTTGTAGGAAAAAGATAAAGGGTTAATGGAGGAGTCATTCTGGAGGCGGAGTTTCAGAAAGAGCAGGAGTTTCTTAAAGAGACAAGCCCAATTTTAATGTGTTAAGTGACTAGTCAAATTTCTTTTTGGTCATATTTGATGCAGGTATTTTTATAACAGCTGAAGTTAACATTGGTTCCTGATGGTGCTTTAAATGACACTATGTGATACTATGACTGGGATTTCCTCAGAGGCAGTCGTTTGCATTTGTAAAAGAAGCGTCGGCGGGGCATCGTCCAGATAATGAAATGAATCCACGTTTGATCCTCTCGTCTTCTCCCAGTAATTGCTCTTGATTCCCCCTTTGTGTTTCACGCTTGACTCCTCGCTCATCCCAGGCTCCGTGGATAAAGACGTGCTCGTTCGGCCCGTCGCTGCCAACAGAATTCAGTGATTAACAAATTAAGGATCTTCCTTCGCCTTAATCTGTCTCAAGGCTCTTTTTTTTTTCTACTCTTGCAGAAACATGTTTGGCGATGACAGCACCTCTGCTCCTCGTATTTAATTGGATTAGAGGGAAGTCGGGATTAATCCAGTCTCCGGCGGAGCATCAGGGAAAGCTGGATGAGGAGAGGAACAGGTGATGAGGCTGTTTCAGAATAACGTTATCAACTTCTTTTAGCCGCACTGCTGAGACGGTAAGGATTTCTTTGGCATGGAGTATCATGGGAGGAAGTGGAAGCCTGTGAGAGGACAGATGTATTAATCTAGGGAAACATTAGGCTCAACTGATTAATGTCAAAGTCGGAGCGTTTCCTGATGTTCTGCAGTGGAGACGGAGCGATACATGGTTACATTACCTACGGTAGTTAGTCCAATCATGGCTGATGAATTTTAACATGCTCATGCCCAAAGTATCTTCAGTAAATGTGTTTTTGTGGCTTCAGTTTTAGATAAATTCATGTTTTTCTCTTGTTCAAATAAAAGGGAACATCTGCACATCATCTGGAGTTTGATTTTTTATGCACAAACATCCTCTCTGAGTTGACTCAATTCTGAGAAGTTTTCCCATTTGCTGGATTTGAATTTGCAAACACTGAATTCAAAATATTTATCAGTGTGGAGTCTCATGAAAAGCGTTTCTTCTCTGGAAAAACGATGAGCTGTGCAGAGAGTTTTAGTGATTCTTTCATAGTTCATAAATGTATAAAAAACCCCAACAAGACTGATGACTTACTCATCAGTTCTTCCTGTTTCTCTTCAACCTGGCAGATGGTAACATTTCTGATTTAAATCTGTGCTAAGCTTGATTTTCTGGACATTATAATACAACTACAACACCGTAATCATCTCATAAAACTAATTAACTACAACTGATAATGTAGATTAATACGGATACCAACTTGGCATCAATATTATCAATCAGGATCAATCTGCCTCGACTCTCATGTATTTGTGTACTTGATCTTGATCTAAAATTGGGTTTAGTTATTTTTATAATGTAATTTCATCATGTCTCACATTTAATTTTGTGTCTTAATTGTAAGAACAGACTAAAACCACCAGCTTAGGTTTAAAAAGTTTTAATTTTTTGAAGAGAATAGAAATGAATGGGATAAAAATCTGTTTGAAATTGTCAAATGGTGACAGTAGATCATCAAACTGTGCTGCATGGTTATTAAAAGACAAATACTTTGAGCTAACATTTTCCGCTGTAAAAAAAAGTTTAATTTGTTAACAGTTTTTAAGAAAAAAGCTAAAATCATTGTAAAGTATGAGGCGAAAATATGCTTGAAATTTCAGGGCCAAATAGTCAAAATGAGAGAAATGGGTCAAGTAGATCACTAAACTGTGCTGCATGATCATTAAAAGACTATTTTAACATTTTTCTTTGTTAGGAGTTTTCATTTTTCCCTCATTAAAAAAGTCTTGATGTGTTTGAACCTTCTGTGCTGGAATGTCGTATCGGACCTGAGACCACAAATTCACCACATTTTATGCTCCTCCGCTTAAAACTAATCAAATAATACAGCAGATGTTGTCAGATGGCGACATGGCCGCCGGTCTGTAACAACAGCCATCAGTTTGTATCCATCTCCATCACTTTCCTCCCTCCTCTTTCCGTCTCTCTGGGTGTTTTATTTACTTGGCTGACATGCAGCTTTTGTGCTGGCAGCTTTGTCCATCAAAAGGCACCTGCTCCCGGTGATTGTTTGCTCACCTTTCTGTCCAGAGACACACACATGAATGTCAGCAGTCAGTTTCTCTCACCAGCTTTCTGTTTTCTTTTTTTTTTCTAAGTTTCTCTGACCAAACGTTCTGCAGGCGGACAGCTGCCTTTGCCACAGTGGGCTCAGCGAAGCGTCCAGAAGCATGCTGCTCTCTGGAAAAGGTATTAACATTTCCTCACTGCATTCCTCGTTTCTGTGGAGGATGCTTCAGCTGTGACTCTGTATCTGTGTAAAACGGGGATTCAAGCGATTGCTCAAGCTTGTAGCTGTATAGATGAGTTGTGAGTGACACACAGCAGGAAATGATGCTGTAAACTTCCACAGATCAAACATGAAGCCGATTTATTGCTTCATCTGACTCACTACAAAGTAGAAATATCAACGTTGCCTTCACAGGGGAAGAAAAAAACAGGAAAGTCTTTAACCTGCTTTTTTAAAAATATGAAAACTCTCATATGACATAATCTAAACAGATGTTCAAGAAACAAATCTGTACTGTCTAAATTTGAGGAAAATGTCTTTCTTTTTATTTAATTCATGTATTAATCTGTTTTATCATTTATTTACATGTGATGTTGTGACTGTTATGAAGGTCTTTAGTCAGTGGAGGATGTTGTAAATATGATGCATAAATAAATTTTGACTTGACTTGGAATTTATTTGAAAAATCCTTAATGTTTTTGTTATGTAATCAAAAACTGGCTTTTTTCTTCTTGTCCTTCTGATTGATTGGGAAAAAATCCAATCAAATCTTAAGTTCCTTCCACGTTTTACTGCATAATAATATTATAATAAAATAAATGTCAGAATTTGAAAAAAGAGAAAAAAAGGTCATTATTTTTTATTTGTTTTTCTCAGAAAATGTATCATATCATCAGATAAGTGTAAAAGGTTTGTATGCAGTGAAGTTTGAATATGTTTAAACTGCTTTTATATTTCTGAATATGAATGATAATTTTCTTTTCACATTTTTATGAACTGGAGATATACAAATAAGCCAAATTGAATCATTGCCATAAAACATACTGCATTGTGTCATGTTTTCTCATGTTTTCTCATGTTTTCTCATGTTTAGTATCACCCACCCTGGTTTTAGCTCTGCTTTTGGATTGAGTGGCTTTTTGTCTCCAACAAAACTGGCAGGTTGACTATGTTTTTAAATGTTTTACTTTCCAAAACACGCAGAGGAAGCAAAAGTTAAATTAACATTTTATTCTTGACAATCATTAAATTCATCCAAATTAGCCTGAAGCTCTCTAAAATGTGTTCACTCCTGTGTTGACAGATAATCTGCGAATCCAGATTAAGAAGTTGAAACCCAAATGGCTGTGTGGCACGTAAAGATGACGAAGAGGAGCTTTTTAAACAAATATATTGTAAACACGGTGATTCTGGGTGAAACATGTGGCTTAAAATATGAAAAACAAATGTCTAACAGTTGGAGTCACTCATTTCTGTTTTTCATTTATTGGCAGTTTTTCAGAGAATGTTGAAACCAAAACTGTATTTTGGGGAGTAACTGCATGTTTTGTTCTCTGTTCTGCTTTCTTTGGCAGAACATAGGAAACAACAGTTTTGGTTGTAATAAGTTAAGTTGCAGAATTAAGTGACTGAATCATCCAAGAATTCAAGACATTAGAGCTTCAATGTTTTCTGGTTTGAATATTTGGATTATATATTACATCCCTGCAGAAACGTCACATAAATTGTCCAGTGGGTTTAAGAAAAACAAGACCTTTAAGGCAGAGAGGCACTGAGTGAAATAAAGGAAGACAACAGGGAAGGAACAGCCAGAGCGCGGCCGCTGAAGTGAAACCAGAATGGACGAGGCTTTCAAATGCCGGCTACCTCACATGTCAGGCTGCGTCGCCTCTGAGCGCTGACGTGGACTGATTGGTGAGGCTCATCCCTTAACAGCTTAATGACTGTCCCACAGCAGCCTGCCGCCCTGAGGGAATAAAACACTTTTTAAAAGAAGCAGGAAGTCCACAAGCCTTGCTGTCGTTTAAGTTCCCAGCAACTAATCCGTCCGACCTCATCACCTCCTGTGCGCTGCACCATCTCAGCCTCCATCTATTCCACCAGTCCCAGCTGAAAGCACCCCGGGCGTTCGGAGCAAAGACTGTGAAAAATAACCGCTGTACTCACAGTTCATCTTGCCAATGTTTTTCCCAGCCTGTCATTCGACTCTTTGCACTTTTCCAGCGTTAGAAGAAAACTTGGTGGCACATTGTTTTTCCAGTGACTCTGCAACACTTCAGGGAGAGAATAAAGGTGAAGGAATATGAGAATGAACAAAAACAATATAAATCAAAATAGTATTTTTTGATCACACTTGCATGTTTTAGATTATAAACAACATTTTGCCATCAAGGATAAAATATTGTTATCAGATCATAATTTATTTAGAATAAGATGTAATTAATAACATTTCTTAAGGATCCCTAATGTTTCAGATCTGCTCCCACTGGCTCAGATTACACCAAATATCATGGTAAGTTATTATATTATGCAGATGATATTCTGCTATGAATCACAATGACTGTAAAAACTTTCAAGAAGATGCATAGAAGAAATTCATGCATTTATGTGCCATGACCTTATTCAGTTGAATAAAGTAAACTGAAGTAATGTCCTTCCAAATTGAACCATCTTGCCACTGAACAAATAAACTTGTTTAGCAACACAAATGTGTGCTACACAACTAAACTTGCTTTAGCTTCCCTTAAAACCATTCAGAGACAGACTGGCTGCTGTGGGTCATTTTGGTCCTGATGAATAACAGAAGTGAGTTTGAGCAGAAAGTTTAAATACAAATATTCACACAGATATATGTGAATATATCTGTGAGAACGTCCAGTGATGACGCCTGGACGTTCCCATGCCGTTCATGATTGCATAAAATTGTTTGAACAGACAGAAGTGGGACTTTCAGGCATTTGGAAATCATAAGTTGGGATTTTCCAAATAGTAAAATATTTTGGTAAGTTTTAGTCTGCTTTAATGTTAAGACGGGGAGAAATGCTGTATACAAGACACCGGCTTTAAAACCAGTCTGAGTGCCACAGAATTGTACTCGAGTAACAGTATTAGAACTGCGATGTATTTTCACTTAGGCAAAACGAGACGTCCAAAAAATTACTCAAGTAAGAGTCAAAAAGTATTTGGTAAAAAGTCTCCTGAAGTATTGAGTAACTGATCAATTTATCAAACATTTACTTTTTAAAATTTATTTAATGAGACAGACCAAAATATAAAGTTAAGTGGAAATTTAACTAATAACTAATAACTAATTCACATAAGTAACAAAAAATAAAACCAGGCAAAATACAATTTTTCTAAATCAGTTTCTCTTAATGAAAATATTTATGAAACTTTAACAAAAACTGCAGTTTTTTTTGTTAAAACATGTTTGTTCTTCATTCAGTGGGTAGAAAACACAGAAATTTTACTCAAGTAAGAGTAGAAATACTGTATAATTAAATTACTCAGGTAAAAGTAAAAATACAAGTTTTTGTTTTTCAAAAAGTTACTCTAGTTACTCTAGTTACTACCCAAGTACTGTACATCCAGGTGTTGATCAGAAAGAGGAAAAAACTGAATCCAATGACCAAAGTAAACCAGTTCTAAAGAAAAAAATGAAACATTAAAACATTGAATCTGATCTTCATATCACCTCCTATCCCACTTTTGGGTAAAGTGATGAAGAACCAGAGCCACCCCTCCTCTTCCTCAGTGCTTTAATGGATTTACCTAAACAGTCACACTCCACTTCATAGCTCCTCACTCAACTTGACAAGCTTGCCCTTCTGCATTTACTGTGACGACCAGGAGTCCCTAACGCATGTGACACGGCCCTCAGACAGTTTCTCTGCATGCATGTGTGCGGTGCTGGGTGTGCCGGGGTCCTCGCCTGCTCCCTCACAGCGTCACATCTTTTGACAGCTGCCATTTTCAGTACCCTGCTCTGGCCCTTCATCGCCACCCAGCTGCCAAGCCCCCTTTCAAAGTTGCTTTCTCGCCACCTTTTCCTGCTCAGGTTTCCAAGGAGCCCAATGCGGCAGTAGAGGGAGGCAGCGAAGTGTCACCGCAGATTAACGACAGGGGACTGAGGGCCAGCAGGCCCCCAGCGAAGCAGTAATGATAGCAAGACAAGACACAAAATACAATACCAGGAACCAGGAGTAAAGTTTGAGTTGAGGCTGAAGTAGAAGGGACGCTCCGCCTGACGTTGAGATGCAGAAATGACGACACAAACATCGAGTAATTATCAGAAATACAGAACACTCACCATTCACATCTGCTTGGGATGCTTTATTTTCTACTCCTTCATTATACAACATACAAATGGAATATTTTCAAAGTGAGAATTTGATGCACATCTGTGTTTCACCAGAACAAATTCAAACTAAACTTTAAATTTATTGTGAATTTGGTAAAATGACAGAAACTATGTTTGCAGGCCTAAAAGTAAGAAATACAGACATTCTTTGGACTGTTTTGCTATCGATGTAACTGCTACATTTCACAATGTGGTCAGAAAAATGTAGCAGCCGTTCTATCTTTATCCACATTTCTTAAAATAAACGTGTTTGGAGTGGTTTGTACAGATAGTGCGGCATTTCGTTCAAGCTCTCAATATACTTCCTGTTAGCAGCCAGAATTGGGATGACAGGTTTGTTTGTGTTCATCCATATGTGGATCCCTGGGGGTTTCAAGGAAAATAATGCTTGCTTGCAAAAAGGAGAAAGGCCTAACAAAGATTGAAATAGTCCTGAACTTTATTGCTTGCTGCTGCAGGACAACAGAACATCAGCTCCGAACAATTCAAGCTTCACACAGTGTTTTAAACACATCCACAAATTACATCGTCCTCAATACACATTAATGTAAAACATTCTGGAAACTCCCTGTGAGTAAAAATGATTTCTGTCTGGACTCACAACACAAACTAAACAATTTCTTTAGCAACTTCCTCTTTGAGAATACATTGTCCCTTTAACTAAAACTGCAGTATCTATCTTTAGTAAAAATAATAGGTTTAAATATTGTCACAATGTCATGACAGTATTAAGATTGATCTGTTACCACTTAATTTGCACAAAGAAACATAACATTTCCACCACAGTTGTTTGTGTCTGTAGAAAATGGGTTTCTGACCTCGGTTCTCGAGATCTACTGACCTGCAGATTCATCACTCCTCCAACACAGCTGAATCAAATATTTACATCTTCAGCAGCCATTGTAACGAGCCGTTCATTTGATTCAGGTTTGTTGGAGGAGGACACAGTAGGTCTCGAGGACTGAGGTTGGAGACCTTTGGTCCAGAAGATGATATTCTGCAAAAAGTGATGCAAAGTTTGAAGTTTCAGATCCATTTTTCAGTTCAGCAGGCACGTTTGTTGTCTGTTAATGTCTCTTGTTTGTCTTCTTTTCCCTCTCTTCACTTCTGCAGAACTGTTACTTAGATCCATCTCGGCCTGGAGACATTTTCCCTGAAATGTGCACCACAGAGAACATCATCGAACGGGATGCATTTGAGGACATCAAGATCACTTCACAGTTTTTACATCTCAGACCGCTGTGTGAACTTTTAATACGATTACCGACCAAATGGGATGACACGGGTCCACGGCGCTGTGTCCGTTTTCCTATAGCGAACATAAGAGGTTTGGATGGATGGTGAGCAAGAACCGCTTCACATCCCTCCTGGCGATCAACCCAAAAGCCTCCTTCTCTGGTCGTCCTCTTATTTTCACAGGGCGCTCCTGTCTAATACTAAAGGGCAGTGACAGTAATGAGAGAAGCGGATGTGTGGACCAGGGCCGGAACATTAAATGGGTGCACTTAGGATACCAGTAAACTCAGGCCAATCTCAGCAATATTTAGCTGGACATTGAGCTGCAGTGCCCGAGCCCCAAGTCATGTTAGCTTAACACCAAACGCCACTCAAGTCAAGGAGGGGTAGAGGGGAGGTGTGCTCGTGTTAGCCGCTCCATTAGACAAACCGAGTCTGAACACTTCAATGGGTCGCACACTTGGCTTAACAGTAAAACATTTGCTGCTTCCCAAAGTCACTCCAACTTCCCCTGGCAGTCTGAGCGCTTCTTCAGCTCTCAACTCTCTCCTTCCTCATCTCTCAAGATGCAAGATGAATGCTTAAAACTTTTGTGTGTGTGTACAGTCAAATTATCATCTTTCAGATTAAAGGAGTAATTCACCTGCAGACATTTATCTCCCTTATTTGTTTTGTTAAGTTCAAATATTTGTGCAGAGCATGCTTCTTTTGCAGTCAGGACGTGATCCGGGTTGTGGCACATCCTGTTCCCCAGTCTCATCCCTTTTTCACACACTAGCTTTCAATCTTTGCATGCTTAGATGCCAAGAATATGAGACCAATTAAAACTCAGACAAGGATCTTGTGACCATCCTCTCTGCTGGCAGCCGTCCCTGTAACACGTTGCACATTCTTTGCTCCATTCTGTGCTCTCAGCCTTGCTTCTCAGAACCACATCAAACAAAAGAGAACCAGTGGCTGGTGGTGGGTGCCAGGCTCAGGCCTGCATCAACAAAGACAAAGGAGATCACAGTGGGAATTAGGGGGATTCCCCAGAGAGACAATAGGAAGGGAGGATCTTTTCTGAGATAAATCTGCTGAGAAGACCCCCACCTAAAAGTACAAAGAAAAAAACTACGTCTGCTCAGAGCCGACGTGACCGAAATGAGGTCGATGTACCCAGAGAGAGCAACGTCAAAGCATGGCGAGGGAAACAGCGCTGGGGGCGATGGCGCAGGGTCACTGATTAAGGCGAGGAGCTTTCACTTGAAAGCAGCTACAGATAGAGACGGTTCCATGTCAGCCAGGGTCAGAGGTTAAAAGATCCCTGGTGACTGCAGCCATGTACCGGCATCGTGTCCCCGTTTTAGCTCCCAGTGAGCCTCCAGGAGACCGTCTTGTTTTTAAATCCTGAAAGCCACCCTCTCAAGCCGTTAAACAGTTGAGAGGACAGCTATAAAATAACATTTTATAATGTGGTAGAATATGTTTTGCATCAACAAACAGGAAGTGATTTGTTTATTGTTCATTTTACTGTTAAACATGACACAAATGTATTTTTCTTACTTGTGAGAAATCTGGATTTTATTTGGAAATTTCTCAAAGCAGATTGATTTCTTCCATGTGTTCATTTCCACTCTGAACCTGCGGCTCGGGTCAGAGTGGAAAAAAATCAAATTACTTCTGCCAGTTGAGCTGCACAAGTCAGAGGGGCTGCTGTTTCTGCAGCAGTAATTATGCACTTGTTCACGAGCATCTGGAGTGAACGTCCTCCACAGTGACGTGTCTTTCATGTTTCTGTCAAAGCCAGTCGTTACCGCTCAGAAACATTCACTTTTTGAACTCATCTTTAGAACATTCCTCACTGGACTTCTTCCAAAAACAACCTTCCCTGCCTGAGAGAACATCCCCGGAGTTGGGAGGGATTTTTTTTGTTTTGTTTAGAGTCGGTTTTTACAACCTGACAGTCAACTTTAAACCCCCTTGGATTCCCATACTGTTCTGCCTCTGTGTGCTTTTGTCTCTGAAAGGCCACTTTGATGCACTCATGGAACGCGCGGGGAACCTGAGAGGGGCCACACACGCCTCAGATGCCCTCCACTCAGCAGCTGTGTCCCGGTGCTTTAAAGGAAGCTCTACCCTTCGCAGGCACATCGTGGACCGTTTGCTGCCGGCGTCCGTCTGCCGGCGTCCACCGGGATCCATCTGCCTGTCTTTGATTTGCCGTTCTGCTTGGTGGTCCTGCAGCCATTCTGGGCCACCAAAGTTTCTGAGAGATTCTGAGCTGCAGAAAAACTCCTAAAGCAATTTCACTTTATTTGTCATTTTCATCCCACATGTTTTATTTTTTCCTCTTTCACACTTTGAAACACTTAAATATGTGTTTTCCAAGTTCTGCATTTTAATTATGTTGCTCTTTTTTGTTCTACTCCTGCAGAGTCAATACACATGACTAATGAAAGAAAGAAATATCGTGCTTGTTTTGTTGAGTCATGCCGTTGGCAATCGATGCTCTGCCATCCTTCTCTTATTCTTTCTACTCTTTGTGGTTTCTTGTTATTCCTAATGTGTCTTTTTTCTGCACAAGCCGGGGTAAGCTGCAGTTGCATCGTGTGATTGCAAGTTAGGAACATCTGGACTTCATCAACCTTTGCTCCATTTAACCATCATTTTCTTTCCAGGCATTCCTCGTTTATCTTTGGTTTTCAGAATCTTCAGTCTTTGAGTTTATCAAATTCATGATGTACTTTTATGCTTACAAATGTTTTCCTGTACCCAAGATTTCTAGTGCATGTCTATGTGAATTTAAGCAAATCTGAAAAAATGTTCTTCCTCTCCTTACCTGCAGACTCTGTTTTTGTTTTTCTTTCAGGCAAACTGAGCTGACTTCAGTTTCCACCTTGACAAACAAACAAGTAGGTTTCTTCTTGTAGAAATCTGAATCTGAAGCACAGTTCTCATTATTCTACTCCAGTGAATAATGTGCTCTGGTTCAGACATTAAAGGCTCTTGAGAACTTTGTCTGAAGCAGGACGGTTGACATGAGGTCATGTGGTTACAAGACGTTCGTATTTTGCACCTTCCCGTTGCAAATGTGTGCAAATTGTTGGTGAATGTTGGGGAAAAACACAATCTTGCAAAGAAATGAAATGAAAATCACACATAAATTAGCTGGTTCATTTAAAATCATGGACGTATCGATGTTTCAGCCAAGGTGCAAAGGTTTGTTCAGACGTTGGAGTGAAAAGCTGCTTATACTTGGGAGCAGCTACTTCAGCAGCGATTTGTGAAAATGAGGTCCTCCCAAAAAGCTCTTTTTGGGGTAATTGTCAGAAAAACCAAGCTGGTCTTCAGAATGAAACAGAATGATGAGGAACAGTGAGGCACCTTGTGGTTCTAGAAGACTGAATTCAGGCCATGGAAGCAGATGGTGGTGATTCAGGTCACCCGGCTGACCGGACATCATTCCTTTCATGGCCTTAAACTGGACTTTTCTAGTTACTGCATTTTACTACATAAAAATGCAGTAAAATGATTTTTCCTTGCACAAACTATTTGGTCTGGTTTCTACTGCTAATATCTTTGTATACTTGAAAAAGTCAAGATAGTCTTAGAAGCAAATTTCCAAGTAAATTTGAAGTCTTCTTGATTTAAAATGAGAGGAGCTTGATTTAAGCCAATCACTTCTTTATATTCATAAAGAAAAACACAAAACAACAAGACGACTGGATAATTTTCTCATTTAATGAGTGAAATAATCTGGCAGTCGACCTAGTACTGTTTTTTCCTAATCAATATTCAGAAGTTATTGATTTAAAACAAACCCAAATAACTTATTTCAAGTGTGCTGAGATATTTGACCTGCAAAGTAGACAAAATCAAACAAGATGATGGTTCAAGAGATGAACTGATGCAGAAAGTCTTATGAGTGAGGACGTTATCCTCATGCCATAGAAATGTACAAACATAAGTAAAGTAATTTAAATAAATGTCTAAATCATCTTGCACTTCCTGTGATTTATATTCTATTCAGATTTAAAAAGGAGTCCGTCTCGACCGAGGCCAGTCGAACCGTTTGAAGAACTCGGGTTACGTTGCCCTGCACTGACAGAGGCAGATGTGCGTCTCTCTCCCCAAAGTGTGTTTTTGTGTGCTGGCTTGTGTTCGGGAGGATGCCCCCAGGCCAGAGGAACCTGGAACATTAAGTCTTGCCATGGCGGCTCAGGACAGCTCTGAGCCTTGAGCGGCTCTGGCAGCTTGCCGAGGGTGGAGGTGGCAGCGGGGGCGGCGCAGGTTTGGAAAAAGGACCCTGAGCTCACTCCTCTTCACTCTTCTGGGACACACAACCCACTCAGTGTCTGAGTCTGTAGAAATGTTTTTGTCACTTTATTTTTGGAGTCATGTTCACCACAGAGGGGAAAGTTGGTCCATATGCGGCCTTTGTTCAGCCAGAGAAAAGAGCAACGACAAAGTTTCAGCTCAGCTGAGGACTTTATTGAAGTCTGCCTTTTATTTTGGCACTCATTCCCGTTAATGCAAAATGCAGAAACTCACACAAGTGTCTGTCGCCATAAGCACCAAACCAATAAATCACATGATAAATGAAAATGAGCTCAATAATTTCCATTTGCAGGATTTGTTGTTTTTCTTTTTTCTCTCAGCTGGATGATAAAAGTCTGGTGCTTTGGTCTCAACTCGACCTTTTATTGAAATAAGATAAGAGACTTTTATAGTTTATAGCAAAAAGATTAAAAATGGAGGCTCTGCAAAATCCCAGATTTAACAAAGAGTGGCAAGAGAAAAACCATAAAGATAGTTTAAGGAAAGCACAGGAAGTCTCGATTGTAGTTTCAGAGACACTTAGAAAAATGTGCACTGGTTAAATAAAAGAAGAAGTGTAACATTTGGTGAAATTGTCACTGAACATAACCTCAAACACACTATGAAGCATGGTGGTGGTAGCATCATGATTTGGAAACAGCTTCGGTATGTCAGATCAAAGCATAGTTACTGGATAGAGTTGAAGCCTAAATCCAAATGTGAATCTTTATCAAGGCTTGAAAATTGGCCTCACAAATTTGTCCAAAAGCCAGCAGCATATATATTAATATTTTGTCATTTCATATCTTAGTGCATTCCTGCACAAATGAAAAAGGAGGAATACAAAGTGGAAAGGAGTGACAACATTAAGAAAGACATAAATAGTGAGGAAAAGTGTCAGGAATCGTATTTCTCGAGACGAATTTGGCAAGAAAATCTACTTTGTATATTTTCAGAACCCAGATAATATGTCCTGTTTACATGTACAACAAAAAACAGAATCCTGGGTTTGGATCGAAGGCCGATCCTCTTCTGGACGGCGCTCAGGTGTGACAGCAGCGTTCACACTTAAATATATTCAGTTTTTGGGGTGAATAGCTGCATGTTTAGTCAGTCTAAGTGTGAAATGCCTGTAGAGAGCCATTACACCTACACTTTATTTTCTTGGAAGAACTCGTGTTATTACATTTACCAAATTAACTCAAGCTTTTGCACCGTTTAGGAAGAACTGAGACAAAATCAGCTTCCTGCAGGGTTCAGGTGAGCAGAAACCGTTCAGGCATTGGCTGGCAGTGACACGCAGAAACAAACAGGAATCAATGCACTAAAAACCTGAGTTACAGGCAGCTAAAAATAAAAATGCAACATGTCATGCATCTCAACTAACTTTAATCAAATATAAAATGAATAAGAATCTCTGCTAGCAGAAAATAAAACAAAACTGCAGAACTAAAAATTCAAATCTAAAAATAGACCCATGTAAAATGTCAGAACTCTGCTGAAAAAAATTATGCCAAATACAGTTGGAAAGCACATATTTTTAAAGATTTAATTATCAATTGTGCTTTTGCTTTCACAATAATGCCACGGCGATGCGATTTTAGTAGGACGATAGATGAGTGAATTTCTTGGGATTATTTGTGGAGGTTTGCTGAGGGAAACTTTAGAGATTGAAACTCAGACATTGAGTTTGGCTGTAATAAACAGGAAGTAGAGACTGAACCGCACAAATATCGCAATTTGAGTTCTGAATCGACCCGAATCTACGGGACCAGGTGTGAAAACAGCTACAGCGTCATCAGATTAAAAAGTGGGTCTCTTGATATAATTTACTTCATCTCAACATATCTGATATCAGGCATAAACTGCAGCAGATTACACATAAACTGCTAGCTAATGACTAGCATTGGAGCAGCTAATCATTAGCAAACATGGCAATGATGTCATTAGCTCCTCCAATGCTAGTGACCGCCTATCCATGCTAATCAGGTTCAAGTACTCACTAAATGTATTGAGGAGATTAATATCTGGATGAGCCATAACTTTCTTCAACTAAATCAAGACAAAACTGAAATATTAGTATTAGGACCAAAAGAGCACAGACTGAAAACAATCACCTACCTTCATTCAGTCGGTTTAAAATGCTCTGACAAAGCCAAGAATCTAGGGGTGATCATTGATCCTGATTTGAATTTCAATTATCACATCAAATCTATTATAAAAACATCATACTATCACCTTAAAAATATTGCTAAAATCAGACGACTCATGTCCGTACAGGACTCTGAGAAACTAATTCATGCCTTTGTTTTTAGCAGACTCGATTATTGCAATGCCATTTTTACTGGATTATCTAAAAAAGCATTAAGACAGCTCCAGCTCCTACAAAATGCTGCTGCAAGAGTCCTTACTGATACAAAAAGAGATCAGCACATCAGTCCAGTTCTCAGATCTCTGCACTGGCTGCCTGTTGCTCAAAGAATTGACTTTAAAATTTCCTTAATAGTTTATAAAGCACTTCATAATAGAAATCCAAACTACATTTCCGGTCTTCTGCAGCCCTACGTACCACTCAGACCGTTAAGATCATCAGAATCAAACCTATTAACTATACCGAGAGTCAGAACTAAACATGGTGAAGCAGCTTTTAGTTTTTATGCTCCAACACTATGGAATAAACTTCCTGCTCATTGTAAGTCTGCCCCTACCTTGAGTTTATTTAAAACAAAGTTAAAAACTTTCTTATTTGAAGTTGTCTATTCTTAATTTTTTAATCCCACTCACTATAATTACAAGTTTCATATTTACTTTGTTTTTTTTTTTTTTTTTTTTTTTTTTTTTTTTTTTTTTTTAGTATGTAGTTTTATTTTTCTTGTACAAGCACTTTGAATTGTCTTTGGCTGAAAGGTGCTATATAAATAAAGTTGCCTTGCCTTGCCTTGCCTTGCCTAATGATAGCAGAAGGTACCTTGTACAAATCTCACCTGCCATCATGGAAAAATATTACATCATGATAAAATAATTTATATTGCTATTTCCGCCTTGTGATTCGTACTATAAAATACCAATTTGTCATTCAGTTTCTATGGCAACGAGTCTGCGCGTCGCTGCGCTGATGCAGAGAGCGAGAAAGAAGTGGTGGGACTTTAACGGTTTTCCACTTTGCTGAGGAACACAGCATGAAATGAATAATATCTACATGTTCAAGTTTGAGTTGTGGCTTTGCATCACATGCAGAAGAATAGTCTGTTTGCTGTCCAGCGTTGTCTTATGTTCTTATGTACACAATAACATGCAGGGGGTCTATACTTGTAAATCTGGTGATGATTAAGTCAGACTCACCAGCTATGAATCTTTCGACTTTCTATCAAAGTGATTGGAGTTGATGAGGTGCAGCTGATCAAACATGACTCTAAGCATTGCTTTGGTTAGTTTAGGGTAAGCGAAAAAACATCTTTAATATGTTTTCTGGGCTAAATGAAGCGATAAACTTTAACGTCATCATTGCCATGTTTGTTAAGTTTTACTGTCAACGCTGCTGCTGGTTCCCAACATACGTTGCTCAACACCATTGCATGCAGTCACAGGGAGATTTTAGGTTGTGTTGATGTGAGTCAAAGATGGACAGAAATAAAAATCCTGACTCAGGTCAAAATCTGGACCTGTTTCCTCCAGATTCAGCCCAATGTGCCAAACCCGGCGTATCTGGTATAGTGCATCTGTTTCCGCCGTTCTTCTCTGCAAATCTGCCAAAAGCGGTCAATAAAATGCGAAGCTGTTTTTTGCCTCTGTTGGTTGGTTGACTGTCACTCAACTGCGTATAGCATTGTTTCGATTTAAAGAATATTTCTCACATTTCTTTTTCTAATTAGAAAATGCTAACTAAGTGAAATGTTTTCAGTGACAGGACATGAAAGGAATCCCCTGCAGTTCTCCAGAAACACTGCAGGCGTGCAGGAGAGATAATCAAAAACTAACAAAGACGTAAAAAATGTTGCCTCAGTTTCTTCTTTGTCCTTCCTGTCTTGTCTTCCCCCCTGTCTTCCTCTTTGTAGTTAGAGTACCAGAAGCTGTGGAGAGAGGAGTCCACACCAGCCAACAAAGCAATTGAAGCATTACTCCCCCATCCCTCTCTCCCTCTGTTCAGGCCTCGCTGTGTTTTTGGCAGTTACTACTGACCATCATGGACGTCAGTGCCAATTTTTGTGAAAACTGGCACATATGGCAGCTGAAGTGCCATATGCCGTACAGAATATTTTTTGGCCGTTTCCCCCATTTGTATAATCGCTGGATCCGGTATAAAAGTGGCTCATTATTAATTCATTCATTCCCTTCTCTCTTTTTTTCCCCTCGTTTCATTTCCCTGGTGATTTCTTGTATCCCTCCTCGTTTTTTTTTTTTTTTTTTTTGCTTTTTTTCCCCCTGATTTTATTAAATTTTTCTCCAGGTTCATTTCATGCCATTGACAACATGAATGACAAGTTAATTTAATGCACAGTGTGAAGATTAAAGCTTTTGGATAATTCAAAGCTAAATAGGGGGATTATGGGTAGTTCAGAAAATATTTCGTTGCATTAATTTTGTTTTTATTCTGCAACACTTCAGCTTAAATGAATCTGTATTTATTACTTTCTAAAAGTAATAAACGGACTATTTGCACTTTAGTACTCCATTTTTTACCTTGTGGTGATAAAATGATCAGCCAATCAGCTCTGAAAACTAAACACATAACAGACCAAGCAACTGAGAATAAAAAAGCAAAAATTACGACCAAAAAATAAAAACAAGCAACTTCATTAAAATTCAACAAATTAAATGTAATGTATACTTTTTTAATTTGCGGCTAACGGCTCTAAGCTGAGTCCATATATAATGTTTTACAGATACTTATGTTTTAGAAACTTTATTTTTATTTTGATCATGAAAACCCATAATTGACAATAAATATCAGAAACTTTTTAGCGATATTTTTTATGCCTGTAATCTAATGTAAACATGGTGGTGGTATAAAATCTATGGAATACCTTTTGCACAAATATATATTAAGCTTAAAACAATACCACAAATCCCACAAAAGCTGAACAAATACTATTTTTTTCAAAAATATTTACATCAAGACTGCAGAAATCTCAAATTGTGTTTTAAAGAATCCATGTTGCATGTAGAACAGCCCAGTTCACATTTCTGTCTTTTGGCTTTTGGGTTCAAAATGCAGTGCAGATTCCTTCACAGAACCCAATAAACCAGAACGTAAATTTACTCCCATTTCAAAGTTATTAGCCAGCTACGATCTAGAGCTGCACATTATTTTACAATCTCTGAACTTCACTGGATAAGGAAGAGAAAACCAGTTGAGAAGGCATAACTGGGAGACGTGTTGTGTCACTCATAGACACAAACCTTCCCTGGGTGTTGAGCTGTTTTTGGTCATATCAGAAAAAGCCACTGGGAGGAAACACAACTAATGATTCAGGGAATCCAAACCCAATCCCTCTGAGTCAATATGGGTCTCTGTTCAAGATCTTTAGGTAAATCTATGAGCGATAGAGCTGGTTTTAAGTCAATAATTCCTTAATAATGATGAAAAAAATACTAGTTTCACTGGCAGATTATTTTACTTATGAGAAAAATGTCTTGTTTCCAAGTTCAAGCTCCCATATTTTGCTGAAATGTAAGTTAGTTTTGTCTTACTTCAAGTGTAATGACATAATTTCACCATATTTGGTAGGATTTCATGTTTTTTATTGTGCTGCACATTGGTTTTCATCACTGGAGGACAATGGATAGACTGACAGATAAAAATAGAAGTCAGGTCTGTTTATAACTATTTGACCCACCAATCCGTTCATTAGACTTTAATAATAAAATCTTTCCTTGTATCACATTCACCTTCTTTTTTCTTCTTCCTTTTTCCCATTTGGATCAAATAAGAGCTTCCCTTCCTGTGTAATGTAGGAGGACATAAATAACAGATTTAAGAGCTTTAACAAACTGGTAGCTAGTTGAGTCACTGTTATATCACTGGGACTCAGTGTCCAGATTGACATTTATTTAAATAAACTTGTGACTGGACGAGCCAGAACCTTTTGGACGCACAGATGTCTGAAATTCCACCGCGGCAGGAATTTCTTCCCCGTTCTGCACGTGTCTCCCTGTCCTCCTTTGACACAAACATCCCACACTTCCTCTTTGATTCCTCCTTGGAGTCGCTGCCTCTTCCTTTCTTCTCCTCTTCTGCCCTCCTTCGGAAAAGGACTGGAAGGTCTGCAGCGACTCCCACGCTCACAGTCTTCACAGCGTGTCGGTTTGTTCGTCGCCATGTCAGTTAGGTGTTTGGATCCTCCATCGGTGCATCTGGGCTGTGTTATCAAAAACTCCAAGCAGAGCCAGGCCTTTCTTGTTGACTCACTTCAGCAGTGATGATATCATTAACAGATAATTGAGAGATGTAGGAGCTGGAGCCAAAAATCCCTCACATACTGTAATAACCATGCAACTGTTTATCTCAGGGAATCGTTTATTATTTGAGCAAAAAAAAAAAAAAGTGCTCCGTGCCTCTACATCTTAAAAAGTGGATTTGGTTGAATGCATTTGCGGATGCAACAAACAAACACGCTGGCATATTTGTTTCCACTTATTTCCGACGAGGCCCCGAGGCACAAAACATTCAGCTCAAAGTTAAACGCTGAAATATTAAATCCCAAATCACAAGAGTGCACATGTATTTAAAACACAAGCAAATATATCAATACTGCATAAGCTCTGTGGAAGTCAGATATTAT
Source organism: Poeciliopsis gracilis (assembly GCA_911649635.1). Taxonomy (NCBI): domain Eukaryota; kingdom Metazoa; phylum Chordata; class Actinopteri; order Cyprinodontiformes; family Poeciliidae; genus Poeciliopsis; species Poeciliopsis gracilis. Next base: position 3,833,067 of record CAJVRI010000715.1, read on the forward strand.
TTTCTGAATAAGACGTCACCTTTTGTCTCTTGTTTGTTCAGACATGTTTGGGGTTTTTGATGCTGCAGAAAACAGAAATGTGTGACAGAAACAGAAACTGAATTTTTGGATGTGCAGATCAGTCAAACAACTTGGTTTGACTCCTTTCGATGAGGAGAAGCGGGAGCTCTACTTCAACTCACCATTGTGTGTCCAGATGTATCAACACCAAGTAGATATCAGTATCGGTACGAGGGTGGTAAGATTTGATTTGATTTGATTTTTGTGTTGCAGTTTCTCAAATCCTAATTTTATGCACTTTGCTTTAGAAAAAATGCATTAAGTTTTTTTTAATTGTTTTTGTTTGTCGCGTTTATTAGTTGTTAAAATATTTTGTAGACACCTTTAAACTTTATTTTAGGTTTTAATAAAATAATTCAAGGAAAAATCTGAAAAACACCTAAAGGTCCAAAGTTTGAAGACATATCAGACCTAAATAATAAAATGTAGAACTGTCATTATGTTTATAGGTGTTTACTTGATGTGGGATCTGTATAAAAATGTGCAATAAACACAGAAAATGTAGCTTGGCTGAGATTTTCTGAAGTCTGCCAACATGTTCAGTGTTACAACAAAACTTCAAGAAGACAAAACAGCAATTTTGCTACAATATCCTTGACCTTGTTGTTATCTGCTGAAAGTCTTGCTCTCTCTCGTTTTCTTGCAGCCAGAATGAACCGCATACATTTATTGAGATGTCAAAGAAAGTGTTGTTTCCTTTTGAAGCTTTTATAGCATCTCATTGTTCCAAGTTACCAACTGTTTAAAATCAAAGCATTTGGTTGGTTTTGATATCATAAAATATTTTCTAAATTAACTTTCAGTTAATCATCTGCACATATTTCTACTCTAATAAAAGTAACAAATCCAGTCTAATCCATGTTGGAGACAATTTGCTCAACATAAATCTCACAACTGTGGCAAAAAAAAAAACTGAAAATCTTTCAAAAGCAGAAATGTTTTGCAAAAAATGTCTAATTTGGTGTCTGATTAAACTTTTAGGATTCTCTAAAGCTCTTCTTTTATTATCATTTGAAATAAATGTTTCTCTGTTTAAAATATGCATAATCAGCTCCTTTTTTTTTTAAAGCGGACGATCATTTATTAACCACCTGTGTTGCACAGACTTTTAACAGCTGATGATTCCAACATCCGACTAAATAACTGCACTTTTCCTGTGTCGTGTTTACCCATCAAAGATCAATCCACAGGCCTCTCGAGCTCACACACACACACACACACACACACACACACACACACACACACACACACACACACACACACACACACACACACACACACACACACACACACCCTCCAAAGCACAAAAAACATGCCTAATATTTGATGAGAGGCAGTGACAGCAAGACAGTGGGGACGGAGCGAAGCGCTGCCAGTTTCTGTCTGCTGAAATCCATTTGCAGGAAGCTTCTGCTGTCACTGCCGTTTCATGTGATCTGCCCAATGAAAGGGAAGGGAATTAACTCATCACGGAGTTTGGTATTAACAATGAGCAGACGAAAGCTAAAGTTTGGTCCTGCAGTTCCCCTGGTTGTGTTTTTTCAGATGAAATATTAAAAAGCGCCCGTTGATGCATGATAAAAATATGATGCTGTCAAAAACTCCTCACAGAGATGTACACAAAAGGTAAAACCCACATCAGCGTGTTGGACAGAGACGGTGAATTAAACATGGTGTGAGAACGGAGCTGCTAATCTCATGCAGCATTTAACCTCCCAGAAATCTGATCTGATGAAGGCTTCGTTTCGACAGGTAATGCCACCAAACATCAACAGCCATTTGTGACTTTAATGTTTGTTTTGTTGCTCCTATTGTTGCAGCTGGATCTGCATCCACATTATCCAGACAGTTGTAACCTCCTTTTAGTCAGGCTGATGGATGAGATGTGACAGTCTGAGTTGTTGGTTCTGTAATTTGACTTGCAACACCCTGTGCTGCTCTGTAAACCTCCTCCCACACACATTTTTACACAAACAGTCATTGTTACAATTATTCGTCTCCTCCTGGCAGGTGACACCGATGTTCATAATTGCAGAAAACTCCAGCAGATTGTATTTCCAACAGCTGAGAGTTGGAAAAAAATGCGACAAAAACCTGAGAAGACCTGAGAGATGGATCATCCTTCAGGTGATCTTCTCATTCCCGCCAAGTTTTCAGCTAACAGCTCTTTGGGAATCACCTTGTTGGAGCTAGAATCCTGTTTCCTGTCTGTCAGACGCTTCTCTTTTTTTGTTCTTTTACACATTCAGTCAAAGAAATGGGAAGAAATTGTGTCTAGAAAGTAATAAATAGCCAGAAAATTGAATGGTTCCACACATAATACAACACAATCACAGAACTGATAATAAAGTATTTATTTTTTCTCATAGAATAAGTCGTAACTGAATAAATTAGAGCATAAATCTGATCTACTGCTTTTTGCTACTTGTGTATAAATCTGAGATATAAAAATGTGGATGTTCTCAAACCTCCATCTTTTTTTGCTCAAACTATAAAATTTTACATCTGATGTGATATTTACATGTATGAAGATGATTTTTGCTGTCAGTGATTTGTGAAGTGAGCACATGATCAATAAGTTGGAATTGTCCCAATTGTCTTCAGCTTAATGTGGAAACGGCGTAGACAAGGTTCGAGATCAGCTCTCACTCTTACTGAATCAGATTAAAATCCGCTGAATCTCCAAGAAATGGAGGTCTTCGTTTGATTCTTTGGTGTTAAACTGGTATGGATCATACTCGCACACCAGGATTCAAAAATTTAGCTAAACATGATGAAACATCCACCAGGAAACTTACCAGGAAGTTTTGAATAAAAATAAAACTTCTGGGTAATGCTGACATAATAAAAAACGAGGAGTTTCCTCTTTTCCAAGTCGGCATGAACAGAAATGAGAAGCTGCATGTAAACAAGCTTGAATGGAGAAGCTTGAACTTTGTGCTGGGCCCTGAATTTTTTACATCTTCCAATATAAAAATGTTTTTCATTTTTATATTAGAAGAATTACTGAATCCTGAACTGACAGTTTCAGACTTGATCAAATGTTTCTTTATTAAAGTTGTTGTTAGGCAAATCATCCTTTGCTGTAGAGCCTCCTAAAGAGCAGTGAGTATTTTTGATTTGATATTTGAGTGCTTTTGTCCTGTTGTTGAAGCATTCCCATGTCAAGTTGTGACTAAACGTTGCATTTTAAACTGAAATTTCTGTCTTGAATTATTCTTCAAACCGAACTGTCGTCTTTTAGGTTTGGACAGGAACTCCTCTTCATTCTTGCACATGAATCCTGACTGTGAGACTCGTGGCTGAAAAATCTAAATTCATTGTGATTCTGGCCTGAAAGGGGACGTGATAAAGAAACGATCCAGGCTGTCAAACAATCCAGATGCTTCAGACACACTGAGCCCTCAGCTGTGAATTTCTGACTTCAAACAGAGAAAAACCTCGACATCGTGACACTTCATCTCAATGCCGGCTTCCTCAAATTCCTCTCACCAAGTTAAATTGAACACATTTGGTTGCTTTCTTCTCTTCTTCAGAATTAAATAAAAAATGTATCCAAAATATGCCTGAAAATTACATTTTAAAGTGTTTTACCACACATTTTACAAAATTCACTTATTATTCCAAAATGTCAACAATTAGATTTTCTTCTACAAGACAAATTCAAGGTTTAACACTCTGAATGACAGTTCATTTTACACTGCAATGTGCACATGTATGCACTTTTCAGTTGTTTTTTCCAGAAACGTGATGAATATTAGAGAAAAACGTCCAAATTTCTTCCCAAACACAGAGTGCGAGGCCAGAAAGCAGGAGCTCTCAGCAAACTGTGACAACTGTGTTTGATCCGCCGTGGGTTTGTATTGTGTGCACATTTTATTCCCCCCCGCCCAAAATGTTGGAGTGCACTCCTGATCGCTCGGTCCGTGGCAGGATGCTCCGAATGATCCGAGCTCAAATTTGCCTTCAGTGCGCTGCCATCTCAGGCCATCTGCAAAGAGATAAAATAAAACAAAAACAAGAAACACACAGAAATAAAAAATAATGAATGCAAATCATTAAATATATTGAACACACATTATTTATTTTGTATTTTATGTATTTTAGTTACTTTTTTTTAAAATCAGCAGTGTGTTATTTTCTTAGTCTGCAAAGACAGCACCTTTATAAAATACATAAAAATCTGCTGAATAATATTTGAGAAAACATCAAATTAAAATATACAACTATAAATGTGGAATTGAAATTCTGAAACTGAATGGAGACACAGAATGTGCAGATTTAAGATTTCTCCTTACAGTGAATTAAAAGCAGCTGGTTTGACACCTGCAGGCTCGTCTGACGGGTTAATTCAGGAAACAGGATGTTTGAGATCATCTTCATGCACTTCAATAGGTGTTTACTCATCAGCTGTTTCCAGATTTGCACTCTGCTCTGAATTTGTGTGATTTTGTGCTTCAACGTGACACAGGTTTTTATCTGTAACACTAAAACCAGTTTGGTCTTGCCAGAAAACTCCAGCACACAGATCATGAAGAAGAGGAGTGCAGTCCAGAGAGAGCAGGTAGGCTGAGCAGGCGGGAGGCCGCTCCACCCTGTGCGGGTGGTGGGAGACAGGAGGATCCTTCAGCAAAAGCAGCGTCGCTGCTGGACAACGTTCCTCTCCTCATGCGTCAGACTGAAGCTGCTCCAGCGACAAAACGCTTCCTATAGCAAACTGCTCACCATGTGGGACATAACATAATGAAACATACTGGCTTTTTTTTGTAGACATCCATGTATTGGATACATTGTTGATTTTGTTTGTTTGTCTTTTTGTATTTTTGCTCATAAGAAAATTTATTTCTTCACATTTGGAATTTTTTTATATCATAAAATATTTTTAAGCTCTATTTTTATTCTGAACGTGTGTCGTGTTGAATTCAGCTTCCCTGTTGTTGCTCTAGTTTTGGTCAGAATTTCTTTTTTGTGTTTTGGTTTGCAGCTTTACTTTATTCAATTACTCTATTCTATTCTGTGTTTTAGATGGTCATATTGCAAAAAGACAAAATTAATTGAAGAGTAAAAAAGCAATCCATGCAAACACTACAGTTCATAAAACCTGGAGCTGTTATAATTCCTGCAAACACTTGTTTGAGTTTTTCATTGTGTTTTCAGATTAAAAAACTGTTTTGTTTCAATCAGAGAAAGCAGCATATCAGCTTATACATATTTTATTATCTTCTAAAGATGCACACCTGCATTTTTTCTCTTTTATCAAGGAGCATAGAAGAGGAACTGTCATCTTCACAGTCAGTATTTTTATTTTTACCTCTGCAGCTCAGTTTCTTTACAACCCATCAATTCTGTGAAACCGACTTCAGTCATTAATAGGAATATTAGGATTTAGGAATCACTTTCAGAACTTTAAGATTTGCTGCCAAGCAAACCAAAACCAAAGTCCTCACACTTCTGTTAGATCTTTTGAAATAAAAAAGTAGCAAAAGGTTTTTAAACTTAAAGTTATTTCTTCTGTTGAACAAATTGAGTATTTGCCATCTTAATCTGTGTTGTTTGTTCTGAGCTGAGCAGGTGAGCATTAATAAAATAAGTTTTTGTGTTCAGTCTGCGTTGATGTGTAAATTTATGCTGTAGTTGCATCTTTAAAGTAGCAGGATGATGCAGGAACTGAGAATCTTTTACACATCAACGCAACAGAATCGTGCTTTACATAGGCAGCCTGATTTCTAGGCTTCCATTAATACATTTTAAAAAAATCAGGTTAAACTTAAAACATGAACTGATGACAATAAAGTTGAACCATCAGCATTTCATTCTCACCTGTTCCTGCAGCTCTCCTCTCTGTTCAAATCTCAGCCGCTCAATCTGCGCACATTATACACTGGCGCCCCCTAAATGAACCCGAGCAAAGTGCAGCCAGCCAGTCAGTCAGTCAGTCAGCCAGTCAGTCAGTCAGCGGCGGCGGCGGCGGCGTGGGACCCGCAGGGCGTCAAACACCCGGGATGTCCAGCACATCTGGCCGCATGCAGAGAAGGCTGAGGCGGCGGGAGAGACACGGCGGCCCGGTGATACCGGAGCCCGGAAACCAGACAGGAAGTTGGAAACATCCACAAATTTAAACAGAGATCATGTGTTCAAATACAGAAGACAAGGAAGTCCATGTTATTTATAGGAGAAGAACTAAAGCTTGATCCCTTAAAAAAAAATGAATAAATAAATAAATAAATAAATAATAATAATAATAATAATAATAATAATAATAATAATAATAATAATAATAATAATAATAATGCATTTCTTAAACCAGCTCTTTCATTTCTTCCCAACAACCCGCTGCTTAAATGTCACTTTATCCCAAAACGACCACCAACTATTGTGATTTGAATTACAATAATAATGAACGGGGGGCGGCTGAGCGCGACAGAGAGGGGTCTTTATCCCTCCACACGTCCATAAATCGCATCAAATGACAGTCGGCCAGTGAAGAGTTAAAGGGAGGAGACGGAGAGTGACACGCCTCATTGGGTAGATTATGTGCCGCAAACAAAAAGTGTGTGTCTGTGCGCCAGTCAGCCAGAGAGCACCGGGCCCCATCTGCGCGCCTCACTCCGTCTCACTCTCTGTCTGCCTCCATCCGTCCAGCTCGGTGCGCCCTGCCAGAGAGCCGGAGAGGATCTGCAGCCTGCAGCCTGCAGCCCTGCAGCAGCAGCAGCAGCAGCAGCAGCAGCAGCATCACTGTCACTGTCAGCGCACCGGGGGGGAAATGTTCTGATCGGAGCAGCCCGGGAGCGCAGCACCATCACCTCCATCCCTGGCACCGCCTGCTAGTTTTCGGATTTTTAAAACATCTTTTTACCCTCGTTCTGATTTCTCAGACGGGTTTCGGAGTGGAATATTGCTCCTCTGCATCGAGGGAAAGGTAGGTTGGTGCTTCGATTGGGCCTGATATTCATGTTCTCTTGACTTGGCGGAGCAGGAACCCGACGATGTTTCGGCTGCAGCGCTGATTTAGGGCAGCTTTGTGCCTGGCGCGGCGTTAGCAGATGGGTTAGGGGAAATAAAGCCCCTCGCTCCACCCGCTCCACCCGCTCCACCCGCAGCGGGTTTGAATGGCAGCGCGGCTGCTTCCCGTTTTATGGAAGTGCAAAAATTCATCTCTTCTTTTATTCAAAGCGTTAAAAAGTTCAGCTTTTTTGTGGGATATATATATATGTATATATTTGTAGTTTGGTAGTGAAGCATAATTTCTGCTCAGATTTAAGAGCCGCTTAAACTTGCTGAAAACCTGCTGTTAAAATATATATTATTTATTATAATTGTAAAAAAAGCTTAAAAAAATCAAAACAAACATGAGAACTGCATCGCTTTGTGTGTTTTAAATGCGTTTTTTGATGTGTGGAGCGGGAAAGAACCGAACCGTGGATTAGTTCTGGCTTCTACTTTTTGCATGAGGGAACCGCTTTGCTTTTTGGAGAAGATGTTTCTCTTTTCTGGTTATTACGATTTATTGCCGACAAAACAAAAAAACATTGTTTTATTTTTATATTTAACTGTGTTTCATGTCCTTCTCTGTTAATCGGTCTGTAGATTAGTGAGGCATTATCTCTCCTTCCTGTTATTTTTCACGGCCTTTGAATAGATATTGGCGCTGCATTAGTGCCAAATAGCAGCGCATCAGGTGCGGCTTTCCGTGCGCATTTTTAGCCTTATTTAAGTCCGGAAAATGAGGGAGGAGAGCAGCAGAGAGGAGGGGATGAGGGGCCACATGCAGCCGCCTAAACGCACACATTGTGAGGTTAGAAAGGGAGAAAAGAAATAATTAACTGGTCGTGCTGCTTTAATTACAGTCTCAGAGGGGAAAGTGCTGGATTATGGTAATGAGGCGACATACGCTGCCGCTTGTAGGAAGGAGAGAAAGGCTGGCTGACATGAAACCGCTGACTTTGACGGTCCACTCGAAACCCATTGGACATGGCCACGCCAGTGGACCTCAGCAGCTCCCACTCAGGGACTCATTACAGTTTTTTTCCCCTTTCTCTGGATCGAAAATAATTATTCAAATATTTTCCACAATTTTAATTTAAACCTGCTTTTTTTTTCCTTTTTTTTTTTTTTTTTTTACAGAAATCAATAATGCAAATGTAAATTTTTAAAAAAGAAAATCCAAGTCGAGAATATTAGAGGAATATAATATTTTGTTTTTTTTTAAAGGGGTGCAGTGAGATGGAAAAGAATGATGCAAATATTCTTACTGGCTTTAAACAATTTAATATTTTTAATAAAAATATTGTTTGGAGTAAATGTTACATTTAAAATTAATTATATTTATATTAGCATTTGTGAGAATAATGAAGATTTATTTAATTCTAATGATTTTTTAAAACACTTAGTATAAAAATAAGCTCTTCAATAATAATAATAATAATAATAATAATAATATGTATTATTATTATTACTATATTTTTGCAAATAATTGATCTTATAAATTACATCATTGTTTGACTTTAATACGCCTTTCTAAGCTGAAACAGGCCCGGATCGGCGCCATGTCACCTGATTTATTATCGGAGGACATTTATTTATTTCCTGTCTCCAGAAACAGAACATCACCAAACAACCTGCTCGTCTCACATTTACTGTGAATTTTTTTCAATATGGAAAACAAACAGCTGAAGACCCCGCGCCGTTCCCGCGCCGTTCCCGCGCCGTTCCCGCGCCTCCCTGCCGGGTTTGATCCCAGCTTAAGTCCTGCGTGTTTCCCTCTGTGTCCCCGCAGCGTGACATGGAGGAGTCCAGCTCCCAGAAGTTGGCGTGGGACGGGGACGCCAAGGCGGTCCAGCAGTGTCTGACGGACATTTTCACGAGCGTCTACACGACGTGCGACATCCCGGAGAACGCCATCTTCGGGCCGTGCGTGCTGAGCCACACGTCGCTGTACGACAGCATCGCCTTCATCGCGCTGAAATCCACCGACAAACGGACAGCGCCTTACATCTTCAGGGTGGGTCAGACCTGCAATGCAAACCTGCAGCTTTCATTTGGTTTCCGGTTCACATCTGAAAATATTGAAAAAACCTCAAAATTTGAGTTTATCCCTAAGATTTATTCTTGTTTTTAAAAATAATCGGTTTTAGTACTTATATGAAATTACTGCAAATGCACAAATACATCAGGTGGCAAATTTTAGGTGAATATATTAATAAAAATCCCTGAATCGTCATGGTGTGCAGGTGGACACCTCGGCTGCCAACAGCACCTCGGAGGGCCTGATGTGGCTGCGGCTGGTCCAGTCAGCTCGGGACAAAGAGGAGCAGAACCTGGAGGCCTACGTGAAGAACGGCCAGCTCTTCTACCGCTCGCTGCGCCGCATCGAGAAGGACGAAGAGCTGCTGGTCTGGTACGGCAAAGACCTCATCGACCTGCTGCTGCTCAGCTCCAGCCGAGCGCCGGCCAAGAGCAAAGGTGAGCTGACTGAAGCCCCAACGGGAACGCCAGAGCAGACAAGCTGGTGTATGTGTGTTTCAGATATTTGGATGATCTCCTAACCTGCGACCAAATTCTGCAGATTACTACTGACCTGCTCATTAAATTTAGAAATGTTTAAGCAGGGAAGCATCTAAAACAAACAGGACAACAGACCAGAAGGTCTCAACTCTGTCAACGTACTTTAGAGTTTCAGATTTTCTATCTTCAAATTGTAATTTTCCATTTCTCTGCTTCCTAGGCTCATCCCACCATTCCTGTCCAGACTGCAGCCAGCGGTTCCAGTTTGAGTTCCCTTTCTTGGCCCACCTCCGGTTCCGCTGCACCAAAAGGCTGCAGAGTATTACAGAGGCAGACAAGGAGCCTGGCAAAGAGAGCAGCATAGAGCGACCAAACACAACCCCGTGCAGGAACAGCCCGAAACTCGGCCGCTCGGAAGGCTTCAGCAGCCCGCACGACAACAACAAACCCTCCACTGACTTTCACAACCTGGCGCGGGATCTGGAGAAGAACCGGAGCAGCTCACCGACAGACAAGGAGGCCGAGATCAGCAGCGAGAGCTCGGGGAAGAGAAAGTTCTCAGAAGTCGAGGACAGAGAGTCCCGAGGACCAGGCCTTTCAGTTTCCAAGTCTAAGGAAGAGCTTGCAAGTTCTGCACAGAATTACAGAGGCGTGTACGGCCTGGAGGAGAACCACAGGTCCTTTTCCCCGCCGGGATCTACAGAGCACGGCGAGGTCAAGCGCAGCGCCTTCACAGAGGTCAAGAAGTCACCTCAAAACCTCAAACACCACAGTGGCAACAAAAACCTCCAGAACTCCAACTCTGAGAACAAAGAGGGAGGTCGTCCGAGCAGCAACTCTGTGGAGAAGCACCTCAACATCAGGCAGGTTCTTTCAGAAACGCAGCCACCCCAGACCTCACCCATGGGCAGCGCGTTCACCTCGGTCGGCCAGCAGGGCAGCGGCAGCGGCACAGAGAGGAAGAGTGCCTTCAGCCAGCCAGCTCGCTCCTTCTCCCAGATCTCACCGCTGGTGATGCCCCACAAGCTGCTGGACTGCCACCCAGCAGTGGGAGACACCATCTCCTCCAACAGACTCTACCAGGCTGACCACCTTGCCGCCAAGCTGCAGGGTGCAGAGCTTGGCGCCAACTGTCCCGTGCCTGCTGGGATTGGCAAGCAGAACCCTTTCGTGTACACCACCGCCTTCTGGCCTAAGAACTCCGGACCTATCCAGCTTCAGATGCCCTCGGCGCTCACGCTGCTGCCTCCCTCCTTCACCTCCCTCTGTCTGCCGGCTCAGAACTGGTGCGCCAAGTGCAATGCCTCCTTCCGCATGACCTCAGACTTGGTTTACCACATGCGATCACACCACAAAAAAGAGTACTCCATGGAGCCTCTCGTCAAGCGGCGGCGCGAGGAGAAACTCAAGTGCCCCATATGCAACGAGTCCTTCCGGGAGCGGCATCACCTGTCACGTCACATGACCTCCCACAACTGACTGTTTAAGGTGATCAGAGGGACTTTTGCTGATCGAGGGGCCGAGAATCTGCCTGGATTTAAGTCCTCCAAATGATAATAGGCCACAGACTTAAACTACAAAAACACCCCTTGCACTTATTTACACCTTGGACACGCTCTTGAAATCCTTTTTTGGTCTGTTGATTTTTCCTCCTCCTCTGTACAAAATGACATGTTTTCGACTGTGAGCGAATGCATTTTGACTTTAAAAAACAAACTAATCTATTTATGAAGCACTTGAATCTTTGAGAATAAGGAAGATTTAAATATGTGTAAATGTACAGTAAGTTGTATTTTATATCACGCAAATTTAAATATAGAGATGAATTACAATTGTCGTCACTCATCCTGGTTTGCACCACAACAATTGTTTTCTTTTTCATGTCTGCAATGTTTAAGGACACAAATTGGGGGGTTTTTATGTGAGACTATATTTCAGAGTGCATGTAATATTAAATAATATTGATTTAAGATGCAGTCTATTCATCACAGTGTAAATAATTTGTTTTATTTGAAAAACAAAGTGTAATATTTTGTGTCAGTGGGGAATAGTTTCAGTGTTTCTTCCTTTTTGCGGAAATTTACTACTTGACAGTTTATCTAATCATGTTGAATGCATTGACAATAAAATAGCTTTATTTTCACCTCTGGGATTTCTGGATTTTTTAAAAAAAGTTTATTTTTAATTTTACACATATGCAAAGCTAGCTGGCATTCTGCTCCTTAAACTAAATTTAAAATAGGTTTTAAAAATAAAATCGCAGTTTGAATCCATTTATATATATTTTTTATTAGATCAAAAATACTAGCCTGCAATCAGTTTTTATTTTAAATTAAATCTTTCACATAAATTATTATCATTATTATTTTCATTACACAATCAGAATTGATTAAATGAAAAACACTAGTCTTGTGTTTTCTCCGCTTTTTTTAATCGGAGATATTTTTGGAGAAAATCCAGAACAAGTCGGTGCAAAGGAAGAATCCCTCAAAACCCCAGCAGAATTAAACACACGCAGCGGGAATTAATTCATGAGAAAATGGCTAATTTGTTCAAGTAAATTATCCGGAATTTTCACACGATTCAAATAAAATGACTGGAAAATTCGGCGTGGACAAAGAAACGACACATAAGGATACAGTCTCCCTTGTTACAGTGAATGCTATTAGTTATTTTTATAGCATGAAAAAAAAAACAACAATTTTTTTCAAATGAATAATCACCAAGCTACCCATGGCATGACGGTATAATTAACGAAAGAAGGAGAAAGACGTCAGAACCGACAGGAAACGTTTCGGGACGCTGGAAAACTGCCGCATGCGAATAATGATTCAATGTCGCCATCAAGTGGTCAACACGGGCATTACATGTAAAATATGGTCAAGCTTGTTCTTTTGAATACAGTTAAAAATATTATCCAGTGGAAATGAATAATTTTGTTCTTAAAAACACAGAATGTTTTTACATATAGTGAGTAATTTTTAACTGGCTGACATGTTGGCCTGTGATATGAATTTCTGTTTGTTTTTTAAACTTATCCAACGGTGAACAGTATGGCTTTACATATAATGCAATTTATTTTTATAAGAGCACAGAAGAGAAGAACATAAAAGAACAAAAATCAAAATGCTGGTTGAGCTTTGCTTGTGTTTGGGCTGATGCCATCACATTTTTTGTGTGCATATTTGACAATTGAAAGATCATCCAGCAGCAGATCCTTCTCATGATCAGATTTTAAATGTTTTGTTGTTGCAGTTTTTTCTCAAATTCATAATCGGTCTCACATAGGTTTGTCGCAGCCATGGAGAAAATAAGTAAACAGCTTTTGAGGAGGAATACAATTAAAAACACGCAAATATGGAGGACGGTAACAACAAAAGCAGTTATGTTATCAGTTGCTTTATGCTTTAAGTAATGTTAAATAATTATGATAAAACAAAAATACGACTATAGGTGACAAGCCCATTTATGACTTTTACAAAATTTTATGAAATTAGTCTTCCTGCTTTTTGCCGCACCGTCACATTTTGCTGACTTTTTTCTGACTTGTGTATTTGCTGTGATTGTTTGTAATGTGTTTGGCTTATGATGATATTCTTACTAAATTTAAATTGATCAAGTCCCACATTAGTAAGAATGTTTAATTTACCTTCTGGTAATGAGTAAAATGCATATTAACTAATGTGATTGAGTGACTAATGATCAGATACAAATTTCTGTGGAAGGACTCGCGTGAGAATTCAACCATGAATCTTTATTTTAGAAGTTCTATTAAAACCAACAAGCTGAAATAAAATGTATAAAATTGACAATTCGTTGAAACTCTCTAACTGTTTACGCAATGTTTTATTCCTATTTCTGCAAGATGATTGTGCTTTGATTTCCTTTAGTGGAATTTAAAGAGGGGAACATTATGTGGAAGCAACATATCCGCAGTGAGGTGCTTGGATAGCTCACTGGGTAAAGGTTTGGAAAATGTGCTGCTAAATCTAAATCTAAAAAGAACGAAATCCATCTGGAGCAGCTGAGCGACTTTGCAGAGACGTGCAGAAACCACATGAAGAAGAAGAAGAGGATCTGACAGAGTGACGAAGACGTTCACATCATGATAAATTACAGCGCCGGTGCCCAAGTCAAACAGGTCAGAGTCACCGCAGAGGCATGTGACGGATGGGCAGGGAAGGACAGGCACCACCTCCACAAACCCACAAACACCCCTGTGATATTCGGGGCCCTCATGCTTCTCTGCTTGTGTCATCGGGTCGCTTGTTCCCCAACTTCCCCCTGCAGACATATTTGTCTCTGTACCAATCAGCAGCCGAGCAGCATGGGACAGTTAAAGTCTCTGCTGAGCTGCTGCTCCCACCCATCCAGTGGAACCCTGTTAAAGTGACAGTGTCATTAAAACTTGACTTTTTTGAGCTCTACAAAGTGTTGTAATGTTATTCCCTAATCAAAAACATAACATTCCGTTGTGCAAAACGCCTGGGTGGGCCTAGCTCCGCCTTCAAGAAACAGCTCCTCCTCACAGCTGGAGTTTCCATGGCACAGCGCTGTCCTCCTTCACGACTCCACCACTCAGCTACTTCAGACTAGCCAGCAGTAATTAGTAAAGATCTGGTGGAACTGACCATCTGCTGAGCTCATTATATGAACTACATCTCAGTGCAACACTGAGACGTAGTGAACACATTTACTAACCAAACTTTTGACTTTACAGAGAGCTTAGCGGTACAGGCAGCGAGAGAAATATTCAGATGAGGACTCCTCGGTAGCCTCTTCATACACACACACACACACACACGCACACACACACACACACACACACACACACACACACACACACACACACACACACACACACACACACACACACACACACACACACACACACATTTTATCTGTTTTAAAGTTAGTCTTCAGGCTTGACACGAGGTCAGCTCCTCCGGTTGCTGCCTGATTAGGGGGGCTACTGCTGCCTCATCATTACTTATTGATGGTCTAAATATACACAAACACCGTCGCCTCTTGTGGACTATTTCCGACCCACAATGCACTCAATCTACAGGTCTGCTGACAGGGACAAATTTACACATAATGTCCGCTCTGCGTTTATCCATGTGAATCCATATAACAGAATGTCTCTGGTAGACGCTGCCTGGTTGGGTCTGACTTCTGTTAAAGGCAAACAATGTTTTTTATCGGAAACTCACTAAAAGACCACCTTTTAGTGAGAGTTTAATAATTGAAATATTGCTTAGACATTAGCAGATACTCTGCTAATAGCATTTAGTGATTCTACTGTACAAAACAGCAGCACATCTATCTCAGTGACGCATGCATCTCAACCTGCATTCACACAAAAAGACACAGGCACGCAATTTTATTTATATAAACACTTTTAAGGCACTTCTTGATTTTATTCACTGTAACGAGAGGAAATGGGCTTAGAGATGTTCAGTGAAGCAGGGCCGGCCCAAGCCTCCATGGGGCCCCAAGTGAAATTTGGTTTTGGGGCCCTCTAGTTCTGCTAACAATGTGGACCGGCTGCAATCAGTCCATCTTATCCCCTAATCTCATCTTCATCAACAAAGGTAAAAAATCAGCCTTTAGCGACATTTCAGACAAAAAAAAATTCATATCAGACAAAATCAAAATCAGCAGGTCAGGCTTTTTAAAGATCGGTCCCCAGGGATCGGCCAGAAAACTGCGATCAGTGCAGCCCTGCACACACATTCATAACATTCTATGATTAAATCATTTTGTCCTAAGCGTTACTCCAATGGCTAAAAATGTAATTTATACCAGGTGAGTCTTTCTCCCCTGAAAATGTGGACCGGTACCGGTACCGAGTTGATTCTGAGCCTTCAAATGATTTTAACAAAAGTTTCACAGAACTTAGAATTTGATATAAAAAACAATGTTTGTTTTAGCCTCAAAAAGATTTTGCTCAGCAGCAAACAACAAATCAACTTCAGCACAGAGCAGCTCATCATGTTGCATCGTGGGACGGCAGCATGTTAGCATGTTACCGGCGAAGCGTGCGATACCCACCGCGGCCACCAGGGGCCCCCCAAGAGCAATTCATTTTTCTTCTCATCCATAAAACAATGATTTCTACAGACATTATCAAATATATATTATTGTAAAAGGAAATCGCTTCATAGTGAAACTGTGTGTTTTTGATTTTATAATGACAGAAATTATTACTAAAAAAAAAAAAAAAATCAAAAAAAAATCTGATGGGGCCCCTTTGTGTCCTGGTGGTCCTAAGCAGCTGCTTAGTTTGCTTATGCCTTGGGCCGGCCCTGCAGTGAAGGAACCTCTAATGACAACTGAACCTTGGACAAAATGCCTCCACCGCCTCACAATATTATAAAATACGAAAAAAGCATCTTAAAGCTGCAACTTGCTTTTCTAAACTGCAACCATCTTCACACATTTCTGCTTCAGAGAAGCTGCTTTGCTTGCTGTTCCTCATTCGTCATTCAGAGACTCGGCCTGATGACACTGAAGGTGGTCGGATTACTTTAGTGCGCATTCTGCTGGTGAGCCTTGGTCCTTTACTCCTTTTGAAGTGCATCTCCATGACAGCCACTGCATACAGTTTTCTTAGAGGCCGGGGCAAGCATGTTGGCCCCCCACCTACCAAATCCCCGCCTCCTTTTCCCCCAGCAGCTCTTCCACCCCCACACCTCCCCGTCATGAAAGTCAAGCCAACTTTATCAGTCAGTAATGACCGGAGCGCCAAGCCACTCTTTCACTCTTGGCTCCAGTGTGGAAGACTTCCTGGCTAAAACTGAGAACGATATCTCACTCATGTACAGCTGGCAGGCGTCCACTTCAAACTCCCAACAGCACCGGAGACGCACACGGCGGTGCTTACGCAGAAAAACAGTCACAGTTTAACAAACAACTGACATTAAAATAAAAAAAATAAAAAAACTGGACCTCAAATGTGTCAATGTATGAAAAACCCCCAAAAAACCCCAAAATGAAGCATCAGAAAACAAAACAATGCATAATCGCACCAATATTAAGAATGATCAAAATGACTAATTTAAGCAGATAAAAAGCCAAGTTGTGATAGACATAGATTAATATTTGCCCTGCATGTGAGAGCTGCAGCATGTAGTAAAGTTTTCACTCCTGATTTAAATAGTTTTTGTAAATCTCAGGCTTTCAGGAAGGAGCATAGAAACCAAATGCTGTCCTCCTTTATTTAGTTCTAGGCCGGGAACAGAGTGAGCACATCTCTGAAGACTGGACGGGTCTCCAAGATTCATACTTGAAATGCATTCATGTCAGGGATCATTCAGTGCCTTGAAGATCATCAACAAGGTTTTAAAATCGATTCTTTTACAAACATGGAGCCGGACAGGATGAAGCGATCCGTGTTCTTGGTGTTGGTCAAGACTCTGGCAGAAACATTTTGTCATTTCCTGTTTTTTCTATATGAAGATGGAGAAAATTCTGACCAACCCACTCATGGAGATAGTGGACACACTGACTCAGTGACACAAAAACAGAGTTTTGTTTTAGCTTACTGTAGAAATTGGCGATCTGAGGTGAATGATGCTTAAAAAAAAGGAATGGATCTACTTGAGCATAGCACCAGACAATCTTGTTCAATTTTCCAAGGAGTTCAAAGGAAAATGTAAGTTATGTCAAAACAAAAACAGAAGCTTAGCTTGAAATGTCCATCAGTCAATTTGAAGCTGATTCAAATTGAACATCTGACTAAAATTTCAGGTTTCAATTGAAGCTCGAAATTTGACTCAAGTCACATAAAACAACTTGTTTGGTTTTTTTTGTGTGTTTTTTTTTTTAGCAAATATGAATATTTTCTTCATTCTAACTAAACTCAAGAAAGGTTTGGTCTGATTTAACTTCAGACAAAGAGGGCAAAAAATAATTTAGTTGTATGTAAATATCTGGTTTCAGCTGCACAGGTTAGCAAACTGTGACATGTTGTATTTAGTTGCATTGTGTGAAAATGCAGCCATCACTGGAACGTTCAGTTTGCTACCTGCATACGTGTCGAAGTGAGACAAGCTCTGGCTCGGGTTGTAGTTCAGTCATCAGCTGTAAAGTCAACACTGCATGCTGTCTTGGTTAGGCATGTCTGGCATCCAGCAACAAACGGATCGTATTTTTCTTGCTTATATTCAAGAGCAAAAACCGAGAAGCACAGAAATAACACTTGGACGATTTAACCAAGGAGTTAAGTTCCTTTAATTGTTTTTAATTTGAGCTTTGCAGTCAGGATCCGTGGAGCAGACATGCTGCATCAGGGCCAATCAGATCTTCTTAGATGTTTGTTGTTTTAAAATCTTTTTTAGTCATCCAATTATTGCTGAAACTGTTGGCAGATGAATAAAATGCTGTGAAAAGGCATTTTTCCCCCTGACAGGCTTCTTAATTATTTTTCCTTTTGTCACGTTTAAATATTTTACATGATTGAACAAATTTCTCTATCAAAGTTAACCAGTAAATACAAAGAGTGACAGTTTCTAAAGAATTACATTTGATTAAACACATTTCTTTTGGAGACACATATTAGTTTCTTGTGAGGCCCAGTAGTTGTGCATCTACACAACTTCAAGATGTTCACATTGTTTTTAGATTATTCTACAATGTGAATTAGTGCATCATGATTAATATTTAAAAAAAAAATCATATCTATGTATTGCAGGTTGTGTACAGTTTCTTCTCTTGCACAGAATTTGTTTTTCTTAACATTTTTCACAAGAACACCTTCATGAGTAAAAAACTGAATCAAAACGTCCAAAAAGAGCAACTTCCTCCAGAAAACCAGGCCCAGTTTGATGATCTATGCACTTTCAGAAATCATGGAGCACTGCCTCGGAAAATTAACGGTGGATTAACAATCAGAATTTAAAAATTGTGGTCAAGAAACTGATGCACATTTAAAAAAAGCAGCTGGTGCTGTATAATAAGAACATCACATTTAACGGTGCAACATCCATATCTTTTAAAATCATTTTGTTCCTTTTGGGATTCCCTCATTTCTGAGACTTAAAGAATGAAACTGGATTCTTTGTCAGAGGTTGAGACGTCCTTTCTCTCAGCCCAGAGGGATGATGTGGATCAGACGTTTTACCACTCGGCTCCCCTTGCAGACAGGTGGCATGTCTGTAACAAGTGAACAGGTGTTGCTTTGTGGCTCCACTGAGACTCAGCAAACCAAAAAGGATGAAGTTCAGTTAAAACTCCTCTTCTAAGCTCAGGCTTTGCACTTCAGATACGTCTTCGGACTCTTTCCCCGGCGATTTGCTTTTCTCTCAAGCTTCTCATGTCACAGACGTCTTTCATGGCCAGACTGGAACGTCTGCAGGGGAACCGGCGTCCCACTGCAGGTCAAAGAGCTCTGCAGAGGGAGCGGCATGGCCGGTGGCGATGGCCGGCCGCTGCAGGCGACAGGTCGCAGGTCTCCAGAGGGTCCGGCTGATGATGGTGGGAAGCGCCGAAGGAGCAGAGCCATACCGTGTTTGGAGAGCCAGCACAACTTCTGACATAACATCAGAGTCAACATTAGGTCAGCTGGTAGCGATTTTGTTTGTGTGTGGCCTCTTCACGTCTTCGTTCTAGAGCCAAGCAGTTTTATAAACACTGTAAATCATATTTCCAACATGAAGGGAAGTTGGCTGAAGCCCCAGCAAGACACCCCTTTAATAAAAATGAAAACAAGGATGAAAAAGGAAATCGGATGGCACAGAAGATTTTCATGGAGGGTAGGGAAATGCTCAACCTTTTTTCATTTCAACAAGAATTTCTCAGCAACAAAACTGATCTAAATATTATTATTGCCAGAATAAAGGAGTCAAAGATCTGCGATCAAACAGCTATATTTGAATTAGGAACCAACAAAGGCAGATATAGGGAAATAAAACATCTGTAAGTGTAATGCTACATGTACTGAAACCACTGAATACATTTTAAAATAAACTGAATCAACAGTTTATGACCCCATATAATAATTCAGGATTACTGAATTATTCATTCAGATTTCCTTCAAGACTGAATGAATAACTTTCATTCAGTTGAAAGATATTCTCCACTGGCTCATGCTGAACTAAAGTCCCACCTCCTTTTGGAAGTGACTCACCTGGGACTCCAAGTCAATTACAACAAACTGTTTGATGATGTACACTGATTTTGTCTTTCATTAAAAAACCAACGGCTCCAAAATGCAGCAGATGATCTTTCATTGGCTCCCTGTTTACCGTTTATTCACGACTGATGACATTTTAACTTTTGAATTCCTCTTCTTTCTGGAGCAGCTTGGAGTCGTTATTTACTTGTAGACTCAGATTGGTGCCTTTATGATTCTAGAGATAAACATAAGCAACAAAGATCTATCTGCAGACTGTCTGACCAACGCTGACCACCAGATGAGTCTTGTTTTGTTTGTGACTTTTGTCAGAGCTTGCAGGGAGCCATGCCTGTCCTCATATTGATTATTATCTGCAGAACCTGCTGTCTGTTGATTACCGACTCTATGAATCTGCTGAAAGCTGGGATCAATCGAGCGGAGGAATCAGTCAGGATGATCCGTGTTTATGCGACTCGGGGGGATTACCTCACTGTTGCTGGAATGGCCTCAGAGGAATGGCTGACCGTTATAGAACAGTGGGACTAAACACTGCCCCGCTGTTTACATAAAAGGTAAAGCAGGCCCGGCCCGGCCCGGCCCTGTGTGCCAGAGACAATTAGGCCCCTGTACCGGCTGTAATCCACAGGCGCGTGAGCTAATCAAATTCAGACATTGCTGGGCCCCTTAAAACAATGAGGGAGGGATTACAGAGAACGCATGCCAAGATAGAAAATGAATAAGCATAACTTGGACTGATCCTCAGACGGACGCTTGAAGATGCTCCACATTTGAGGCTGTGCTGGATTTTTTTCATTGGCTGTCATTTTGAATGATGGGGTCATAAAACAAACCCCTCAAAATCTATTTTAACCCTTCAATTTTTAAACTGATAATGACGAACTTGCATTTTAATTTTCTTCTTTTTAATGAAAAGCTTAAGAAGCTGAACAGAGAATCCACATTGTTCTGTCACATCAACATAATGCAGCGTTGAATTCAACGTATGATTACTGAGCCTTCACATTTTATCCATCGCCATAAAAATACCATCAAAGATGGAAATTACTTGATTAATGCGACCCATGTACAGCATTTTAAAAAATACATTTGATGCATGAGATGTTTCCTAAAAACTGGTGAAAGCCTAAAGAAATATTTACATAATTCAATGTGCTTTGACAAGATCTTCTGTTTTAAAGATGAAATTGTTTCTTTCTCTTCTAATTAATATGTATGTGATGGTTTTTCCTCCCAATACTTTATTTGAAGAGCTTCAAATTAGAGAAACCTGATCTTTAAACCAATCCAATCCTCCCCACATGGCAAGACAGGAAGGTTCTGATGACTTAATAACCTTATATTATTTTTTATCATGAAACAGAGAGACAAGGCACAGACAGCTGCTCAGGTTGTACATATTTAAAGTGTAAAAAGATAAACGCATAAGGCTCATGAATGAACAAAACCAACATGGAGCATGGACAGCGACACAGACACTGAAGGCACAAAGAACGCTGCAGAATCCAGAGAGAATCTGCACAAACTGAGAGGCTTAAGAAGCTCAGCAAACAGGTGAGAGAGGAAGACAATCAGACCAGACACAGGTGGACTGCATGAAGCCGACGAGCAGCGAAAAACTGGCAGGTGGAGCAGAAAGACAAGAAAACATAAAAACATGAGCACAGCATGAAGCAGGACAAAACAAGACAATAAAGCAAGAAACTGAACATGAGGAAATAATGTGGCAACAATGGAAACAATAAAAATGTACTAAATATGGCAAGATCATTAGAATATAAATAAACCAGAAGAAAAAGATCAAAATGCAAACACAAAACATCATAACGCCCAGATGCTTTTGATCATTTATCCACTAGAGGTTTCCCTGATAGGGGAAATATGGTGACCAAATCATAAAAATGTTGGAATCATTTCTCAGAGGGAAAAATAGTTGGGAGTCAAATTTCTAAGAACCAGGGCTGCCCACTTCCAGTCGATTCACACGACTGAAGACCGAAACCTCTGCAAGGATTGTCTTAACTGCGTCAATCTGTGCAAATATCCGACAAATTTGGACATAATTTCAGAAATATCCTGCTAGTTGACGTTCAGATTTCTGAAAAATCAGGAGAAATGCATGAATAAACCTCGTCTAGTCCAAACCTAAAGCACAAATGTTTTAGGTTCAGATGAAAAGTTTTTTTTTATTATTATTTTTACAGTGGATAGATGCTTCTTATTGGCAGAGTGTGTCTGAAGCCTCATAAAAGTAAGACAACTTTTTCTTTCCATTATCAATATTCAAATGTTTGATCTGCATTTAAAATCTCTATGATTTTAGATCCAACCAAGAAAATATTGAGTTGAGCATCACTGACAGGCGCAGGTGACCCTGGGTAATCTGCTAAGCAAATCATCTCACTACTGTTGGAAATAATAGTTCATTGACTTGCCTCAGTATGTTTGTTGTGACAGTAGATTAATTAGATTAATTTCCTCTATAACATAGAAACAGCCCAGGAGAAAATCAAGCATATTTTGGCATCTGAAGGCAGGAAATTATTACTTTTTGCAATCTATCAGATAACAGGACTGATAATAATGATTATGAGAAAAATTTAAAAAGTAGAAAATAAAGATGTTCAGATCTGCACACCTGGCCTGTGGCTCTGCAAGCCCAGCCTGATTGGACTAAAGTACCCAGATGAAGGCGTGTCTCATTTCTGACCGTGTGTGTGTGTGTGTGTGTGTGTGTGTGTGTGTGTGTGTGAGAGAGAGAGAGAGAGAGAGAGAGAGAGAGACAGAGAGAGACAGAGAGAGAAGACAGACAATCTAATTAGTCTGAGCCACAAAGAAGTCCATCATTATCTCTCAGCTGCAGCTTATCAAACCATTTATTTGCTGCTTTTGAGACTTTGGTTTTATTTTTGTGAGGAAAAAACTGTCGATTTGGTTCAGAAGAAGTGATGACATTATAAGTATAAACGTGATTTGTATATATATCTATATTTATACACATACATTCACATCTTGCTGGAGCTAAAATCCTGTTTCCTGTCAAACTGTGATATCCATCTCTGGGTTTTTTCCAAATGCTCGACTAAAGAAATTTAGTCCAAATTGTGTGTTTGAAACAGGCGACTGGTAAAGAGCACGAAGAATTTAACAACTTAAACGAGTTCTTATCGCAGCTCTGTGACATCGTGTCTTCCTTTAGGTTTCAGAGCCATTTTGTACCAGAATGATTCAGTTCTCAGAGGACAGCAGCTCTAGAAACTGTAAATGAGTGAAAAATTCAAATAACTTTATAAGAAAGTTGCACATTTCTCAAATTATAAAGAATTTGCGTTGTTGAAAAGCAAACGCAAGTCCATAAAAAGGGAAACGTTCAGGTCTTTGTCCTCAGTTTTATCACTTGTTGCTGAACAGATGTACAGACCTTAAACAGTATTTAAGAACTTTGATTTAGATATTTACCTCTGCAACTTTTAAATCAAGTAACAACAACAAACTTTAGCACATTTGTTTAATTTTATATGATTGAAGTAGCGTATAGAAAAGAAAACTGTTTTCTAAATGTTTGTGCATTTATAAATCTTATTTAATTTTCACCTCACTGGTAAACAACATCCATCTGCAAGTAATTTAATCTGAGTGTAAATCCAGCTGTTCTGTTTCTGGTACTAGAGGTCTGTTGGAGAACTTTAGTGAACAGCAAGAACCGCCGAGTCCCAGGTACAAGGCAGGCAGGTCGGTGGGGAATTTAAAGGATGTTTAGTTTTAAAACAACCTCCCAAGCAGAGGCGGTCTGAGCCCATTTGGTGCCCTGGGCAAACACAAGTCAGAGCTCCACCAGTAAAGAGACACAACTGCACCAACTCCAGGTAGAAGATATCAATTTCCTTCAACTCACAGTTGTGTTAATCAAACTTGAAACCAAGGCAATTATACTTTATGTCTCTCTATCACTTAAAATCTGAGTAGAACAAAAAGTTTTTCCGATGTGACGAGGTAAAAAACCTGAACTGGAAGTGAAACAGTATTGAAGACTCTGTAAAAATCACCACATTCATTAGGAATGGCTGTTTAACTGAAGCATGAGGTTTTATTCTGTCCATTCAGCATCACAAAGCCTCAGAGCCAGAGTTTAAACCCATCTCTGAGTCGGAGATTTAAACTTTTCTTTATAGGTAAAAGACGTTCGTCCTGCAGCTCCGGGGACAAACCGACCCACTCCGGTTCAAAATATTTAGTCTCTGTGCGTAAAATGCTGCGTCCTGGCGCGGAGGATCTCTGGGAAAGACCTCCGTGTCGGTGGAGCTTCCTTCACGCCCCGCTGCTGTGGGTCGGTGCTGAGCAGGAGTGGCATCTCGGCGACAAAATCCCGCTGAAAGAGCGTCCTTTAGAGCTCAGGCATGCATGAAGCTGTGAGCTCACTGGCGTTATAAATATCCCCAGCAGAAGCACCGCGGCCGGGGTAATGCCCACCCGCGCCGCACGCCTGTGCGCGCAAACCTTCTGGGTTCTTGACCTCTCCACTGGATCGGTTAAAATGCGAAGCGCGGCGTGGTGAGAGTCTCCTGCTGGGAAGAATGAACGTTCCTCTCTGCCTTCTGACCTTCGCTCACTGGATTTGCGCCGCGGCCGCAGCGCAGCGCGCCTCTTTGCTCCTTCAGGAGGGGACCAGCTCGGGACGCAGGACCTGCAGGCTCTACTGCAGGGTCGGCATCGGCTTCCACCTCCAGATTCATCCCGACGGCAGAGTGAACGGCAGCCATGAGCCCAACCAGCTGAGTAAGTCTCCCCCTGCATGCACAAAGCAGCTCAACTATTGAATCATAAACGTCTGGACGCGACTCCTCTTTATCCCCCCAAGTTTCCTGGTTATGTTTTCATGCATGTTATTCCTGTAAGTTGGAACAGTGATGGTTTCCACAGGAGCAGCGGTGTGAAATATCTCAGCACAAGTCATCAGGTTGACGAGCCTCGTTTGTGTCCGTCCGGGATGTTGGCAGGTAGACTATTTGTGGAAGTAACAGGTGCAGCTCTGAGGCGCCGGGATGTGCGCGGCTGCAAATCAGCGTGACTGACATCACAACAACGCGACTCCACTGCGCAGCAAAAAATAAATGCTGCTTAAACAGAAGGGTCTGTCTGATCAAACTTTGACGCAGAGGAAGTTGAACCTCCTGATTTAAAACCCTTTAGAGCGAAACGCGGCATGATGGATGAAATAAGCCACAAAATCAATAATCGATGGATATGATGTTGGGCCTTTTCTGCAGGTTGCAGCAATAAATTACTCAGCATTTATTCCCAGAGATAAAAGTGAGAACATTTTTGTCTAATCAGAAATGCAAAAACCAAGCAGTTTAGATTTTATTATTAAAATCTAAACAACAATATGTTGTTGTTTAGAGATTGTTGTCAACAATATATTGACATTCATGAACAATATATTGTTGTTCGCCCAGCAGGACAACCACCCTAAACATGCAGCCAGAGACACAACTGCATGCTTCAGATCAATAGAGTGGCCTAGTCAAAGTACAGTCCTAAATCTAATTGGGAATTTGTGGTGAGATTTGAATATTGATGCTGCCCATTAGGGGTGTAATTAAAGATAATTTTAGTAAATTATCATTTTGATCACTAATCAATTAATTGGATAAAAAAAAAATCATTTGACCACTTCAGCAATTTTATACAATATTAGACATAGATTAAAAGATTAAAAGATGCAAATAAATGTATAATTAAATTATTATTTTAAAGTAGAAAATAAACATGTTATTGCCTAAAATGCAATAACACAGCATTCCTTTAGGTTCTGGTTAAAGCATACTTGCATACAAAGCTGTTTTCATCCTAAATGCAAAATGTTTTCTGTGCTGTTTTAGCTGAAGTTCTGCTCTGAGTATATTGTTTATTTCAGCAAATGGCCTGTTTTGAGTCTGTGTTCTCCAGTTAGCAATGAATCGATTATGAAATTAGTTGAGGTTTATTCCAACAATCAACTCGTCACGATTCTTTTGACAAATCTGACTAATCGTTTCAGCCTTTCTCGCCAAGGTTGAGCTATTCTGCAAAGAAGAAAGGACAGAAATGTCAATCAAAAGAACTGCAGCTGCAATTTCAGAAAAGAAAATTCTGCAAAGTTTTCACTCATGGAGCTGAATCCAAAGGCATGTTGTAAAATCACATAAAATCCCATTAAACACTGATGTTTGTGACTTTAATGGGTCGAAACATGAAAAATATTTAATTAGCCTGAATTCTTTTGTAAACCACTTTGTGTGTCCTGGTCAGAAACCTTTAGATTTGTGTTTCAGGTTTTATTGAAGTCTGATGAAACAGGCGACGCTCCCTGTGGAAGCAAACATGTGCCTTCATTTCATGGTCTCTCTTCACAGTCAGGTTACATCGGTTTAAATGCAGCAGCCATCTGTGTGTGTGTGTGTGTGTGTGTGTGTGTGTGTGTGTGTGTGTGTGTGTGTGTGTGTGTGTGTGTGTGTGTGTGTGTGTGTGTGTGTGTGTGTGTGTGTGTGTGGTGTGTGCAGCCTGACAGGCAGCATACACAAGTCAGGATGTTTTAAATTTGTAAGTTTGAATGAATCTCAGAGTTTTAAAAAAATGGAGAGAAGAAGAAAATGATTTTTTATTGCATTCTGTTCAGTTTCTACAGACAAATGCTGCTGGTTTGTTACAGCAAACTTATTGTTTTTAAGATATGATCTGATTTTTTCCTCAACAACCCACTAGACACTAGAATACAACTCAACTTTTATGTTTTCATCATATGCATTGCTTTAAGTTGCAAATAAAACGCAAAATTCTCCTTTATTTCAGACCAAATTAGTCCAAATGAATAAAAAGGAAAACATAAACATGCAAACATGAAACTTTAAGCAACTGGTTGTTCCAGTTGCTGTCTTCTGTAGGTAAAATACTGAGACCGCTTAACCCAAAAATCCAAACTATCCTTTTGAAGCAATGACCAGCACTGATGTTTAAGCTCTTCTGTTGCTTCAAACTGATTTCAAAGTGAAGACTAACAGACTTTTTAACCTGCAGCTGAATCGAATAAAAGAGCTGAGGTGAGAGCTTTGGAAATAAACTGATTTTATTGTCCTTCAGTCATCCAGATGTGGTCTTTGTCTTTCCAGGTGTTCTGGAGCTGATTGCGATTTCTCAGGGCGTCATCGGCATCAAAGGGGTTTACAGCAACAGATTCCTGGCCATGAATAAAAGAGGACGGCTTCACGCCACCGTAAGGACTCCACACACGCCACAAACTCCTCACATGTTTCACAAAACAGCTTCTGATGGGAACGATGCTGGAGCATCAGAACCCGATTCTGCTCACCTTCCTGGTCCTCCGGTTAAGATTCTCCGATGTCCTCACCTTCATCGTCCTCTCCAGGCCGCAGAAACCACCTCAAGTGGAAGAGTGACTGTTTTGCTGCTCAATCATTCATTATGTTTATCTTCTAGTCACAGCCCTCTGCATAATGCAACTCAAGATTCTGTTTTTAAAGCTGAAACGTATCAGCAACCAACTCCTGACCAGGACCAGCCGCACTGCAAAATCACACAATCTTACCAAGTATTTTTGGTCTAGATGCCAGTGCAAATATCTCACACTACTTGAATTAAGACAGAACTGACTTAAACATGACTTTTCAGCAAGAAAAGTCTGAGTTACACAGGCAGATTATTTCACTTACAACTCAAAATGCAAATCTTTTAGCATCTAAGGTTCAGTTCACATTTACACAGATATTGGCTGGTGCATAAAATTCTGAAACTTAAAATTCCCTGCATAAGGTTAGCTTAGCCTTTGCTCATGAAACGGTGTGCAAGACGGCCCTCTACAGTGGCTCTGTGGATGTGATATGCAGCAAATAATGCAAATAGGAGCAGCAAATGGTACAACTTCAACGCATGTTAAAATCAATTTCTGATCATTTTGAATAGATTCAGAATTCTCAGATCTAGGAATTGTGATTCTTTCTGCACTTCTCCATGTAACCAGTTCTTTTTAATCAACATTAAGGAAATATTGACCCTACAATGATGACTCCACAATATCTCTCTGAAAAATTATTTGGAAGTTTCTTTTGTCTTATTTCAAATGTACCAAAATATTTTCTCTATAACTCGACCAAAGATGCTTGGTGAGACTTTGTGTTTTTGCAGTGCAGCAGGAATACTTGTTGTTCTTTTATCTAACATGAAATCATTGCCTGTTCTTCCTTCATGGCTGCAGAGGAGCATCCTTTGCTCCTGAAACGGTTCTCCATGGAATTCCTTCCTGACGGAGTTATGTTTGTTTTATGAGTTTGTGCTGCTTGGCATCTGCAGCAGAAAACCACAGAATCTGACGTAAGCATGTCTGGCGCCGGCGCTCTGCTGTAATCTTTAGCCGCTGTTTTGGAGGTTCTGAAATCCCCCCGAATGCACAGCAGGCTGAAATCTTGCCGCAGCAGCTTGGCCGGCCGACCGGTCAGCGGTCAGAATCACCAGCAAGTCATCTGTGGGAGCCTTGGCAGGCGAACAGATAGAAGCGACTCACAGTTAGCGAGTGTTAATGGGAAGAACAGATTAAGTCCAGTCTGGGACGTCTGATAATATGGCGGGTAAACAATCAGCTGGAGGGCAGCGGGCTCAGAGCCGGACGGTCTGCTGAGAGAGTCGATGCCCAGCACAGGCGACTTCTGCCGCTTCAGCTCCTCGTACTGTTTGAGGAAATCATGTCAGTGGGAAGGGATGAGCCGTTATTCCTCAAAGGAAATACTCACTCCCACTTTTGGGACAATTTGAATATCACAAGCTGTGCTTCCATCAGAAATGTGTTCAGAACTCTGTTGATAATGTTGGAAAAAAAAAAAAACCTCCCACAATTTCATATGCTGTTTCTGTTAAATACAAAATGTAATTAAAATCACTCATGAATAAATTTGTTCACACCATAAGTCATTGAAAAACGCTGAGTAATCATCTTCCTTCTATTTCCTGTCATCTTCTTCATGGTTTCCACCAGTAGTAACGTCCAGTTGTTGACCATGTGACTCATGTGATGTCAAAATGTAAAGGTTCAATTGCAGCTTTACACATACATCAATTTTGATACGGCTGAAAAACCACCTCATCCTAGTGCAAAAACATGATTTAAAGAAAATAAAAATATGTTCGTCCGTTATGCCAATTTCAGAATTCCACTTTGCATAACTTTATGGTCAATGGAAATGCAGCTGGAGGTGAAAAAACATTTCTGTTACTGCTCTACCAGATGAGAAATTTCTTTCTTTCTGCTTTAGCCTGAGGAGCAGCGAGCTCTCTGATAAATATTTGCAGAAGTAAAACTCCAATCTGGTGTTTACAGAAAACCTCAGGCTTCACAGTCAAGTTACATTCTTCATCCTCTGCATTCGTATCTTTAACACCAATGATAAATCTAAGCTGCAACATGAGACAAAGAACCTCAACACCAGGCAGCATAAGTTCAGATAAGATCAGATGTGAAGAAAAACATAATTAGACAGGATTTGTTGAGTCATATAGGTTGTATGAAAAACAACAAGACTGTAGCTGTGTTTCAGTTGACCTTAAAATTTCAGAATTTTCAATTATGCAATTTGGAAAAACTCTGAATTGGTGATTTTTTTGGACTGAAGTGAGATTATTGTGCTTTGCAAAGGTGCGATGAAAATATTTTTTTTCACAACAAATAACTCATGCGATCAACAACTGGATGTTGCTACTGGCGGAAATGACGAAGAAGAGAACAGGAAATGGTGGGAGGATGTCTTTTAATCACTCACGGAGTGAATAAACTAATTCATGTGTGATTCTAATTGCGTTTCTGTTCTAGTGGACACACAGCTCTTGCAAAATTGTGTTTATTCAACATCAGCGCAATATCAATAGTTTTTCACACATTTTTAATGGAAATGCAACTAACGATAGATTAAACATTGTAAGATCACCTGAAAAATGATTCAATTAAATGGGTGAGACAAGCTATGAGACAAGAAATGACAACACCAGATATTTAGAGTTGAGATGAGACTGAAATAGGGAGATTAGATGATTTAAAAACATTAAGACTGGACAAGATGAGAAAAAGTGAGAAAACACCTAACCAGTCATTTGATGAGATGACACAAGGTGAGTCAAAATTAACAATATTAGGAGTAAAATTACAAGACTTCACAAGAAGACATAATAAGAAAAAGATAAATTAATATTTTTACGAAATTAACCTTTATAACGGCAACATTTCTCACTCGGCTTGGGAAGAAAAGGATCAGCTCACGTTTTCTCTGAAAGATGCTCCCATCAACTCCCAGTCTACTGCCAGATGGCAGAGACTGAAAAGATAAGTGAACGGGGCGGAGGGGGTGACATCACACATCATCATAAACCCAAGCTGATTTCCTTTGCAATGTTTGAAGAAATAAATTCATTAGCAAGAGCTTGTTTGAGCAAAAGAGACGTGATTGTTTTCATTCTATTTAGATTCAGACATTCCCTAGAAAAAGGTTTTTTATTTTTCTCCTAGCTGTGCCTGAAAATCAGCCACTTTCAGCCCTAAAGATGATGCATTAGACTGCCAGGGTAACTTTAAAACATCTCTGTTCTGCAGATGTAAATAAAAACACAAGGTAAAACTTGTGGCTTGTGGGAAAAAGTCTTGAGGCGTGTGACCCTGCTTTACGACTCAACCAATCAGATCTGTGGAATCTGCCTGCAGCTAATGAATTGGTGAAGGCCAGCAGACGAGGGGTTTCTCCTCTGCGTACTGCGTGTGAGAGCTCATTGGTGCACACTCCGGTGGCTTTGCTTCCAAATGTCGAAATCCCTGACTGGTACCAGAGCTGGTATGCGGCTCGGTTCTGTTAAACCGCCTCATTCCAGCTGCAGCGACGACTCTGGAGCGCCAAGCAATTTTCTAATCATCTTTAAAAACAACAAGCCAGAGGAAGCGTTGGTCACTTAGAAAAACTCAAAGCGTTGTAGGCTCTCCTGTGACTGGCATGTTTACCGAGCGCTGGAATGGCATCATTTTCTGCTATGCTGCGCTCTTCAGCAAAGCAGAACTGTTTGTTTTTCTTCAAAATGCCATGAGGTTCAACTAGAAAAGTCAAACCCCCGCAAGAAGGAAAGCATCTGTACATTCTGAAAGTTTCCCATCAGGGATATTCTTGGGTACAGCAGGGAACACCTAATGGGTTTGTTTCTTTTCGGTGATGTTCTCTGTTTTCTGAGAACAGAACAAGTTTCTCTTCAAGGTTTTGGTACAATTTGTGAAACATTTCCACGATCTAAAGTCAGTCATTGGTGGGGCAAGTACAGATATGCTTGGAGAATGTTTTATATACAAAGCTGGAATTTTTAATATGAATGCAATAAATCTGTGTGATCTAATCTAAGATGTAAACCAGATTACACACTAATTTGTACATAACAGGAAAAGAGAAATGAACTCAAGGACTTTAAGTTCGGATCCTTTAATGAAGGATTTTATCGACCATTTCCTGCTAATTGGTTTGTATAAAAAACAGGAGTTTTGGATGTTTGTTGCTCAAACTTTATGCCACATGGGCAAATATCTGAAAGTCGGAAGAGCTCTAAGCCCCAAAAATGTGATTAAATGAAAAAAAAGAACTGATTTTTGATCTGGTAAACTTTAAACTACATTAGCAACATGATGTATGAATTATTGTAGATCCAAAACATAAACAGGGTTTTGCAGAATTATATCAAAAGAAAAAAACATGCAGTTTACAGATTTGGAGGGAATGTTCACTGGTTATTTTCTTTTCTGCTCTCAGCAACAAGTATAAGATTTAAAAAAAAATGTTTATATTTAACTAAAGTTAAATAATAGCAAAACTGGCTGCACCTAGCAAACATTGCTGGATATTTACAATGAAAAGAAAATAAATAAACACTTTGTGTTTTATTTAACATTTTCCATTTTAAGAAGAGATTTAACTTGAGTGAAAATGACAATAATTAAATAATTTCAGTCTCCGAGAAGGAGTCACAGTAAACAAACATTTATTTTAAAAGGCGACTTGTTTGAACTTAAACCTGCTAATACTTTTTATTTTCTCTCTTTCACAGGAATGGTTCTCAGACGACTGCAAGTTCAGGGAACGTTTCCAGGAGAACAGCTACAACACCTACGCTTCTGTAATCTACAGGAACCAAAGGACCGGTCGGGAGTGGTATGTTGCCCTCAATAAGCGGGGGAAAGCTAAAATGGGCTCCAGTCCACGGGTCAAATCCCAGCACGTCTCCACCCACTTCCTACCCAGGGCCAGCCTGCATGACTTTACCCAGAAAGGCTTCACCATCACAGAGCGGAGCAAAGAGAGGAGGAAAGCGCCGCCACCGTCGCCCCCCAGAACCCCAGCCGTGATCCCGAAAGCCCCAACAGGACCAGTCCAGAGACGCAGACAGGTCAAATACTGGCCCAAGTTCAGGTTCGGATAAGTTTGCAAAGGAGGGACCAGAAGAATAAACTTTAAACAAACTGGACAAAAGTCATTTCTGATGCTCCAATCATTCCAGGATTCCGTGTAGCTTGGAAAACAAACCCAAAGGGCTGCCAGGAACTCTCAACCTGACGCTCGGATCTGTGGTGACGGGTGGAAGTTTTCTTTGCACTTAACTCTGTGTTGCTCCTTCCTGTTGTACATCATCACTAAAGTTCTGGTTATGATGCTTTTAAAGCACAAATCCTACCTGAACACATCAGGTAACAAGTTTTTGTTTTTATATTGAATGTTACGCAAAACTGTTTTTATGTCAGATCAACATCTTGTTTTATAATTCTTATATATTAAAAAAAAATCACAGAAAGCATGGCTGCATGAATAAGTTGGTTCACAGGATGAGGTTCTGATTAATCCTGGAGAAGTTGCTGTGGATCCAGTCAGACGCAGAACTTTGCATCATTTCGCCCAAACGGTCCTGGACTGTGAGTCTAACGTCCTCCATGTCCTCTGGATAATAATCGAAAAAGTTATATATTTTAATAAATGACAAATGATAAATCCATTAGGTTTCCCTCTTTACTTCACGCACCAACACATGACCGTAAACACAAGCAACAGCTTCGGGTTGAAGAGTTAAATCAATCTGGAAACTAAAATATTTGATGTTCTGGTGTAATTTTGCATTAGTAATAAATAAACATAGGTTAAATCAGATGTTGCTACTGTTTGGTAGCAAAACAAAATCTTTAATAATAAATTATTAGAACCTTGGTAAAGAGAATTAAAGGTCCTTAAAAACAGCTTTTGTTGCAGGTTAACCTGAAACATATATGTATATTTTGTTTGTTTTTTGTCAAATTCAACCTGTAATTTAAGCCGATTTTAAGACATGATTGTCTTTTGAACAAGTTGTATTTGTATAGATAACATTAAGCTGCAGACATCCAAACATAGCAAATACAGTCAAACGAAGCTTTAAGTTATTACATACTTGTCTGTGGTTGCAGGTTTCCGCTTTAATAGAAAACTCAAATCATGCAAACCATAAAGTATTTTTCTTTAGCTCTATTATGGCTCCCAAAGAAAACTCCCACCTGAAACACTCACCACCTGTCACTGTCCTAACACTGAATTTGTTATAATCAGGCTGAAAACTCTGAGACTCCCCTCTCAGTGTGAAAGGTCACAAAAACTCAATTCACTTTGGAGACCGGCTGTCCCTTAAAAAAAGAAAAAACCCAGAGTCCTGACCTCAGGACATTCCCTCTCTGTCATCAGCAGAGGGATAAAGATGCTGAGGAGGATTGGAGCCGTGGTATCAGATGGCAAACAGCCGTGGACTGACCATGAAGGAAGGAAACAAACATCAACTGACTGTAAAAAACATAAAGTAAAAGGGGCTCCTGAATTAAACACATCGTGTTTACATTAATAACCTGTCCTACCAGATTCATTTGGATAGTTTTTATTTTCAAAACATTCATTACTCCCTTTATTTGAAAGTGTTTTATTGTTATATAGAAAGACAAAATCTTTTTATATAACAGGAAAACAAAAAATCACCCTGTGATATGTATACTCTGAAACCTGGAGTGAATTTAAAGCGTTAGTCCTACTGCAGGGAGGAACACATTCTGTGAACGTGAGCAAAAATATCTGGGATTTATGCATAAGATAAATGCATAAATAAAATATCCATAGCCTGCAAAATATTCCCTTTATGTCCACACTTAAAATGGAAAATTGTTGAAAAGTTTTAGTTTTTTTGCCTCTTTTCCTGATAAAAGTGGCTTCAAAATATTCAGAAACTGTACGTCAGTTTTTTTTTTTTTAAGGAAAACATCTGTATAATGGAAAATTTTTAATGCAATACAAATATTAAAGTTTTTGTGGATGACCATATCAGACGCTGCACAGGGCATCTGGGAAAACGATTCTGCTCCGTGTGTGTGTGTGTGTGTGTGTGTGTGTGTGTGTGTGTGTGTGGGTGTGTGTGTGTGTGTGTGTGTGTGTGTGTGTGTGTGTGTGTGCGTGTGTGTGCTACTGACTCGTTTCTATGAATGCCTAATTGCTTTCCAGGCTTTTTACTGAAACATTAGAGGATATTATATCTCACTGTAATCCCAAGGTGGTATTTAGAGAGGGTCTCTGGTGCTTTAATGACAGAAAGATATGTGTGCTGACAGGTTTGAGAGAGTGGATCTTATCCGAAACCTTTGGGACCGTAACTTTTTTTTTTTTTCTTCGCTTTACATTAGTGTAAAACATTCCTGACTCTGTCTCACTCACCAGGATCCTCCCTTTGCTGGCAGAGGTGCAGATCGGTGGGATTTCTCCTCTCTTGGAACATTTGACCTCATTAACATTTGAAGTTGTTCAATCAGAGAAAGAAAACATTGTGATTCTCTTGTGATGATGCATGAACAGCCAAACCTCACGTTGAGTTTTAAAGGCTCTGCTGAACATCCAACAGTTTCATGGATGTTTAAAAGTTAAGAAAATGTTTGGTTTTTGTGCATAATGTTAGAGTTATCAGTCAAAGAAGGAAATAAAAAGGGAACTATTACAGCAAAATCACATAATCACCAGCGACATTCTTCATTTTCCATATTTTCCTCTGAGGCAGCCAGACAACTGTTTAATATTTTAAAGTTATGATAGTTTCTGAAGTTTTTCTTTGGACTTCAGCTGCTTTTTTACCTCCCTTTCTCTCATCGACGCTCCATTTATGATCTCATTTAGTAGCCAAACATGTAACAATCACACAATTGAACCTGCTGCTTCTGTGGGCTCAATTTTAAAGATCGTCACGCAAGCATCGTCTCATTTCTGAGGTCAGACAGTGTTTTCTTACCCAGAAATAAAATCCCACTTAATTATTGAGCAACGCAATGAAAAATAAATGTGTAACCTGTGCCGTTCTCATTCTGAGCTGAACTGTCTTCTCTGCTCTTTTGCATTGCATGTTGTAATGACTTTGAGAAGATTTGTGGGACTTGATTCAGAAGCTAATGTGCTTATAAACCAGATGCTACTGACTTATTTTTCTATTCTGGGAGCAGAGATTGATCAGGAGATGAATTTACTAACCATTTATTAACTTACAGACTTAAAAACAAGATTTTAACGTCAGTCGGTCTGTTCATTTTTCAGTGTTGGTCAAGAAAAATCCTCCATGACCTTTTCTTTCTCCTGTTTTCACAAAATTATGCCATTGAAAATGTAAGTCTTAGTCCATAACTCCCCTCAGGTTCCTGATCTGCTCAGTAGTTTTTATTCTTGTTGGGTGAAGCTGAATGTTAATCTTTAACTTCTGAAGCAAAAGATAAAAATAAAATAAAATTCTGTCTTATAGATGAAGAAAGGTTTTTTTCACCTTCTTTTGGACAGACTGACTCAGAAAGTCTAAGATATTCTGTTTATGTGGTGGCAAAAATGTAGAGCTGTGTGTTATTAGCATGAATGTAGGGAAGACATGTTGTAATGGGAAGAACTTTTAGAAGTTCAATAAAAGTGGCTCAAAAATGTGAAGAACCCCATATGTGATCTTTGTTCACCCAGATTTACCAAATGTTACCAAATGGCATCATCTGAACCAGTCTACTCCAGTATCAGCAGCTTACACCCATTGATCCGGTCCATCAATCAATAATTAATTGATCAGCAGGAGTAAACGGTGAGCAGCAAGTGTCTGAAACAGCTGAAGCCACCACCGTGAATCATGCTGCTGATCTGCAGATCTCTCGATGAACCAGATCCACTTCCTACATCAGACTCTTTTTCTTGCTTGACCAAACCAGAGGAATCCTGAAAACCGACTCTTAAATATACATTGTGGCAGTAAATGACAGGACAGGTGGGCTGATTTACATATTAGGATCAGGTGAGCTGGGAGAATCAGCTCAGGTTTAACAGTCTATCATTTAATCCACCATTACAGAGGTGCAGAATGTCTCTGCAGATGACTAACCTTCACTGACATTTTCAGGTCTAACAGATTTCCATGTTCCATAATTGTCACTGAAAAGGCATTTTTCCCACCGTCCAGCAGGGGGTGCTGCAGCAGCTGCCACATACAGTCTGAAACAAGCTGCATTCTGTCAGCCTTTGTTTAATCCTGTTTCACAGCTAAATCTAACTTTGGGTAAAAGAGCATGATTAAAGTTCTGGGCACAAGTTTAGACCACAGCTGCTTCTTTTTGCCTTTCTTTGTGAGAAGAAAATCGTTTTAATTGGTTTGATTAGTTGTCTGGGTTTCCTGAGGGTCTTTCAAAGTCACTTTTGTCACTTTTTATCTCCCTTTATGCTCAGTCTTTACCTTTTTGTGGCCATATATTGTGTGTCAACAAATGACAAAAGCAAATGAAAACATGGAGAAAAAAAAGAAATGTGAAACTTATAAACAATCTGTACAGGAGATGATCTGAATATCTTCATAAAATACGAGGGGAAAAAATTAAGCAAAGATCCAATAGAACTGGAGAAATGGCTCATTGTCCCGAATACTGTTTTTTTTATTCTTAGTTTATTTGTTTCTGTTGTCATTGCCAAATCCATTTTCTTTTCCTGAAGTCTGTTTTTGTGACAAGGACTATAGGCAAACAAAGAACCACAGATACAAGTTAGACCTTGAATTTAAGTCTCAGAGCTGTTAACTCAAATGTTTTGTAAATTGTAGTGGCTCAGCACTAAAGACAATCAGGTATTGCACCTGCAGACCTCACACATCCTGGACACGGATGACTTGGACTTTTACCTTCAGGGTGGTAATACAGAAAAGAAAAAGTGTTTTTCTCACCTTTTTATCAGAAAAACATTCAACCCCTTTAGCAATGTGAGGTTTTGGTGATCCCTGGCCCTTTCCCTGGTTCTCCATTCAGGTGACGGAAGGTGGACACTGCCAAGCAGACACACCTCACAAGAGCTGCAGTTTTGGAGATGTGCTGACCCAATTAAACAGCCATCACAATTCAGCCCTTGTCAAACTGGCTTAAATTCTTACATCTGACGCGTTTTACTGTTTCTTACAGATTAACTTTTCACTTATTCAACGCATCCCACCTGCCGACTGGTTTTATGATGAAAAGATAGTCAGTGGTCATAATGTTCTGCTTACTCTGTGGGTCTGTGTCGAATGGAAACTGTAAACCTTCATCCTTCAACAGTCATCGAGCACCTTGAGACCATCATTGAGGTCACTTCCGCTTCTCCAACGCGGTTGCTATGGCAGCACTTTCAAACAAAGATGGAGTTTAACAGAGCCGAGCGCTTTTACGATTTCCTCACTGACTTTAAAGACTATGAAGATTACCTGGACTCGAAAATCACTCCAACGGATTTATTTTATTTAAAAGTAAGTAATATGAAATGAAAAGTCATATCCAAGCCATTGGTCACTGCGCGGTTTGAGGCATTTCTTTCTTTCTTCCCTTACTGGGACCTTCTTCTTATTTCTGCGTGTTTCAAACATTTCATGTCAATTTAAGAGCAAATGTTTGGAGGACAGCGAC
Source organism: Poeciliopsis gracilis (assembly GCA_911649635.1). Classification (NCBI taxonomy): domain Eukaryota; kingdom Metazoa; phylum Chordata; class Actinopteri; order Cyprinodontiformes; family Poeciliidae; genus Poeciliopsis; species Poeciliopsis gracilis. Next base: position 3,870,767 of record CAJVRI010000715.1, read on the forward strand.
GAGCCGACGATTGTTGGGGTAAAAAAAATGTCTCCAAAAGGCCTTTAATGTGCTTTCTTAGAACTTTATTGTTGAAAAAGAATGAAAAATGTTGGTGAGGCATGAAATAAACATGTGGCTTATAAATTAAGCAAAAACGCTTATGTGAAAAATTGTTTTTGTTAAAAAAAACAAAAAAAAAACCTTTCACGTTTAAAAGTTTTGTTGTTGTAGTAACCGCTAACGTACACTAGATGGCAGCCACACACAGGTTCAACCAGCCACTTTGAATCCAGAAAACCTTCACGTGCTAAAGCAGGGAGTCATTTTGAACTTTAATTAGTTAGTTAATTATAATTATATGAACTCACCGACAGGTCGTATTTGTGCTAATTTCTTCTGTTCAACGGTATTAATATTACAAGAGAACAGCATGATCTATTCTTATAAGGATTAAAATGAATAATTTTGCTTGCGTCCAGCAGATGGCGCACCTGCTAATGATATGTGGAGTTTCTCCAGCAGTCAGTTTGTTTGAACACCTGTGTCCACAAAGAGAAGAGACCAACTCATATCTGGCCTGCTAATCTGCTGCACTGAGTCCATCTCAGTCCACCGTGTGTTGTGACTCCAGGTCACAGGTCACCTAACCTCTGCAGAAAGGCAGACCTCTGATAAATCAGCTTATTATAAACCTATTTGTTCACATACTGCGGTCTTTAGGACTTGTCGGAGTGAATGCTTTATGCTCATAGAACTAAAGAAGTTAAAAAGACTTGCTCGAGAGTCACAGAGTATTAGTCCAGGTACTGTTCTGCTGCTTTTAAATAGACTGATTCAATGAGTCCCAGAATAACGACACAGATTTTTAAGCCAATTTTCAGACCAGCACATGTCTGAAACTCATTTCTGGTGCGCCACATCAAAGTTAGAGGAAAATAGAACTTTTCCTCTTGGATCCCAGCTGGGGCTTGGGGTAAATGGACATGTGGCAGATGCTTTGATCTAACAAGCCACTGGATTTGACAGCAAGATTAGCTTTTTAGATGATGACTTTATGGCTTGGCTTCAATGACGTTGGGTCTGCAAACGGTGATTAGAAAAATCCACGCAGAAACACGCTCGCTTGCACACACACACACACACGGAAACACGTGCACATTTAGAGCATGAATGAGTCTAAGAAAAGGCATCAAATCACACACACACACAAAAAAACAAATTAAACCTTGTGGTGATGCATAGCAGGTTTTGTGCTTTATAATTTGGGCGTGGTGGTGAAATAGCTTAAATCCGCACACACCAGCATGACAAACAAATTCTAAACATTGGCTAAAACTGTGCCAAAAATCCAAGATGGACAATTCCTGACGATGTCCAGCCCAAACTGCAGGCCTTCCCGTCTCTCGCTGCCTGACTCCTCACCTTTCCTTGTCTGTTGCAGAGTAGGGAGTTGGCCCGCAAGCTGGTGGAGCACAGCCACAAGGGCATGATCCTGAGCAGGGAGGAATTCGAGGAGAGGAAAGCAGCTGCAGAGGCTGCAAAGGCTGAACAGAGCAGCGTTTTCTACAGCAGGAGCCGCCCAGTGTGAGTTGGCTTCTCGGCAAAGCGTGCTATCTGAGTGACTAACAGGATGCACACAAACCACCTGCTAATTTCACTAATATCGCAAAGTCTTCTTCTATGTAAGATAATTTTTTAGCAAAAGTCCTTCTTAGACAGTTGCTCAGAAAAATATTGAGGTTGTTTTAGTAAAATTTGAATTTGTAGAATTTGTTGGGAAATACAAAATCACCCAGAAAAATAGTTTTTCTGACATCTGTGCTGGTAAATGATCAAATTACATTCAAATGACAGACACAAAACCTGCCAACATCAGACAAACAGCACTGTTCAAAGCTGGACCAAATCTTGACTCTTGGTCACATACTGGTGTGGGAATCATTCCAGTTTGTGCTTTGGCGTTTTTTCAGATCTAGAGACGGCTTCCAAATTTGCCTGCAGAGATTGTGGGTGAAGATGCAGGAATGCCTGGAAAGTTTGTATTTATAACTGGTTTCTTGGTAGTTAAAGTGAGATCTCTGAATGAGTTTTGTTTGGTGCATGTTAAATTCATTTCCTGTTTTTGGTGTTCGAGGACAAAATCACAAGACGTTGTGGTGGAGTAGAGGATGTCTGGTATGGAAACATCAGGGTCTGATCTTTGCATTTTCAAAATGCCATTCTGTTCACAGTCCAGATGGACGGATAGATGGAGGAGACGGATAGATGGAGGAGACAGATAGATGGAGGAGACGGATAGATGGAGGAGACGGATAGATGGAGGAGACAGATAGATGGAGGAGACGGATAGATGGAGGAGACAGATAGTGGAGGAGACAGATAGTGGAGGAGACAGATAGATGGAGGAGACGGATAGATGGACGAGACCGCTTGATGGAGGAGACAGATAGCTGGAGGAGACGGTCTTCAAATCCAGGACTCTGGTCCAACACACCTGAATCAAATGACTTAATTTTCTCTGCAGTCAAGTTCTCCAGAGTTCTTCTAAAGACACAATTATTTGACTCAGAAGCAGAGACATGTTGCAGGACACCATGGATTGATTGATTGATTGATTGATTGATTGATTGATTGATTGATTGATTGATTGGCTAGTCTTTTCAGTTTAAACTGTGGATATTACCAGTATCTCATTTTTCAGTTCTCTCTTTGTGTCTCTTAGTGTGCAGGCAGATTTCCAGTTTCCTATTAGATCTATAATAAAGTTCTACATTATTTCACATGAGCTGAAGCAGTAAAGATAAAACATATCCTGCCCAGTTTCTGGAGCGGATGCGTTTGAAAATGACAGAAAAGCTGTGAAATTTAATAGCGAAATGTCTTGACAGATTTTTCTTCCTCCATTTTATTGTAAGATTCCTGTCTAGTTTTGACAAATAATCAAAGCTCATTGGATTCTGTTCATTTTTTTTTCTTAATCCTTACTTTTTTATATGTTGAAGAGAGGACAAAGGGGAGCATTTTATCAACTCCCCTACACATGTAGACAAGGTTTTTATTGGAGCACGGTGTCTAAATTCATCTAAAAGCTATTAGCGTGAACAGGCCAAAACACATTCCTGCTAAGCGGAGTTTCCAGCAAACTGCCCTTCAGAGGAAAGTGATCACACAGATATTGTTCTCAGTTTCCACACAAACTTGTGGTTGTAATGTCTCCTTTGATGACAAGCCAGAACAGACAATTAAGAGCATGCACACACACACACACACACACACACACACACACACACACACACACACACACACACACACACACACACACACACACACACACACACACACACAGGGCTTCAGAGTATCCAAACATTTACCTGCGAGGTTCTGAATCTGATTGAACCCTCAGATGCTTATCCAAACGTGCAGATGTCTCAGCGCTGTCCCCCGCCCTTCTCCCAGAAACGTCTGCGAACATCAGTGACACTGGTGAAATGGGAGCCTCCACACCTGCAGTTACAGTGATATTAGGGCTCAGAGCCTTTCATCTTGTCTCAACAGGATCCGGGGAAATGTTGTGCGGGAACATTGGGATGTTGTATACACACAGCAGTTTGCTCGCTCTCCAAGATCTACATCCATGCGGCTCCTTTGAAAGGCCCAGATCGTGTTTGTGAGGTCCTAACGCAGCTTGGAATGCAGTAAAACAGATTTCCTGTCAACAGTCACGGGTTTTAATGGAATATTACACCAAAAATCTTTGCAGACATTTTAGACGTTTACGGGAAGTTAATTGGGAGGAAAGGAAAAGAGGGGAAGTTGGCTTTTCTTTCTCTGATGCTTCAAACTGACTTCAAACTGGTGAATCATTTCATAACAAGAAGACTCATTTTTCCAGAAAGAATTTATGTTTTTATTCATTTAGATATTTGTTATGCATACAGAACTTTGCCTGTAATCAGTAATCCATTTGGGGCCCACAATCAGAAGAGTTGCTTTTTGAGAACCTGTTTTCTTCAAAACTTTGAGAAAATTTCCTTCTCAACATCAAATTGAAAGTGTCAGATTTTAAAAAAGCATTTTAACTCAAAGTGTTCTTAAACCGGAAACATTTTCTGCCTCCCTGCTGTTTAATTTTCTGAACAGTCCCAGTAAAAATATCCAACATGGAAACAGTAAGGATAGATTTTTCCTATATACTGAAAACACAAGCTTTCCAGAATTATGGTTCACACAATGTACAAACGAAATATACAAGAGATTAATATTGAAGGGCCGCTGAAGCTTTACAGACTTTAAATTGTGAATCTTAATGAGTCATTTCAGCTCAGAAGTTTTTATTTTAGAATAGACGATCCAAGTCTGAGCCCTGTTGGGAAAAACGACATCACTTCTATGTTTTACACGACTGATCAAACTGCACTAAGTGGGATTTTTTTTTGTTGGTATTTTACATCTGTGCGTTGATAATCAGAAAATTATTTTTTACTTTTTTTAGAAAGCTAAAGATGAAGAGGGATTTTTCTCAGTGAGTCCAAACATGCATTAAAAAAAAGAAAAAGAAATTAAGTTTGGGAATAGCTTAGCCAGAGTTCAGAGGTAAATTTGTTAAGTCTGGCAGATGTGGGATGTTGACATATTAGATATTCTTTAACAAATGATTAGTATTTTCTCTTCCTACAGATTTGTTTTATTTTTCGGTTGATGTACGCAGGATATTTCACATTGAAGGTGGGAAAAGTTTTGAAAGTATTTACCACAATCTCATTGCATTAATTCCTGAAAATCTGTCATTTTTTACAAGCGTGGATAGACTTTTTGCATCTACACGACAAATAGCGTTTTAAAGTCTCTCCACATTGTTGCAACCTTTGTTAAAAGGCTTTCTCACCTTGTGAAGAGGAGGCACAAACATAATGAAAAATCTCAGTATTGCTACAGATCCACATGGAAAAGGCCTATAAACTGATCATCTTTCATTACTTTCCCATCTTTGGATATTGGATCTTGCAAAAGACTTTGACAGAGAGTTTGTTAACAGTAACAGCGCCATGTTTTGGGCGTCTCAGTGCAGATTTCTCCTCCCTTTGTGATTTTCTGATCTAAACCTCACCACTTCTTGCTATAGTTGCAGTTTAAAGACATTGAAGCATTGCCTCTGCAGTGTGACTGAAGGTAATTAGGACAATGACAGATCAGAGCCTACAAACTCTGCAGAGATGCTGTTTCATGTTCAGTAAAAGAAAACTCCCTGCCACGTTATAGGAAAAAGTTCTGCTCAGTTCTCTGTTTCTGCCTGTTGCAGTCTTTGTTATGACCCAGTGTTATATATTATATTCCTCTCTGCAGACTTTTGCACCTGCATGCACATCGTCTTCTTTGCACTAGGCAGCATACTGTTTTGTGAATGCCATTCCCTTCCCTGTGGGCCTTAAACTATTCCTCCCAAGGCACATCTTTTTTTCACAGCTCTGTCACTGTTCTGTGTTTCCCCCCTTCCTTTCTCTTCCTTTCAGCCTCCCTGTGCTTTCTCGGAGACCTTTAGTGCCTGCAGGTGTATAAATAGAGCTGTTTTCAATTAAGGGCTAACCTCGCCTATAGCGTGCATCTGATCAGTGAATGCCCCTGCACCTGTGGTAATAAAATACCTCGGGGAGTGGAGATGGTGCGCTGAATGCTAATCAGATGTTGCCCCGTTGTTGCCCTGTCTCATTTTTAACGACAACATGCTCCTCCTGACAGCTCGGCTGTGAAAGGGAGGCGAAGAAGGGAGGGAAGAGGAAAGGGAGGTGGAGGGGCGCGAGCACACCACAAAAAGAACAAACAAAAGAGCCGGTGCTCTCATCAAACATAAGTGAAATCTAATACACGATTGAAAACGGAAACTTGGATGAATGGGATGCTTAGTCAGTTGTGTGGTTGTTTGGGTAGGGAGTTGTCAGAATGAGGGGATTGTTTAAGAACTGCTGGCTTCTGCGAGATTCAGGTTTGGCTCCAATCTCAGGTGGGTGAAAGTATCTGGTTCCAGAACACAGAACTTATTTTATCTGACATTCATGGAAAAACTAGGAGCTAGCAGCTTCGGCAGCAGAGACTCTCAGTGGCCGTCTTCCCTGTCGGTCACGTTACCTGCATTTCCATTGGTCTTAATATTGTGCAAATTGGAATTAAGAAAATAAATGTACCTGTGGAAATACACTAAATTTGAAAAAAACAAAAAACAACTCACTTTTCAATCAAAAGTTTTGCTGCCAGGATGAGGTGGGTTTTTTTGATTGTGTTGAATTTAGTTTATGTAAATGTTGAAGGTTCCTATATTGCATCTCTACAGAATACAAAACGCTGCTGTATGTTTCCTAACATGTGAATATGAGAACATTTCCCATTTTAACTGATCAGCTGGTCCTTATTGTGTCAGAGGGGACTTTGTTGAAATTGGATGTTAACGTCGTCAGAGGCCGAAAGCAATGGCGTGAGTCAAAACGTAACGTTATTTTGATTCTGATCTAACAATTTTTTCTACACTTTGTCACATGAGATGTTTATTTTATGTTTATCACATTGCTGGTTGCATGTGTTTTCATGTCTTTATGTATTGTACATTTGACAAGGATGAATGACTGACGTTTTGGGATCGTCAGTCATTCAAGCACATGCCATTTACCAAAGTCATTTTAAACAATTTATGCTTTTTATGTTTTTATTGTTCTGTGCTCTCATTTCCTGTTGGCAGATTTACTTTATTACTGAAGCTGAATTTGCTTAGATTTCTCTCGGTTGTTTGAAGGTGGCGCTATAATCCTATCCAGATTGATGGGCAGCAGCAGTTGCTCCTCTTAGATCACTCCTTATGTCTCAGCATCAACACATTGAACCAAAGCACCTGCAGGGGGCAGAGGTCATGTTGAGTTAACCACCATCGAGGGTTGATTCTGTTTTCTCACAGGACCTAAGCTTAGTTAGTTTTATGTAGAGACTTTGAATTTGAAGTCTTCAGTTTTGTCTCAAGCAGGAACAAGAGGACCGGAGAGTCGGTGCAGAGCAGCAGAGAGGCCTCTGTTTCCTCTGCTCTGCTCTGGCTCGGGCCCAGCAGTCCGCGGCAGCATAAGCGGCGACCTGGCGTGCGCACGTCGCTCCTGCGCGGCTTTCATGAGGCTCCCTGCGAACTCCCCGCCGTTCCCGGCCACAGTCTCGCTCATTGTCCATTGTGAAGTTGCGTTTTCACAGTCCGCCTCAAGAATTCTCCGCCTCGCGGTTCTCTATATTAAAAGTGAAGCTATCACTTGCGGTGCCAAGGAAAACCGGTGCCACAAGCGCACACAGTGAATGCATTTCTCTGCCGAACCAACCTCCAGATACGGAGCAAAAATAAGATTGTGGATGTGACTGACATGAGAAACGTCACGAAGCCGATACCGAGCTGGCTTTTTTTTTTTTTTTTTGCAAACCAAAACCCCCGCCACTCTCAATGGCCGCTGCGCTGGCGAGGCCCTTGGGCAACCAGGTTGTGCGGTCTCTATTACATGTGCTGTCAGGCCAATTGCCTCCCTTGCACTTTGTGATTTTGGACGGGTGTGTAAATTTGGATCCCTCTCCCCTGCAAGCGCTGCTCAGAAATACACATCCTGCCAGGCTTCAGCTCACAACCACATCCTTCCATGCAGCACACGCGTATAAATACAGCCCTGCAATAAGTGGGTGCAAACAGATAATAAATAACAAATTAGATGTTTCCACATCTCAGACGCATTTCATCTTAATGACTTGTTTAAGGGACCATCTGTCATTGCTTGTAGGCTGCATGTGGGACGCCAAAAATAAAAAACAAAGCAAATGTTTTTGACTAAGTAATACTAAATCACTGCTTGCTTGTTGTTTCTGGAGCTTTCAAACAAATCTGACTGAAAGGTTTTACTTAATGTGGTCTGTTGTGCATTTCATATTCGATGGTGCATTGTGTGAACATTTCCAGCTGTCATTAATGTGGATTTGACCTGCAGCTACTGCCTTTTAAAAGAAAAAACACTTTGATCTTTAGTCACAATCACCATGTTTTTTGCCGATAATGAGTGAAATAAAGCTCAGCTTCAAACTCAGATCAACAAAGAAACATCTTAGCAAAAATAACTATAGTGAGGTGATGCAACAAAAAATTATGTCCTGGATTTTTCCCCTATCCAAGACTTTTTCAGCGTCCACTTGATTAGGTACGATGCTTTGCAAAAGTATTTAGCCCCTCAAACTTTTCCGCCATCTTTCAAACTGTGTGATTATGAAGTGGAAGGAGGAGAATAATGTTTTAAAATTTCTCTCATATAAAAATCGGAGAAGTGATGGGTTCATTTGGATTGAGTTCCCGGAGCGAACACTTTGTAGAATCACTTTTTGCTCATTCTTCTTTTGAAAACAGCTCAAGCTCAGTCAGAGTATCTGTAAATATCTGTAAATATTGATACTAAAGCATCGGGGTCTAAGCATGAGTGCAAACAATAATCGATTAGATTTTGTGGCTGCCATGTGCAAGTGCTCAAGACGTATCAACATTTTATAAGCACAAAGGAGTTTCTGCAAGGCACATTAATGTTCTTTACTAACTCAGCACTTTTGACATTCCGACATCGTTTTAGCTTCAACCTCTAACATCTTTAGCCTTTCTGTGAGGCTGACAGGCAGAACTGTCAGCTTCATATTTGCTCTTGTCCAGATTTAGGATGGTTGTGACAGCCTGCAGGAGCAGGATCTCCTGCCCAAGGTCTTTTAATGACTAATTGTTTTAATTTTTTGGAATCTATGCTTGTGGTTTTGGGCAGAATTGAGCCTGCTGAACAGCTGCGCCCGGGTATAACAGGAGCTAAGAAATGGACCAGTAACAATGTTGTTCCTCGGGTGAAATTCTTCTCTAATCAGCAGCTGAAATGGCTTGAAAAATACGCTTAAATGATTTCATATGAGCTGTTTTGGATTACAATGTAAGCTAATAAACTGATGAGGAAGAAACCACAATGCTGACATGTGCACAACAGACAGTCATTCTCACACAAGAACCCGTTCTCTAATTTTAGGACTTGCATTTAGCCTAATTTTCTTTTTGTGTGCTATAAAGTTACTCCTGGTTGAGTGGACATTTTTCTGTTTCTGTCTTCAACACATCGTAAAAGTTAGGTGGAAAAACACATCTCACCGAGTATTTTTGATCTAGTGTTAATATCTAAGTACACTGGAAATAAGACAAACCCCGTCTTCAGAGTTGGGTAGTAACTAATTACATTTACTCACGTTTTTTGGAAAAATTTACTTTTACTATGCTTTAACTTTTACTCAAGTAATTGTATGGCGAAATATCATTACTCTTACTTCAGTAAAATGTCTGGATTGTCGACCCACTGATTGAAAAACAAACATATTTTAACTGAAAATTCACCAGACGCAGACACACACCTGCAGTTTTTGTTAAAGTTTCAGTTTTTTTATTGGACAAAATTCTTTTAGAACATTTTTCTTTTGGCTGATTTTGTTATTTTTTGTTCCTTGTCAACTTTGATCTTTAAAATACCAAAATTCCCACTTAACTTTCTATATTGGTTCATGTGATGATGTAATTTTTAAATAATAAGTGATTGACGATTTTATCTGTTACTCAGTACCTCAGCAGATTTTTTTACTAAATAATGTTTTTGCACTTTAGTAATTTCTTGAATGGCTACTTTTCACTTTTACCTGGGTAAAATATGCTGAAGTGCTGCTGCTCTTACTTTGACTACAATCTTTGGACCTCTGACTGCCTTACAAGTCCGGTTTCAGCAGAATATATGAACTTGTTTTAAGTCAATAAATCCTTAATTCTGAATAAACAGCAAACTAGTTCCACTGACATTTCCTCTTTTAAAATTTACCAATATGATAGAATTGTCGACTTAAAACAAGCCTCTATATCTTGCTGAAAGGTTAGTAGTATGTCAGCTTTGTCTTATTTTAAGTTTTCTGAGACATTTGCAGGAGAAACTAGACAGAAATACATTGTCGAGCTTCGCGTTTTTGCCGTGTTCTGCTTTTTGTCACAAGAAAGACAATCATTTCTTTGGTCCTTAAAGTCTAAAGTCGGCAGCACAGGATGTGCCACCTCCGCAACCCCAAAAGCCAAGGTGGCCGCAGAGCCCGAGGAAAGCTCAGGTAGAATATCCTGTGCAGCGCATGTGTAACTGATACGTTCAGTTCATTGTAATCAGAGGTGACAGAGGACTTTATAAAGAGCTTGAAATAAAGTAAACTGTCATGCTGTGTGGAATTTCCCTCGACATCCACCAGCCCAAAATAATATTTTTCAGAAGGTTCTCTTTCCCAAGCACTCCAAGGAAAAAGAAAAAAAATCTTAAGAAATCGCTGTTTTCCTAAGAGCTGCATTGTCGGAGCTGCAGGAGAATGAAGGCTTCATTCTTTTAATATGCAGAGCAGAATAAGAAATTATTGCAAAGTGTAACATCTGTTCCCCGTCTTGACATGAAACCCTCACAGAAACCACCCGTCGTCCAGTCGCTGAATATTTATTTGCAGAAAGAGAGCCACGAATTAAAGAGGAATGTCAGCCCTCAAAGAACCTTTTAATGGCATTCGATTAATTATACTGGGAGCTATTTGCTGTTGCGAATAATCACATGTGTGAACGGGGGGAAAAAATGAATGCAGATCAAATTTGGCTGTCAGGTTTGATGGAATTGCAGTGTTGCAACATGCTGTGCAATATCGGATTTCTGCAGCATTCCCTGTTGTAGGTGCTCCTCCTCAGACAATTTGTCGTTGAAAAGATGACAAACCGGCTCTGCTGTTGGTCGCTGACACTTAGCTGAATAAATGTTGCTGGGTGACAGATTGAAGAGTAAACAGTACTAAAAAATTACTGGAGGCACTTGTGAGAGTCTGAGGAAGATGGAACAGGCAAAGCTTTGTTTGAATACTTTATCCCCAGAGGGAAACTCTTACTTTGAAGTATAAATAATAGATGAAAAAAGATGCAAACTCATCAAACCAGTTAAAACTTCATTCAAACACCCAACAGTTTACAAACTGATCAGAAACTGGAAGTGTGATTCCAATCCTCAGAGATCATTTATGGGATGTGCTTGTGGCTCTGAAACAAGAAATAAACAGTTATAAGTGTTGCTATAATTATGTATTGTGTCATAAATACACAGGAAACAAAAAACAATCAGTTTTACTGTCAGTGACTGGCTGTAGGGCAGCCAGTCCACAAGCGCCGTTCATTTTCGTTGGTGCTGATTAGCTGAAGCCCAAAGAGCAGAGAAAATGGAGACTGTAAATGTTAGCTTCCGCAGTAGCGCTACGGCGGTTTCTGCACTGCATATTAATATACATTAAGTTATATTCTGTGTTTAAACTGTAAAATCAGGCAGTTATGAGTCTTTTTAGATGGGTGGTGGTCCAAAATACAGGAGATTTTACTACAAATCTGAATCATTTAACTTCTGTTCACTGCATGTAAAGTATTAGCTTAAAGCATCTTTCAGGAGCCAAAAGCAACTGCAGAAGAACCCCTAGACTAACGGTTTGCCTAAAATACCATTTTGACAACTACTGCAGCGCAGAGGTGTTGCAGAGTTGCACAACCACTTTATGTGCATTGATATAAAATAGGTGAGCAACAATGCTGGTCAGAACAGGAGCAGAAAAAATGTCAGGTATCCAGTTTGTGACAAACTTTTATTCACCACTGTGTGGCTTTATAATCTCACTGCGGGGTGCCGGTTTGGTATGTCTTCACTTAGAAGCATTTCTACTGCCTTCCTCCTCCTCACCATTCACTGTAGCGGTAGACTTTCATTACTTTTGCTTTGTGATGACATTGTGCAAATGCCAGGGTTCAGGCGCCTTAAATGCAGCATCATCTCCCTTCAGTGACTTTCAGTTGTCTTGTGCTCAATTACCAGCTATATATTATTGTGCTACTGATTTCTCCTCCGCGGGGAATATCGCAGTTTTTTCCACACACATATCTCACAGAATGAACCAAGCAAAAGTGTTTTAAAGTATGTAAACACAAAACTGTTGGTGTAATTATTGGAAAGAGTAAATAGTTTAAAAACTTCATTTCAGGCTCAGGAAAAAGGCCTCAGGGATTTGGAGCGAAGTGGAGTGGAGTGTTTATACGCATGTAAACAGCTGCAAAGCACCCACAGCTGGTCACCCCCAACAGAGGCGCACAAAGCATTACATAAACTTCATCTGTAACACACACAGTATGGAAAGCCAAGAAAACATCGGACTGATTGGCTACTTTTTTTGTTTTAGCTTTTTACAGTTTAGAGATAAATAACATTTACATTTATGTACATAAAGTGGAGAGACGCATTTTTATTAACATTACTGTCCAATGCCATGCTGGCCTATAAATATTTTTGATATTGTAATAATGAATGTATCAAATACATGTTTATACTTGGGATTCTGTAGCCATGTTTCTATAAATATGTTGGATTAAATACACAACATGAGTAAATGTGCGAATTTTCATTCAAAACCTAAATTAACTACATAAATAAAATTCATTGTGTTTCTGTTTTATAAATTATTAAAGACTCTTTTATTAGAAACAGTTAGTTTGGTTTTTCAGATGTACCCGATATGTTTCTACTTCCATCTTTGTCTTTAAGTTAAATGTTTTAAAATCTATTAATTATTTCAGTATTTATTTGAACACTCAGTCTCTTCTGAATAAATGAATAAAAACAATCTATACATTCATACACAAAAAAATTCTCATTATTGGTAATCGAAATAAAAATCTAATTGGGGATCCTGGTATGAAGCAGCCTTTCAGATTGGGACATTAAACAGCTTCAATCTACATTTACAAGCATCTTGAATTTTCTGTGTTTCCTGTGAAACCAGACGGATGTTTCTGAATGAACAACATGACAACAACGCAGGCAGTCTCCCCTGCTGGTTCGTAAAAACGTTTCTCTTACAGGACAGACGTTCTTCTTGCATACGAGTTGTTTTCACCGGGCCAGATGATGACTGTTCAGCTCCCTCCTCATTTTCTCCTCATTTTTCCTAATGATGTTGCCCACCTGCCTGACCACAATCCTAAAACAAGACACTTAAAAGGCCAGGCTCCTTCATGCCGAGTCATTAGGAACTAATAACCATCATTTCATTGAAACTTCCTTGTTATCCCTCCTAAATGAGGCTTGATAAGAAATTTGTTAACTGACGGAAAGCTCCACATGTTTACGGCGGAGAACGGTTCGCTCTCTGGGACTGTGTGCTGCTCGTGCTACTGGATGGGGTAACCCCGGTTCCTTGGCTCCTCAACACCTGTGTTTACTTTGGGGCCTCGGCCCCCGTGACCCAGCAGCAATCCTTCACTCACTCAGAAGATGGAGTGAGGTTTTAGCCTCCAAATATGTGCCGTCTCTGCACTTTTACCACCGTGAGATTCCTCTAACACTTTCACAACGAGCCACAGGCCAAACTTAAAGTGTGAGTTACAATCCTATTACAAATTTCTGGGAAATGTAACGACTCTTTTCCTTTACTGTGATGTTAATCCAGGCTAAAATAAATATTTGGCTGTTTGTCTGTGCTTGATGTGGCACTTCTGGAATTCACTATGAAATTGGAAATAAAGTGTCAAATCTAACTTGTCTGATTTTTGGACAAACAATTTAGGAAATTCCACAGCCTGAGTTTCCATTGCACTGCAGACACAGAACTGTAGATAATTATTAATGGAGGTAATGTGTCTCATAGGCAGTATGAGGACTCAAATATTTAAAATATTTATAGAAAACCGAGTTAAATATTATTTATTCCACAGCATAAATTGGGTTTAAAGTCGTCTCTCCATCCTTCCAACTTACTTATTGAGACTGGGAGTAATACTATTATTAATTAATCACATGTAATGTTGACATTTTGGGAGTGGTGGTGACCTCAAAGAATTAGAGGTTGTGATGAAAATGCATTGCTAAAAGGTCTTTAAAGTTTTTATTTGGACATTCATTGCTTATTTAAAATAAAGTCATTTATTTCCATTGAAGTGTTGATTTTATTCATTTTTTAAGAACGCAGAGCACAAAAATCATGTCACGGTCAGAAAATGGACTAAACTAAATAACTGAAAAAAAAAAATAAGCCAACAACTGTTTTAAAATGTAATTGGAATTGAATTTCCACAACAAAATGAAATTACAATTACCAGTAGATTTTATTTAGATCTAAGTTGCAAAGACAGTTTGCATCCTCTTTCTGATAAATCATAATAATAAGAACATTGTGTTTCTTTTAAAATAACACATTTGCTATTTATTAAAAGTTATAAGTTACTGTGAAATGTTTGTGGCTCCAAATTAATTTTATGTGTCTGAAAATGGTTCTTTTGTTACAAACGTTGCCTTGAAGTCTGATGAACTCTTTCAAACACGATATAAGTACTTCAGCTGTAAAAAAAAAAGTATTATAAAGTATTAAAAGGGGTCTTATGTTTGCATGCACATTAATGGAATATGTTATAAAAAGGTATTGATTTGGGATTTTTTCTAAAACCATAATGTCAAAATCTGCTTAAATTCCCAAAGTTGCAAAATAGTGAGATATAAAAATCAGACACAAACGAAGCATGTAGCATCCGTCACTGTCATAATTTAGTTTATTCTACTGAATAAAAATCACCAACTGATAGATAATCATCTTTTTCTACATAGCTCTTCTCCTTCATCTTGAACCGTCTCCAGCGGGCCGTTTGCAGGCGTTAGGATGTGGATCTGATGAATGTTGTGTACTGTCCGCCGTGGCCGCATGCCAGACTTCTGTTGCTCATACCGCACTGTGAACTGTTCAAATATAAGTGCCAGTGTTTTTTCAGGTGTGGATCCATTGGTGTGCGCCAAAATCCATGTTTCTATGGAAACAGCTTGAAGCTAGGAGGAGACAGCAGCCACGGAGTCGTGTGGTTTATAGTTGTGGATTTATGTTTCCTATGAAGAAAATTATGATAACGAGGAAAACCTTTAATGGTGAATTATATTTGGTGTTGATAGCTTAACAGCTACTTGTTAAGAAGCATGTAATATTGTGTTAACAAAGCCAGTGTGGAAAACTCACTTCCCAGATTCAAAGGGACAGATTTATTTCTATTCATTGATTTTTTTTTTTTTAATTAATAAAGTTGAAGCAGAATCAGAGGATAGCACTCTGAACCTCTTTATTTATGTAAAATCCTCCCATAAATAAAGAACCTCTAAATCTTCTTGTGACTTTTTTCAAGTTTGGAGAAACATTTCAAGCCTTTTGAGTGTTGTCTTTTCCAGGACACTGGCAAGTGCAGGAAAGGAGCTCAACGATAACTTCCTGAAGGCCCTGGCAGCGCGAGAAGAGGCCAACCGCAGTGGGAAAATGACTGTGAGTACATTATTACACCACTCCAATTGCTACGTAATGGGATTCCCCTCAAATATTTCTGCAATTCCATTAGGATGGAAACAAAATCCATACTGTGTCAAGCTGAGTGGAACTGGCCCTCCCTCCCAGTTCCAGTCCCTCCCCAAATACCAGCAAAGCCAGCTGGCGGCCCCCTTTCCCCACCATAAGACCCCCTCACTGAAACCACCTTGTTCTTAGATTAAACCACAATGATAAATATTAAATATTTATCATTAATATTAATCCGCACATAATATTTCAAATTTAAGGAATGTCATAATTCCTCTGTATAGTTTATATGAGTTTACTCCACATCACCTAAATAGAGTTGCTCTTCAAACACCTTTAAAGGTCTTAAGGTTTAACAGTTTATTTTTATCTCCTTTTCAATTTGATCATCTTTATAAATATTGGAGAACTGTGTCTAAAAAACCAAATCTGTGCGTTTTTGCAAAACATTATAATAATGGCCAAACTTCATACTTTAATGCATTAATACGTACAGTGGAAACCGTCTTGGTGGACCACAGAAGCCGACATTCTGAATCCCCGCTCGTACAACCAATCAGCAGTCAGGAAAATAAATGGCGCCTCTAGATTGGCTGGTTTACAAACACCAGCCAATAGCGTGCCAAGTAGTGTTACTGAGTTGTTTCGGCTTTCACACCTGTATTTTCTTTAAAATTTTTAAACTCGCTCTCTGAAAAAAAAAAAGCCTGCAAATATGTGAATCTACATAAACTGAACCATGAATAGATGCATCACAGCATCCCATCATCACAGGCTATTCAACTTTCTCAGCCTGGATTTGAACCCAATACTACTGTGTGCAGCTTCCTCTCAAAATTTTAACAAAATTAATTTGCAAAAACTAAATTTTAAGACCTTCCTGCATGGAGTTTGCACATGGTTGTCCTTCTGCTGTCCTGTAAAGAAAAACTGTTTTGTTGACTTTGAACTCGGCTTCAATGTTGTTTGGTTTAGTCAGATCATTTTTGGTTAGGTTATTCAGTGATTCTGCTTTCAATAAGTAGCTGTTTAGTTCAGCAAGTTGTAAGAAAATAATGTGAAGGTCTTAAATTTTGACTTCAGGTCTGGACTCAAAGCAGATGTTTAATCCAAACAGATTCCTCTAAGCTTTCACCATTAATCAAAATCATATGATAAAAAGTTTATGGACCATTAAGGCCTTCTGAGGGAAGCTACTGAGAGATTGTCCAGGTGGTGCTGATAGGTTGGCCTGCAGTGGACAGAGGGGCAGATTGCAACAGAGGTGGAAGCAGTTCTGATAAATGCCCACACTCCAACACACTCAGCCAGAAAATCCCTCTTCAAAGATCCTCTCCAAATAACAAAGTTTATGCGCAAAGTCTGTCCAGGAATGTGGATTTTGTTTTACATTTATATTTGGAGGAAATGTTCTGAGAATTTAAGAATATCTGGGCGGAAAAAGCTTTGGTGGTAATCAGGTTGATCTCAGTTTTGACTTGGGGCGATGAAGGGATTGTGCATGTGGTTCTTTACCCTGCATCAGTGCTGATGAACTTCAAATGATTCACTCCCAAGATGCGGGAGTGAAAACAAGTGGAGTTTTGTTTCACCTCCATTTACCTGACCCTGCAGGCTTAGCAGAATTAGATTGCATGAAGCACACAGCAGAAGAAGAAGTAACGCCAAAGGATTCTTCCGGCATCTTTACTGTGGAAACATTAAAAACTTCTGTTTTTATTCTTTAGAGGTACATTTATGTTAAATGATTAGTAGATAAGCATTTGCAGAAAATAAAAAAACAAGCCAGCTATTGCAATGTGTATCACCAACCTTGCTCTGCTGACACAATATTTTTCCAGCTTGTTGGAACTTTCTCGGTTGAAAAATTGGATCTGGAAGATGCTTGTATTCCTTTGAGCCCCATTCGTTTAAAGTTAAAGCCACATTTGTCCGCTTAATGCTTCTTCTCTTTGAAACTGTTTGTGTAACAGGTAATCTTAATGCAGTTTGACGAGGCTTGACCTCATTGGTATATTTACATTAGACAGATGTATTCCAGGCAGCGCTTGCACATGTGTGCAGGCGTGCCATATCTTGTTTCAGGCATTTATTTTGTGCTGCAGGAATAGTTTGTGAAATTTTAATTGCAATTTGCCAGTAGGCATATATCAAAGTGATGTTTATACATATGTAAAACATGTTCTGTTTGCATTGTAACAGCTGCAACAAATTGCAAACAATTATGATTTATGAAGAAGTTGAGTAGCAATAATTTTTTTCTCTCCCCACTCAGAATCCACTTTATAAAATGGTCGGGGTAGCCGTGTTTATCTTAAATTTGATAGTAAGACCACCCAGCATTTTAGAGATTCCTCTCTTTTCTGACAGTTTTTTAAAAGCATATTAAAAACATGACATAAGCTCCTATCTCCTGTCCTCCTTGAACCAAAGGATCCTTCATGCTAACACATTCCAGCTCCTCATATCTGCACATTTTTGCTCTCTAATGGGAAGCAGTCATTTTTCCAACACATGCTCCCACTTTCCACATTATCTTTTTAATGTTTGCACATTTTTGTTTCTTTAGGTGTCTCATTCATAGCACTGTGACGTCTGTGGCACGCACATTGATGGACGCGCTGGCCGGTTTTAAAGCAAAATAAAGGGGCAAAGGTTCCTAGCACGCTTAACACCTTGTAAAAGTATTCACTCCTTCAACAATTTTCCATTTTGTCATGTTAAAATCACAAACTTTCAGTGATATTGTAAATGTTGAACCACTGGTTGTCACTTCCCTCCTCATTTTACCAACTTGATGAGGAAATACAAATAATGGTGACAAATAATTTTACAAATAAAAATCTAAGTTGGGGAAGGATTTAGTTTCCTGTACTCTCTGTGTAAAGTTATAAATATCTGCACCATGTAGTCAGTGAGAATCGTGATCGGTAAAAAAGAAAAAAAAGCAGGTCAAAGATGGAAAATATTCAGTTACCATGACGGTCTCATTACTTTTACATGACTTGAGAGCTTTTATTCTTTCCATTATTCTATTAAGGCCTGACGGGCAAATATTCTATCTACAGATTCCTCCACCTGAGCTGTGGATCTCTGCAGCTCCTCCAGAGCTACCACAGGTCTCTGGGCATTTTTTTGTTTTGTTTTGCACACTGCCTTTCTCTTCCAGCCTAAATGTTCTCTGATATGGGAGATGCTCAAACTATAATTTTAGAAGCTAGCGCTGCTTTAAACTTCTGCACCTGTCTGAAGGTTCCTCGGTTTTTAAGATGCTGTTTGTTTTGTAAATTATATTTACTAACTTTACAAGATATAAGGTGATAAAGTTCAACAATTATGATTTTTTTCGTGCAGAACTACTGTATTATCTTGAAGAAATTAAGATTGTGGCTTGAACTGTCTTGTTTTGGCTTTGGTAGTGGAAGGTTGATACTGGTTAAAATTATATTTGGAAAAAATGATTTTTATTGTGTTTATTTCTTTTTATCAATAAGTTCTTTTCCTCTTCCTCCATCAGAGAGCTTCTGCTTTGTTGCTCCTTTATGTCAGTCTCAGCATTCAGAGTCAGGCTGAAACTACACGTGTTAATACAATTGTTAGGCGTCTTTGTGACTTACAAAAGATTGAAAGAACTCTTTGTATGGCGTCCCATCTGGTCGCTTCTCTTGAGAATAGTAATTAAACTCCATGAAATCATTCAAACTTACAGCCTGAATGCATTTCGTGTTTTTGTTTTCCAGTGAGGAGTCAGGTTTGGTGTGGATGAGCTTTCAGAGTCTGCCCTTTATTGTGCGTTGACTTTTCAGGGCCTGTTGCAAAAGCTGCTTCCCTGGCAGAAGTCACTAAACAAACAAAAGCTGCACCTGGGCAGCTTTTGGCTTTATTTGCGCTGGGTAAGGCGTTCTTTTAATCAAATCCAGGTCACACCTGGACAGGATGCCTGAGGGTGTCCATTGTTGGAAAGTTCGCCTTTAAAGCTGGAGGTGTGGTGCCAACACCTGCCCTCCTCCCTGGTTGATAGCAGTTGATCAGGAGGAAGAACGGAAACTTAAAGGTAGTCAGTGATGAAGCAGTGAAGCTCACTGTTGTCTCCAAATGGGATTCATTTGGTTGTGTAGGTTGTGTAGTGTTGACACACCTTGTTTCAACCAGAAATCCCTTTTACACAGGTAAAATGGCCGCCCCTTTAAGTTCGTCCTTCCAGTTTGTGATCTACCCTTGTTTTCCTTTGGGATGCACAGATCCACCTCTTTTCACTTCAGATACCGATACCGATGTCTGAGGTTCAACATCGCCCCATATCGATCTGATACAGGAAAACGGTGCTGAACCGACTTAAACCGTTTCTGCTTTTAGACACAGACATGAATGTTCTGAATTACAAATGTATTTGATAACTCTGTGCCGGTGCAGCACATTTAAAATACACCAATAACTTCAGAAGTTTGGCCAAACATGTGAAAACAATTACAACTTCAATTCACTCAGTCAGTGCAGTTAGGAGTGCAACAGCCTACGTGAAATAAATAAACTGACAAAAACAATATATTGATTACCTTAATGAAACATGTTAAAATAAACTGCAACAAATGGTTCAGAAAGTGGAATTAACAATTCTAAATAAAATAAATAATAAAGCTTGACTTCTCTCAGTCATGATATGCACAAAGCATAGAATTAGACTGAATAGGTTATTGAGCCAGGAGAACATTAACTTTGCTGGTATGTGATGCACTGGAGGCCCTTGGACAGGCGGCATAAAGACTATAAATCACATTTAATAGGTAAATGAAAGCTGTCAGTGGTACATCAGGTTTCTTATTCAGCATCATGGGCTGAAATGATTTGATTTCACAGACCATTTGTGGTTTAAATTAAATAACATAGACGCAGATTATTTTTTCAACATGACAAAAAATATATTTTAGTTTATGCCTATTAAATATTCATGACAACAAATCAAATTAAACTGAGAGCTTTGGTCTGTAACTTTTGCAAAGATGTTTTTTCCATATTTATTAAAACTGTCACCATGACATTATGATACAAGACGGATCAAATTTAGCTCCTTCACCTTCTGTTTGAGCTGCAATTGCCATCTTAAGAAATCCACCAATCGGAGTCAGGAGGAAGGTCTTAGTGCTGCCAATCATCCTCATGTACGACGATCCAGGAAAATCATTTATCTGCCATCATCAGGGGCCATGCTAACTAGCCTTAGCATTGGTGGCAGGTGGCATATGTTGTTCTGAACCAACTGCAGCTTAGCAAAGAGCATGAGAGTGATTGACAGCGCTAAGACCCGCCTCCTGGCTCTGATTGGTTGTTTCTGATTGACTGGAGCATTTCTGCAGTTAGTACTGGCAGCACTGGGAGAAGGCAGTGGAGCTCCATAATTTCACAGATCTTATCCTGTCACAACATAATGATCATTTAAACATGATACTAATTTTAAATTTGTAAAAAAAAAAAAAAAAAATGAAAAAAAAAATTTATGAAAGTTACACTCTACAGATTTAATTTACTTTCACATATTCTGCATAAATGTACATTTATTCAGCTAAATTAAGTTTAATATAAACTAAATTCCTTTTTTTTTTACTATTTACTTAAGCCAGTCTGACTGTCCACAGATGATTTTCAGCCTCCTACTCTTAGTTGTGGAATTTAACTGGTTGGTCTGCGCAGCGAGTCTCATGCCCAGAGGGGACATCCTGCATAAAGGACGTGTTTGTCTTTGGTCTGTGGACCCAGCGAATTCTGTATTGATAAGCTCCTGTCGCTATAGATAATAAGGTGGTCAGTCATGCAGCTCAGAGATCAAGTATAGCATTGAAATTAAAGAGGAATTCCCAGCCCTATTGCATTTCAAGCCGTGTGTGTGTCCCCGTTGCCCAGTCCCTTTGTCCTTCTCATGGGCAGTAAAAACAACAATGGCAAGTTTGATTTCAAAGCAGCAGGACCAAGGTGGACAACCTTTAGAAAAGAAAGAGTCCTGCAGGGCTATCGTATGACCTTGACTTGAATGGTGCCACTGAGTGGAGGAGAGGTGGGGTGAAGGCCTCAACAGTTTGGAACCATCTATCAGGGGGACAAAAAGGACTTTTTGTCCCAAGAAGGAACCATTGTGACATCTGAGATCTGACCTAATCAGCATGTATTTTTCTTTTTAGCTCCACAACTTGACTCCATCTGACACACATGAGGAAATGCCTGAGCTGAAAAATATCCAGGAATAAAAAACATAAATCAATGTTTCACACTTTTCTCTTTCGGTTCTTCAGTTGTAACGCTCTCTGAGTCGCGCCCCTGAGATCGTGTATTTGGTTACTAATGATTACATGTGTACCTTCTTCATATTGTGGTACTTGATTGCAGCACCTTATGAAATTAACTAAAGTGATTTTAAGCTGCTAACTGTGTTTTTGGTTTGCTTTACAGGAGTATATATGTTGTTTTGATATCAGAGTGGGTTGCTTTCTGAAGAGCGTGACGCCACGTACAAAGGGGTAATACCCAACAGAAAACCAGAACTGGTACTGGTCAGGAAAAGCCCAATCAGTTCATCTGTATTTCAATAATCTGGATTAACAGAAAAAGAAAACCTTTTCTGAATTGCTTAAAAAAATACAGCTTTGTCTGATCCAGCTGCAGATGTTCTGAAGATGCGCTGCTCCATCATGCAGCAGCAGTAGCCAGGACAAGACAAACCAAACACACATCCAGACGTAATGTATTCTTATTTCAGATTTTTCACTCATTCTCTTGCTGACCCCTGACCTTGGTATGTTTTCACTCCATCAATCTGTGGAAAGGCATGCGGGGAAAATATTAAGGCAGGTGGAAGATTTCAGCTGAACGCTACCTGATTGTGTGTCGCTGCAGGAATGTGCACCTGCCTTATGGAGCTTTTATTATATCATCTCAACGTTTAGAAACCAACACGCTGCGTTGAAAGTTCAGTGATAAATTTGTTTTCAAATCCACAGAGGCTGACACCGAGCTGAAAGCAACATACATTAAACTCAGGCTTTCAGATCGCTCATTTTTGTTTATTTATGTCTTCCTATTGAGAAGCAGCTGGTTGGCCAGTGAAGTCATATATTATTGACTGCTTTTGTTTACATGTTCTCGATCTTCCATATTTCTGACACCAGCGATTAAATTGTTCCAGTTTCTGTCTGGATACATCTTCTTCTTGGCTGCCTGCTGGGAAGGGAAGCCAAGGGTTACGTCGACTGAATTAAACTTGAAAGATTCATCTACTCTGTGCTGCTTCATGCTCAGATGCGTCCACACTTAACATCTTCATACTGCAATGCATTAAAGAGAAGAAAGCACATTGTCTAAATTGCTGTGGATTCCAGAAGTTGTGTAATTTAGAAAGCTGCGTTGCTCATAATAAGAAAAACTCCTGGACGGTTTTGTTTTCCTTTGAGAAAACGGTTGAATTGCTTCAGTAAAATCCCATTTTGCAGTTTCACTCCTCTTGATTTGGTTTCCACACGACAAATTTAAAACGGATGACCGTCACAAAGAATCTGACTGAGCTGCTTATGTTTAATTTAAAAGGAACGGAGAGAGAGGACGTTTTGAACATGATGATTCCTCAAGGTGACGTGCAGCTTAGCCAAGTGTCTGAGCTTGTCAACAGCTGCTCAGAATCTGCTACTTTAAAGTAATGTGAGCCACCAGCCTATGGGGAACATGTGAAACTGGGCTCTAAGGTATGTCTTGAAGCATTTTCTGCTGCTCCACTCACTGCGTCGGCCTTCGCCCTCAGACTCTTTCTCTTTCTCTCAGATGGTGTGCTTTTTTATCTACCAGAACTCTCCTGATAATTATTTGGACTAATAAGTTCTCCCTGCAAATGTTGAAGGAATTCATTTATGGTGAAAACATGGATACCCAAACTTGGAATTAAGCTAAACCGGATCGGCTCTTAGCCGCATATGGAGCACATTCTTCAGAATCCTCTTTGTTTTATCACTACACACTGGACTGCTTTGCTGTATTATTCCACCTGAGTAAATACTGGACAGCATCTCTCCTACTTAGCGCTCTGCACATGTCTTCCAGGAGCGTCCCGTGCATGCAGCCTTCAGCTGCTGGATCGTCCATCCCCGGTCTTTGGCCCAGTTACTGCCTCCCCTCCCTCACTTCCCGTCAATCCAAGAGCAAGTGCAGGAGTTTGTGTTTTAGGTCCGTATCCTATGAGACCAGCTGTTGTTGATGGACACTTTCTCATCAGGTCAATGTTGGTCTGTCTTTTTTCTTCTCGGCTTTCAGTTGCACCGAAATGCCAAAGATTTGAGCTCATGGTTTAAACTTCCAAGCTCCTGAAATGCAGACAGGTCGGATTCTTTGCATATTTCCATGTAATTGTAATACATATTAACATGTGTGCGACTTTCTTGGAGGAGAGAAACACAGATTGTTAAAGTTTATTAGCAAATGCTGGAAGCTTAAGCCGGTTACATGCAAGGTACCGGCTCTGAAAAAGACATCAGTTGTGATCATCTCAACATTCATTTCATGCATTTATTCGCAGCACCATCCACATTTGACAAAACCTACAATTAATAAATGTAATACCTTTATTTTTAATCACGTAATATATATTCAGTGCAGATAAAGATCAGCATTTTATAATTCATTCTTTTAAATTCATTGTAATTTTAGTGGTAGTTAAATATATTTCACTGGAGTCTAATATAAACTCACAGATCCCTCTGTTTTGTCACTCTTCAAAATGGGAAATATACATTTTAAGGAGTAGAAACGGTGTTGGTCAGGAGAACGTTACTGGAAGTAGCAACATCTCCAAGGTTCACTGTTAGGGAAACTGCAGGAGTGAAGCATTTGTGGTCACCAAATCTCCATAACCATTAAATTAGGGGTCTCCAACTCCAGTCCTCAAGGGCTGCTGCCCTGCAATTTTTAGAAGCAGAGGTGCCAATAATTTATCTCCAGTTTTCTGCTGACGTAACTTAAATCTTGAAGAAATGTTATATACGCCTCCATATTTTCCCAGATATAACTTGGTTATCACAAGTTGATAAAAATATAAACGTTTGACTATTGTGTTATTTTTCTTTGAATACTTCATGATAGAAGCCTGATAATCAGCTTCTTGTTTTACTCTTTTCTTTTGTTTAATGTCTGTTTTACTTCTAGACCTTAAGTAAAGGAACAGTGGAGGCATGTAGAAAATATGCTGAGTGGAAGTTGGACGATGTTTGTGGTTTCATGCCTCAGCAGAAATGCCTGACATGGTTATTTTAAAATGTAATTCACTGAGAAACTCTGGCCGCATCCTTGTGAGAAATGTTGAAAGCTAGCACAAAGAAACAAGGTGCTGAAAATGCATAATTCTTACCTTGGGGATATTATTCATCAGTAAGGAATAGAGGATTGAAAATTAAATGATTTGGGGGCTTCAAATTTGAGCATACTTCTCCCAATTGCAACTTCCAAGTTTTCTTCTCTTAAAAGTAGACTTTATGTTGTGTATGGAAAAATTGTGATGAAACACTTTCATGGTCCGATTTTTCTGCTCTGAATCCTTTCTGACTTGTAGAACCAATAAATCATTTGAACAGAATTTGTCCGGCAATGTGAAGTAGCCTGGAATAGCTCCAAAAGCAACAGATGATGCCCAGATCTAAACGTTACTGACATCTATCAGTGTGGAAAAGGCTTCAGAGCACAAGTAAAGAACTTTGCTTGCCTAAGCAAAAGTCAATGTTCATGATTCAGGCACCATTCAGGAAGGGGCTGACTTCTCTGGTTCGGAGATTAACGTGTCTTGGTGCAAAATTTGCATTTCAACCACAGAATGAAAGCAAATAACCTTGTGAAAAAGCTGACTGAAGTCAGTCAGGGTTTCATTATCCACTGTGTGTCATGTCCTGGGCTGAAAAGCCACTCAATGTGGAGGAAGCCATTTTTCAAAAGGGACTACAGAGAGAGGTGTTATTTGAGAACGCTCTCCCAATTGAAGCATAGGGGTGGCCGCATTATGATGATTCAGGACATCGTGAGGAAAAAGTCTTATGTGGAAATATGGAAGCAACATCTGTGAAGTTAAAGCTTGGATATCAATGTGTCTTCCAACCGGACAATGATAAACCAGTTAGGAAATAGCCAAAGGACGACAAGATTTTGGAGTGAAAAAACTGGGTAGAACTGAAAACGTTTGTGCTCATGAAGCAGCACAACCAGGACTCTGTTGTACCAGTTCTGTCAGGAGGAACGGACCAAAATCCCAGCAAGCGCCTGTGATGAACTTATAGAAGAAAAACCCTGAACGTTCATCTCTCTTACTGATCTGCTGTTTGCTAAATAGAAATCATTTTGGAAATCTTGTCTGACCCAGGATGCTCAGAATGTATCTCTGTGCTTTAGCCGTCTCTAAAGTTACCGGGTACAGCAGGAAACACATCAAAACAAGAAGTTTGTGCCAACATGTCGTTATCTTACTTCCTGTCCCGTTTCCAGCTCCCATCTGGCTGAGCTGATATCCCAGTGGTGGCTCGTTGTAATACTGCGATCCGCCTCATTTATCTTATCCCGTTCGACGGAGAAAATAAATCTGCTCAACTTGTCTTACAGAAATAATTCAGATATCGGTCGACAGAACGCATGAAATGAGGGGAAAAAAGATAAACCTGTTTGCACAACCTGACATGATTCGTGTCGCTCTGTGCAACGCTGATGTTTTCTCACACCGCATGGCCACATTTTCTGTTGTTCCCCTGCCTCAAAAAAAATCAGAGATCAAACAAAGTCACAGTTTTTATTATTCCTTTCCCCTCTCAGGGCTGAGCTGGAGTGTAATTCATGCTTTGAAAAACTCAATGAAAACACTGTGGATCCCTTGTGCTGCGGTGTGACAGCCGGCAATTGCGGGAGTCTCATGGTAAGGCCTGAAGGGGGAGCTTCTTGGCGGAGCGGCAGGCCAACTAAAACAAAATCATGTTTGAACACCTATGTCCACCGGGACTGGGGGAAGGACGAGGTCCCCCAGCTTTAATCAGGATCTTAAACAGGGAGGCCTTTGATAAAGACCCTGCTCAGTGCATTTATCTCCTTCCTCTGAAAGCACTGCTGGCTTATGTCATCCACTTTGATCCCGCTCCTTCAGAGAGTTGCGTCGGACATTTCCACAGCTGATAACACGCTGGCGAAGCCGCGATGGAGAAGAGGAAGAGCTCAAACACACCACCCTCTGAGCTTGTAATCAAAGTCCACGGCTGTGTGTGGCACGTTGAACCCTCCATCCGTTCCTCGTCTTCATGGAATTCGTTTTCCAAGCACCGTCATAAACATCACCTCCTGGTTAAAGAGGAGTTGTGACAGGGTGCTGCCCCACGGTGTGCGAGGGCAACAATATTTGACTTGGACGTGTTCCCGGTGATGAGGCCGGACCCTGCAGCAGGCCTCTTGGCAGATGTCACGCCTGAGTGCTTTGGGATAATGCTGATAGGAGCAGAGCCGGTCTGGACTGTACCCATGACAAACCCGGCTGTAATCTGTGTATCAGCATTCACGGCACACCAGGCTGCGGCCCAACACTTTGTCTGCACGGCCCCAGGTTATCAGACAGCTTTGTTACTTCCAGTCTGAGAGCTTGCAGTTTCTCTTCTGAACATCTGGTTTTCAGGTAAATAAAACAAAGCATTTACAGGAAACTGAAGTAGCTTTTTCTTTTTTTTTCTTTTTTTCTCCAGCGTAAGGATTTGCACTTACAGCCCACTGAATTGTGAACACATTGCTTTCAGAAACTGTTCCGTGGCTTAAGCAAGGTGTTCATTAAACTCCTCAGAGATATTGGTTCACATTTACATATTGGCACGGTTAGCTTTGTCAGCTACACACCTTGAAGCAAATATAAAGTTTCACCACATCCCAAATGTGCTCAGCGGCATCAGATGCTGACTTTGTAGACCGCTGGAGTAGAAATCATTAGCCATGTTTTCATTATAAACGTGCTCAAAACTTTGTTGATATTCTAACTCTGACCCTTAAAGTGGAATGTCAAAAGTAAATTAGTTGGATTAGCAATGCTTGCCAAAGAATACCGTCTCTGTCCCCGGATATTTAGCTGCTTGCATGGCAGAAGTCTTCGGTCAGAGGCCTCCTCAAATTTGTTGCGAGACTGACTGCTACCAGAGATCCTTCCTGTCCGCAGTATCAGATGATGGATACCTCATCATCAAAGGTCGGCGATGATTTGAGTTATGACAACATTTCATTTTTCTTTGGAATAAATTAAGCATTTTTTTAATTACAACACAGAGTCATTTATTTGCAAAGTGTCTTTGATGATGTATGAAAATCTTTTCCATTCATAAGCTCAGATCTGTGACTTTATTTGCATCTTAAGCCCTGGTCTTGGAAAGGTTCAGAGCTAAAGGTTTAAAGGAAGCACATACAGGAAGACAATAGGAATATTGAGAATTCCTCTGCGTCATTAGGGAAGACCAGGATTAGCAGAGACTTCCTGTTTGTGACTGGCTCGGGGGCCAGACCAGCCTGTGATGTCGGCATTAAAGGGAGAAGTCAGCCTTTAAAAACGGGATACCTTAAACAGGCCGGCCACAGGGGACATGTTTTCTTTCCCATGACACATCGAGGCTGCCACTTAGCTCACAGAGAGCGCGCTCGGCTCACCTCCTGCTCCCCTTGCCCTGGGGGCCAACTGGCGGATCATAAACTGATACTAAAGAAAGGGCCCTCAAAGGGAAATTTACGATAATGGTTTGTAAAATAACTTTCAAATTACAACGAGCCCAGTGTTCTGTTTCATGTCACCCCGTTATGGTGAGTGCAGCACAGTCACAGGTGTGAGCCGTTTGGCAGAAGGCCTTGAGGTACTGGATCCTCTTTATTCATTCAAAACAATTATCTTTCCTCTGCCCTCGTGCTGAACCTTCATCCAATACGTACAAGTTTTTTTACTCTTGCGTTAAATAAGGATATATTTGAAGATGCATCATTGCGCAACTTGCTGTCATTAGCTTTGTTTCCGTTTCCCATATAACTGCACAAGTTGACGTTTTGAAAATAAATCAGCTTAACGGAAACACGTCAATTTAAAAAAAAAAAAAAACACTATAGTTTTGGTTTTTAGTCCGATCTAAATGTAATTATTTTGCAGAATTGCTACAGAAACTTTTTTTGCATCACATAATCGGCTTGTTTTTCACATAAACAAAATTATTTACCTGTGATTTTAATTGCATTTCTTATTTAATGAAAACACCTCAATTGTGAAATTGCATATTTTTGATATTAGCTGAGCACTGAAAGTTTTGCACTCATTTATAACAGAAACAAAGCTAGTGACTTAAATACACACCAGCAAGAATTACTATGTTTTTTCTACAGTGAGTTTTTTTTTAAAATCATATTACTAAATGTATTTGGTTCAATATTTATTACCCAGCTGTGGTCAATGTAGTTTTGTGAAAAACCGTCTCACCACTGGACAGCCTCTAACAACTCTTGTTAGTCTGAGTTTTTACTGGAACTGAAAAATGTCTTTAAAATTGGTTTTGCTGAAGCGTGCAACAAGCGAAGCTTCATCCAGAGTAAACCTGACTATTAAGAGCTTCTTAACTTCAGGGGATTATTTCCACAACATAAATAAGTGCAAATGCAGCTGCTTCGGTTGACCTCACTGCAGAACTGAGCTTTTCAGGAAGTTCTTAGTGGTCAGCTGCAGATCGCAGGATAATTATAATAACTGAGGAGGCATTAAGTCAAGTTTATTTTTTAAAACTCTTCATCTCCCTAATTCTTCCAATGTACCAACTGGAATAAATCTTGAAGATATGTCTCTAATCTCTAAGTTATTAGTTGGTTAATTATGTACAATGTTTTTATCGGAAACATCAATGCTCTCTCAGTATTTAAGTGAATGCAATCTTGCCTTCATTTGTCTCTATAACTTCAGCGAAGACTTTCAGCGTCCAGTAAAGGATTGACTCATGTCGACCACCTACAGGAAGCTGCTGCCTCATTGGGATAGTTGGCATTCTTGGTGCGTTCTCTGACATGTTTGCTCTGTAACGAACAGGCTTTGAAAGCTTCTGTCAACGGGAGAAATGCCTAATAACGCGGAAAGAGTTTGTCCCGGGTCAAAAGAATTAACCTCTAGTTGTGTGCGGAGCTAAATTTGGATAAGAGCCGGACAAAGAGGGCGATAGTCAGGTCTTTCAAGATTTATTTTGGGTCCCTCCCTCTCTTGAAAACACTTTTCGGTTAATTATGCATGGCCTTCTTGGTATGCGATTCCTCCTCCTCGCACCACATGCCTTCTTTGTTGCATATATTTGGACACTCTACATGATACTAGATTAGCAAAAAATGGCTTTGCTTTGGGACCTGGTGAAATATTAGTGTCATGATGGATGCAGCATAGTAATATTTATCGTGTATCAATGATGTAGAGGTCGAATGAATGTAAAATGACTGCAAAGACACAGATCATATTTGAGACTCATCAACTCACAGAAAGTCACAATAAAAAGTCCCAAAAATATCCCTACAGACAGTCACAAGAGGTTTCTGGAGAACTGAAGTGCATCCAACCATCTTGCAGCTCCTTATATTCACCAATCGCCTAAAGAGGTGATTGACCCCAGGTGTGCAGGCAGCGCAGAGCCAGCAGGGCTCTCCTGCAAAGATCCTCTCTCAAAGTGAAGCCACACTAACACAGAAAAACACTCACAACAAAATCCTATTTATTTAGATTCATTTTTAAGATTTTGGGTTAGAGCTTATGGAAAATACAACATTAAATTTCTCAGAAAATTACAATACATGAGAATAATAAAGAGATTTTACACAGAAATATTCTGTAATCCACTCAATCATGGGGAAACTGCTGACCTTCAGTCACTGAGATAAAAGGTCTGAGTCAAAGAAGCTAGATGTTCACAACGTTCTGCATTAAAGCTGGAAAACTGAGCTGGAAAACCTGCAAGAGAGAAATTAAAGCCTTGAATGAATTGGGAAGCAAAGCCCAGCTAAGATTGGGCTCAGATGTATCCAGAACATAAGCTGCAGTTCGCAAACCACTTCTGAACCAAAGACATTGTTGGATGTGTCTCACCAGATTAAGTAGACAAAGAACTGGGGTGTTGCTTCATTGTTCAAAGTTTGCATTTGTTTTGGAAAACGTCCTGAAGGCTTTCACATACACGTGGTTATGGGACGTTCATATTCGCACACATCTTCCAGGTGAAGGCCACATGAGGGACGTTTCATTACACCGTGAACATACAGACACCAAGGAGAGCAACATCCAGGTTGTGAAAAACCAGACAAAAGTTTGCAATTTGTCTGATGAACGCTTCTGTAAAAATATATGTGTCACCTGTGGATCCAAAAACCAGATGGCTGCGACAGACTAGTTGAAGGGAATTATCAGCATTGTTGTCAGAGAACATTTCTGCATAAAAATGCAGAAACAAACTTCTGACCAGTTTACAAAATAGTTTGGGTCCATTTTCAGAACAGCAAACAAGACGACGCTGTTTTCATCATGCAACTACATCCCTAAGAACCGTTTTCAGCGCCGTGGATGAAGATTGGGAGGGATGTACTTTGCTACTCAGAGGTACGCATATATCGGACATTGCAGATTTTTATACCTGTGTACACACAGTTGGTGTCGCATAATAAACTGCTTGGCAGGAAACAAGTCTTTTGAGCTGATAAAATTGAGAATCGTTGCCATCAGGTGGATAAAATTGTCCAGATAAGGATTTTCAGACACCGAAGGAAATGGCTCAGACCCTGGATGAGGATAAGGAGCCAAGTGGAAATGAGGAAGACGTGGAAAATCAATATGTTCAACTAAGAAATCTCAACCATCTGCAGACCCACATTACACCCGAGTATGTGCAGTTAGGGATGATTTGGGATCCCAGGCCATCGGATGTTGGTCCACTGGATCTTCTGAAGCCCAATGCAGACAACTACCAGGACATTTTATTCTTCCGGCCTCCTTCTGCTGACAAGCTTTTTGGAGAGTATGATTTCATTTTCCAGCAGGACTTGGCCCACCCTGCCAAAGCTACCAAACGCTGGTTCAATGACCACGGTGGCACTAATTGGCCATATTGCAACATATTACAGAATGGAGGTCTGACTGGACTTCATTTCCAAACTTTATATGTGCACTTTTCCATCACAACATTCAGATTTTTAAATATAGTCGCCTTTGATCCCAAAAGAAAAGAAAACTATCAAAATCTTTACAGGCCTAATCATAACCTTCCTTGTCCGTGTTTATTTCCGTCTATCAAACCTTTTAATTACCGAACTGAAAATCAATCTGTTGGAGGTCTTTCATTTGTTACTGTTGGGCCACTTAAATTATTACCTGCATTAAGCCACCAGTAAATTTTTACCACATTTTATTTAAAGAGAAGATGATGGTTGGAAAATTAATTAAGAGATGAAGCTGTCTGCACCGTTCCTTCTAATGCCTCGGCTTCCCCTGACCGCAATTGCTGCTTGAAATGATTAGTCATGATATAATTAAATATAATCACTGAAACCATAATTGAATCTTTCATGTTTCCTCTTTCTCAGTATCAACCCTAAGGAAACCGAAGCAGAGAATCAAACTGAGCATTGCCCCTGTGGTGAACTGGATGTTGTTTTTTGTGAATCTGCCTTTAACAAACACTGCGATGACTGAATCAAAGAACAAAGCTAATTAGATTTAGTGCAAACAGCTTTTCCCCCCGGCTGTCTCTATCCGTCTTCAGGACTGATTGTGCTGTGTACGCTTTTCCTTTTCAAAGCCTTACACCTCCAGCTTTGTCTGCTCCGGAATGCGTCCACAAATATGAGTCTCTGATAGCGCTGCACCTGTTTTAAAAGTTATTTTAGGCAGGCTAAACAATAATCACAGAGTAACTCATCATTAAACCAGAGCAAGGCTATTATAGCTGTTATGTGAGGGTTAGCTTCAGTTCATGTGCACGAGATTCTTTACACAGCTGCAACAACTCACATTCTATGTTTCATTGTTTAAAGTTAAACAAAAGAAATGTTTTATATTAATGAGTCTAGTGGTGAAAAGTCATGTTATGTCTTTAAAGCAAAAAAAATGTATGTAAAGTATTTGTATAGCGACGAACCCAGTAACATCTGACATGTTTCCAATTAACTTCAGTGCATTTTTAAAGGGCAAAGTACAACTTTTCCGTTGCAGTCGTGTTTCACTCTGTTCATTTTCGTGCCTGAAGTTGAGAAATATGAAAGAACGTGAGATAGCTGGAAGACTAAGAGCAGTTGTTTGGAAACCTAACAAACTGGCAACCAAGACAGGGATTTAAGTGCTCTGTGGCAAGCCCCATCTCTAATTTACTGCAGTAAATGAGTAATTTGTGCTAAAAATGTTGAATTAAACATTAATTTAGCTGTCAAAATATTATTCTAAGAAAATCGTCATGCGAAGTCCGTCTACGGTTAGATTCTAACAACTTGCCCCTACAGCATCTATTTCAGCTGTTTTTCCTCAGAAAATATGGCTTTGCTGTTTCTAATTATCTTGGATAAAGATACAGGGAGAAAGTTTGATGAGGCCGATTATTGGGTCCATTTAAGAATCTGGAAACGTCCACAGAGATCCTCTACTGGCAGACGACGAATAAAAATGAACAATAACAACAAAAAAAAACAGCTAAATCTTTTTGCTTTTGCAAATCTCAGCTGAATTTTCTGCTTAGATGATCTTTAAAAATGTTCACTCTGTACTTCTTTTATTGTTGCCAGTCATGGAAAAAGGATTGAGTGCACAGACATATTTAACATTTTCGCATTAGAAAGGTATTTCATATGTCAAACAACCACTATGTTTTCTGTCCCATATTTGCTTAAAAGTAACAGAAATAGTGTTTACATTTGAGAGTTTTATTTGCTGATATCTGCTCTTTAATTAGAAATCTACTGCGTAATTTACATTAACTCTCCTTTGCAAATTCAGCCTTTGTATTAAGTGCAGATCTGCTACAGATTACACACATTTCTGTTTCATGCAAAAGCAATAAATTAACATGTATGAGTTAAACAAGCATGAGGGAGGACTCCAGTGGGAGAAAGCAGGAGGTAACAATGCGAGGTCCTGTGGTTATTTTGGCCGCTGCAGAATCCATCAATATGTTTATTGCAGAGTTTGCTGGTTGCCAGATTTGAGCGCAGCTGTGTGTGAAGGCTGACAGGAATACATATGGGTCACTCCATGTCAACAACCCGAAGCTTGCCCCTTTAAATTTTGACATTGACGTCTATGTTCTAGCCATAAATGTGTCTGTGTCTTAGAGAAATTGCAAACATTGGAACAGAAGAAGAGTTATTTATCAAGTTAGAAAAACCTTTAGACTTCGGATTTGATTTCTATTTTTTTTTCTTATTGGAAAGAACTTTATGGTGAGAAACCGCAGGCACAAACAGTTTTGTTCTACCTGGGATTGTTCCTCTCATCCATACGTAAACAAGGACTATTATTTATTTTTTACACGTGTCCTGTCATGGCTTTATGGCCGTCCGATAGTGAAGCGAGTTGCCAAAGCGCCAGGGCAGATTTGCTTTACAACACGGATCTCAAAACAGAATCCTAATTGCATAATTAACTTTGTGAAAAAAATGGACACATCTGGATCTAATCTCTTGAAAAAATAAAATGTTTTTCCAGGTAGTATTTCCTCCTAATACTTCTTTCTGACCAAATGGGTGTTTTGAATTTTAAATCACGGATTTACTGGAGCATATAAATGATTTATTAT
Organism: Poeciliopsis gracilis; assembly: GCA_911649635.1. Taxonomy (NCBI): domain Eukaryota; kingdom Metazoa; phylum Chordata; class Actinopteri; order Cyprinodontiformes; family Poeciliidae; genus Poeciliopsis; species Poeciliopsis gracilis. The sequence continues at coordinate 3,904,999 of CAJVRI010000715.1, forward strand.
GTGCGACTTGCACGATTTTTACCTTTTTCTGACGTTATAAGATTATTGATTGATTGATTTGGGTATTGCAGCACTCAAGGGATTCCCCCAAACTTGTTTTTTTGCTTAGGTATTTCCTTCTATCTCTGTTTTTACAAGATAAGTGGATACTTTCACACCTGCTTAGATTAGAATCTCAGCTATCTGGATCGAAAATGCAAAATCCATAACCTGTTGCATGTAGCCTGGTTTTATTATGCAGAATCTGCTTGAAAGCTTTTAATTTAGCACCAAAGTGCATCAGATTGTGCTCCAGCCGGGTGATTTATGTTACTCTCTTACGCCTATGCTTTGTTTACGAATGCCAAATACTAGCAGCCTCTTATGATTAGTCCAGTGGGATTTTGTTCATTGATTTTCAGGTTTTTATTGTTTTCGGGGGATCAATAGGCATCCTTAAAATGACTAGCATGATGCGTGGAATAGGACAACCCTTCTCCTGGAGATGCTGCCTAGATGCCAGTTCACAGCACGCTTCGGTTCAGGGCAAAGTGTGTGGCAGAGACTCATGCAGATGAGACAGAACAGCTGGCTGCTGTAGCTGATGCTCAGCGTAGCTTTACGGACGAAGCAAAAAATACATTTTCTCCCATCCCAATTGCAACAGATGGCTGGCAGAGAGAACCCTGGTGTGTATAGCTAGCATAACTGTTTCTGTGTTTGTGACGATGGCACCAAATCCTGTCGTGACAGATTCACTGATTACTAAAATAATCGCTTAAAACAACAATTTACAAGAACTTGTCTATCTGAGATGCCTGCAGCTCAGATAGTCAGAAAGGAAACACCTACTTTACTCTCAATCTGTTTCACAACCATAGGAGTCAAAGAGCTGACCAATAAAAACTTGATTTTTGTTCAAGCTGGAGCCAAATGCCGAAGCATATCATTTGCACATTTGGTGTTCATCTGACATTTCGAGCCTCTTACTGTGCATAAAGGCTTTTGGCCTCAATTAAATTTGATGGACATCTGGGGCCATTGAAGGCATCCTGACCTTTCAGTTACAAGGTGGTTGCTGTAACCACAAGGCCACCCTGCCGCCCGCCTGCAGCTTACTGACGGTTCCTGACTTGACTCACTTATATTCCTAAATGTTAACAGACTTAATACAGTGAGACTCCATGATGTCACATAATGTGAGTGGTTAGAAAAGCTGCTTCTCATTAGCGGGCGCACTGGAACCAATATTATATGTGTGTATGGTGTCCTCACATATGCATGAACTGGATGCTTACGGTGTACATGCTTAGGCATATTCAAGCGTGTGTGTGTGTGTGTGTGTGTGTGTGTGTGTGTGTGTGTGTGTGTGTGTGTGTGTGTGTGTGTGTGTGTGTGTGTGTGTGTGTGTGTGTGTGTGTGTGTGTGTTCGACAGGGACTTCCCCTCTGTTTGGAGCTAATCCTTGGCTGCACTGCCCAGATTAATGTGCTGTGGGAGCAAGAGCTGACAATTAGAAAAGTGCTTGTTCCTTTTAAGACCTCAAAGCGAAGTCTGCTGTGACACACTCACACCACAAATGTTAACATTTCAGATGGGGACGGTGGAGATGTGAAAACGGAGAAACTTCTCAGAGGATGGTTTGCAGCAGTGCATGGCATGCTTTGCTTTGAACAGGAAGGTGATTGTTTTCATGTTTGCAAATCTCGTTTTGGTCGACTTGCTCAGATCAGACTAATCTCCAAACATTATAGGAGGAAACTGTGCCCCTCCCGGTCACTTTGAACTCTGTTTTCTGTTAAAGATTGACAGTTTAGACTGAAGAATGGAAACAAAATGTGCATGTAGATTATGCATTCTGCAGCCCTATTGCATGCTTCTTCAATTTAAATTCTGCCCGTTTTTTTTTTTTTTTGGAACAAGCTTGCTTTATTTTCTATAATTATTTTGGACTCAATAGATAACACCAAGTACATCTTACACATATATTCCAAGATGTAAAAACATCTGACTTAAATTACAATATTTTACATATATATAAAGAGTCTCATTTCTTACCTATCAAAGATTTTGCACATATGGCCATTTCCATCAGACATTCGTTTCACAAAAAAATCACCAGATATTCTTCAGAATAAAGAAATGTGGTAACTTGATTACTTAAGAAATTTACTAAAACATATTTTTATCTCAGCAAAATCTAAACTTCAGGAAGTTTTTCAGGTCCAGTTGCCAAATATTTGGTATTAGGATATTAGTATGAGGGATGCACCGATGCACTTTTTTCACTTTCGATACAGATACAGTGCTGAATTCACTTAAAATGTTTCTTTTTTAAAACACAGACAAAATGTACTAAATTGCAAATGCATTTGCTAACTCTGCACCAGCACATCACTTAAAAACACCAATAGTTTCACAAGCTTGGTCAAATATATAAAAATAACAACTTTAATTCAAACGTAACAAGATCTGCAACAAATTTTCTTTCTACTGGTTCAGAAAGAACAATTAGGAATTCTAAAAATATTATAAAATAAATAATTAAGCAGAATGTTACACATATCAGGACCGATAGAGATATCAATATCAGATTGGTCCATCTCTAATTAGGATGGTATATATTCAGGTCAAACAGTTACATTGTGTGTGTCGTCTAAAGAAGAAGTGTTAAGCTTCGCTCTGCCGATGCTCCTCTCCAGATATTCAGGTCTTTCATGCTGGGTTTATGTTGTGCAAACAGATGCGCCTAAGTTGCTATTAATTGCTTCAATACCGACTTTAAAGTGTGGCAGATTCTTTCAGCTTTCTCACTATTATGGGTATAAACATGTTAAGGTGGCAAAGCCAACATTTACTTCATTATTGTAGCAAACAGAAGATCCCAATTGCAAACATAAAAACCAGTTATCACACCGCTGGTTAACCCAACTGCAGAATCACAGACCAAAGTCCATCCTCACATCCTGCAGCACAATTATTCAAAAAAGTTGCTCCAACAGTTAAATAGCGTTTTTTTAACAATGACCAGCTGCTTTGACGTCTTTCAGTCGGCTCAGAGTACTGAGACTTCCCTCGTCAAAGTGTTTGATGACATCCACATAAATACAGACCAACAGAACCGCAGTGCTGGTTCTGTTGGACCTCAGCGCAGCATTTGACACATGAAATATTACTAAAATGACTGGAGAGCCGAGTTGGACTCTCTGGTACAGGACTCGAGTGATTTGAGTCTTATTTAAAGAGCAGAGACTTCTCTCTGTCAATATGAAACTTTTCATTAAATCTGTCAACAATTCCATGCGGGGTACCTCAAGGTTCTCCTTTGGGGCCCTTCTCATTGAACAACTAGATGATCCTACGAGCCCAGACTGTAGCAAATCATAAGATTAGTTACCATAGCAACACAGATGATGTACAGCTCCACATTAAGATGTCACCAGCTGACTTGAATCAAATAAAACATCAAATTAAAGAGAAACAGACCACTTATTATACAAATACTTTGTTTTGTACCTAATTTTAATTTCAACTAATTGGAGTATGAGTGGTTTTCTAAGTGCCGGTTTCTAAGAACAGGAATATTTGGAAATTGAGCTGTTACTCAACACAAGCAGCTCAGACCAGACCAGACCAGTTAATCTTTCAACGGCAGAGAAAAGACGACTTTATCTATTTATATCTATTTATGGCAGGAACTAATGTCTAATCTAGTTTGACGCCATTTGAAGGTATATAACTGAGATCTGAATGTTGGATCTGAGCCTTTTCCAGCCTGGGATTGGCCCTTCCTTCACCCTGTACTCCCTGCTGTAATAAATGTCCAGGGAGGAATCACCTGCATCTCCTTAATCAGAAACAAACACAAGGGTTTCAATACTTCAACAAATGGTGATCGCAGACATGATGATTAAGGTAGAATGTTAAATATTTTGGACTTTTTTGAGCTAAAGTTGTCAGCAAAGATCTTTATAACCTAGACATGACGTTTTTCCCCGTCGCTTCATCTCCCACATTCCTCTCCAGAACACCACAAAAGTTCTTCAGAAGAGATGAGCGCGGACGTTTTTTTGTTTCCTTAACCCCTAATGGACAAGAAAATAATTTAAATAAACTGTTTTTGTTTCTTTGTGGTCAGAAATAGTTGCTTGTTTGTAAATATTGCAGTTGCTGTGCTTATTAGGAAAAACAATATTGCTGTTCATGAAAGGTCCACAACAAATTTATATTTTTGCTAAGTGAACTTTTGTTTTGTCTTTTAATTAATTTAAATCTTTTTGGTTTAAGTGTTTTATTTTTTCGCTTTACTGTTCAATACAGGAAACTGTCTTCATCCCTAGCATTTAAATTTGGAAATAAATACAATAAAAATGCGTTTACTTTGTGGCATCCTGTATTAAAGGAGGCAAGACATTGAGGAAACGTCTGTGATTCGGTCATATTTACAGCTTTGTGTGGCTGCTCTTGGTTTTGAGGTATTTATTGAACATCCTGCACCAGCCCCATTCAGGCAGCAGAGGCGTTCAATCTACAAACAAAAACTACAAAAACATTTTTGCTTTTGTTGAAATCCCAACAATGTCAAACATTTTTTTTTTAATCCTGAAATCTGCTTTGTTTTAATGACTATTAGGACCTGGTAAAAAGCTTTCTTTTCTGGTTTATTCTTCCACACCTCTGCGTCTACCTACATTAACATCATCTGGATTTAATGCCTAAGTGAAGATATTTAATATTTCTCAAACTCAAGCTCCTTTGCCAAACCCCTTTCCCTCATTCTGCTTGCATAAGTAACTGTAAGTGGTCATTGGCTCTGGTGCTACCAGACTGGCGAACCTGCTCTCTTTCAGAGCAACACATCAAAGCAGGAGACACATATTTTCAGGATTGGAGTTACAAGAAGAGGAAAATGGATGTTGGACAGATGGACAACCGGCAGATTTCACTGGGTGTGATTTACAGAGGTAATAAAAATCTGAAAACATGAAACATTAATCTCCGTTAGGCTCAGTTTACAAAGTTCTTCAGTTCTCCTAGACATTATATCATACACAGTGCTTTGCTAAAATATTCCTACTACTTTCTTTTTTACTTAAAGTGGAAGAAAAATGGTGCAATGTTTTTAAGATTTTTTTCACATCTTCAGATTTTAACAATTAGGCACATTTTCACTCAGCCTTGTTAATAACTCTGAAGTTTAAAGCAGCATTAGGTTCAGTACACATGCGAACATGGAGCAGCTGCAGACCTACAACTCCTCACAATTTCCAAAAATCTGGCCTTATTGTAGAAAGAAACCTGGAAGGTTTGTTGAAACATGGTGGTGGCAGCATCATGCTGTGGAGAGGTTTTGGTTCTGTAGACATGGGGAAGCTGGTTAGAGTTGACGGAAAGATAGATGGATGCCTCCAAAAGCTTCTTCCTCTTCCAATGACCCTAACCATACAGCCACATTTAGATCAGAGCTTATCCATGTGTTAAAATGGCATAGTCAAAGTTTCAGACCTAAATACAATTAAGAATCTGTGGCAAAACTTGAAAACCGACGTTCACAGACTCACCTTGTGATGTTTTGCAGAGAAGACATGTAGTCTCTATGCAATAACGTTAATATGGACGGAAAGTTTTTCTTTCGGTCATGAAGAGGAAACATTTTTTTTTTTAAAGGGGGCAGTATGGGTTTTACAAACACATTATACCATTTTATAGCACAATGAGATGATTATGTTACCTTCAGTTGTTACCAAAATGCTGCACATATCAAATATGACTTTCACTTCTACATTTAACACCTTGAAATTGGGACTCTGTCTCTTTAAAAACACTGGCTCTTTCTGAAACTCCGTGCCCAGGAAGTCATCACAATATCGCTCCTCTGTTAACCCTTTAACATTTTTACCAGCATTCTGTCAGGTGTTTGCTAATTCCTGTTGCTAGTCTGGAGGAGCTGAATGGAGGAGCTGAATGGAGGAGCTGCGGGAGAGGACTGCTCTGTGAGGTGGAAGCTTGGGAACTTGGAGATTTCAGTTCTGAAGCGTAGCTAGTCCAACCAGGCATTTTGCCGAGCTGACTGGTTGCCGTGGAGATTAAAATATTTCTCAAACATGCATGAAAGAATCAAGTCAACACTTGGTGTGTTTTTCATGAGGGAACATCATAATAACATGGTGTAAAGCTCAAAAGCGTTGATTTAACCGCCCCTTTAAAATTGCTTCACAGGCAAAGTAGCAGCAAACAAACATTTTGACTTCAGTGTAAAATGTTTTCATACTCTGCAGACTTATAAGCCCAATTCAGTCAGAAGTAAAACTACCACATCCCAGTTGTACGACTGGAAGCTGCTGGTTGATCTTTAAATAGTTGCAAGCGTTGGTGTGAAAGATCGGTATGTGTTTACTGCAGCCGGACCACCGTCATGTGGTTCCTTCCTCCGGCGCAGAAACTTTGTGAGAAGGTCTGCTGCTGCATCTGTCGAGCTGCAGATGCAGCTGACCAATGCATCATGCACTTCCCTGCTCTTAAAAGAATCTATTAAAGCATCCACCTCAAATAACAGGAAGGGAGTGAACCTAAAAGAGCTGTTTGTGGCGGCCATGTTTATGTCCACTTTAGAACCAAAGCAAATGTGGAATGTTTGCAAAGCCCTGCGATAATTAGGATCATTTTTTAACGATGTGCTACAAGGATGTGAAGAGCTCATGCCCTCCAAGAAGAATGCTTATCTGATTGCTGTCGCATAACTCTAAGCGTGTTTGTAATCTACAGCTATATGTAATTCCTGTCAAAGATTTATCCTGCGATTTGGTGTAGAAAATGTCTTTATAGCGCTGATTTCTTTGTTTTTTTCCTTCAAAACAGCTGGACTTTTTATAAAATTGACCAATATTTTTCTTGACTGTTTGTAGGTTTTTGTTTGGACTTTGGCTGCTTTTCCTTAGTTTCAGTCCAGTCCTAGAATCTGATGATAGCAGCATGTCAATGTAGCATTTGGAAAGCATTTAATTAATTGCTGTAGCTCACAATCTTTATATCACCCATAAAGTGGTGATATACCACTTTATTGGTATAAAGTGGTACCCCCTGCAGGGTTTAAGGACCGCAGCGGCCCGCAAATAGCTGAAATATGTGAATACTTGAGACACTTTCTAAAACGCTTATAGCTGCTTATTTTATTGGTTTAAACCCTAAAAATAACTTAATATGCACAAACACCCACAGTGGAAACCGTTTTGGCTCTTCAACTTCCTGAGGTCTGTTTGTTTTCCAATATTTTTGAAGAAATCTGTGACTAGAAAGAGTTTCCATGAACAATTTAAAGTTTTGATTCACAGAAAAATCCACCGTCTCCACTGAAGCATCCAGACTTTTCAAAATGAATGCAAATTATTTTGTAAAAATGTAATTAATCTCAGAAATTTTATAGAAAAAATTTGGAAATTTTCAAAAGTCTCAACGTTTCTAGAATAAAAAGTTGGCAATTTTCAACATTTGAAGTTCCAGACATGTTTTTTTTTTTTTATTTTTAGCCAGATGCAAATTGGAAAGTCTCAGTGAACTTTAGTGTCTATTTCTTATAATACAGACGTTTCCTGAACATCTTTTTATGGTTTTTGTCACCAAAGCAATTTTTATTGCTCTGTAAGTTGGTTATGTAGAATGCAACCTGTTCGCTTTGTGCAGATTTACACATGTACACAATATTTGTTTGTCTTCATCTCCAGAAAGAACAGGATGGTAAACAGATCATCTAAAAAGGGAAACTCCACTGTGCCAGTGTATTTAGCAAAGTGTTTCTAGGCACCACATCAGAGCAACGGGTCCTTTTGAACACTTCACTTGTGCATTTTTTTTTTTATTTGCTAGCAAAACATCTGTGAGTTTGAAAGGTCAAAAATGAGCTAAAACCCAACAGAAATGTTCTGTCAAAAGTCAAAAATGCTTTAGGAAAAATTCCAAAATTTTCAAGAAAAACTTGACAATTTTCAACTTTTGAAACTCCAGAATTTTCTGTGTTTTTTCTTGAAATTTTCTGAGATTAATTCAAAACTTTATGAGTTCTTAGGCAAAAAGTTATTGTTTTTTTTTTTTGTAAAATGGTCCTGATACGTTGTCGAACATAATCGACGGCAACTTTAAAAACAAAAAATTGCTTCAGGGTTCTTCTTCTTACAAGTGTGAAAACAACCATAAGCTGTCACGAAATCGCATTTTTGCACCAAGAAGGTGAAATCAATATATTTACCTCGTGTGGTTTCCCAGTGACATTAATGACATATACATTTTTCTCACATGTCTGCTTATGGAAAACTGAAAACCTTCCATTTGGAGTTGTGGGGATTTCCGGAAGCAAATTGCCTCAAGCTGAGAGTTTGTTTTGACATCAGGGAGATTAAACTGTAAAGCTATAAAAACAACATCTGTTAAAAAAATCTTTATTGCATTGTTTTGCTTATAGTAAAACTTATGTTTATACTTTTTACAGGAGCCTACTCAAGCAGAAATCATCCAGTAATTCATTGTGAGAACATTAAATGAAATACATGTCATAAAATGTCAACATTTAGGCTTTAATGCTCCCATTAAACCATCTATAAACTTCTTCTGATTCGAAAATGTCTGTATGTGTGGCAGCTAATGTACATTGACTGGCAGTCTTGCAACAACATGTAAAAGACTTTCGCTATATTTAAATGAGTTGATGGAACAAAAGGGATCAAAGTTTTCTCACAGTCAATAACACTGAAAGCTTCCAGTTTTTTTGGAGAACCTTTTGCAACCTTACCAGAGAAAAAGTGACCTTGCTGCTCTGCTTTCACACTCGTATATTTTAGGCCAAACTGGTAATTTAAAAGCCAGAGGAATGTGGAAAACGATTCTGGGAGAGGAGGGCAGGAAAAAGATATGCCTTCCTCGGTCACTTTGGTGTCTGAAATCCGTCGCTGAGATGGCATTTGACTGATTTGTGTTGTGACCGCATGTGCCAGACCCGCCTGCTATCCTCAACCCGTAATTCCTCCATGAATTCAGGCATGCAGCTAATTTACTGTAGAGGCCGGACTTTCCTCTCCGCTCTTGCACTGAGCAGAAACGTTACTCCCCTCCTGTCCACCTCCTCTTTGCTACACGGGGTCCTGAGACGAGCGTCGTAAGTGATGCCACCTGTCAAGCTGACAGCTTTTTCTCAACATGGAGGAAAATCTTTATCTGCTGCAGCTGTGAGGACCAGAGACTGATCTGCCACTTCTCTGTTGGTGGAACAGAAGGTTTTATGAGAGTAAACATGGGAAAGTGCAAGAGCAAAACTAAAAGAAGAGCCTGTTGGTTATGTTGTTCACATTTTCTGCTGTAAATGTTTGAGTTTGATTTCTTTTACCCTTGTTGGCAGAGATATCTTTCTTTAAAGGGGCAGTGTTGTGTAAAACTGACTTTTTTTTGTAGGTTTAACATCGTGTTGTTTTGTTGTTTTCTCATCAAAAACATAACTTGAGTGTCATTATGATACTTGAGAAATCTTTTCATCTCCTGGAAATATTCTCCTTGGAGCTGCAATTTCCAAGCTTCCACTTCACAGAGCAGCTCCTTCAGACTAGCCAGCAGCAATTAGCAAACACCTGGTGGAACCGCACATCAGTAGGGCTCATAATAGGAGCTACTTCTCAGTGCAACGCTGGTAAAAATATTAAAGGGTTAATAGAGGAGCTATTTAGATGACTTTCTGGAGGCGGACCTTCAGAAAGAGCAGGAGTTTTTAAAGAGACAGTGGCCCAAATGTATTACAAACATTCGATAAATACAACTGAAGGTAACATAATTATTTGATGGTGATATGAAATGATGTTATGTTGCTGGAAAACACATAATTCTGCATATTTAAACTATGTGGAGCATTAAAAGAACAACATTAAAACTGGTCATCTGATGATGTTTGCTCATATTACCATCTCTGCTTCTTGCTTCAGCAGGAAGTTGCTTTCCCCTCTCTACAATAGAGACACGTTGTGGCTATTCTTGGCCTTCAGATTTTGTAATTTGCTAAATGCTGCATTTATACCTCCTCAACACAACCGCAGCTTCCACTGTGGCGTTGTCATGTATCCATACGTACCCCATTGTGCGCATACCAGTTTGCTGCTTCTGCAGAGCGATAGAAATCTCCAGATGAAGCAGGATTTCTCCAGCCAGCATGGAGGAAAAACAGCAAAGCTGCGTTTTTGGGCCCAACTGGGGAGGTTTTAATAGAATTTCTTAAACATCAATTGCGAAAAGCAGAATAGCATTTTCTGATTCGGAGTGCCCTGTAATTTCAACCGCGTGGGTTCAAGCCACTTATTTTGTGGTGATGGCTTTACTGCCGGCCTCTCCGAAGAGGCAGGAGCCAACGCAACCCAGGGTTGAGCTAGCTGCTTTTTGCCTTCCTGACTGATTGGCGGAGCTGATTCCCGTTTTGGTGTTTGGCCGCAGTCGCTCTGCCCTCATGGCTAACCTCACTGGGCGTAGCTGACTACCATTGGGTGTTTAGAGAGCTCAACGCGAGGACACCTGCTTTTGGATTTATTTATTTGTGCAAAAACACACAATGCAGTAAGTCAATGGATGCAATTGGAAAAAACATGAAGTTCCATCATTTTAACAGATATATGCTCTACATTCTTTGGAAGTCAAAGGATTGCAAATTGGGAATTTTCAGTTTATTTATTTTAATGTTGTTTCCTGATATATTGTTATATATTGTTACAATTTTTATTGTTGTTTAAAATCATTAAATAGAACATATCCTGTTCACTTTGTCTAGAACGACACTGGTAGGAACCAGAAAATGGTATTAAACTGATAATTAAAAAGGGAAAACCCACCGTGTATTTATTTAGTCAAGTGTTTGTGGGCCTGACCAACCTTTGTGTTGGGATTAAGGGAATACAGATACAACCACATCACAGAGCAACGAGTCCTTTTGAACACTTCGCTTGTGCATTTTTTATTCGCTGTCTAGTGACACACCCTATAATCATAAAAGAGCGCAAAAAATTTAAATGCCCTCTGATTCATTTTCATCCCTGTTGCTTCCACTCAAAATCAGATCAGACAATTACTGCTGGATTTAATTAATTTATTTTGTTATTTGGATGACAGAAAGTTTTAACAGCTGAACATACATTCCTTTAATGAACATACATCTTGATATGAAAACTGGTTTTTGTAGTTTATCTTAACGTGATAATAAAACGTTTTAAATGAGCTGAAAGGTGATGACTAAAAAAATCAGAAGTGGAAGAAATCTGTAAGGCAGAAAACAATACATCAGTGCATTATTATGAAAGGGACAAAATTAGAGTTTTGTATAAAAATGTTTCACTGGATGGATGGAAACCATATTACATGTACATTTCATAGATTGTCACACAATTAGATCTAAAGAAAATTTAGATTTTCCACTATAATATGTGCTAAAGCCTTTACATAAGATTAAATAAATATAAGACAGGCTAACAGCAATGCTCCACTGGTAACAAACCTGTGAGTTAGTGAGCTCAGGCTCTGGATAACGTATCCTGCAGGAAGTGTAATTTGGGTAGATCCCCACTGATGCAAGTCACCTCAGCACATATGGTTTCCACCATTGCATCTATTTCACAAGCTGGCCGTGTGAAGTCACTTCCAAGTCAAATAAGCAAACCTCCCACCCCTCATCCCACTCCCAAAACCCACCCCAATCTCTCCACAGCACATGCACTCAGTCATCAGCAAATATCAAGAAAGGGGAAAGCTACCCAGAAAGAGAGTTCCCAACTAAAACCGTTTCTGTACTACAGGCCATGTTTTCCTTACCCTAACAAATTTACACAGTTGTTAGTGATGGCCTGGGATTCCTCTGAAGGCTCAGACCACCAATAATAAACAGTGTGGCAGCTGACGCCGCAAGACACCTGCACGGCTCCCTGACACTGCAGGATTGTTCCCGGGCCTGAGGGAGCTGGTGTGGGCAGAGGTGGGCTGTGGGATGAGGAACAAGAGGAACAAGCTGGCAGACAGGTCCGTGTCAGAGCGCGGACATGGGGGATGGGTAAAGCACAAACGGTCAGTGTTGAAACCATCTTGATTTGTTTACCACCAGTTTTGAGTTCTTCAGCACATGATCATTAACTAGCTTACTGGAAGAAAATCGTGCTGTTTTTTCATTTCATGTTTCTTTAGTCTGTGGGATTCTGGCTGGGATTCAGTGATTAAAATACACATTTCTTCGATTTGATGAATAATCTTTAGTGCCTCTAATCAACTTGTTTTGGTGCCTAAATGTAAACAAGAGAGTGAAATGGAAAGTAAAAATGGAAGCCCAACAGTAAGCCAGTGGTGAAGTAATTTGGTGAATTAAACCTGTGGAGTTCAGGGGTCATGGGAGAAAACTGTGTTTCTATATGTGACCTTTGGGTGAAAGGTTCCATTCAACATGTCACATTATTTTTGCAGCTAATAAAGAAAGTCAAGATGTAACATTTTTAAACTTCTTGCCATAAATGAAACAAATTAGCCAGAATCATTTTGAACAATGGAGTCCCTCAGTGAATTTGATCCTAATGCCAGAATTAGGCTTCATCAGTGCATTCCTTATTACTGAACATCATAAGATTAATGCACTTTACAGCTAACAACAAAAATAACAAAAATAAATAACCAAGTTAATGAATAAGCCCATCTGATTAAAAAAAAGACACACGATCCTATTGGGTTTGTGCATTAAGGACAGTTTAGCTGCAGAATAATCTCGCTCACTGAGAGCCCCAACGTCCTTTCAGCACGTTGAACCGGCTGCACTCAACATGTTGAAAGGACGAGCACATCGGCTGAGAAAACGTCAACAGGACTCTCTGAGAAAACAAAGGCAGCAGACATTCACAGACGTTACCGACAGCTGACTGTTTGTGTGTTTCTGCAGAGTTCATTACCCCGTCCCGCGGCTTGCGAGCTTTGTTTAGGTTTCTGCTTGTGTGTACAGTCACACACACACACACTCACACACACACACACACACACACACACACACACACACACACACACACACACACACACACACACACACACACATGCCACAGGATGTCAGGTGGTCCAGCCATTGTCTTCCCACCTGTAGGACATTGTCAAAAGCACAAAGACGGGGCACAGTACGTGTCAGCCCCCCGTCAGCTTCTGTTTGAGTCAGATTTGTAAATCCATCTCTTTCAGGCTTTGAACGATTGGTCGGTGGAGTAATTCACATCTGAGCAGAAAGAGGCGGAGGGTTATTTATCGGAGCTCGGTTCGTGTCAGCTGGGTTCAGTTTAACTGCTCGTTTCTGAACACAAACATGTTCGGCTATTTTTTGAGTCTTTATAAGAGAGCAGTGGCTGCAGGGCGTTGAAACGCTTTTGTTGTGTTGAATTGCAGATTAATAGGATTCTCCCAGTCTGCTTATTAGTTTATGTAACCTTCTACCTAAGGTCACCGGTGAAGTTTCTAAAGGACACACATGAAGAGGATTTCAAAGAGGGGCAAACAGAGCAAAACAATGAGCCAGTATCTCTACCTGGGGGCTGAGCAGCTCTCAGCGTCTCCACTATTAACCGGACTGATGTTTGCCGTAAAGCAGGGCCTCTCCCTCACTGCCCTGTGAGGTCACCGCACCTGTTCTTCACAATTGTTGACAGGTGATGTAAAGCCTCTGTTTGTTTTCCATGGCGTAAAGTGGAGGTTCCCCGGCTTCCTTCAACAAGGACCCTGGAAACTTGCTTGTTTAGCAGCAAATCAGAGTGTGATATGTTTACTCTAAACTCTCCATATTTGAAAGAAGTGAGCCGTGCTCTGCATGTACACCTGAAAAAAAAGCTACTAATATGTTTAGAGGTGCATTTATTTCCATTGACTATATATCTGCGCAAACTGGAATTGCAAAAATAAATTTTCTCCATGGAAACATGAACGATGTGTTTTTTCCTCTGAGCTCTGCAGCCCCTGCCCTGCAGAAAGGGCCCATGTCCTGACAGGCACACAAATGGGATACCGTACTCCGAGGTATCCTGCAAGGAGGTGTTACTGTAAGCAGAAAAGTTTGACTTACTCATGCTCAGAGCAAACAAGACATGTCAAACACAAAAGGAGTCAGAAAAGAAAGAAAAACATCTTTTCTTTGTGGGAACAGGCAGACAAAACAACCTCTTCACACCTGAGTCCATCCTTTGTTGGGAGTTCTTCCCGTCCGTTGTCATCAGAAATTATCTGTACTATCAAATCAACATAAAAAGATCAATTCATGTTCTGCTTTTACCCAGGTTGGTTTATAACGACTTGGCTCCAGATCTCTTTGTCTGAATCCAGTGATAAAGTCATTTCTCATCCTTTTCTTCCACTGGTTGTTTAAACGCAACTTTAAAGCGGCTCTCACCGATAAGCAGCTGGAAAAATTGTTTTTACAGTGAGGATATGCTCACATTGAAGAACCCAGACCTGCTTCCCCTGCTGCACTCATTGTCTCTACATCTGATTTGTGTGTTTGGTCTGTCACCATCACTGTCTGCAAAGCCCAGGCATATTTAGCATATTTACCTTTTATATTCCATAACATTAAAGATCTGCTGCAAAAACATGAAAAGACAGAATGTGTGTTCAGCCCTAAGCATATTTATTTATACATTTTCAAATGACAACAAATGTCATATTTATAAGAAGCAGGTCAAAAACATTAATTATAGAATTAGAATTTCTCCAAATTCAGTTCAACACCAGCTCATGTTATGGCGATAAGTTCATATTTTTTGATGCCTGAAAAATGAGCTGATTGTTAAATCACAACCAAAAGGCGCTGCCCCGTTACCTAGCAACCCAAGTGGAGCTCCAGCAATCGGGGTCAGCAGGTTTTACTGCCGTACGCTGTGCAATGGCTGCTGGAAAAGATAAGTTGGGATTTTGATCAGATCTGAAGTCAGGCAGAACTAACCAGACCAAAATCTCGTTATCCAACAATGATTTTGTACAGAAAGGATAATGAACATGTTTTGTATAAACGATAGACATCCTAACCTTTAAGTTCAGTTCAAATCTGTTCAATTTCACTGTTTGTAAGAGAACAATATGGGAGTATCATCATCTCTTTTAAACCTGCTGTTATTTTTCATTAAAATGCAGCTTTTTTTGTTTCCTGTTATTTAAAAAAAACACAAAATTAGAATAGCGATTTGCCTTCCACCTAAAAACAACGCATATTCTTTAAAAGTACAGTATTTGTTCAGGCTGAACTTGAATATAACAAGCTAAAAAACATCCCATCTTCAACATAATTCAAATAAGAGAAATAACCAGACAACCTGAGACGCCCATGAATAAAAAGGTCTGGTCATGTCCGGTGTTTGCACGAGAACGTTTATATCTAAACTTCACATTTCAAGGCATTTAAAGAAACTTTCCTGCTCTGACTGTGGGAGTGTTGGAACGGAAATCACACTCCAGTTACTGTAAGTTAAAAGATTCGGGCCCTGAGGAGTCCCACGCTCTTATCTAAGCAGGATATTCTGCAGACGGCCCACCTCTCCAACGCTTCTCCAGGACGACATCAGTTTGAGTCATTTTTATCCTCAACATGTGTCAAAATTTAACAAGACCCTTTGTATTTTAAGATTGGTCTATTCCTGCCAGATGCCTTTCATCTGTCCAAAAACCCGACATTTGTCCTTACTGGTCTTTCCCCAGAAAAAAAAGGTTTAATGGTCATGATGATTTACACAGAGGCTCTCCTTTCTTTTGTCTCTCCTCTTTTACAGTCGGTCATTTTCATAAGGGATTATAATACTCTTGGACAGGAGGTATCTGGATATATAGACTACGCCCACAGGCTCAAGACACAAGATTTTGAACCATATTTCTGTGGAAAGAAAAGGCTCATGCCAGGACCCTCAGATTTATGGTAAGTCTTATTTTATTGTAATATCTCCTTTTTAAGTTTGGTCGGATGTCGAGTCGGGTCAGTGTGTGCAGGATGTACAGCAAGAGTTTGGTTTTTTCTTCGTTTCCTGTTTAGAATAAAAAAAATACTCATCAGAATTTCTTTATTGTCATTGAGCCAGAAATTTTATGAAATATAAAAGACATGTAGATGATCTAATAAAAACAATAAAACCGTAAAAGGAGCTGCGATCCGCCGTGTCTGCTGTGCCTCCATGGAAAACGTTAATTAAGGGAAGAAATAAAACATTTTTCTAATATTTTATTTCACATATTCAGATATTTCAAACATTATTTTCACCCTAACCCCTTTTCCACATTTTGTCGTGTTACAACCACAAATCCAACGCATTTCATTTCAATCTTATGCTACAGACCAACACAAATTTAGCTCTAGGTTTTGACTAGGCCATTTTGGCTTTATTTTTATTTTCTTGTCCTACTGGAAGGGAAACGTCTGCTCCACGCTCAGGTGCTATGCAGTTTTGTAGTTTGCATCCCCACAGCATGATGCTGCCAACACCATGTTCCACCATGGGGATGGTGCGATACTTTCTACAGAACATATTTTTGGCCAAAGAATTGAAGCTTGGTCACTTATTGCAGCACCTTCTTATTTCTTGTGTCTGGATTTTATTTAGGGGCATCAGAGGGGTTGAATACAATACTTGTGTTGATCCATCACATGGAGTTTCAGAGGAATAGCTTCAGGAAAAGGGTCAAAGGCCATTCCAGATTTCCTGTTATTTTGACCGTTGATTTTTATAAAAACATTTTCTGCACCTGATGCTTTACAAAAGCATTTTATTATTCTGCCTCTTCAGTGAGAAAAGATGACTATACTTTCCAGAACCGGTTGAGTCGGAAGACTGTTTTTGTTAGCTAGCGCTGGATGAGGTTTCAGCAGCACGAGGCTCCATCAGCTGCTGCTAATTAACTCCACTTCTGTATCTGTATATCTGTGAAACTCTGAGCACAGGGTTGCACGGCATTCGGAGCCTGTTGCACAGTTTCAGCACAATCCACAGATGAACTTCTGAACTCACAGGTGTAAGCTAAAATCCTCTCCGTATCCCTCGCTCAGACATTTTTATATCTTTATAATTCTCGTTCTATCATCGGCCCTGTGTACACAGAGGGCTGTCAGCAAATCACCGCAGCCAAAACCATTCCCACATTCCTCATACTCGTGCACAGTAACATGTTACCAACATGTCAGATATGTGCGAGAAATCCCAAAAGGACAAACACAAGTGGCCAAAGGTGGGAATGACTGTTAATAGATGATTTAGTTAGGAGTTCAGCCAAATGACAGACAACCCGTATAACCCCACTGACAGACGGGTACAACAGCCTGAAAGGGTCAAATGAAGGCACATTTACAATTTAACCTTCAGAGAAGCTCCATTACAAAAAGTATCTGGAGACACTTCATTACACACAAGTTGTTTGCTCAGTACTGAACTGAAAAAAATGAAAATTGAGAAACTATTGTGCACACTCACAGCTAAGGCCTGTTTAGAGAAATTCGCCCGATGGAAGCATGCCAGTTTTGAAAAAAAAAAACTTTTGGTGCAGGGATGAGCAATAGAAACACTTTCACATCACACGAGTCACATGACCAACAAGCAGATGTTGCCACTGGTGCAAACCATAAAGAAGAAGACAACGATAGAAGTTAGAATTTTTACTGAGTTATCACAAGAACAAACTTATTATCGTGTGATTTTAGTCACGTTTCTTATTTCATGAAAACATAAAAATTGTGTTTTTTGGACATCAGCAAAATATTGACAAAGTTTTGCACACATTTGTAATGGAAACACGTCGACTGCCAACAACTGCAGCCCTTCTCAGATTGTTTGGTGCTGATCTCATTTAGGCCAGTTGACACTTATTGAGATCATGTTTATGTTGATGCAGCTGGCAGATGCTTTTAGCAACTTCCAAATTAATTAAGACAAAACAATGCAGCTCATGACCTTTTGATCAAACCAGAACAGCTCCAGCTGACCTCATATCTTCCAACAAGGAGGTTCTGGTTCGAATCCAAGCTTGGGGTCTTTCTGCATGCATAGTTTGTCTCTATAGAGTACCCTATAGGTACTCCAGCTTCCCTCCACAGTCCAAAGAAATGACTGTGGGAGTGTGTGCACCCATGGTTGTTTGTCCTGTGACGGATGGTTAATTGTTCCTTTTAAAAATTTAGAACAAAATGACTGAAAGAGCGCAAACACAACATGGTGAAAGGGTGAAATGATCTGAATCCTGCCTTGATAAACAGTTTCCAGAAGCAGTGATGTTGCAGCAGATGTCACGCCATCCCAACTTCACTTTCTGTGCTAGAAATCCCACCAGTGCAGCTGTTTCTAAGGTTTCTTACACATTCAAATGCCAACAGTGTTGCCACCTACTGGTAGATACTAGATATTTCAGTGTTTGTCCAAATTTTAACAGTTACAAATAAAAATACTTAATATTACATCCATATATATCCAAAATAAAATAGTGAAAGTCCGTATTACAATGGATACAGTTGTGGATCAAGTTGCTAACACATTGTGTATGAGGGCATCAGAAATCAGCAGTTCAGTATTTTGGCTGCAGAAAAGTTTCTGTTCTGTAAATATTAACAGAAAGATTCTGTTTACTGTTGATAAAAACAGCAATTTATTCTCTTGTTTCAACGCCACTTTCAGATTCTCAGCTCATTTTGTTTGAAAGCTGCCAGAGGTGATGTCATTTTGCAACAGCACCGAGACCGAGCCGGTCCAAAATCCTCCAGCTGAAAGCTAATCACTCAGGACTAATTTAATCGCAACATCAATTGCTTTCAACAGCTTAAATGATCGACTAAACAGAATGCATTAATGAAAGAAACAAAGTGTTTCAGATGAAAGAAGATCTGCAAGTCAAAAGAATGTCCTGTTTTGCTTGGGTTGATTCTTTTGTTTTGTGATTTGTGGAGATGGACACCAACTCCCCATCCAAGTTCGCAGAAAAGACTTTTTTCTTTCTGTTCGTCAACCTTTCTTCAAAAACACTGTTGAGTCAAGTTCACTGACTGGATTAATGTCAGTCTCCTTTTGGATAAAAGTTCTTGGGTGTTTTTGGCTCCATTTGTTAAAGTTAAAACAAAAATAAGGGATATTTTGTCCCTCAAGCGAATTCTGGATCATGGCCTGAAGAAACAAAAATCATAAAGAAAGGTACTAACATCTTCATAAAATGTTAGACAATGTTAATATTCTATGCATGCAGATTGCTCCGTCCTGGGTGCACAGAGGAGTGTCATCACTCTTATGTGCTCTTACTGCTTCCAGCCACTTATATGTTTGCTTCCCTGCTGTTTTCCATAGTTTGTCCATTTCTTCTAAATATGTTGATTTTTATGCAGATATGCATTCATGTTTTAACTGATCCTACTCTGTTGCCCATTTCTTTGAATCTGAGCAGATTATTTTCAATAACTATGGCATTTAGCCTCAGTCTCTTTTTGCTTTTATATTTACATGGATGTACATGCTCTTGGTACACCTGAATTTCCCTACTGAGGGAGAGTAAAGCATATTTCTATAGTATTCAGGGATGCAGCTCAGTACTTTCTGAGGTTTACTCTCTGACCTCCAGGGGTTTTCAATGTACAAATAGCTGTAAAATATGAAAGTGAACCATTGACCATTGGATTTAGTCAATGGTTTATTTTATTTAGTCGCTGCATTGTGGATAACGTTTTACGCCCCTACTGCAAGATAAGGAATAGTGTGATGGACTGTTTTATTTATCAGTTTCTCACCTTGTGTTCATCCCAAACACCCATCTTGTGGCCCTGAACTCTTCTTCCTCCCTAACAACCCGTAGCTGTGAGTCACTGGACGAGTATGCCTGGAGGTACAACCTACTCCCTAATGATGCTTTTATGAGGCTTCCCCCCTTTTCGGGTCTCCCTTCCCTCCCATTGGGGTGACATATGCCTTCGCACTCCGCCTCGGTTTTCAGCTGTTGAAACCCGACTTGATCAGATTTACACATCGCTCTTTCTGCCTTTATTTTTTAACTTCTCGTAGCTCATGTGTCATTCTCCGCTATCTGTTCTTCTTTCTCTCCTCCTCCACCCGTCTCAGCCTCCCCCCCCCCCGTGACTTTTTTGGTCTCTGTCGGGAACAATAACACACAGTGTGGTTGCCGCTAAGAGGGAGCAGATGCTGGAGCTGCTGCCCACTCGGTGCACTAAACCTCCCACCGCAGGACTCTGAATCCCGTCCCTCCAACTCCTCCTCCTCCTCCACAGCCACAAAGAACACAGAGCAGTGACACCAGCGCCAGCTCCTGCCTACACATCCCACCTCCATCAAGAAAGGGTGGATAGGTTCATGTCTCAATTCTACTTCCTCTTTTGACACTAAAAAGTCTATCTCTTAAATATCCTTTTCTTTTTTGCCTCAACTCCATAATTTATGACGGATTCTCACTAGTAGATTCAGTTCTGGATCTATAATAAACAGCTGAAACCAAATATTGACATCGATGGAAAAAACATGATTTTTCCTCAGTGTTTGATATTAAATCAGACTAAACCTTTTCTGTTTTGAGTCATTTTGGATGAACAGTTTTTTTTCTATTTCCTGAATGACAGAAGAATGTGAGTTTATGTTGGGAAAGACCAGATGATGATGATGTCATGACTTTGTAAGCATCTGATAGGTTAATTGACAACATTTAAGCTTGTCTGTGGGTCAGATGTGCAGCAATGGTTAGGGTGGAGTTACTATCACATGTTACAGTTCACTGATTGGGGACAGAAAAGTGTAATCGCTTGTTATTGACGAGCAGGAGACAAATTGTTGCTTCTTGTTTGCACCAGCATGATGTGACCCTCAGTGTTTGGATTAAACTTGCTGGTGGTGGAAATGCTCTCCTGAATCAGACTATAAAACAGAGAGTCTGCACATCCTTAAAAACAAATTTAATTCATGTATCTAAAATTAAGGCCTTAAAATGACTTAAATTCATTAAAGATTACCTTAAATATATTGATCCTAGGTCATCAGTTTTGTTGTGGCTAAACTATTTTAGTGTTTTCTTGTTTTTTCAAACTTTTAAGTCACAGACATTTTTGTTGATTTCTGTGACCCATGATAATTAGCTAGCTAGCTTTTTGCATCTGTCAATGGGTAAGTGCAAATTTGCAGTTTGCAGGATGACGTTCATCTTTGCCACAGGCTCACTTCTGTTGCCAACCCATGTTGATTCTCTACCATGTAAAATATGCAATTTTCTTTTGTACATTTCTGTTGAGATACCGGTCTTAAATTTATTTCATAATGGTCTTCTTAAATGTCTTAAAAAGTCTAAAATTTGAGTTGATGAAACCTGCAGAAACCATAAAATAGCATGCCGAGCTGCAGCAGCCCATGCCGTACCGCTCAGTGGAAACAAAGCATAACCAAACTCTCCAAGCTCATCGTGTTCCTTAAACAAGTCAAACCTTTTTGACCATATCCTGTTTGAAGTGTTCACTATCATTAAGGCAAACCATTCCCATGTTTGTTATAGCAACAAACTTTGTTTTTTGTGGGTTCAAACTTTTTCTTGGCCGGTGCTAACCTGATCAGTTAAATACGAAATGATCAGAATAGGTTTGCCGAGATGAAAGGTCAACAACAGAAACCCAGACGCCCCTCTCCCCATCAACACACTCCTGGTCATTCTAGGGAAACCAAAGTGTTTTTAAATGTCTGGCCGAACTGACAGATTATTTCACTTTTTTTGCTCTATGTTCTAGTAGAATATGTTAGTATGCTGGAAATAAGAAAACGCTTAAAAGTAACTTTTCAGCAAGATATAGGAGCTTATTTTAAGTGAGTAATTCCTTAATTTTGAAATAAAAAGCAATAGTACCACTAGGACATTATTTTCACTAATACTAGAACTTTTTTAAAATCAATATTAAGGCTTTATTACCTTAAAGCAAGCTCTTGTGTCTTTCTGAAAAGTTGCTTGTTAGCCAGTTTTGTCTTATTTTATATTTGCACTTGAAAGTCGACCAGAAGTTGGTGGTAAGATGTTGTGTTTTTGCAGTGTGAGGTCCTGAACCATGTCTAATTAATTGCCAGATCTTCAGCTCCGTGCACGCAGCTTCCTGCCACTCCAGATGTGCATATAGCATCTCTGATGTCTAATGTTCACCAGCAAAGTGACCATCTGTTTATGCACTGCCTGCTCCCCTCCTCCGGCTCTTCATCTTTCCTCCTCTCTGGTCCCAGTGTTTAGCCAACCCTTGCCTTATTGTTATTATTTCGACAAATGTTTCCGATTTAGCCAACTTATAGAAAAGCTGTTAAGTATAATTAAGTTCTGAACTCGCTGCCAACATTGTGCGCATTTGACAACAGACAGAGCCGCTGCATGTGAAGGCTCAGCTCGCTCATGCCTGTTCTGGAGCCAAACCCACGTTGCCTCCGCGCTCTGCCTCTGCAGTGCACCTGTGCGTCTGGCTTCGCTTTCCGCTATGAAAATATTTGCTCTGCTGTCCCGTTTTATTAAGTTTCAATACAAAAGAGAAGCTGTTCCAGCTCCAGTTGTGATCTGGCGAGCCCGGTTTCAGGTTATCGTGTCCGAGCTTTAACGTGGGGGCCGCTTTTTCGTTTTATCACGGTACAGATCGCCAACTCCATAAATATTTGCTGGTAAGCCGGAACGCATGTCATCTCTGTTAGCCTTCACACATGGCACGCACGTTCTTCAGTCTGGGTCCTCGGGGTTAAATCATGTTGTACTGTTTGTTCTCAGAGCTGATATGTTTGGATAGATTTATGCAGCGTTTTCCAGCATCAAGGCTTTTCTGTTTGTCATGTTTGTATAATTTGGTCCTGATATCAGAAATTGTTATTTAATAGAAAAGCTTGTAAAATGTCAAGGACTGTTGTTAATGCATCTTTCCATCAAAGTCTAAACATACAAATCCAGACATGATATGTCTTGAAGCCTTGTCATCTGTGTATTTCAAGGCAAACAGCGTTTGACCTTTAACCTCTCTCAGTCAGAGCACCATTAGCCTCCAGAGGGACAGTCGCTACCACCCAGCTGTCTCTCTGCTCTCTAATGCGTCTGTCATCAGTGCGTGAACTAATGGATGTCATGAAGGCAGCAGTCGAGTTGCATCTATTCAGAGCCAAACGACAGAAAAAATCAACTCCAGAGACAAATCTCAGTAATGACGAAACATGAATCCGACTATGTTATTCTGTGGTTGGAAGCAGCTGTGTATATTTTAGATATTCTAAATATATATGCAGTTGAAACCAGATATTTACAGAAACTTCATAAAAAGACATGTAACCGTTTTCCCCTCGCTGTCTGACATTAAATCAAACTAAATGTTTCCGGTTTTATGTCAGTCAGGATTGTCAAAATGATTCCTGTTGGCTGAAAGTAAAAACTCACAAGTTTACATATTGCGAACGTCTTTAACGCCTCAAACACAGCACTTCCTTCTAAAGGTTTTGTTGACTCTAGTTTTCTTTATTAGAAAGTGCGAAGACAGGAAAGTAGGTAATGAGAGAGGAAAGACACGCACCAGGAAGGGATTCGAACCTGCGAACAGACAGGATGGAAATATCCAGTCTATCATGATATAAGGATTTTATATCTGTTTCTTCATAATTATAATTATTTTTTTGGTTTGGATACCTGAAATACTGGTGGAGTGACATTTCCTGTTTCATCCACAGTTTCCTCCAGAGCTGTTCGTTTCTTCCTTTACTTTCATATTTAAGCAGTTAAAATTCAATTCAAAAATACTTTATTGATAGATTACAATGTGCAAATGCATTAATTCTTGGAGCCAAAGCTGCATACGACGCCTGAGGATGTCATTGAATGTTTTAGGCCAAAATCCACAAAGCATGCAGGTCCAATAATAATAAATATGTCAGTTTTCAATTCCGACTGAACCTGAATGTCCAGGTGCTGTTGCTGTAGGGAGGGTTTATAGTTTCTGAGCCTCAGCGGTTGAGTTCTGCTTTTTGTTTGATGCGGTTCTGTTGCCCTCTTCAATCCGTGGCCCCTGAGCGGGCGAGTGTGAACCTGGAAAAGGTCGTGAATATGAAATGTTCACATCAAAACTGCAGCTGAAATGGGCTGATGATTAACAGGAAGCGCCTCTGTTTTACCGGGTGTCTGCGCATCCTTTACAGGTCTTAATTCAGCTTTTCTAAAATTAAGGCCTTAAAATGTCTTAAATTAATTTTTTAAAAGTAATTTCTTTAAATACATTAACCACAGGTCTTAAATTTGGCATGATCATGTGTAATATGTATATGTAATTTTTGCGTTCCATGACTCAGAGTGATTAAAGCTACCAGTTACTCACTGCTAATACACTGTTGTTGACTCATTAGCTTTTCTGCATCTCTCTATAGGTGCTAATTTATTGCCAGTTGGTTGGATGATGTTGAGCTTTTTCGGTTTTGCTTCCTTCCTTTGCTTCTTCTTTTATTACACTACATTCAATTCAAGTATTATCCCTAGATTTATTGTTTTTTTCTGTCTTAAATGTAACTTAAGTCGGCATAAAAAAGGTCTTACAAAGTCTTACATTTTAAGACGCTTTATTGTTAAACATTTACTTCAGAAATAAACATTGTACAGTGGAAACTAAGATGGTGTTTATTCTGATGAAATATACGATCCACTGCTCATAATCCGGCTCTTATTGACGTTCATCTGGAAATGTGCACCTGGAGATAACAATGGAGCTGAGCATGGTAACTATGGAAAGTGTAAGAGTAGAGCACAGATGTCACACAGTCAAGGTAAATGCATGGGGAAGCAGGAACCCATGCTGTGAAAACCGTCACAGTTTCCACCAAATCCAGGTTCTCAGACTTTTACTGGTCCATGTGTCTGGGTGTGGTGCCATCCAGCTGCTCGAGCTTTCTTCGTCACCGACTGGGAAACTCGCTGCCTTTGCGACCATTCACATAGTACAGTAGGGGAAGTGGGTCCAATAAAACATGTCCAAATAGGAGAGCAACAAAGCCTTTTTTTTTTTTTTATGTTCAGCCGTAAGAGATCTCACATCTTAAAAATATCTTACATCTCACTCTTGCAAATGTAGGCGGGTCACCGTGGAATAAAAGTGGCTTACCAAAAAAATGTTAATTGTCGCATGGTATTCCTGTAGAAATAGCCCCCACAGCTCTGTCAGAGCTAATCCAGGAAGAGAAGAAGGATGTATATGTCTGAAAGTAAAAGTTCAGACGACATAATTTCCATCCGAGTTTTAGGGAAAAGAAAACGGATTGACTTGTGTTTCAGAAGTGGGGCAGCAGCAGTCTATTCTGACCACGCTTTACCCAGATCTGTTGGCATCTGGGCCAGAATACCAGGCCTCCGCTCTTGTCAAACCTTATAATTTTATGCATCAGTGTATTTCCTTGCATGGCTGCGACTGCTCGGGAGCAGACAGGGAATGTGTTTCCTGGAGAGGAAACTGACGGCTGGCAGGAAGTGCTGACCGATGACTGAAGCACCAGAATCTGTTTGGTGTCACATTTTCTGGAATCTGAAGCGCAAGGTAAAGGCAGCTGTCCCTTTGGTGCTTCTTGGACCCACTTTGATCGGATTTAGTGAATTATGTGTTGGCCTGTAAATAGAAAGGAGGATATCCTCTTTGTTGGGAGAAATTATTTTTACTTTCCGTGCCTAAAGTTTGAACTGAACATGGAAAGAAATCTTTTCAGTTTTCTGCTCCATCTTCTTGGAATCAGTTGCAGAAATACATAAACTTAAAAGGATCTGTTGTCACTAAATGCTTCTAGGGCTGTTCTTATTGATTTTGAGAATGAATCATCTGTCTGTTAATGTTTCCACAGAGGAATCCTTTAATTGATTTATGACAGCGTTAACGTTTTCTGTTTTTTCTGCGCCGCTGCCGGTCTTGGCCAGGATTTTTCGCAAGAGATTTCGAATCTCAATGGGTTTTTTTTCTGAATGAAATAAATGTTAAACAAAAATAAAGTGGATCTATGACAAAAAAAAAATACAAACGCTAAAGCTATTTAACTTAAGTTTCCATTCAACACCAAAAATCTGTGTATTTTCTAAACGTTTCAGAGCAGAATATCTTGCATCATCGTTAGCAAAACAAAATGGATTTAAGAAAACAGCCACTAACAGTCAACATATGCCAGGATTGGCTACAAATAATTTTAATAACTAAAAAAGATTAAATAGAATTTAATTCACTTCCTGCTACTAAACAAGAGTCTGACCAAAAACTTTGACAATATTGCATTTACTAATTTTTTTAAGTATGTCTGAGTGTCCAGGCTCCACAGTTTCAGCAGCAGATGTCACTTTGTTACATTTCGTTGCTTGTACATGTGACAGTGCAATGACAATAAAGTTGAATTCTAATTCTAATTCTAATTCTAGTTAGAAATGAACGTCATTGCTTCACGAGGCTTCGTTTGGCCAGCACTATAATTAAGTATTTTACATTTTAACCAAATAACGACCTTGCAGATCAACATAGATGTTTCTTTCTTTTAGGAGATCAGTGTTTAGGTCTCCAAAACACAAAGAGCTTCAAATCAAACTGAGTGCAGGGAACCCAACCGAATCAAGAGCAAAGCAAACCAGCAACATGAGAAACACAGGACTTATATAGTGAGGAAGAAACAACTAAATGGATGCAGGTGTGATAATTACAAATCAGGACCAGGTGGGGCAGCAGAACGAGACTGAGTGCAAAATAAAATCCATAAAGTTGCAGCGACGACAGAAAATGAAAGTCGTTTAAACTCAACTGAAGCCGACATCAAACCAAAACAATAAAACCAGAAAATTAAACCAAATCTACAGACAGTGGAAGTAATCCAGACTCACATAAATGAAAACGTCCTGCCTGGATTCCAGAACTGAGCTCAGACCTGACCCATTTTCTGAGCTAATTCAGCAGACCGCTTTGCAAAATATTTATTTACATTTCTGAAAATTGCTTAGTGTGAGGCAGGGAGGTTTTGGAAAGCCGCAGGAGTATGTAATGTATTCCTTGGACCAAATCTTTTCTTGTAATTTGTAGCTATGTAGTTGAATATTTTACTTGGAGAAAAACTTTTTTATGTCTTAGATGCAGATAAGTATTTATGGACAGGTTTTAATGTGTCACAGCAGATTTTACTTTTTAAATAAACAGAAGACCAAAGACAGTTTCTGAAATTTAAACCAAGTCACTTAAAGTTTTTTTTTTTTTACATCATATGTTGTTTTTTTATATGTATATTTATTCAGAATGTATATTCATACAAAATGTACATTCGGTGTACAATATTTTTCCTTTCTTTTTTTTTTTTCCTCCAAAAATAAAACCCACTCTCTCCATGTAGCAACAAAACTGGAAAAATCCCAGTTTATAATCTTCACTTATGACATCGGACCTGCAGAGTTTTTTCGTAACATAAAGTCAGAATATTTTTTTAAGGGTTTTCCTCCATAGTTACTTCAGTTCAAATTAAAAATACAACTGTAATACTACAGTTTAGAAAACTTAATTTAAACTCATCTACTGGAGTTTCTCACCTACAGTAAATGAAAAACTGATGTGGATGATGATCATCCACATCATTATAGATGTGGTTGATTTGTCTAAATCATCCACATAAGCATGTGAAAATAAATAACGTGAAATTTAATGTTTGCTGATCAAATGTAACATCTGGATTCTAAGAAATATACTTAAGTTAAAGGGAATGTTTCAGGTTTCTACAATTTATCCTGTTGGAATGTTTTAACAATCACAAAATTTATAACGTTTCAGAGCCGAGAACAGTGAGGGAAATATAAATGTTTTGATGCATTTGTTTATTCTAAATCAGTATAATAAAGAAGGAGCTTTTCACCTCATCCTGACCTTCTTTAACATTAATTTACTGTTTTTTTAAAACAAAGTTAAAATAATTTTCAAGGCTTGTGTCTTTAGGTTTCTCATTACCTGCCAAGAGGAGTGGAGTCCAGGCCCTCAGAGAGAACAACGCCGAGAACAAAACCGGCTATAATGAGATGTTTTCACCTCCAAACCTGAATCATATTTCATGTCAACAAAGACGGAAGATCTGCCAATTCCACGGCTGAAGAATGCGAAGCTGAGGTTGTTTCTCAACAAAAGAACAAAAACAAGCCTTTCGATCTGAAATCATCAAAAACATCCAGGATATTTTACATCTCTGTCAAAAAGAGAAACATATTTATTAATATTCTTGTCCCTTTAGGAACATCATTTCTCCTCCTGAGGAGCGAGAAGCTGAGCGAGTTGAATCGGATGCTGTGAATTAATCAGTCATTTATTCTGGAATGGAAGCCATTCTTTGGTTTCACTTGCTGATTAGTCACAGCTTCAGCCTGGACTTGGTGCCCTGCACAGGGAATTGGAAACAGCTTTTTAACCTCTTGACCTCTGATAAAGAATATCTGAGTGACGGCTGTTTTCCTTCGTTTTAATCAGCTCATGAATGTTCCCTCAGTGGAGATTACTGCTCTGTGGTTTATGCTCTTCATCTGGGTTCATCCATCGTTTCGTTCTGATAAATCCAAAAGAGTTGTGCAAAATATATTATTTGCAGTGGGACCTTTTTAAATTTTTTATATTCAAATTGGCAGATTTCTCCTCACAAAATCCTATTTCTATTGATACTGATGCATCTTAAAACTCTAAAGCAGAGCTGTGTTACAATAGAACGATATGTTCTGTTTTGGTATGATTCTCTTAAAATTAAATTCATGGTTATGTTTTTTGGAATGCACTGCTGTTCAAAGCTCATCTCTTTAGATCTAACTGCACTGGAGCCAGACTTTTTCTTAAATAAATCAGAAAAAATGCACTAAACAGAAATGTTTAGACATTTTTGATCTTCAGTTTTGCAAAGCTCTGATGTACATATACAGATTGACTGTAAACAATAAACAACAACAAAATACTTTACTTTCTTTATTCCAGATAAGCAATAAATTTAACTGTAAATTAAAAAAATGAATTAATCCCAGCACTATGTCCCACTACGTAACTGAAAAATGACAAATTTGTCCACACAGCAAAATGCAAAACATTCACCACATCAAAAGATGTTTTGTACTCCACAACATCAATAAAACAGTTTTAGGGCATCTTATCTCTTTAAATCCAAATAAGCTGCTACTGGCCACGCCCCTTAATGCAACATTTACACTCACATGTGAAAATGGCTGCCTACAGATGCACAATTATACAACATCTTTGAAAAGCAGGAGTGGAGTCTCCTGCACAACCAACATGAATGTAGCAAGTGGCTTCTAGATGTTAAGTTAACAACAAAGCACTTGTCTTTTCCAGCAGCCATTGTACGTTGTACAGCAGAAAAACCAGCTGACCAATTATGCTGGGAGTCAGCTTGAGTTGCTAGGCAACGGTGCAGTGGGACTCAGTCAATCAAATCAGTGGGTTTGTTGCAATTTGTCCCAAAATAAACAGTAAACATCTCTTACCTGGAGGACAAGATTTTTGGGTCCAGCATACACCAGATTTGATGATTGTTTGCTATTAAATGCGCTGCAGTCAAAGAGATTTGGAGGAAAATGATTCGACAACAATGTTAAAAGTTGTCAGTGGGGAAGATGCAGAAGGCAGCTTCACACAGAGCATTCAGATGAACTTTACTCCATTTTCAAAACTGGAGTCTGGAAAAAGTAAAAGAGGATAAATGTCTGCAGCCGACCTGAGATCAGCTGATCAGAGATGAAACGTCGTATTTGCATGAAGGTTTTGTCATCATTACATCATTGAAGTGAACGCAGCAACAGTAGCGGGAGAAACAGTTGTCCAATGAGGTGACCCGTCAGCTCTTCAGTTCGCCAAGCCACACACACACGCACACGCACCTACACACACGCACACACACACACACACACACACACACACACACACCACACACACACACCTACACACACGCGCACACACACACACACACC
Source organism: Poeciliopsis gracilis (assembly GCA_911649635.1). Classification (NCBI taxonomy): domain Eukaryota; kingdom Metazoa; phylum Chordata; class Actinopteri; order Cyprinodontiformes; family Poeciliidae; genus Poeciliopsis; species Poeciliopsis gracilis. The sequence goes on from CAJVRI010000715.1 coordinate 3,934,950, forward strand.
CAAGCACACGCACACACCTACACACACACACACAAAGCTCATAAACCAGAAAAAAGAAGAAAAAAAAACAAATTCACACAATTATTTTTCGACCTGAGCAAAAATGATCTGCAAAGTGTGGGTGAGCATTTGGTCCGGACCCGGAAACGGGACCGATGTCCTTTTTTTTTCATCCCAACGCAGTGGAAAGAAAACATCGTCACACTTCCATAAATGGTGACAAATACTGAGATCTCATTTCATTTTGAGGCACAATTGGTTCAGACCTGGACCGGATCAGAGTCAGACCGGTTCCTGGTCCCGACCCGACTCGAAGCTGCTGCATGTGCGTAAACCTTTGGGCGCCTGAGATTTGGTCCCGATCAGTGCTGGAGGTTTTATTTGTACCTCTGTCTGCATATGAACACAGAGAGATGTCAGTCACGGATTGTCAGAGTTGTTGTCTGTAATTGTCTGGCGGGACCAGTGGACCGGCAGGGCAGGGCCGTAAAGTGAGGGGGCCAATGGCCCCCTGCCTCCACCTGTTCCAGCGCCTATGGTCCTGGTCGCTTAAGAGAAGAAGATGATTGCAGAGATCTTCATACCCAGCTGGCAGCGTTGTTTTTCTTCATTTAAAAGAAAGACTCAGTTGTTTCCCCGTTTCCTTCACAGCTACTACAACTGGAAGACACAGACATCCACCTCCAACTCCAGCCCCAACTTTGAGGTGATTTATGATGACCCAAACGGACTTCTCTTTAAGAGCAAGAGGGACAAAACGATGCTGAATCCTCGGGTAAGAATTGTTTCTCTGCTGCTTTGCTTCAGGGCCTCAGGCAGCCATAATCAGAGCCAGCCACCTGCTGCATGGCTGTAAAAATGTTTCTGGGAAGTAAAAGTTCTTATCAGATCCAGTTTGTCTTTAAAGCCAGTGTTATATCTAACAGAGCATGTTACCGTGACGGTTCTATACTATCTCACTGGCCCTAAGTTTTAGGCACTGAAGCTTTTTAACAAGCTGCAGATATCAGCTGGAGAAGCCGACAGCGACGAAGGAATCATATTTGCTTTCCACCTGCACACAGAGCGAAGGGTCAAGAGGTGGAGGCAGGTGCTTCCTCCAGGCTGTGCTTCTGGCGGAGGCCTTTGCAGAATAACGGCCCACTGGGACGGCTCTTATTTTCCCTCCTGCCTTCTTCTTTGCTGGGGGGTAAGAAAGCAGTTGGTGGGGCCGAACTATTTTGAAACTGCAGACAGAGCTGTGGGGACTGCGTTTTTGAGGCCAAAATGGCAGCACAGTGTTCTAGCTGCGGTCGAGCCCCGCCCCGACCAGCCGTCTATTAAAAACACAAGCGATGGAAGGCGCAGGAAGCCAGGGACATCAAACCACCCGCGTGTCCAGAAACGCAGCGCGGCTCAGCCCTGAAGCGTCCAGCTTTTAACCCTCCGTCTGCAGCTTCGTCTTTACAGTTCACACTGCAAATAACACAAAACTGAGACAGCACGTTTGCTCTAGTTTCTAGTGCAAACATCTTGGTGCAGTTAAAATAAGACAAAATGAACTTGCAGGCAACTTTTCAGCATGATAGTGGAGCTTGTTTTAAGTAATAAATTCCTTCATATTGGTAAAGGCGTACTTGTTCCTCAGGCCGATTATTTCACTGATATCAAGACATTTTCTACATTAGTATGAAAAAACTTTTCTGCCTTACAGAAAATGTACTCATAAGTTAGCTTTGTCTCAGATACTAGGATATTTTAAGTAGAAACAAGACAAAAATAATTGGTGATACTTTGTGTTTTTGAAGTGCAGGCTAAATCCGACCCACTTTGTTTTTCTGCCTTTGCTAAACCGTGACCGCTTGTTCTCTTTCAGCCAGAAATGTGGTTGATGGTGAAGGGGTTCTCTTATCTCTGTGGTTCATTTGGTTTGACTGGAAAAAGAAGCTGGAAGAAAAGTTTTCCTCAGATGATGTGAGCGTTAGTAAAACATTTTGGTTTCCCGATCATGTGGAGGTTTGCCGTTTACCAGAGTTTCCGACTCCGCTGATGAAGTCATTTTTAGTCGTCTGTTTCGCCTTTGATGGCCTCAGTCGTTACGACACCCACAGGAGTGTTTGAGGTAAACGGGTGTGATTGGGTGTGATTGGGTGTGATTGGGTGTGATTGGGTGTGATGGGGGACCAATGAATGAGTCCCGTGACACAGATGGTCTGAGAGGAAACGCTTCCAGCTGCCTGTGGTTTCTCGTTGATGGACACACAGACTTACACATGGATCCATCCTTATAAAAACCTGAGCTGGTTTTAGGTCAAGACTTTGACTAGGCCATTTCAACACACAGATATGCTTTGATGCAAACCCTTCATAATGGACCTCCTCTTTCTATTCTTGCAGCTGTTATTGCCCTATAGACAGTTTTCAGGGCAACCATGAAATAAATCCACAAAGCAGCCAAAGCTTTGATACAGTAACCAATAAAGTTATACTAAAAACCTCATCATTAAACCCAAACACTTTCTCTTCCAGAGATTGTTTTTGGATCAAATCAAAGGATTTACACCTCCTGATGGACTCCGCTGTCCTTTCAGCATCTCTTATGTGAACTTTGTTGCTGGTTTTCACTTTTTATTTGTGTGTTTTTATGATGTAAAGCACTTTGAACTGCACTGTTGCTGAAATGTACCAAACAAATAATGCAGAACTTGTCTAAATAAGAACATCCTTCAAGCTCATAAAACTCACTGATCTGCTTCCAAATGAAGCCACTTTTAAACGCGTGTTGTTTGGTTTCAGTCCGGGTCCAGAGGGGACTCCAGCGGGACGCTCCTCCAGTCGGACCTCTTCATCCACGTCGTGCTGTACGACCACAGTGTGAGAACGTTCTGACCCGCTGACGTCGGCACAGCCGTACAATCTGGCGCGCGACGCAGAGCGCTGAAAGTCTCTAATTTAGCTGCAGCTGCATCATCATCGTTTACAAACTCTTTCCCTCGTATCACGCATGCCATCAGGGTGGAGGTGCCGCTGCGGCGACTTCAAACAGACAATTCCCAGAGGAAGACGTGGACAGACTGGAGTGACAGATGGAGAGTTTCCTGAAGCTTAAACTGGACCTTACATATTCTGTTGGCTGCAAAGTCTCATTAAGGAGCCAGAATCTGCTCCTCAATCCCGGGCCCGTCCACTGTTGGGGCCAACATGATTTTGGGCCGTTTGTCTAAACAAATTAAAGACGTAAGAGCTTTGAAAGATGATGGAGGCAGCTCTTATGTCCTCCCGCAGGCTGCCGTAGCTCCAATCGGGCTGGAAGAGTTGGTAATGGGCTTAAAGCATTCCTTGTCTTCCCAGATGAAAGCTCTCCATCACTCCCATATCAGACACTGACTGACAGATTTTAATGCACCATAACTCTACAAATAATCCCATTTGGAAACCTGTTTGAAACTTGAAGAAGTTTAATTTTTCCATTAATAGTGAAACAGATGGAGGGAATCACACCAGCAATATTATCTCTGGCCATAAGATGATGACATATACAGGGTTTTTATGATTTCTTCTTTCATATGTGTTCAGTCTGAAGATGAATCTTGGCAGTTCAACTTAGACAATGTATTGTTTTCCAAACTGGTCCCTGCTTTCTATTTGTGTTTATTTCTGAATACTTTAAGGGAATAAAAGCTTCACAATCAAACCCATAATGATTGTATTTTTTAAATATATTTAATAAAAACCCAAAAATATGATGATGTGCATTTTAATCCCCAAAAACAAAATCTAGTGCATTTCCTTCAGAAGTCACATAATCATCAAACATAGTTCACCTCTGTGCATAATTCAGTCTCTGTACCTGCAGCTGTCCTGTGAAGTTACACACGCCACAAAGCTGCTGAAGACTAAACATAAAAGTCCTGCACCTGCAACTTCAACACAAAATATTGGCTCAGAGGCTTTGAATACCTCACTTCTCAGTTTTTAATGGTGAATTTATGTTCATGACATCTGCAATTCAAAGTTGAAAGGTAGCATTTTCTGTAATGAGATGTGAGGAAAATATTTCTTTTGAAGGTGTTTAATTTTCTTTGGGCTCAATAAAATCCTTTGGAATTAGTTTTATTATGTTTTCAGTCCCTGTTTCTGTACAGGTTCTGCTTTCAGGATGGGCAATATGTAAAACATCAACATTTAACAGATGAATGACTAAAATTACCTCTAAAGTTTCTTTTCTTGCAAAGCCGTTTTTCTCAGCAGTGTAAAACGTTTAAGGTCATTTTCCCCCCCTTCTTAAAATCACATCCCGGGAAACTGCGTCTGCTGCGTCTCACATGAACTCACCTCTGCAGGTTCCCCTGGAGGCGTTCCCGAGAAATCTAGTCCATCAAAGCAAACCCAGTCTCAAACTTACGCCCACTTTTACCTGAGTGCTTACATTTGTGCTTTTATTGCGAGAACTCAACCAATGCCCTGAAAAGTATCAAAGTTGCTCTAAACATTTGTCACAAATGGAAAAGTCCAGAAAAAAATCCAAGTTTCTGAAAGATCCTGCCTCAAAAACAAATGTTTTTTTCTTTTTTTAAATAAAATATTCACTTCATGGTGATGCCATCTTTTTGTTGACAAACATTTAAACTTAATTAGGAGAGAAAAAAAAAACTCAGTGTTGGATATTTGATATAGAGTCTGTCTCTATATCAAATACTTTAGCCAGAGAGTGAGTTGTCTATACAAGCAAAATAAAAAAAATCAGATATTAATCAAAGCAGCAACTTCTGTAAAACTTTATTACATGCTGAGGAGGAAATGCAGCCATTTGATTCAGGTGTGTAGGAGCTGAGACGCATTTAAAGGGCCAGTGTCGGACGCTGCACCATTGAGCAATGAAGTGCAAACAAACAGGTGAATTCATTCTGCTAAATACCAAGAACCAAGAATCTCACCTTGTCGTTTGTTAGATTTATGAGTCTAGCTGTGGCTCCACTTCTCATCATCCAGCTTTTTTTTTTCTACCAAGATCACAGACTGCTCACTCAATCCCAGACAAGCCCCCCAAAAACAGAACCCTAAATGAAAAACGAAGACACAACAGGGTTAATTAAGAATTTTTATCTCAAAAAGTGAGTTCATCCAGTGGAGCAGTGGTCCTTCTGTTATAGACTGACCCACCTGCAGACTTCAGGGCAGATTTGTAGTCAAAAAACTTGGAGCCTTACAGTTTCCTGTAAGGTTCTATAAGGTCCAGATGGGTTTTCTTCCCACCTGGACCTATACACCTTTATTTGTTAATAAACTTACTCTAAGTTCAGAAAAGAAACAAATGAAGAATCCTAGACAGCTCCCTAAAATGTTTTTGGGGCTAAACAGTGAAAGCTAACTTGGTTAATTATTGAGTGTTTCGTATTTATTAGAACTTGAAGCTGCACAGCAAACCTGCTGCCGTTACTTGATGCGTCTGCAGCTCCAGCCTTAAAAAAACATGTCAAATGAAAATAAAAATGTTTTTACAAAGGTTTCCAAAATGTTTTGATGCTTTGATCAATGACAACATTTATATTTCCTTCATAGAAAACCTGTAAGAAGAAACTGCTCTCCCTTTTCAGACAGTTTATTTGAGAAAAAATGATCTGTAAACCTCCAAAAGAGCTTCTACTTGTGTAGTAATGACAGATTTTCAGCAGGTTGTATCTTGGTTTCCTTCAGCAATTTTGCATGTTTACATTTTTTCATCAAATTAAGCTCAGGCTGCCTGTACCTCTTCTGCCTATTGTTAACCAGACGAGTGATTCCTATTGGCCTGGAAGTCACTGGATGATTTCAACCTGACAGACATGAATCTGCCTCCGTTGACTCGGCGCCAGAGGATTCCTTCATCCATCGGTTTGTCTGGTTCAACCAAACTGGTCCCAGTTGGTCTCCCTGAAACAATGTGTTTGGTGACCTGAGGCTTTTGGGTTTTGGGGAATGACAGACTGGTTTTGGGTCATCTCAGTCAGTGTGATTCTTTACGACTGTGCGTGTGTGTGTGTGTGTGTGTGTGTGTGTGTGTGTGTGTGTGTGTGTGTGTGTGTGCGTGTGTGCGTGTGTGTGTGTGTGTGTGTGCGTGCGTGCGTGCGTGCGTGCGTGCGTGCGTGCGTGCATGTGTTTCAACACCATGGTAAATCTGGGCCTCTGATAAATGTACAATGGTGAGCAGAAAGAATTATAAAAGGCAACATGAGGGTGGCTTTTTATTTACTTTTCTTTTAGCTTCCCCAAATATGGTTTTGTAGTTTACATCACTGAATATAAAGTGGATTCTTCTATTGTAGCAGAAAAAGAAACATGGATTAAAATTAAGCTTTAAATGCAGGTTTAAACAAACATGGACACATTAGTACTTTAGAAATTATATTTTATACATGTTACCTTTAAAGGAAATGCCATCAATTCATCAATTATGTCTACACAACAAATTCACAGTAAAATTGGATTGAATGGCTTTCATCCCCCTCAAATTCTTTTATTGGGCTTTTAAACTGTTGGGGTTTTAACTAAGCCTTGCTTTTATTAGTTTGAGGCTTGACTTCCCTCTAATACACCCAACATGAAGTAACAACGTGGTTTCACAGTAAATTGACCATTAAATAGCATAAAAATACATTTTGACCGGATTTGACCGTTTTTTTTTCTTCAAGCGCTTTGAAATTACTGCAAAAAAAAACACGAAAAACAATGACGACAAACCCAGTAATGACTTTAAATGTTACTCTAATTACAATCTCAGGGTTGAGCCTTTCAACATCACACGGTTTGCATAAATAGGCACCACATCGTTAAACTTCAAGCATTTATCTGCTCACATTTCCTTTTGATTGGGTTTGTTTGATTTGACCATGTCTCCGTTTATGTTCTGGGTAACTTTACCTCCTCGTTACTCCGTCCCTTTCTTTAGCATTTATTCTTCCTCCCCAAACGCCGGTCCTGATGGTTGATCAGAGTGACTCCTGTCCAGGGCCAGCAGAAAGTTTTTTAATTAGTGTTTCACCTCAGTTTTTCTCATTTGCAAAGAACCACTTCACAAAGCTGCATCTTTTCCAGCTGCATCTAACTCAGAAATGTCTAAATAAAGTCATGTGATGCTCACCAGCCAGAACACACAAACATTCCTTAACTTCTAGTACGAAACATCAAAATAAAATAAAGCTTCGCCAAGTTAAAGTTGAGATTATTTTCATACCATTTAATTGAATTCTCTAAGTTCATTCAGCTCTGCAGAGGCAACAAATGACAAAGTCTGATTTCTGTTCTGTTTTAAGGTGAGAAAAAACAAGAGCCTGAGATTCTCTCTTCCTGGCTTTTGATGAGCTATGATATATAAAACACTCATTCTGATGGTTAGTTTATTTTGTGCTGAAATTAGTTTATATTAAGCTTTAATTGATATAAGTATTTTGTTGTTTCTTCCTGAGTGTCCACAACATCAACAAATCCAAACTTTTTTTCCTTCTTTTCCCTAATAAATGAAAAAAAAATTGCTTTGCAAATGTGTATTTTCATATCCTGCATCCATGTCTTGATGATGTTTTTCCATAAGCTTATACTCACATTCATCTGCGTTTTTGGAGTTTATCATATTTTTCAAACCCATTTTCTGTTCAGTCTTTCAGATGTATTAAGTTTTCTTTCCCCCACATCAGTTCAACAACAAATTCAAATAAATATATATTCTGCATCCAGTTCAGGTATCTGAATGGTCAGGCATGGTGATGGAGGCGTCATGGTGTTGGCTGTCACCTTAGCAACACTGAAATTTAGGGGAAGTGTGAATAAAAAGTATTTGTCATTTGCTCAAAAATGCTGCTCTCATGGAAAAAACAAAGTAAAAAGGCAGAGGAGTTTGTAATTGAACTAAATTTGACTGGATTGAAGGTAAACAATAAACAGGGGCCTGAAAAATGAACACACTGAAGAAGCAAACAGGCATGAGAGGCTCATGAATGTTCCTGTCCGTTCTACCTTGCTGGTAGAGTTAACCATCCATCACAGCGCTATGAAGGACATGGCATGCTAATATTATTACCATCAAATGTCCAAAGGCCCAATCATTTCCTCCCGAGTGCCCCTGAAAGAGGAGCGGCTGGGTGGGGTGTTTGAACCCCGCCTGATGGGCTGTTTTGCGGGAGGCGGGGAAGTGTAGCGCATCCGGATCAGGCCGCGATGGTACAGGATGTGTGTGCTTAACTGCACTGACCCAAACAAAGCAGGGAAGAAAGCCTTTAATGCCCACGGTAAGCCGCTTCATTCAGCAGCGCTGCCCAGACGCACAGCTCTGCGCAGCAGAAATTACGCACGGCGCGGCTGCTCCGTGGCAGCAGTTCAGGTGATGAACTCTGTCCAATAAATGGATGGAATGTCCTTTAGTGGAATTTTATTTTTATCTTTATCTCTCACTTGAAATCAGCCGATAACACGGGCTTCCTTCTGCTCTCGATAACGAGATAATTTGTCCCCAGGCTAAATGTGCGTAAAAGTATTCTGGGCAGGAAACGCTCTCTCTCTCTCTCTCTCTCTCTCTCTCCCTCTCCCTCTCTCCCTCTCTCTCTCTCTATGTGTGTGTGCGTGTGCATGCGTCTGTGTGTGAGAGGAATACCCAGCTGGTCCCTATAATACTAAGCACAACATGCTTTACCTTCAATGAAAGCTGAGACGGGGGGACGGTAGAGCGCTGCAGAGCTGAGACCAGGAGTGTTTTCTGCGGAGGCGCAGATCTCCCGCATCTGTTTTATCACACCCTCTGCTGTGCGCTGGAGCATTTTTAATTCTGTTGACTGTTGCTTAAATACAACATATCTAAAGCACTTAGAAAACTTGGAAGACGTGGTGATGATAGACAATTTTGGATTCCCCAGTTGATGGTTTGCCTTTTGAAAAAATAGGACACACGTCTGGCTGTGATAGTTTGTCCACAGCTGTTGTTTTTCCCACTTCTCTCCTGACTTTGCCTCAGCCATGGCTCTCTACTCTCGGTTCGTGCTCGTCGTGCTTTATGGATGGAGTTATCTGTGCGCTGGACTGTGCGCGATGTTGAAAACGGACAGTTTCCCCGAGAGGTTAAAGGTGGATTTTACGCACTCGGTGGATAAAAAGTACGCCGCCAAGGATGACCGGGACGCGCATTTGCAGGATACAATGACGGAGCACATGCAGATGCTTTACGACAAGTACAACCGGGCCGGGTTTCCCTTCAGGGACGGCAACACGGTTCGCAGCTTCAAAGCGCACTGGGGTACGTATCCAGGATACTGCGCACTTTGCCATGAAGCGCAGAAACGATCCGCTTATTTTTCTTGACGTGTTCGTGTTGCCATCACAAGTTTGAAGTTGATCTGATGACGTCCTGTTTGACACTTTACTGCGCAGTGTCCGCAGAATCTGCGTCATTTTACGATTTATTTTTGAAAACCCAGTTGTTCAAACAACAAAAAAAGGAAAAAAAATGTTCTGTTCTTGGTTAAATAGTAAAAATGAATCAACTTGATCCTCTTTATTTTCTTGTTTATGGAGTTTGTTAAAAATCCACCTGTTGATCATCAACCTGTCGCCTTCCTTCAGACGGAAACTTTGATTGAAATCTGATTGTTTCATGACGTTTGACGTCGTTTAGCGTCACATTTTCCCCCATTATCTTGACATTTCACTTTCAGACTGTAAATAGATCTTCCCCTCGGGTCAGAACCGGGAAGCTGCTCAGCCTGTCTGTGTCGCAGCAGAACAGGAGTTTCCACTCCAGACATGTTTTTATTTCACTTTGACCTTTAAGATCATCCACTTTAACTGTTCGCGCAGATTCTGGGTTATCAACTTGATGCAGGCGCTGCTGAAGGCGATCAGCTGCTATAAGATTGTAAACTACTGCCTCCTGTTGCCTGATTGCTGCATATGAAGGAAAATCACCTCATTTCTGTGCACAGATTCCCTTTCATATGATTAAAGTCAACTTGGTGAGGTGACAAATGTGGCTCTCTTTTTGTGCAAACACAGCAAAGCTTTGTTTTTGTTTTAGTTATTAAAATATTTAGGTTCAATTCAGATTCGTGGTTATGTTGGTTAGGTAAAAGTGGTCAATATGTTACCAGAAGTAAATAGCAATTGGGAAACAAGCTAATGGATACTCAGAGCAGAAACGCTTCATGTGTGAATGTTCCCACCTTTTAAAAGCAAAACTTCTGATGGCTTATCTGTTTATATGCAGTAGTTGTTTACTTTGTCATTATTTTCTAAACTAAACATCTACGTTCTGCTTAAGTTTCACAAATACATCCTGTCGTTAACCATCCGAATCTGACAGTACGATCTCCATAAAATCTGGCTCAAACTAAACCTGCAAATGTTAAGATGCCTTCACAGTTCTTCTGGGGGAAGAAAAAAAAAAGGTGTATACTTCATTTTAGTCCAGATGGCCAAATTAGAAGAAATGTCATCTTGAGGGACTTTAAAAGGACAAACAAGCAAGAACACCCAGCTGGGCAGGAGGAGGATATTTTTAGGGGTTTTCCACCATCGTGGTTTCAGTGCTAAACTAAAACGGTGGCTACAGGTGGTTCTCTGCTGGTTCTAAAAAAAACGTGGTGGGGTTTTCCACAGCCAGAGAACCAGCCTGGAGCCATCATTACATCACCAAGTAAAAGTTTCATCCTCACTCTGGTGACAGTGCATCAAGCCTCTATTTATCTGTGATTTAAAATTCTGCTTCAAACAATTTGAAAGTTTGACAATTACCTGTATTTTTATTTTTCAATCAGAACATAAAAATAGGTGAAACAGAATGATAAACTTTGAATTCAGCAAAGTGTAACAATTTTATTACTAATTTTATTCATTCTCAACTTTTCAAATTTCAACATTTTTCTAGAAAATTTTCTGAAACTGATCTCAAAATGTTTGAGTTTTATGGTGGGAGTTTACTTCATTTTTTGTCCACATTGGCCCTGATATCCTGTCGCACAGATGTGATCACCCAGCTGAACTCATTTATCCACACTATGTGCACAACAGCTTCACATTGTGTAACTGTTCCTCCTCACTGTTTACAGGTACAATAAACAACAAGCAGCTGCAGGTTTTTAACCTCACCTCCCTCACCCAGTCTGAGGACGTTCTGTCTGCAACTCTTCATTACTACATCGGAGACCTTCAGAACAACACGCAGCGCTGCTTCACGCCCAAACACTGCGCCCGCCACGGTCCCCGGAGACACAGCCACATCCACATGGTCATCTGGAGCTTCGCTTCCGTGGACAACAAGATGAGGAGTCTGGGACACTTTCGGATAAACGTGTCCACCCTCTACAGGGACTTCATTTCGTGGCAGTGGAGGGACATAACCCGCGTGGTCAATCAGGCCAAACATCACGACGAGTTGCTCATTGGGATTGACGTCGCCTCACAAGGTCCGCAACCGTGGAAGAAGCTCCTGTCCGACCGTTCGCCCTACATCCTGGTTTACGCCAACGACTCTGCCATCTCGGAGCCCGAAAGCGTGGTGGCCACTCTCCAGAGACACCACTCGCTGGGAGGAGAGGGCTCCACGTCGCACGGCCTCCAAAAGCTGAGAGCGCGCAACAACACGGAGCAAGAACGACAGCTGCGCTCCAGACGCAAGCGGTCAGCGAACGTTCTGCTCCCTTTGCAAAACAACGAACTTCCTGGACCCGAGTATCCGTACGAGACGAGAGGATGGGACGAGACGAGTCCGTACGAGCCGATGGAAAACAAGCAGCCCCGTCGGCCACGGAAAAAGGTCCGCAAGAATCAGCGACCCAAGAATCCCCTCCTGCAGTTTGATGAGCAGACCATCAAAAAGGCGCGAAAGAAGCAGTGGAACGAGCCCAGGAACTGCGCGCGCAGGTACCTGAAGGTGGACTTTGCGGACATCGGGTGGAGCGAATGGATTATATCGCCAAAGTCATTTGATGCCTTCTATTGTTCGGGATCCTGCCAGTTCCCAATGCCAAAGGTGAGAAAACAAATATTTTTGTTTTGCAACACAAAAAGATGCTTCAGACCTGCAAAGGCCACAGAAAAACCCAAAGATTCTGATTCAAATTTTCTGAGATCAAAAGTTTCAAGTCTTTGGAAAAAAATTCAACATTTTGAGAAAAAAATAGTCAGAATATTGTGACAAAAATCCTTTTTTTCAGTGGCCTTAAACAGTTCATCTTCTTTCTGCTCAAGCTAAAACAACACTTGATATTTAAGAAACAGCACAGCAAATACTTCAATTATAATCTAAATCCTGGGTTTCGGCTCAGTTGAACTCTGGAGCGGTTCTTAAGCATGTGAACGCAAAGCAGACCGCTCCAAAAGCAGGAAGTGGATTATAACGCAGAGCATTCTGGGTAAATACAACCAAAACAAAAGCAAGAGTCTAGAGCCCTGCAGGGCTCGGCCCAGACCCTCACAGCCTTCTGATCCCTTCAATTGCAGAAATTGTTATTTACATTTACTATTACAATCTTTGGCTGATGAGGCGATTGTAAACCCAGTGTTGGGTAAGAATAGATTATGATGGGAATTTATTGATGCAGCATATTGAAAGCCATCGACAAAAGAGAAATCCTATAAATCTGACGCTCCTCCATTCTCGTTTGTATTTCATGAAGAAGGAAATTGTCTTCTTCTTTTGTGTCCATTCCTCCAGTGGTTTGTGGTACAGCGCCACCACAGGTGAGGAGGGGAACAGGTTTTTCAAAGGGTTTGGATAGTTTTTCACAGAGTGAAAGCAAAGCGCAGCAGCTGAAAATGAAACAAATGGTTCTGGTCCTGAATGGGGACCAATGCTGCCGGACTGTCAACAATCAATGAAGTGGTTTACAGCACAGTCAGATCTTCCAAATGTAAGGCATCATTGTTGCTCCCTTCAGGTTGGTGGTGAGTGGGTAAAGTATATTTGAGTGAGTGAATTGGTTGAGGAGGTTCGGGGTCGGGTTAAATGTCTCCTCCTCCAACATGGAGGAGACCCAGGAACAGACCCAGGAACAGACCCAGACCCAGTGTGATGCTCTGTAGAGAGTTGCCAGGGAATGTCTGGTTATCTCAGTCATCTTGCCCTTCTGTTTCTTCAGGAAAACCAGATGGTATTCTCATCCCAAACGTAATGTAGCACTGGAACAGGAGTACCTAATAAAGTGGCCACTGATTGCATTTTTACTCCAAATGCAAATCTGTGTCAGCAGGTGATCCGAAAACACGCGCTGCAGAAATCCAAGACCCATTAGTGAGGTCTCATACTGTAACAGAAGATTAAACACACACACACACACACACACACACGCACCACACACACACACACGCTCTCTGTGGACATTAGGTAAACAAACTCGGCTGCGTTCACCAATCAGTCCGTCCATCGGTCTTTGTTAGCCGATGCTGTTAGGCTCTGTGTTGTATTAACCTTAGCAACATTAAAGTCAGAAGTGTGTCTGTCTTACATTAAGGATGATAATCCCAAACTTTACGAGCTTTAATCTGCAACTGCCGGGATAAACTGCTCACAGCCACTGGATCCTCTTCAGTTTCTACTCCACTCTGCAGAAAGATCAGAAAGCCTTTGAAGATTAGCATCAACAGTATAACGATGTAATTTAATAAAAATGGTTAGTTCAAAGTAACGTCCTAATGCACAGGGCATGTGGGAGACACAGGTCAAGTTGCAGATCTATGAAGAAAAGCTCCCAGCAGGTGGCTGACCTCAGCTACATTTTTACACCTTTACCTTTAGTGGGAAAAAAAAAAAAGAAAAACAATTAGAGGACAATGTTAAAGTTTGGCTCCCGGTGACAAGATAACATCACAGGTATTCTAAACATGGCCGGAATGCTCCAGCGCCATCTATTTAATTCATTAGAGTGGAGTCGCAGGCCTTTGTAGTGGGATGTAATTAGTCCCAGCAGTCAGGCTCTGGGCCCTGAAGGCAGCCGCCTCCCTCTCCTGCAGCTTTTCTGCTCCGGCAGAGGAGCCTGTGATGATCCACCTCCTTTGTCAGAAGCTACTAAATAGTTTCTATTAAAAGCTGCTTTCTTTTGTGACGTGAAGGAAGCAAGAGCCCTGAAGCTGCTAATCAGGTGTGAGAACTGTCAGGCATTTAAAGACTGTTGGTCAAGAACAGAGTAAAAACAAAACTTAGACACAGCAGAAAACACAAGTTCAAGCTCCCCCTGCTGGACATTTTCCTAGTTTGTTTGTTTCAAATAGTTGAGTTTATGTAATAAAAGTAGCTAGACCAATTACACAGCTGTCTGTTGGTTAAACACAATAATGGCATATTTTATTGATAAACCAAGGTGTCATTAGCTCATTTATGACAGAAAGAATCATAAAAAATAAAAATCCTCACTTCATGCATGGGATTTAAGAAGGAAAAGTTGCAGCAGAAGGAAACTTCAGGGACTTGTAATTGGTGTAGAACGTTTCTGCCCATGTTAGTTCAAATGGATCAAGAGATATAAAACAAAATCATTAAAAAAAAACACACACTGCCATGTACATCTGTGTTTTCACAAATGATATGTTAAATTCAGTTTTAAAGTCTGTTCAGATCAGAATAATCCAATTCCAGTTTGATCCGTTTAAATGTTTGAGTTCGGATTGTGTGCAATCCAAACTCATCTCAAAAGCCCTTTAAAAAAACAAAGACAATTTTAGCATCTTCAATGTTAGCAATGTGTTAATGCTGAGTTTTCTCTTAGCATTAACACGTTGTTCTCATTTTATCATCAATTCTCATTTCTGCAGAGAAGAAATGACATAAATGATGTAAAGGTAAGAATCAAATTGTGGCTTTTAGTTATAAAATATTAGAACATTTTGCAATTCAAATGGATGATGATACATTACTGCCACCTACTGGGCTGGAGTTTTCTGGGGTCTGAGATTTGTTCAGACCCCAGAATGATCTAATTAAATATGTTATTTTTTCTGTAATTATTTAATCAAAGTTTGAAGGTTAAAGAACCAACTGTACTTAATGTGACAAAGTGTCCAGCCCTTCAGTCCAGAAAGGTATTTTTCAGTCAACACAACAAAGCTCAAGAACTGCTTCCCTCTCTACTTATAGTCTCACAGCAAATGACAAAACAGAATCAAACATAAATGCACCAGGCCCATTTGGTGTGCATTCCCACTAGCCAAGCTTTAATCAAACTCTAGTTTTTCTAGAAAGTCTGCTTTGTTTGGGGAGCTATCAATGCTAATCGAACTCTGATGGGACCAAAAATTAACCTCTGGTCTGCCTACAAACCCAGCTCAAACCCAGGCCTGGGTTTGGTTGAAGTAAACTATGGTGTGGTTCAAATGTCTATGAGAACAGCAAGCAGAACAGGTCACTAAAAGGCTTTGGACCATTTCACACAGAGCCTTGTGAAAGTGAACTGCACCAGCTGACAAGTCTATCAGACAGTCAGGTGTGTAAACATCTGATGGGCTAAAAGACAAAACAGTAGATTGGAGCACAGCACCATATCTGGACAGAACAGGAACAGAAATGCACCACAAACATGGAGATTATTTGTAGATAGATCTGTTAATATGTGACTCAAGTCAACCACAATCTCCTCTGTACTCTATTCTAGAATCAAACATGTGTCCGTCTATCCAACAGCTGGAACTTGATCCAAGCTGGGACATCAACAGAACAATAGCTGCCTTATGAAAACACAGCTATTCTTTTTTTAATTGTTTTCTGAATGAGTTTTGTCCCTGGGGTGGTGGGTTTTTTTTTTTTTTGCCATATCAAAGCTGGTTTATTTTGCAAAACTGCAAGGGAAATATTTTTATGATCTTATGATCAACAACCAGATGTTACTGCTTGCACTAACCACCACAAGACAACAGGAAGTATTTAGGGGATGATGGTGGGGCTTGTTTTTAATTACTCATTTTTAAATGGCATTTCTTAGTTAAATTAAATAAATTTTAAACTTTAGCAGAATATTAAAGTTTTGTGCAAATTTGTAATGGAAAAGCAGCTTCTGATCCCGAACATTTATAACAGAATAGTCCAATCAAAGTCCAGACCTCAGTCTCGGCTAAATTACTGTGGTGGGACCTAAAGATGGCTGTGAAGAAACAGATGAGAACCTCAATAATCTCAATGCCGCAATTATATTTAGCAGAAAAACATGAGAGTTGTTGCAGGTAGTGTTAGCACCTAAAGCTAAGGCTGCAGAATCTTAGTTTTGTTTTTGTGTTTTTTCCTTCAGGCTCTGAAGCCATCGAACCACGCCACCATCCAGAGCATCGTTCGGGCCGTGGGCGTCGTACCCGGCATCCCCGAGCCTTGCTGCGTCCCAGAGAAGATGTCCTCCCTCAGCATCCTCTTCTTCGATGAGGACAAGAACGTGGTGCTGAAAGTCTACCCCAACATGACCGTCGACTCCTGCGCCTGCCGATAGTTCCGCTTCCTGTCTGCACCTCGTGTCGCACAGAAACAAACACCCTGCAACCTGAAACTAAACATCCACTGAGCACAGCTTCCCGTTTGCACTGGAGGAGAGCGCCACCTGTTGTTCCAGGTGAGGAGGACACTGGTCAGCTGAGGGGAAGAAATGGATGACATTAGCACGCCTCGGCGCTGACCGACTCTTTATCTGCATATTTCTCATCTGTGATCCGTTGGGTGACAGCAGGGTGGAACAAATCACACCAACAGAGACAGAAACTGAAGGGAAAATATGAATCATTAAGGAAAACCGACAGCTGTGGGCCGAGGGACGGTGTTCCCTCATCATCCTCTCCTTCATCGCATGAACTTCTCTTGTTCCTTAAAAGCCACCTCTGCTCGCACTTGCATGGTATTTGTTACTCTGTGTATGTATTTATGTCTGTACTATCACTGTGTTATTCGCTATAAGAGAGGATTTTGCATAATTATGGGCTTGGCTGCTATAGGGGATTATATTAGGTTCCAAAGCCAGAGTTGTGACGTATAGACAGTAGATTTACCCGTTTGTGTTCAGATTACGGCTCCACTGTTTGTTTGTTTTTTTTATTTTTAAGATTTTCCTTCATGCAGGAGAGTAAGCTACATTTTGTCTGTATTTTATATTAATCAGAGCTTTCAGGAGATAAATTACTTCCGAATGCGAAAAGTCATTCTGAACTTCAGCAATTATTTCAGATTATTAAAAGTGGTGTTCTATTGACAGTTTATGAGTAGTAAATATCTTACCTGCTATATATTCCTCTCTTATTGAAGATTAGCATTCCGTTTAAGGGAAACATGCAGCCTCTGTCCTGTTAAATTACAACAAACATGTTAAATACTGTGAATGAATTTAGAAAAAAATGTCAAATTTTAATTTAGTGGTGCAAAGCTTTAAAAGCAGTACTTGTAATTTTGAATCTAGAGTTGTTTTAGCATTATTGCTGCCCAGCCAGACAACTGCTCTCTATTCCACAAAAATGAGAAGTCTGTCGCTGCACACAAGATATTTACTACACGTACACTCTGAACAGAACCCCACTTTAAAATCCAAAATGACATTTTAAGGGGAAACAGCAAATGAAGAAAAAAAAAAAAAACTCCTCTGGAATTAAATAATTTACCTAATTCTTAATGAGATGTTTCAAACGTTTCTTAGATCAAAAAATACATCACAAATTATAATTCCTAAAGCCTAATATACTCAAAATATTTGTTTGCTTTCACACATTGTAATCCAGCTATTTTTTGTATCCTAAACTGTACATGTTGTCCTTGCTATAATTTAGAATGTTTATTAAGAATAAGCTTTATAAAGTGCCTTAGTGGATGTGTTTTCTCAACAAAATTAGTATTCTGTCAATATACAGGGCTCCTCGAAATCGGTTTTGCTTTACATATCATTTTTTTAATGCTGATTGTTATAAAAAAAAAAATAAATTAATTAAAAAAACTGCGCAGGTTTTAGTTTAGTTTCCCATGAAGGAACCTGGAGCCTTTATGAGAAGTGATCTCCACGATCTTGTTTTTTTGTTTTTCCAGAATTAGCCGTGACGATAGCTGGACAATAGTTGAACATTTTTCAACGCCGAAAATGAAAAATAAATAAACGTATAAAAAAAACACCATTATTCTTTTTGATGTCACAGCAATTCACGGGAATAATTTTAGTCAGGATCTGGTGAGTTCTTTAAACGACTCGTGCCCATCATTGGTATTGCACCATAAATCGATAATTCTGCAGTTGGTGTCTATCTTTCATGCACAGCTTTGATCTTTGTGCTCTTGAGCACATAGAGCCTTAAGTTGACCTTGTTATGCTAAAAGTCAACTTTAGCATAAACTGGTTGAGGAGGCGTTTTTATCCAGTTTTATTCAGTCACCAAGGAGATCAGACCTAATTTTGTGGATTACATGCTAGAATAATTCAGTTAAGATTTGACATTAATTATTCAGGGGTTTGTTGTTTAATCAAGTTTACAGTTCATATTAAAAACGTGAAAAAAAACAAATATTTATTCAGCTCTGACAGCCTTCAATACAACAGAAAACTTCTTTATTTTTTACATTCTTGTACATTTTTTGTATATATCTCACTGTTTAAAGCCTTCCTGTCTTGAAAGGGTGAATTTCATCTTCTTTGACTTAATTTGGAGCGACTCGGTCATTCAGATAACCGACCTCGCTTGATGATGTGCAACAAGCAGCTGAGGGTATTTATGTGGTACAAATTGGTTAGCCTGCACAGGGTGACTGTAGTGCTTGTTTTTATAGCTATGATCACCAGCGGAGTTTATTTTTGAAATTAATATTTCACTATTTTAATATTAAGAGACCTTTATTTTGCAGATTGTCTAACTTTTTGTAATTTGTACCGACACATTTTCAAAGTGTTCCTCCTAAGGCGATGGGGTGCATGCTGCAGAGCGAGGCTGAAGAGGGTTTTATGCAGCTCTGACGGTCTGGTCTGGAGTGCATGTAGTAAACGAATAAAGAAAAACAGGGCAGCATTTAATCTGTTTTTAAGAGCTTATTCATCCTTACTGCTCAAAGTATCTTGTAAATGTTAGATAAAAAAAAATAAATGCTTGTACAATAAGCTTCATAAAATATATTTGTATATGGAAAAGACTTTACCATGCATCTATTTATTTACTGGATGTTGCATATCTTGTAATGGTGTGGCTTGGAGAAGGAGAACTGAAGCTGGGGAGCACTGATGGTCGTTCTGGTCTCTGATGGACATATATGTCACTACTGATATGAAACAAAGTGTGATGAACTGTTTAAAAGGTCTCCCTGCGAAAAGCTCCCACCCTTCTTCCAAAGCATTCAAAGAAATGAATAAAATTATGCAAGTTTCACGTCTGTCAATGCTTTTTTTTTTTTTTTTTTTGTCAACACCAAGTTTTCATTTTCTTCAACAATGGAGTGTTAAAAAAAAGTTTGCACCTTAAAAAATTTGACTTTCACATTTTACATAAAGGAAGGTAAACATGGTGCTTTGTCCGGTCACTAGTGGCTCAGATCTCAGTGTTTTGGCATTGAAAGTACAACATTAACAAACATGCAGACCTGAAACATGAACAGCTCAAATGGCCTGGTTGGGTCATAAAACTAATGATCCTAGCACTGGGGTGTTACTGTTTATCTGAATTAAAATGGAATCATTTCAAAATAATTTAAAAGAAGCTTTGAAATGATGGCTATTTAAAAACTGTTTGCATTAATTTTGATATGTGAAGGTCATATTTTATTCAAAGAAACGATCACATGCTTACGATTACAGATTGACGAATGAATGTAGAAATATCCTTCAGGATACATTTATGGCTTCAGTGATATCTAGGTGTTTTTGATACGCATGTGGAGCTCGGTAAAATCTCCAAAGGATCAAATCTACATCCATGATTGTAATCGTGAGCTTGCCTTACAATTTCCCCAAGCGAGTGGAGAAATTACCCAACCTATAACACGCAGTAAAATAAGTTAAATATTCAAATAAAATAAAACTAGGGGGCCCTCAACATTTTATTGAACATTGTCTGTTTTACGACTTTGTGTTTTGACACCTTGGAGAAAAATCAATAGAACTAAAACACTGCAGTGGTAAAAGTGCTGCAGGTGTAACAATAATTTCTCTTCTGTCTAAATTCATAGATCCTTCGGTTCTTTAACATGTCTGGTTGTTGCTAGTCGCAAAAAAGCAAATGCAAAATGTTCTCTTCAAAACGTTTTAACATGATTTTTTTTATCATAACTATTAACAACAGAAAACTCTTTGCAGGTATTCACACACTGTACATCCTGCTCAGACATTCAATATACAAAAGACAAATAAATAAAAAGATAAAATTCTTTTCAGGGGTTATGTGAAGGAAAACAGAGATATACAAACTTACATGTATGTACACACAAAAGGAAAATCCAGGCCATATTGAGTCTGTGCTCCTTGGCCTCCTTGCGTTTCAGATTATCAACACCTCAGATGGAGCCCAACTCTCCTGAAGAGGCCCACCACCGCAGTGTTGACTTGGGTATTTGTGAGTATTTCTTAGCTCAGGCACATCGCCACGAGACGCTCACACTTTATAATTTCGGCGGAGGAGGTGTTTGTGTTTTTAAACCTGTCAAAGTCTTGTTGTTGGGAGGCGGCGAGGATAATGCGGTTAGAACAAGGGACACTTGATGCTTCTTAACAGCAGAGTTTTCCAGCTCAGCTTGTTGTCTCATCAGTTGAGAGGAATTTCACAGGTTAGTTGCAGCTTAACAACATTTGTTCACGCATACAGGGCTGTGAAATTATTTATCTTTTTAGATTTCTCCTGTTTCTGCAACAATTATAAATGTTTCAGATCAGCAAACGAAATTTAATATCCGTCCAAGAAAACTAGAGTAAATACAGAAAGCCGTTTTCAGAACTTGTCTTCTTGTTAATTAAATAACAGATGAATCTCATTTTTAATGTTCAGTTTCACTCAGCAAACTCAAAGTAATGCCAGACCTGTAAAATCAATAAATAACTTAAAACATATCTGACAATATGAAGCAACATCATCTCAACATCTAAAATAATTCAAGAACAAACAATAAAAAAAACAAAATGAAAAAAAAAAAAACACGAGGCTTTGGGATTTCAGTGAACTAAGGTGAGAGCCGTTGATTAATGAAAGAGAAAACATAATAATCCTTCCCATGAATGGCTGATCTACTAAAATTACTCCGAGATCATCAACAACTCAGGAGGTTCCAAAAAGAACCAAGAACAACATGTAGAGCTCTGCAGGTCTCGCTTCCTTTCCACTCAGAGTTCATGATTCAAGAATAAAAACTGGGGAAAAAATGAACTCAATTGAAAAGTTTCATGGCCAGAACGTCTATAAACCCAAAAGAACACAAAGTTCAATCTCAGTTACCAAAAAATATTGTCATGATCTGTAAAGCTTTAGGAAAAAAAAATAATTGGTCCAATTACCTCGCAACCCAAGCTGACATCCAGGCCACTTGGTCAGCTGGTTTTACTGCTGTACAATGGCTACTGGAAAATACAAATGTCTTGTTGTTGAAGTTCCAACCAGAAACCACTTACAGCATTCTTGTTGGTTGTGCAGGAGGCTTCACTCTCTGCTTTTCAAACATGTACGATTGTATAATTGCACATCTGTTTGTAGCCATTTTTCACTTGTGAGTGGAAACGTCGAGTTTGTGGGTGTGGCCAGCAGCAGCTTATTTGGTCTTAAAGTAACAAGAGGCCCTAAAAAGGCTTATTCTGAAAGGAGCTCAAAATATACATTACCAACTGAGCAGATTAAATCTCATTAACTAAGAATGATTTTGTGCAAAAATATAATGAACATGTTTTTTATAGTCCTAACCTGTTCAAGGAAGCATAAAGGGCCACCTATAAAGATTTTTAAAGATGGGTATTATTTTAAATGCTGTTACAATCTCAGTCTGGCATGTTACTGTGTTTGATGCAGTCGGGTTTAGAAATCACCGAGAGCAGCAGAGTCGGCACAAAGAAACACTCAAAAGTCCATGTCCCACCCAGACAGCTCGTCAGGAGGACTGTCCTCATCCGGAGGGTATTTATCGAAGTAACTGTAGTCAGTCGGTCCGCTGAGCTAAAGAGGAGAAACAGAAGAAAATGATTTCCTTATAAAGCATCTGGACTCCTGAAACAACGTAAGCAGGAAACACGTGTGTATTTATACAGATGCATATATAGAAAAAGTGATTGGATTTTTGATTTATTTGTTTGCAATAGTTAAACTGTTACTTTAGATTAGGATCATACATTGAGGATCTCACTAGTGCTATAACATTCATGTTTGAATAGAAATGAATTCTTACTTCTCTTCTTAGTGGTGATGGTAATGTTCTCGCCTTTAGTCCCTCCCAGTTGAATCCATTAAACCACCTTAAGACAAGTTATTAAAAAAGTCCTTGGAAGTTAGTTTAATTTCATTTAAGCAGGAACGAACGCAGACGTAAAACATATATTAAAAATTCATGTTTGATCGCCAGCTTTTTTTGTTAATTTGATGTGATTAAATAAAAGCAAATCCGATCAAAAGTACAAACTGATTTAATGGAATGAAATCAGTATCGTTTTAAAAAATACCTTGAATTTTTATTGCTTTAATTGCATCTTCACACATTGCCTAGCATCTGTTTTTTGTTTTAAAGAACAACCGCTAAGTGAGTAAGAAATTATTTTCATTAAGTTACGCACTGCAAAAACACAAAAGCTTAGCAAGTGGAGTAGTTTCTAGTTATTTTCTTATTTTACTTAAAATGAAACAAAACTAACTTATAAGTAACTTTTCAGCACAGAGTTGCACATTGATTAAAAGTACTGGTTCCACTGGCAGATTATTTCAATTGTAAACATTTTCCCCATGCCTTAAGTGAAATTAATCTTCCAGTGATACTTTTAAATTAATATTAAGAAATTAGTTATTTAAAACAAGCTCCTATATCTTGATGTAAAGTTACTTGAAAGTTAGTTTAGTCTTATTTGCTGTGAACTAAGATGTTTGCACTAGAAAAAATAAATACTTGGTAAGATTTGTTTTTGCAGTGCAGCATCTCTTGCACTAAACATTAATTATCTAATCAGATTAGCACCAAACTGAGTCAGTGCCTTCTCACCTGTGCTTCTTGATATCAGTTATTCCGTTTTTAAGGTTGCCCAGTCGCTCCGCAGGGTTCCTCCTGCAACGTGAAGTGAAGCCACAGCAAATCGTTGAGTTCAAACTGGAAGAATCACGATGTTCACCATAACTCATCCTGCCCACCTGCACAGCTTGCGGATGAGGTCCTCCGGCCTTCTGCTGATCTTCTTGGGGAAATCCATCTTCTCTATTCCTTTCAAGATGAACGTATACGTCATCATCTGGTCGCTTCCTGAGAACGGAGGACTGTGGGGTTCCAGAGAAACGGATGGTAATCGTTTCTGTGGCCGTCAGCAAACACCGCGACCTGAGCACAAGCACTGACCTCCCAGTTAGCAGCTCAAACACCAGGATGCCGAGGGCCCAGAAGTCCACGCTGAAGTTGTGGCCCTTGTTGAGGATGATCTCTGGGGCCACGTACTCCGGGGTGCCACAGAAGGTCCAAGTCTTCTGGCCAGATCGGATCTTTTTGGCAAAACCAAAGTCAACCTGGAAAGGTAATAATCATCAGTCAGATTTTAAAAAACAGCAGGATTTCACTCTGTTACTCTTCTGATCCTTAATAACGAGGCTTTTAATCCAGATGACGAGAGAAAACATTTCCTTTGAAACTTTTTTCAGTCTCAGAGATGATGAGAATTACATTTTTTTTATTTCTAGGTGACAACAAACATTTAGCATTTTAAGCCTAAAACCACTGAAATTTTTTCAACCATTGTGGTGCAACTTCTGTCATTCATATGAAAGAGGCGAGTTCAATTTTTCACAACTTGCAAAACTCTTAACTCATAAATATGTAACTTTTTTTTTTTTTTTTTAAATAGTATGAGTGACTCATACTATTAATTTTCAAGTCCCACCACAAATTTTCAACTGTATTCAAGGCCTGGACTTTGACTAGGCCATTCAAACACATAGAAATACTTTGATATATTATGTCGTTGTAGCTCTGGCTCTAAGTTTGGAATCTTTATCGCAAGTTTTTGTCAACAATTAACCAGTATTTAGCTCCATTCATCTTTGTCTCAACTCTGGCATGATGCTGCCACCACCGAGGATCAACACAGGGGAGGATGATCTGCATTATCTTTCCGGAGGACAGAAAGTCGTGTGCCTTATATTTTCCATTTTGAGACAAAAATTAGTAAGATTGAAATAAAGTGAGAACTAATTACCAGCTTGATGTATCCCTCTGAATCCAGCATCAGGTTCTCAGGCTTCAGATCTCTGTAGAGGACACCCTTACGATGGAGATACTCAAAAGCCTCCGTCACACAACCGACACAGAATTTGGCAGTGGGCTCATCGAAGCTTCCCCTAAAGACAAAACAGCCAAAGTTAGAACAGCTCCAAAAATATACAAACTATTTATGATGGCAGGACCTGTTTTGAAGTTCATTTGGTGCAGGATTTGACTGCACCAAAATGACTTAAAGCAGGCGACTTTGGAGAAATATTATAAAATATGTAGTTTTCTCGCCTGTCTCTGAGGAGGCTCCAGATCTCTCCACCTAAACAGGCCTCCAGCAGCATGTAGACGTATTTATTATCCCTGAAGGTGCGATACAGTCTGGAGAAATAAACATAAAGTGATAAGAAAAAACACTGAGCTTTGATTAAGATCAACTCAATCCTCCTTGTAAAACAATCAGTAAATTAGCTATTGTAACAATTTATTTGATTTTTGGCAGTAATTCAAAGGAGGCTAAATTTAGGAAGGTTGATAATTACATGTCTACATGTTTTCACTGCAAACAAGAAAAGAAAATCTTTCACACACAAATTTAGAAAAAGAAAACAGAAGCTACTTAAAAAATAAAACGATTATAAAGTTGTGTGGAAAAAAATGGTAAAAAAAAGCTGCAACATCTCTGCTTTTTACTGAATCATTATAATCTCCTGTTCCACTGTTTTTTCCAGCAGACATCTCAATATTCTTTGCCATTCTACACCACACAAAATATGTAATCTGCTCAGAGCCTTGACTGTGATCTCATCTAAAAGTAATCCGCACTGGACTGTTTTCCCAGATTGATGAAGCAGTTTCTGCACGGAGGATGAAAATTAGAAATGTATTACAGCGGAGGAACTCACTTGACAACGAAGGCCGAGCGAGCTTCAGCGAGGATTCTCCTCTCCGAGTGGATGTGTTCTTCCTGCCTGTTGTCCACAACATGCTTCTTTTTGATCATCTTCAGAGCAAAGGTCATGTCTTCACCCTTCACCTTCACCTGCACATGATGGTTACAGAGACGAATGTCTCATTCATTTCTCATAGCAGAAGGTTATGATTAGTAAAAGTTAATAATAACTGATCTCTTGCGCAATCAGATTGTAAATTAAACTAAACGTTCCAGTATCCTGTGGCTTTTGCATTAATGTTTTAAAAATGGTGTATGTTCTTTTTTTCTAATAATGTAAATATCTGGCAGTGCATTCTTATAGTATAGCGGTGCAATGTATACAAATTAAATGACAGGTTTGTTTTACACATTATTGCATGTTATAATAATTAATACTTGTATCAATACGCAATAAAATAAAAAGATTTGACAAACTAAACTGTAGAAGTGTAATGACATCAGCATGAATGTTTATGACTTTGGGGAACTTTCTAAATAAACTCAACATTTAAGGGAAGGTCAGGGTTAATCCTATGAATGCGAGCTTCTGCATGCAGGACAACTGCAGCGCAGTCGTTCATTAACTTGGCCCACAGTCAGATCAGTTCAGTGCTTACCAGCTCTACACGTCCAAACCCGCCAACCCCCAGAGTAGCAATGACTTCAAGGTGATCAAAAGGCCTGGATGAAGAGAAGACCGACACCATTTCCTTCACCTGGACGAAATCAGGTGACAGCGGCTGGCTCTGGTGCCGAGACACAGATTTTCTGGATGATAAAGAGGCAGAAAGAAGGGTTGCATTTAATCCAACTGGTCCAAATTATCACTTCTTTCATTTGTGCAGTTTTCCTTCCTGCAGCTGATCTAAGCTTTAGACATTGGACCTACTTTGCATGTCTCTTCTTGTCGTCCCGATCAAGTGTCGCCACATAGCCTTCCAGGTGTTTCTGCAGCTCATTGAAGTTACCCACGGTATGATCAAATGTCCTACCAAAGCAACAACTGCACGTTAAAAGGTACACTACTAGAATGGCAGAAAATATTTCAGGTTTTTATTCACATCTCATTCCGTTTCATTTTCAGCTGGTATTTGGCATTTTTCTTGAATCTACAAAGGAAATTTCTTTGTTCGTTTCACAACCTCTAGAGCTACTCACTCTCTGTCGATTACAAGGCACTCCACCCCGTTCTCATCAGCGATGATATTGGCTGACCTGACGTCATCGCTGGAAAACACAACAAAAACATAAGCATGCATACAAATGGACACCAGAAACCACTTCAATACAAACGTAAGAACTCCTTTTCTGTTTGAATGTCATTCAAAAATATGCAGCTCAACAAGTTGTCCGACCTTAAAAACAGTCTTTAGTAATAAATTAAAGCAAGATTTAAAATTCACTCAGGTGGTGATAATTTTTTCTGTTTTTGGTCAAAACTCTGGGAGCAACATGTTGAATGAGCTTCACCTCCTTGATTTTTTTATTTACAAACTTGCACAGATACTATTATACTGATCCAACCTACTGAAAACAAAACATGCCCCTGGAATTGTTTGTTTTTTTACTCTTTTATCCATCTCAATCAAAATCCTCTTGTCAAATCCTGCAGTGAATAATTTTTTTAACATCGTGCAACAGTCAGCCAAATTAAATATACTAACTTCTGGTATTAGTTCTATTTATTAATAAGAACTAATAAAAAGTTTATTAAGTTCTTATTAAGTAGCAAGTTTACCTTATGAGTGCTTTTTCTCCAAAGTAGTCTCCCTTCTGCAGCGTGTTTATGGTCTGTGGCAGTTTGTAGGCCTCTGTGTTTTGGGTCACCTTCACCTGCAGGAGGCAGATTTAAGCTTTTACAGGTGCTTTATATTTTCTCTGACTATTTTTACATGCATCGTAAAAACAAAACAAATTGTGTTAAACCTTGAAAAGTGACATTTTCAATAACAGTGATCTGACCATGATGGGAACATGCATGAGTAAGCGGCACTGATGCACGCCTATCCAAATAAACGTATTAATCTTAAGGGCATTTCTCTCAGTAGAGGGTTTCTTTCTTTGTTTGTTGCTTTTCTGATTGCAGTCTGAAGGTATTCGACAGTAACGCTTTCAGCATCGACAAACTTCCCCATAATTTGGTAGGCTGTAAAATCCCAGCGGCCCACCGTGGTTGAGGTCAAACATCCCACTCTTGGCATCGTTACCATTTAAGATGCGCCACAATGACATCACAGCCTTAATGGCCATGAGTGTGTTTTAGCTAAGAGTCTCATTTGACCTCCGTGACCCCTCACTTCCCTTGTTTTTCCTGGTGGCAGCCACTCTCGGAGTTTATTCCTTCCCTGGTCAGAGGGCACCACAGGGGGTGGAGGAGCCATTTCCTGTATTAGCCCCCCTTCATCCCAAACAACAGACCTCTCACCCAGGCTGGTTGGGTCTGCCGTCTCATATGGACCTATTAAGGCATTTTAAAAAATTCCCTTGTGGCCAGCTCCAGCCTTTCCACGTCGTTATCGGGTTGCTGAGTGATCGGACGGAGAAGGAGAGCGGGTCACAGACCTGAACCGCCCGACACTCTCACACAGCTTCAAGGACAAAACCAGGAGGAAAACATTCTACAATGTAAAATATCCCACTGGATATGACATTTTTATTGCAAGTTATGTCTGATGTAGCAACATTATACGTTTTTCTAATCATATATTGATCATTTCAATGTTATTTATCCAAATGTCCTTGTTTTCCTCTGCATGTTAATCAGCAGGTTAAATTCTAGAGGAAAAACGCAGATGTTCTTTTTCAAACACTTCAAAAATAAAATCTGTTTTTTACCCTGCAAACTTCTTAAATTGTTCAATTTGAACAAGGTTGTTCAAATAGTTTATATTCTACAGTCATCAATTATGAAAATCCTCAAAAAACCTCAAATATGTTGATCAATGTTCCAGCAACTGCTAATCAAATCAAAGTCTGAACAGGTGAGTTTGAGCCTTGATTCAAAGAAATTCAGTGTTTCGGCTCTTTTGCAGTTTTCTGGAAGTTTGTTTCAGATTTGTGGATCTGCATTCAACAACTATCCTGCAACCCTTCACTGCATCTCTTCTCCAACTCAACTGTGTGTTTTAATAGAGAAAGAAAACTTAGATAAGTCAAAACCAGATTCTGTTGGTCAGACTAATGAAAAATGGAAACCTGTTTCGATATCACCTTGATTTAATTCGGTGTTCGTCATTTACCTTTCCCTGGGCGATGATGTAGAAGGTGCTGCCCTCCTCTCCCTGCCGGATGACGTACTCTCCTTTGTCGTAGTATTCCTGAGGTGAAAATGGGTCGGGAGACGACAGCAGTCAGAACCGAGGCTTTTTAGAACTCGTCTTCTTCATACATAGCCTAACCTGACCACATTAAGTCATTTATCCCAGGACTACTTCACTGTAAACCAAGCAAAGTCAAGAAGAGACATGAAATATCACGAGTAGCACAGACAGAAAAAATGCTTAAAGTATTCCAATAAATAGTAATAAAGTAAAATTGCATTTTATATTCCGATAAGCGAGACACAGCTGCCTTTTGTAACGCACAAGAGCTGGAACAGAAGTAAAGTCATTCTTCAGTCGTCTTAATGTCGCTCATAAATCGAAGCGACACGTAAGATGTATTCCTCTTCTGTTGTGTCAATCAGCTCTTTTTGCAGAGACGGGTGCCTTTATTTTTGAGCACCAGTGTAAAACTTTTAGAAGAGATGAAGATGTGCAAAGAAGGCCACCAGGATGAAGTATAATCTGGGACCAAGCAGGTGTGGCCGCGGCCCACCGCTGCATTCCTTTTGACTTTAAGGGGACATTGTCGAAACCAAATCACAGCAACTCTGTGTAAACATTCCCCGGTGTTTACTGTCAAAGCTCTTGACACAAGTGGCATTTTCCTTGGGCGTCCACGATTGTTTACCTCCCGTTTACGCTTCAGGAGAGCCTAGTTTAACGCCAGGCTGTGACAGCGGAGACAACATGCCAAGGTTTTGTTTATAGAGCCTGTCCGGATGATGCAGAAGCTGTTCAGTGGATGGACAGCATCTGAACTGTGTCCTGGGTTTGTTATAACAGACCGCGAAGTCAGAATTTTAAATGAGCTAAATGTTTCCAAAAAGGGAAAAAAAAGGGACGCTGTCCATAAGAAACTCAAAAGTGTCTCTTTTCCTAATATAGGTCCAACGGTTCTGTTTAATCTGAACATTTGAGTTCCACTTATTAGGTTTGGTTATGTCAGTGGTGAACATCGACACTCACGCTGCGCTTTCTGTGTCTATATTAGGTTTGCCTCCAGCTCAGTTATTCTAATCGGCTTTCCATCGATCAGCCGCAGCCTATGTTTCAACAGCGGCACTCGGCCTCTACAAGCGACACTGTAATGGGAGTAAACCAGTTTGAAGACGACACCAGTCCTCCGCAGCCCCCAAGTGGACTGGTTTTTCACTGCAGTCTGAGTAAAGATGGTCAGCAGGGGCATCTTTGCTTCAAAACAGGAAAAACGTAGTTGTTAGAAAAAGCTTTGCAATGGAGCAATTTGTAAAATCGGACAAATATTTCCAGCCATCCACTGTGATAAGGGTAAAGTCTAAAAATGCAACAATAAGAGAGAAACATAATAATCAAGTTTGTCCCTAATGATGTAAAATAAAGAAGAACTGTCGTCCACAAAGTTCAGCTTAAGTTGGACATAATTTATGATGATGGTGAGTAGAAATTAGAGGATGGATGGATTAAATGATAAAAAATGGCTGGATGGACAGAATCAAGTCTGTAAATCTCAGTTTTTCTCTACATTCTGTTTCTTTTTACAGATTCAGGTCTAGAAGTTCTGATTTTTTCTTGAATATTTCATGTTTCACGCACATATTCTGGCCTCAGCTGATGCGTCACGTTTACAATATGTCCTGTTTTTATTTCCAATCAGCTCAACACGCTTTTGAAACATGTCAGCTTTTCAGATGCAGTTCCAGGAATTCAAACTACCTTCCAGAGTTCATATGAGATTTCTCAAATGGTGATCTGTTCATACAAACGGATGCCTGTAAATCCCACCAAACTCCATTCTACAAAAAAGAAAGAAAAAGAAAAGTTTTTCACAAATCTGTAGTGATTCTCTGAACATCTGCTCCTTTCTCGGGTCACAGCTGGCCCCCCGGACAGGCAGAAAGAATTTCACCCACACTTGAGAGTAGCAGCATAATCAGCCAACGTAACAAATGTCCTTGAAGTTTGCACTGCGAAAAGAGGCTGAGAAAGCAGTTTTCTGCTCCGATCCTGGCAGGTTCTGCTCAGCTTTTTCCCTTTTTGTAGATGAAATACAATGCTTCTGCAGGAAGAGCTGCTGGAGTCACCCTCAGTCTCCCGCTTGTTTCACAGCTACACACACAATTTCACACACTTGTGTCATCTCACACCAAAAGCCTGTCCCTGGCACATCTTTAAGAAATCACTCGTCCCCCATTTGAGTAAACACTTTCTGGGGCCTTAGTCAAATAATTAGGGTAACAACATACAGCACCCGGCGATGACAGGAATAATATCTGCCCTGTTCATCAACAAGATAAATCTGGGAGTTCTTGCAGACTGGAGCTAGAATGAATTTGCTGACATGCAGTAATGCTATATGGCCAAACGGTAATGATATTTTGACAGCCGCTATCTGCAGTGCTCCTGGCTCCCAGGAGCTGCCAAGACTTGTGCAATTCATGTAAAAGTCTAATTGTCCTTCAAATAGAAATGGAGATAGTTTGACAGAATAACTTACCACCTCCAGGCAGTCGACTATTTTGCTTAGCTTGTCGTCGGGTAGATTAGCCAAGAGTGAAACACTGAACGAAAGAAAGAACAGGAGAAACAATAAGTTAAGGCCACTAACTAAACTTTTATAGTTGGTGCCAAAACTATAATTTAACAAACAGATGAACAAGTCAGATGTGTACATGTACAAATCATGAGCAGGAATGTATCACAGCGTATTAGAGACATTATAGATGGGGAAAAAGGGAGTACATTTCCACCAAAAACTCTGAACACTTGGACGTTTTTGAGTTTGAAATACCGAAGATTTGCTAGAATAAACTATTTAATCTCAACTTTTGCAACTCAAAAATGTCCAAGTTTTAAAAAAAAATAAATAAATTTAAGAAGTTTGCATCTGCACCTGTGATGGAGGCCAGATTTGTATCATTGTTGACCTAATACAGAAAATTACTACAAGGGCCACAAATGGTTCCCGGGCCGTACTTTGGACACCCTGTTCCAAGACCTCGAGCCACACGTTATGAAGGATTCAGATGAAAGTATGCATTTATTTTCATAATTTTATCTGACCATTTTTCAGATCACATTCGCTCTTTGGTTCAGCCTCAAGTCTGACCTTCGCAGGAAGTTGCGGTACTGTTCGTGCCGCGTCTCAGCCGTCCTCCTCATAATGTTCTGGAACGCCTCCCGATCCAAAGCCCACGTCCTCACTTTGTTCACCGCTATAAAAAGAAGCACAACTTGCCTCAGGAAGGAGGAAGTGGCTGTGACAGTTTGACATGAGTCAGTAGCAGAGATAAGGTTCCACTGCTGAGCCAAACTGTCAAAGTCTTTCCAGTTCACCTGGAACACTGAGGTCACCGCAGAGCTCCTTCCTGAAGGCCCCCGCTCTCCAGCAGTTGATTAAATATACAAACCTCAAACAGACCCGACACTGCAAGTGGCATTTTACTCAACAAATGGAGCAGAGGCGGGCAGTGAACCCAAAAAATTGTACCGAAGTAAGAGTAGAAACATATTTTTACTGAAGTAAAAGTAACTGTCCAAGAAATTACCCTTTAATATTTAAACGTGTGAAGGGCAACACTTTATTTGATGGGTTGTGAATAAGACATTAACCAAGAAATCATGATCTGATATAAATTTGTTATAAAAGTATCACTGATTAAACTTAATCATGGTCTAATAAATTTATGTCACTGTGTCAAAATGATAATTCACAAAAAAATGTTTGTTTTTCATTCAGTGGGTTTGAAAATTTAGAAATTTTACTCAAGAGTAAAATACTTCATAATAACATTACTCAAGTAAAAGAAAAAAGTGGAGTATAGTAAAAGTGTATTTAAAAAATGTACTCTGGAAATAAAGTTGCCACCCGACTCAGGCAGGGAGGAAAAACGCAATCAGGATGCAAAGCTTTGGGTATCATGTAAAGCTTGGGTCAACACAACCACGGAAAAGGCATCTCACCTCATCATCCCCAGTTTCCCAGACCTCTCAGAAGTCAGCAAAAGAGCTCAGAGGAAGCCGGATCACATTCAGGAATCCAAAGTGTTTTAAAGATTTATTTCAGGATATGATTTAAAACAAAGCAGCCGGCCTGACCGCGCACATCCTGTCCTGTGTTCACTTTAATGCAGCTTCACCTCAAAGTTGTGGAAAGAGTCATCATTATTTATAGCATAATGATGCTATAATAAGAAAAAAAAAAAAAAAAAATCGAATTTTGGTAAATTCTTGAAAATTAATTTACTCGGAAGCCAAAATTGCTGCAACACTTCAGAGATTAAAGGCTTTATCTCAAGTTAATGAACTTCTATTAGTATTTTTGTGTATTTTAGACCAAAGAATAGGATTTTGACACTAACTAAGCATTTAGTGCCCTGGTTGTGAGGAAAAATGAACAAATCAATGGAAGGGAAGCTGAACTAAATGAAAACCTGCCTCATGTCTCCACCGGGAGGCAGCGTAACTGGAGGAAAAACGCTGCAGGCTTTCTGCTAAAAAAAAGTAAGGCAGAAACTGCAGGGATTTTTTTCCCCCAGATTTTTTTTTTTTCCAGCGATGGATCCGAAGCAATTAAGAGAAAGTTAAGGTTCAAATTATGAGGTTTTTAAGACACAAAATCAGGAAAACAAAGCTGACCAAGTAATGTGATGGGATAAGCCATTAAGAGACCTAACCATAAAAATAAACAGGTGGATTAGTTGAAAGCATTTCCTGGTTAATTCCCATTAAAAGAAAGTTGCAATAATCCAACCAGGAGATTATAGAAACATGGATTACTGACTCCAACTCAAGTGTGGAAAGAAGTGATTTAATCTCAGAGAGATGAAAAAATAAGCAATGGAAGAAATCACAACCCCTCCATGAAGCCACCATGTTAATGCCAGAGATATTTAATTTTCCATTTAGGGTGAAGAGGAGCATTTTTATCATCTAGCAAAAAACAAAATGAAAAATATGTTTTTGACACTTATCTTTGTCTGTTGCAGTGATTAATTTCTTCCTTGCAGATACCAGTTTATTTCACCAGGTGGCAGACTTTTACCAAATAGTGGAATGCAATGTGAACTAGATAAGCAAATACAGTACATGTTGGATATGATAAATTGATGTAATGACTTGTTTCTGAAATCAATGACTCTTGAAAACGGGACAGAATAGACGTGATGATCGACGCAGTAACTCAGAGCTGCACATATTGTACCCTGACTGTGTGTTTTGGCCCCAGGTAAACATTAGCACTAGCATTGCACTCAGACACAGCAGTGAAGCTCAGCTGATGTCATTTAGCTGAATTCAAACACAGAATTAAACCGGTGGCAGAAGAAATGACGTTTCTCTGGAACCAAAATTCAGAAAAGTAAAAATAAGCAAACCTGAGTATCAAGATGACTTTGAACAGTTTAAAAGAAAAATGCAAGAACAGGTAACTGCACAGATGGATGCAGCTGAGTAAATATCAAAAAGATAATTAAGGAAGATCAGAGCAGCTGAAGATATTTGAGGGGAATTAAGAAAAATCAGAAAAGCAACAAACACAAAGATTCAGACAAACCAACAGAAACTACGGTGTTAAAACGGATCCAGATCTTTTTCTTAAACTTTGTCACATTCATCATCCAGCAGGACAGAAAAACTACTGGTGATGCCACAATCCAGTAGTTTATGTCAAAGCATATTCATCTTTTAGAATGGCTTAGTCAAAGTTCAGACCAATATCCAATTTAGATCTGTGCAAGACTTGAAAATTACT
This sequence comes from Poeciliopsis gracilis, assembly GCA_911649635.1. Lineage (NCBI taxonomy): Eukaryota > Metazoa > Chordata > Actinopteri > Cyprinodontiformes > Poeciliidae > Poeciliopsis > Poeciliopsis gracilis. Next base: position 3,969,236 of record CAJVRI010000715.1, read on the forward strand.
GTTTGCAAACTATTTTTCAAAGAAGGGTGAAGATTTCAGCCTCCAGATGTGTAAAGATGGTGAAGACGCAGTTTCAGTGAACAGGGTTTCTTACAAACTATTCACTCATTTTGAAGGAGAAAATGTTGAAAACCATCACACAAAATATGTCAAAGTTGCAGTCTGGAAAATCTGAAAGGGTTTAAATACTTTTAGATGGCACCAACATGAACACAGTGAAAAACAGAAGGAAATCTATTATTCTCCATCTTTTTGTCTGCTTACTTCTAGATTAGCATATATTACTTTTTATTTTTATGACCAAATCTTTTTAATCCATGCTTGTATGTTTGGAGGTGACTCAAACTGGGCAGGTCTGCTTGTTCCACTCGTCCTGGGACACAAACTGGGACACAGACATCAGGCTCTGCGAACGCAGCCTGGGCTGACTGGGAGGAAGAAACGGGACGCTGATCCAGACGGGTGTTAAACTGTGTTTGATCACGTCTGACACATTGTCACAAGCTCTACCCCCAGAGGGCTCAGTCTGTTTGACAGTGATAGCTTCAGCCTAAAAACCTAAAGAAATCCATACAACTAAGAGGACAATCAGTGTTCAGTGCAGGAAAAACGAGGAAAAAATCTTTACCTCGGACTGATGCTGTTCGTGTGCAGTTGTACAGGATGGCCAACTCCCCAAACGCGGACCACACCGTTATTGATGTGAGCAGCTTGTTTTGCTGAAACACTTCCAGCTTCCCATCTGGAAAAAAAGAAAAAAAAAAGATATTTAAATGTCCGTCAATCTTTGGTCTGATCCCAAACAAATGTGCAAAATAAAACAAAAAAAAACAATTTATTCATTTAAGTTGAATTAATTCATTTAGAGATCTTAGGTAAACAATTAGGAGATGTTGCACTTAGAACAAATCTACTGCATTTTCCCTTGTTACCTTTTACAATCCACACGACTCCGGATTCAATTGTCAAAATTAAATGTGAAAGTTTTCTTTTAATCTTTTGAAATATAACAACTTTTTTGAAATTTTTCAAACTACTTTGAATAACTAATTGGGCGTACTGTCCTGTTAGATAATGAGGATCAACTGAAATGTATGCATCACTGAATTTAAATGATATTGGGGCAACATTTGTTGTTTAATTTTTCTACAATAAACTGGTTGACAAAATTCTAGTTTTGGTCTCAACAAGCCCTTTTTGTTGAAGGATAATTTTGTTTACAGAGACTTCATAATTAATTTTATTTATCATTTTGAATATTTAAAATATCTTCCAGTTCCATGTTAATGTTCAATAGAATTGAAAGTTTATTGATCTTTGAGAATGTGCATCATTATTATGCCACTACCGTTACATTATAAACAACAATATCATCATTTATCTCAATAACTTCTGGGACAATTTATCGTCCATCCAGGTTTGTAATGATGACAGACCCAGGTGAGCGTACCTGCCAGGACAAACAGATGGTTCCCAGGTTCTCCCTGCTTGATGACGTACTCGCCCTGCTGGTAGCTGCATTCATACATGCACTCCACCATGTCTTTGATCTGCTGCAGCTCCAGACGCTTCAGGTACTGGTTCTTGTTCAGGGCGTCCGTCAGCAGCTTCTTTACACTGCCAAACACACAAAGGGTTAAACGACTCAATCTGATCCTCTTTGTTTAGGAGATGCAACATTATTTTCATCATTTGAAGTATTGCTCTGATTATCTGTTCTTTCAGCAGAGTCCAAATTTCTTAAGTTTTAGTCCTGATGCATTGAAAGAGAAATGAAGCAGGTCTGATTAATTTGTGCTGAATATTGTTGAGGACACATAATTCTGTGTTTTGCTCCATCTCGTTTAGCCAATTGCAAAGAGCTAAAATCATTTTTCTTTTAGCTGTTGCAGATGGCTTGAGATACTGCTTTTACAGATGCATTTTGAACCTTTTTTATTAAAATATATATATTCAACTAAAAATAAAAACATTGTCACATTCCTAAGTCATTGTTTCAGGCAAAAAATAAATAAATACATAAATAAAAAAAATTCATTATTTTAGGAAGGTGATGATATGCTGATAAAAGAAAATAATCAATTGAGGGGAGAAGAAAAAAGTAGCAAAGCAAGACTATTGAATTTGACCAATTTGATTCACACAGCCAAACGTTTGGACGCCACCACTCTAAAACAGCAACCCCAGCACTTTGGACAGAAGTGGGGGAAAAAATATAATAAAAATCATCATCACCCAGCTAATTTTTTTGTTTATCATCATTTCCCTGTGTTATTCCTCCACCTCAGCCCACACCGATACAACAATGAGCCGCCAGCACTCCCACATCCTCATTACTCACTTTTTTAATCTGAGCGATAAACATTTGCTGCCTCTAGCTTCTCTTCTGAATACGTTTAAAGTAAAATGGGGAAAACATAAAAATCATCTGTAAAAGTTTGCAGACATTCATTTGAAAGTTGTTACTTTCTTTAGTTGTTGGTCTATATTCACCTTTCTGTGTGTCAGAAATGTTATTTATCAGAGCAGATTTTCCTGGTGTCCTTCGCTCTTACCTTATCGAGTCATTATTCTGTCACGATTACTCACAGAACAGAAGGATGTTTCAATGGGTGCTTCAGTTTGTGGTTATATAATCTACACAGGGATTATTAGCAGCATATGTTTTAAACATGATTGCATAAGGAGGGCGACGCTGCATGCATTGTTCAATCATACAGCAATCATCCTGCAGAAGCAACAGAAAGACAAAAGGTAATTTGTCCTTTGATTTGGAAATGCAAAGCAGGCTTGCAGCAGCTGATACTACTCTCACGCTGTTTATGTAATATGAGGGTCTTTAACCTTTCAGTTGTCATAAAAGCCTGATGTGCACAGTTCAACAGAAAAAAACAACGTGCTAAAAAAGCTTTCAGAATGTTTGTTTTTAACAGAGCTATGAAGCAACAGGAGCAGCAGAATAAATGATCTGAGAAGAAAGGACAGGTGAGAACAGAAAGGATTTGTTCTTTAGCAGGTAACAAGTTTTATTAAAGCTATGGACAGAAAAATAAAAGCTAAAAGTGGAAAATTTGTGTAAAAAAGGATTATAGAGCCACGTTTAGTGACAAAAATACTCAGCTATGATCATCTGTTCCTCTTCATCAGCTTCATTATTGTGGATTCACTTTGGCCCACATTTGTTTCTGCACAGCATCATTATTAGGTTGCGGTTTGAACTTTGACTGGGCCGCTGCCAGCACTCAGTCGATTTATTGCCGAGTTTGGGGTCATTGTCCCGGTAATGACCTGGTTCAGGTCAAGCTGCAGCTGTCAGACAGATGGACTCATTTGACTTGAGAATAATTTGGTACATAAAGGAGATACTGTTCCCAGTTCCTCTGGCAGCAAAGCACTCCCAAATCATCACCTCTCCACCACCGTGCCTGATGGCTGGTTTAAGATACGATGTGCTGCTTGGTCTTCTCCACACATCACTATTTTGGACTCCGTTTTCCAAAGAACAACCATCCAGTATTGCGTTACATTTCTCTATAAATCCACTCTGTGCTTCCATGTTCCTTTTATAACAGAAGGAAACTTTTAAAAGGTCGGCTCCACTTGTGTTTATGCACAACAATAACATGTTTTATGATTAATAATAAAGTCCCATTCTACCAACAGAAAAACACGTTTCCCGGTGTTGCAGTAAAATATCTCAGTAGCACTTTATTTGGAGGGGTATGCATAAATAAGACTGACATGACACCGTCACACATGAAGCAGTATTCTTGAATGTTTATGACTTTTGTCATAAAGTGTCATTCCGTATATAATCCCACTTTTAATGCAAAGCTGGCATTTTTAATGGACTTTTAATGCAAGTGTTAATAAAATGTTGCATTGAAGATTTTATTATTTATCAAATAATGTAAAGTTGACACTTTCAATGCAACTTTTAGTGCAAGTTCACATTAAAAGGGTAACTATCGAATGAAACTTCATGACAACAGTTGTAAACATTTCCAAAGAGTCCTTCATATTCATCACATTTATGACAGTGTCATGTCAGTCTTATGCACTGCTTCAAATAATGTCTTACCAATATGTCAACTGTGATAAACTGCACTGATGCTGACCAAACAGTTTCCTGTTCGGTTTCTTCTTGCAATAAAACCAAGGCTGATTTTCCCATGTCAGTGTGACCTACGGGTTTGCATGCCGGTTTTTATAAGCTGCTGAAGAAAAGAAAACGCTAGCTCACTTTGAATCAGTTCAGGATGCAGGCTGGCCTGCTGCTGCTAATAGTCAATAATAGTCCCACAGTTCAAAATTAAGACTATAAATACATTAAGGACGTAAAGGTCTTATTTTCTTCCTGCATCATGTCAGACTGAACCAGAGGGCGTTTCTCACCGTAGCCTCCTGCCTCCCATGTGCAGCCCTCTGAGATCAGATTACTTCCTAAATCCGATAAACCTTTGTTTGGGCGGGACATACAGTAACCCACCAGAGCAGCGAGAATCGATAAAATTACAGTTCAGTGGTAAAGAAAGTCAGAGTCATGCTCCCGTCTCTGCAGGGACAAACGTGGACGTATGCATGTGCGGCACTGTGAATTCATCTGTTGACCGTTTTATGTCCAAAGCTGAGGATGTAGATGGGCTGATGAAAAGCGTATCAGCTGCAAGGATTCAGTTTTTCTGTAGGCTTCTTGAGCCTCAATGATTTCCACAGAAATGAGGATTAACACAGAACACTGCAAAAACACAAAACCCTACCAAGTATTTTTGGTTTAACTTCTAGACCAAATATTTTACTTAGCATGACATAGGAGTTTGTTTTTAAGGCAACAATTCCTTAATATTGGCAAAAACAGTCCCAATTATAAGTGAAATAATCTGCCAGTGAGCATTAGATCTGTCACAATAAACTTTGCTGCTCAATAAATTGTCCCAGTCGTTATTTTCAAGTGGCATAATGATGCAAGTTCACCCTCTTAAAGAGCAATAAACTTTAATTTTGTAAAGAGCACTTAACACTAAACCTCAAAGGCATTTTAAATGTCCAAAATAAAGAACAGCAACAAAACACAGTCAATAAAATGGAGACATAAACACACCCAACCCATAAATTGGTTTAGGTTCGTTCAATAGATGCATTCACATGCGAACGTCCAAGTTTGTCCCTGCAGAGACAGGAGAATGTCTTTCTTTAGAACTGAACTGTAATCAATAAAAAATATAAATGATCAGAATGGAAATTATCATAGTCATTTTAATTTATCATGCATTTAAAATGCTTTTTGCAACAAGCACTAGAAACTAAAACCAAAATACCGAACAGGATACTTCAGGTTCAGCTGTCCTCCAGACCCGAAATCTAGGTGCTGTGATGGACTCTGACCTGAACTCTTCTGGTTCTGGTCTGCTCTGTAAAATGGTTATATGATGTTTTTATGTTTTCAGGACCTGAAGCCCTTTGAACTGCGTTGTTTCTGAGCTCGATAAGATTCCGTGTTTTTGCAGTTTCGGTCGGATTGAATCTAAACTGGTAACCAGCAGCTGGACGTTGCTGACCTGAATAACGTTCATTTCTGCAGTTTGTTTGCTGCCCACTTCCCTCCCACTCACTGCCCACTGAGCCGGTACAGACTGAGCCTCAGGGCTCGTCCCCGTCGCTCTCTCTGTCGTCTCTGGAAACAGGAATCTCACCTTGCATCCTTCGGTACCCGCGCCTTCTCAAAGGAGAACTTGGGCAGACTGCTGGACGTGGGTTCTGCCGACACGCCGGCTTTAGCTCCTTTCCTTCTGTTCAGGGTCTCCTTGATACGGACGCTCAGGTTGGGACTGCTCTTTCCGCTGGCTCTGACAGAAGGCGGCCGCGAAGTGAAGCCAGTCGGGGCGCCGCTCTTCAGAACGTCCTGCAGCTTATTGAGCTGGATGCATTTGTTCTGCAGTTCCTCACTGAGCTCGGACAGAACCCGGGTCTGCTTGGCCAGTTGCTCCTGAAGGCCTTTGATCTGCTGCTCTTTGGCACATAGCTCCTCATCCTTCCGCCGTCCTTCTCGCTCCAGCTCCTCCACGCGGGCTCTCAGGGAGTCCAGGGACGAATTTTTGAAGGCGCCGCAGTGGTCTTTGTGAGCTTGGCCGTTAGGGGTAGAAACTGAGGTGTCGGTAGGTTTGTAACGCTTTGATTTCATCGAGCCGTTCCCCATCTTCAGACCTAAAGGAGGTGAAAAATGATGAGGAAGGAAAAAATCATTAGAATCATTGCACTCCAGAGAAAATGACAAATATTTTAATAAACAAAAACAATCATGAAGATCAAGGAACACACAGCATGACAACTGAAATGTTCCTACTGTGAATATGGTTTATTTATTTCTAACACAAAATTTTGGTCTATTTTCTAGTTCAAATACAGAAATAATTACAAGTAACTTCAAGAAATAGGAGCTTGTTTTCAGTCAATAACTTCTTGATATTGATAAACAAGTACTTCTTCTCTTGGCAGATTATTTCATTTAAAAACAAGACATTTTCCCCTGTTATAAGCACTTTTTCACCAATATTAAGGAATTATTACTGACTGAAAACAAAATCTTGATTCTTGCTGAAAAGTTACTTGTATGTCAGAAGGATAAATACAGAGCAAAACCAAAAAAAACCTGATGGATGCATAGGACTTGAAACTAAAGGTGGAGGTTCAACATACAGGAGGAAAACTACAGGGAAATGGTTTAGCTCAAAGTGGTCCAGTCAAAGTAAAAAAAACTAAATCCAGTTAAAAATTACATTTAGATTTAAAAACAGATGTTCATGACTGAGTTGAGCTGTTTTGCAAAAAAAAAAAAAAAAAAAGAGCAAAGGTTTCAGCCTCTATTTGTGCAAAGCTGGAAGAGACAAAACTCATATCTTCATAACGTCACATAATTTGACATGGAGATGAGGAGAAAGCACCAGGTCTGTTTGAGCAAACTGGGATTTCAAGCTGATGGAGCTGTGAGGAAACGGAGGATCCGGACAGAAAATAGTCAATGAAAGCGTCTTGTCCATTTATTATTCAGAAGGCAGGAAGTATTGCATTACATGGAGAGTCACTCTCGGTCTGCTCAGACAGCATCACGGAGGTAATAGGATGGTCAGCAAGAAATTACTGGAGGAAACAGCTAGAAAGTCTGATTTTGGTGTCTAACATATGACTGAAACTGACAAACATTTCAGAAAACAATAATGTTGCTGTCTTGGCCTGCCGCCCACTCACACATGCAGCTGATTTTATTCATGACATTCCTGCTGAAAAACGGGGTCAGATCTCACTGAAGTCCAAACTTTACACACACAAGCAGCAATTTTAAAACCCAGAAATATCTCTCCTATCTTATTTTGTTCTTTTGTATATTTATATAATGTATCTGTTGACAAAATGATTAAAAGAAAATATAAATAAATGACGAGACTCGGTGTAATTTCTCGCTGTTTTAATCAAACCGCTCGCTAATTGGTGCCGGTTAGCCAATTAAAGCGTCAAAAGGGAGCGCGTGCACCTGCAACTTCAGGCAGGTCGCCATGCCGGTTCTGAACGGGTTGAGGTTCGGGGAGGGTGTCGGTTCTTACCTGGTTCTCTGCGGCTGCCTTCAGACGAGTCCAGCTGCGAGTTTACCAACAGAACCAAGCTGTTTGCACTGATTCATCGGGACCAACGGTCTGCCTTTAACTACAGCTCAGCTGCCGTCCCGCCTCTGCGTGCTGCGCGCGTGCGCGCCTCTCCTCAACAGCTGAGTGGCTGACGTCAGCGTCGATTTTATTTGAGAAATTATGTGAATAAATCAATTGTATTCACAAATGGTTTTTTTTTTTCTGGATGCGAGAAATATATATATATATTTGTCATTTTTACGACATTTTAAACAGACATTAAATTCTTTAAGAGGCAATTTTATAGCTTAATTTCATAGTAACTGGGTTTAAATAAATTAACTGAAATCAAACAGCAGCACAAAACATTATTTATTGATTCAGTGAAAAACACTTCTACCATAAAAAAACATATTGTAACCCATTCATCCATTCATTCATCTACCCATCTATAGATTTATCCATTCATCCATTCATCCATTCATCCATTCATTCATCCATCCACCCGTCCACTCATCCAGACTCCAGATGGATTCAGGAGTTTCTTCAGAACAACTGGACCAAACTATCTGTTGCGTAATACAAATGTCCAAACTTTTTCTTTTACAGTAACTACATCATAAAACTAATTTCATCCATTTTTATTTTATTCAGTTTGAACCACTGATCCAAAGCAAAGTTGGTTCATCATCATATACAAACTATGGGATGCCTTAAAGTGTCAAGGTTTTTTCAGAAATAGTTGTATCTTTTTGATTTATTATGGAGGGATTTCGACAAAAGGTTAAAATGCTCCACAATCAGAAGGTTGGCTGATACCTTTCTGTGGGTTTTTTGTCATTTGCGCTGTTATTAAAATAACCGTTTTCATAAGAGCATTGAATTCAATAAACAGATGAGTGGGACAATGGGATAGTTCAAACACTCAGCATGATAATGCATTGACCCCAGCTGCATTACCCTCTTTGGATATTATGCATTTTCATTTCCACAGATGTAAATGCCTGGATGCTGCGGTCCTTCACACCCACCAGCGATTCATTGGTTTTCCCAGCCTGTGATGACTTGTGTGGCCTGCAGCTGATTCCACTGACAGCAAAAGAACAACGGTGGCAGGTGGCCAGCACTGATTCATCTGCATCGCTGAGGTCACAAGGGAACAATAATCCAGGTCACTGGTGCCCAACCTGAGAGGAGATCTGAGGATGTGCTGTCAGTCAGGGAAGAAGACAAACAGAAACACTAAATCTGTTTTCCTGACTGCTTAATATATACCGTCTACCAATGATTGGGTTGGTGACTCAGCTGTTGCATCACCAGATTATAAATCTTTACCACATCTTACTTGTGCATCTGTATGGAAGCTTGGAGCGGTTGTAATTCCTCGTGTCAAATCTGGTGTGATCGTTTTTTTGTTTGTATTTCACCCAGTATTTGTGTCAAAGTGTTGATCCAAAGCAGACATTCCCCAGCTTTCCCAGCTTCAACAGGATCTTCCAATTTCTTTTATTGGTCGACACTCATCAGATTTCTTTTCTTCTTGCTCTTTTGATAATTTCAGACAAAGGTGACCTCCGTAAACACATTGTGAATTATTAAATTGATGGTTTCATGAATCATTTGAAGAAATTTTATGAAAACTGACTTGGGCTTATGAGAAAATATAACCACACTCTCATTTTAAAGGGGCAGTATTGTGTGTTTTCCAGGCAGATAGTGTCATTTTGTAGCATATGAGCAATCAACCACCTATGACAGACAGGTGACCTGTCCAGATGACCCCGCCTCTCTCCTGGAACGTTAGCTGGAGATAAACATCAGCATCCAGCTCAAATTAACTTGGATTATTCAGCAGAAAAATAATCAACAAAGTAAAAGAAAACACAAACAGATGGATGTTTTGGTGTGATAGTGGAGCCATCTCCAGGTTATGATGTCATAATCAGGAAGAGGGCTTCAAATCAGGCCCCGGTGGCAGGTCATCACTTTCTGCTCACCAAGCAAAATCACAACACTACAATGCATTTTGCAAAATAAATAAAAATAAATCATTTCTTGTGTTGCTGCTGATATAATGCTGACAAAATGTGTGTACTGTGATGCAGATCCAAGCGGGATGGGAAGGCTTATTTCCTAAGAAGTTATGTGTGCAATGCGATTTGCACTTACACAATCTGGGCACCAGGTGGAGCCAAAGAGCTGTTTTTATTTCTCTGAGGTTCATCTTTCAGTTCAGTGTCATTTTTGGACTTTGTCCAACTAAATAGAGACACAAATGTTACCTGATTATTGAAAAAATGAGAAATATTTTTTTATAAGTATCTATTACAGTTAATTTGTTGTCAATCAAGATGTATCTTTTAGGTTTTAAAGCAAAAAACAAACAAAAAAACAGATACAGTTTCTTTGTGTTGTTGATAATTGTGGAAAAGTTAGTTTTAAATTTAGTTAGGTTACTTGTTGCTGTTAGTATTGATGTTTAGTTCTGGTTTACCGTGTAAACCAACTGTGTTAGTTGCTTGTCTTTAGGTCAGTTTCCTGAATAAAGGTGTTTATTTTTTATCTGCTTTGGTCATTTTCTGTAAGCCACTTTGAGCCAAATTATATTTAACTCTTTTATGGAACTTTTATAAATGCTTTTAACTTAGTCATTTTTAGCTTTTTTGCAGGGTAAAATAAAAACCTTATTTGAAGTTTTGACTTCTGCTGACAGATTATTTCATTTTAACATGGGGAAAATGTCTTCCTACAGGTGAAATAATCTCAGAATTTACTTAAAAGAGGCTCATATATCTTGCTGACAAGTTACTTGTAGGTCCATTTTGTCTTATTTCAAATGGTTTAAGATATTGGCAGAAGAAACTAGACCAAAAAATACTTGGCAAGATTTTGTGTTTTTGCAGTGTAAGAGATTGTATCTGGGCAGAGAAAAGTAGTTCAGGATAAAACCATAAAAGTATTGTTTAAATCATTGCCACACCATTGACCCTGAGGTATAAACATTTGTTTTGTAAAATTGGTGAATGATAAAGAATAATTTTATTCATTCAACGTGAGCTTTTTACTGGAGTTTTCCTTTTCTTTCACTTACATACATGAACCAGGTCTGGTTACATTGGATTCATGATCAGCTGCTAATGCTAAAGCTAAATGTGCTGCTAATCCTGAAAAAGCTAACAGTATAGATAAATGCCTTTTCTATTCTAACAGCTACTTATGTCAAACCAAACAAGACAATAGTAGAGCTGATAATAGAGGTAATAACAGGCCAAAAAGTCATTTTGATGAGTCAAAACAATTTATTAACTTTCTCTTTTGAACACAACTAAATCAGTTATAAACTGCTTCTCTATTCTGTTTCAGTGACACAAGTACAAATGGATCATTGACACAGGATGGGAGGGAGTGACACAAATAGCTAAAACAGGACTCTGTGTGGAAACAGTCAAGGCAACGCAGACATCAGTCAAAAAACACATTTAACTTCATCCTCTGATCAGGTACCTTGAAAAAAAAATAAGGGTTTCATAAAAATATCAAACATCCGAGAGCTAAACATACAGAAGGATGTTATGTTGCTAGTACAAAATTAAATAAGGTGAAAACATAACGTGACTGCACACATTTATAAATAAAAGAAATATGAAACACATTTTCAAACACGCAAAACAAATTCATTTTTCCGCACCGGCCACCAGGGGGCAGCGCAAAACCTCAGCAGCAGAAGGCCAAGTTTGAACAGCCATCCTCTAAAAACATTTACCCACTCAGCCATTCAGCCAGGGTTTAAATAAGTGTTGCTTCCTACTTTGAGAAGTTCTCATCTACAAAAACAGACAACAGACGCGCCTTTTTTAAATACAGCCAGTGCATTTCTTCTTAACACTCATCACAACCAGAGCAGCTGCGTTTCCATTGACCGTAGGATTGCGCAATTTGACATGTTGAAAATTAACTAGCTTAAGGGAAACACGACAATTAAAAGTATATATATATACTGACAGAGTTTTGGCGCTAAAACTCATGTTACTTCGTGTTGCATGAGTCACATGATCAACAACCGGATGTTGCCACTGGGGCAGAAGAAGAAGAAAACAACAGGAAGTACTTGGAGGATCGTGTTTTTTTTAAATGACGTTGTGTGAACAAGCTTATTCAGGTGGGATTTTAATTGCTTTTCTTACTTAATAGAAACTTGCAAATTTTTATTTCAATGTTTTGCGCACATTTCAATGGAAACACAACCACTGTTAGAGTCACTAATCAAAAGTTATGGGATGGGGGAAAGTTGAACTGGAAAACTGGACAAAATACCGTCTTAGTGAACGACAGCATTAAGGTTTGGCTTCTCTGCAGAGAATGCTGGCATCAGGAACCAGAAGGTGTGTAGCATATCTGTGTTGCTAGCTGACCAGCAGCTAACGCAATATTAAACGTATTAAAACAGCAGGGGGCGCAACAAGCCCCAACACCTGCACACAGAAAGATCAACCTTCTCTTTCACCCTGAAGGTCTGTAGTGTGTCTTTAACAAAACGACTATAAAGTCATACAAAGAGATGAAAAACAGCTGTCTTCAAATATACAGCATGGAGGACGCAGGGTCGTAAGCACAGCTCAGCGCTGGGGAGGGGAACATTCAAAGTCCTCCACAGTCTGAGGAGAGATTGTCGTTTCCCTTCAGAGATTGGGATACTTTGCTTGGACAACAGCAGAGTGGACAGGACGCGTCCCGCCTGTTGGGTTTGTCTTCTTTCAGCTTTAAACTCTGCTCAGCAGAGTGGATCTGCAAAGGAGACACACAGAAACACGTAAGTACAGAAAGGCGAGAAAGAAACTGAACCCCGACACCAAGATGCGGCATCGGAGATGGGTAGAGTAACTAAAAACTGTACTCAAGTACTCAAGAGTAGCAGTACTTTAACATCTTTTTACTCAAATAAAAGTAAAAACGTGACCATCAAAACAATCGGTCAAGTAAGAGTAAAAAAGATTTGGTAGAAAGTCTACTCAATTACCAAACACCATCAGACGGACCCAAATAAAAATTTTATTTTAAAGACTAAAATGGTAATAATTTATGTCAGTAAATTATTGCTTAAAATCAGTTTCTTTCCATCTGAAATGTATAAAACTTTTAATAAAAACTGCAGGTGTGTGTCTGTATCTGGTTTGTTTTTCATTCAATGGTTAGAAAATCCTCAAGAAAAAGCAACAATATTTCATATTAAAATTACTCAAGTAAAAGTAAAACATGCACATAGTAGAATATTCCTAAATGGTAAAGGCATAATATAAGTTAACTATTTATCTTATTTTTTTTTTAAAGGTTTATTGCAGATAATCAGTAGTGTAACTACAATAATTGTAATGTATGTAATATAGTTATTACATTTTTTGCTGTTACATGATCATTTTTAGAAATACTACATATTTGTAGTAAAAGTATTTATATTTTATTGATCATGATTAATCAAAACACTCTTTTGAGGTGGGAAATGTTTAGTTTTCTGTAATGGAAACACAGATCTCTTATGTGGAAAATTAATAATTCACAAAATAGTGTTTTATTTTGTTTCCTTTTTTATAATGTTGTAAATTTACCATAATAAAGCTAATCTGAATCTGACACCCATCAGTTTTTAGATTGTACTGTCTCTATCCACTAGGGGGCAGTGGAGCTCCACAGACGTGCTGCTCTATTACGTGGAAGGATTTCAAAAGTTATCGGCTCTTGTTACCAACACTGAGCTCAGTTATAAGTCAGGCAACAACTAGGAGCGATTATATGACCTTCGAGTCAAAATTAAAACGTCTTGTGATTCGTTCTGACCGTCTGACCTATGATGCTAAATTAGATTTTTTAATGCAGAGAGAGGAGTTGTTCTGCAGAATCAGACAGAGGTTTTCTTTGTTCTACTAAAGTAACAGGAACACCTCATCAGTCATTGGAAGACAACCTTATTGACTGAAAAATGACTGCAGAATGTGAGACAAGAAGAGACATGATGAGCAGTGAAGGCGAGCGCTGACGCTGTGTGTGTGTTTGCTGAGCAGTGTGAGAGGTCAGCCTCCCACCGTGACCTACATCCCTTTGGTCAGCCCGGTTGGGGGGGGATGTGATTCTGTTTGCTGCGACTGAAAAGTCTAAAATCCCTACAGCGTGCAGCGAGGGCGATGAGGAAGAGGAGGAGGAGGAAGGTCATACACACCTCAGAGACTTCCATCTGTCCTTCTCCATGTTGTTCTCAGGACCTTCGCTCTCGTACGATGCCAGATACAAAGCTGCAGAAAACGAAAGGAAATCATTATGTTTTATTGATGAGCAGATTCCCAACAAAAAATAAAAACCAGAGATGCACCGATCCACTTTTTTCACTTCCGATACCGATATCTCAGGTTTCGATCCAATCAGTGCTGAATTGACTTAAAACATTTATTTTTCTAAATGCGTACATAAATGTACTGAACTACAAATGTATTTAATAACTCTGCACCAGCACAGGTAAACACACCGATAGCTTCACGAGTTTAAAAACAACTTTAATCTGTTCAGTCAGTGCAATTAGGAGAAGAAGAGCAAATGTGAAATAAATAATAAAGAAACTGAAACTGACAAAACGGCAACAAACCTTCTTTCAAATGAGTTCAATTAGGAATTACAAATATAATGTAAATAATTAATAAAGTGTGATGTTGCTCAGAGCACAAATCATAGAATTAGTCTTTATTTAATACCTGATGTAGATTTATTTTTAATCAGTATGGGGACATCTAAACATGTTAATGTTTAACATGGACTACAGTAGTTTACTGTTAGTCGTACACATTATTTGTCGGTTCTGTTTAGGGAAGTCAATAGTTCCTCCACTGAGCTGCTCACCATCTTCAGTGAACACAGGCGCGGTCAGCAGGTACTGCAGGATCTTGCGGTCCTTCTCAAACGGACACTCCACTTGCTTCCAGGTCATGAACTCACTCACTTGTTTGGCAAGTTCCCAGAATTTCTGGAACATAATAGTACAAGAGATTATTATTGAAAACCTCTAACACTCATTTTACACTTTAAATAAGTCAAATATTAAAGTAGAAACATCAAAAACACAAATGTTTGTCTATTTTCTAGTACAAATATCTTAGTTTGCTTAAAATAAAACAAAACTAACTTAAAATGTAACTTTTCAGCAACATATAGGAGTTTTTTTAGAATCACCAAATAAGGCAGCGTTAGTGTTAAGAAATTATTGAGTCTAAATAAGTTTCTATAGCTTGCTGAAAGGTTACTCGTAAGATAGTTTTGCCTTATTTAAAATCTACCAAGATATTTGCACTAGAAAAAAGACTGAAATACTGTGTAATTTCTGCAGAAACAACTTTAACCTGACTCGCTGCACCATGTTGGCTGTTGTGAGGTGTGAATGTGTTCAAATATAACTTTAAAACATCTTAACAGGGTGGCAGCAGAGTAAAAGCCTGAGCAAAGTTTCACAGGAAGCTGTGAAACCTTAAAATAACCATGTGACAAAATGTAAGTGGAAATAATATTTGGTCAGAGTCATGCTGACGCTCAAACATCCAAGTCCTACTTCCCTCTTATTCTTTTTTTCTTTTAGGGAAGCAGTAACATAACAGTCACTTGTTGCCATGTGTTGCAACTATTTCAATAGTTTGTGACATTAAAAAGTCAGAGTGTGGCAAAATCTGTCGCTGTGGAAACCACCTCTGTGTGTTTTTAGCGTTCAGGGGAAATTTGAGGCTCCGTTTACCTCAAAGTTGATGAGGCCGTTCTGCAGCCGGCTGGCGCATCCCTCGTTGAGAAAGTAGATGTCTTTAATGAGCAGGCTGAAGAACGGGATGACGATCTGGAAGACAGCAGGGAGGGAAGAAAAAAGAAGATTTAAGTGGGGATTTCCCTTTGGCGCTTTGTTATAAACACCTGGTTCCACCTCTTATTGCAGAGGCGATTAAATTCTAGAATGGAGCAAATCTGATCTGCAAACACAGATAGTTTTTGGGCAATTTTAATTTTTTTATTTATTTCTTACAGAAAAACATATTCAAAAAGATGCACAAAGTTTATAAACAAAGTTGTTGTATGTTTATCTTAATATTTGGACAAACTAGAACCAAAAAAACCGACTTGCTTTCACTCAATAGCAAATAAGGATCCAATCAGCCCAACAAACTGTGTACAAACTTTTCTTCTACTGGATACAATGGATCGCAAAAAGTATTCATACCCCTCCAATTATTCGTGTTTTGTCACATTGCAACCACAAATATAAATATATTTCATTAGAATTTTATGTTAAAGACAAACCAAACATGTTACACAATTGTGAAGCAGGAAGAAAATGATACATGCTTCAAAAGTAGAATTGAAAAGTATTCAGCCCCCATGAGAAACTATCAGAAAAATGTTGGGTTTTTTTATTTGGAAAACTAAAGTAGACAGATAAATGTACAGAGACACAAAAACATCTTTTTTAAAATGTTTTTAAAAATATTCTATTTTTGTGTCCCCTTGTGGTTTCAGCTTAGCAATTTTGCCCCCCGTGGCAAAATGTCTTATTGTTATTCTGTGAAATCCATTTGAGACATTTATTATCAAAACAACGATTTAGGTCACTGCGCATCTAAACGAAGATCTGATTAATTCATGTTACACTTAAAGAGGATTTCCCCCCTTTGCAGAAGACATCAGGTGATTAAACGCCACTAAGAATTAACATCCAACTCTGTTTTCTCTCTTGTATTAGTAGCATCTGCAGAAAGCTGCCACACTGACCTAAAAAAGCCCCCCCCCCAGTCTGTCACCTCTTTCCTGACTTCCCCCCGCCCATCAAACATTTATGACACGATGCTTTTAGGAGCCACCAGAGCAGCAGCAGCAGCGCAGCTATCAAAAGCTATTTGCGTTGAATTCTTTGTGTATTACACGCTTAAAATCATCCAGCCGTACGTCACATCTGAAGCCACCGCACCCTCCTTTTGTTTTTCTGTTCCCTTCTCAAGCCTGCAGATTCGCCTCCTTTCCAGGGAGACTTCAACTGTAAACATGTTTCTGGGAAAATTTGGGAGCAGCTGACTGAGCTGAGAGGTCACAAATCTGGAACACGATGATCTGCAAGGGACTGCAGGGGTCGGATAATGTTTACAAAGACACACTCGTGAGCACGCTCTGTGTACTGTCGTAACGCGCACACATGTGTGCATCCTAACAAACATGATCAACTCTGGATGGAAGCAGCAAGTTTCCAGTTTCCTTAATGTTTATTGTACAATGTAACACAGAAATGCTAATTATTTTATAGTGAGCAGGATCTAAATTTGGAAGCTGGAAATAAGACTCAGAAACTCGAAGGAAGGGAGGAAGAGCAGAAAGACTGAAGACAGCAGGAAGAGAAGAAGGAAATAATTCCTTAGTAATCATGAAAACGTTCTTGTTCCATTGGCAGATTATTGATAACATGGAAAAATGTCTTATTATAAGTGAAATAATCTGCCAACATGTAATTTTTTTATATCAGTTTACAAACTGAAGCTAATTTGTACTAAAGCAAAGCAGTTTAACAGATTAAAGGTTTTTCAAACTGTTTAAAATCTGCACTAGAGGCGGATCCTGGAATATTCTCTGCATTCCCTTCAGTGAAATGTCACAGAGGTCTGTTGCTACACAACCAAACATCAGACACACCAAGTCTGTTTCAGATTTGCAGTTTGCAAAACAGCAACAACAAGTCTGCAGGAAAACAAATGTCTGACGTTTCAAATCAGTAAAAGCAGCTTGAGGTCAAACTGAAGCCTCTGTTGATCTGCTGCGCTTTGAAGGTCACAAAAAAAACCTTCCTTACAGGAGAGGTCACCAGCAGGAACATACCAGACTGCTTGGGAACTTTCCGTTTCATGACCTCGGCCTCTCAGCCTGGAATGTTTGGATATCTTCGCTCAAAAATAACTCCGGGAGCCGCGTGGATATTGACAGAACAATCCGTCTCAGTTAATAAAATGTTTGTGAGAGGAAGCTCGAAGGAGGAGGGGGCCGTCAGAGAACGCTATGTGATCTGGCAGGCGGCCATGTTGGACAGGACCCCCCTCCTCTTGTGACTCGGTCAGCGTGTCCCCTCCGAGCTGCGCTGTTATGCAACCTCCTGACTGCAGAGGTCGAGTCGTCTGGAGATGCTGCTGATGGCGTAAACACGGCAGGGACGCGGCACGCAGACGCCAACCAGGCACAACCAGACGTTTGTTTTTCCCTCCCTTCATAAATATCTGAACTTTTTATGAAAGAGGAATGCTGGTTGAAGGAGACACAAACCCCCAGTACTCATTTAGGTAGTCTCAGACTAGAACAGAAACAACTTTTTCAGACTAATCATGATTATTGACATAATCAATTAATCATTGACTGGAGCATGTACACTCAAAAAAAGGCAATTTGCTGAAAGAACATCTCGACCATAAAATTCTACATAAAATATATATATTTGGTATGTAAGATTAAAGAAAACTTTAGTTGCAGGCGCATCCTTTGCTACAAATAATTATGGACTGAATGTTTATTTCCTTACTTAAAAAATAATTACATTAGTTGTTCATTTGCATCTTTTAATAATCTTCTTCTAATGTTGTTTGAAAGAGTTGCAAGTGAAATGAAAATTCTGCCGAATTTGTCAAATTTCTTTTTTGATTAATCGATTAATCATCAGAACAATCGATTCATCGTCAGAATAATTCATTGCTAAAATAATCGTTGGATGTCGCGGTGTCTCATTCAGATGATTGAAATGTAAATGTTAAGTCTGCAGCACAGATGTTCAGACTTTCACGTCTGAGGCTGCTGGGTGAATAAATTTGGTTTTGGAGGAAACGTCACAAAAACTGAGATTTGATCCCAGGTCGGGTTCTGCTGAAGCCTCACCTTCTCTCTGCTGCTGTTGGCCGTGATGGACCGCTGCGTGGCGCCTCGCAGGGCTGTTCTGTAGTTGTAGAAGTTGCTTGAAGGATCCATCTGATGCTATGAAGAGGAAGACGGACACAGAGTCAGTTCAACATCTGGCGAAGACAAGAGCATAGGGTGAGCCAACGTTTACATCTGGCGCCGATACGAACAGGAACCGAGCTAAAAAACAGGCTGAAGTTCACTGAAGTACCCATCCAACCTGAACAAAATACATATGGGGCCCACATTCACGTGTTCCCACAGTTTAATAAGAAAACCCTCTGAGTTTAAAGGAGCTATAAAGTTAGCATCACTGCAGCAACTTCTGCTTGAAAGCCCAGGATTTATGGGAGTCGGGCCCAGAGGAATTAAACAGGAAGGTAAAAGACGTTTTAAAGAGGATGAATATGACTGGAGAATAAAAGCTGATCATCTCCAGCGAGGAGGAAAAACAACAGCGGCATCTGAAAAGCTTTCAGGTCCTGCAGACTCCCCGCTGACTTGTCAGATCTTTCATCAGACTGACTGACTGAGAGAGTTTGGTATTCACTGTGAGTGTTTTGCAGAGCTTTCCGAGATGCGTAGGAAAGCTGAGTGATCCGCGTCTGCCTTCAACATCTGGGGGCATCCTGGCTGCAGAATTCCCTCTCAGTCTGCAGACTTGTCAGATCAGCATGTTTGCTGTTAGAGCTGTTTGCTGAAAGCGTTTACTCTCAGTTTGGCTTGACTCACGAATCTGAGTGGAATTTTGTTGTTGGTTGCAGAAATTTAAAAGTAAAGCTCTAACAACTCAAAACTTTGTCTATCATTTGCAGCTTTAAAATGAATCGTTCTTTCTGTGTTAACATATGAGCGATCCCTGCTACGGCTAATAATGTTATCTATAACATTGTTGCTTTGATTTCAAAACACAGACATGAGCAAAAATATAAAATTAACGCCTAAATTTAGTGAAAGTTTTCATGCTGTGGGAATTACAAAAACAAATTTTCTTGATGGAAATTCACTCATTTTGAAAAAAACATAAATTTCTCAGTAAGTTTTTGTTCTAGTATGAGGTGGTTTTCCGCTGTATCGAATTGAGAGTATTTTGAAAAACCGCAAAGGTCACATGATCAACAACTTGATGTTACTACTGGCAGAAAAGTCGAAGGAAGTGACAGGAAGTGGTAGAAGAATGACGGCGCTGCAAGGTTTTAATAGCTAATTGCATAAACAAACGTATCCATGTGTGATTTCAACTGTATTTCTGATTTACTGAAAATACAAAACTGTATTTTTTCAACTTTAGCAAAATATCGACAAGGTTTTATGCACATTTGCAATGGAAATCCAGTAATTGACTAAATATCTTTACAAGCTTTTAGCAAGTTAGCTCATCAGGCTAGCTGCTCGGTTAGCTCTACATTAATGCAACTAGAAACTTGTCATCTGCACTTTTAAAATATAAAATATTTTCGTGTTTCAATAAGCAAGGGGAAAATGTAGAAGCTTTCTTTCAGATAACAGTACGCAGCAACAAGCAGGGGAGGGGCTGAACACTTTCTCTGGTGTCTCAACATGATATTTAATGGAAAATATGAAAATTACATCAATTATTCAAGGTTTCTAACCCTTTTTGGGTGACAACCATGAAAAGCTCACCTCTAAGATGTCAAACTTGGCCGTTTTGACTTTACTCCAGGTTTTCTTCAGCCGGGACACGGGGCTCATATTCATCCCAGCTGCAAGACGAGAACAAGAACAAAAAGAAAACAGAGAGAAAATCACAATGAGAGATAAAGAGGTTGCATTTAGGCCAACATGATCACATTAACACATGGCATTTTCCCGACCCCACCCTTCCTCTCCTCCCCTCGCAGTCATCGTCACTCTGCTCTCTTTTTTTCAGTCTTCATGTTGTTTCCTCTGATGCAGCTCAGTTACAAGGACCGAGGAACAATGAGAGTTAACGAACGCCTCATTTCCCCTCCCAGCACTCTGCTTCCCATATGCTAATCCCTCTGCATGTTCGATTGTCTCGCAGGTCGCACTCAGAGCAGGAATAACAAAAAAAGCTCCTGCACAGAAAGTGGAAATCCGAAACTCAGAACCGATTCACCCAGGTTGAAATGAAACCACAGCGGAGGAAAGTGGGATCTGACCTCGACTTGGTAACTCCATCTAAGAACAAAGCCACCAGAAACAGGTGGTAAAACAACCTTTATTAGCTTAGACTCTGTGATTTTCAGCAGTGAACTGGGAGGTTTTGGGTTTAGTTTTCTTCTAATCTTAAGTATTTGTGGTCTATTTTCTAGTGCAAATACCTTAGTTCCCTACAAATAACACAAAACTAATTTACAAGTCACTTTTCATCTAGAAATAGAGCTAATTTAGAGTCAATAAGTAATTAATAGTGATGACAAAGTTATTTTTGTTATTGGCAGATCATTTCACTTGCAAGACATTTTTGTTACAAGTTAAATAATTTGCCAATGAAACTAGAACTTTTTCATCAATATTAAAGAATTATTGACTTAAAACAAGCTGCCATATCCTGCTGAAAAGTGGCTTTTAAATTAGTTTTGTCTTTTTTCAAGTGTATTAATACAGACCAAAGATGCTCGGTAAGATTTTGTTTTTCTCTGTGATGCTCTCTTTTCCATTAGTATTCAGTCTAATTTCCAACTTTTTTATCCTTTCATGACATTCCAATCACATCTGGTTGGAACGAAACCCAGCCTCAGATTTGATCACGTTTGAAGGTAAATCAGGAGATTTCGCTCGGCGGTGAGGGAGGCTTTTGGATGAAGCGCGTCAGTAATGCCTCGCCCCGATGGTTCCCTGGAGATGAGGCTGATGTAGACAGTTTTGCCTTTGGCACTCTCTCCGTCTCTCAGGGGAGACGGGCAGAGGACAGCTGGCACTCCAATGTTCCCTCCTCTCCATTGTGAGTCGACTTTCTCTCTGGTCAGTGATGACCATCTGCTTTGGCTGGTTTGTTCCCAGTCCTCTGTGATTCTGCCCCTTCCCCCTTTAGTCTGGACACAAAGATCCTCGGCTCTCCTCCTGCCCCGAGGCCAGGGAGAGGAGCCAGATCCACTCCCCTGGTGCTGCTCAAAGAGCTGTTCGCCGGGCCCCCAGTCAGGCCAACACAGCGCCTCAGGAGACTCACCACTAAGTGCTTTTAGGCTCCTTAAAGAGATCCACAAAAACACTTTTACTGAGTCTTTTGCAGACCCCAGTTGGATCTGGCAGGTCAGTTTGGTAACTGGTTCAATCAATGGTCGTGCAAACTAAGATGAAAAACAAAATCTAATCACTTAAGATTTGGCAGAAAGAAGAGAGAGGAGTTCTCAACAATGCAGGTCAGCAAAAAGCTAATTTGGGAGGAAATAAAAAATATACACAACTCACATATGATGGCCATGAGGGAGTTAAAGTTGCCGATGTTGAAGCATTCACGCGCCACGTCAATGAAGAACTCGATGACTCGAGCTCGGTGCTTCTTCTTCACTGGCTGTTGGAAATAAAAATATACTGAATTATGAACAGAAATTAAAAACCTGTGAGAAAGCGCTGAGGGTCAGTTTGTATGCACAGATTTTTACTCCATTAAAAATGTGTTTTTTCTTCATTTGTCCTCTTGTTTGATGGGGTTTTTGAACCAATGTGACCAGAAACTAAATATAAGTTTATTTTCAACAATATTTAGTTTCGTAAACTTAGAAGGACAAAAGAGTGAAGATTAAAATATTACATTTTGGTTTTAGCTGGTGGTAGGATAAGCCAAAAATAGTTTCTTCCAATTTACATGTTAAAATATTATCTTTAGAACTTAGCAAAACAAAATCAAAAAATGTGACCAGCATCTGTTATAAGATAGTATTTATTTAGGAAAGACTGAAAGAGAGAAAATTGTTTCCACCAGATTTGCTTCCAGTGACGCTGCAGGGATTTCTCTTTTTGCATTCTCTCAGAACAAATTACAATCTGCTGCTTTCATTATCATTAATCAGGAAAACAAAGACCAGTCATTGCCACTCACCAAACAAATCTCTGTGGCGACCAGATAACTGAGTCTGTTGAACCAGTCCACGTAGGCTTCCAGGTTGCTGGCCTTCTTGCGATCACTGAAGCAGCTCTGCAACAATAACAGGTTTTCTATTAGTGACGCTGGTAACTGCAACCTGAAACATTTCCGGATGGGTGAAATAAAGCTTATTTTTGCCTTTTTGTCCTCCCTCTCAGTCAATGCATCACTGAGCAAACTAAATAAGTTCCAATCTCACTCAACTTCACCGTGCCTCCATCAGGACAATAGTTGTCCCGTGTTGCATTCAGCTTCTTTGTGTGGAGTCCTCTTGATCTGATTCCACACATTCCTCTGGCCTTACGCCACTTTCCCCGCCAGGCACATTTTAAATGCAAACACACACACACATGCACAAACGCAGTCATTTCTGTTTTTGAAGGGGCTTGTTGGGGGTACGAGGCAAACTGGCCACAGGCACAATGGCAGCCCTGACCCCCTCCTTCAACTCGCCTTCCAAAAAAAGGGTCTGTTGCCTAGCAGCCGAACGCCAGACAAGAGAGCCCGCCACCCAAAACACACACCCCTTCCCAATATAAACCCTTAGGAGCAGCGGTTGCTAAGAGATGAGGTGCACATCTAATCCAGACACTGGGATGATTTGGGGAAATAGCCAGTTAGGTGTGTGTGATTGTGAGGTGGATATTTGGGTCTGCTGCTGCAGCCTGAAATCACCTGGCCTCGCTCTGACCTGTGCAGCAGACAGGAACCGTGTTGTGTCAACTCAAGATCTGGAGTGAAAACTGGAGCCTTCCAAACCATAATAAAAAGACGGATCGGATCGGACCGGCTGCCTTGCGTCCAGACAGGGAACAAAGATTGAGTCATCCCTGTGTAGTCTCTCTTATCTGCTGGTTTATTCTTAGAAAAGCTGTTACCTTGTCATTGTCCAGAGGGTCTTTATGGACAAAAGCCTGAACAAACTCTTCAGGTCCGATGTAACTCAGTCTCTCCTGAAAGCAGAAATGAAAAAATTAGCTCCCTTGATCTTTAGATGGAACCTCCTCTATACATATTAAAGCTTTTTTAAATTATTTTTGCTCAACTTTAGAGCCCTGAAACTCCACCACAGTGGAAATCAACGGCTCTCCTCAGTAATCGATTGCTATATTAGTTGGCGATTATTTCAATAATCGATTAATTCAATTGATCATTTCAGCACTATTTGGCATGACAACTTAAAGCCAGCAGCGTAACAAAATAAAAAGGATGGTTGGAACCCGAATTATGATAATGAGCCTTGTGAGCCAAACGGCTGGGAATTTCATGGTTTTGTCCTCGACAAGGAGCCAAAAAATCTAACTGGAAAGAAAACGTCTGCGTACCAGCTCTATGTGTGTGAGCTGCTGGGCGACAGTGAAGGGGTCGTTGCAAATGGAGAGCAAGTCTCTTTGGGTCGCTGCCTGGGGTTTGGCCTTCAGGGCCGTCAGCCGCTCCGCCGCCGTGGCGTTGACCTTCACCAGCGCCTCCTCGTACTGGCTGAGCACCGTCAGCCTCCTGATCAGACCCTGGCTCATCTGCCCCACCGCCTTCTTGTACACCTGGAGGACACAGAGAAAGGGAAAAAACGTTTATTGAGTGCTTGATATATAAAGTGTATAAGGAATGTTGTCTGGATTGCCAAGGATGTTGCTGTCCTGTTCTGGAGGATTTGTGTTTGCAGCATTTGGGTGGAGCCTCTTTTACTCAAGTAAGAGTCAAAATACTTCATATAAAATTACTCAAGTAAAAGTATAAAGAACAAAAATACTCCTAAAGTGCATATTTTTTTAAAAGTTCTATAGTAATTGTAATTGGGTAAATGTAAAAAGCTACTGCCCAAATTTGGAAATTACATAAGAGCCATTGCTGGGCGCTTTGATGGGCAGAGCTCTTGGCTCAGAGGCTCCGGGGGTCAAGAGGTCGGCCTGTTCCGAACATTTCCTGTGACTCCAAACAGACCGCAGTTAGATAAGTGTTCCCTCACTGACCAACAGGTTGCATAAGACGGTCCACAGAGGGGAGAAGAACATGTGTGCTCCATTTTTGTTTTCCTGCAAAAAAAAAAACTGACTTAAAACGAGCTCCTATCTTGCTTAACGATCATCTATTACTTAGTTCTGTCTTATTTCAAGTATACTAAGATATTTACACTAGAAACTTCACCAAAACAATACTTGGTAAGGTTTTTTTTTTTGCAGTTTAAGGTGACGGAGTTCAGTTTTCGCTGCTGGACTTTCTGCCAGTTCAGTTTTAAAATCTGATGAGCAGCCAGGATTCTGATTCAAGTTAACCCAAACCACGTTGTTCTTTTCTTCCTTTGAGTGCTGACAAATTAATGTAATATTCCAAACATCCAACGAAAGATTGAACAGATATCCCGCCTCAATCTGCAACAGTCCACTGAACTCTTGGACAACAGCGAGGAATGCCACAAGTGAAAGTCGCTGCGGTGGCCACTTCAAAGCCAACCATCTGCTGCTGCTTCTGTCCCCACTACACACAGACGACACGCTGGGCTTGGGTAAATTTAGCTGCAGATCTTGGAGGCAGCATGTTCTGCCTTTGCTGAACAGAGGGACTCCATCACAACTATTGGTGTTACGAATGAGGGAGCCTAGCAGGAGCCTCGCAGGAGCCCAGCGTTCGCCGACACCAGGAACCCTGGCGGCGAGCCGGAGCTGGCAGATGACGGCTCGGTGCCAGCCATCGCCACTGAGGCCATGGCTGGTTTGCTTTTTTAATGCATTTGTTGTTTTTGGCCATGCGGCATCACCGCCTGATCTGAAGCAGACGCCAAAGTGATTTAAGATGCTCATCCAACCGGAACTAATGAAAGAAATACTGAAATCTGCATTTTATCCACAAATATAACCGTGCATTCAACTTAGGAAGCAGTGAGAATAACTGTTACTCACCCAGCAGTAATGACGTTTGCTTTCGACCCAACGATCTTTGCAACTGCGTCATTTAATCCCAAATTCACAGCAGCTGACGCCGACTCTGCTGCTAATGACTCCAGTTTAAAAGGAGAATCTTTTGGGACCGATATGAGTTCACTGACTTTAACCCTCCATAACGTCATGTCTACTGCAAAAACACAAAATCTCTCCAAGCTTTTTTGGTCTAGTTTCTACTGAAAATATCCTAGTGCACTTGAAACAAGACTAAACTAACTTACAAATAACTTTCCAGCAACACAAGCTTGTTTTAACTCTGATTGGTTTCTTCTGACTGAATGTATTTGTGCAGTTATTACTGGGAGAAGGTAGAGGAGCTCAAAACTCATAGAGTTTGTGTCTTATACTGTCACATCAGAAGGACAATTTGTAAAAAACAAAACATGTTTTTAAAATAAAAGTTATATACTGCAGCTTTAACCTACACAAACTCCAGCAGCAGCTGGATAAATGGAGATCTCAGAGCTAGACTTGCTTCTGAGCTGCTGCTTCCTAATATATCCAACCAAATCCATAATGACAGTGTCAGTATGGAGATCAAGGTCTTGGTGTGTTTTCAGTGTGGTTTGGACTCAGCTTTTAGCAGATGTTCAGAGCATCTATTCTGGATCCGGGTCTGTTTTCCCAGAGCTGCAGCTCTGCACAATCTGGCTCTGACTCCGGTCAGCAGACCTGCTTGTGCCTTGTTTTCCAAAGACGCTCTTAAATACTCCGAGTGCAAAACAGATATGAAGATACGTGCTTCTCGCTTCGGTGAGAGAACAGCTCACATTTACTGGAACATGGAGGTTTCCAGGAAATATCCTCTGGGCGCTTTTACCACTAAGACGTTTTAATCGCTGCATCAGTTCATCACCTACAGACACATAAACAAGGCAGTTACAAACTTTTGCAGAGGCGATTTGTGTCCTACTGAGGTTTCCCTGAAAACCTTGTTCTTTGTCACGCCGAGCTAAAAGAGAGGCCTGTGTTTTCCTGATGGCTGCAGGATATTCAGTGTTATTGACTCTCATGGTAAATCGAATGTTTATACGGTGTTTTCTGTTACTCAGACGTCTATAACCTTTCACACTTTTATGTACAAATTCATTTTTGTAGTTTTTTTTTTTTTTTGCAGATTTGATTCACTGACATAAACTTCACCACAAAATTTCCCTCAGCATGTTCAAACTAGTTCAGCGATGGCCGTTAGTGGAAACAGTGGCAGAGATCTTTGCCACCAAGCATGAAATCGGCTCATGGGAAAGCACCGTGGAAACTCGCCGCAATTTGCTTTTTGTTTTTATTAAGTGCAGCTAAATGTCAGCTTCTGTTTATCTAATATGAAATCGAAAGATGTTTACATGCCCATCAAAACGATACTACGTCTCTGTCAGCATAACTGTACGAGTGCAGACATGTTGCAGGTTGTTTCCAGGCTTTGCACAGAAAATAAAACAGATATATGGAGCTGTAGATGCATCAGGTGAGAAAGCATTGATGTTTGATTCAATCTTGACCGAGAGAGTGAGTGAGTTCATGCTAAGCACCTAGATCAGCACACAGTGAGAACTGGAATGGCTAAAGTTTTCCTCTGCCTACGTCTCCCAGAGGATTTCCCTTTTTGAAGATTGTTGAGAAAATCTTCTCAAAATGTGACGCGTACTTCATACTGGAGAACCCTTTCAGGATCTCCTCTGATCCCCACACTGCTGAGACCTTCCCTGATGGTGCACTCAGGTACTTTCACTTTGAGCTTCTGCTGCTATTTTTACCCTACGCTTGCATTTCCTTTCAAAACAAACGCAGCATGAGTCACTGCCTGTCAAAACAACGTCTCTGACTGAAAAGTGGAGGGTCAGCATGTTCATCGGGGACAAAAACGAGTCGACTCTACCTTTATTCAAGCGGGCCAGCTTGCTGTGCACTAAGCCAGGGACAGTCAGCTCTTCTGCAGTGGAACAAACCAAACGCTGCTTAGGAAGGAGCATGCAGCAGAGACCAGAAAAACCCACCTAGCTGCTTAACAATGAGGCTTTTCTCTGAACGCAACCGGCCTCAAAACCTGCTTTGTTGCCACTGACACCCCGCTTTCCCTCCCACAGCTGCTATCTGTGGAAAAGATCTGCAGAGCTTGAAACTCTGCTGGATGTGCGGACGGCTAGTGTCAAACATTATCATCTAAAACACTAGGGGTGCACCGACTGAAGCTTTCTGGCCAATCCTTAAAAACCCAGACCTGCCAGTTTCGATTATAGCACATACTGATGTTTTTGTCTGACATGTTGCTGAATATAGCAAGAAAGTCCTGAGTTGGCAACAGTGGAGTGACTATTGTTAAGCGGGAAAGTGGAAGGGGACGGAGGTTTGTTTTTTTTGCTGAAGTTTGACATTAAGTATCTCCCAATCTCCCAAAATTAAGCAAGTCAGCGCCGATTAATCAGTGCATCTCAGATGTTAAATCAGGAAGATCAAAGTGACCTCGTCTCCGCTGGCGAGCCGGTGGGTCAGCTCCTTCAGGCTGCGCATCATCCGCTCATCCCTGAAGTCATAGGGAAACGTTTCCGTCCACTCCGTCAGCAGCTGCAGAATCCTTGGAGTGATCTTTCGGAGTCTCAGCTGGAAATTCAGAACAAGTGGACAGTGAGCGAACAGCAAAGCAGCCAATCGGGGTTTATCAGATGCAACAGTTCAGCAGACCTTATCCGCTTGAGGATCACTAAGTCGCTGCTGCTCCATGCACAGGTGGCACACTTTGGACATAAGTTCATACGGGTGGATGAAGAGGCGAGAACTGAGCAGGAAGGTAAAGACATACGTCCTCTGCACAGGAAGGAAAATATAAAAAACATTTACAATCACAAAGCTGAGGGTATGTGAGGGTATTTCTCTAACTTACATGGCCTGGTGGCTGTGAAGGAATTCAATGCATGAGAGGAAACGGAGAAAATGAAAGCAGCAACTTTGATCTAAGAGCAAAAGGGTTTCAAAGTAAATTAGGCAGAACATTGCACTCACGTCTGGATAATAGTCCACAGTTGGCACCAGGTGGTGAATGAGGGCCTCCAGGGAGCCGGACGCCAGGTTGTTGTCATGATAATAAAGGCCGGGGTAGACTTCCTCCTTGGTCTCGTCGTACAAATTGTTGTTGTAGCCACCGGTGTTCAGCTGCCCCTTGAAAGGTGGAGTCTGCGGCATGTTGTCCTGTCCAGACAAAAGGAACAAACATCAGAACAGATGGGCAATGCTTCTCCGCCT
This sequence comes from Poeciliopsis gracilis, assembly GCA_911649635.1. NCBI lineage: Eukaryota > Metazoa > Chordata > Actinopteri > Cyprinodontiformes > Poeciliidae > Poeciliopsis > Poeciliopsis gracilis. Next base: position 3,998,044 of record CAJVRI010000715.1, read on the forward strand.
TTCCTGGGGTGAGTTTAGCCGCAGACGCTGGTGCAGCAGAGCAGCCAACAAATCCAAAATAACTCCAGACTGCAGAAGGTTTGTTTAAGAAAATGGGGGGTTGCACACGTTCCCTGAACAAAGCGTTTCCACACATGGACATTTCTGGCCTTCTGGATTTCAGCTGTTTATGTGGGAAAACAACAATTAAGAAGCAAATAAAGGTAAGGAGACAAATAGAGGGAACTCTGAGGTTAAACAGATCCTAACATCAGTCCAGAGATGTGCAGCCTGGACTTAATGAAGCCTACCAAAACAGGAGTAAATCTCAACTCAGACCAGACACCGAGGTTTGGGTTATGGAGGTTATTCTGGTCTACAAACCAGAATTTTTTCAAAGTCTTTTTGGAAATTGTTACTGGAGGCGCAGAGATGCTGTGTGCATCAAAAAATCTAAATCTTGACTTTTTCACTTGAGGATTTTGGCCCATGTGACAAAAGGTTTGATCAATGGCATCTCCTGGGAAACATGAGCTCTTAACCGTGAAAATGTGAACAGAACTGGTCCAAAAAGCTTAAGTATAACCACTGTTTCCTATCAACAAACATAAAAATGTAACAATTGGCTACTAAATAAGAAAATCTAATTAACAGGAAAAGTCTTTCATGCTGAATCCTTTGGGACTCACAGATTACCGTTGGTAAATAAGTCTCTGTTAAAACACTCTTGAACACAAACAGGAAAACACTGAGAGCAGAAAAACGTGTGGAAGCTCATGAGACATTCAGGGCCAATCTGCAGCCCTGCAGGAGGGCTTGACTGTTGTTTCACCCTGAAATCATCACGGTGCGATCACGCTGTCTGCTCAGTTCCTCCGCGGTCATGTGTGTGTGTACGTGACTCAGACTGTGGAGGAGAGTCGGTGTGTGCCTGTGGGCGGGTGGGTTGGTGTGTGTGTGAACCAAAGGAAGCAGAGAACATTGAGGAGTGTGTGTTGTCAGTAAAATCCTCGTGTTTTCAGGCAGTGGCAGCTTTGACAGTACCTGTGAAAGAACAGGATGTGTGCGGAAACGACGCCACTGGATGTTTTTAAACTGACAGACCGGCTCTCATAAATCGACTTTATTGATTAGCCAAATTTTTGGTGTTTGCAGATTTCACTGTTGGAAAATCTGGATGTTTTTTTTTTTTTTCACTAATGCAACTTTTGGGTTTCCATAGGTCAGAGTGATGTCAGCGCACTCACAGCCGCCATCTTGTTTGACTAGCATGTTTTACAGCTGCTATTTATTGGATTTTGACTTCATCTCAAGTCTGCAAAAAATGTAAGAGTCAGGAAAAGATATTTGTTCATTTTTTAAGCAAAAATACTTGTTTAATTACAATACTTACAAAAGACACTATTTAAAAATATTTTATGCCATTTCTTTTTTGAAAAGAAAGCAAAGCAAAAGCAAAAAAAAAAAACACAAGAAAATTGATTAAAAGTGTAAGTCGGATCTGGTGTGATCACCCCCACAGGTGAGGACGAGAAAAGGTTTTTCAATTAGTTTGGTTTATTTTACACAGTGCAGTGTGAAAGCAAACCGCAGCAGCTGAAAATGGAATCAAACCGACTCCATCAGACTATCAGGAGGGAAAACAACCTTAGGAAGTTTTAACCAGAAACTTCAGTCTAAAACTCAAACTATCCATTTTGCTCTGAAGGGTTGACCTTTGAACCTGGCGCCACACACTAAATGCCGAGAGAGCACAGAGGGGTCCTTCTACCCTGGAGGTGGAGGAGATCCAACAGCCCCAACCCCGGTCCGCCCTCACACACCCGCACCGCCCAACAATATGCTGCCCTGTGGCCGCCCGCCAAGTGTGAAAGCCTTTACGGCTGACGCACTGCAGAGCTGCCAGGCATCGATTCATGGATGCCAGGAGGAATAAAAACTGCACCTGCCCACACACTGAGACAAACAGCCCAAATAAATTCAGGGGTTTGTTGTGCGGCCAAGCAGCAAAGGCTTAGAAAACCTGGGAAAAAAAGGCTGTAAACATCAGCTGATCAAATCAGATTCAGTCGATTCTGCTGAGCAGGTGGACAGATACCAGAACCTTCCTGTTTTTATTCATGAGCACTTTTTAAGCTCACATCAGACCTCCTGAACAGTCCCCTTCATCCAAACACATGCCGCTCCATAATGCACATGTGCACAAACAAACCACCGCCATTATTCAGGCAGACAAGCGTGGCCATTTCCATGAGAATGGCGGGTGTTGTGGAGTCAGAGCGCAGCGGCCTCGGCATCTGCCGCACCATGTGGCCTCGACTCAAAGCCGAGAGCATCACGAGTCAGACGGGCGGAAGAGGAGGGATGCTCACACACAAAGTCAACAGTTGTGAGAAGTTTGTTTACTCCTTGGAGGGTTTTACTGGCCATAACTTACACGAAGGGACACTTCTGCACTGCGCAGCAGCCAAGCTTGATCGCAGATGCACAAAGAAGTCGTAAAAGTTGGGCTTCATGAGAAGAGAAAAGCAGCAGTAGCAGGTGATTGAATGCTGAGAACGTCACTGTTCCTCGTTTCCCAGCTGGGATCTGAACACTGAGCTGCTCTGAAACGCAGCAGGTGAAGACTCTGCACATCCTGCACACGATCACACTGACTGCTTCGCTCCTAAACGGGTTCCACCGTTTGCATTTTGGACGTTTTCTGTCTTTGTGGTTCTCAAACTGGCAAAAGAACCGCAGATGAGTGTCTACACACAAATTGGTGGTAAATTAAGTGGTTAAATGAAAAATCTGTAAAATGTGCCAATTTTTATCTGATGAATTGTTTGAATAATCGATTGATGAAATAACTTGAGAGAGAGAGGAGTTGAACACCAGAAGTTGTCTCCAGAAATCAAATTACAACCAAATGAACCTCATTCTGGTTGCAAGTTGTAAAAACAGAAGCCACTTTTTGTTTCCAACCCCTTCGCTCATCTTCCTCCAAACCCTGATCGGGTTGTGAAGGTAACAGGTGAAGGAGAAAAACCCAGAGATCTTTCTCCCCAGAGAGACGATCACCTCCACTGCCTCCGCCAGATGTGGAGGAGCAGCAGCTAGAAGAGGTTTCCTTGTCACCTTTTCTGAATGCAGCCTGTTTATTTGTCCAGGCCCAGCAGCTGCAGCCTTCCTGACGAAAACAAACCCAGGATGCTGAGGAGCAGAAGACAAGCCTGTGATTTACACATGGCTTCCAGGTGTCGGCCCGGGCGAGTCCGCCGGTCCGACGCAAACAAACCCTCAACGCTTCGCTGCTGGTGCAGAGCGAAGCTGCCGGCTGGGTGGTAGATGGAGGTAAACAAACAACATGCCAATAAAATAAAAGGAAATGGACGGGGGTGCTTAGGTTGGGTAGATGATCTTAATTATAGCCTAACTGGCTGAGTGTGCAACCATCTGTCACAGACTGCTGAGGAAGTCTGGTTTGGACTTAAAAACAAGAAATTCTGCTTGCTGAGTTTAATAGTGACTGTATACAAAAAACTCATTTCAGGCACGTCAGGTTTTTGCCACATTTTTCTAACGTTTGCATGATAATTTATGGTAAGAAGAACCTGAAATCAAACTAAGACTGTTGCAGAAAGAACTCGATTCTTTTGAACGCGTTCCCCCTGAGGGCTGGAGAATCATTAGCGGCGTAAACGCTCAGGTAATTTACCCCTGAAAATGGGCGGGGCAGCTCTAGGTGGGAGCCTGGTCTCTAACTTCGGCCAAAACAACGATCCTGTCTGAGGCTCTTAATGACCCTAAACAGGTATCACCACGTCAGAGGCAGGAAAACTGCAGAGGAAATCCTCACCTTAACCTCAGAGATGAAGAGGGGAAACCCTCAACTGATTCTTTTTCAAGAACCAGACAGAAGTGAGGACTGGAGGTCAGCAGGAAGCCTTAGGGATCCGGAAGGGAAACGGTCAGAAATGTGTCTGTTCTTCTGCTAAAAATAGATTCATGCAGCTGGGCATTGGGAGGAATGTGGTGGAGACACTTTGAGGGATCCTGAGTGCACAAACAACACACACACACACACACACACACACACACACACACACACACACACACCGCCACTCTGCTTTGTAAACACTGACAGGCATGAGGAATCTCACTCATCTGTGGCTGGAGGAAATGAGGCAGAGATATGGCTGGAAGAAGCCAGAAGCCTGAAGCTGAACTGAGGTCAGAATTATTTTAAATATTATGCAACATTTTCCACCTTTTTACTTCCACTGGGGTTTCTGCTGCTTCTAAAAACACCCCACTAGTGTTTTTGACAATCAGTTCATGTTTTTTGATGTCTGGAAAAGAAGCCCTTTAAAAACCTTCAGCATGAAACAGGCGGTTACTTAAAATCCAGCATGTCTGGTCAGCAGGTTTCATCGCTGTACGTTCAGGTGTTGATTTAAAAATAAGAACCTGAGATGTAACACATCAGTTCTCCATCTCACAGCAGCCTATCAGCCTGGGAAGTGAAGCGCAGCCACTGATCGCTCCTGCACCGTTTCCTGAGCTCATTTATGGCACAGATGGGCGCCGTTAAAGCAACAATGTTTAAAGTGGGGAAACGCCAGCAGCTGCTGCAGCGAGCGAGAAAAATCACAGCTTCCATCCAACAATCTGTCACCTGGCATCATCAGTTCCCAGCAGGATCATTAACCCCAAACAGACGACGCAGAGAGGCGCAGCAGACGCAACCAGCTCAGGTCGGGACGTCAAACATCGGAAACTCCTCAGTTTCTGTGAAATAAAATAAACTGAAACAAGAAGAAAATGTTTTGTTTTTTGGTTTTTCTGAAACCTGTGGCTCCACAGTTCAATGTGGGCCCTCCAAAGCCAATTCACTAGCAAATATATAAAGTTTTCCATGTATTTTAATGAAATATCTGCACATTCTCACACCACAAAGTTCCTAGTTATACAACAAACCCTCATTTTGTTTTCAACACAGAAATGAAGCCATGATTATTTCACTGTCAAATAAAAAAAATATTACAAACTTACAAAGTTTCATTCTTTAAAGTATTTTCAATAAAATGCCAGAGAAAGAGCCAGAAGGACAAGATCTTTCTCCAGGTGTATTGAAGAATGAAGCAATACAGCGCTGCCCCTCCCCCACCTGTTGCTAAGCACTGGCTGGGAAAAAGTCTATTGAGGCAAATTCTGGAATTTGGAAAGTTTTCCAGTTGCAAAAACAAAGAAAAGGAAACTATAGGACCAGCATCCATCACTTTACGATAACAAACAATAAGTCTCATGGATTTTGTGCTCTTTACTTCTTGAGATCTCAAAAGTCTAAAACACAAAAGAAGCAATTACAAAAAATAAAAATAATCTAAAAAATGAATAAACAAGAAATTATTACAAAAATCAAAGAAAGTTAACCAAAAATGTTGCTGAAATGAAATTTATTCAGACCTCAAGACTTTTGGCGAGTTAAGACTATTGTGAAGACGGAGCAGATAGCCTGACTAACTACACAACTAATAACACATTGTTATACTTTAGTTACTTTATGAAGAAAAAACTTGTAGCAAGGTAAAATATTCTCTACTATATGGACTTAAAACATGTTTATTCTGTTATTTTATTAAAGGTTACATTTCAAAATTAAGCTAGCGATAAATATTGCAAATGTGATAATAAAGAGGATGAATTGTCTCAGTAGCCCTAGAAATATTCATCCATCATGCTACGCATTTTTGTTTTATATTTTTGCATCAACTTAATGGTAAAGTGTAATTATTGTCATCATTTTTGGATTCTGCAATCTCATGACCAGGTTCCATATATATTTAATGCCAGGAAGTAAAACTGCTCCATTGATGTCTAAACAGAAGAGACTCATGAACCACATCAGATCCTTGTACCACCAACTAACACCATGCTGAACCTGGAACAATGAGCCATTCAGGTGATCCTCAAGCATTTGCACAATTTCAGCCGATCAGAGTCCAACCAAATTACCAATAAACGGATTAAACTTGTCAGCACATTGAGGGAAAACCCAATCCAAGCTCCTAATGCCGAGCAGCGGCACGGAAAGCCAAGGAGCACAAGCCAGAGGTATTGGAGAGGGATGCGGGATTAACTCCACTGATCCCTCTGTCTCTGCAGGAGAGTATCAGGCAGGAGGGAATCCTCTTAGCCACAAGGTGCAGGGAGGTAAAAATAGCCGGGAAATGACACAGATTTTAAACATCCAATACCGGAGAGGAGAAGTTGTTTAGAGAGGAGGATTATATGAGGTTAGAATCACTTTAGTTTAGAAAAGGCGCAAAGATGGAGCGCATTGCCTGGAAACAGGACAAGCCAAAGTGCTGACTGAACAGGTGCGAAGTAGAAAGAAAAGCCGTCATGACGCAGGAGTTCATTTACACACAGCAGAACCTCAGGCGGGTTCGGATCTGCGCTCCATCCATCAGACACCTGCGCGCAATCTGGACGCGCTCCAAACGCAAACCCAAATCCAATCTGAAGCAAAACTCAGAACCAAACTCACCTTAATGAGCAGGAACCGAGCAGCTCTGAGCTTTTCTTTCCCCCACAGAAAAAAAACAAACAAAAACAAAAAACGACTAAAAACAAATCCTCAGCTTGCAGCACTTCTTTCACATGTGAATAAACCGTCTCACTGCAGCATCGTTCACTCAAAGCAGCGAGAGGAAAAAATCTTTATTCCGGGTTCAAATTCAGAAAAATGATCAGGAGAGCCGGGAAAAGTCCAGAAGCATCAAATGGTAAAACCTCCGCAAGTTCAGTTTGTCCGCCGCCTTTTCTAACATCTGAGCGCTGAAAGCAGCGACCAGCCTCAAGACTTCACCGACACACACACACAGAGAGAGAGAGAGAGAGAGAGAGAGAGAGAGAGAGAGAGAGAGAGAGAGAGAGAGAGAGAGAGAGGCAGCAGCCAATCACAGAGCAGAACACACCCTGTAAACCCCCCACCCCTCCTCCCTCCTCCGCTTCTTTCATTTTCATTTCCCTCTCCCTTTCTCCATCTGCAGCCCTCAGAAGTTTCACTTCTTCATTCCTTCTGTTTTATTTATGGGAAATTTATTTAGTGGAAAAAAATATATAAAAATCCAACTTCCAGCTTCCGACCTGTCAGGAATTTCTGTAGGGGGATTTATGAAGCTACATGCAGAAATTGAACCAATAATCTGCTCTTGTGGTTCCATTTCAACACAGATCTGATGGTTGTTAATAATATATTAAATAAATTCAGAGTTTGTTTCTGTTAGTCATGATGATTAGCCAATGAAAGTTGCAAATTAATTAATTAAAATGCTATTTGCACATTGTTATGTTGAGTCACCCCTGACAACACACTGCAAAAACACAAAATCTCACCAAGTACTTTGTCTTAGTACACTTAAAATAACTTAGAAAACTTTTCAACAAGATACAGGAGTTTGTTTTAAGTTAATAATTAGAAAGAAGCAGATTATTTCATTTACAAAATGCATAACATTTTATAAATGAAATAATCTGCCAGTGGAAAAATGACTTTATAATCAATATTAAGGAATTCTTAACAAGATCCTACATCTTGTTGAAAAGATTCTTGTAAGTTAGTTTTGTCTTATTTCAAGGTTAATAAGATATTTACACTAGAAATTTGACTAAAATACTTTTTTTTTTCATTTTTATTTATTTGTTTGTTTTGCAGTGCAGTATTTGTGATAGCCAGCAATCATGACCCTTTCATCTTTGCAGAATTGTTTTTGTTTTCCTCACATTGGAGGATTTCTGAGCATCAATTTGTGGTCAGTTCTCAGTGAGATGTAATCTTTAAATTTGACTAGGCCACTTCAAAACTTTCATTTTGTTCTGGGTTTATGATGAGCTGCAGTACTTTGAATAGTTTTTCTGCTGGATAGCCCAAACCTTTGTGACCTCAGGGTTGTGAATTCATAATCTTAGTGAATCCGTCCCATCATCCCACCACCACCTTGTTTAACTGTCAGTTTACAGCAGATTAAATGAGACGCTCACATTTCAGAAAGTCCCACTTTTCTCTTGTCAACCCACAGATTATTTTCCCAAAAGTCTCCAAGCTGAGACGAACCTTCGTGTTCTTTACGATGGACTCTATTCTACTCCATCCAGCCATGAACTCTGACCTTAACTCTGACTTCCTGGATGAGTCATTTTTATTGGGTCAGTCAGTCACACCTGAGAAGCTTCTCCACTCACTGAGGCTTTTCTGGAGACACAAAGCCTTAGAAACTACTTTTAAAAACCCTTTGACTCTGACAAGAGGCCTTTTACTTTGCTGAATTTCTTTAGCTTGTTTTTTGAGTTGGTTTATCCTACTTCATGCTGTTAGTCAGGTTCTGTTAAGTGATTCCATGATTCATCAGGAATGGGAGTGTCTAATGACACTGAATCAAAAAATGTGTCCAGTTACAGTAAAACCAGGGATTAAAAACATCGACAATTATATTTTGACAGAAAATGTGCGTATTTGTTTTGGTTCTTTGTTCTTCTTGGAGTTTTGCTGGGTATTTTTTCCTGGATGTCATTGGAAAACCTTTTTCCACAGAAACAGTTTCTGGAGATGTGAAACAACAGTATCAGAACCTGGTTTCAGACGAAAGTATTTCCATCATGTGACCTTCTGAGAACGATGACATCACAGACTGACAATACAGCAACACTAGACAAAAAAAACACATGGTAAGATTTTGTGTTTTCATAGTGAATCTTCACTTTCTAAGAAAAAAATACAGTAAAACCTTGAAAACTAAGCTTTTCAAGCTGTGCTTATCATATAATATAATATAATATAATATTAAAACTGCTTCCTTGCTGACGTTCATTTGGGTACATAATAGAAGATGACAAGCGCCTCTAAGTGGCGACACATAAAAGGAAGCTGCCTTTTGTAGCTAATGAAAGACCTTGGCTCGAGTGAATGAAAGCCTAGAATGAGACTCACACAATGAAATTGTAGAAAGCAATAAACATGCAAGCCGTAATTATGTTTAAATGGCAGCTGTATAAATCCTCTGCTGCTGCGTTCGCAGGTCAGTCTTCTGTGTGGCTGGTTTCAGAAATGAGGCAAAACTGGGAGCAAAAAGAAACTGCAAAATGTTGCAAAGGTTTTATTTTCTCTTTCTGCATCTGAGGTTCTATTTGTATTCAGCATTAGCGAGCACATTAACTAGAAAACCTCAGATAAAAACTGCTGCAGGTATTTCAAAGCCGAGGAGAAACGTGAAATAAATCTGAAATCTGACAGAAACATTTGCAGTTGGCCGACTCTCTGTGTTTCCCAGCAGAGTAATAAGCCTCGCTAAATTAACAGCAAATTTCATCAACATCCTGAGTTGTTTAAGCAAAGATTAATGTATGTCCAATAATCTGTCTTAAAATGACTGCAATAAAATCAGTTTTTCATCAGACTGGGTAGCTTGGCAAACGAGAGACTTCTACATGCTAAACCATAGACATCCTAAAGGATGTAGAAAAACCACATAAGTTTTCTACACTACAAAAACAAAAATCTTACCAAGTATTTATGTCTAGTTTTTAATGGAAATATATTAGGGCACTTGAAATAAGACAAAACTAACTCAAAAGTACATTTTCAGAAAGCTATAGGAGCTTGTTGTAAATAAATAATTTCTCTATATTGATCAAAAAATACTAGCTGTCAGTGAAATAATCTGCCAGAAGTATTTTTCATCAATATTAAGGAATTATTGACTTAAAATAAGCTCCTAATCCTTTCCTAAATTACTTCATCAACTGCTTATGATGACATTTCAAATCGTATCTCAAAAGAAACTTTTTCAGAACAGCTTTAATGTCAGATTACTGTCCAGTTTTATATTTTGTCTGATGCAATCAGAGACAGGAGGCGGGTCTTAGCGCTGCCAATCAACATCATGTACACACTGCTAAATGTGCTAAAGGCGGAGAAACAACTGACCATGGCAGGAAAACCGTTTATCTTATCTGCCATCATTGATGACTATGCTAACTAGCCTTAGCATTCACAACAAGTTATGCTAGCTGCAGCATAGCAAAAAGCAAGGGGAGAAGGAGAATTAGCACTGGAAGAAGACAGGGGAGTAATAACATAATGACTGTTTCAAAACATATGTAAAAAACACAAAACAAAACATTGTAATGTGCCAAAATAAAAAAGGTGCATTTATCCAGACTCTTAAGTTTCCACTATGTTCAGGTTTTCATATTAACTGAACAGCATTTAAACCATCGCTGCTTACAAACCCAAAGAACGTTTCCACGTTTCCAGCCCTCAGGGCAGCAGAGGTTAGAGGGCTCAATGAAAGATTCACAGCTCGTCTGTTCAGGTAACAACCTGAAGCGTCACTCGTGTCAAACTCACCTCCTGGCACAACGTGTTAAAGCAAATCAGAGCCGTCATTGTGATGCTAAAAGTAGACGGTCGTTCTCACAGGGAAGGAGAGACTGATGGGCTGGACGCCCATCCTGCAGGAGAACAGAGAGAAACTGACAAACTCACAATAAGATTTATTTTTTCCCCCCAATTTCTGCTATAACTGTGTAGCAGCCTGACCTCCAACATCCTGTAATCATTTTCTAAAGAGTTTTGTTTTTTTGTTTTTTTTGCAACAAACACAGTTCCAGTGTTTACTCAGGGTTGGATTCAAAGCGGATTCCTGCTCATAAAATATAAATACTGTTTGGTTTTCAGCTGCTGGAGGCTCATTTCAACTCTTTCTGATCTCTGTATCAGCAATTTCACAATGCGGAGCTGAGACTCTGGAACAAAAGATCAAGTTGAGCTACCTCTGCTACCACAACAAAAGAACATCTGGGAAGACTCCCCAGGACATTTTCTCCAGCGAAACGACCAAACCTCCACTGCAGGAAGATGTTCTGCAGACTGGCTCTTTAAGGTCTTAACTGGTCGCAGACACCAAAAGCTTCCCTAACTAGAGGCAAAGGCCAACTAATAATATCTGTTGCTCAGCTTAAAATTTGATCCAGCAGCTTTCTAGTTCTGGAGTTAACTCACCATAACTTTCATTTAAACCACACATATGAGGCAGAGATGACAAAACATCTTAGAGGCAGTTGAGATTAAATTACCATTTATAAAAAAAGTTATAAATAAAACTGACTGCCATAAGTAGGATCAAATTGGTCTGTCTGGAAGTGAATTTGTACTTTTATTGATTGCACTAGTGAAAATATCTGTCAATTTAAAAGTGCAACACTCCTCTGATAAATAAGTGGAAGAACAAATGTTTATTTTCTGGGTTAAAACTGAGATACTGAAACATGATCAATCATAAAGATGCAGCTCTGTCATCCTCAGGGGTTTAGTTTATCTCTCCAGAAGGTTTGTTTGGCTTTTCAAGCTCTTGTTGGTGGTTTGTCGTCAAGACAATGTTCAAGGAATGCAAAACTTCACAGGAATTCACAAACAGACAGGAGCACAGCAGTAGCTACATTCATTAGCATGAAACAAAAGCCAGTGAAGTGTGTGTGTGTGTGTGTGTGTGTGGGGGGGTGTGTGTGTGCGTGTGTGTGTGTGGGGGGGTGTATTGTGGGGAGGAGGAAAGGACGACAGGTTCTTACGTTTTAGCTACAAATGTGTAGAAAATATGCAAAGGAACAAAACACAGAGAGTTAACGTTGATGGATCCACACGACTCTGACATGATGCACGTTAGCCTTTGTATGCTAGTGACTGCAGCTGATCGTCTCAGGCTGAAACAAGAGGGAAAAAGCTGCTGAAGGAGGGTCCGAGGTGTTAATGGTTTCCTGAGGTTTCTGCTGCGACCTGCAAGCGACTTAAATGTGGCGTAGCGCGGCCCTGATGTGCCTGCAGGCCTTCAGGCCGCTCCGTGTCGAGCTGCTGGCATGTTCAGATCAGTTGGAGGCCATGCAAAAAAAAATCAAAGGCCAAAAAGAGAAAAGAAAAGGTGAAGTCACTGAAGTTTAGTACTTTTGGCTCTGATCACAAAAGAAATGTGTCAAATGATTTCCTTTCCTCTGCTGGGTCAGCTGACAGAAAAAAAACCTCAAGCTGTCATCAGGAACTAAAACAGAAACCTTTTCACTGCCACCTTTACACTTCTCACAATAACCTCACAGAGAGGAAACACTAATATAGAAATACTTTACTCTGGAATTTTTTTTTTTTTTAGAAGGAGAAAAAAAAGCACATGAAAAAGTCCCACAGTTTTAATAGATACGGGGTTTTCACAGCAGAAAGGTCATGACACCAACAGCTTTCACACTTTACCAACCATCAGGTTGATTGACGGTAACAAAAAATTTGCTTCCCAGAGTTTTTTCAGCTGATGTTGGATTTCTTCGCCTTCCAGAAAGAACTGCGGGAAATTTCATAGTCCTCATTGTGGCTTCATTTCCCATTTTTACTTTTCTGAAAACAAAGAACTCATTTTTAATGCGGCAACAATCTCTAGATTTGTTTACCATGAAGTAGTTATGTGGTTTTAAAACTGTTGAGCTGGTGGTTTGACTTTTAACTTGTTGATGTCTCAAAATATATTACGGTCAAGCATTTTTCATTTCTCGTTTTCCAGCTTATTAATTTCTTTTAGTCGTTTGCAATAAACAAACTGAACCAATCAACAAACCCAAAAGGGCTGAAATGTTTGTTAGTTTATTTTGAACATGACTGGCTGCAAAGTGGTGCAGTTGGCACCATTGACCATCTAACTGTGCAAGTTGACATTTTTTAAATAAATTAGCTTAATTTGAACACACCATTGAAAAGAAAAGTGTTTTTTGATAAGTTTTGAAATTAAAAAAGCACATTAAATTGTTAATGTCACAATCGTGGCGATTCCATTTAGTATTTAATTGTCTAGTTGTTCATGTAATAAGTTTTCCTCATTCTAGCTTCAAAACCTTGAAACCTCGTTTCCATTAAGCAAATTTATCTTCAAAAAATCAAAATGTGTATTTTACAGTCAACTGAGGCTTAAACTGGCCACAATTTAATGAATCATTTTATGAACAAATTTATTCACATGTGATTTTGATTGTGTTTCTTATTTAATGGAAACACCATCATTGCAAAATTGTATTTTTTCCACATTGGTAGAAAATTGACAAAGTTTTGTTCACATTTGCATTGAAGTGCAGCTGTAAGGTCCTGGGTTCAAATCCCAGCTTGAGTTTTCATGTTCTCCCCATGAGGAATAATTTAGTAGTTTATTGGGAATCATAAATAGACAAATCCATATTTTCATATTCTCCCACTTTCATCCTCTGGCAACTAAAACCAGTTTGTAAACCGGCGATAAAAACGAGTGAAGCTCAGACTGGTGGATAATGTCAGAGCGCGCTCCGTCTCCTCTCCTCTCCTGGATTTTCTCCTTAACCTGTGATGAGGAGAGACGGCCTCACGGTCTGCTCTCTGTGTGATTAGTAGTGCAGAAAAATAGGTCAGCAGGCGCACAGCGAGGTAAGATGAAGTGGCACGGAGACGGTTACGTCAGCAGCGGCTGCAGCAGGATGGAGGAATCCCGCTGTGGAGCCTTAGGATTCCTGGCCGCTCGCTGCTCTTCGGCACGGTTCAATACTCTCCCTCCCTTTCATGTCTCCTGACAGCCCGCAGCAGCCGCCGCCGTGTTGTTTACATCAGGCTCTTAACAGCTTTCACACCAGACACAAATACTCAACATGGGAGCATTACAGCTATCCGAAGAATTTATTTTTTTCACCAAGTTCAAGACACTCCAGTGAGTTCAGCTGAAGCCTTTTGTTGGAGCGACCAGCTCTGCATCTTAATGATAAGTCTTACGAAAGCAGAAAAATATGTTTGTCTCAAACCACAAGCTAAGACATATGAAAAAATAAGCTGTAAATATTAAACAGAGTTCAGGGGGGAGAAGAATCTCATACCCTGGTGATGATCTTACACTCCCATGTAAAAATGGCTGCAAACAAATGTGCAATTATACAACCGTATGTCTTTGAAAAGCAGAAGTAGAGCCGGGCATCTCTGGGGTTGGTAGGTGACGGTGAAGTGTGATTCAGTAACTGGAAGGGTTTTGGAATGGCTTGTTTTCCAGACACCAAAAAGCATAAACTTATTGCCAAAAACTGACTTTTTTAAATTGCTTTTAGAAGCAGTTGAAACCCAAATAAATGTGCGAAGTACAAATTTTACATGATAGATCCCCTTTAATGACAACAGCAGGCCATCTGTCACTAAGATAACCGAAAATGTTAAATCAAACTGAATTATTGGCTTTAACCCCAGTCACGTACGATCAGCAATCAGCTGAGCGACAAGGCTGCTGCTCAACTTCTTTACATCAAAGCTGCTCAACCACTTTGAGCATTTTTCTTCCTGCTGTAATCCTAAGCTAATTTTTACCTGTATTTACAGCCACCCATGCATAAAATATTCCTCTTTGATTTGCAGCTGCAGAGCACATGCCTCTGCATCAGGCTGTGATGCTGCACCACACGGCTTCCAGGCCCATATGGAAGAACTTCAGCAGGTCATTTATTAGCAATGAAACGGGCTTCGGAGAATGTTGTGATGTGGAGTTTGGCTCCGGATTCCCAAAGCAGCGCTGCGCTCTCGAAAATGAATGGCAGATCTTGCGGTCGGCCGCCTGGACAGTCTCTAATTTCCCTGCATTTTCATAGCAGCCACCAATTTCCAGAGGCCACACTGACTGAAAACACGGCAGCGCATCTGTATCTCCAGAGGTTCCTTACAAGCACCAAAGAGAAAAAACTTCAGTAAATTCAAAACAGACCCAGAAGAAGTGAAGGACCCTATATGGGAACCTTAAAGGGAAGCTCGTATTTTTATCAGCTCTTAAAAAGGGCACTTCCTCTATACGTATTTCTGTGAAGCTGCAGGGATTTCCACCTCAAATTCCTTCTTCTTTTGTTTCAAACATATTTAAACAGGAAGCTTGATGTAGAACAAACAGTTAAAAATACAACCTTCAATCACATTTTCCTTTGGGTGCCATTCATTCCCAAATTACTGCGCATTCCTCTGTCAGGATGCTTGTTTGCTTTAAATGGTAAATATCGGGTCACTGTTATGAGAAGCTGTCTGTCAATGTGACGCTGAGCTCACAGGTTACATTGCGGGGTCCGGCCGCGTGACGCTGGATCATCATGCATCGGCTGGAGAAACTGTCCAGTAACAGCTGAACGAAGTTTTCAGTTGTTCCATCAAACTGCAGACCTGCAGAGGAGATCCACAGCTAAAACAACACATTTTCAGCATTCCAGAACCAAATGCTGTTGGATCATAATGCTATATACTCAATCTACAACCAACCACAGCTGTATTATGTATTTTCCAGTCAAGAAAATAACTGTTAGCTTCAGCTGTTAATAAAATGCTACATAATAGAAAATAAGACTTGAAATTGAGCAGCTGTCTCTTTAAGATGCCGCTAGTCTGAAGGAGCTGAACGGAGAAGCTTGGAAGCATGGATGCTGCAGCTCTGTGGAGGAGCTGGGCCTTGAAGGCGGAGCTAGGTCCACGTAGGTGTTTTTAACAGTTGAATGGTTGCCATGGAGATTAAAGGATTTCTCAAACATGCATTAAAAAGTCAAAGCAACACTCCAGGTATGTTTTTGACGAGGAAATAACATTGTACCATGATATAAAACTTAAAATAAGTTGACTTTACATAATACTGCCCCTATAAACGAGCATATTTACTCAATCCACAATCACCCCCCCATCCCAGCAACTCCCAGGAATTTGTCCCATATGAGTCACCAAGGCAACGCCCCCTGTTCCAGTGGCTGAGAAATGCAGAGCATGTCTGTCTCACAACGGACGAGCGCAAAGTGACCCTGACCACACAGGAGGAGCCCTTCCTCCGCAGCGAGGCCCCACTGGTCGTCCTCAGTGGCAGAAACGATTCCCTTACTGACCCAGGAATGAGTTCATTTAGACGTGGATTCCTGATTCAATCCCATGGCTGTGGAATTTATGTTACTACAGCTTTAAAAATGGAAACAATACTGTATTGTTTAAAGCAGAAGAAAAACATGCAAATTTAGCCAAAGGCAAAGCATGAAGTGAAAATCAATAAGCTGCAAGATGAATTTCAAGAAAGTAAGGAAAAAATGTTGCCAATAAAAGCAAATAACCCAAAATTTAAATGAGCTATTGTAACTTCTCATGGGCTTTAGATTATTTTTTATTTTTTTTAAAATGTTACCAGAAATAAGGAAGCCGATCATTAAACATAATTTTTGTTGTTAAAAGCTAAAGTCCACAAACAGTGAAGTAGAAAAGTTTTATCGCTGAAGCAGAATCTTTAAAAATCAAATGAAAACTTCATCATAATTTAGAAACTCTGAGTTTGATTTTATTTACTTGAGGTCAAAAATGCGTAAGTATTTTTACTTAAGTTTGACTAAACTTTTTAATTAAAACTAAAGAAGTTTAAACTTTTTAGGGAATCAAGACTTCCTCAACTTCCTTAAAAATGTATAAAAATTTCTATACAACAATGAATAAACTCAATTTTAAATGGAAGATTTGCTTCCTCTAAAGGGAACTGAACTGGTTTCCAGTCTGCAGGCCGAGTGGGAATTCAGTTCTTGATGGTTATTTATTATCCGACTGTTTTTGTTTCGTCATCTCACCTGTCCTCAGCTGTGCTACAGGAAGCAGGTGCAGGAGCATTAAGAGGAGCTACACGGACCCGGCCACGTCTCCAA